>CM062295.1:312349075-313765548 GCA_031216915.1 Pictodentalium vernedei | reverse complement strand
CAAAAGTTAACAGATTTCAATTCTTTTCAGAACATGTCTCTAGGTCCAACCAATGAAAATTGTTGAAGTTATTTGTATTTGTAATACAGGCCAAGTTTGAATATAGGTTCCACAACTCTCCCCCCCCCCACCCCCTCCCCCCCCCCACACACACACACACACACACACACACACACACACACACACACACACACACACACACACACACACACACAGTCTTGTTTTCCCTTCATACTGAGGTACCCCATTGTCTGTCCTTTGTGTGGACTAACGGTTTCAACCTCGTTTTGCCGGTACAGTTCTGGGAAAACAACCGAGGTAAAGGGTTTCTTTTGTCTTTTGTACCTCGGTAAGGCGAAACACGCAAACTCTTTTGTCTAGTTACCTCGTCAAGTTGGTAAGACAAACGCACACACACACACACACACACACACACACACACACACACACACACACACACACACACACACACACACACACACACACACACACACACACACACACACACACACACACACACACACACACACACACACACACACACACACATGTCACTTAGGCAATTATTCCCAAAATGCATTTTGAAGGATTGGGAGTTATTACATGCAGAAAAAAAAAGAAAATTGACTCCTATAGCCCAACATTGCTTTATGTACTGCATCTTTAATCCTTTACCTAACACAAGTTGAAGCCAACATTACAAATTATTTTTCTGAAACATCAGATTTATGGCTTATTAGTCCTTATTAAGCTCATCAAGCTTGTTCCATTAATAGGTCATGAGGTATGTTTTGGAGTAGAGAAATGAAAAAATAAAATTTGAATAGCAAATTTTGTGCACCACCGGTGCAGATATGGCAGATTCGTTAGGTAAACGGTTAACAAAAAATGGCTGTAACTATTTTGTGTCTGAGCATTGCCATTGCTGGGACAGTCGGGGCTGTATGCGTGACGTCACTCTAGTTTTTGTATCCATGGTAATAGGAAAAAGTTGCCTCTGTTTCAGTATACTACAAATAATATAATGCAGAACTTCCTCCATCCTTGCCCCAATTTTTATCAGGAGTAGTAAAATAAAAATAAATGATGCCAGATTAAAAAATTACAAGTATATTAAAAATACACTGATTGGATACAAGTTCATAATAAATGGCTGCATATGACTTGCTGTCATAGCAGGACTACTGATGCTAAGAGTAATGTTAAATATAAACAGAGAAAAATATGTTGCCTTTTTGCATTTTCACAGAATGTTAGGACTGACTTGGTGAAACTGCCACTCCATGTGTGTTTTAGTACAACCGTTCTGTTGTAAAGCATTGCAGATGTTTTGACCGCTCGGAGTTGAAATCTGGGATGCAATTCACTTGGAATCAATCACAAAGGTACATGAGAGTAGTGTAGCAGTCTTGTATGTTCTTGTACATTACTGTGATTACAAAAGTGGACAAAAAATTTCAACCAGATCGTGACTGGGTCATGATACAGCCAAAATACTCCATCTATTAGTGGCTTTCCTCCCTACAACATATAGCATTTCACCCATCAGAAAGAAAACATAACAAAGTAAATATCAGAAGCAATTTTTGTTCATTTTCCTTCCATCAGGGTTGAATTTGCATATAGGTTATTACCACCATGTGGGTTTTCAAAATGGTGTATTGAAGTCGATACCTCATATCTAGGCATATAACGCCGAGTCAATATGTGACTCAGGGGCAATTTTGTGACTTTGATGCATCATCTAGGAAACCCACATGGTGGTAAAAACCATTTTACATGTATCTTACAATATTCCCCCCCCCCCCCCTCCCCTTCTTGACTTGTTCCCATATATTTTGACAAATCATTTGTCGTGTATGAATTTATTTTTAGCTCCACTTGACAAAGTCATGCTGAGCTATTGCCATCACTTCTCGTCCGTCGGCGTACATACGTACGTCCACAATTTCCTTTGGCACACCTCACAGGTCGCATTTATGGTCAGATCGCTTTGAAACTTTGTATGCTTATTTGGGGTGACCTCTAGATGGGAGCTATCGATTTTCTTCCATTTCCGTCAAAAAATGTTTCCGCGGCCAACGTTACTTAGAACTTAGTTTAGTCAGACCTCAATATTTCCATTTGGCACACCCTACAGGGCACATTTATGATAGGATTGCTTTGAAATATGGCATGCTTGTTTGGAGTGACCTCTAGATGGGAGCTATTGATTTTCGTTCATTTCCATCCAAACATGTTGCCACTGGCAACAACCTTTGAACTTAGTTTAGTCAGGTTTCAATATATTCCTTTGGCATGCCCTACAGGGCACATTTATGATCAGATCGGTTTGAAACTTTGTATGCTATGCTTGTTTGGGGTTACCACTTGATGGGAGCTATCGATTTTCTCCAATTTCCATCAAAAAATGTTGCCGTGTCCAACGTTCTTAGAACTTAGTTTAGTCAGACCTCAATATTTCCCTTTGGCACACCCTACAGGGCACATTTACGATCGGATTGCTTTGAATTCTGGCATGCTTGTGTGGAGTGGCCTCTAGCTGGGAGCTATTTATTTTCTTCCATTTCCATCAAAACATGTTGCCGCTGGCAACGACCTTTGAACTTAGTTTAGTCAAGTATCAGTATATTCCTTTGGCATGCCCTACAAGGCACATTTATGATCAGATTGGTTTGAAACTTTGTATGCTTGTTTGAGGTTACCTCTAGATGGGAGCTATCAATTTTCTTCGATTTCCGTCAAAAAATGTTGCCACTGGCAATGACCTACGGTGAACTTACATGTAATGCAGTTTTGCATCAATATTTTGCTTTTGGCACACCCTGCAGTGCACAGTTTTGGCCAGATCACTTTGAAACTTGGTATGCTTGTTTGGGGTGAGCTCTAGATGGGAGCGATCGATTTTCTTCCATTACCGTCAAAAAATGTTGCTGCTGAGAACTTAGTTTAGTCAGACCTTAATATTTCCCTTTGTCACACCCTACAGGGCACATTTATGATTGAATTGTTTTGAAACCTGGCATGCTTGTGTGGGGAGACCTCTACATTGGAGCTATTGAGTTTCTTCCATTTGCCGTCAAAAAATGTTGCCACTGGCAACGACCTTTGAACTTAGTTTAGTCAGGGATCAACATATTCCTTTGGCACGCCCTACAGGGCACATTTATGATCAGGATGGTTTGAAACTGGCATGTTTGTTTGGGGTTACCTCTAGATGGGAGCTATCGATTTTCTTCCATTTCTGTCAGAAATAGTTGCCATTGGCAATGACCTCTGATGAACTTAGTAAAAAAAACATCAATATTTTCCTTTAACACACCCTTCAGGACACATTTATGATCAGATCACTTTGAAACTTGGTATGTGTGTTCAGGGTGACCTCTAGATGTGGGCTATTGCTTTTTTATACCCCCACTTTCGAAGAAAATGGGGGTATACTGGATTACATGCATCCGTCCGTCTGTGCGTCCATGTGGGAGTCCATCCAAGAATATTCATAACTTTCATAACTTAAGGAAATTATTATTTTCTGTAATATTTGTTGGTCATAGGTATGCCCACACTAGTTATTTTTTTTTTTTTTATTACTTGTTAACTCATCTTGACAAAGTCAAGCTGAGCTAATCTCATCGCACTTCGTCCATCGTCCGTCAACACCATGTTTTGGTCTTCTCCTCCAAAGCCACTGGGCCAATTCAAGTGAAAGTTTGTGTGAGTGATGGTCCCAAAGGGGCATTGCATTTTTGTTCAACTCAACATGCCCAGCCCCATAGGGAGGGAGTGGGGGAAAATGCTCCAAAATATTTTAAAAAATCTTCTCAAGAACCAGGGTGTACAATGACACCTTTTGAGGTGTAGAATCAAGTTTGTTCAAACGAAGATCGTGAAGCAATATTTGGCTTTGTAATGGGAGAGGTAAGCTTTTTGGCCCCGCCCAAAATTTCTATTTTCTGAACCGATGGTCCGGTATGAACCAAATTTGGTATGTGGTAGTATTGGGTCATAAGTACTTGACCCATGCAAAAAAAAGAAAAAATTCCCACATCCCCATGGGAACCCTGGGAGCTAAAAATAGAAATATTTTCAAACGCCCATATTTCCCAAACCACACGGAACAGAGAGCTGTTATTTGGTTTGAAGTATCCTTAGGACCAGTAGAATTGAATGGTAAAAAAAAATTGCCATCGGTTAAGTTAGGGTGTCCTGTAATGGGCATCCAAAAAATGCTGAATCAGCATATTTGCAAAAATTTAACTAAATCTTTTCTCCAGAACCAATCATCAGAATCTTTTGATATTTGGTATACAGCATTCATAAGGGAGGGGTTTGGGGGGGGGGGGGGGTGGGTCAGATACAAGTTTGTTAAAATAAAGCTCATTGGTTCATATTTGGGCTCACTACAGGAGCCTGAACTTTTAACATAGGGTAATATGGGGAATATTCTTTAAAAATCTTCTTCAGAACCACCAGTCAGAATCTTTTAATGTTTGGTATACATCATTGTTATGAGGGTCAGATTCAAGATTGTTCAAACCAAGTCCCTAAGTTAATATTTGGGCTTCCTACTGAAGCCCTATTTCGAACTTTTTTCAATATGGGGGGGGGGGGGGGAGGGGGGGGGAGGGGTAATTTAAAAAAGTCTTCTTCAGATCCACCAGTCAGACTGCTTTCATATTTGGTATGCAACATCTCTAGGAGGGTCAGAATCAAGTTTGTTCAAATCAGATCCCTAGGTATATAATTGGGCTCGCTATGGTAGCCCAAATTTTTACTTAGTGCAATATGAGGAAATTTCTTTAAAAATCTTCTTCAGATCCACTAGTCAGAAGGCTTTTATATTTGGTATACGACATCTCAAGGGGGGTCAGATTCAAGTTTGTTCAAATCGGATCCATAGGTTAATATTTGGGTTCGCTATGGGAGCCCAAACTTTGACTTAGTGCAATATGAAGAAATTTTTTAAAATTTCTCGTCTTCAGATCCAACAGTCAGAATGCTTTCATATTTGGTACACAATATCTCTAGGGAAGTCAGATTCAACTGTGTTCAAATCGAGAGCCTGGGTTAATATTTGGGCTCCCTATGGGAGCCGGAATTTGCCATTTTGCTGAAGAATTAAAAAATTTGTATTCAGTACCCTCTAGAGGTGTGTAACTAAGATTAATCCACATAGGTTGTATCAAGGGGCTTCATAGGGGAGCTCTACATTTTACTTTATGATCAACTGAAGAAAAGGCATGATGCCCGGATTATTTTTGTCACCCCTGAGGGACTCAAGGATTGACAGTGTAGACTATGGAGATGGCTTGCTTAATGTACTCATTCTTGGACTCTGTTTATATTGTGTTCTGTTCAAGATGAGCGCTTCAGGCCCCGTGGGGCCTCTTGTTTTTTTTACTTGTTCACTTAGAAATTGTGTCTGTCCGAGCCAAATTTTGTCTGTTCAGCCTGTATCTCGGGTATCGAATGTTCTATTGCAATGAAATTTGCCGTGAACACTGCTTATGGTATAGGTTTTAAAAAAAGGATTCAACGATATTTCCCACATTCTCCTTTTTAGAGTTATCCCCCTTTTTTGACTTAGAAATTACAGGAAATAGACATTATTTGTCTGTTCAGCCTGCGTCTCAGGTATAAGTTATCAGATTTCAGTGAAATATGGCATGCAGTTTGCCTATGACAAAGGTTTCTGCCTCATTGCTTAAAATTTCCAAAAACCAAACAATTTACCATACCTTTTGACTTGGAAATTGTCGGAAATTGTTATACCCCCACTTTTGAAGAAAATTGGGGGTATACTGGATTACATGCATCCGTCTGTGCATCTGTCCATCCGTCCGTGTGTGAGTCCGTCTGAGAATATTCATAACTTTCATTATTTTCTATAATATTTGTTGGCCATAGGTATGCCCACACTAGGCGGTACACCACGTGGGGGTATGCACCGGCCGACAGTCCAGCTCTTGTTTCATTTCCATAAAAAATTATTGTCGTTATCACCAGCCTTTGAACTTCATTTGTTCATCAACTTATCCCTTTTCCACTCTCTGCAGGGTATATTTATGAATTTCCGTAAAAAAAAAACCCCAAAACATTGCCACAAGCAATGATCTTCAAACTTAGTGCATTTGTGCATTAACATCTTCCTTTGGCATGCCTCAGAGGGCACATTCATTATCAGGTTGTTTTGAAACTTCATATGCTTATGCAGGGTGACAAAGATAGGAGCTATTGACTTTCTTTTCATTTCCATCAAAAACTCTTGCTGTTAGCAACATTCTTTGAATTTATTGCAATTGTGCATCAACATTCTTCTTTGACATGGCCTACAGGCAACATTTATCATAGGATTTTTTATTAACTTGGTGTACTCATTAGGCAAGACCTTTCAATAAGAGCTATTGATTAGCATTCATTTCTGTGAAAAAAGTTGCCATTTACAGTAACCTCTGAACATTCTTCCTTTAGCCAGTCTTACAGTTTACATTTAAAAATGCATGGATTACTCGACGTTGTGCACACACAATGCTGTTATGTTGAAATTTCACCAAATAACATTGGTACCAATTATCTTCAATTTTGCCATTTCACTTATAACTTACCAAGTTCAATTTTATCAAGTTGAGCTACAATGTCATTGACACTTTCATTTATGAATGAAGTTCATGACATCATGGGATTGCATTTTTGCACCGTGCATGATGAAATCCCCATTTGTTGTTTACTTGTACTATAACCGCTGAAGTAGGGCCCTGTGAAGCTTCGAGATTCGATTCAATTTCTAATCTTACGTTGCTAATTGGTTTGGTTCAGATCATCTGCACGATTTGTTTCCATTCGAATCTTTTCAGTGGAATATACATGTAGCTTGGCATCAGTCATCTTCATCGTCTCACAGTATGTATAATTCTAATGGAAATTGTACATAAATAATATTTTTTAAAAAGACTGATTGTAGTTTCCGCTATCTAAACAAAAACACCATCTGTACCCATGCCACCAGCCATGCTAATTCCAGTCTCTGCCACTGTTGAAAAACATGTAAAGTTTCTAAGCAATATCAACAATGAGCTGTTGCTAGCAGCAAGTCCTGTGCAGTGCCTAGTACCGATGATTCTTGCACCCGTTTCTATGTTTTGAACTATAATCCTTACTTGGAATATTCCAATTACATCAAAGCATGCCTTTGACAAAGACATGCCTTGGTGATGTTGTTGGAATATTTTATCAGTCAGGACTTGAGCCATCACTGTCGGAACAAATCAGGTTTACAGCACCCTCCTTCCCCCAGTTGGTCATCTCCAAGCCTCCCTTGATTCAATTTGGGATTTGATTAAAATTTGAATAATAGACCCGATTCAATTCAAGATTCGATTTGAAGCGAAAATGGGTGATTCCCAGGGCCCTATTTTGAAGTTTATAGTAATGTTTCAGTTCTGTGTTTTTTTGTTTTATTTTGCAGGTTTATCACATGGCAGGCCTATATAAAAATATCATAATGGCAAAACAATGATCTGATCTAATTTTTTTTCGTTGAGTTGGGGATTTATTTTTCATTTAATTACTGTTATCAAAAACATTGGCCTCGACATGTGTAATCACTTTTTGATGAGTGCAGGTAAAAACCCTGTTTCTGAATCGAATGAATATTATGATCACATGTGAGGTTGCTAACCACAACACATTTGTATTTTGTCTAGACGTTTTTACTTGTATTGGGGGAAAGACGTTATTGTTGTAGGATAAAATATTTTATTGATGAAATCTTGCCCCACCGATGTAAGTGTATAGTGAGAAACTTTTGTGATCACAGTAATGTATGCAGAAACTTCTCTAATCTCTACAATTACAGGAGAAGATCACTGACTTTGATAGACTTGGATAACCCAAAAGAATGTGTCAACAAAATAAGTCGCCAGAGTAAGTGGGACATCAACTGTGTAAGGTGGAATCCACATGCTTCACATGCTGATAGATTTATTACTGCAGTAAGTTTACTCATTATTTAATGTTACACAGGGTTACCACAAACATGGAAAAAACATAAAAAAAAACTGTTCTGGGAATGCCATGGAGAATTATTAGTGATCAACCGATGATCGGCAATCGCATCTGACATCGGCCGATTTTAGGCCATCGGTTGACCATCGGAAGAAGTGTTTGAACATGGGTTTGTGCCAAAGGTTTCATGGAACACCAGAGAATTAAAATTGTTCATATTTACGTTTGATTCATGATCTCATACAAGCAGTAACAAGCTTACTAAGTTGCCACAATGATTGGCAGTAGTGTTGAAACGACTTGTCGATTATTCATCATTTATAATAATATCCCACTCCCAGTACAAGTTACATTAGTTACACTGACACTAACAGCACCCCACCGCCACCATTACTATGATTTGCTGTTTCATCGTCTAATATCACTGACAGTTAATTTTTAGCTCACCTACATCTGTAAGATGTGGTGAGTTATTGTGATAACCTCGGGCGTCAGCGTCGGCATCCGGCGTGTCCAGTATTGTAAGAGTTAATGTTAAGGTGAATTTCTCAAGCGTCAGTGGGCCTCAGGCCTTTGATATTGCATATGTAGGGTTCTAGGGGACGATTAGAACAGTATTTAACCCTGAAACTACGACTTTTTTCCAAATTTCAGCTAAAATTTTCTGCCAAAAGTTGTTGTAAGAATTTGCGTTTAGGTGTTGTAAGAATTTGTGTTAAAGTCAGCTTTTGTGCAGATTGTGCTGGTTTAACTTCTCATTACTGTTGATTTTCATATTTCAATAACAACTGTAGGTATTAACCCTACTGTATGCAGAAATTTAATGAAAATTTTCTTTTTTTTCACTCAAAATTTTCATGTTTTTCTCGGACTTAGTAAATTTTAAGTTGTAAAACTTTGTGTTTAAGTGAGTTGTGTTTCTATGTGTCTTTCCAAACGATTAATATTTCTACACTTGGGTTACTGAACTCCATTGCAGTAATATTTAACCCTCATTACATGCATATTTGAGGAATTTGAGGCTGATTTTCTGCCAAAACTTGTTGTAAGAATTAGCATTTAGGTGTTGTAAGAATTTGCGTTAAAGTCAGCTTTTGTGCAGATTGTGGTGCTTTAACTTCTCATTACTCTTGATTTTCATATTTCAATAACAACTGTACGTATTAACCCGACTGTATGCAGAAATTTAACGGAAATTTTCTTTTTTTTTCAGTCAAAATGTCCATGTTTTTCTCGGACTTAGTAAATTTTAAGTTCTAAAAGTTTGTGTTAAGGTGAGGTGTTAAGGTGAGTTCTCAAAGATCAGTGGGCTCAGGCCTTTGATATTGTATATGTAGGTTGTAGGGGACTATCAGAACAGTATTTAACCCTGATACTATGACCTTTTTCCAAATTTCACCTAAAATTTTCTGCCAAAAGTTGTTGTAAGAATTTGCGTTTAGGTGTTGTAAGAATTTGCGTTAAAGTCAGCTTTTGTGCAGATTGTGCTGCTTTAACTTCTCATTACTGTCGATTTTCATATTTCAATAACAACTGTAGGTATTAACCCTACTGTATGCAGAAATTTAACGAAATTTTCTTTTTTTTTCAGTCACAATTTTCATGTTTTTCTCGGACTTAGTAAATTTTAAGTTGTAAAACTTTGTAAACTTTGTGTTTAGGTGAGTTGTGTTTCTATGTGTCTTTCCAGGCGATTAATATTCTGCACTTGGGTTACTGAACTCCATTGCAGTAATATTTAACCCTCATTACATGCATATTTGAGGAATTTGAGGCTGATTTTCTGCCAAAACTTGTTGTAAGAATTAGCGTTTAGGTGTTGTAAGAATTTGCGTTAAAGTCAGCTTTTGTGCAGATTGTGGTGCCTTCACCTCTCATTACTGTTTATTTTCTCATTTCAATAACAACTGTAGGTATTAACCCTACTGTTTACAGAAATTTAACTGATTTCTTTTCTTTTTTTCAGTCACAATGTTCATGTTTTTGTCTGACTTACTCAATTTTAAGTACTAAAAGTTGTGTTAAGGTGAGGTGTTAAGGTGAGTTCTGTTTCTATGTGTCTTTCCAGGCAATTGATATTGTACGCATGGGTTACTGAACTACATTGCAGTAACGTTGCGCCCTTATTACATGCATATTTGAGGAATTTGACAGGGATTTTTGGGACTTATATTCACTTTCTATTTTAACTTGTTTTTTTTATTATTTAATACTTTTTCATACTTGTTACTAGTAACATTAAGACTTATTTTAGTTGTTGATGTGATGTATTTTTGTTGGGACTTATAGTCACTTTCTTGAACGAATGTTTTCTTCCGCAACTCCTCTTTAACCAATGAATGTACTTCAATTAAAATTTCAGTGATTTATGAAAGCCTTTCCTAATTCTTATTTATGATTTAATATCTGGCCTCACGATTCATATTCTTAATCATAAACATTTCTAAAAGATGTATCCAATGATTCTATGTTGAATTGATATATAATAAATGCAGAAATATAGACTTTCCAAAGCCATCACATAAACCACATTAATCATTTGATGCCTAGTTAATGATTTATATTAACTAAATATTAGGCATGTTACATTGGAACGACATTATCAAGTGCGAATGTAGGTGAGCGTTGGGATGTAACATCCCTCTTGTTAAACAACCTAGTTACCCAATTCTTCTTTATTCACTATCAACACAAAGTGGACAATAATAAATGAACATAAAATACACTCATAAGCCGATTGTTTTTACAGTCGGAATATAACTTCAATCTATTGTGCATGTTACTTATTTATGTACCGGTAAACAATCTAAAAATAGTGTATAGCCATTTTGTGCATGGACTTCTGGGATTGGTTATCATTTATGAAAAATTATATTTCTCTATTTGGGATTTTCTGACACTAGATGCGTGAATACGAATCTATGAAATGGAGTGAATTGCAGTGTTAGAAGCTATTTGAAAACACAGCCATTATGAATGTATTTTTAGTCGTTGATTTCCGCCTCACATGAAGGCAATCTGAATTACTATGTACAAAACAGGACCTACTTTTGTTTTGACCTGTATATCCATGTGGGTTTTTAATGGAAAATTCGAATTAGAACATGAATCGGTAATTAAATCAAGTAAATAAATATATTTTTATTTAATTGCCCTTTGATATATTTTATTCAATTTCATCTTGAAACTAAATTTAAATGGAGGTGGAATTTAAAATTGCATGAGTGTAAGTCACCAATTTTCGCATTTATCAAAGATGCTGTGCTGTTAACATGTTTCCGCTGACGTATTTTGATTTTGATACACACAGTGGCTTGTTCTTGAGATCAACGGACATATCAACCTGACTGTACTGTAAAATTAACCCTAGTCAAAGACGATGCATTCTTCAACATACTTCTCTTTTTGGTTGTGACTTCTAACATCGGAACTCACAATTGGCCCATTGTGCACTCAACTAATTGGCAAGCGGATAGCGGTTGCAAATCCTTATCGGTTAATCACTAATAACTATGCATGTAAGACAATTTATTTCTCTGAAAAGCCCTTGAAAACTAAGGGAATTTTATTCCAAGTGGCAACTTCTGGGGATTAGGTTCCATTTTTTTTAGCTGCGGTTGTCTAACTATTTGTAAAATTGTGATGATGTAAGTGTACATTTAGAAGTGATCAAAGTCATTTAACTTTACCTAAAGTAACAACCCAAAGCAGTCAGTGCTTTGTCCAAAAATCACCATTCAATTTTTTTTTCTGAATATTTACCTCAAAAACATAGCTTATGACCCCATTGGAATGTCCACATTAGCTGATTTTTGTGAGGGGACATGTATTTCATTTACATGAAAGTTTTGTGACAAAAAATGAAATTTTAGGTATTCAAGAATGTTTTTATAAGTAAAGTGTTATACTGGATTGTGCCTGTCTGTCAACCCGACCGACCCCCCCCCCCCCCCCCCCCCCCCCATGTCTCTTCAAGTTATAACTTGAACATTAGTGCTCAGATTTCGATGAAATTTCATACAGTTGTTCACTATCGTGAGATCTTTCAGTAACATCAGCTGTGTTTTGCAGTTGAAATATTTTTTGTGAGTTATGGCCCTTTGAATATACAAAATAGCCAATTTTTTGTCAGTTTTCCTCGTATCTCAGGTTTGGGATATCGAATCTCAATGAAAGTTGGAATGAAGATTGTTTATGGGAAAGGCTTTCAAATGAGTTTCTAATAATATTTCTTAAATTTCACTTTCTAGACTTATCCCCTTTTTAACTTTGGAAATTGGCTGTTTGCCTCATAAAATAGCAAATTTTATGTCTGTTTGCCTTGTATCTCAGGTTTGGGTTATCAGACCTCAGTGAAATTTGGAATGGGTGGTGGCCCACCTCTAGTTTCTGTTTGTGTTGGATAAAGGTTAATAAAAATAAACATGAAACACTTCATAACTTGTACAATTACTGGTCATTCTATGTTACATGTACATTGTTATTTTGTCCAAGAATGATATTTATATTTGTCACATGATCTGTCCCTTTTTCTTACCATTAACTCTTGACCCGCTGAGTAATTTTAAGATCTTATTCATCAAATCTAGATTTGATGAAAAATCCATATAAAATCAGGAAATTCTTTATGAAAAACATCCATTCCATTTATAGGGGGAAAATTTGATTAAATATGCCCAAATTATACCTATTTTAGTGGAAAGAGAAATTTTGTCATGGCAGGAATATCCGTCAGCATCATGCAAGGAATTAACCTGTACCTAACATATTGGCGGCATCTGTAAGCATAATTTGCAAACTAAGCAGTTGTGAAAAAATATATCTTTCTAAAAATTTCAACAAAACCATATCATGTGACCCCCATTGGTATGAGCTTGCTGAGCTCATTCCAATAATGGGTCGCATCTTGAGGGTTTGGTTGAAAATTTTTTTTAAATTTGAAAAAACAATAATTAAAATAATAAATTGTGATTTCATGTGCATTTAGTATAAGGTTAAACTCGTACATGTATTTTAAAACATTTGCAGGTAACTGCTAGTGTTTACTGATGATCGAAACAGGATCACCAGTCAGTTCATGCACAATGTATCAAAAAATTATAACTTTTGAGTTATGAACGGTTGTATCAATAAATTTTATTATTAACTGCCTCAAAATATCTACGTCATTGGGAACTATTTTTTGAGCAGATGTGTCAATAACCAACAAATTGTTTTCAATGGTGTAATGAAAGGGCTTATTGAAGTGCTGCTTCTCTATCCATGTAGGAGTCTTTTATTGAATTTTGGATCAAGCTATGAATAGAATCTTCAACTTGTCCCCAGTTTATTGTGAAATTTATGTAACTCCTCCATTAACTCTTTGCACGTTGCTGGTAGATATTCCAACCCGGGCCATAAATCTCTTGCCACTGAAATAAGTATAATTTGGGCACAATTAACCAAATGAAAACCAACAAATTGAATGGACTTTTCTTGAGTTAAATTTAGATGAATTTTTCATGAAATCTAGTCTTCACAGCAAAAATATTTTAGATTATTTTTTTAAGAGTTAAAGTAGCCTTGATCTCACTAAGGCTCGCTACAGACTTAATTTAGTGAACTTGTTTCATAATTTACAGTATCAACTGAGAACCTGATGGAGAATTCTATGCAGTACACACATGGTGATTCCATATATAGCTTCCTGATGTGTGACCATCTGGCTTTACCTGTACCGTTACAGGGTTCTGCCCCCCAAAATTTGGGTGGCAGACAATAGCAGGCCAAAGGTCTCCTCCATAATGCTAAGTGGGGATTGAACGAAACAATTTCAAGATTTAGTGGTGGGTAAAAGAGCAGTTTTTGTCCAAAGTGGTTGTTAGAAATGAAACAGTGCTCGATGCCAACCACCACTCTGTACTGTGGGAAGAATCCTACCTTTTGTAGTGCAGCAGAAACGTGGGGTCCCAATTAGGAAGTTTCCTGTTCATTGACCACCTATTACCTGTACATGTAGATTATCCTATGGTGCATGTACTGCAGATTTGCTTGTTTGATCCTAAAGTTTCTTCTACACTAACTAATAAAAGTGAAGGTAGATGTCTACCCATTTGGTGGCTAAGTATACGTACCAAATTACCATGTGTTCATTCTGTTTATCATGGGAAAATAATTTAAAATGTGACATGTATTTAATTTGTTTAGATTTAAAGAATTGCAGTTCAAAAGGATGAATCATAGATGTCTATAACCAACTGCTCATTGACAAATATTACATATGTACATGTATGCAGTATTTGTTTCTGCAGCTCTGCTTTAATCTGTAAATTTTTGATATTTCCATAATAGCAAATTACATTGCATAATTACTTTGGTAATTGTTGGGTGTGTTAGAAGGCAAGTCGTGTAGAGTAATTGTTTTAATTAAACGAACATTTTGGCAACCATAAATATTCAAACAGTGGTATCCATTACCAAGAACTACATTTATCTACAGAGATTAACACCTTTCACACAGGTGGCAAAATTACTAAACCATTAAAAGCCTTTATTTTCTCCAAAGGTTAACAGAGTGTAACCCATATCATGTTGTTTCATAGTAACCTCCTTAACAGTGAGATCAAACGATACAAATATACAAAATATACAAATTCTAAGGATCAAATTTTTTTCAGAACGCCACAAGGAATTTAACCCATTCAGTCTTGTTTGACAGAGCTCATCCAGCTTTGTCAAACAAATCTCAATTGTTTAAATTACTAGTTGCATTTTGTGAAAAAATTGTCTTTGAAATTTTGGTATTTCAGCATCAGTGTGAAGAGGGTTACAGAATCTTTTTATGGTTGATTGTGTCAAAAATGAATAAATGAGTTTGACATGGGTGTTTACATGTAGTAGTGCATCAGATAAGACATTGTTTGAAAAGGAATTTCTCCATTTAATCCTTTAGCAAACACAAATAGAAAATAACACTTTGCAAAAATTATTCTTTGAATAACTAAAAAAAATTTGTTTTCTCCCAAAACTATAACTTACATGTAAGACCCGTTCATTGGAACAAGTTCAATGAGCCCATTTCGATGAGAGGTCATAACCTATGTTTTTCAGGCAAAAAACTGAAAAAACAAAATCTTCTTCACATGAATCGATGGGGATAATGGTATGATATTTGGTACTGATCTTCCTTTTGAGGTGTAGAATCAAGTTTGTTCAAATGAAGTTTGTAGAGTAATATTTGCCTTCATAATGGGAGGGGCAAGATTTTTGGCCTTGCCCAAAATTTCCATTTACTCAATCGATGGGCCGATTTGAACTAAATTTGGAATATGGCATTATTGAGTCATAAGTACATGTACTTGATTCATGTAAAAAAATTATTTTCCTTTATCCCCATGGGAACAACAGGAGCTAAAGATAGAAATATTTTCAAACACCCAAATTTCCCAAACTCCATGGAACAGAGAACTGTTATTTGATTTGAAGCATCCTTTGGAGCAGTAGAATGGAATTGTAAAAAAAATGCCATCGGTTTTGTTATAGTGTACTATAAGGGGAATTAAAAAATGTCGGCATATTTGCAAAAATTGAAATTCTCCAGAACCACTGATCAGAATCTTTTGATATTTGGTATACATGTACAGCATCCAGCAGTGGGGTGGGTGGGTGGAGGGGTTCAGATATCATATACAAGTTTGTTAAAATTAGGTCCCTTGGTTCATATTTTAAGTCCCTTGGTTTATAATGCATTTGGGTTCAAAATTTTGTGCAATATGAGTACTCTTTAACAAATCTTCTTGTCAAGAATCACCACTCAGAATCTTTTGATATTTGGAATACAACATCGTTACAAAGGTTAGTTTCATTTTTGTTCAAATCAAGTCTCCCAGTTGAAATTGTCACTCCCTGTGGGGGCAGAATTCTACCTTTGTGCATCTGAGGAATAATCTTTAAAAATCTCTTCTTCAGATCCACTAGTCAGAATCTTTTGACTTTTGGTATACAACATCCTTAGGGAGGTCAGATTCAGATTTGTTAAAAGCAAGTCCCTGTGTTAATATTTGTGCTCCCTATTGGGGTCTGAAGTTTAACTTAGTCCAAAATGAGGAATAAACTTTAAAAATCTGCTTCTTCAGATCCATTAGTCAGATTCCCGATAGGGGGAGACAAGTTTGTTCAAGTTAAGTCCCTAGGTTGATTTTTGGGCTCCCTGGTTTTGCATTAATGAAAAGCTGGGCAGTTTTTGTGTCGTAGCATCTCAATACTAGAAAAAAATCATCTTATTTGGACAACAGAGTTATGAACAATTACATGACTTCATTCCTCTGTAGCGTTAATTGGCCATAGATGCTACATAAATTCTTCTTTAAACAATTTTATCAGGTGAGTGCCTCAGGCCCCATGGTGCCTCTTGTCAATAGCTCTGACCTGTTATTGCCATCACATTAGGTAAGGGTTAATATTTTTGCAAAGCTTATTTACGCCTTGAAAACTTCTCTGAAGTAGATTTTAAAAATTTTTGTGTGGTAATTTACTTATTTACTCATTACTTTGTAGTAACATTATGTCAGATCAGCTATTTTCACCACAGATTCTTGGCACAAATTAAGAAGTCAAGTCATGCCCCTGAACATGTAATTAGAGGTAAAATAGAATGTTCTTTTTTATATCTGATTACAGGGGCACTACAGAATTGATCAGAAATGTTATCAAATATTTTTTTTTACTTCTAAGCTTATGCCAAGTACCCATGATTACACAATTGATTATTCTTTTTGGAAACAATATAGTAATGCATGTGATAGATTAACAGTATGGTTTTCAATATTCAAAAGCATATTTGTCTTCTCGAAAATATTTCCAGTACATCTTCCTTAAAAGTAAATTTTTGTTACCAAGTAGACATTTACATGTATGTGTTTATATGGAGCTATGGGATGTAGAGAACTGACTCTTGATATTTTTATTCAACAACCAATGGCCCAGACCAGCTGGTGCTAACTCAAAAAAATAATCCAGAGCCAAACACAAATTTTGCCCCCTCAATCCCCCAAATTTGCATGCAAAACCGAAAAAATAATGTACTATCTGGTCCTCCATACTTTTCAGATCTGTGCATGCGCAGTATCCAGGAAGACACCGAAATTGGCACAAACCATCATTCTTTGTTTGGCCCTGAAGGCAGCAACAATGAATTGACATCTGTGCTTTTAAATCTTATTTTTGAGGATGCCAGACACAAATCAATGGTAAAATTGGTGGATCCGCGGACATAATTGGATGATGGAAGTGAACAACGGTGGTTTGGAACATTCAGGGCTGTAACTTATAATTTTTATCAAAATTATTTCATGTTTCCCAATTTTGGGACATGGGCCTGACGTCATCATTCTTGCTAATGATTTATCCACTGTTTGCTAAGTGTTCCTTCCCTATCCTTCCTTGAAGCCCTCCTGTTAAACTCCCAAGCTTTTTGGCTTATTTTTATTGAAATTTTTTATTAAATTTCTTGGGAGTTTAACGTGTATTACAGAATGTGTATTCTGTATATCCCCATGGTTACATCCTCACCCTGGGGGTGTAAGGTCATTTGGGTCATGCATCTTCTATCCGATGTATCATTTTTTCTTCATCTGAAGATCTTGCTTTACATCTGGTAGCTTTAAAATCTGTTACTGACTTCAGGCCTTTTTTTTATTAGTGCCTGAGGTCTTGTTTCCGTTTTTTTTATTGACGTTGTTTACATTGGCAACGTCCAATAAATATATGTAGTTTCATCTTTTTTGGGGGGTATATAGTCGAGGTCTCCGCCTGTCCATATGTCCATCCGTACGAACATTTTGTATTATAACTCGAGCATCAGTTGCCGGATTTTAATGTTCTTTGGTATGGTGATAGGGAAGCTTGGGGGAACGGATGCCCTCATACCTAGCATTTCGTCCATTCATGTTTGGTAGAGTTATGGCCCCTGTTTGTTTTTGGCCTCTGTTTCTGACTAAGGTAAATTGTACCATAGCCTATAGGGTTGTTTGGATGAACCAATTCTCTTCAGACATTCAGAAGTTATTTATTTATATGCAAGTCCGACTTTGCTACCTTCGGGGGCATCAGCACACGCGTTAGCGTTGCTCTTATTACTACTGTAGGATTGTTTTAAGATACATGTTATAATATTCCGGTTGTGTAGCAATAATTTTTTTGATTTTGTCCACACTTAGGCTCTATCGGGATACCCTTGGGCTCTTCATGTTCCCTTTGGGAACTTGGGCCTTTGTCAAAATTTTTTCGAAGAATTTTTTTAAATTAATTTTTCGATTTCTATTTTGAATGTTACTTATTATGTATCTTTATCATATATTTATTGTGGAGTTTGTGGGAGTTCAATCGACTTTGTTTGATTAATCATGAAAGCTTATTGCGCAAAATGCAAGGCGAGGAAGTCTTCCTCAGATTTACAACTCGCTTCAGAAGACAAGAGTAAAGGAGGGCGTTCCAGACAAAAATCGTCAAAAGGGAACTCTTCACGAGGGTACAAGAAACCCTCTTACAATTACTCGGGAGGTTGTCAGTATAGCGACTCGTGAAAGGGGCGCAGGTCTGATCGGGACTATCAGTCAGATGCCCCTAGGCCAACGGGATGATGTTCTTTGCGGGGAGGATGTGGTGTCTCCTCTCGTAAGCCTTGCAGGTCATACAGGTGATGGTCAAGACCTCTATTGCTTGCCAGTTAGCGGAAGGTTATCAAACTTCGCGAGAAACTGGATAACAGTCACGGAAAATCAGTGGGTGAGAAGTGTAGTCTCGGACGGCCTACAGCTATCATTCCAAGCGAAACCCCCACTAACAAGTCTCAACCTTCACGTATTTCTGTTGTGCGGTCCTTCTTGCACGGAAAACAGTTTACAGGACACGCAGTGCACGCAATTTCTAACTGCAGGAGGTCCTCCTCTACGTTGAACTACGTAGCAAAGTGAAGGGTTTTCTTCCGTTGGTGTCAGGATCAGTCGACAGACGTTTATGATCCGTCCATACCAAATATTGCCAATTTCCTGGTCTACTTGTTTGACGATCTCAAACTGCAGCCCGTCACTATTAAGGGCTATAGGTCTATGTTATCAGACACTTACGCTTATCATGATAACTTGGCTATTGGATCAAATGCTTCATTGTCCAAGCTGGTTAGAAATTTCTCTATTAATAGACCTGAAACACTCTGATTAATTCCTAAGTGGAATTTGGCTTGGGTTCTGTTGAAGCTCAAAGAAGCTCCGTTTGAGCCATTGGACGTTGTAGAGTTCAAATTCTTGACCTATAAAATGGCATTTCTCTTAGCCTTTGCATCTGCCAGAAGAGTCAGAGAACTTCATGCTTTATCTGTTGATGAATCTCACTACCGTAGTATGGGTAATACCATTACCCTCACTATGGAAGTGGGATTTCTGGCTAAGAATCAGATTCCAGACAAGCAGCCTGAGCCTATTATCATTAAGGCTCTTCCGTCCTCGGACAACCGGAGACCTTTGCTGTGTCCAGTCAGGGCTATGTACATATATAAACGTCGATCAGATTTTATTAGAAAAGGAAGATAATATTTCTTTCTTTCATTGATTCCTAACAGGAAAGATATTTCTGTTCATTCAGTTGCTAGATGGATTCAGTTGGCAATACGCATTGCCTATGAAAATCTATCTTCGGATCAATGTTCTGTTAATAAGATATTAGTGCACAAGGTTAGAGCACTGTCCACTTCTTGGGCTTATTCTAACAGTATAGCCATTACTGATCTCATGAAGGCTGTGTACTGAACACATCCCTCTTCATTTACCAAGTTTTACCTGAGAAATTTAGAGTCCATCCTCGGTGACCTTAGGTCTTTAGGTCCTCTTTCTGTTGCTCAAAATATCGACCTTTAATGGTTACATTTATAGTTATTTAGGCAGCCCGTTCCAGCAGTGACGCTGTTCCGCTTCCCTCTTTGTTCTGAGGACATGTATCTCAGAACAAGGGGAAGGGGGGGGAGGGGGACGATTTTTTCCTTATGACATTCTGGCTTTATAGTGAAAAGCAAGGGAAGACCTCCTCTGGTGTCAGTAGTCCTGAGTCGGTGCTGTGATGATTTTAATGTGTAGCTCGGTGTGAAGCAATAACTATGTCTCGTTTATGTACTGTTTTTAAAGTGTAGCTCACTGTGAAGCAGAAATATATGTCACGTGTCAAATGGGCGTTAATATACAATCCTCAGACACTTTTAAATGAGTATAAAGAGTCTCATTCTCTGGACTATCTTTATATATTGGCTTTCCTTCACCAAATTAGTATAACGGGTTATGCTGGCATTAAAAGGAGAATTATATATTATGTAATGCTCAACTACATTGTTGGTGTTATGCCTTTCTCTTTTCTTGTAAAGGAGAAAGACATATGTAATTCCTATCTTCTCCTATTCTCCTTTAGGAGATATACTTTACTGAAGTAATTGAGAGATTGGATTTTCCTTTATGCCTTAGGTCCTCTAGCCTTTTTACTATTCAGCTAGTCTGGGCCATTGGTTGTTGTATAAAAATATTATAAATTTTAAGTAATTTGTTTATCTTTTATACTTACCAATGGCCCAGACGGGTATGGCCCTCCCCGCTGAGTTATAACATTTAACAGGCAATTATAGAAAGAATTATGGTTGGCGCCAATTTCGGTACTTTCCTGGATACTGCGCATGCGCAGATCTGAAAAGTATGGAGGACCAGATAGGACATTATTTTTTCAGTTTTGCATGCAAATTTTGGGGATTGGGGGGGGGGGGGGGGGTGGCAAAATTTGTGTTTGGCTCTGCATTATTTTTTGAATTAGCACCAGCTAGTCTGGGCCATTGGTAAGTATAAAAAATATACAAATTACTTAAAATTTATAATATTTTTTTATAAAGTAAGAATTTCAAATTATTATGTCTTGTTTAGTCAGAAATCTGGAAGCTCTGTGAAAGAAGATAATGAATTTATAGCTTTGATGTGAAGTGACAATTTCACCGCAATTTCATAATTTTTTTACATAGATTTTTGGTTGTTTACAACTGACACTATAACCAGTCAGTCCCTCAGCAGAGTGTTTTTTGTGATTTTAAAAGCTCACTCTTTTGATCTAAACAGTGTCAGCCAATCAAAGCTTTCATTTTATGTTCATTTCAAATAACAGGTATAAAACTGGAGTGTATTCCTCCTAACTGTGCACATCAACAGGCCTTAACTTTTCACATGAAAGAACATTTCATTCCCCCTTCATTCTCAGAGGGTCTAATCTTAACTGGCTAAAAACCTTTTAAACGAAGTGACACATGAGAGTGGCACTCAGCAGAGATTTCTCAACCAGTGTTTCAGTTGAATCTGGCGTAAAACAAGGTGCTAGGACCCCTAGTGTTTCTCTTTCACATAAATGTTCTGCCATCGACGGTTACATCAAAGCAATATAGATATTCATTCCAAATACAAACAATCTGGGACTGGATAGACTGGGAAGCTTAGAGTGCATGTGCAACATCAACACAGAGAAAACACCGTAGCTCCCTGCAAAGCAACTGTGGCAAATAGACTCCATCCCAGGACTGATATTGAAAATGTTATAGCCTAAGGTTGTGTCTGCTGTCTTGACAAGTGGCGAGAGAAAACTGTGAATGTTGCCAATTAGGTTGACATGCTTTATATTCAGTTTTATAATGGTGAATTATGTTTCAGCCATTGCTTCACCAGGAAGAGGAAGGGGGTATGCCCCCAACTGTAACCGGAGGGGAAGGGGGGTCAGAAATATCTCCTTCCCGCAATGCTCTGCAGACAGGGGTGGGTGGGTGAAAACTATTTCCAACTGATGCTTTGCAGCTTTAGCCCTTTAGGTCTACTCCTACCAGCATGACTGAACCTACGAGTATATTTGGAAAAATTCCCATGCGTGCCCCAACCAACACGAGAGGGTTCCCAAAACCTTTTTCATCCGAAATACCTGTTGGTTTAATTTTCCTATTTTTTATGGTATAATATATGACCCTAATTCCACATTCCACAGACCCTAATTTATGCCTAGGATTTATTACATATGATCGAGAGTACGGTGCCACTCACCCAGAAAAACGTAAAATATAGGCAAAAATCCAGGTAAAATTCTAGAAATTCTGGAACTCTTGTAAACAGATAAAAACATTCGGGCAACACAGTACATGGTAGGCCCACTACCCAACCCACATACACACACTCACATACTGACACACTAAACATTAAGAACCCTGTATGTCTGTGTCACCTCCCTGCGCTTGTCCTTCCCTTGAAAACATTGATTTGGTTATGAACATCGAGATGGGTTAACCCTTTACCAAACATGAAAAACAGACAATACTTGCAAATAAAATTCTTGAATAACTAATTTTTTTTTTCCAAAACAGCTTATGACCCCTCACTTAAACGACGACTAATCAACATCTTCCCCTTCACCCTGTCAAAATCTGAAAAACTGTTACAAAGATTATAAGATTGACTAATTTTAATTCAGTAGATAAAATTTAATAGTGAGTCATTAAAATAAATATATACATGTATCTTCCTTTTTTCATGAATGTGATATAATTTGACAATGTGTGTGGGGGGGGGGGGGGGGGAGGGAGATAACCAGGCCTGGGGCCTGGACATCTTCCCCCTCACCCTGTCAAAATCTAAAAAAAAATTTACGAAGGTTCTAAGTTTGGCTGATTTTTATTCATTAGTCAGTTAAATTTCCAAGTGATAAAATGACTCTGTTTTTACTTCTTTTATCTTTGTGGGTAACAAAATGCAGTGACGATGTTTACTTCATACCAGTTCTCTGCTTAATTAGAAAGTCAGTGGTGATATTGATAAAGTAGGCATCATGAAGAAGGTCTTCACATTAATTGGGGATTAACACTCCCCTAGTAATCATGAAAATCACATGTTTTATCATGTTTTATCATTCCAGTCACTTGCTAAGATAATCAGGCCTGGACATCTTCCCCTCCGCCCCCTTCCATTTTTGTGTAAAAGATTGCTGCAAGGTTCTGAGATTGTCTATTTCTGGTTCACTGCTCCCATTTCAAGTTCGGCTGAAGAAATCTCAGTTGGATTGACATTCCTAAATTCGTATGGCATAAACCACTATCTACATGAGGCACTACAACAATACTTTGATTATATTGCTAGGCTACGTATCAGATGAGGTCATAGCACCTGCCAAAATAAACATTGGGTAATGTTTTCACATTCCAAGAAATTTGAAGAGGGGTTATTGGCAGGATAACCATAAACTGGACAGAGTGGTGGGGTTGGGTAGCTCCCAGCGGTTGGAACTAGAGGATGGCCACCAAAGGGTGGCTGATTCCCCTGAAAAAAGCCTTGCTAGCCATTCCAACCTTATTCGCGACACACCCTCTGGTTGTGGGCAATAATAATACCAAGTATCATTAATATCCTTGAAGGCTGTAAGAAGTTATGGAGCGGACACGAATTCCGTCTACGCCCGGACGGACAGACAGACAGACGGACAGACGGACGACGCCACGGCTAGATTTTTTTCGGGGGAATAAAAATAAGAAAATTTGCTGGGCCTATTGAAGACAAAGATTATGACCAGAAGCCACAGCAATGCTTGACAGGTTGACACCAGGTCTACCACTTCCACAACTGACTGGAAAGTGAAAAGAAAATGAAAACTCTGGTTACCTTAATCTCTATATAATCGTTGCATGCACCACCACCCTCACCCTCCCCCCTCCCCCACACACACACATACAAGTCTATATAGGTACAGTTCAGTACCCAGCACGATTCCAGATACAGACACCCGAGATACCAGAAGAAAGAAGCCTACACAGCTTACTTAAGTGTATTCTGAGCTAAGCTAGGTGCTGTGCCAAGCTACACGCAGATTAAAAAGGGAGAAGGGGAAGGGAGAAGATTATCTCAGCAGTTGATTTTGGCAATTATTTTGCTATAGTTTACTCTGTGTATTCTCTCCATCCTGCTGTTGGTGAATCATTTAATTCCAACACAACCCTAACCCCCACTAACCTGATTCTTGTTCTGTAGCCCTTCTCAGACCTGAGGTTATAAGGCACACTGGGCAATCTCCCATGGTTCCTCTCGAGTGGTGGAGGAACCACTCTGACAATGTGGGGCTTCGAGGGTTGTGGAAGCATTTCCACCCAAAGATCTTGCAGATGGTAGTAATTGGATGTTGACAGATTTATGAATAATTTCAGCATCAAAAAATGTTACCGCTGGCAACGACTTTTGTACTTAGTTTAGTCAGGCATTAATATTTCCCTTTGGCACACCCTACGGGGCACATTTATGATCGAATCGCTGAAACCTGGGATGCTTGTTTGGGGTGACCTCTAGATGGGAGCTATCGATTTTCTTCCATTTCCATCAAAAATGTTTCTGCAGCCTATGAACTTAGTTTAGCCTGGCATCAATATATTCCTTTGGCATGTCCTACAGGGCACATTTATGATTGGATCACTTTGAAACTTGGTGTGCTTGTTTAGGGTGACCTCTAGATAGGTGCTATCGATTTTCTTTCATTTCTTTCAAAAATAGTTGCCATTGGCAATGACCTTTGATGAACTTGGTGCAGTTATGAATCAATATTTCCCTTTGGCACACCCTGCAGAGCACCTTTATGATCAGATCTCTTTGAAACTTGGTGTGCCTGTTTGGGGTGACCTCTAGATGGGAGCTAGTGATTTTCTTCCATTTCCATCAAAAATAGTTGCCATTGGCGACGACCTTCGATGAACTTAGTGCAGTTATGCTCAATGAATTGATTTTCTTTCATTTCCGTAAAAAATTATTGCCATTAGTGCTAGCCTTTGTGCAGCAACTTATCCCTTTTACACTCTCTACATGGTATATTTATGAATTTCCATAAAAAAGAGAAAAAAACCATTGCCACTGGCAATGACCTTCAAACTTAGTGCATTAACATCTTCCTTTGGCACACCTCAGAGGGTGCATTCACTATTGGGTTGTTTTGAAACTTGGTATGCTTATTCAGGATGACCAAGATAGGAGCTATCGATTTTCTTTTCATTTCCATCAAAAACTGTTGCTGTTAGCAACACCCTTTGAATTTATTGCATTTGTGCTTCAACATTCTTCTTTTACATGGCATACAGGGCACATTTAACATAGGATTGCTTTTTTAATTTTAACATGATGTGCTCATTAGGCGAGACCCCTCTAGATAAGAGCTATTGATTAGCATTCATTTCTGTAAAAAAAGTTGCTGTTTACAATGACCTTCAAACTTAACCCTTTACCCAACGAATCAGCCGCATCCATCCGCATAATATGCAAATTCAGTAGTTGAAAAAATATTATTTTTCAAAAAATTTCAACCAAACCATATCATGTGACTCCTCGTTGGAATGAGCTCGTCGAGCTCGTTCCAATGAGAGGTCACATGATATGGTTTTGTTGAAATTTTTTGAAAAAAATTATATTTAAAATAATAAATTTTGATATCGTATGCATTGGGTAAAGGGTTAATTCATTTGTGTATCAAAATTCTTCCTTTAGCCAGCCTTACAGTTTACATTTAAAAATGCATGGATTGCTCTGATGTTGGGCACACACAATGCTGTTATGTTGAAGTTTCACCAAATAACAATGGAACCAATAGTCTTCAATTTTGCCATTTCACTTTTTACTTACCAAGTTCAAGTTTGGCAAATTGAACTACAGTGTCATTGACACTTTCATTTGGAAAGTCTTATCAGTTTTTCAAAGGATTTGCAAGGAGTGAGTTTCACATTGACAAACTGAAACTATATGATGTATCTCCGATGACATATTTTATCAAATCAACCATATCAGGGACATATAGTTTCTACCCCTTTCATCTGGTTAGTTTTATAATTTCTGTTTCAGTGCCATCAGAGAGTGGATTTGTTTTCATGGAAAGATGGCTCTAGTCAGTCAATATGCTCTTTGAAAGCTCACAGTAGAGCTGTCAGGTAAGATAAAATGCAAATTATACATTGGAACCCACTTAATTGGATATCCCTTAATTGAATAACCCTGTAATTGAATTTAACTTTCAAACACAAAACCATTTCCCACACCTTTAGTACAAATTTGACCTCTAATTGCATTATAGGTTATAGAGTAAACTCATGTTAATTGAATAAAAAATCTTGTAAAATGTCCAGAAATTACCCTGACAGTCACTGAATTTTGTTTGAAAGAACTCCATGAGCACTGTCAAACAAGATATGATACATGTACATGTAGAATAAATGCTCAGTTAATATCTAGAATACAGGAAAGTGGCCAAATCTCTGTTAACTGAATACTCCAGTTAATCGAATCATTTTTTTTCATTTGTAAAGTGGCTATGCGTTTATCTTGTTGAGTGCTAGAAGCTACTATCAAGGCTTTCAAAAAATTAGGGTACCAGATCAAAAGCCAACATTTTCCTTGGCCATGTTTCATATTCAGTCAAATGCATATAATATTTTATTTAAATAAATTTGTTCTATATTACAAATTACTGGAGAGTGCCTGTGAGCACTCTCAAATAATTTGTAATAGAACAAATTTTGAATAATAAATTCAGATCACCAAAAATAATCTAGCCCTCAACCAGTTAACTGGGTTCCACTGTACTTGCTTAGTATCAGATTCTTTATCATACAGAAGGCCACATCAATTGAATAACAGAACATGTATGTGAGTGATAAACATGTAATTAATCCTTGAGTGCTTATTTCCATATTGAACATAAATTGATGATCTGATATCAAATCCAGGTCCTAAAGAGTTTACAGAGATATTCTAATGACCTGAAATGACCTGAAATTTGTTCATTTTCCTTTAAATGTCTGAAAATTAGGTGAATTCCAGGCAGTACACATTGGGTTAAGGATTGTTTTGTTTACTTATTGTTCGCCTCACACTAAATAGGGTGGTTGATTTTTTCCTTTGATTTTGATAGTTGACCTTGGTCAAAACTGTGAAGCATTTCCTCTTCTTTCCTTGGAATTCATTTCCAGAATCATCATGTATTATAAACTCAGTGTTATTTGATGATGGATTGTTATGATATAACACATTAACAGAACTTTTTTGGTCAGTCTTTAGCTCAACTTGACAACGTCAAGTATGAGCTATTGGGATGGGTTGTAATCCATGGTCCATATGTACGTACGTTTGTCTGTCCATCCACAATTCCTTTAGCACACCCTATAGGCCACGGTTTCAAATTTCATATGTAGCTTTGGGGCAATGTCTAGATGGGAGCTATCGATTTTTTTCGAATTTCATTTAAAAAAATGGCCGCCAGTGGCCATCTTGGATTTAGATATAAATTGTCCAACAATTCCTTTAAGACACCCTACAGGTCGCAGCTCTCACCCGATCTGTCCCAAATTTTATATGTATCTTTGGGGCAATGTCTGGATGGGAGCCATCAATTTTTTTCGAATTTCATTAAAAGTGATGGCCACCAGCGGCCATCTTAGGTTTGGTATATAAATTGTCAACAATCCATCAGCACACCCTACAGGTCACATCTCTCACCCAATCTTTTTAAAATTTCATATGTAGCTTTGGTGTGATGTCTAGATGGGAGCTGTTGAATTTTTCTGAATTTTGTTGAAAAACATGGCTGCCAGCAGCCATCTTGGATTTGGATATAAATTGTACAACAATTCCTTTAGCACACCCTACAGGCCGTGGCTCTGACCCGATCAGTCCCAAATTTCATATGTGGCTTTGGGGCAATGTCCAGATGGGAACTGTCGAATTTTTTCCAAATTTCGCTGAAAAACATGTCTGCCAGTGGCCATCTTAGATTTGGTATTTAAATTGTCCACATTTCCTTTAGCATACCCTACAGGCTGCATCTCTCTCCCGATCTTTTTCAAATTTTTGTATGTAGCTTTGGTGTGATGTCTAGATGAGCGCTATCAAATATTTCTGAATTTTGTTGAAAAACATGGCCGCCAGTAGCCATCTTGGATTTTGATATATATTGTCAACAATTCCATTAGCATACCCTACAGGCTGCATCTCTCACCTGATCTTTTTAGCTCACCTGACTGCAAGTCAGTGTGAGGTATTGCCATCACTTGGCGTCCGTCCGTTAACTTTTGCAAACCTGACTTCTTCTTCACAGCCATTCAGCCAAATTCAAACATATATTGCACAAACCATCCCTGGGGTATACCCTTTCTATTTTGTGGCTACCTTCTTCGGGCTCTGGGCAATGATGCCAAAGCCTAAAAATGTCTAGATGGTAGCTATCAATTTTTAGCTCACCTGACTGAAAGTCAGGGTGAGCTATTCTGATCACTTTTTGTCCGTCGTCCGGCGTCCGTCGTGAAGGTGGTGTTTGGGCTTTTTCTCCCAAACCACTGGCCGCATATTAATGAAATTTCATGTGAGAAGGGGTTGTGTCTGCGGACTTTGATTTTTTGTCAAATTAGGTTTTGGCTCACATTGAGCAGAGTGATGGGGCAAAAATGCTCCAATTCTTAAAAAATCTTCTTCTCAAGAACCAGCAATAGCAGAGACTTGATATTTGGTATGCAGCTTCCTTTTGAGGTGTAGACTCAAGTTTGTTCAAGAGAAGTTGGAGGGGCTATATTTGACGATGTTAAAGGAGGGGCAAAAATTTTGGCCCCGCCCCAAATTGCTATTTTCAAAACCGCGAGGCCGATTTGAACCAAATTTTACATGAGTGCTTATTGGGTCGTAAGTACCTAATTTATGCCGAATTTTTTTTCCCCATAGCCCCGTGGGAACCACAGGTGGGACTTAGAAAATTTTGGACCAAAATCCGAAAAAAATTTTTTTTTGTTTTTTTCTGCGGTCAATTTTAAGACCGCAGAAAAAAAAGAAATTTTTTTTTGTTTTTTTCTGCGTTTCAATTTTAAGACAAAAAAAAAAAAAAAAAAATTTTTTTTTTTTTTCCTGAAAATTTGGGGTCCGGGTGGGACTTAGAAAATTTTGGACCAAAATCCGAAAATTTTTGTTTTGTTTTTATGCATTTCTGTCAATTTTAAGACAAAAAATTTTTTTTTTTTTCCCCCTGAAAATTTGGGGTCCGGGTGGGACTTAGAAACTTTTGGACCAAAATCCGAAAATTTTTTTTTTGTTTTTTATGCATTTCTGTCAATTTTAAGACAAAAAATTTTTTTTTTTTTCCCCCTGAAAATTTGGGGTCCGGGTGGGACTTAGAAACTTTTGGACCAAAATCCGAAAAAAAATTTTTTTTGTTTTTTATGCATTTCTGTCAATTTTAAGACAAAAAAAAAAAAAAAAATTTTTCCCCTGAAAATTTGGGGTCCGGGTGGGACTTGGAAAATTTTGGACCAAAATCCGAAATATTTTTTTGTTTTTTCTGCGTTTTGGTCAATTTTAAGACAAAAAAAAAAATTTTTTTTTTTTTACCCTGAAAATTTGGGGGCCGGGTGGGACTTAGAAAATTTTGGACCAAAATCCGAAAAATTTTTTTTTTTGTTTTTTTCTGCGTTTCGGTCAATTTTAAGACTAAAAAAAAAAAAAAAAAAAAATTTTCCCCTGAAAATTTTGGGACCGGGTGGAACTTAGAAAATTTTGGATCAAAATCCGAAAAAAATTTTTTTTGGTTTTTTCTGCGTTTTGGTCAATTTTAAGACAAAAAAATTTTTTTTTTTTTTTCCCCTGAAAATTTGGGATCCGGGTGGGACTTAGAAAATTTTGGACCAAAATCCGAAAAATTTTTTTTTGTTTTTTATGCATTTCTGTCAATTTTAAGACAAAAATTTTTTTTTTTTTTCCCTTGAAAATTTGGGGTCCGGGTGGGACTTAGAAAATTTTGGACCAAAATCCTGAAATTAGTTTTATCGTTTTTTATGCGTTTTAAGAAGAAGAAAAAAATTTAGGCTGAAAGTATTTTGTTTGGGAAATAAATCTGTTTTTTATGTGCTTATCTCAATTTTGGGACGTAAAAGTACAGGAACTGAAAATATAAGGAAAATCCTGTGTATTGTGTGGGCACAATCGCTTCATCTAGTTGGTATATGCTTTTCTTAGGAGGGGCGTATGCACCTTATTCAAGTCAAGTCCCTGGTTTGATATTTAGACTACCATGTCAGGTGAGAGCCCTCAGGCCCCCTGGGGCCTCTTGTTTGGTGAATTTTGTTAAAAAACATGGCTGTCAGTGGCCATCTTGGATTTGGATATAAATTGTCCAACAATTCCTTTAGCACACCCTACAAGTCACAGCTCTCACTTGATCAGTCTCAAATTTCATATGTAGCTTTGGGGCAGTGTGTAGATGGGAGCAGTCAAATTTTTTCCAAATTTCGTTAAAAAACATGTCCGCCTGCAGTCATCTTAGATTTGGCATATAAATTGCCAACAATTCCATTAGCACACCCTACAGACTGCAACTCTCACCCAATCTTTTTCAGATTTCATATGTAGCTTTGGTGTGATGTCTAGATGGGAGCTATTGAATATTTCTAAATTTTGTTGAAAAACATTGCTGCCAGCAGTCATCTTGGATTCAGATATAAATTGTCAACAATTCCATTAGCACACCCTACAGATTGCATTTCTCACCTGATCTTTTATGAAGTTCATATATAGCTTTGGTGTGTTGTCTAGATGGGAGTTATCAAATTTTTCTGAATTTTGTTGAAAAATATGGCCGGCAGTGACCATTTTGGATTTGGCATATAAATTGGATGTCCAGATTGGAGTTATCAAATTTTTCTGCATTCCATTGAAAAAGATAGCCGCCAGTGGCTATCTTGAATTTGACATATAAATTGTCAACAATTCCATTAGTACACCTAACAGGCCCCATCCCTCACACGATTTTTTCAGATTTCAATTGTAGCTTTGGTGTGATGTCTTTTCTGTAGTGAGTGACATGGCATTACTGGATCTTTCTATTTAGTTCAGTCTCTTCTTGGACAAGTTGAGCTGCAGTGTCATTGACACTTTCATTAATATATTTATACTATATACCAATGGCCCAGACTTAGCTGGTGCTAACTCAAAAATATCTAGGGCCAAACACAAATTTTGCCCCCCAATCGCCAAAATTTGCATGCAAAACCAAAAATTAGAAGTCCTATCTGGCCCTCCATACATTTACTCTCCGCGCATGCGCAGACGCCAGGAAGTCACCGAAACTGGCGCCAACATCATTCTTTGTTTGTCCCTCAGTCAGATAACAACAAACTGACATCTGTGCTTTTAAATCTCAGTTTTAATGATGCCAGGCAGAAACCAATGGTTATTTTGGTGGATTCAAGAACACAACTGGATGAGGGAAGGAAGAAACGGTGGTTTGAAATGTTCAGGGCTGTAATTTTATAATAATGATAAAAATTAGTTCATGTTCCCAATTTCGGGACATGGGCCTGACGTCATCATTGATTGATAATGATCTGTCCACTGTTTGTTTAGTATTCCCTTGATGCCCCAGTTAAGCTCCCAAGCTTTTTGGCTTGTTTTATTGAAATTTTTTATAAAAATTTCTTGGGAGTTTAACGTATTATACAGAAGATTATTCTGTATATCCCCATGGTTACGTCCTCACCATTGGGGTGTTTGGGCATTTTGGTCATGTATCATACATCCAATGTATCATTTATTCTTCTGATGAAGATCTTGCTTTACATCGGATAGTTTATTTCTGTTACTGACTTCGGACCGTGTTGCCTGGGGTCTTGTTTCAGGGTTTTGTTTGAAGTTGTTTACATTGACAATGCTGTAGGTAGTTTCCTATTACTTAGAGAAACGACGGTTGTAAGTAACATAAAATATTCCGGTAGTGTGGCAGTTAATTTTATTAGTCGAGTTTTGACGAAGTCAAACTCGACTTATAGTTTGATGAAATGACGGGCGGGCGTAAACAATTGGTTTCCGGGCAATAACTTTAGTTCTATTTGATTCACCTTTACCAAATTTATACCAGAGGTTACCCTATAGGAAAGGAAGACACCTATCAATTTCAGAGTCTCGCGTGCCAAGGACAAGGTCACTGTTACTATAAATAGAATATTTTGTGAGAAATTGGTTTCCGGGCAATAACTTTAGTTCTATTTGACGCACCTTTACCAAACTTATACCAGAGGTTACCCTACAGGAAGGGAAGACACCTATTGATTTTGGAGTCTGGGACTCCAAGGTCAAGGTCACTGTTACTATAAATAGAATCTATGTGACAAATTGGTTTCCGGGCAATAACTTTAGTTCTATTCCGTATATCTTCACCAAACTTATACCACAGGTTACCCTATAGGAAGGGAAGACACCTATCAATTTCGGAGTCTGGGGCCCCAAGGTCAAGGTTACTGTTACTATCAATAGAATATTTTGTGAGAAATTGATTTCCGGGCAATAACTTTAGTTCTATTTGACGCACCTTTACCAAACTTATGCCAGAGGTTACCTTATAGGAAGGGAAGACACCTATTGATTTCGGAGTCTGGGACTCCAAGGTTAAGGTCACTGTTACTATAAATAGAATATTTTGTGACAAATTGGTTTCTGGGCAATAACGTTAGTTCTATTTGAAGCACCTTTACCAAACTTATACCAGAGGTTACCCTAGAGGAAGGGAAGACACCTATTGATTTCGGAGTCTGCGACTCCAAGGTCAAGGTCACTGTTACAATAAATAGAATATTTTGTGACAAATTGGTTTCCAGGCAATAACTTTAGTGCTATTCCGTGTATCTTCACCAAACTTATACCACAGGTTACCCTATAGGAAGGGAAGACACCTGTTGCTTTAGGAGTCTGGGGCTCCAAGGTCAAGGTCACTGTTACTATTAATAGAATATTTCGTGACAAATTGGTTTCCGGGCAATAACTTTGGTTAGGTCCACTCTTTGTCGAGGAAATCACACCATCTAGTAGCCAAGGAAACGAGGCATCATTCATCGGGACATCCGCAGTTAAGAGCCTTCTCGGACACACTGTCCCAGGAGCAGCCGGCAGATTAGCAATATACGACCTCTGCTCCTCAGGCCACCATAACGGACTTACTGTCACAGATTGCACAGCTCATCGCACTATTCCTGCTAAGGCAGAAGCACTCAACATCAATCTCAAAACTTGAGCTATCGGATGGTGCTTGATCGGTCCAGTCATCTGCCTGTTCAGATGCCGTGACCATGATTCTAAAACTGATTTAGACGGATGATGAAAGGGATATGGATGAGAATAACCTTCCCTTTCGGAACAACTCATGGATGCTATGGATACTATACATTATCGTTTCCTTGAACTTGTTCCAGTGAATCACAATGCTGCGAGTAATTGTGAGAAACCGCTAGCATTGTTAGATGCTGTCTTCATCCAGACAAAGAGCAGGATAATAAGATCTCTTTCTGGTTAAGTCTACACGGGTGTCACAGGTCTTCGATTATGTAGACAATGCCATATTTATCTTTCTGTGGGAAGAAGTAATATGGTTTCTTATCATCATCTTCTGCATTTTAACCGTTGTTTGATCACTTACATTTAAAAAACGACTGAGGAAGATGTGTTGAGAGTGTCTCTGCGTTGAATGAGCAGGCTAAGATCTTAGTTGTAGCCTTACCTTCATCATTTCACTGTTCACTCGGGACACAATTGAGAAGATAATTTCTTATTCAGAGTGAATTTAGACTCACTGTCTTATGTACTTCAATTTTAAGTACTATGACGCAACGTCTATATGGAAAGGAATTTTGTGGACGTTTGTACCATTTAAAAAATTCTTTCCAGGCCTATTTATCATATATATCTCTGTCTTAACAGATGTTAAGTGGGAGCTATTCTGATGGGATAAAGCCTTGCGTCGTCATCTTTAACATTTGACTAGGTGGAAAACTTGCTGCAGGTTGCTTTAGTTTTCCCGACAATAAGTATTTTTATACTGTACCAATGACCCAGACATAGCTGGTGCTAACTCTTAAAAATCTAGGGCCAAACACAAATTTTGCCCCCCAATCCCCAAAATTTGCATCTAAAACCAAAATAAATCATGTCCTGAAGGACCTCCATACTTTGCCCTTACTGCGCATGCGCAGTGTCAAGGACGTTCCAAAATTGGCGCCAATTATCATTCTCTGTTTGGCCCTTCATCAGTCAACATCTCACTGATCTTTGTGCTTGTAAATCTCAGTTTAAAGGATGCCAGACACGTAATTATTGGAGAAATGGTGATTCTAAGGAGGATATAGAAGGAGGAGAGAAAAAAGGAGTGACAAAAAATATTCAGGGCTGTACTTAAAATTTTTTATGAAATTATGTTAAGTTGCCTATTTTCGAGGCATGGGCCTGTTGTTGTCATTCTTGCTATAAAGTTGCACTGCTTATTCAGTGTTTCCTCTCCCCTGGTCTTCTAAGTCCCCCCTTGCTATTCTCCCATGCTTTTGGCATATTTTTGAGAAAGATCATTTCTAAATTCTCTTGGGAGAATTAGCTTGGTTACAGAATGAATTCTGTTATTTTCCCCATGTTTACGTTTTCACCCATGGGTGTATAAACGTTGTGTTCTGCATCTACCATCTGATGTTCTGCAGATTCTCCCCTGGGAGTCTGTTTTGCATCAGATAGTGTGTTATTTTGATGACTGATTTTTGGGCCAGGAGTCATGTTTTCTGGTGTTTTTACACTGTTTGTTTACATTGGCAACAGTCTCTTTTGAGGGGGGCTGTTTGCCTTTGGAGTAGTTTATCTCACTATAAGATACATTATTATTATCCGTAAGTGTTGCATTAATTATTTAATATAATTTTAAAATTTTTGACCACACTTAGCCTTGGGATCCATTGGGGCTCAACGTTACTTTTCAGAAACTTGGGCTTCGCTGAAAAAATATTTTTCAAAAATTATTTTGATTTTCAATTGTTTTTTCAATATTAATGGATCATGTTATTATGTATCTTTGTGTTTAGGGGTTTGTGCAAGTACTAGGACTTGTTGTTGACTTTTCAAAATGAAAGGATATTGTTCAAATTGTAATAGGAAGAAATCTTCCTCTGACTTTCATGATCATTGTATTAATTGTAGTCAGTGTACTCACACTAATCCCTGTTCAATATGTCAATATTGGGATGACAAACATTGGAAACGTGTGTCACGATATGTTGTTAGTGGAGAAAGGGCTATGCCGGCTCTTTCTCCGCAGAGTCACTCTTCTCTGTCAGTTTCTATTTCAGAGGAACAAGAACAGGGTGATGTTTCCATGTTATCTTCCGCAAGTGCGCTTCCGTCGTCACAAATGAATACAGAGCTAGCGGCAAAAGTGCTCATGGACATAAGACAAATGTCGTCCGCTAGCTCGCCCGGTGTAGCATCCATTCCCCGAATGGTTCGGCAGCCGGGTTCGTCCGATGCGGTCCAGGAGGAAATGTTGGGTGATGCGAGCACTATAAACATTCAACGTGCACACCCAGTGACGGCGGATAGTAGGAGAGTTCGGAGGAAGCCTTCGAGTCCAGTTCCTAGCTTGTCCAGGTCCAGCCGGGTGCGGACGACCGGGAGCATCATGAGGTCCGACCGGATGGTGAAAGGGATACGGATGACTTGGAGCTATCCCTTTCGGAACAACATAAAGCTGCCGTGGACTTCATCCGGCGCTTTCTTCCTCAGGTTGTTCCGTCGGGCCAGACTGCTGCAGTACCGGACAAGAGAATTATAGCGTCATTGGACACTGATTTCTTTGAGCGGTTCAGGGACATCACTCCCGAGTTTCCATCTCAGTCCAATAATGTCACAAGAACATTTGAATTATTGAACGACGTTATATTCAAACTTGCTTCCAAAACAGGAAAAGCGGGTTTCTTGTCCGCCAATGCTCTTAACCTGCCTTTCATTAATGCAAGGAATAAATTCGATACGGCAGGACAGGGTATCCCGAGAGTTCCTCTGCGTATGGACGACGAGGCGGAAGACTTAGAATTATCATTACCGTTGTCTACGTCTATTCCAACCGCGGTGTTGGAGACGACTATTTCGTCTAACAGAGCCAGTTTAGATGCTTTATCTTACGCAGACCACCTTACTAAGGCGTTATCACTGCGTCTTCAAGGGAAAGAATTCCAGGATATACAATTCTCTTTGAGACTTCTTTCAAGGGCAGTAGCTTATTCCACGTGTAACTCCGCCCTTTCAGTGGCAAACCTGGAGTTGGTTAGACGTGACGCAGCCCTAGCTACATCCACACTCGTGGATAGTAAGGTGAAGAACTCTCTCAGAGTCGCTTCGGTCTCCGGAGAACTTCTCTTCGACGGCAAGCTTTCTGCAATTTACGATAAAATTACTAAGAAAGCTTCGGATTCTCTGCTATTTAAATCTGCTTCTAAGAAGTCGGACACGGCAGATAAGAGTAAGACAGGCACTTCTGGGTCTAATGCGCCCAAGAGAGGTTCCTATAGAGGTTCCGGTGCGTCCTCTTGGTCTTATTCAAGAGACCGTCAAGGCAGCGACTCACGTGCGGGACGTCCTTCGGGCCGGGACAACCGGTCGGACGCCCCGAGGTCGACGGGACGAGGTACGGGTCGCGGAGGACGTGGTTTCTCCTCCCGCAGGCCTCGCAGGTCCAGGAGGTGATGGCTTCAACCTCTATCGCGTGCCGGTTGGCGGAAGGTTGTCGAGTTTTTCACAAGAGTGGGCGTCGATTACGGACGACCCTTGGGTGAGAGGGGTGATTTCGGAAGGTCTAAAGATATCCTTCAAGCGAAAGCCTCCATTAACTCGAAGTCCAAAATGGACTCAACTTCCGTCAAATCCGCAGAAAAGAGACGCTCTGTTATCAGAGGTGCAGTCTCTTTTAAGGAAGAACGCGGTAGAGGTCGTAGAAAACCAGGAGACACCGGGATTCTACAGCCATCTGTTTCTGGTTCCGAAACCAGACGGCTCGTTCCGTCCAGTCATAGATTTGAGCTGGATAAACAAGCTGATCATCGCTCTGAAGTTTTATATGGAGACGATTCGATCGGTCAGAGCGAGTATTCGGGTGAACGATTATGCAACAAGCATAGATCTCAAAGATGCGTACTTTCACGTCATGGTACATCCGACATTCAGAAAGTATCTACGCTTCGCAGTCCTAGGAGGGGTGTATCAATTCCGGGCGATGTGCTTCGGATTGAACCTAGCACCCTGGGCTTTCACTCGGGTAATGAACTTGGTAATGATGTATTTCCGAGCTCATTCGTCTGCGGTAACGTCGGCGTACCTGGACGACATTCTTCAGAGGTACGGCAACGAGTTAACGCTTCAGAACGATGTGCAGAACTTGCTTCTATTGCTCCGACGTCTAGGTTTTATAATAAACGAGGAGAAGTCGGATCTGGTGCCGTCCAAGTCATTCACACATCTGGGAATGAGCTTCGAGATGCACAACAATCTCGTTCGTCTGCTGTTAGCCAGAGCGAAATTAGTCAGTTGTTACGCTCGCTATTGTCTGCACGCAGACAAAGTCACAGCGAGGGAGTTCATGAGACTGAGAGGTCTGTGCGGAGCCGCTGCAGATCTCATTCCGATGGGGCGGTTACGCACGCGTCCTCTCCAAATTTTCTTGACTCAGAATTGGAGTGTGAAAATTCATTCGCTCGACATAGACGTTCTCTTGTCAGATCAAGTGAAACGAGAGATTCAGACGTGGGCAAACATTCAGTGGTTAACTCAGGGAGTTCCGCTGCAGTTGCCGGATCCGAGTTTTACCATTATGACGGATGCCAGTCAAACAGGTTGGGGTGCATCATTGATCCCAACGGATTCGAGATGCCAGGGTCTTTGGGATCCGCAATTCCTGGGCAAGCACATAAACATCAAGGAAATGATGTCAATTTGGCTTGCGTTACGTCATTGGATGGACATTATTCACAATGCTCATGTCCAAATCCTATCCGACAATACGACAGTAGTGGCGTAGATACGGAATCAGGGAGGCACTCATTCAGTTCCGTTGTTCAATCTAATGGAAAGAATCCTTCTGTTTTCTCTAGAACATCAAGTTCTACTTTCGGTCCGTCATATACCAGGTCGTCTGAACGTACTAGCAGACTCCCTTTCACGAAAGGGTCGCTTGTTGCCGTTGGAGTGGACTCTCAACAAACAAGTATTCAATCAGATTTGCTACCAATGGGAACGGCCAATGATAGACTTATTTGCGACACATCTCAACAATCAGTTGCAGACGTATGTGTCTCCGTGTCCGGATCCAAGAGCTTTTGCAGTAGACGCTCTGTCGATCCCTTGGGACGGAATGATAGGATAAGCGTATCCTCCAGCGCCGTTAATTCAGCAAGTATTGCTAAAGATAAAACAATCTCAATGCAAGATTCTGTTGGTAGCATCTCTGTCTCCACAGAGACCGTGGATAAATCTACTCAGGTGTCTGTTGTGGGACCTACCGCGAAAGCTTCCTCCATGGGAGGATCTTCTTTCGCAGGGGAAACCGCGTCAACTTCATCACAACCCGCAAGGTCTCAACCTTCACGTTTTTCCGTTGTGCGGTCCTTCTTGCATGGCAAGCACTTTACAGGACGAGCAGTGGACGCGATTTCTAACTGTAGGAGGACCTCCTCTTCGCTAAACTATGCGGCTAAGTGGAAGGTTTTTCGTCGTTGGTGTAGGGATCATTCTGTTGATATTTTTGATCCCTCCATACCAGACATTGCAAACTTTCTAGTATACTTGTTTGACGAAATCAAACTGCAGCCTGTTACTATTAAGGGTTATAGGTCTATGTTATCTGATACCTATGCACATCATGATAGTTTACAAATTGGATCTAATATCTCTTAGTTAGTTAGAAACTTCTCGATGAATAGACCCAGAACTCTTAGGTTAATTCCTAAGTGGAATTTAGCTTGGGTTCTTCTTAAACTGAAGGAAAAGCCATTTGAACCTCTTGGGACAGTAGATTTCAAATTCTTGTCTTATAAGACAGCTTTTCTCTTAGCTTTCTCTTCTGCTAGAAGAGTCAGTGAGCTTCATGCACTGTCGGTGGATGATTCTCACTATCGTAGTGTCGGGAACACTATCACCTTCACTACTAATGTGGGATTTTTAGCTAAGAATCAGGCTCCTAATAAATATCCGGAACCTATTGTTATTAAGGCCCTTCCGTCTTCAGACGGGCGTAGGCCTTTACTCTGTCCTGTTAGAGCATTACGTATCTATAAACAGAGATCTCAGTTTATCAGAAAGGGACGAAAACGTTTCTTTCTGTCTCTGATGCCTAATAGAAAGGACATTTCGGTCCATTCTATTGCTAGATGGATTCAATTAACTATCCATACTGCTTATGAAAATTTATCTTCTTCTCAGCAGTCTGTGCTTAAGATTTCGGCTCATGAAGTAAGAGCTCTTTCTACATCTTGGGCTTACGCTAATAGTATTGCTATTACAGACTTAATGAAGGCTGCTTATTGGTCTCAGCCATCCACATTCACGAATTTTTATCTCAGAAATATTGAGTCCATTTCTGGAGACCTGCATTGTTTAGGTCCGTTATCTGTTGCTCAGAATGTCGTCCTCTAAACAGTTGTAACTATAGTTATGCAGGCTTTCTGTTCCGGCAGTGACTCCGTCCGGCTGCCCTCTTCGCTCTGGGCTATTTGACCCAGGGCAAGGGGAAGGGGGGGGGGGGGGTGTTCCCTTAGGTCACCTGCTTTATAGTGAAAAGCAAGGGAATGCCTCCTCCGAAGTCAGTATTTCTGAGTCGTTTCCGGGATGGTTTTAAAGTGTAATATTAATGTTAAAAATTCATTCATGTCATATTTTTAAAGTGTAGCTCGGTGTGAAGCATTTGTATATGTCAAGTGTCAAATGGGCGTTAATATACAATCCTCGGACACTTTTAAAGAATATAAAGAGTCTCAATTCTCTGGACTAACTTTATTTATTGGCTTACTTTAAAAATAATTAGTATAAAGGGTTATACTGGATGTTAATAGAGAACATGAATGTTATTGTGCTCAATTATGAAGGGTATTGTATCTTTCTAATTTAACATAAAATAAGAAAGATACATGTAAAGCCTAATACTCCTTTTCTCCTTGAGGGGTTGACTCTATATTATATAGTTGAGCTCATTGGATTTTCCTCTATGTCCTAGGCCCTCCAGCCTTTTTACTATTCAGCTAAGTCTGGGTCATTGGTACAGTATAAAAATGTTAAAAAATTTATTGTAATTTATATATTTTTTATACTTACCAATGACCCAGACGGGGATGGCCCTCCCAGGAGTTGGGAACTCATACCTCCCCGCTGAGTACATAGCGCTGACCAGGCACTGCTTGTAAGAATGATAATTGGCGCCAATTTCGGAACGTCCTTGACACTGTGCATGCGCAGTAAGGGCAAAGTATGGAGGTCCTTCAGGACATGATTTCTTTTGGTTTTAGATGCAAATTTTGGGGATTGGGGGGCAAAATTTGTGTTTGGCCCTAGATTTTTAAGAGTTAGCACCAGCTATGTCTGGGTCATTGGTAAGTATAAAAAATATATAAATTACTATAAATTTTTTAACTTTTGATGGTAAGCTTTCATTAATGGAGGATTAAGCTACAAGAAAGCATCAATACTTGGCTCTTTAAGTTGGGGTCTAATCCACCAACACCAGCAGAAAGAGTAGGAGAGGTTGTCCTAGACTCAGATCATCTATAAGGACTCGTGACGAAGGTATACGTATCCCTCCTATATATTACTTTAGGGATTGACTATGCAGCCACTTGGATGGGGGCTAGGGTCTGTTTGAGTTACTAATCAGACACACCTGAGCTGGTGTCTTGAGGCTCTTATAGAGCTCGGTCCGACCGATTTTGACTGGAACTGGATTTAGGTTATTTATGATAATCTTTCAGTCGAAAAGTGAGTGTTCGGCAATGCAGCGAGTATAGTTCTTTAGATCACTTGAATAATGAACTAGATAATGTCTCATGGGATGAATGATAGAATAAACGTATCCTACAATTCATTTTCAATAGGCTGGTTCATCTGTTGTTTCACAGAGCGAATTAGCCAGTTGTTCGGCTCGCTTTTATCTTTTATCTGATGCATTAACATCGGAAAATTTTATGCATCGGTTGGGGTTGTGCGGAGCGGCTATGAATGTTATTTCGATGGGTCGCTTACGCACACGTCCCCTCCAGTTATTCTTAACTGGAGTGGTAGACGTTTTTTCGCTCTAGACCTGTTTTGTTTTAGCGAATCTTTTAACATAAGAGCAAAATTTGGGCAAATATTTAACGGTTTGCTCAATTATGACGGAAGTGAGCTCATATATTGGGTTACAATCCTGAGTCCGATAGTCTCTCTATACAGGGATCTTGGGACCCTTGGTTCTTGGAGACCACATATTCAGAAATGATGTCTTATTGTTTATGCTACATCATTGAATTTATATTATTAGCGTAGATCAGAGTTTATCAGAAGAGAAGAAACGCTTCTTTGTCATTAATTTTCAATGGAAGGGACATTTCGATTCATTCTATTGCTAGATGGATTCAATTAGCTATTCGTACTGCTTAGGAAAATTTGTCTTCCAATCAGCAGTCAGTGCTTAAGATTTCAGCGCATGAAGTAAAAGTGCTGATAGCATCTTGGGCTTATTCTAACTGTATGGCTATTACATGATCTTATGTAGGATCGCTTCAGGATAGTTAAGTATGCGGCATACGGGAATAATAGTTTCCATCATATATGTCGCCAGTATTCGGCATTTGAGTGCATACAATTGACGCTCAGCCATATTCATGGGAATGAATGTTAGGACATGTGTATCCTTCAATTCATTTGTTTCTATTGATTACATTGAGGTTAAAGTGTCTGTTATTGAACATTCACCAGAAGCTTCCCCCACGAGAGGGTTTTCTTCTTCAAGGGAAGTTTTGTTCTTCACGTCATTCTCTGCTCTCAGTGGCATAATGGAGTATGTCAGACGTGAGGGAGCTTTGCGGTTACTATATTTTTGCCATTTGGACCAGCAATGATTAAGTAATGTGGGTGAGGAGGTTTCGACATGAATTTGAATCCCCCCCCCCCCCCCCACCACACACTCATACACTGTCGCGTATATATATCTTAATACATACATGCTATGCATTCGGGTCGAGTTGATTGGCACCCTCATAGGCATATACGCAGTTTTGTTGCATTAGTCTCCGGTGATTATTTTCTGATTTCTAATATACAAGCACTTATTAACTCATCATAATTGCTGCCATTTGAGTTCATAGGTGACTGCATAACCACTTAGTGGTTTTTAGCTCAACTTTGACGAAGTCAAATTTGAGCTATTGTCATGGCCCGTTGTCCGTCTGTCCGTACGTCAACAGTTGGCTATGGCTCGGGCTAGAGGTCGTATTTATGAACCGATCTTTACGAAACTTCTTGTGTACCTTTGTTATGGCCCTGGGACGGGAACGAGTGTTTTTAGGTGTGGTCCGAAAGTCAAGATGGCTGCCAGTGGCCATTTTGTACCGATGATGCAAAAATCAGTTTTTTGTACAGAACTTCTGTATGAAAGTTCTGATTTGAATAAAGTTTTGTATAAATGTTTAGTACCATGGGATACATCACATATAATACGGGTTTTTTTCTCGTGCGTAAATTATGCAAATTAGACTGACTTTGATTTATTTAGTGTTACTTTCAGAGCTGTAAGTGCCAAGCTGCTATGGCTCGGGCTAGAGGCCGTATTTGTGAACCGATCTTTACGAAACTTCTTGGGTACCTTTGTTATGACCGTGGGACGAGAACGAGTGTTTTTGGGTCCGGTCCGAAATTCAAGATGGCTGCCAGCCGCCATTTTGTACCGACGATGCAGAAATCTGTTTTTTGTACAGAACTTCCATATGAAAGCTCTGATTTGAATAATTTTTTGTATGAATGTTTAGTACCATGGGATACATCACATATAATACGGGTTTTTTTCTCGTACGTAAATTGTGCAAATTAGACTAATTTTGATGTTTTTTGTGGTTACTTTCAGCACTGTAAGTGCAAATGCCAATATGGCTCGGGCTAGAGGCCGTATTTATGAACCGATCTTCACAAAACTTCTTGGTATCACCGTGGGACGAGAACGAGTGTTTTTGGGTCCGGTCCGAAATTCAAGATGGCCGATGGCAGCCATTTTGTACAAAATTAGGTGCAATCAGATTTTTGCACAGAACTTCCATATGAAAACCCTGATTTGAATAATTATTTTGTGTGAATGTTTAGTACCATGGGATGCATCACATATAATACGGGTTTTTTTCTCGTGCAGAAATTATGCAAATTAGATGAACTTTGATTTTTTCAGTGCGACTTACACACAGTAAGTACACATGTCAATACGGCTCAGACTAGAGTCTGTATTTATGAACTGATCTTCACGAAATGTCTTGGGTACCTTTGTTATCACCTTGGGACGAGAACGAGTGTTTCTGGGTGCGGTCTAAAATTCAAGATGGCTGCCAGTGGCCATTTTGTACCGAAATTAGGTCTAATCAGTTTTTTGTACACATCTTCTATACAGCTCAGACTAGAGGCCATATTTATGAACCAATCTTTACGAAACTTCTTGGGTACCTTTGTTATCACCGTGGGATGAGAGCGAGTGTTTTTGGGTGTGGTCCGAAATTCAAGATGGCCACCAGCAGCCATTTTGTACCAAAATTAGTGCAATCAGTCTTTTGTATAGAACTTCTGTATGAAAGTTCTGATTTGAATAAATTTTTGTATGAATGTTTAGTAACATGGAATACATCACATATTGTAAGGGGGTTTTTTTCGTGCCGAAATTATGCAAATTAGATGAACTTTGATTTATTCAGTGCTACTTACACAATGTAAGCACACATGTCAATACGGCTCAGGGTAGAGGCTGTATTTATGAACCGATCTTCACAAAACTTCTTGGGTACCTTTGTTATCTCCTTGGGATGAGAATGAGTGTTTCTGGGTACGGTCCAAAATTCAAGATGGCTGCCAGTGGCCATTTTGTACCGAAATTAGGTCCAATCAGTTTTTTGTCATAAGTTCTATACAGCTCGTATTTATGAACTGATCTTCACAAAGCTTCTTGAGTACTTTTGTTTTCACCTTGGGACAGGAACGAGTGTGTTTTGGGGTGCCTTTGTTATCACTGTGCTATGAGAACAAATATTTTGGGGTTCAGTCAGACCCACTCTGGGACTCAAAGATTTTTTCTAGTTCAGCATCTGACTGTCACCCACCTTTACAATACTTTACCTATACATTTGTTACAGGCAACGGTCAGTATTCATGTACAGACCGTTACAATACTTTATATGTACCTTTGTTATCAGGTCATTACCTAGATGTTTGTCATTGCTGTGTCACATACTATACATGTACATGTCTTTGTCTTGACAAGTTGAGCTACAGTGTCATTGACACTTTCATTTAGATGATTACACTCTGGATTTTAATACACTCATGCATTATTTTCTTACGCTATCGCTTTGGTGGACCTTGAAATTATTATATATTTCGGGGGCAGTCTGTGTTGTAGCCGGTTAATCATACCTACCTCCATTTCTAGATCCTGGTCTCTATTTTGTTGGTTCTCAAATCGCATATTCTCACGTGTTTATAGTTGTAGATACCACATAGTACACATTGGAGAGTGTTCTTACCGGATTTAATTGTACAGAGGCTGTCTGTGAATGATCTTTGAAGCGTGTTTTTTCTGCAGAGATTGTTCATTATATCTCGCTTTAATATGTGTATGTTATATTATTATTTCACTGATTTTGTCGTACCTGTATACGCCGTCAGCAGTGCATATTTTATAGCGGATAATGTTATTTACCAAAATCTTCGTTATAGCCTTGGCTTGTGAAGTGGTGTTAAGCACCATTTATTATTCATGAATTAATTCCTGAGTGCCTGATCGGTATTTATTTATATTGTTTCCTGGTACCGCTTATTGATTCCAGAGCTCTCCCCTCTTTCTTTTGAAGATATGTTAAAAAAAAGGGGGGGGGGGCATTTTCTCCACTTCTCTGGCTTATTGGGTATGTAACTATGAAGGAAGCTGTTTTGTCCATACTATATTTGGCATCCAGCTGTAGTGTTATTGTATGGCGTAGGTTTATGGGCAATTTTCTCTCATTCTCAAATATGCCATCCTAATTTTTAGGGCTTAGTCCAGACTAGCCTTAAAAATTTGTGAACTCATTACATCCTAATTAGCATGATTTCATTTCATGCTCAGATTTAGGATTTACATAATTGGGATCCATATTAGGATATGTCTCATCTATTATGGTATAAAGAGACATACATGTAAATTCTAATTATTCTAATTTTCTTCATCATGGATTGAAGGATTCGATCAATGTTGATCTACTATTTTGGAAGTTCTAGGCCCTCCACCTTTTTACGATTCAGCTAAGTCTGGGCCATTGGTATATAGTATAAAAATATGAAAAAATTTAAAGTAATTTATATATTTTTTTATACTTACCAATGGTCCAGACGGGAGTAGCCCTCCCATGAGTGGGCATTACTGGGCACTCATACCTCACAAAGAATGATGTTGGCGCCAGTTTCGGTGACTTCCTGGCGTCTGCGCATGCGCGGAGAGTAAATGTATGGAGGGCCAGATAGGACTTCTAATTTTTGGTTTTGCATGCAAATTTTGGGGATTGGGGGGCAAAATTTGTGTTTGGCCCTAGATATTTTTGAGTTAGCACCAGCTAAGTTGGGCGATTGGTAAGTATAAAAAATATATAAATTACTTTGAATTTTTTCATTTTCCTGAAAGTTTTGGAAAATATATCCAGTTTTGATGATTTGAAAACACAGTTTAGAAATAAAATTTAAGAATAAGGTATTTAATTCATAATATATTGTTTGACAGAGCTACAAGAAATGAATGTAATGAATTCAATTTTCAAGCTCTCTTCAGGAAGCTGGAAATTAACAGAATTGTGAATAATGGAATATCCTTGTTACATGAATATTTTTTACTGATAATTTCTATTCATTAAATACAATACCGCCTAACTTTGTTAACCCTTTACCTAATGTAATGGTTAAATCAGGCCACTGCTATTTAAAAAGTCTCCCTGTGGAAACCTCGGAAAGTGAAGCAGTGCTTGTTTACTGTGGTAAACAAGCTCTGCTTTACTGGTAAAATAGGACCTGGTCACCAATGCTTGGGGTGGAAGTCCTCTAAAATGGGCAACATGGGTATTTATAAATGATTCACTTGACTTGACTTTATATCCATTATTGAAAAGCCTCACTGGATGATATTGAACCCACATTGGGGTTTCTTCCAACTATGGAATTGCAATTACCAATTCTCTTTTTCGGCCCATGGAACAAGATTTTCTTCTCTAATCAATATGCCCTTAACAGTATTAATGTGTATTGTATTGAGACAACAGTAAATAGATGTCTTTGTCAAATATCTAAAGTTAACTCTTTAAACAAATAGGAGGGGCACGGTGGCTCAGTAGGTAGAGGTGCAGGCCACAAGCCGAGAGGTCATCAGTTCGAATCCCACCTGTGGCAACAGCGCTGTGTTCTTGGGCAAGGACATTTCACCCCCATTGCCCACGTGGGGGTGACATTGTGTGCTGAAGTGTACTTCACATCAATGGTGCACCTGTCTTCAACCAATGCTAACCCTGCTTGTGTGGAGTTAGTATGTTGGGGAGCTGACAGTTGCTCACCATTGCTCGATAATTCTCTCTGGTTACTCCGGCTTCTTCCACCCGTAAAACTGTTGCAGTCATGGTTAGCCATTGTGCAGAAATATGTGACCTTAAACACCAATAAATAAATAAACGAATCGGAAGCATTTACCCACATAATTTACAAATTGAGCAGTTGAAAAAATATATTATTTTTAAAAAAAATGTCAATACCATTTCATGTGAGCTCCTGATTGGAACAAGCTGATCAAGCTTGTTCCACTGAGGGCGCGCATGGTATGGCTTTCATGAAATTTAAAAAAAAATTAAAATGATAAATTTTAATTTTGTGTGCATGGAGTAAAGTTTTAACTGAAATGCTTACAAATCAGTATCCAATTGAGCAAGGCCCTTTTGAAATCCTGGGAAGTGAAACAGTTTTGATTCATCATACAACCTGGTAATCAATGCCTGATTAAGTAGTCCTCTGAAGTGAACGGTAAAATTATAAACAATTGGATAAACTTATCCCTTAGAACCTGAGAGGACCTTTTGCAGTTCAGGAACTTGATACATCATACTTTCATTAAGTAGGATGGCTGCTAAGTTAAAGTGAGGGGTAGACCAATCAATATTTTCTACGTGCAGCCTTGGTCTACCCCAAAATAATAAATATGGACCCTTCCAATTCCTTCCATTGAGCTGATAAGGAAGATATCATCGGTGTTCAAAGGGTTACCTTTATATTTGTGTTGTGATCAGGTTGTAGCCATTTTTACAGAGAGTCGCTGAGTAAATAAACTAACAGCCCCGGAATAAAAAAACATAACTTGAATTGTCCTTTTTAACTCTAATTGGTATTGTCTAATACAATACTGTTTCAGGTGACATGGACTGATATATTTTGCCAATTTTTAGCTCACCTGTGCGAAGCTCAAGGGGAGCTTTACTAATCACTTTCTGTCCGTTGTCCGTCGTCCGTCGTCCGGCATCCGTCGTCCGTCGTCGTCCGTCCGGCGTTAACTTTACATTATCGACTTCTCCTCCTAAACCACTAGCCCAATTTTATTAAAATGTTGGCTAAATGTTTATTACCTAATGCCAATTCAGATTTGTTCAAATGAAGTTGCCCCTCCTCCTGGGTGGTCCCACGCCCCCAAGGGGCACCAAAATCTTTGTAAATCTTCTTCTCATGAACCAGCAGTAGCAGAGACTTGATATATGGTGTGCAGCTTCCTTTTGAGGTGTAGACTCAGATTTGTTCAAGAGAAGTTTGTGGGGCTATACTTGGCGTCGTTATGGGAGGGGCAAAATTTTTTGCCCCGCCCAAAATTTCTATTTTCCAAACCGAGAGGCTGACTTGAACCAAATTTTATGTGAGGGCTTATTGGGTCATGAGTACTTGATTTATGCAAAAAAAAATTTCCCGCAGCCCCGTGGGAACCGCAGGAGCTAAAAATAGAAAAAATTTAAAACGCCCATATCTCCAAAACTGCACGGCATTGAGAATTTTTATTTGGTGTGCAGCTTCCTTAGGACCAACAGAAAGGATTGGTAAAAAAAAATTGCCATCGGTTTTATCATAGGGTACAGTTTCGGGACTTTGAAAAAGTGCTGAGTCAGCACTTTTTAACACTGTAGGCAATGGGAAAAACATTAAAAAATCTTCTTCTCCAGATCCAGCAGGCAGAATCTTTTGATATTTGGTATGCAACATTGTAGGGTGGATCTGATTCAAGTTTGTTCAAATCGGCCCCCTGGGTTCATATTTGGGCTCAGTATAGGAGCCCGATTTCGAACTTAGTGCATTTCTGGCAAATTTCTTAAAAAATCTTCTTCTCCAGATTCAGCATGCAGAATCTTTTGATATTTGGTATGCAACATTGTGGGGTGGATCTGATTCAAGTTTGTTCAAATCGGCCCCCTGGGTTTATATTTGGGCTTACTATAGAAGCCCGAATTCGAACTTAGTGCATTTCAGGCAAATTTCTTAAAAAATCTTCTTCTCCAGATCCAGCAGGCAGAATCTTTTCATATTTGGTAATCAACATTGTGGGGTGGATCTGATTCAAGTTTGTTCAAATCGGATCCCTGGGTTAATATTTGGGCTCAGTATAGGAGCCCGATTTCGAACTTCGTGCATTTCAGGCAAATTTCTTAAAAAATCTTCTTCTCCAGATCCAGCAGGCAGAATCTTTTGATATTTGGTATGCAACATTGTAGGGTGGATCTGATTCAAGTTTGTTCAAATCGGCCCCCTGGGTTCATATTTGGGCTCAGTATAGGAGCCCGATTTCGAACTTAGTGCATTTAGGCAAATTTCTTAAAAAATCTTCTTCTCCAGATCCAGCAGGCAGAATCTTTTGATATTTGGTATGCAACATTGTGGGATGGATCTGATGCAAGTTTGTTCAAATCGGCTTCCTAGATTCATATTTGGGCTCACTATAGAAGCTCGAATTCGAACTTAGTGCATTTCAGGCAAATTTCTTAAAAAATTTTCTTTTCCAGATCCAGCAGGCAGAATCTTTTGATATTTGGTATGCAACATTGTGGGATGGATCTGTTGCAAATTTGTTCAAATCAGCTCCCTAAATTCATATTTGGGCTTACTATAGAATCTCGAATTCGAACTTAGTGCATTTCAGGCAAATTTCTTAAAAAATCATCTTCACCAGATCCAGCGGGCAGAATCTTTTGATATTTGGTATGCAACATTGCGGGGTGGATCTGATTCAAGTTTGTTCAAATCGGCTTCCTAGATTCATATTTGGGCTCACTGTAGAAGCTCGAATTTGAACTTAGTGCATTTCATGCAAATTTCTTAAAAAAATTTCTTTTCCAGATCCAGCAGGCAGAATCTTTTGATATTTGGTATGCAACATTGTGGGGTGGATCTGATTCAAGTTTGTTCAAATCGGCTTCCTAGATTCATATTTGGGCTCACTGTAGAAGCTCGAATTTGAACTTAGTGCATTTCATGCAAATTTCTTAAAAAATCTTCTTCTCCAGATCCAGCAGGCAGAATCTTTTCATATTTGGTAAGCAACATTGTGGAGTGGATCTGATTCAAGTTTGTTCAAATCGGCCCCCTGGGTTTATATTTGGGCTCAGTATAGGAGCCCAAATTTGAACTTAGTGCATTTCAAGCAAATTTATTAAAAAATCTTCTTCTCCAGATCCAGCAGGCAGAATCTTTTGATATTTGGTATGCAACATTGTGGGATGGATCTGATTCCGGTTTGTTCAAATCGGCTTCCTAGATTCATATTTGGGCTCACTATAGAAGCTCGAATTCGAACTTAGTGCATTTCAGGCAAATTTCTTAAAAAATTTTCTTTTCCAGATCCAGCAGGCAGAATCTTTTGATATTTGGTATGCAACATTGTGGGGTGGATCTGATGCAAGTTTGTTCAAATCGGCTTCCTAGATTCATATTTGGGCTCACTATAGAAGCTCGAATTCGAACTTAGTGCATTTCAGGCAAATTTCTTAAAAAATTTTCTTTTCCAGATCCAGCAGGCAGAATCTTTTGATATTTGGTATGCAACATTGTGGGATGGATCTGATGCAAATTTGTTCAAATCAGCTCCCTAAATTCATATTTGGGCTTACTATAGAATCTCGAATTCGAACTTAGTGCATTTCAGGCAAATTTCTTAAAAAATCATCTTCTCCAGATCCAGCGGGCAGAATCTTTTGATATTTGGTATGCAACATTGCGGGGTGGATCTGATTCAAGTTTGTTCAAATCGGCCCCCTGGATTCATATTTGGGCTCACTATAGAAGCTCGAATTCAAACTTAGTGCATTTCGGGCAAATTTCTTCAAAAATCTTCTTCTCCAGATCCAGCAGGCAGAATCTTTTGATATTTGGTATGCAACATTGCGGGGAGGATCTGATTCAAGTTTGTTCAAATCGGCCCCCTGGATTCATATTTGGGCTTAATATAGAAGCCCGAATTCACACTTAGTGCATTTCGGGCAAATTTATTAAAAAATCTTCTTCTCCAGATCCAGCAGGCAGAATCTTTTGATATTTGGTATGCAACATTGTGGGGTGGATCTGATTCAAGTTTGTTCAAATCGGCTTCCTAGTTTCATATTTGGGCTCACTATAGAAGTTCGAATTCGAACTTGGTGCATTTCAGGCAAATTTCTTAAAAAATCTTCTTCTCCAGATCCAGCTTCAGAATCTTTTCATATTTGGTAAGCAACATTGTGGGGTGGATCTGATTCAAGTTTGTTCAAATCGGCCCCCTGGGTTTATATTTGGGCTCCGTATAGGAGCCCAAATTTTAACTTAGTGCATTTCAGGCATATTTCTTAAAAAATCTTCTTCTCCAGATCCAGCAGGCAGAATCTTTTGATATTTGGTATGCAACATTGTGGGGTGGATCTGATTGTGATTCATGAACGTATTTATTTGTAAAGTTGATAGAATCTTAGACAAAATTTGCAGAAAAGATCTACTATAGAAGGGGTGGTATCCAGGGTGAACCGTTTACCCAAATCTAGCAGTACTAATGCATTATTCACACAAATCTCCGTTCAAATTTTATGACCCCTCATTGGAACACACACATTCAGCTCATTCCAACAAAGGTCATATGCCATGTTTTCGAGACAAAAGAATAAAAATTTTAGTTATTCATGAAATTTTTAGGCAACTGTTGTCTGTTATTCACATTGCTTCATGAAATTTCAGTACTTTTAGAAGTTACCTCAGTACTCAAGGGTTAATTCCCCTTAATTAAATGTCGCCTCTAAAAAACAACCACTTTGCATATCTTACCTTTTTACCAGCATAACTGCCAAAACTTGTCAGCATTCTTCGCAAAAATCGCTATTCAAATTTTAATTTTTGTCTCTTAAACATACATGTACTTATCGCTTGTAAATACCTCATTGGAATGAGCTTTTTGAGCTCATTCCAATGAGAGGTCACACACCATGCTTTTTGAGTCAAAAAAGCAATTTTTTAGTTATTCCAGAATTTCGTACGTAAAACAGAGCTTTATGACTTCACATTAAAATGAGCTCTCTAAGCTTGTTCCAATCAACATTCACGCACTATGTCTTTCACACAAAAAATAAAATTTTCCATTTATTCAGGAATTTTGTTTGCAAGAACACTCTTAACCCCCCCCCCCCCCCCCCCCCCCACACACACACACACACACACACACACAAACACAGACACACACATCTAAAAGTTCGTCAGCAAAAAAACAGTTACTTCAATTTTTAAATGCATTATAGGAACAACTTGCCTAATCAAATTTAAATACTTTTGCATCATTCTGTATCTAGAACAAACCATTTACCATATCTTTACGCAAAATTCTCCAGCATCATTCACAAAAAAACACCATTATTTATATATTCACATTTCTGTCTCAAAAATATACCTGATCTTCCCATACCCCTATTGGAATAAGCTGTTTGAGCTTGTTCCAATGATGATAAAAAAAACTAATATTTTGGAAAATTTGTGAAAATTTTTGTTTTCTTGCATGCAAATATATACATGTAGCACATGGAAGATATCCACAGTTGGGGAGAGATGTCCAAGGCTATCTCTTCACATTCCTTGTTTGTGCTTCATGCTGAACCAGTTTGTCTGCAGAGATAAATTTGCTTTATTAAAAATCATTGGAGATTGGCCACACACCAATGATTTTAAATAAAACTAATTTTAGGTAACAAATGTTGAACTTCAAACAAAATCTATCACTCAACCAGTTAATGTTGATGAGGCATGACATGGTGAAGGTGACCTAAAATACTTCTTAGAGTCACTTTGTCAGGTGAGCGATTAAGGCCACGTGGGGCCTCTTGTTTCTTTACATAAATACTTATGCATACCACAGACTTTTAACGTTATTGAGAGTGACAATTTAAGTACCTGGGACTGGTGATCATACTCCTCAATGTATTCCGATGAAGCTCAAATGTACATATAAATCCTTTATTGGGATGGGTTGCAATCTGTTGTCTGTACGTCCATCTGTACACACAATTCCTTTAGCACACCCTACAGGCCACTGCTCTCACCCGATCAGTTCCAGATTTCATATGTGGCTTTGGGCGAAGGGAGCTTTCAATTTTTTTTCGAATTTCATTGATAAACTTGGCCATCACTGGCCATCTAAGATTTGGATATAAATTGTCCAACAGTTCCTGAAGCACACCCTACAGGCCGCAGCTCTCACCTAATCGGTCCAAAATTTTGTATGCAGCTTTGGGGTAATGTCTAGATGGGAGCTATCTAATTTTTCTGAATTTCGTTAAAAAACGTGGCTGCCAGTGGCCATCTTAGATTTGGCATATAAATTGTCAACAATTCCAATAGCACACCCTACAGGCTGTATCTCTCACCCAATCTTTTTCAAATTGTATATAGCTTTGATGTGATGTCTAGATCAGAGCTATTGGATTTTTCTGAATTTTGTTGAAAAACATGGCTGCCAGCAGCAATCTTGGATTTGGATATAAATCGTCCAACAATTCCTTTAGCACACCCTACAGGCTGCTGATCTCACCTGTTCAGCCCCAAATTTCATATGTGGCTTTGGGGCAATGTCCAGATGGGAACTGTCGAATTTTTCCAAATTTTGCTGAAAAACAATTTTGCCAGTGGCCATCTTAGATTTGGTATTTAAATTGTCCACATTTCCATTAGCATACCCTACAGGCTGCATCCCTCTCCCGATCTTTTTCAAATTTTTGTATGTAGCTTTGGTGTGATGTCTAGATGGGAGCTATCAAATATTTCTGAATTTTGTTGAAAAACATGGCCGACAGTAGCCATCTTGGAATTTGATATAAATTGTCAACAATTCCATTAGCATACCCTACAGGCTGCATCTCTCACCTGATCTTTTTAGCTCACCTGACTGAAAGTCAGGGTGAGCTTTTCTTATCACTCTTCGTCCGTCGTCCGTCGTCCGTTGTCCGTTGTCCATCGTCCTGCGTGAAGGTGGTGTTTGAGCCTCTTTCTCCTAAACCACTGGCCACATTTTAATTAAATTTCATGTATATGGTGGTTATATAGGGGCATTTTGATTTTTATCCAAATTAGGTTTCGGTTCATATTGAGCAGAGGTGTGGGGAAAAAATGGCCAAATGTTTTGAAAATCTTCTTCCAATGAACCACCAGTAGCAGAGACTTGATATGTGGTATACAGAGTCCTTTTGAGGTTTAGAATGAAGTTTGTTCAAGAGAAGTTTGTCGGGCATTATTTGCCTTCATTATGGGAGGGGCAAAAATTTTGGCCACGCCTAAAATTTCTATTTTCTGAACCGTGAGGTTGATTTGAACCAAATTTGATATGAGATGATAATGGGTCATAAGTAGTTGATTGATGCAAAAAAAATTTTTCTCATTGCCCCGTGGGAACCTCAGGAGCTAAAAATAGGAAAAACCTTAAAACTGCCATATCTCCAAAACTACACGGCACAGAGAATTCTTATTTTGTATAAAGCTTACTTTTATCCAGTAGAATAGAATGGTTAAAAAAAATCCCTATCGGTTTGATCACAAGGTACTTTTTTCAGGACTTTGAAAAAGTTCCGAGTCAACACTTTTTAACACTGTAGGCAATGGGAAAAACATTAAAAAATCTTCTTCTCCAGATCCAGCAGGCAGAATCTTTTGATATTTGGTATGCAACATTGTAGGGTGGATCTGATTCAAGTTGTTCAAATCGGCCCCCTGGGTTCATATTTGGGCTCACTATAGAAGCTTGAATTCGAACTTAGTGCATTTCAGGCAAATTTCTTCAAAAATCTTCTTCTCCAGATCCAGCAGGCAGAATCTTTTGATATTTGGTATGCAACATTGCGGGGTGGATCTGATTCAAGTTTGTTCAAATCGGCTCCCTAGATTCATATTTGGGCTCACTATAGAAGCTCGAATTCGAACTTAGTGCATTTCGGGCAAATTTCTTCAAAAATCTTCTTCTCCAGATCCAGCAGGCAGAATCTTTTCATATTTGGTATGCAACATTGTGGGGTGGATCTGATTCAAGTTTGTTCAAATCGGCTCCCTAGATTCATATTTGGGCTCACTATAGAAGCTTGAATTCGAACTTAGTGCATTTCAGGCAAATTTCTTCAAAAATCTTCTTCTCCAGATCCAGCAGGCAGAATCTTTTCATATTTGGTATGCAACATTGCGGGGTGGATCTGATTCAAGTTTGTTCAAATCGGCCCCCTGGATTCATATTTGGGCTCACTATAGAAGCTCGAATTCGAACTTAATGCATTTCAGGCAAATTTCTTAAAAAATCTTCTTCTCCAGATCCAGCAGGCAGAATCTTTAAATATTTGGTAAGCAACATTGTGGGGTGGATCTGATTCAAGTTTGTTCAAATCGGCCCCCTGGGTTTATATTTGGGCTCAGTATAGGAGCCCAAATTTGAACTTAGTGCATTTCAGGCAAATTTCTTAAAAAATCTTCTTCTCCAGATCCAGCAGGCAGAATCTTTTGATATTTGGTATGCAACATTGTGGGATGGATCTGATGCAAATTTGTTCAAATCAGCTCCCTAGATTCATATTTGGGTTCACTATAGAAGCTTGAATTCGAACTTAGTGCATTTCAGGTAAATTTCTTAAAAAAATCTTCTTCTCCAGATCCAGCAGGCATAATCTTTTCATATTTGGTATGCAACATTGTGGGGTGGATCTGATTCAAGTTTGTTCAAATCGGCCCCATGGATTCATATTTGGGCTCACTATAGAAGCCCGAATTCGAACTTAGTGCATTTCAGGCAAATTTCTTTGAAAATAATCTTCTCAAGATCCAGCAGGCAGAATCTTCTGATATTGGGGGGGGGGGGGGGGGGGGGGGGGATTCAAGTTTGTTCAAGTCAAGTCCCTGGGTTCATATTTGGGCTCACTGTGGTAGCCCGAATTATAACTTAGTTCAAAATGAGGAATTTTCTTTAAAAATCTTCTTCTCCAGATCCAGCAGTCGGAATGTTTTGATATTTGGTATGCAGCATCCTTAGGGGGGTGAGATTTAAGTTTGTTCAAGCCATGTCCCTAGTTCCATATTTGGACTCACTGTGGGAGCCCGAATGATAACTTAGTTCAAAATGAGGAATTTTCTTTAAAAATCTTCTTCAGATCCATCAGTCGGAATGTTTTGATATTTGGTATGCAGCATCCTTAGGGGGTGAGATTCAAGTTTGTTCAAGCCATGTCCCTAGGTCCATATTTGGACTCACTGTGGGAGCTTGAATTGTAACTTAGTTCAAAATGAGGAATTTTCTTTAAAAATCTTCTTCTTCAGATCCAGCAGTTGGAATGTTTTGATATTTGGTATGCAGCATCCTTAGGAGGGTGAGATTCAAGTTTGTTAAAGCCAAGTCCCTGGGTTCATATATGGGCAGCCTGAATTATAACTTAGTTCAATATGAGGAATATTTAAAAATCTTCTTTTTTTTTTAGATCCACTGGTCAGAATCGTTGGATATTTGGTATAAGCTTTTCTTAGGAGGAGCAGATGCAACTTGTTGAAATCAATTCTCTGGGTTGATATTTAGGCTACCATGTCAGGTGAGCACCCTCAGGCCCCTTGGGGCCTCTTGTTTTTTCGTTGCCCTGTGTGTACTCCAGGGGCTAAAAATAGAAAAAAATTCAAATGCCCATATTTTCCAACTACATGGAACAGAGAACTGTTATTTGGTATGAATCATCCTTTTGACCGGTAAAATGGATTAATGAAAAAATGGCCATCGGTTGGGTCAGGGTGTTCTGTAGGGGCGTTTGAAAAAATGCTGAGTCAGCATATTTGCAAAAATTGAAAAAAAAATTTTCTTCAGAACCGCTGATCAGAATCTTTTGATATTTGGTATACAGCATCCATATGATGGTGAAATACAAGTGTGGTCAAATCGACCCCCTCGGTTCATTTTTGGGCTCACCAGAGGAGCCAAAATATTTAACTTAGAGCGCTATGGAGAATAAGCTTTAAAAATCTTCTTCTTCAGATCAAACAATCAGATTCTTTTGATACTTGATATACAACATCTCTACAGGGGTCAGATTGAAGTTTGTTCAAATTGAGTCCCTGGGTTAATATTTGGGCTTCCTATGGAAGCCTGAATATTAACTTGGTGCAGTATGGGGAATAATTTTGAAAAGTCTTCTTCTTCAGATCCACGAGTCAGATTCTTTTGATATTTGTTATGCAGCATCTCTAGGGGGGGGGTAGATTCAAGTTTGTTCAAATGGGATCCCTGGATGAATATTTGGGCTCTTTATTGGAGTTCAAATTTTAACTTGGTGCAATATGAAAAAATTTCTTTAAAAATCTTCTTTTTCAGACCCACTAGTGAGAATCCTTTCATATTTGGTATGTGACATCTCTAGAGGTGTAAGATTTGAATTTGTTCAAACCGACTCCCTGGGTTAATATTTGGGCTTCCTATGGGAGCCTGATTATTAACTTGGTGGAATATGGGGGATATTCTTTAAAAATCTTCTTCTTCAGATCCACCAGTCAGATTCTTTTGATATTTGGTATACACCATCTTTCGGGGGGGTTAGATTCAAGTTTGTTCAAATGGGATTCCTGGATGAATATTTAGGCTCTTTATTGGAGCCCAAATTTTAACTTGGTGCAATATGAGAAAATTTCTTAAAAAGTTTTCTTTTTCAGACCTGCTATTGAGAATCCTTTCATATTTAGTATGTGACATCTCTAGAGGTGTAAGATTCAAATTTGTTCAAATCGAGTCCCTGGGTTAATATTTGGGCTTCCGGTGGGAGCCTGAATATTACCTTTGTGCAATATGGGGAATAATATTTAAAAATCTTCTTCTTCAGATCCACGAGTCAGATTCTTTTGATATTTGGTATGCAGCATCTCTAGGGGGGTTAGATTCAAGTTTGTTCAAATTGGATCTCTGGATGAATATTTGGGTTCTTTATTGGAGCCCAAATTTGAACTTAGTGCAATATGAGAAAATTTCTTTAAAAATCTTCTTTTTCAGACCCACTAGTGAGAATCCTTTCATATTTAGTATGTGACATCTCTAGAGGTGTAACTCAAATATTTACTTAGTGCAATATGGGGAATTATCATTTAAAATCATCTCCTTCAGATCCAGCAGTCAGATTCTTTTGATATTTGGTGTACAACACCTCCGGGAGGGTTAGATTGAAAGTTGTTCAAATCAGGTCCCTGGGTTAAAATTTGGGCTTTTTGTTGAAGCCCAAATTTTAACTTAGAGCAATATGAGATAATTTCTTGAAAATTCTTCTTCAGATCCATCAGTGAGAATCCTTTCATATTTGGTATGTAACATCTCTAGGGCTGTCAAATTCAAGTTTGTTCAAATCGATTCGCTTGTTTTTTCTTTCTTTAAAAAATTTTTTTGGGGGGGGTGGGCTAGAGACAACCTCAGTAGTTTAAAACAAAACAAAAATTTCGTTCAGTTGTTGTTTTTTAGTACTTCACAGAACAGAGCTTGCTAGGAAGCTTTTTTCCTAAGTCCAGCAAAAATGAATGGCCAAATAAGTTGCCTTTGGTTGCGTCATAGGAAATCAAAAAACTTGCTCTTGCTGCTGATCACTTACTGATACACTCATCTGTTTTGACAATTTGAGCCAGGTGAGCATTTTAGGCTCACTTGAGTCTCTGGTTTTGAATTTCATAATATGGCTTTGGTGTGATGTCTAGATGGGAGCTATCAAATATTTTTATGAATTTTGTACAAAAATATGGCTGCCAGCAGGCATCTTGGATTTGGCACATGAATTGTCAACAATTCCATTAGCACACCATGCAGGCCGCATCTTTCACTCAGTCTTTTTTAAATTTCATATGTAGTTTTGGTGTGGTGTGTAGGTGGGAGCTATCAGATTTTTAGGTCACCTTGACGAAGTCAAGCTGAGCTAATCTCATCGCTCTCCGTCCGCCATCTGTCAACACCATGTTTTGGTCTTTTCCTCCAAAACCAATTCAAGTGAAATTTTGTGTGAGTGATGGTCCTGAAGGGGCATTGCATTTTTGTTCAACTCAGCAGGCCCAGCCCATAGGGAGGGGGTGGGTGAAAATGCTCCAAACTATTTTAAAAATCTTCTCATGAACCAGTGGGTATAATGACTTGATATTTGTTATGGAGCTTCCATTTGAGGTGTAGAATCAAATTTGTTTAAACGAAGTTCCGGAAGCAATATTTGGCTTTGTAATGGGAGGGGTAAGATTTTTGGCCCCGCCCAAAATTTATATTTTTCTGAACCAATGGTCCAATTTGAACCAAATTTGTTGTGTGGTATTATTGGGTCATAAGTACTTGACACGTGCAAAAAAAAAAAATTCCTGCATTCCCATGGGAACCCCAGGAGCTAAAAATAGAAATCTTTTCAAATGCCCAAACCACATGAAACAGAGAGCTGTTATTTGGTATGAAGCATCCTTAGGACCTGCAGAATTGAATGGTAAAAAAAAAATTGCCATCGGTTATGTTAGGGTGTTCTGTACAGAGCATTGAAAAAATGCTGAGTCAGCGTATTTACAAAAATTAAAAAAAAACTGTTTCTCCAGAACCAACTGTCAGAATCTTTTGATATTCAGTATACAGCATTCATAGGGGGGTCAGATACAAGTTTGTTAAAATAAAGCCCATTGGTTCATATCTGGGCTCAATACGGGAGCCCGAATTTTTAACTTAGGGCAATATGGGGAATATTCTTTAAAAATCTTCTTCTTTTAATGTTTGGTATACATCATTGTTATGAGGGTCAGATTCAAGATTGTTCAAACCAAGTCCATAAGTTATTATTTGGGCTTCCTATGGAATATGGGAGCCCGAATTTTTAACTTAGGGCAATATGGGGAATATTCTTTAAAAATCTTCTTCAGAACCACCAGTCAGAATCCTTTAATGTTTGGTATACATCATTGTTAGGAGGGTCAGATTCAAGATTGTTCAAACCAAGTCATAAGGTTATTAGTTGGGCTTCCTGTGGAAGCCCAAATTTTAACTTAGTTCAATATGGGGGATAATTTTTTGAAATCTTCTTCTTCAGATCCACCAGTCAGAATGCTTTCATATTTGGTATACAACATCTCTAGGGAGGTCAGATTCAAGTTTGCCCCTAGGTATATATTTGGGCTCGCTATGGAAGTTCATATTTTAACTTAGTGCAATATTCAGAAATTTCTTTAAAATCTTCTTCTTCAGATCCACCTGCCGGAATGCTTTCATATTTGGAATACAACATCTCTAGAGGGGTCAGATTCAAGTTTGTTGAATTCGAGAGCCTGGGTTAATATTTGGGCTCCATATGGGAACCTGAAATTTAACTTAGTACACAATATGAGGGAATTTCTTCAAAAATCTTCTTCAGATTCACCTGTCAGAATCCTTTCGTATTTGGTTTACAGCATCTCTAGAGGAGTCAGATTCAAGTTTGTTAAAATTGGTTCCCTGGGTTAATATTTGGGGCAATATGAGGAAATTCTTTAAAATCTTCTTCTTCAGATTCACAAGTCAGAATGCTTTCATATTTGGTGTACAGCATCTCTGGGGGGGGGGGGGGGGGGGGGGGGGTGGGGGTGGGGGGGGGGGGGTCTGATTCAAATTTGTTCAAATCGGGTCCGTAAGTTAATATTTGGGCTCGCTATAGTATAGTATAGTATAGTGCAATATGACGAAAATTTCTTAAAAATTTTTCTTCTTCAAATCCAACAGTCAGAATGCTTTCATATTTGGTATACAACATCTCTAGGGGGGTCAGATTCAACTTGGTTCAAATCGAGAGCCTGGGTTAATATTCGGGCTCCTATGGGAGCTGGAATGGGCCATATAGCTCAAGAATTAGAAATTTTGTATTCAGTACCCTCCAGATGTGTGTAACTAAGATTAATCCACATAGGTTGTATCAAGGGGCGGCATAGGGGAGCTCTACATTTTACATTATGATCAACTGAAGAAAAGGCATGATGCTGGGACTATTTTTGTCACTCCTGAGGGGCTCAAGGATTGACAATGTATCCTACGGAGGTGGATTGCTTAGACTCATTCTTGGACTCAGTTTATATTGTGTTCTGTTCAAGGTGAGCGCTTCAGGCCCCGAGTGGCCTCTTATTTATGAATTTCCTTTAAAAACATGGCCGCCCGTGGTCATCTTGGATTTGGCATATAAATTGGTAATGACTCCATTAGCAGATTCTACAGTCCACGTGTCTCACACGATCTTTTTCAAATTTTATATGCAACTTTGATATGATATCTAGATGGGAGTTATCAAATTTTTCTGCATTCTGTTGAAAAAGATGGCCGCCACCGGCCGTCTTGGATTTGACATATAAATTGTCAACAATTCCATTAGTACATTCAACAGGCCCCATCCCTCACCCAGTTTTTTTCAGAATACATATGTGGCTTTGGTGTGATGTCTTTTCTGTAGAAACTTGAATAAATTACTGGATCTTTCTGTTTAGTTCAATCCCTTCTTGGACAAGTTGATCTGCAGTGTCATTGACACTTTCATATAATTCTGCAATGTTCGTAATTTTGATGTTTCCATAAGTTTTGAAATCAAATTGTGTTGATGATATGGAAATGCTAACTGTCAACAACAAATACTTAGCATTTGAAGACTTGAGGCCCTGATAAGTTCACTAAAAAGCCATTTTTGGAGAAAATATGTTTGTCTTTTCAGACTATAGAGCCCTTGCAAAAAGTTTTGCATTGAACCATGATATTTGTGAGTTGCATTAATGCAAACAAAAGAATAAATGTTTCTAATCCTATTTCTAGAATTGCTGGCGCCTTAATGTTTTGTAATTAGACCAAAAAAGGGTTTTGGTTCTCAAGCAATCCCTCATTGAAATTGAAACCCCCTTCATTGAACATTTTTATTGACTTGCCAAATCTTCCAAATCTGATATCAAATTGTAAGATTTTTACATTTAACCTTTTTTATTTGATCTATATTTATTTGCATATGTTTTCAACAAAGGATGATTAAAATAAATTATTTATTTCTTGTATTTGTTTTGTAAACACACAGTTTGCTCTGATCTGCTAAAATAACTCAGATATTATGTGAATCATAATTATTTTTTGAAAAAAGGTCTATAAATATAATCAAATACAAATGTATTTCATATTTTTTTTATTAATTGGTTGAGTGCTTGGTCCAAATTTATTTTATTTTCTGAAGTGCAGGTACCAAAACTTAAAGGCTTCTCATTCTGTGGATCTGGACTTCATCTTATCTGTGAAGTGAAATTATTTAGCCTGTATGGATTGAGTTTATTACAATTGATGGGAGAGTGCCTATAGGAAATTTCCCATACATTTTTACAAGGGAAGAACATGTGACAGTTTTTATGTGTACCCATACTATGTATGGTACACATAATGCCAGCATCCGGGGTGGCCACCCGTCGTTCATCCATCCTTTGTCTATCCGGCCGGCTGGCTGTCCGTCCGGCATCCATATCCGTTTCTTTGGCATTCGATAACTTGAAAATTATTGCTTGGATTGTCAAGTTACTTTATATTTGTGTTCAGGTTACTGATGTGCCGAGCTGTATAGTTTTTGGTGTAAATCTGATAATTTGATCCTGAGATATTAACCCTTTATCCTTCAAATTGAAAATTCCCCCAATCCATTTGGCATTCGATAACTTGAAAAATATTGCTTGGATTGTTAAGTTACTTTATATTTGTGTTCAGGTTACTGATGTGCCGAGCTGTATAGTTTTTGGTGTAAATCTGATTATTTGATCCTGAGATATTAACCCTTTATCCATCAAATTGAAAATTCCCCCAATCCATTTGGCATTCGATAACTTGAAAAATATTGCATGGATTGTCAAGTTACTTTATTTTTGCGTTCAGGTTACTGATGTGCCAAGCTGTATAGTTTTTGGTGTAAATCTGTTATTTTAATCCTGAGATATTAACCCTTTATATTTCAAATTGAAAATTCCTCAAATCCCTTTGGCATTCGATAACTTGAAAAATATTGCTTGGATTGTCAAGTTACTTTATATTTGTGTTCAGGTTACTGATGTGCCGAGCTGTATAGTTTTTGGTGTAAATCTAATAATTTGATCCTGAGATATTAACCCTTTATCCTTCAAATTGAAAATTCCTCCAATCCCTTTGGCATGAGATAACTCAAAAAATATCAATCTGATTGTCATGTTACTTCATATATGTGTTTAGGGTGTAAATCTGATAATTTGATCCTGTGATATTAACCCTTTATCCTTCAAATTGAGAACTCCTCCAATCCATTTCTTCGGCATGCAGTAATTCAATAAATATTAATCTGATTATCAGGTTACTTTATATATGTATTCAGATTACTGATGTGCTGTGCTGTGTAGTTTTTTATGTAAATCTAATAATTTGATCCGGAGATATTAACCTTTTATCCATCAAATTAGGCACTCCTCCAATCCATTTCTATATGTACCCATATCATGTATGGTGTACACATAATGTCGGCATCCAGGGTGGCCCTCCGTCATACAGCTTTCTACTAGTTGCACGTATGGGTACACATCTGAAGATTTCATCGGCCTATTTTTTTCAACAAAAATAATTTAGCACCATTTATGCCATTTATCCAACAAAAAAATAAAAATAAAAGCCTCCCACCTGCATCAATTTGAAAATGTTAACTGCTTAAGAACCAAATGCATATTTTTATTTGGCCTTACTTCATTCAGATCAGGCTTTATGTGACCCAAAAATGGTCAACATATTAGTTCTGACTACACAGAAGGATGAAGTTATATCAGCACACATAGAACCTGTATGTATACCAGAGGAACTTTTGGGTGGGAACATATGAGTGCCTTGTGATACAAATAACTACTTTATCCTGCTTGGTGCATAATAGCATTTGTTACTCAGTCAGTTTGTTTTCAAATGAATTGCGTTATATTATGATCACAGTGGTAAGCTAAGATGCTTACTTTGTCATTGTGGTAGTCCATTTCAACTTAACCCTTAGATCCTAATTTCAACATTTTTCTGCAATAGAAATGCTACTACAACATACAGTCCAGATAAACTTGTGGGTTAATTTCTAAGTACCTAGGCTATTGCTACTAGCCAAGTCTTTTCTACCTTTAAAGACAGCCACGGCTTTAAAAGAAACAACTGTAAAAGGTACAGGATGTAGACTGTAATAATATAGTAAATTTGAATAATAAAAAAAAAGATAAGAGTTAACCACCGATGTGCTATATTAGGCAGACAATTTTCTTGTGACTGAAATTTTTTGGCACCCTCGATAGCCACACTGAGATGATCGCATGCAAAATCAGAAGCAGGCCTTCATATTTTAAGAATATTTGACAAATATTTTCATTTTTTCTTCAATTTATAGTGATTTAGACTGGTCTCCATTTGATGTGAATGTTGTAGCATCTTGTTCTACTGATTCTTACACTTACTTATGGGATATAAGGTATGTGAAATGTTTTTTTCAGATTGTATTGTATGTTCTTAATTTCACTATATTTGTTTAATTGATAGATATGTGGGCAACTGGAATGAAGAAATTGCTGTTAATTTGAATGTTTCACTGCATCTTTATGCTTTCACCAAAATACAGGTTCACAATTGCCAACATATGAAAATGCTGTGAACCATAATTCAATGAAACACACCGGTGTGCAGCACATGAACATTCTTGGTAATTGAGTGTTAGACTTCTCCCAAAGACAACCTATCAAATTACACTACAAGTCGGAAGTTGGCGTAGTAAAACTGCAGTTATCTTGTTGTTTTTTTTACTTGAACCTTTTTTATAAACCCAAGTTGCATTTCTGGATGGATCCAAAACTGGTGCAGCCCTAACCTCACCAGGAAATTTAGAAGTTTTCAGAGGAAAGGCATGGTATTTTCAGGGCAAATCCTTGGCAGATAAGTGCAGCAGTGTATTTCCAACCATCAGGGATGTCGCAAAGAATTTAATGCAAAGTTTGTCACCCCCAACAAAATATGGGCTACTTCAATATCGCAATAACTGCAGTTATCTCATGTTTTTTTATGCCATCATGAATGATTTTATAAACCCGGTATTTTCAAGGCAAATCCTTTGTAGGCAAGGGCAACAGAGTATTTCCAACTATCAGGGGATTTTGCAAAGAATTTAATGCAAGGTTTGTCACCCCAACAAGATATAGGCTACTTCAGTATGACTTTATGTAGGCTTAGGTCTATAGGCCTACTTTGACATGATTTTCAATTAAAAGTGAAAATGAAATTATATAAAAGAAGATTCTCAGAAAGAGATGTCCCATGAGGAATTGAAATTCACATACAATGAAATTCATTTACATTATTTTTTGTTTTGTTTGCCATAAAATTAATTAGGCTCCCTAGGTGCACAGATAGACTATAGCCCCAAACGCCATTCGCCATTGAAATTTAATTATTTTTTCAATTATTTTCTCAAAAACATGGGTTATGACTCCTCACTGTAATAAGCTCATTCCACTGAAAGGCCATGAACCTGGTGCAGCAAAAAAATAAAATTTTATTAGTTGGGGTTATTGAAGATATATGTTAAGCCTACATGGGAGTGCCATCTTCTATTCATGTAAGGCAAAGGTTAAATAATAATTAAATGATTAACCCTTTACCCAACGCAGATGATATCAAAATTTATTTTTTTAAATATAATTTTTTCAAAGTTTTCAAAAAATTTCAACAAAACCGTATCATGTGACCCCTCGTTGGAACGAGTTCGTGCCAACGAGGGTTCACATGATATGGTTTTGTTGGAATTTTTGGAAAAATAATATTTTTTGAACTGCTGAGTTTGCATATTACGCAGGCGGATGTGGCCGATTCATTGGGTAAAGGGTTAAAACAACTTTCAGAAATGTGTGGGGGGAAGGCAAACTATAGGATCCAAAAAAAGTGATTTCCCATGACACTGTTTGAGGGATCAGAAAAATTATTTATGTCTATCGAGAATAGTAAAGAAAATAGTCAACCATTTTCATCAGTCTGTAGTTTTAGTGTAGTGTTCAAACCTACTGAAACCACAGGCTGCTTAACCTCAGAAATCAATCAAAAGTCAGTTGCATGGTTAGACATCCACTCAGCAGAAAGGTGGCCATTTGAAGTGAATCGATATTCTGATCGCATTCATTTATTGAGTTAAATAGTTAAAGTAAACTGTGTTTGAACAAAATAAAAACAGTGAAAGTGTGTTTCAACTATTTTGTCAGATATTTTGTCTACAGATGCTCCACACAGTTTGCCCCATCAGGTTAAATTAATTTCAAGTTACCAATCCTGTGGACAACCTCCATATATTATTGGAGGTTGTGCATTAACCTGACACAAACTCAAACACAGTGTATGGATAGTGAATGGATTTGGAAACACCCACCAAGTGGAAATTTTACCCAGGTAAGAACTCAAGTTCAGTGAACTGTGCCAAAAACTAAGTATTTAGAGGCTTCTGAACAAAATCTGAAGGTATTTAAGCTAAAAATGCCTGCAGTGTTCCTTATGCTTTTCATGGAATCTAAGCACACTGTCTGACTGTATGAGTGTTTTTGTTGCAATCAGCTAATATCGCTCCCACATCTCATCCGTGCTAACCAGCATTCACTATTGGCAAATGATGATAATTATGAACCCTCCATGTACTATAGAGCCCTGCAGACCAAGAATGTAAATTGTTTGTACCACATGTTGCCAATGAAACTTTTAGCTTGGGGATGAACCTGCTCATGCAGTTGTGAAGTATGCTTATGTGGTTCAGTAGTTCGTGTCACCGTTCTGGCCAAAATCTGAGGTATATTTCAGGTGCATAGCCAAAATTCTATAGTACTAGGTGCCCAGTATGATATGTGGAAGGCCATTGGAGGTTCACCAGTAAAGTTCACCAGTAAACTTCAGTTCTCCCCCCAACCAAAAAAAGAAAACAAAACAAAACATTGACTCAATGCAAGAACCCAGCCCTAGTATTGTCAGCTCATCAGTGATTTATTGAACCTTTCAGTTGATATTTTAAATAACAATTGTGTTATGAAAACACAAACAGATGGGATTTAGAAAGTGTTTTTTTTCCCTTTAACTCAAGAAACAGTTCCTTGAATTTGGATTTTTGACAGTTTTGACACTTATTCGTAATAAAAATGAATTTGGAGGCTTTCTTAACATTGTCTTCAACCATACACCTGGAACTTAAATAAGCACCCCCTGTTTTTTTTACAGTGGTGTTAATAGAAACTATCCTTACTTTCATGCTATCTTTCAGATGGCCAAAAGTGATTGTTTCCGGAAAGAATGGTCTATTGACAAATGAAAGGCAACACAACGATGAAAATATGCAGTATTTTAATAGCGCTAATTACAAAAATCTGTCTGTTTTTGATGGAAATGTTCTCTCGACAAGTATGGTGCTGGAATGGTCCATGATGAAACAATGCCAGTAATTACTGACAAAAAATGTAACTTATGATCTCCTGAACACAATAGCAATGCCTGATGTCAGTAGCGAGTGTATCCAACATGTGCCCGGATGACAGCCTGAACCCTCTTCCTGATGTTACCAGTGAGCCTTCTGATATGGTCCAGATGCAGCTGCTGCCACACCTCATGCAATGCAGCTTCCAAATCGGCCAAATTCTGTACAGGCAGATCTCTTGCTTGCACAGAACGTCCAAGAAAGTCCCAGATGTGTTCTTAGGGATTCAAATCGGGGCTTATTGCAAGCCAAGGTAGTGTTGTAATAGCATTGTTCTGAAGGAATGCCCTCACAGCATGGGAACGATGTGGCCTTGCATTGTCTTCCATGAATATAGGGTGAGTAGCCAACAGGTTGTTGTCAAAATGAGGCAGGACAACCGGATTGAGAATGTCCCTGATGTACTGATGTCCATTGAGATTCCCACATACAGTCACCAAGTTTACAATCATGAGTGAGGCATCCCCAGATCATTACTGATCCTCCACCATAGGGAACAGTAAGTCTGATGTTCCTAGCACGTAAGCAGTAATTCTATGCCTCCACACTGTCATGCGAACATCTATGACGTGAAGCAGGAACCTACTCTCGTCTGACCAATGGACTCTCCTCCACTTCCTGAAATTCCACTGTTGTCATGCCATACACCACTCCAAACATTGTCTTTGATGCTGATCGGACACAGCTGGATGCTTGATGACCCTTCTGGACCTCATACCCAGTGTTTTGAGATGGTTTTGGACAGTTCTGTTGCACAAATGCTTGTTGGGGAGCCAAATGTGTTTCAAAACCCCACTTGAAGCAAAGGGTTCATGCCTAATGAGGCATGCCAGGCTCCAATCTTTTTGAGGAGAGATCTTTTGGGGTTGTCCAGGCCTTGGTTGTTCCTTAACATCATTGGTTTGTTAATGTTTTTGGACAAGTCTGCTGATGACAGAATGACTAGAGCCAAGTTGCCTTCCAATAGCTTTGAATGACATGCCTGTTGCATGCATGCCAACGATTTGCCATCTTACTGCCTCTGACAGACTTCTCCTTGCCATGTCAACATTTATTGATAAAAGAAGTGACAAATATTTTTATACTGTACCAATGACCCAGACTTAGCTGGTGCTAACTCTAACAAAACCAGGGCCAAACACAAATTTTGCCCCCCAATCCCCAAAATTTGCATCCAAAACAAAAAGAAATCATGTCCTAAAGGACCTCCATACTATGCCTCTACTGCGCATGCGCAGTGACGCAGACGTCCCGAAATTGGCGCCAATTATCATTCTCTGTTTGGCCCTTCATCAGTCAACATCTCACTGATCTTTGTGCTTGTAAATCTCAGTTTAAAGGATGCCAGACACGTAATTTTTGGAGAAAATGTGATTCTAAGGAGGATAGAAGGAGGAGAGGAAAAAGAAGTGACAAAAAATAATCAGGGCTGTACTTGAAATTTTTTGATGAAATTATGTTAAGTTGCCTATTTTCGAGGCATGGGCCTCTTGTTGTCATTCTTGCTAAATGTTGCACTGCTTATTCAGTGTTTCCTCTCCCCTAGCCTTCTAAAGTCCCCCCTTGCAATTCTCCCATGCTTTTGGCATATTTTTGAGAAAGTTCATTTCTAAAATTTCCTGGGAGAGTTGCTTGGTTACAGAATGTTTTCTGTTGTTTTCCCCATAGTTACGTTTTCACCCATGGGTGTATAACGTTTGTGTTCTGCATCTTCCATCTGATGTTCTGCAGATTCTCCCCTGGGAGTCTCTGTTTTGCATCAGATAGAGTGTAATTTGATGACTGATTCCGGGCCAGTTTTTTCAGTGCCTGGAGTCATGTTTTCTGGTGTTTTACACTGTTTGTTTTCATTGGCAACAGCCTTTTTTGAGGGGGGCTGTTTGCCTTTGCTGTAGTTTATCTCATTATAAGATACATTTATATTATCCGTAAGTGTCTCATTAATTATTTAATATAAATTTAAAATTTTTGACCACACTTTGCCATCGGATCCATTGGGGCTCAACGTTACTTTTCAGCAACTTGGGCTTCGCTGAAAAAATATTTTTTCAAAATTATTTTGATATGTAATTGTTTTTTCATTTATTAATGGATCATGTTATTATGTATCTTTGTGTCAGGGGTTTTTGCGAGTAACTAGGACTTGTTGTTGTTCTTTCACAATGAAGGGACTTTGTTCAAATTGTAATAGGAAGAAATCTTCCTCTGACTTTCATGATCATTGTATTAATTGTAGTAAGTGTTCTCGCATTAATCCCTGTCCTATATGTGAATATTAGGATGAGAAACATTGGAAACGTGTGTCACGATATGTTGTTTCTGGAGAAAGGGCTATGCCGGCTCTTTCTCCGCAAGGTCACTCTACTCTCTCAGTTTCTATTTCAGAGGAACAAGAACAGGGTGATGTTTCCATGTTATCTTCTACAAGTGTGCGTCCGTCGTCACAAATTAATTCAGAGCTGGCGGCAAAAGTGCTCATGGAGATTAGACAAATGTCGTCCGCTAGCTCGCCCAGTGTAGCGTCCATTCACCAAATGGTTCAGCAGCCGGGTTCGTCCGATGCGGTCCAGGAGGAAATTTTGGGTGATGCGAGCACTATAAACATAATAGATGCACACCCAGTGACGGCGGATAGTAAGCGAGAACGGAGGAAGCCTTTGAGTCCGGTTCCTAGCTCGTCCAGGTCCAGCCGGGCCGCGAGCGAGAGAGGCCCCTCTCTCGTACAACAACATCTGGGACCAGATGTTGTGGTACAAAATGTGTCTTTAGCGGAGCATACGTCCGTCGCTCGGGACGCTCCGTTGTATAAGCAGTCCGCGGAGACTGTTAAGGCTTCCTCTTCTCGTCAGCGCACACGACCGCACCTTGGCTGCGTGACCGCCGATATATTACCAGCTTCGCTGATCAAGGATTCTTCGGCGACCAGGTCACACCATCCGGCAGCCAGGGATTCGAGACCGACGGACTCCGGACGTTTGCATAGGAAAAGTATGCGGGAGCCATCTGATGCGGAGCTGCCCTCGGCGAAGCAGCGAAAGACTGCGCCTCCGCAGGTCTCGACGCCGGACATTCTTGTGCAGATAGCACAGCTTATCGCAGCATCCCAGCAGCCAACAGAAACGGTGTCGGATCGAGAATTATCCGACGGCGCTGGGTCGGTACGCTCCGCCGAAGCATCGGGGGCGGACGACCGGGAACATCATGAGGTCCGACCGGATGGTGAAAGGGATACGGATGACTTGGAGCTATCCCTTTCGGAACAACATAAAGCTGCCGTGGACTTCATCCGGCACTTTCTCCCTCAAGTTGTTCCGTTGGGCCAGACTGCTGCGGTTCCGGACAAGAGGATTATAGCGTCATTGGACTCTGAATTTTTTGAGCGGTTCAGGGACATCGCTCCCGAGTTTCCGTCGCAGTCCAATAATGTTGCAAGAACATTTGAATTATTGAACGACGCTATATTTAAACTTGCTTCCAAGACGGGGAAAGCAGGTTTCTTGTCCGCTAATACTCTCAACCTGCCTTTCATTAATGCAAGGAATAAATTCGATACGGCAGGACAAGGTATACCGAGAGTTCCTCTGCGTATGGACGACGAGGCGGAAGACTTAGAGCTATCATTACCGTCGTCGGCTTCTATTCCAACCGCGGTGTTGGAAACAGCTATTGCGTCTAACAGAGCCAATTTAGATGCCTTATCTTACGCAGATCACCTTACTAAGGCGTTATCACTGCGCCTTCAAGGGAAAGAGTTTCAGGATATACAATCCTCTTTAAGACTTCTTTCAAGGGCAGTAGCTTATTCCACGTGTAACTCTGCCCTTTCAGTGGCAAATCTGGAGTTGGTTAGACGTGACGCAGCCCTAGCTACATCCACACTAGTGGATACTAAGGTGAAGAACTCTCTTAGAGTCGCTTCGGTCTCAGGAGAACTTCTCTTTGACGGCAAGCTTTCTGCTATTTATGATAAAATTACAAAGAAAGCTTCGGATTCTCTGTTGTTCAAATCTGCTTCTAAGAAGTCGGATACAGCAGACAAGAATAAGACAGGCACTTCTGGGTCTAATGCGCCCAAGAGAGGTTCCTATAGAGGTTCCGGTGCGTCCTCTTGGTCTTATTCAAGAGACCGTCAGGGTAGCGACTCTCGTTCGGGACGTCCTTCAGGCCGGGACAATCGGTCGGACGCCCCGAGGTCGACGGGGTGAGGTGCGGGCCATGGAGGACGTGGTTTCTCCTACCGCAGGCCTCGCAGGTCCAGGAGGTGATGGCTTAAACCTCTATCGCGTACCGGTTGGCAGAAGGTTGTCGAGCTTTTCACAAGAATGGGCGTCGATTATGGACGACCCTTGGGTGAGAGGAGTGACTTCGGAAGGTCTAAAGATATCCTTAAAACGAAAGCCTCCATTAACTCGAAGTCCAAAGTGGACTCATCTTCCGTCAAATCCGCAGAAAAGAGACGCTCTGTTATCAGAGGTGCAGTCTCTTTTAATGAAGAACGCGGTAGAGGTCATAGAAAACCAGGAATCTCCGGGATTCTACAGCCATCTGTTTCTGGTTCCGAAACCAGACGGCTCGTTCCGTCCAGTCATAGATTTGAGCTGGATAAACAAGCTGATCGTCGCTCCGAAGTTTTATATGGAGACGATTCGGTCGGTCAGAGCGAGTATTCGGGTGAACGATTATGCAACAAGCATAGATCTCAAAGATGCGTACTTTCACGTCATGGTACATCCGACATTCCGAAAGTACCTACGCTTCGCAGTCCTAGGAGTGGTGTCTCAATTCCGGGCGATGTGCTTCGGATTGAATCTAGCACCCTGGGCTTTCACTCGGGTAATGAACTCGGTAATGATCTATTTCCGAGCTCATTCGTCTGCGGTAACGTCGGCCTACCTGGACGACATTCTTCAGAGGTACGGCAATGAGTTAACGCTTCAGAACGATGTTCAGAATCTTCTTCTATTGCTCCGACGTCTCGGTTTTATAGTAAACGAGGAGAAGTCGGATCTGGTGCCGTCCAAGTCATTCACTCATCTGGGAATGAGCTTCGAGACGCACAACAATCTCGTTCGTCTGCCGTTAACCAGAGCGAAATTAGTCAGTTGTTACGCTCGCTATTGTCTGCACGCAGACAAAGTCACGGCGAGAGAATTTATGAGACTGATAGGTCTGTGCGGAGCCGCCGCGGATCTCATTCCGATGGGGCGGTTACGCACACGTCCTCTTCAAATTTTCTTGACTCAGAATTGGAGTGTGAAAATTCATTCGCTCGATGTAGACGTTCTCTTGTCAGATCAAGTGAAACAAGAGATTCAGACTTGGGCAAACATTCAGTGGTTAACTCCGGGAGTTCCGCTGCAGTTGCCGTATCCGAGTTTTACCATTATGACGGATGCCAGTCAAACAGGTTGGGGTGCATCATTAATCCCAACGGATTCGAGATGCCAGGGTCTTTGGGATCCGCAATTCCTGTGCAAGCACATAAACATCAAGGAAATGATGTCAATTTGGCTTGCGTTACGTCACTGGATGGACATTATTCACAATGCTCATGTCCAAATCCTATCCGACAATACGACAGTAGTGGCGTATATACGGAATCAGGGAGGCACTCATTCAGTTCCGTTGTTCAATCTAACGGAAAGAATCCTTCTGTTTGCGCTAGAACATCACGTTCTTCTTTCGGTCCGTCACATACCGGGTCGTCTGAATGTGCTAGCAGACTCCCTTTCACGAAAGGGTCGCTTGTTGCCGTCGGAGTGGACTCTCAACAAACAAGTATTCAATCAGATTTGCTACCAATGGGAACGGCCAATGATAGACTTATTTGCGACACATCTCAACAATCAGTTGCAGACGTATGTGTCTCCGTGTCCGGATCCAAGAGCATTTGCAGTAGAAGCTCTGTCGATCCCTTGGGACGGAATGATAGGATATGCGTATCCTCCAGCGCCGTTAATTCAACAAGTATTGCTAAGATAAAACAATCTCAATGCAAGATTCTGTTGGTAGCATCTCTGTCGCCACAGAGACCGTGGATAAATCTACTCAGGTGTCTGTTGTGGGACCTACCGCGAAAGCTTCCTCCACGGGAGGATCTTCTTTCGCAGGGGAAATCGCGCCAACTCCATCACAACCCGCAAGGTCTCAACCTTCACGTTTTTCCGTTGTGCGGTCCTTCTTGCATGGCAACACTTTACAGGACGAGCAGTGGACGCGATTTCTAACTGTAGGAGGACCTCCTCTTCGCTAAACTATGCGGCTAAGTGGAAGGTTTTTCGTCGTTGGTGTAGGGATCATTCTGTAGATATATTCGATCCCTCTATACCAGACATTGCTAACTTTCTAGTATACTTGTTTGACAAAATCAAACTGCAGCCTGTTACTATAAAGGGTTATAGATCTATGTTATCTGATACCTATGCACATCATGATAGTTTACAAATTGGATCTAATGTCTCTTTATCTAAGTTGGTTAGAAACTTTTCGATAAATAGACCCAGAACTCTTAGATTAATTCCTAAGTGGAATTTAGCTTGGGTTCTTCTTAAATTGAAGGAAAAGCCATTTGAACCTCTTGGGACAGTAGATTTCAAATTCTTATCTTATAAGACAGCTTTTCTCTTAGCTTTCTCTTCTGCTAGAAGAGTCGGTGAGCTTCATGCACTGTCGGTGGATGATTCTCACTATCGTAGTGTCGGGAACACTATCACCTTCACTACTAATGTGGGTTTTTTAGCTAAGAATCAGGCTCCTAATAAATATCCGGAACCTATTGTTATTAAGGCTCTTCCATCTTCAGATGGCGTAGGCCTTTACTCTGTCCTGTTAGAGCGTTACGTATCTATAAACAGAGATCTCAGTTTATCAGAAAAGGGGCAGAAACGTTTCTTTCTGTCTTTGATGCCTAATAGAAAGGACATTTCGGTCCATTCTATTGCTAGATGGATTCAATTAACTATCCGTACTGCTTATGAAAATTTATCTTCTTCTCAGCAGTCTGTGCTTAAGATTTCTGCTCATGAAGTAAGAGCTCTTTCTACTTCCTGGGCTTATGCTAATAGTGTTGCTATTACAGATTTAATGAAGGCTGCTTATTGGTCTCAGCCATCCACATTTACGAATTTTTATCTCAGAAATATTGAGTCCTTTTCTGGAGATCTGCATTGTTCAGGTCCGTTATCTGTTGCTCAGAATGTCGTCCACTAAACAGTTGCAACTATAGTTATGCAGGCTTTCTGTTACGGCAGTGACTCCGTCCGGCTGCCCTCTTCGCTCTGGGCTATTTGACCCAGGGCAAGGGGAAGGGGGGGGGGGGGGCGGGTGTTCCCTTAGGTCACTTGCTTTATAGTGAAAAGCAAGGGAATGCCTCCTCCAAGTCAGTATTTCTGAGTCGCTTCCGGGATGGTTTTAAAGTGTAATATTAATGTTAAAATTCATTCATGTCTTATTTTTAAAGTGTAGCTCGGTGTGAAGCATTTGTATATGTCAAGTGTCAAACGGGCTTTAATATACAATACTCGGACACTTTTAAATGACTATAAAGAGTCTCAATTCTCTGGACTACTTTATTTATTGGCTTGCTTTAAAAATAATTAGTATAAGGGATATACTGGATGTTAATAGAGAGCACGAATGTTATTGTGCTCAATTATTAAGGGTAGTGTATCTTTCTAATTTAATATTAAATAAGAAAGATACATGTAAAGCCTAATACTCCTTTTCTCCTTAAGGGGTTACCTCTTTACTATATAGTTGAGCTTATTGGATTTTCCTCTATGTCCTAGGCCCTCCAGCCTGTTTACTATTCAGCTAAGTCTGGGTCATTGGTACAGTATAAAAATGTTAAAAAATTTATAGTAATTTATATATTTTTTATACTTACCAATGACCCAGACGGGGATGGCCCTCCCTGGAGTTGGGAACTCTTGCCTCCCCGCTGAATACATAGCGCTGACCAGGCACTGCCAGTAAGAATGATAATTGGCGCCAATTTCGGGACGTCTGCGTCACTGCGCATGCGCAGTAGAGGCGTAGTATGGAGGTCCTTTAGGACATGATTTCTTTTTGTTTTGGATGCAAATTTTGGGGATTGGGGGGCAAAATTTGTGTTTGGCCCTGGTTTTGTTAGAGTTAGCACCAGCTAAGTCTGGGTCATTGGTAAGTATAAAAAATATATAAATTACTATAAATTTTTTAACTTTCATGGTTTATACCCAGATATTGCATGTGGATGATAGTGTTTTTTGTGACTTTCATGGGAAGCATGCTTCACATGGACGGATGTGTTTGGGGTACGCTACCAACCAGAACCATCATGTTTCACAAGTTGAAATGTGCTGCAAGCCATAGCAGTCATTAAAACGTAATAATCAGTAACAGCAACTTCACTGTCATGAAACATTTCAGGGGTGCTTAATTAAGTTCCATGTGTATAGTTCGAAAATCAGTCATTTGATCATACTGAGCAGATTTATGACTCTTTATTAGTTTATTTTTGCCTGTTTTCAAGCACGATTACTTGAACAAATATCAGTGAATTTGATTTTCTTATAATGACAAGTCTCCCAGGTGCAAAGAACTTGCCCCCCCCCCCCCCCCCCACACACACACACACACACACACACATGCACATGCACACACACACACACACACACACGCACGCACGCATGCATGCACGCACGCATGCACACATGCATGCACACACACGCTCAAGCTCAATGCGTGGCGTATAAAAAAAGAAATTTTACCAGTGAAAATGAATTTCTCTTCAACCTACCATAGTGATATATAGTGCTTGAAATTCAGATTTGTAAAAAAAAGTCACGGAAGGGCCAGGAAAATGAATTTACACAATTACTTGGCTCACTTTTGTCAAAATGTGTACTCTTTTAATATGTGTACTCTTTTAATATGTGATATTGTCATAGTGTGTTTTAGGCCAAACAAAATAAATTATATGATTCTCAGGTAATCAAATCCGTGAGAAAGGCAAGGGTTTATTTTTATGCCACCACCAATTTTGACAGGGGCTTTAAGTGTTACCCATGTCTGGCTGTCTGTCCATACGTGTGTACGTCCTGAATATTGTTTCCAGACGATAACTTTAGTTTGACTGAACAAAATGAAACAAAATTTTATGCATAGATTTATAACCACATTATACAGGTCGGGATTGATAGTGGGCTTGGTCCGATATTTTTTGGCAGAGTTATGGCTCTTTTTCAACTTAGAAAAAGACGTTAACTTTAGTTTGACTGAATGAAATGAAACAAAATGTTATACATGGGTTTATAACAACATAATACAGGCTGGAATTGATAGGTAGTTTTTATATTCTATTACCGTAGAATTACTGTAGGATACATGGATTATTATTCTAGTAGTGTAGCTCAAAAAATTTGGATTTTGTCTACACTTAGGCTCTATCGGGATGCCTTTGGGCTCTTTATGTTCCCTTTGGCGTTTTTAAAAAAAAAAAATTTTCCAAAAAATTTTAAATTTAATTTTGATTGCTATTATTCATGTATCTAAATTATATATTTTGTTGTGGAGTTTGAAGGACTGATATCGACTTTAGTCGATGCACTCCTGCGGACTCTTGTCATTCTTGTGTTCACTGGGATGACTGATGTTGGAGTCAGGTGTCGCGGTACATTGTTGGTGGTGAGGTTCTGAGGCCAGGCCTCTCACCGTGTTATAATTCATATTTTCAGTTTCTATTTCAGAGGAACATGAACATGGTGATGATATTCTGAACCCATCCAAGTGCGCTACCGTCGTCGCGCTCAGTTGAGCATATAGAGCTAGCTATTGCAAGAGTTAGGGCCTTCTGTTAAGGGTTTTAATCTCTTGCAAGCAGCTAGCTCGACCGGTTAAGCGGTACTCAGTCCGTGGGTACTGTGACGCCGGGTAAGTCCGTTGCAGTTGAAGGAAGAGTAGATGTGGGTAGAGCGAGCTCTTAAATATAAATAACTCACCCAGCGACGACGGAAATAGGGAGGAAGTCAGCAAGTTCTTGTACTCGGTGTGGTCTAATAGACCACGAGCGGGAGAGGCCCCTCTCTAATCTAGCAACATTTGGGGACAGATGTTGTTATGAGAATCTTGCACAAGCCGGAGCATATGTCCACACTCCACTCGGGATGCTGTTTTGTCTGCAGCTAGGGTCAGCTTCAGTCTCGGCTTCCTCCGCTACGTTTCACAAGCTGAAATAAAGTTTTCTGGTTGGAAACTTGCATGAGACAGAGCATACGCCCGCCCGCCGCTCGGGATGCTCCGTCTAGTCTGCAGCTGGGGTCGGCTTCAGTCACGGCTTCCTCCGCTACGTTATTAAAGCACACATGACCGCATCCTAGCTACCAGACTTTGGATATCCAGCCTGCTGCACGAAGAAGGTACCACTCTTTGCCCGTGAAGTTGGACCATCCGGTAGCTAGGGAGACAAGGCCTCGATCATCGGGACGTTCGGAGAAGAGATCCATGTCTGACACACCGTCCCAGGAGCAGCAAGCGGCTAAGAAACGGAAGACCACTGCTCCTCAGGCCACGATGACTGACTTGCTGTTGCAGATTGCGCAGTTGATCACAGCATCCCAGCAAGTGCAGGTGCAGCCTTCCTCAGACTCAGAACTTGAGCTGTCGCACGGTGCTGAGATGGTCCAGTCGTCTGTTCATGCAGATGCAATGGACCGAGATTCGCAACTGATTCTCTCGGATAGTGAAAGGGATAAGGAAGAGGATTACCCTTCCCTTTCAGAACAGCACAGGGTTGCGGAGGATTTCATCCATTAATACTACCCTGAATTTGTTCTGATGAATCAGAATGCTGCGACAACAATCGAGAAACTGCTGGCGTCGTTGGACACAGACTTTATACGGACAAAGGAAGAAGTTGTTTCTTTTCCGGATCAGTCTAGGCAGGGGTTGCGGGCCTTCAGCCATGCAGATGCCGTATTCACCTCTCGAGTGCGAGGGAAAAAGGCGGTTTCTTAACTACATCTTCCATAAACATACCGTTACTGTAGATCACCTTACCAGCTATGGCGCAACGTCTCAACGGGAAGGAATTTGAGGACATTTGTACTTCTCTTAGAGTTCTTTCCAGCGCAATTTGTATACCACGTATAACTCCGCCCTAACAGTGGCTAATCTGGAGTTAATCAGACATGATGCTGCCCTTGCGTCGTCATCACTTATAGATGACAAGATGAAAAGCTTTCTCCGGGTTGGGCCGGTCTCCGGACATACTATTTTTGACGACAAGCTTCCGTTAGTTTATGAACAGGCTACTAAGAAAGCATCAAGTGCTCTGCTATTGAAGTCGGCGTCTCAACAACCCGCTTCAGCAGGCAAGAGTAAGGAGGACGTTCCAGATCTAAATGTCAAAAGGGAACTCCTCACGAGGGTACTAGAAACCATCTTACAATTACTCTGGAGGTCGTCAATATAGCGACTCGGGAAATTCTTCTTCAGATCGATGTTCAGAGTCTGCTTCTATTACTCCGACGTCTCGGTTTCATCGTAAACGAGAAAAAGTCGAATCTAGCTCCGTCCAAGTCGTTCACTCACTTGGGGATGAGCTTCGAGACTCACAACAATCTGGTTCGTCTGCCGTCACCGGGAGCTAATTAGTCAGAGTTGTTATGCTCGCTTTTGTCTACACTCAGACGCATTAACAGTGAGGGAATTCATGCGACTGATGGGGTTGTGTAGAGCGGCTGTGGATCTTATTCCGATGGGCCGTCTATGCACGCATCCCATCCAGATTGGCTTTATTCAGAACCGGAGTGTGAAGACGCATTCACTTGAAACCAGTATTGTTTTAATGGACCTAGTAAACAAAGGGTCCAGATTTGGCAGATCTTCAGTGGTTAACTCAGGGAGTTCTGCTGCAACTGCCAGATCCGGCTTTCACGATTATGACGGATGCGAGTCAGACCGGTTCGGGTGCGACCCTAAGTCCTGCGGACTTGAAGTGTCAGGGTCTTTGGGACCCTCGGTTCCTAGAGATCACGTAAACATCAAAGAGATGATGTCAATTTGGCTAGCTCTTCAACATTGGATTCACATTATAGCAAACGTCCATGTTTACATTTTGTCGGACAATTCGACAGTAGTAGCTTACATCTGGAACCAAGTCGGCACTCATTCAATTCCATTATTCGAATTAATTGAGAGGATTCTCCTGTATGTCATGTATCATCATGTTCATCTTTCTGTCCGTCATATACCGGGTCGTCTGAATGTACTAGCAGACTCGCTCTCTCGGAAAGGTCGCCTGTTGCCATCGGAGTGGACTCTCAACAAGCGAATATTCAGGCAGATTTGCTACCAGTGGAATCGTCCCATGATAGATCTGTTTGCGACACACCGGAACAATCAGTTACTGACGTTCATGTCGCCATGCCCAGATCAACGAGCGTACGCAGTAGATGCTCTGTCGATCTCATGGGAAGGAATGATAGGATATGCGTATCCTCCAACTCCGTTGATTCAGCAGATTCTGTTAAGTTCAAACAGTCTCACTGCAAAATCCTGCTAGTAGCACCTCTGTCATCACAGAAACCTTTGATCAATCTTCTCAGGTGTCTGTTATGGGACGTTCCCCGGAAGCTTCATCCATGAGAGGACCTTCTTTATCAGGGGAAATATTTGTTCTTCACTTCCTTCTCCACCCTAAGTGGCATTATGGAGTTGGTTAGATGTGAGGGAGCCTTGCGGTTCCTATATTATTTGATGACTAACACAAGAACAATTAAAGTAATGCGGGTGAGGGGGGTTCGATATGACTTTGAACCCCAACCCCCACCCCCACCCACCCCCCACCGCCCACCGCCAATGTGTTAAGAGGCGATTAGCGGGCAAGACGTAGTTTTCTTCCCGTAAGCCTTGTATGATTTCAAGTACATACATGCATTTCATGACTTCTCAATTGGCAGCTGGGTCATGTTCTATGGCGACCTCATGGACACATCCACTTTTTAGTTGGTTGGTTTGCTGTGGTTGTTCATCTATATGTCATACATGAGCACATAATTCATCATCAATAAATTGCTAGTCTTTGGGTACCTGGGAGGCTGTCTAGTCAGTTAACTGGTATTCAGATGATTACATGCGGGATTTCAATGCTCACGCCCATAATTAATGAATTATTAGGCAGATGCATTATTGTATGTTATGGACCTTAGAAACAATGAATTATTTCGGTGGCGGTCTGTGTCAAGTCTGTTAATCATAGCTCGTTCCATTTCTAGATCCAGGTTTCTATTAATGTCGGTACCCAATCGAATACACCTTGTCTTACACTCTCGTATATTCGCATGTTTTTAGAATCACAGATATTGGATAGTACACGTCGGGGAGTGTTATTACTGGAATTTATTGTACACCTGAATGAGGTCGCCTGTGGGTTACCTCGGAAGTGTGTTTACTCTCCAGAGATCGTCCATTGTGATTCTATTGGACATGTGTATGTTATATATTGTATCACCGGTTTTCGACCCATCTGCATATGCCGACTCTGGTATACGTTACAAGCGGGCGATATTAATTACCTGGATCGCCGCTATAGCCTTAGCTTCTGAAGTGGCATTAAGCACCAGTTTATTAATAATAATTAATACCTGGGTGCTTGTTCGACGAAAATTTATATTGTTATTTGGTACCGCTTTTACTGATTCCAGAGCGCTCCCCTCTTTCTTTTTGAAGAATATTCCTTCAAAAAAGGGGGGGGGGATTTTTTTTCCCCTCTTCTCCGGTTTCATAAGTATGTAACTATGAGTGAAGCTGTTTTGTCTGTAATTATATCCTGGATACAGCTTGTGTTTTATTTTATATGACATATGTTTGTAGGGGATATCCTCTCATTCTGAAATATGCCATACTAATTTTTGGGGCTTAGTCCGGACTGGCCTTAAAAATTGGGAACTCATTACATCCAAATTAGCAGTGTCTTCATGCTAAGAATACGGAATTACTTGAATTAGGCTCCTTATTTATGATATGTCTTCTCTTTTGCTGTATAGAGAGACAAACATGTAATTCCTTTTCTATTTAATTTCCTTTCACCTTGGATTACAGGCCTGGAACTTTGTTGGTCTACTAATTCTGAAGTCCTAGGCCCTCCGCCTTTTTACGATTCAGCTAGTCTGGGCCATTGGGCTATAGTATAAAAATATTATAAATTTCAAGTAATTTGTATATTTTTTATACTTACCAATGGCCCAGACAGAGATGGCCCTCCCACTCACACCTCCCTGCTGAATTATTATGTAGTACTCTCTTCAACAAAGAACGATGTTGGCGCCAATTCTGGTCACTTCCTGATGGCTGCACATGTGCAGAGAGTAAAATGTATGGAGGACCAGATAGGACTTTGAATTTTTGGTTTTGCAAGCAAATTTGGGGGATCGGGGGGTTCAAAATTTGTTTTTGGCCCTTGATAACTTTGAGTTTGCACCAGCTAGTGTGTGCCATTAGTAATTACTTTAAATTTTTAATTTTTTGGCCGAGTTATGGCTCTTTTCCCACTTAGAAGACATGTTGATATTGGTTTCCGGATGGTAGCTTGAGTGAAAGCTGTCCAATTTCAATCAAACTTGGAATATAGCTTACCGTATTGTAGACAATATACCAGACAGGTTTGATTTTGAGATGATAATTTTAAATCTGAGTTATGGCCCCTTATTGGGCTTTTTTAACCACTAAATATAGTTTTATCATAAAGTGGGGGCATCAGGGTCCCATGGAGACATTTGGTGGCCTGATGTATTGGTGCTATGGTTTAATGGAGATAAGATAAGACATTATTAATTCAGTATCAACAAAGTTAAATGACTAGAAACTCATGCTTGGCACTGGGGGGGTGGGGGCATAACCACCCTTGGCATTGCACTTGTTATTTTTATCTTGCATCTAGTGAGCATGGTTTGACAGACTTTCCGCTGTCTGTTGAAACACAGATCAAATGGAAAGTGCATAATTATACAAATAAACTCATTTAGTTATGCACTTCTGATTTCAATTTCATACATCAATCAAAAAACATAAGTAGTTGTTTGAGTCTCCCAATTTTATAGTAATATTGGAAGACACTGCAAGGCAATAAAAATGTCCTGCAAGAGGGTTTCATTTCAGTGAGGGATTTCCCGAGAAGCAAAACATTTTTTTAGCCTTAGTGTGTAAAATGCATATTTTTATACTAGAACCGATGGCCCAGACTTAGCTGGTGCAACCTCAATATTATCAAGGGCCAAACACAAATTTTGACCCCCCCCCCCCATCCCCATCCCCAAAATTTGCATACAATACTGAAATTTGAAAGTCTTATCTGGCCCTCCATACTTTTAGTACTTGTGCATTCGCAGTACCCAGGAAGAGACCGGAATTGGCGCCAAGCATCATTCTTTTGTTTGTCCCAAGTCAGTAAACATTTGAACTGACATCTGTGCAATAAATTCTCATTTTTAGCTTAACTTGACAAAGTCAAGATAAGCTATTGCCATCACGCGTGTGGAAGTCTGTTAGTCTGTGAATCTGTGAGTCTGTTCACATTTTCCTTTAGCACAGGCTACACCCTGTAGTTTTTGTCTGAACATCCCGAAATTTCATATGCAGGTTTGGGATCATGTCTAGATGAGAACGTCCCCTTTTGGCCGCGATCGGTCAACCGGTATGGCTGCCTGAGCCCAAAACCTGAAAAACGTTAGCACAGTCTACAGGTCGTATTTATGAAGGGATTTCGTTGTAACTTGGTAGGATGCCTCTGTATAATGCCTAGATGAGGATGTCCCCTTTTGGTTATGATCTATCAACCATGATGGCTGACCAAGTCCGAAACCCAAAAACTTTTAGCACAGCCTGCAGGTCATATTTAATATGGAGGGATTTCATTGTAACTTCGTATGATGACTAGATGAGAATGTCCTCATTTGGCTGCGATCTGTCAGCTGTGATGACGGCCCGAGCCCAAAACCCGAAAAACTTTACCACAGTCTACAGGTCATATTTATGAAGGGATTTCATTGTAACTTGGTAGGATGACTCCAAATAATGTCTAGATGAGAACGTCCCCGTTTGGTCGCGATCATTCAGCCCTGATGGCTGCCCGAGCCCAAAAACCATTGGGATAGTCTATAGGTCGTATTTATGGAAGGATTTCATTGTAACTTGTTAGGTTGACTCCATATAATGCCCAGATGATGACATCCCCTTTTGGTCGTGATTGGTCAACTGTGACGGCTACAGGTGCCCGAAGCCTGAAAACCTTGAGCACAGTCTACAGGTCATATTTATGAAGAGATTTCATTGTAATTGTAGGATCACTCCAGATGATGCCCAGATGAGATTATCCTCTTTTGGTTGTGATCATTCAACCATGATGGCTGCCCGAGCCTAAAGCCCGGAAATCTTTAGCGCAGTCAACAGGTCATATTTATGAAGGGATTTCATTGTAACATCGTAGGTTGACTTCATATAATGTCTAGATGAGAATATCCCCTTTTGGAAACGATTGGGCAACTGTGATGGCTACAGGGGCCCGAAGCCCAAAAACCTTTAGCGTAGTCTACAGGTCATATTTATGAAGGGATTTCATTGTAGCTTGCTAGGATGACTCCAAATAATGTCTAGATGAGAACGTCCCCTTTTGGTCACGATCATTCAGCCTTGATGGCTGCCCGAGCCCCAAAACCTTTAGCTTAAAGGTTGTATTTATGAAAAAATTTCATTGTAACTTGTTAGGTTGACTCCATATAATGCCTAGATGGTGACATCCCCTTTTGGTCGTGATTGGTCAACTGTGACAGCTACAGGGGCTCGAAGCCCAAAAACCTTGAGCACAGTCTGCAGGTCATATTTATGAAGGGATTTCATTGTAACTTCGTAAGGTCATTCCAGATGATGCCCAGATGAGAATGTCCCTTTTTGGTTGCGATCATTCACCCATGATGACTGCCGGAGCCCAAAGCCCCAAAACCTTTAGCACAGTCAACAGGTCATATTTATGAAGGGATTTCATTGTAACTTGGTAGGTTGACTTCATATGATGTCGAGATGAGAACATCTCCTTTTGGACGCGATTGGGCAACTGTGATGGCTACAGGGGCCCGAAGCCTGAAAACATTTAGCACAGTCTACAGGTCATTTTTATGAAGGGATTTCATTGTAACTTGGTAGGATGACTCCAAATAATGTCTAGATGAGAACTTCCCCTTTTGGTCGCGATCATTCATCCTTGATGGCTGCCCGAGCCCAAAACCCAAAACCTTTAGCATGGTCTATAGGTCGTGTTTATGGAAGGATTTCATTGTAACTTGTTAGGTTGACTCCATATAATGCCTAGATGATGACATCCCCTTTTGGTCGTGATTGGTCAACTGTGACGGCTTCAGGGGCCCAGAAGCCCAAAAACCTTGAGCACAGTCTACATGTCATATTTATGAAGGGATTTCTTTGTAACTTCGTAGGATCTCTCCAGATGAAGCCCAGATGACAACGTCCACTTTTGGTCGCAATCATTCAACCATGATGACTTCCCGAGCCCCAAATCCGAAAAACTTTAGTACAGACTATAGGTCGTATTTGTGAAGGTATTTAATTGTAGCTTGGTAGAATGGCTCAGCATAATGTCGAGATGAGGACGTCCCCTTTTAGTTGTAATCAGTCAACCGTCAATGGCTACACAGGCCTGAAGCCCAAAAACCTTTAGCACAGTACATTGTTTTGTTAGTATTACTTCCCTTCCCTCTCCTGAACCCTCCTGTTATACTCACAAGCTCTTTACAGATTTTTTATTGAGAATTTTTTATTAAAATTTTTGGGAGTTTAACTTGTTTTACAGAATAGGTATTCCGTTTATCCCCTGTGTTTACATTCTGTTTGTTACTGTTCAGGGGACGTTTTGTATTCTTGCATTTTCTACCAGATGCATTGTTTTTCCTTCCTATGAAGATCTAACTTTGCATCAGGTGGTTGTTGATTGGTTACTGACTTTGGGCCTCTATTGTGCCTGTTGTTTGTTAGTTTTTGGTTTTTCCTCTTGTGTTTAGTTAAAAACAATTGTTGTTTTTTTTCTCTTAGGATACATTTATCTTAATCTAGTAGTTTAGCTTTAATTAGGTAGTGTTTGTCCACACTTAGGCTCTATCAGGATGCCCTTGGGCTCATGAGGTTCCCTTGGGATACTTAGGCTTCATTCAAGATTTTTCTAAAAGAAAATTTTTTAATTTATTTCGAAAATTTTTTGTGATTGTCTATGTTATGTATCCTTGCGATGTTTATTACGAGGCACAAGGCATTATTCTAGGTTTTTATGATCGGGTGCCGGAACTTAGTTTTTCGTCGCCGCTTCATTTTTAATACAATCTATTGTGTGGATTATATTTCCACTCGGAGAATTGGATATTATGTCTGTATGGTGTCTTGTTTGGCGCCATGATGTACTGTCTTGTTTTCAAGGGATATGTGGATGCTATATCAGCAGGTATATTCCTTGCAATAGTGCCATGTTCATCACGTTCCTCTCCGTCCTTAGTGTCATTATGGAGTTGGTCAGACATGAGGGAGCCCTACGGTTTTATACTATTCTAGATAACTAACACTAAAGTGTTCCGAGTCACGCCAGGTTAAATTAGTCATGCTTGTTTGGACTAAGTATAAGCTTTTTAGCTGTATTACTCTTTATTGAGAATAGCAGCAGCAGTACAGCTTTGGGAATGTATCATGATGTTTCCTTTTCCTATGGTGAAAAACGAATTTGTTACAGTTACAAGCTTTAGTATTACTGCTCTGGCCTTACTTATCTAGTGATTCAAGTAATGTGGGTGGGGTGGGGGTTCGATATGATTTATTCGGCGAACCCAACCCCCGTCAATATGTTAAGAGGTGATTACAGGGCAGGAATCATATGCATTCACTTATATGCATGTCTTTCATTGCTCTTCGATTGGTGGGTGGGTTGTGGTCTGACGGTGACTTCAGGGGCTCATCCACTCTTTAGTTGATTTGCTTCCAGAGGTTTTTCGTTCATAAGTTGTATACGAGCATATAATTCCTTAACAATAACTGTTTTTGGATTCTGAATTCTTTCATGAATACATTCGATTGATATTGCTAGCCTTCGTGTACCTGTGTGGCAGGCAGGTCGGTTATCTGGAGGACATTCTCCAAGTCCACTCTGAGAAGTTTCGCTCAGAGCTGTGTGCTTTTGTTACGACGTATGAGTCTATTCCTCAGGTTAAATCGCATTAACATCGTTTTATTCCTTCAGTTTCCTGGTTATATTTTGTATCGCTCGATCACGCCGTTGATACAGGCTGTATTCAGGTGTGGGTACATGAGTGATTCTGTTGATTGCTTGCATAATATGTATTTATTATTAGGCAGACATATTATTAAATAGATTCTCTTAAATTCTTGATCTGCATTAGTATAGAGCTTATGAGAATTTGGGGCTATTTGGATCAGTTATGGAGTTTCCTACAGGCTGTCTATGCATACGTTCTCTATTTTTGGCTTCATTATTCGGAGTGGTATATTCTTTCTCCGAACAGTCATTGGTTTTAACGGACCTGGGGAACAATGATTTATTTGGGGACGTTCTGTGACAGGTTTTTTAATCATATCCTGTTCCAAGTTCTGAATCCAGTCTTCAACCGGAAGCGGTACACAAGGGGAATCCTACTGTCTCATCCTGGTGGATTGAATGGTTACAATTTGGAAGTTCATTATTGGAATGTACTTGTACAACCTGAACGTGGTTGCCTGTGGGTTGGCTCAGAAGCATATAAGTTCTATCTGATAACTTTCCATTGGGATTCAGTTGGACAAGTTTAAGGTTGTACATATTAATATCACCGGTATTCGACCTATCTACTTATTCCAGATGCAGCATACACTAAGAAGCTGGTGATTTTAATAATCGGGATCGCCACAATATATCCTTGGCTGCTGATGTTGCGTTAAGCACCAATAAATAACTGGGAGCCTTTTAGGCAAATATATGTTATTCAGTACCGCTTTTTCACTGATTCCAGGCCGCTTCCCTCTTTGTTTTGAAGATTAAATCCTTCAAAAAAGGGGGGGGGGGGGGGGGGGGAGGTGATTTCTCTTTAACTCTTCTGGCCTTATAATAAATGTGTAACTATGAGTGAAGCTGTTATTGTCTATAGATTATACTGATCTTATGTACAGCTTGTTGCATTATATCTGTCTGTGTCTGTGGGCATTAGTCTCGAACTCTCGGACATGCTTTCCTAATTTTAAGTGTCGGTCCGGACTAGCCTTAAAATTGGGGGCTTGTTACAGCCAATTAGCATAATCATTTATGCTAAGTAATAGAGAATTACTTGGATATTACTCCTTATGTCGGTGGTATGTCCTTCTCTATTGTTGTATAGAGAAGCAGATATGTAATTCCTAAAAAATTTAATCTCCTATTCACCTTCGGAGTTCTGTGCAGGCTAAGGAGCTGACTTTTAGTCTGCTATTCCTTTAAGACTTAGGCCCGCCTGCCGTTTTGCGATTTAGCTAAGTCTGAGCCATTGGTTCTAGTATAAAAATATGAAAAATTTAAAGTAATTTGTATATTTTTAATACTTACCAATGGCCCAGACAGGGATGGCCCTCCCATGAGTGTGCACTCATACCTCCCCGTTGAGTTATAACATTAGTAGGCACATCTAGGAAGAATGATGCTTGGCGCCAATTCTGGTCTCTTCCTGGGTACTGAGATTGCACAAGTACTTAAAGTTTGGAGGGCCAGATAGGACTGTTAAATTTCGGTATTTTATGCATTTTTTAGGGTTTGAGGCATTCAAAATTTGTGTTTGGCCCTTGATAATATTGAGGTTGCACCAGCTAAGTCTGGCCCATTGGTTAGTATTAAAAATATACAAATTACTTTAAATTTATCATTTTTAGCTCAACTTTGGCGAAGCCAAATTTGAGCTTATGCCATGGCCCGTCGTCCATCTGTCCGTCTGTCCGTCAACAATTGGATATGGCTCGGGCTAGAGGTCGTACTTATGAACCGATCTTTACGAAACTTCTTGGGTACCTTTGTTATGACTGTGGGACGAGAACGAGTGTTTTTAGGTGCGGTCCGAAATTCAAGATGGCTGCCAGCCACCATTTTGTACCGACGATGCAGAAATCTGTTTTTTGTACAGAACTTCCATATGAAAGCTCTGATTTAAATAATTTTTTGTCTGAATGTTTAGTACCATGGGATACATCACATATAATACGGGTTTTTTTCTTGTGCGTAAATTATGCAAATTAGACTAACTTTGATGTTTTTTGGTGTTACTTTCAACACTGTAAGTGCAAATGCCAATACGGCTCGGGCTAGAGGCCGTATTTATGAACCGATCTTTACGGAACTCCTTGGGTACCTTTGTTATCACCATGGGACGAGAACGAGTGTTTTTGGGTCCGGACCGAAATTCAAGATGGCCGATGGCAGCCATTTTGTACGAAATTTGGTGCAATCATATTTTTGCACAGAACTTCCATATGAAAGTGCTGATTTGAATAATTTTTTGTGTGAATGTTTAGTACCATGGGATACATCACATATAATACGGGTTTTTTTCTCGTGCAGAAATTATGCAAATTAGATGAACTTTGATTTTTTCAGTGCTACTTACACACAGTAAGTACACATGTCAATACAGCTCGGGCTAGAGTCTGTGTTTATGAACCGATCTTCACAAAACATCTTGGGTACCTTTGTTATCACCTTGGGATGAGAACGAGTGTTTCTGGGTGCGATCCAAAATTCAAGATGGCTGCCAGTGGCCATTTTGTACCCAAATTAGGTCTAATCAGTTTTTTGTACACAACTTCTATACGGCTCAGGCTAGAGGCCGTATTTATGAACCAATCTTTACGAAACTTCTTGGGTACCTTTGTTATCACCGTGGGATGAGAACGAGTGTTTTTGGGTGTGGTCCAAAATTCAAGATGGCCACCAGCAGCCATTTTGTACCAAAATTAGTGCAATCAGTCTTTTGTACAGAACTTCTGTATGAAAGTTCTGATTTGAATAAATTTTTGTATGAATGTTTAGTAACATGGAATACATCACATATAGTACAGGTTTTTTTCTCGTGCAAAAATTCTGCAAATTAGATGAACTTTGATTTATTCAGTGCTACTTATACACTGTAAGTGCACATGTCAATACAGCTCGGGCTAGAAGCTGTATTTATGAACCGATCTTCGCAAAACTTCTTGGGTACCTTTGTTATCACCTTGGGATGAGAACGAGCGTTTCTGGGTGCGGTCCAAAATTCAAGATGGCTGCCAGTGGCCATTTTGTACCGAAATTAGGTCCAATCAGTTTTTTGTCACAACTTCTACACAGCTCATATTTGTGAACTGATCTTCACGAAACTTCTTGGGTACCTTTGTTTTCACCTTGGGACAGGAATGAGTGTGTTTTGGGGTGCCTTTGTTATCACTGTGCTATGAGAACAAATATTTTGGGGTTCAGTCAGACCCACTCTGGGACTCAAAGATTTTTTTCTAGTTTAGCATCTGACTGTCACCCACCTTTACAATACTTTACCTATACATTTGTTACAGGCAATGGTCAGTATTTATGTACAGACCGTTACAATACTTTATATGTACCTTTGTTATCAGGTCATTACCTAGATGTTTGTCAATGCTGTGTCACATACTATACATGTACATGTTTTTGTCTTGACAAGTTGAGCTACAGTGTCACTGACACTTTCATTATACATTGAAATCATACCTGTATCTGACACTGATCTATGGGAAACACTCAGAGAGAGCTTCCCATATATCTAGGTTGGGTGCAGGTATCAGTGATATACTACTCAAAGTTTGCTAAGCACCAAGTATATCCAACTACCTGTTTTAAGTTTTAGTTGGAATATTGTAATGAAAAGTGTATATATATTTTTATACAGTACCAATGACCCAGACTTAGCTGGTGCTAACTCTAAAATAAATATTTAGGGCCAAACGCAAATTTTACCCCCCAATCCCCAAAATTTGCATCTAAAACCGAAAATTACATGTCCTATATGGTCCTCAATACTTTTACTCCACTGCGCATGCGCAGTGTCAAGGAGGTCTCGAAATTGGCGCCAAATGTCATTCTTTGTTTGGCCCTCAATTCAGTTACATCTGACTGATATTTGTGCTTGTAAATCGCAGTTTAAATGATGCCAGACACATAATTTTGAGAGAAATGGTGGATATAAGGAGGAAATAGAAGGAGGAGAGGAAGAAACAGTGGAAGGAAATGTTCAGGGCTGTAACTTATAATTTTTTTTATGAAATTATTTCATGTTACCTATTTTCGAGGCATGACCCTGTTGTGGTCATTCTTGCTATGAATGTTCCATTGTTTGATCGGTGTTTCCTCTCTCCCTTTCCTTTATTCCCCCTAGCTATTCTCCCATGCTTTTGTCTTATTTTTTGTAATGTTTATTACGAAAATTTCTCGGGAGTTTTGGCTTGGAAACAGAATTATTTTCTGTTTTTTCCCCATGTTTACGTCCTCACCCTTGGGTGTTTAGGCGTTTTGGTCTGCATCTACCATCTGATGTTCTCCAGTTTCTTCCCTGGAAGTCTCTGTTTTGCATCAGATAGTGTTTAAATTGGTAACTGATTTTGGGCCATGTTTACCAGTGCCTGGAGTCATGTTTCCGGTTTGTGTACACTTTTTGTTTATGTTGACAATGGTTACTTCTTATAGTGATTACTTGTCCTCTGCTTAGTTCAGTTCATAGCAAGATACATTAATATTGTCTGTAAGTGTTACATTAATTTTTTGAAATGGTTTTAAAATTTTTGTCCACACTTAGGCTTTTTGGGGATCCATTTGGGCTCATTGTTCCCATTGAGAACTTGGGCTCTTCTGAAAATTTTTTCAAAAAATTTTTTTTTTAAATTATTTTCTTTTGAAATGTTATAATGGATTATATTATATTATGTATATTTGTTTCAAGGGTTAGTGCGAGTAATATGATGAAAAAATATTGTTCAAATTGTAATGCGAGGATATCTTCCTCTAATTCTCAGGTTCATTGTGTTTCTTATAGTCAATGTATTCAGACTAATTCTTGCTCTGTGTGTGTTGATTGGAATGACAACATTGGAGATGTGTGTCACGGTATTTTGTTAGTGGTGAGGGGTCCATTACGGTCCTCTCTCCGCAGGGTCACTCTATTTTATCAGTTTCTTTTTCAGAATTCAGAGTGATGTTTCCGTGATGTCTTCAACAAGTGTGTCTCCATCGTTGCAATATTAGGGTCTTAGGGAAGTGCTCAGGGTATTACGACAATTGCCAGGAGTTCCCTAGTTGGATCGAAGGCATTGATCGCCCGCTAGTCTGCCCGGTGTCGCGACCATTCACCGAATGGCTCAGCACCCGGGTTCGTCCGTTGCGGTCCAGGGAAGCAGATTGGGTGATGCGAGCACTATAAAACATCGAATGTGCACACCCAGCAACGACGGATCCGAGGATAGTACGGAGGAAGCCTGTCAGTCCAGTAGGTAGCTCGTCCAGGTCCACCCGGACCACGAGCGAGAGAGGCCCCCTCTCTCTTGCATCAGCATCTGCGCCACGATGTTGTTGTGTGTTTGTTTGTCAATCGGAGCTTACGTCCATTCCTCCTGCTCGGGACGCTCTGTCGCATGACAGTCCGACACTGCTGTTATATTGGCTTCCTCATCCTCGTCAACACACACGACCGCACCTTGGCTATGTGACCACCGACTTCCAGGGGACGTTCGCATATTATATAAATGCAGGATTGAACGTCCCTGGTGCTCCTGCTTCGCCGACCAAAGAATACACGTCGACCAGGTCACTCCATCTGCTAGCCAAGGACACGAGGCCTTTCCAGTTGGGACGTTCGCATATTATATAAATGCAGGAATGAATGTCCCTGGAGCTTCTAGCAGATAATTACGTAGGACCGCGGCTCCACAGGTCTCATTGGGTAACATGAACAAGGTGTTGTTACCGTGATGTCTTCGTAAAGTGTGCTTCCATCGTCACAGTCAAATGAAGAGTTAGCAGCAAAAGTGCTCATGTAGATACGTCAATTGCCTGGAGTTCCCTAGTAGGATCGATGGCTTTGGTGTCTGCTAGCTCGCCCGGTGTCGCGACCATTCACCGAATGTCTCAGCACCCGGGTTCGTCCGTTGCGGTCCAGGAAGGAGATTTGGGTGATGCGAGCACTATAAAATACAATGTGAAAGAGGTCTCTCTCGTACTACAACTTCTGGGCCCAGATGTTGTGGTACAAAACGTTGCTCAGTCAGAGCATACGTCCACCGCTCAGGATGCTCCGTTATATAGACAATCCGAAGAGACTGCTCTTTCGGCTTACTCATCCTCACGGCAGCACACGCGACCGCACCTTGGCTACATGACCAGTCATATTCAACCAACATCGCCGACCAGGAATTCTACGGCGACCAGGTCACGCCATCTGGTAGCCAAGGATACGAGGCCTTCATATTTCGGACGTTCGCATATAAGAAATATGCAGGAGTCAACGTCCAAGGAGCTTCCAGCGGCTAAATACTGTAAGACCGCAGCTCCACAAACCTCCATTACGGACATGCTATCGCAGATAGCACAAATTATCGCAGCATCCCAGCAACCGACAGTAACTCTGTCGAATCAAGAATTATCCGAGGAAGGTGGGTTGGTACGTTCCGTTGCAGGTTCAGGCACGGACGACCAAGAATTACAAGTGGTCCGACAGGATGGCGAAAGGGATACAGAAGATTGTATTTTTCCCTTTCGGAACAACATAATTGCCATAGAGTGCATCCGGCCTTATCTTCTGACATTGTTCCTCTGGACCAAAACTGCTGCGTTGCCGGATAAGAGACTGATAGTACCACTGGACTCAGAATTCTTATCGGTTTAGGGACATCGTCCCTCAGTTTCCAACATAGTCCAGAAATGTCTCACGGACATTTGAACTATTGAATGACGCTATATATATAACTTGCTACCTAAATGGGCAGGTCAGGTTTCTTATCAGCACATGCTCTACATCTGGCTTTCATCAATTCAAGGATTTTCGAAACGGCAGGACAGAGCATTCCGAGAGTTTCTCTGCGTCTAGACGACCAGGCCGAAGACCTAGTATTGTCTATACCGTCGTCTATGCAATTCCAACCACGATGTTGAAAATGACAATATCGTCTAGCAAGGTTAGCTTAGACGCATTATCGTACACAGATCACCAGAGCGTTATCATTACGTCTCAAAGGAAAAGAATTCCAGGATGTACAACCTCCTTAAGAATTCTTTCAAGGGCCTTAGCATTCTCCGCGTATAACTCCGCCCTTTTAGTGGCGATATGGAGTTGGTTAGACCTGACGCGGCCCTGGCTACATCCCACACTTGTGGATAGCAAGGTGAAAAACTCTCTCAGAGTTGCTCCGGTCTCCGGAGAGTTTCTCTTCGACGGCAAGGTTTCCGCATTCTATGATCAGATAACTATGAAAGCTTCAGACTCTCTGCTATTTAAATCCGCTTCCATACAGTCGGATTCAGCGGAGAAAAGTAGGACAGGCATTTCTGGGCGAATATGTCCAAGGGAAGTTCCTATAGAGGTACCTATGTGTCCTCTACGTCTTACTCTAGAGACCGTCAGGGTAGCGACTCAGGTAGGGGCCATAATACTGGCCGGTCAGACGCCCCTAGGTCGACGGGGCGAGGTGCAGGCCGTGGAGGACATGGTTTCTCCTTCCGCAAGCCTCGCAGGACCAGGAGGTAATGGTATTATCCTCTCTATCGTGTTCCAGTGAGCGGAAGACGGTCGAGTTTCTCAATCAATTGGGAGTAGATTACGGACGTCCTTTGGATTCAAGGGGTGATTTCGGAAGGACTAAATTGTCCTTCAAACGAAAACCTCCGTTAACTCGAAGTCTAAGATGGACTCAGCTTCTGTCAAGTCCGCAAGAAGAGGCTCGCTTCCATCAAAAGTCCAGTCTCCTCTGGAATGATCACGATAGAGATCGTAGAAATCCAGGAATTTCCAGGTTTCTACAGCCATCCTTTTCTGCTTCCAAAACCAGACGGCTCGTTCCGTCCACTCATAAATCTGAGCTGGATAAACAAGCTGATCGTGGCTCCAAGTTTCTATATAGAGACCATCCGATCGGTCAGAGCGAGTATTCGGGTGTACGACTATGCTACATGCATAGATCTTAAGATGCGTACTTTCACGTCATGGCACATCAGGCGTTCAGAAAGTACCTTCGCTTCCTGATCATAGGAGTCATGTATCAGCTCCGAACAGAGTGCTTCGGTCTGAATCTAGCCTCCTGGGCTTTTACTCGAATAATGAACTTGGTAATGACTCATTTCCGAGCTCATTCGTCTACGATAACGTCGATCTACTTGAACAACATTCTTCAGAGGTATGGCAATGAGTTAACACTTCAGAACGATGTGCAGAATCTGCTTCTATTGATCCGACGTCTCGTTTTCATAAGTAAACGAGGAGAAGTCGGATCTGGTATCGTCCAAGTCATTCACCCATTGGGGGATGATCTTCGAGACGCACAGCATTCTCGTTTGTCTGCCGTTAACCAGAGCGAAATTAATCAGATGTTATGCTCGCTATTGTCTTCACTCAGACATGGTCTCAGCGAGAGATCTCATGAGACTGATACGTTTGTGTGGAGCTGCCACGATTTTATTCTGATGGAGCGGTTACGCACTTGTCCTCTCCAATTTTCTTCTGATCCAGAATTGGAGGGTGAAGATTCTTTCGCTCGATACAGACATCTTCTTGTCAAATCAAGTGAATAAGTGATTCAGACTTGGGCAGGTTTTCAGTGGTTAACTCAGGGAGTTCCACTGCAATTGCCGGTTCCGAGTTTTACAGTTTTGACGGGTGCCAGTCAAACAGGTTGGGACGTATCATTGAGCCCAACGGATTTGAAGTGCCTGGGTCTTCGGGATCTGTAGTTCCTAATCAAGCACATAAACATCAAGAATGATGTCATTTTGGCTTGCGCTACGTTATTGGATGAACGCTATTCAGAATGCTCACGTGCTAATTCTGTCCGACAATTCAATGGTATTAGCGTATTTTCGGAACTAGGGAGGCACTCATTCCATTCTGTTATTCATGTTAACAGAATGAATTCTTCTGTTTGTACTAGAACATCAAGTTCTCCTATTGGTCCGTCATTTTCTGGGTCGTCTGAATGTATTAGCGGACTCCCTTTCACAGAGGGTCCACTTGTTGCCGTCAGAATGGACTTTCAACAAACGAGTATTCAATCAGATTTGCTACCAAGGAGAGCGGCGAATGATCGACTTATTTGCGACGCATCTCAACAATCAGTTGCAGACGTATGTGTTGCCATGTTCGGGTCTTCAAGTGTTTGCAGTACACGCTCTATCGATCTTGTGAGACGGAATAATAGAATATGCGTATGTTCCAGCGCCGGTGATTCAGCAGATATTGCTCAAGTTAAATAATCTCAATGCAAAATTCTGTTGGTAGCATCTCTATCTCCACAAAGACCGTGGATTAATCTACTCAGGCATCTGTGGTGGGACATGCCGTGGAAACTTCCTCCACATTTCGGTCCATTCTATGGTCAGATGGATTCAATTAACTATCAGTACTGCTTATGATAATATCTTCAATCAGCAGTCTGTGCTTTAGATTTAAGCTCATGAAGTAAAAGTTCTTTCTGCATCATGGGCTTACACTAATAATGTTGCTATTACAGATCTAATGAGGGCTGCATATTGGTCTTAGCCCTCCACTTTCACGAATTTGTATCTGAGAAATATTGAGTCCATTTCTGCAGATCTGCATTGTTCAGGTCTGTTATCTTTCACTCAGAATGTCGTCCACTAAACAGTTGCAACTATATGTGTGTAGGCTTTTGGTTCCGGCAGTGACTCTGTCCTGCTGCCCTCTTCGCTCTGGAGTATTTGATCCAGGGCATGGGGAAAAGGGGGGGGGGTGTTCCCTTAGGTCACCTGCTTTATAGTGTAAAGCAAGGGAATACGTCCCTAGGAGTCAGTAATTCCGAGTCGGTACCGGGATGGTTTTAAAGTGTAAAGCTAATGTTTACTCATCCATGTAATATTTTTAAAGTGTTGCTCGGTGTGAAGCATTTGTATATGTCACATGTTAATTGGGCGTTAATATACAATCATACAATCCTCGGACACTTTTAATGAGTATATAGAGTCTCATTTCTCTGGACTTCCTTTATTTATTGGCTTTCCTTTAAAAAATATTAGTATAAAGGGTTATACTGGATGTTAATAGAGATCATTGATGTTATTGTGCTCAATTACAGAATGGTGTTGTGTCTTTCTTTTTTGATACAAATAAGAAAGATACATGTAAAGCCTATCTCTCCTTTTCTCCTTGAGGGGATAGTTCTGTTATCTGTAATTGAGCCTATTGGATTTTCCTTTATGTCCTAGGCCCTCCAACCTCTTTACTATTCAGCTAAGTCTGGGTCATTGGTACAGTATAAAAATGTTAAAAAATTTAGAGTAATTTATATATTTTTTATACTTACCAATGACCCAGACGTGGATGGCCCTCCCATGAGTTGGGAACTCATACCTCCCCACTGAGTACATAATGCTTACCAGGCACTGGTTGTAAGAATGACATTTGGCGCCAATTTCGAGACCTCCTTGACACTGCGCATGCGCAGTGGAGTAAAAGTATGGAGGACCATATAGGACATGTAATTTTCGGTTTTAGGCCTGATAAGTCTATTTAAGGTAGAGGTACAAGGAGAAGGTCACATACATGAAAGGAAAGTGAGAAAATATTGTGAAGGTTATATTAAAAGTGGCTGTCAGATTTGATAGCACTTGGATCATATGGTTACTCCTAGTTTTCTTTTTCATTTTTTTGTTTGTTAAAAAATCAACTATTAGTATGATATTAATGCACACCCAAGCCAATGGACTGAGTACAAGAGAAATAAATTTGTTGCAATAATCTTTCAATGTTATTCTTTATCAAGTTGTATCAACTTTCTATGCAAAAGGAAATGACATTTAAACCATTATCTGGAATAGCCCCAGCAATATGGAAGAACAGTTCCATCAGAAGAGACCTGTTTTTAAATAGGCTAGTTATTTTGTTCAGCTTTTTGTTAAAGTGCTGATCAGATAATGGATTACTGACATTTGACACTATCTTATTTCCAATTTTCCATTATTTTACCCATTTCAGGCAGGCAGTTCATGTGGTTTGCGTCAGACTATTTTGTTCAATGTTATTTCTCTTTTTTTGTTCCAGTATATGTATTTGACAGATGGTCCTCATTCTAGTAGAAGAGATCACATATTCATGTAGATAACAGAATTGATCATATGTAAACAAATTTTAGATTTTTTTTAACAGGATCCTGCCTGCCAACCCTCCCTGGGTTATACCATACATTAAGTTAAGGGTTTTCATTTTATTTTATAGAGATTGTAAGAAGCCAGTGATGTCATTTCATACTGTGGGTAAGTATATAAACTATTGGTTACAGATTGCTTTAACCATCTCTTCAGGTAGGACAGTGGCTCAGTGCGCAACTTCAAACTTAAAGATCCCAGTTCGATCCTGCCCAGTGGTAACTTGTGTTGGGTCTTTGATCAAGGCCCTTAGTCTAAATTGCACATGTGGTTGCACAGTGGCACTGTGTACTAAGGTGTACTGCATGTCGATAGTTCACTTGCATTCAACCAATGCTAACCCTGCTTGTGCAGAGTTAGAATGTTGAGCCTGACAATTGTTTACTGCTGTTCAGTGGTTCTCTCTGGGTACATTAGCTTTCTCCACCTATAAAACTGTCCCACATGACTCTGACTGTCAAAAGTGTCATTAAACCCCAATAAAAAAAACAAAAGCATCTCTTCAGAACGTAAAGTCCCACTTTCACTTTGATAATCTAATCTTTTAACCCTTTAAAAACAGAAATTTCAAGTTGAAAATTTTTCATATAAAGCATCTAGGATTTTAATCAATTCAGTCTAATTTGACAGTGCTCAATAAGCTTTGTCAAACAAGCCAGAATTGGTTAAATTCAAAGAGAAAAATTTACAACTTGAAATTTAGTTATTTCAACATCAGTGTACAGCAGGTCAACCTGTTGCATACTGCTGACAGATATTTCTATCCAGTACAGCTGTACCAATCCTCACTCCTTTCAGTTTGTTTAGGCCAAACAAATAACATACAGTTTTACAATTTTTCGACCCAGATGCAAAAAATGGGTCAACCTGGGGCACTCCTGATTAAGTTGATCAGATCATGTGTAAGGTCAACTAAATTACTTTCACTATCAATACGACCAAAAGATAGCACGGTTGCTAGTAAGAGGCCTGTTAATCACAATATTATTAATCAACGGATGAAAACTAGCCAGTTACTTATGGCTGAAACACAACCAGCCTCTCACTCTTAATTTTATGAACAGTGTCATGCTACACTTGATCTTCCCTGGTGTTTTTATCCGGTGTGAACTTTACATTTTCAACTTTTCCTCAAAAACTACAACAAATTTCCCCTAAAATTGATATACATGTTTCTCATTATATGTCAGTTCAAGTCTGTTCAAATAGAGTTGCCATGTCCATCAGTCAGAATATTGATATTTGGTGTACCACATCCTTGTGAAAGTCAAATTCAAGTTTATCCAAATCAGGTCCCTTTCCCTATTGGAGCTAAATCTTAACTCAGTGCAATATCAGGAATATTCTTTAAAAATCTTCTTCTCCAGATCCACACATCAGAATCTTTTGATATTTGTTGATCAGCATCTTCCCAGAGGAGGAGAAGGGGCAGATTCAAGTTTGTTCAAATCAGGACCATGGATTCATATGAAGGAGAAAAACTCTTTGAAAATCTCATTCTTTACATTCACCAGTTAGAACCTTATGATATTTTCTATACGTCATCCTTGTGGTGGGAGGGTGGAGGGGAGGCAGATTTAATTGAATTGAACCAAATTTGATATGCATGTTTTTTATCATATGGCAATTCAAGTTTGTTCAGATAAAGTTGCCACACCCACAGGGAACACCTCAAAGTGCATAAATCTGTTAGCACCCCACAAAATTTTTTTTTAAATTAAAAAATCATCTTCTCCAGAAATACCAAGCAGAATCTTTTGATACTTGGTATAAAACATCATCAGAAGGGTCAGATTCAGGTTTTCGCAAAACAAGTCCCTGTGTTCATATTTTTATACTGTACCAATGACCCAGACTTAGGAGGTGCTAACTCTTTAATATTCAGGGCCAAACACAAATTTTGCCCCCAACCCATCCCCAAAATTTGCATCCAAATCCAAAAAATCAATGTCCTCTATGGTCCTCCAAACTTTTGTCCACTGCGCATGCGCACTGTCAAGGAAGTACTGAAATTGGCGCAAAATCTTCATTCTTTTTTTGGCCCTTCAATCAGTAATATCTCACTGATATCTGTGCTTATAATCTCAGTTAAAATGATGCCAGACACAAAATCATGAAGGAAATGGTGGATTCAAGGATGAAATAAGAGGATGAGAGGAAGAAACAGTGGAAGGATGTGTTCAGGGCTATAACTCATAATTTTTATGTAAAATCATTTCATGTTCCCTAATTTTAGGGCATGGGCCTGATGTTTTCATTCTTGCTATGAAATCTCCACTGTTTGTTCAGTGTTTCCTCTCTCCCTTTCCTTGATACCCCCCTTGCTAATCTCCCATGCTTTTAGTATAATTTTTAAAATTTTTTATTGAAATTTCTTGGGAGTTTTAGCATAGTTACAGAATGTTTATTCTGTTATCCCCATAGTTACGTCTTCACCCTAGGGGCGTTTAGGCATTTTGTCCATGCATCTACCATCCGATGTACTGCAGTTTCTTCTGTGGAAGATTCTGTTTTACATCGGATAGTGTTTTAAATTGGTTACTGATTTCGGGCCATGTTTTTCAGTGCCTGGAGTCTTGTTTCCGGTTTTTATTGACTTTTGTTTACGTTGACAACGGTTACTTCTGTCAGTGATTCCTTGTCTTCTGTAAGGTTCATTATATAGCCAGATACATTAATATTGTCCGTAAGTGTAACATTAATTTTTAGAAATGTTTTAAAATTTTTGTCCACACTTAGGCTTTTTGGGAATCCATTTGGGCTCATCGTTCCCTTTGGGAACTTGGGCTCATGTCAAAATTTTTTCAAAAATTTTTTCTTTTGAATTATTTTTCAAAATTTTTGTAATGGATTATATTATTATTATGTAGCTTTGTATTTTCAAGGGTTGGTGCGAGTACTACGGCTGTTTAATATTTTTTAATATGAAAGAATATTGTTCAAATTGTAAATCGAGGAAGTCTTCCTCTGATTCTCATGCTCATTGTATTTGCTGTAGTCACTGTACTCACACTAATTCTAGCTCAGTGTGTGCCAATTGGGATGAAAAACGTTGGAGAAGTGTGTCACTGTATATTGTTAGAGGTGAGAGGTCCAGCCAGTCCTCTCGCCACAGGGTCACTCTAGTTTTTCAGTCTCTTTTTCAGAGGAACAAGAACAGGGTGATGTTTCCGTGATGTCTTCAGGAAGTGTGCTGCCGTCGTCGCAATCAAATGAGCTAGCGGCAAAAGTGCTGAACGAAGTTGTCACAAGTGCCTAGATCCTTACTAGGATTGACGACCTTGTCACCAGCTAGCTCGCCCGGTGAAGCTATCCCTCATAAAGTGGGTAATGTGACGCTGGGTTCGTCCGTTGCGGTCCAGGAGAGGAGAAGGGGTGTTGCGAGCACTATAATCTCTGATCACGCTCACCTGGCGATGCTGGATCAGAGGATGGATCAGAGGAAGCCAGTCAGTCCGGTAGCTAGCTCGTTCAGGTCTACCTGGACCACGAGCGAGAGAGGCCCCTCTCTCTTACAACAACATCTGGGGCCAGATGTTGTCATACATAATGTTCGTCAGTCGGAGCATACGTCCACTCCTCCTGCTCGAGACGCTCTGTCGCATAGACAGCCAGGGGTGGCTAGTCTATTGGCTTCCTCTACCACATGCCAGCACACACGACCGCACCTTGGCTACGTGACCTCAGATATCCAGCCTGCTTTACCGACCAAGGATTCCAAGTCGACCAGGTCACTCCATCCGGTAGCCAAGGACACAAGGCCGTACCAGTCGGGATGTTCGCATAAAAGAATTATGCAAGAGGCACCGTTCCAGGAGCTTCCAGCGGCTAAACAACGTAAGACTGCAACTCCACAGGCCTCTGTGACGGACTTATCTCAGATAGCGCAACTCATTGCAGCATCCCAGCAACCTTAGGAAACTCTTTCAGATCAGGAACTGTCTGAGGAAGCTGGGTCGGTACGCTCCCCTGGAGTGTCAGATAGGGATGACCGAGATTCACATTTGGTCCAGTCGGTTGGTGAAAGGGAATCTGCGGAGCTGGATTTTTCCCTTCTAGAACAACATAAGGTGGCCATAGATTTCATCCGGCAACACCTTCCAGAAGTTGTTCCTCCGGACCAGAGAGCTGCGATACCAGATAAGAGACTGATAGCGTCACTGGACACTGACTTCTTTGGCCAGACTAAGGACATCGCGCCTGAGTTTCCGGCCCAGTCCAGAAATGTCTCACGGACGTTTGAATTGCTGAATGAAGCTATTTTTAGGCTAGCCTCTAAGACTGGCAGATCCAGTTTCTTATCGCAACATGCTTTTTCAACAGTAGAAATAGATTTGAAACGGCAGGACAAGGCATTCTGAGAGTTCCTCTGCATTTAGACGACCAGGCAGAAGACTTGGAGTTGTCATTGCCGGCGTCTATGTCGATTCTCTCCAGTACGTTGGAGATGACAATCTCGTCTAACAGAGCCAGTTTAGACGCCTTATCTTACACAGATCACCTTACAGAGCGTTATCACAACGTCTCGATGGTAAAGAATTCCAGGATGTTCAAACTTCCTTAAGAGTTCTTTCGAGGGCAATCGCATATTCCACATATAACTCTGCCCTTTCAGTGGCAAATTTGGAGTTAGTCAGACATGATGCTGCCCTAGGGTGGATTCGAAGGTGAAAAACTCTCTTCGAGTTTCAGGAGAACTTCTCTTCGATGGTAAGCTTTCACTAATCTATGATCAGATTACCAAGAAAGCTTCGGACTCTCTGCTCTTTAAGTTTGTTTTGAAAAAAATGGACTCAGCAGAGGGGAGTAAGTCAGGGACTTCTGGGGCGAGTACGTCCAATGGAAGTTCCTATAGAGGATCTAAGAAAGCCTCTACGTCTTACTCCAGAGACCGTCAGAGTAGCGACTCAGGTAGGAGATGTAATGCTGGCTGAGACAACCTGTCAGATGTCCCTAGGTTGACTGGTCGAGGTGCGGGTCGGGGAGCACATAGTTTCTCCTCCCGCAAGCCTCGCAGGTCCAGGAGGTGAAGGTCAGAACCTCTATTGCGCTCCAGTGGGCGGAAGGCTGTCGAGATTCTTAACCAATTGGTTGTCAATTACGGACGACTGATGGGTTCAGGGGGTTATTTCGGAAGGTCTAAAACTGTTCTTCAGAGAAAAATCTCTGTTAACATGAAGTCCACAATGGACTCAGCTTCCATCAAACCTTCAGAAGAGAGATTCGCTTCTATCAGAGGTGCAATCTCTTATGGAGAAGAACGCAATAGAGGTCATAGAAAACCAGGAATCTCCCGGTTTTCACAGTCACCTATTCCTGGTACCAAAACCAGACGGCTCGTTCCGTCCAGTTATAGATCTAAGTTGGATAAACAAGCTGATCATGGCTCCAAAATTTTATATGGAGACCATTTGATCGGTGAGAGCGAGCATTCGAGTGAACGATTATGCTGCGAGCATAGATCTCAAGGATGCGTACTTTCACGTCATGGTACATCCGGCGTTCAGAAAGTACCTTTACTTTGCTGTCCTAGGAGTCGTTTATCAGTTCCGAGCAATGTGCTTCGGACTGAATCTAGCGCCCTGGGCCTTCACTCGAATAATGAACTCGGTAATGACTCATTTCCGAGCTCATTCATCTGCGGTAACGTCAGCCTACTAGGACGACATTCTTCAGAGGTACGGTGACAGATTAACTCTTCAGAACGATGTTCAGAGTCTGCTACAATTGCTCCGACGTCACGGTTTCACAGTAAACGAAAAGAAGTCAGATGTAGTTCCGTCCAAGTCATTCATTCACTTGGGAATGAGCTTCGAGAAACACAACAATCTGGTTCGTCTGCCGTTACCCAGAGCGAAATTAGTCAGTTGTTACGCTCGCTTTTGTCTACACTCAGATGTAGTAACAGCGAGAGAATTTATGCAACTGATAGGTTTGTGCAGAGCCCCCGCGGACCTTATTCCGCTCTCGTCCTCTCCAGATATTTTTTACTCAGAATTGGAGTGTGAAGATTCATTTGCTCGAAACGAACATCGTCTTGTCAAACTCGGAAAGGTTGTATGTTGCCGTCAGAATAGACTCTCAACAAACGAGTATTCAATCAGATCTGCTACCAATGGGATCATCCAATGATAGACTTGTTTGTGACACATCTCAACAATCAGTTGCAGACGTATGTGTCGCCATGCCCAGATCCTCGAGCGTTCACAGTAGACGCTCTCTCGATCTCTTGGGACGGAATGATAGGATACGCGTATCCTCCAGCTCCATTGATTCAACAGATATTGCTTAAAATCAAGCAATCTCACTGCAGGATTCTGTTGGTAGCATCTCTATCACCCTAGAGACCATGGATAAATCTACTCAGGTGTCTGTTATGGGACATTCCTCGGAAGCTTCCTATGTGGGAGGACCTTCTTTCGCAGGGGAAATCGCGCACACTGCATCACAACCCGCAAGGTCTCAACCTTCATGTATGTCCGTTGTTCGGTCCTTCTTGCACAGCAAGCAATTTACAGGACCAGCAGTGGATGCAATTTCTAACTGTAGGAGGACCTCCTCTTCGCTAAATTATGCTGCTAAGTGGAAGGTTTTCTCTCGGTGGTGTAGGGATCATTCTATTGATATTTATGATCCCTCCATTCCAGACATTGCTAATTTTTTGGTCTACCTGTTTGACGAGATCAAACTGCAGCCAATAACTATTAAATTAAGGGTTATAGGTCTATGCTATCGGATACTTATTCTCATCATGATAGCTTACAAATTGGTTCTAATGTCTCTTTATCAAAGTTAGTTAAAAACTTTTCGATAAATAGACCTAGAACCCTTAGGTTAATTCCTAAGTGGAATTTAGCTTGGGTTCTTCTGAAGCTAAAAGAGGCTCCATTTGAACCCCAGGATATGGTAGACTTCAAATACTTATCTTTGTCAGGGCAAAGCCAGCCTAAATATAGGGGCAAGGGGCCTCATATATAAAGATAGTGTAAGTCCAAAAGATATTCCGCATCAAGGCGAAAACCCTACGTGAATTTCACTTCTCTGTGAAGCTGGACATGGAAAAAACACATGTGGTGTATATCCAACTTCAGCGCTGGGACCCAGGGGAGAAATGGTATGTTAGATAAGGTCTAATCTCATTTAATTTATACAGTAGTCGCGAGTCTTACGAGACGTAATCAGTTGGTGGCAGGATATCGTCACGGCCAATTGAGAAACGAGATTCTAAAAGATAGAAATGTCTATCGTGTCGTCACCTGATCATTAGGTAGCAATGAATGGCAGGAACAAATCGGTTTTCTCGACAAGTGAAATCACCATTAAGTCATGCGCGAGATGACTTGTATTGATTCTGCCTCGATATACGTCATCTCCCACCGTTTTGACAGATGGACAGATGAGCGTCCGTCCACCTGACAGTTTAGGGTAAAAAGTATATATACCTTGAAGAGCAGAGCATTAGACACACACTTGGGGTCACACACACGTTGGTGAATTCCAGGGCAGGCGGACTTTGTCTCCTGGCATAGGGGTACCTTCGATCACAGGACCCTGAAACGGCTGGAATCGCCAGACAGGGCATTCCACGATTGATTTAGCTTAAGGTTGATAGGCGGCTAGAGTGCCAAATTCGTTGAGAAGGAAAACCCAGGTGGAATGTTAAAGTTTAGATTGTCGAGTAGCAGGTATCAGCCTGCAATAGTCAGAAGTGTAGGTTAATTGTATTGTGCGTATTAACCCTTTGAAGCGTCAGACTGATTGCGTTCTGAGTAGTTTGTTTTGCTGTCGAAGCATCGTAATACCGACTGGAGATCGGTGTGAGTGACAATTTCACCCTAGCACAAAAAAGGGGCATTTGTGAATCGGGAATTCAACCAGGAACAGTGAATATTTCAATAGGACTTTCACGGAGGACTTTCAAAAGGCACATAAGGTATGAGTAGACAATATCTGACCCAAATCAGAAGTACGGTGGCTTTTTTGATGACGAACATTGCTGGTCAGAACCCTTCCGACAGCCAGAGGTACAGTTACGCGCAGACGTTGACATTTGAGCATAAGCGGGTGAAGCTCTTATGGAAGCTCACAGTAATAACATTTCAGATTTGTGAAGCTCTTATGGTGAGCTCACGGTAGTAACATTTCCAGTGTGTAGACTATTGTGCCAGTACAGGGCTATAGAATGACTATATGATTGTTGAGAATTATTTAACCCTAGCAACTAAATTTCTGTGAAAAGAATCGAATTGTTGATTGTTGAAATATTGAAACGGCTTTATTTTTATGTGTAAATAAAAGAATCGTTGTTACTTTAAGTCAATCTTTCCATTACACAGCCTGAAGTGATTAGGAATCACACCTAACGGAAATTGAACCTATTTCAGGCCAATTTGGCAGAGAAGGAATCACGGCGTCGGTCTAACTCAGCTCCCTGCGCCGAGTTCGCGGCACTTGGATTCCGACCCTTCACGTTGGTCTAATTTTCCCGCAACTTCATCAGCGGGACTAAATAACCCCACGTCAGCCCTGGCCTTACGGGGCCTCAGGTGTCCTGACAATCTTATAAGACAGCTTTTCTCTTAGCCTTCTCTTCTGCTAGAAGAGTTAGTGAGCTTCATGCTCTATCTGTTGATGATTCTCACTATCGTAGTGTTGGTAGTACTATTACTTCAACTACTAATGTTGGACTCCTAATAAGTACCCTGAACCTATTGTTATTAAGGCTCTTTCGTCCTCAGATGGCCATAGGCCTTTGCTGTGTCCATTTAGAGCTATGCGTATTTACAAATGTAGATCTGAGTTTATCAGAAAGGGACGAAAACGTTTCTTTCTGTCTCTGCTGCCTAATAGAAGGGACATTACGGTCCATTCTATTTCAAGGTGGATTCAATTGACTATTCGTACTGCTTATGAAAGATTATCTTCTACTCATCAGTCTGTGCTTAAGATTTCAGCGCATGAAGTTAGAGCGCTGTAGACATCTTGGGCTTATGCTAACAGTATTGCTATTACCGATTTGATGAAGGCTGCATACTGGTCTCATCCTTCTACGTTCACAAATTTTTACCTTAAAAATATTGAGTCTATTTCTGGCGAACTTCGTTGTTTAGGTCCATTATCTGTTGCTCAGAATGTCGTCCACTAAACAGTTGCAACTATAGTTATGCAGTCTTTCTGTTCCAGCAGTGACTCTGTCCTGCTGCCCTCTTCGTTCTGGGGTGATTGACCCAGAGGAGGGGGGGGGGGGGATGGTGTTCCCTTATATCACCTGGTTTATAGTGAAAAGCAAGGGAATACCTCCTCTGGAGTCAGTAATTCCGAGTCGGTGCTGGGATGGTTTTAAAGTGTAAAGCTAATGTTTATCTCATTTACGTAATATTTTTAAAGTGTAGCTCGGTGTGAAGCATTTGTATATGTCACGTGTCATACATGCGTTAATATACAATCCTCGGACACTTTTAAATGAGTATAAAGAGTCTTATTCTCTGGACTATCTTTATTTATTGGCTTTCCTTCAAAAAAAATTAGTATAATGGGTTATACTGGATGTTAATAGAGATCATTAATGTTATTGTGCTCAATTACGGATTGGTAATATGTCTTTCTTTTTTTGTATAAACAAGAAAGATATATGTAAGTCCTGTTTCTCCTTTTCTCCTTGAGGGGATAATTCTGTTTATATGTGATTGAGCCTATTGGATTTTCCTTTATGTCCTAGGCACTCCAGCCTTTTTTCTATTCAGCTAAGTCTGGGTCATTGGTACAGTATAAAAATATGAAAAAATTTATAGTAATTTATATATTTTTTATACTTACCAATGACCCAGACGGGGATGGCCTTCCCATGAGTTGGGAACTCATACCTCCTCGCTGATTATATAACATTTACCAGGCACTGGTTGTAAGAATGAAGATTTGGCGACAATTTCGGTACTTCCTTGACACTGCGCATGCGCAGTGGACAAAAGTATGGAGGACCATATAGGACATTGATTTTTTGGATTTGGATGCAAATTTTGGGGATTGGGGGGGCAAAATTTGCATTTGGCCCTGAATATTAAAGAGTTAGCACCAGCTAAGTCTGGGTCATTGGAAAGTATAAAACATTTATAAATTACTATAAATTTTTTCATATTTGGGCTCCCAATTTAAAAGTTTTTTTTCTTCAGATTTACCTGTCAAAATCTCATGATCAGGGCTGGGAGCAGTTAATTTTTTCCTTAACGTGTTAACGCGTTAAAGAAATTCACGTTAACGTGTTAAAAATGGTTAAAATGCTCGAAAAGAACAACAAACCCAATTTCAACTCAGTTTGTATGTTTGAACGAAACTTTATGTGCTGAAAGCATAAAACCATAGTCCATAGGTGCAACATAATCTAAAAGGTGAATTCTGAAGAGTTTTCGTGCTGGAAAATAATAGCAGATGCCGTTTCTCTCAGCAGCGACATGCGGCGGTGCTCAAAAACTAAACCAAAAGCAGAAAATAGTCTCTCTGACGAGGCGGAAGTTGCAGGCACTGCTAAATAGCACTTTGCTAGTTTGGCTAATCTGGGGAAGACTGTCTCTCGATTCTTCCACCAGACTAGTGGATCATCGGCGACGAACAGTGACCTTGATCTTTCATACTCCGCTATCTCATCATCAATGTCTGCCCTTTCGCAGTTTTCACTGGACTGACGCCCGTCTCCAAGGAGTTCTTCTAAGAATGACTTCTTAACCTTCTCCGGTGGTTCATCATTTGAGACAGAAACTGTAACATTTGCCGGTTCTACTTTGACAGGGCACATTTTAGTTACTTCTTCTTTAATGATAGATTTAACTGAGTCAGAGACAGTGGTCGGAAGAAAAGAAAGTTTTTTGAATCGGGGGGTCCAGGTAGCTCGAGATCAAGGGGATGCACATGCTACCTAGGAATTCCTCATCGTCCATCGAAAGTCGTTCCGTTATGTTTCGTATGAGGCTCTTCTTTAAAATTTCTCTGTCACCGCCTAACTTCTTCGATTTTTTTCATGCTGTCAATAACAGCAAAAATGACTGGGTAAACTGTGGAAACGGTCACAATCTTTTGCCCCTGCCACTGGTCTGTGGTTTTCTTCAAACTATCTAATAATTCAACAACATCCTCCAATAAAGCAATTTCATTTGGAGGAAAGTAAAACCTCTGCTTATCTTCTGGTTTGCAGATATCCTTCACAGCTAAGTCTACTGTGGTGTGCAGATCTAAGAAGCTTCGAAACAATGGAATCATGATAACTGTCGAATTCCAACGCATGTCACAATCTTTTTGGAACTCACATTTTGTAGCTTTGGGTAGTAGCTGGTCCCTGTATTTGCGAATCTCCCACTGATTTCCCTTTAAAGTTTATGACATCACAAACTTTGGTGATCAGTTTGGCAATTTTCCCATTGCTACTCTTCTCGAAGGAGTCCTTTATGGCGAGTTGGAAAATATGGGCCAGACAACCAAAATCAAAGCGAACACTTTTCTTGAGCTACCTGGACCCCTGATTCAAAAAACTTTCTTTTGTTCCGACCACTGTCTCTGACTCAGTTAAAAACTTGAGACATTGAGAAAAGAGACTAACGTGTGTATTTTCTAATATATGACGAATTATAATGGTGCCATGTTATAAAATCATATAGTCATAAATTTACACAGGCGAATTTAAGGGGGTGGCACATGGCGCCCCCCCCCCCCCCCCCTCCTATCGGCCAGACAAAACACAAAACCCTTAAAATACCTAAATTAGGTGGTTTAATCAATATTAAATGCACAAATTAGGCTTTGGGACAGGATGGCATGTTATCCTAAAATCCTGGATCCGCCTCTGAATTTAACGTATTAACTGACGTTAAGAGAATTTTAACACGTTAAAATATTTTAACACGTTTAACGCGTTAACAGTTAACTTCTCCCAGCCCTGCTCATGATATTTGGTGTACTGCATCTTTAGAGGGGTCAGTTTGAAGTTTGTTCATATCTGGTCCCTGGGTTCATATTTGGGCTCCCTATGGGAAACTGGATTGTAACTTGGTGCAATATGAGGAAATTTATTTCAAAAAATCTTCTTGATATCTACCAGTCAAAATCTCTGTATATTTGGTGTACTGTATACTTTGATGGGTCAGCTTGAATTTTGAAGTCTCTGGAGTAATATATGAGCTCCCTGTGGGAGCCCAAATTTTAACTTCATGTAATATGAGATCTTCAGATCCATCAGTCAGAATCATTTGATATTCAGTATGAAGCATTCTTAATTTGGTGAGATCGAAGTTTGCTTTATATTTAGCCTCCCTATGGGAACCCAAACTTCATCTCAGTCCAATGTGAGAAAAAATATTTTTAATTCTTCTTCTTCGGATCCACCAGTCAGAATCTTTTAATGATTGGTGTAGAACATTCTTTGGGTGGGAGAGGAGGGGGGGGGGGGGGGGGGGGGGCGGGGGGCACTCTCTATGGGAACTTGAACTTTAACTTAGTGTAATATGAGGAATATTATATAAAAATCTTCTTCTTCAGATTTACCAGTCAGAGTCTTTTGATATTTGATATGCAGCATCTTTGGGTGGTTCAGATTCAAGTTTGTTCAAATCAAGTCCCTGGGTTCATATTTGGGCTCCTTATGGAAACCTGAATTTTAACCATGTGCAATATGAGGAAATTTATTTAAAAATCTTCTCGAGATCTACCATTCAAAATCTCTTTATATTTGATATCCTGCATATTGGGGTGGGGGTGGGGGGTGGGTGGGGGATGGGGCAGCTTGAAGATTGTGCATATCAAGTCCCTGGAGTTATATTTGGGCTACCTGTGGGAGCCTGAATTTTAACTTTGTGTATCATGAGGAATATTCTGTAAAAATCTTCTTCAGATTCATCTTTTGATATTGGATATTTAACACCCTTAGTATTGGGGAGGGGGGGGGTGGAGGGTGGGGGAGACAAATTTGTCCAAATCAAGTCCCTGGATTCATATTTAGCCTACTTATGGGGACCCTAATTTTGACTCAGTCCAGTGTCAGATTCAATTTTATCCAAATCAAGGCCCTAGGTTCATACTTAAGCTCCATGTGTGAGCCCAGATTTTAACTTAGTGCAATATGAGGAATCTTCTTTAAAAACTTTCTTTTTCAGATCTATTATCTATCAGTCAGAATCTTTTGATGATGGGTATAGAGCATCCTTTGATAGGTCAGTTTAAAATTTGTTCAAATCATATTTGGGCTCCTTAAGGGAACTCCGAACTTTAACTTAGTACAATATGAGGAATATTCTTGAAAATTCTTCTTCAGATCTATCTGTCAGAATCTTTTGATATTTGATATGGGGGGGGGGGGGGGGGGGGGTGTTCAGATTCAGTTTTAATCAAATCAGGTCCCTGGGATCATATTTGAGTCCCATGTGTCGGATTTTAACTTAGAGCAATATGAGGAATTTTCTTTAAAAACTTCCTTTTTCAGATCTATTATCTGTCTATCAGATTCTTTTGATATTCATTTTGCATTATCCATAGTGAGGTCAAATTCCTGTTTGTTCAAATCAAGTCCCTAGCTTCATATTTAGGCTTCCTATGGCAACCTAAATTTGAACTTAGTTCAATATGGGGAAATTCCTTTAACTCCTTGCATGCTGCTGGTGGATATTCCTGCCCAAGACACAAAATCTCTTGTCACAGAAATAGTATTATTTGGGCACATTTAACTAAATTTCTGTCCTCTGAATTAAATTGACTTTTTGACTAATGATTTCTTTACTTAAATTTAGATAAATTTTTCAACAAATCTAGTCATGGCTGCTTCCCAGCAGCCATAACTTGATTTGATGCAAAATATTTTGAAAATACTCAGCGGGTTAGGAGTAAAATAATTTTCTTCAGATCCACCAGTCAGGATCTTTTGTTATTTAATATACAACGACCTTAGGAGGTTCAGATTTCAATTTGTTCTTATCAAGTTACTTGGGTAAAATTTGGGCTTCCTGTGGGATCACCCCGATTGCCTACATGGGGGCACGATGACGCTGTGTACTGAGGCGTACTGCACGTCGATGGTGCGCATGTCTTCAACCAATCTAACCCTGCCTGTGCTGCGGTGCAGAGTTCAGAGTTACGATGTTGGGGAGCTGACAGCTGCTTGTCGTTGCTCGGTGGTTCTCTCCGGGTACTCCGGCTTCCTCCACCCGTAAAACTGTCACGGTCACGATTAGCCATTGTGCATAAGTATGTGACCTTAAACACCAATAAATAAATAATAAATAATCCTGTGGGATTCCAACTTTGAACTAAGTGCAATATAGGGGCTATTCTTTTAAAATCTTCTTCACATTCATGAGTCAGATTCTTTTCTAACACATTATTTACATCCTTTGTGTGCTGACATTCTGGTTTATTCAATGTCATAAAAACTCTCGAATGAGATGACCCTGGCGGTCAAAAGTGTCATTAAACCTCAAAAATTAAATAATTAAGTGCAGTATGGTGGGTATTCTTCAAAGATTTTCCTCCGATCTGTCTGGTGGAATGTTTTGAAATTTGGCATGTAGCATTACTTATTTAGATTAAAGTTTGTTAAAAGTGTTTTGCTTGACTGATTTCAGTGGGCACCAGAATCCAATGGAGAATTTACTGTTTGTTTTAATGAACTGTGCCAACAAATGACAGAGCTGGTAAACTTTAACTAGATGTAAATGTGACTACATAAGATTAACGTTTGTTCAAATAGGGTTCTCTGAGTCCACTTGAAGACCGTTGGGGTGGGGGGGGGTGGTGGGGGGGGGGGGAATGAGGGGAATTTGTTTTTCTTTGCCTGAGAACAAAATTTGTGGGATTTTGAATGATTTTATGCAAACACTTTCACCCCATTTTGGCAGGGGGAGTTGGAAGAGTGGGTCAACTGTGTGATTTTTTTTTTCTTTGCTTCAAAATGAGTTTTGAAGGGGTTGGTGTAATTTTTCACACACTAAAAAAGTTTCACCCAATAGACTCTTCTCCCCCTCCTCCACTCTCTTAGCTAAATTAGATTAACAATATTAACATGTAGATGCCGAATCTGACCTTCAATATTTCTTTAAACGATTTTATTAGGTGAGCGATTAAGGCGTTTTAGGGCCTTTTGTTTTCTGTTCTTCTTTTTCTGTTTCTCTTGTTTCCAGAATTTTATTTACTTTTGGGTGGCATGTCTGCAAGTGGTTCCATAGGTTTGAAGTTGTGTATGGTTTAGCTTTCTTTGACTGGATTAATAAAATTTTCAGGAAATGGTTGCACTGTGGCTAATGGACAAAGAGTAAGAGATCAAGGCAATCGCAATTGATCCATTTTCAACTGCCATTTGTTATTCAAATTCATATAGCAATGTGTGTACATACTGAACAATGTTCACTCTGAATGACACTTCCGGTGTGTCGGCACCTTTGTTAATTCTGTATGAAAGAAAGTTAGAAACATGCTAATGTTAGCCTGAAGTTGTACAAACTGCTTTGCAATGTCTTGTGTACAAGCCTGAAAATAAGCAGACTGTCATCTGCAAAATGAGGACCCCAGAGGGTGAATTTGGTGATGCTACCCTGTACAGCAGGGTAGCATCACTAGATTTACCCTCTGTGAACCTCATTCTGAATCAATGTCTCAAGCCTAAACAGCAAGAGGTACCCAGAGGATAAATTGGCACATTGCATGAGATAGCATCAGCAAATTCACCCTCTGGGGACCTCATTCTGCAAATGACAGATTGCTTATTTTCAGGCTTGCTTGTGGATATTTCTTTTGATGTATTGGGCTTCAGAAAATGATAAAAATACTTCTGGGAATGAGAGTTTAAATGTTGAATTATCATGTATTTCCAATGCGCAGATAACAACATTTAAAACACCGACCATCTGACATCGGCATCAACAACACTCATTTGGAAATCGTGGTGCACTACTGCTGGTCGGTCTATGTTATCATTCATTTCATTGTGCATATAAGGAAAATATTTATGAAATTATGTGACCAGTATGTGAAATTTAGGATTGCTCTTTTGGTTTGAACATTTTTTTGTACCTTCATTTCTAGCTGCCCATTAATTTTTTAGGAAACGAAAATCAAATGTGCCCCTCTCAATCTGTGACCTTACATATAGCTTTAACTCTGTTGGCACAACAGGTGACTAAGTCAACAGCATAACAGACTGTGGTTGGCAACTTCAGTCAGCATTTTCGCAAACTGTGTGTGTCCATCTCTAAGTGCTATTGATCAAATACCAACATGTTTCCTATGTTTCGTGCATGATTTCTTTTCTATCCAAGAACAACTATATTGTCACTTGAAACCTAAGGGTGTCAACTGCAGTGCTTTATCTTTCAAAGGACGAGGTCACGTTGTGTTTATTTTGTTTGACTGTAGAAATACAGAAATTACAAAATAATGCCCCCGAAAATCCTACTAGATACAACAAAACATGATGCCTCATCAGTTATAACCAGTGATTTGGACTCAATTTCTAAGCCTGATAATGACAGTGAATTAGAATCCGAATCACACAGTCAAAGTTTGTCATACAATGAAAATGATGGTGCTAGGGATACCACACTGATTACGATTCCGACTGCTGTAAATTGCCAGGCCCACCTCCAGTTAGACAGTAATTGCCACACAAATGAAATATTCCATCAGGGTCATGAAGTTGCTCTTGTGAATGGCTACATAATATTTTAAAAATATTTATCCCCTTCTGAAGAAAAATTTGGACGAGATCCCCAAAATGATTTTAAAATTATAACCTTTTAACAACAATGTGCAGTGAGAACCATGCAAATTGTGCGATATAATACACAGACATGATTACTGTAATGATATATTTGGGTAATTTAAGACCTGAACTCATCAATGCTAATCATGATTTTGGCTCAGTTTCTTTGAAGGGTTGTTACCTAATTTTTAGCTAAACTTGACAAAGTCAAGATAAGCTATTGCAATCACGCGTGCAGAAGTCTGTTAGTCTGTGAATCTGAGAGTCAGTTCACATTTTCCTTTAGCACAGGCTACACCCCGTAGTTCTTGTCTGATCATCACGAAATTTCATATGCACGTTTGGGGTCATGTCTAGATGAGAACGTCCCCTTTTGGTCGCGATCGGTCAACCGGTATGGCTGCCCGAGCTCAAAACCCGAAAACCATTAGCACAGTCTACAGGTCGTATTTATGAAGGGATTTCATTGTAACTTGGTAGGATGCCTCTGTATAATGCCTAGATGAGGACATCCCCTTTTGGTTATGATCTATCAACCATGATGGCTGACCAAGCCCGAAACCCAAAAACTGTTAGCACAGTCTGCAGGTCATTTAATATGAAGGGATTTCATTGTAACTTGGTAGGATGACTCCATATGATGTCTAGATGAGAACTTCCCCATTTGGTCGTCAACCGTAACGACTACCCAAGCCCAAAACCCGATAACCTTTAGCACAGTCTACAGATCATATTTTTGGAGGGATTTCATTGTAACTTGGTAAGTTGACTTCGTATAATGTCTAGATGAGAACGTCCCATTTTGAATGTGATTGGGCAACTGTGACGGCTACAGGGGCTCGAAGCCCAAAAACCTTTAGCACAGTCTACAGGTCATATTTATGAAGGGATTTTATTGTAACTTGGTAGGATGACTCCAAATAATGTCTAGATGAGAACGTCCCCTTTTGATCATGATCATTCAGCCTTGATGACTGCCTGAGCCCAAAAACCTCTAGCATACTCTATAGGTCGTATTTATGGAAGGATTTCATTGTAACTAGTTAGGTTGACACCATATAATGCCTAGATGATGACATCCTCTTTTGGTCGTGATTGGTTAACTGTGATGGCTGCAGGTGCCCGAAGCCCGAAAACATTGAGCACAGTCTACAGGTCATACTTATGAAGGGATTTCATTGTAACTTCGTAGGATCACTCCAGATGATGCCCAGATGAGAATTCCCCTTTTGGTTGCAATCATTCAACCATAATGGCTGCCTGAGCCCGAAGCCCAAAAACCTTTAGCACAGTTTACAGGTCATATTTATGAACGGATTTCATTGTAACTTGGTAGGAGGTTGACTTCATATAATGTCTAGATGAGAACGTCCCCTTTTGGACACGATTGGGCAACTGTGATGGCTACAGCTTCTAAAGCCCGAAAATCTTTAGCACAGTCTACAGGTCATATTTATGAAGGGATTTCGTTGTAACTTGGTAGGTTGACTTCATATAATGTCTAGATGAGAACGTCCCCTTTTGGACACAATTGGGCAGCTGTGACAGCTACAGGGGCCCGAAGCCCAAAAACCTTTAGCACAGTCTTCAGGTCATATTTATGAAGGGATTTCATTGTAACTTCGTAGGATCACTCCAGATGATGCCCAGATGAGTATGTCCCCTTTTGGTTGCGATCATTCATATACAACCATGATTGCTGCCCGAGCCCGAAGCCCAAAAATTTTTAGCACAGTCTACAGGTCATATTTATGAAGGGATTTAATTGTAACCTGGTAGGTTGACTTCATATAATGTCTAGATGAGAACATCCCCTTTTGGACATGATTGGGTAACTGTGATGGCTACAGGGGCCCGAAGCCCAAAAACCTTTAGCACAGTCTACAGGTCATATTTATGAAGGGATTTCATTGTACCTTGGTAGGATGACTCCAAATAATGTCTAGATGAAAACATCCCCATTTGGTCATGATCATTCAGCCTTGATGGCTGCCCGAGTCCAAAAACCTTTAGCATAGTCTATAGGTCGTATTTATGGAAGGATTTCATTGTAACTTGTTAGGTTGACTCCATATAATGCCTAGATGATGACATCCCCTTTTGGTCATGATTGGTCTGCTGTGACAGCTACAGGGGCCCGAAACCCGAAAACATTGAGCACAGTCTACAGGTCATATTTATGAAGGAATTTCATTGTAACTTCGTAGGCTCACTCCAGATGATGCCGTGATGAGAATGTCTCCTTTTGGTTGCGATCATTCAACCATGATGGCTGCCTGAGCCCAAAGCCCAAAAACCTTTTGTACAGTCTGCAGGTCATATTTATGAAGGGATTTCATTGTAACTTGGTAGGGTGACTTCATATAATGTCTAGATGAGAACGTCCCCTTTTGGATGCAATTGGGCAACTGTGATGGCTACAGGGGCCCAAAGCCCAAAAACATTTAGCACGGTCTACAAGTCATATTTATTATGAAGGGATTTCATTTTAACTTGGTAGGATGACTCCAAATAATGTCTAGATGGGAATGTCCCCTTTTGGTTGTGATCATTCAACCATGGTCGTATTTGTGAAGGGATTTCATTGTAACTTAGTAGAATGACTCAGTATAATGTTGAGATGAGGACGTCCCCTTTTAGTTGCAATCGGTCTACCATCATGGCTTCACAGGCCTGAAGCCCGAAAACCTTTTTCAGAGTAACTTGATAGGATGACTCGTTTTGGAATAATTTCACTCTAACTTGGTAACTTTCGTTAACATTCGTTAACTGTGAGGGCCACATCCATTAACTGTGAGGTCATATTAACCCACCCCAAAGCTCTTTAGTACAGTGTACACCTCGTATTATTTTTATCATAAACATAGCATACAGGGAACAGAAATTAACATATTCCCAATTATCACAATTCTTGTCTTATTTCATAATCCTTTCATAAACATTGAACATTATCCTTGTCATCAAACACAACACACAGACAAGTTAAGCTACAGTGTCATTGACTCTTTCATTAATTTAAACTGTGTGCTTAATGAATCGGGAAAGGCGAGGAAAGAGTGTACCAAATGTGTAACTTAGGTTTTTAACGGTGACCGTGGAACATTTAATTTCAGAATGCTCCAAATATTTGCCTAGTAGAACAAGGCTCTTTGGGAAACTAATGGAAAAATGGGATGAAAATATGAAGGATAATTGGATGACATGAGTAAAAGAGTCAGTGTTATAGTTGGGGAGATTGAGAAGGTGCCAGTGGGGGGGAATTATGAAACAGTTTTTGACTGAATGCTGGAAGATTATGAGAGAGAATGAGGGAGGGATACCCCGGCTGGGCACTGGGTTAATGTAGGCCTCCTCATTAGAGGACCATGACAAATCAGCAGAAGGCAGAAGATTTATTATTATTAATGATTGTTCCTCTTCTTGACAGTTTCTCTTCTTAACAATCGGGTATAAACATGATAATCTGACATCATTATATCAGTTATATAATGCTGAAACTGGAGAAAACAATTGTGTGATACCATAACATCATGGAAAAAGCAAAATACACATTTCGAGTGCTGTATGTCAAGTGAGAAATGGCAGGGGTTGTTTTAATTTTTTTTACAACAATTGTTGTATATATAGAAAAACTCAATGTTACCTGATTCAAAACAGAAATTGAGAAAAGTTGTAGATATATCATGCATGGATCCCACCTGCGCCAACCACGTTGTATCCTTGTGCAAGACACTTCACCCCATTGCCCACTTGGGGGCACGGTGGCACTGTGTACTAAGACGTACTGCACATCAATGGTGCACCTGTCTTCAACCAAATCTAACTCTGCTTGTGTGGAGTTAGTATGTTGGGGAGCTGACAGTTGCTCGCCATTGCTCAGTGATTCTCTCTGGGTACTCCGGCTTCCCCCACCTGTAAAACAGTCGTGGTCATGATTAACCATTGTGCAGAAATATGTGACCTTAAACACGCTTAAATTAAATAAATAATATCATGCATGGAATTCAGTCTATGTGTAAAAATGTCACGTAAGAATGCATCAAATTGCACCTTATGCATCTGAGTGACATTATGATATGAATGAAATGCTTCTATACAAAACAGTGTCGAGCAAGAATGTAAACAGACCACCAAAAGTTATATATTTTTATACTGTAACCAATGACCCAGACTTAGCTGGTGCTAACCCCAAAATATCTATGGCCAAACACAAATTTTGCCCACCAATCCCCCAAATTTGCATGCAAAACCGAAAATTAGAAGTCCTATCTGGCCCTTGCATACATTTTACCCTCCGCACATGCGCAGATGCCAATAAAATGCCAGACACAAATCAATGGTTAAATTGGTGGATCCAAGGACAGAACTGGATGAAGGAAGGAAGAAATGGTGGTTTGAAATGTTCAGGGCTGTAATTTTATATTTATTAAAATTAGTTCATGTTCCCTAATTTCGGGACATGAGCCTGATGTTATCACTGATTGATTAGGATCTATCCACTGTTTATTTAGTATTCCTTCCCTGCCTTCCCTTGATCCCCCCAGGTAAGCTCCCAAGCTTTTTGGCTTGTTTTAATAAAAAAAAATTATGAAATTTATTGGGAGTTTAACGTTTTATACAGAAGATTATTCTGTACATCCCCAGGATTACGTCCTCATCCTTAGGGTATTCGGGCGTTTTGGTCATGCATCTTACATCCAATGTATCGTTTTTTCTTCTGAGGAAGATTTTGCTTTACATCGGATAGTCTTGTTTCTGTTACTGACTTCGGGCCGTGTTGCCTGTTGTCTTGATTCTGGTGTTTTGTTTACATTACATTACTCTAGGTAGTTTCCTATTTTTGTTTAGGAACAACAGTTGTAAGTAACATTAAATATTCTGATAGTGTGGTAGTTAGTTTTACACAGTTTTTATAATTTTGTCCACACTTAGGCTTTTTTGGGCTCATCGTTCCCTTTGGGAACTTGGGCTCTTATAGTAGGAAAATTTTTTCAAAAATTTTTATTTTATTTTTGAAAGAGTTTTTCTTTTGGATATATTTATTTCATTGATTATATTTAATGTTATCTTATATTATATGGTGATTTGGTGGTGGTACACAATGACATATATTAGTTGTTAGATAATTATTTTTATCGAATAGTTTGGCAAATAGAGGAAACCTTTCCTTTCTTTATTTGGTCGTTGTAATGAGTTTAGATGTACTACCACTAATTCTACTCCATGTATCAGATTTGATAATCTGAATGACGAGCGTCATGGTTTGTGTTATGCGAGTGGACACTATCGGTCCTATCGCGGCGAGGGGACTCGGCTGGTCCTCTCGTCAAAAGGTCACTATAGTTTTTTAGTTTCTATTTACAGAGGAACAAGAACATGGTGTGGCTTCGTGACGCTGTCAATGAGTGTGCTGTCGTCATCGCAAATCAATGAAGAGCTAGCGGCAAAAGTGCTCAAGGAATTAGACAAGTAGGATTGATGACCTTGTCGCCAGCTAGCTCGACCGGCAGATCTCACTCGTATGTGGGTGATGTGATGCCGGGTATGTCCGTAGCGGTCGAGAAGAGGAATAAGAGTGCAGCGAGCACTATAAACATACGAACATTCTCACCCATGCACGACGGAAAGGAGGAAGCATGGGAAGGAGGAAGTAGACAAGTTCTGAGGTATGCTCATCCAGGTCTTCCGTGATCGCGAGCAAGAGAGAGGCCTCTCTCTCTTATAACAACATCTGGGGTCAGAGGTTGTTGGTAATAACTTGTGTCGGTCAGACAAGTTCTGAGGTATGCTCGTCCAGGTCTTCCTTGATCGCGAGCAAGAGAGAGGCCCCTCTCTCTTATAACAACATCTGGGGTCAGAGGTTGTTGGTAGGAACTTGTGTCAGTTGAAACTTACGTCCACAGGACGCTTCTTCCATAGACTGCCAGGGTCGGCCAGTCTTATAGCTTCCTCTATGTTTGAAAAGCACACACGACCACACAGGTGCGTTGTTGCTAGTTAGCTCGAACGGTGAAGTAGTTACTGAGGCCTCTGAGAACTGTGACGCCGGGTGTATACGATCTGGGCTAGGAAAGAGAGATCATATAGGGTGGAGCAAAAATATGATATGCAATTATGCTCACCCAGCGATGACGGAAAGAGGAAACTGGCAAGTTCTGAGGTACGCTCGTCCAGGTCATCCAGGACCATGAGCAAGAGAGAGGCCTCTCTCTCTTACAGCATCATCTGGGAACAGATGTTGTTGATAGGAACTTGCGTCAGTCGGAGTATACGTCCATGCCTCCTGTCTGGGACATCCCGTCTAATAGGCAGCCGGGGCCGGCTAGTCTTATGGTTTCCACTACATAACGGACAAAGTGATCTTTATATTGCACAGGGCTATAAAACCCGATGAGTGGTGTTAGTTCCCTGTCGCCGGTGAAACGATTAAGATTGGATACTAGAACGTGTTGCATATGCATTGTATTTAGAGCTGGTGGAAAAGTGCTCAATGATTTTAAAAAAGACAAGGGATAGGTTTCAAAAGAGGCTTACGTCCCTTGTCTAAAAACAGCTAGCTCAAAACTCAACCGGCAGATCTCACTCGTATGTGGGTGATGTGATGCCGGGTATGTCCGTGGCGGTCGAGAGAGAATAAGGGTGTAGAGAGCACTGTTGATTGAATCTATGCTCACCTAGTTTTGATGGAAGGAAGAAGACGGCAAGTTCTGAGGTATGCTCGTCCAGGTCTCTCCAGACCACGAGCAAGAGGGAGCCTCTCTCTCTCTTTCAACAACATCTGGAGCTGGGTGTTGTTGGTAGGAGCTTGCGTCAGTCAGAGCTTATGTACATAGCTATTGTCCGGTACGCTTAGTTCAATTCTTAGCCGGGGACGGTTACAGTTTTGCTTCTTTAGCATCTACCAAGCACTCCCGACCGCACATTGGCTAAGTGACCAGTCTGCATCGTCAAAAGGTCCATCTTTTGTGAAGAAGTCGCACCATCTAGTAGCGAAGGACATGAGGCTTCATTCATCGGGTCGGCCGCAGTAATAACTATATTGGACTCCCTGTCCCAGGAGCAGCCGGCGAAGAGGATATTCATGACCGCTGCTCCTCGGGCCTCTGTAACGGACTTGCTGTCACAGTTGCGCAACTAATCGCAGTATTCCTGCTAAGGCAGAAGCACTCAACATCAAGTGAAAAAACGATCCCACAGTGATTTTGTAGTACTTCACCCTCCACACATTGTAGTCTCAATATTGTTTTTTCTGTTTGATTGGTTCATTTCAGGATTTCACTACTGACCTCGCTAATAGCACATTATATTTTGTATTGCACAGTGCAAATGCTCTTGTGTATTTCAGACTACTTCATTCTTCTGCAGTAAGGAGTGCATTAACTAATTGGCATTATCTGTGCTAGTTGTGACAGGATTTCTAGTTTCAACTGTAGGCCTTTTTAGCTCAACTTGACAATGTCCGGTATGAGGTATTGGGATGAGGTAATGGGATTGGTTGTGATCCATTATCTGCCTGTACATCTGTCTGTCTGTATGTGCATCCGTATGTCCCTCAGTTCATCCACAAATCTTTTAGCACTATCGACAGGCTGCATCTCCCACCTGATCTTTTTAAAATTTCATATATAGCTTTGGGGTAATGTCTAGATTTGAGCTATCAGTTTTTTCTGACTTTTGTTTAAAAATATGGCCACCAGTGGCCATCTGGGATTTAGCATATAAATTATCAACAATTCCATTAGGCCAGCCTACAGTCCGCACCTCTAACCCACTCTTTTTAGCTCAACTTTGGCAAAGCCAAATTGGAGCTTATGCATGGCCAGTCGTCCGTCATCCGTCTGGCCATCTGCCCATCAACAATTTCAGTTCAGTATTTATTTAGTAATAAATGTACCTTAATAGCATACAATAAATTTGAAAGCATATGCGAGTTACAAATAGTGATACAAATTATAAACAATATGTATTGATTATGTGGTACAAAAATTACAAGGAGAGGGCATAGCCAGTTTGGCTGTCTTCCTGCCATCTCCTTAATACAAGTCGGATTTATCTCTTGGAGATCTGCAGATCACAAAAAAATAATTTGTCTCTTTCAGTAAATATTACTACTTGTTCTATGAAACTGGAATTGGCCAAATAAATCCACAATGTTCTGAGTATCCATTGCTTTCTGTTTAGTTACTTCAAGGGGAAAAAGAGCCAGAAGGCCTCATCTCTCAGGAGGCAACCAGAATTCGGCGGGAGGCGCAGCAGGGTGACAACCAAAGATTTGTCAAAAATACTGAATGACAATACAGAGACTGGCATGGCGAGCGAGACACCAAATCATCAGACACAGATCCGTCCCATGATCGTGTGTCTTCTGAATTCTGTCGGGTGAGCCAATGCCTCACTGCTAAGTTTTCTTGACTCAATTGAAGTATTCAAAGAGTGACTGAAAAACGCTAATTGTTACATCACCATATCGCGTGCAATGTCCACACTTCACGAGAAATTGTCTTCAAGCGATGGAGAAATAAGCTATTGACCGACAAAGTTATTGGTCGACAATGTTATTGGTCAACAAAGTGATGAGATTCAGAGTCAAGCGAGTATTTAATCAAACGTTACAATCTTGGCAATAAGGATTTGAACAGGAGACAGAAGTGAGATAGGAGCCTGTTAGTAAGTTGGTTAAGGTCAATTTAAAAACATTTCTATCGCGTATATTCTGTATTTCATTGTCTAATTTGTTCCATAATGCCGGAAAGTGGTTCGCTGGTAGCCATTCAATAAATTTGGTTCTAGGCGTGTTTGTTTTTAATAATCCTGATTGTCTAGTCACAACTCCATCTTGGATTGTAACAGAGGTGAAGTAATTATTAAAGGTGGTAGGCAATGCATTGTTATGCCAGTCATGTACCAGTAACAATGCATGTAGTGTATAAAGGTCTTGAATTTTAAGTATTTTATCTTTTAGAAATAGGGGATCTGTGTGACAGTTATAAGCTTTGTTGTTTATTATTCGGATTGCTCTTTTTTGTAAGAGATAGAGTTTGTATATATGTTTGGAGTGTCCCCATATTTGGATACCAAACAGGAAGTGTTTATGAATTAACGCATAATACAGGGTGACTAAAGCTCTATGTGGTAGGATTTTTAGCTCACCTGACTTTCAGTCAGGAGAGCTATAGTGATCACTCACCGACCGCCGTCCGTCGTCATCCGTGAACATGTTTGCGTCTTCTCCTCCCAAACCGCTGAACCAATTTAATTGATATTTGAGATAATAGTTTGTTATGACATCGCAATTTGATTTTGTTCAAATCAAGTTGCCTCGCCTGTGGGTAGGGCCAAACCCCAAAAGTGTGCTGAAATCTTAAAAAATCTTCTTCTCATGAACCAGCAGTAGCAGAGACTTGATATTTGATGTGCAGCTTCCTTTTGAGGTGTAGACTCAGATATGTTCAAGAGAAGTTTGTGGGGCTATACTTGGCATCATAATGGGAGGGGAAAGAATATTTGCCCCTTCCAAAATTTCTATTTTCCAAACCAAAAGGCAAATTTTGACCAAATTTGATATGAGGGCTTATTGGGTCATAAGTACTTAATTTATGCAAAAAATCTTTTTCCCGTCGCCCCATGGGGACCGCAGGAGCTAAAAATAAAAAAAAATTAAAACACCCATATCTCCAAAACTACACGGCACTGAGAATTCTTATTTGTTGTGAAGCTTCCTTAGGACCAACAGAATGGGATGGTCCAAAAAAATTGCCATCGGTTTTATCATGGGGTACTTTTTGGGGACTTTTGAAAAAGTGCTGAGTCAGCATTTTTTAACACTGTGAGTAATGGGAAAAACATATAAGACTACTTTTCTCCCAAACCACTGCTCCAAAAGCTTTCAAATTTCACATATAACATCTTTGGAAGATTGTTTCACAGGTTTATTGAAATCAATTGCCTGGGTCAATATTTGGGCTCTCTATGGGAGCCAAAGTGTTTAAATTAGTGCAGTATGAGGAGTATTTTTTAAAAATCTTCTTCTTCAGATCTACCAATAAGAATGTTTTGATATTTGATAGGCAGCATCCTTAGAGGGGTGAGATTCAAGTTTGTTCAAGCCAAGTCACTGGGTTCATATTTAGGCTGAAAATTTGGGGTCCCGTTGCGGACTTAGAAATTTTGGACCAAAATCTGGAAATTTTTTTTGGTTTTTTATGCATTTCGGTCAATTTTAAGAGAAAAAAAATGTGTTTGTTTTACACTGAAAATTTGGGGGCCGGGTGGGACTTGGAAAATTTTGGACCAAAATCAAAAAATTTTTTTTGTTTTTTATGCATTTCGGTCAATTTTAAGAGAAAAAAAAATGTTGTTTTTTTACACTGAAAATTTGGGGGCCGGGTGGGACTTAGAAAATTTTGGACCAAAATCGGGAATTTTTTTTTTTGTTTTTATGCGTTTCGGTCAATTTTAAGAGAAAAAAATTCTGTTTTTTATACGTTGAAATTAGAAGGAAAATCCTGTGTATTGTGTGGGCACAATCGCTTCATCTATATATCTTGGTATATGCTCTTCTTAGGAGGGGCGTATGCAGCTTATTCAAGTCCCTGGTTTGATATTTAGACTACCATGTCAGGTGAGCGCCCGCAGGCCCCCTGGGGCCTCTTGTTTTAACTCTATTTATTGCCCAAACAGCTCTTGCTACTTTTGTGCACAACATTGAAATGTGGTGGAGTAACTCAACTTATCGTCGAGATGAACTCCTAAAAATTGGACAGAGGATTCTGTTTCTTTAATACCCACCCTGATTATGGGATTATTATCGATGTTGAATGTCCTTTTCTAAATCCGTATTGGTGTTGGTAAATGATGTTATTATTCACAAGGAATGTGTCAAGGCGAACCTGCATAATCTTTTCTAAGAGTTTGGAGAAAATAGGAAGTATGCTAACTGGTCAATAATTATTGAGAACACTCGCGTCACCTGATTCAAATACTGGAATTACTTTAGCTAATTTCATCTTCTCGGGTACTATGCCGGTTTCGAAAGATAGGTTTATTATATGTGATAGGGGGGTCGATATAGAATTAATAATTTCCTTGATGAGTCTAGAGGTCAATTCTTTCCAATCTTTGCTTGTTTTAGTTTTCATTTTCTTAGTTATGTTGACAACTTCGTCAGGGGTTGTGGGCTCAATGAAGAAGCTGCTCGGGTGACCGCTCCCTTGAAGGTAACTTGAGAAATGTTTATTCGAATCCGCTATCTGTGCGGATGTAGAAAAAGTTATTAAATTCTCGCGCAATCTCAATTCCCTTGGAGATTTCTGTATCATTAACAATTCAATATGGCTCGGCCTAGAGGCTGTATTTAAGAACCGATCTTTACGAAACTTCTTGGGTACCTTTGTTATGACCGTGGGACAAGAACGAGTGTTTTGGGGTCTGATCCAAAATTCAAGTTATCCGCTGGCAGCCATTTTGTACAAAATAAGGTGCAATCAGATTTTTGCGCAGAACTTCCATATGAAAGCGCTGATTTGAATAATTTTTCGTATGAATGTTTAGTACCATGGGATACATCACATACAATACGTTTTTTTTTCTTGTGCATAAATTATGCAAATTACACTAACTTTGATGTATTTAGTGTTACTTTCAACACTGTAAGTACAAATGCCAATATGGCTCACGCTAGAGGCCGTATTTATGAACCGATCTTTACGAAACTTCATGGGTACCTTTGGTATCACCATGGGACGAGAACGAGTGTTTTTGGGTGCGGTCCGAAATTCAAGATGGCCGATGGCAGCCATTTTGTACAAAATTAGGTGCAATCAGATTTTTGCACAGAACTTCCATATGAAAGCGTCGATTTGAATAATTTTTTGTGTGAATGTTTAGTACCATGGGATACATCACATATAATACAGGTTTTTTCTCATGCCGAAATTATGCAAATTAGATGAATTTTGATTTTTTCAGTGCTACTTACACACAGTAAGTACACACGTATCAATACAGCTCGGGCTAGAGTCTGTATTTATGAACCGATCTTCACAAAACATATTGGGTGCCTTTGTTATCACCTTGGGACGAGAACGAGTGTTTCTGGGTGCGGCTCAAAATTCAAGATGGCTGCCAGTGGCCATTTTGTACCGAAATTAGGTCTAATCAGTTTTTTGTACACAACTTCTATACGGTTCAGGCTAGAGGCTGTATTTACGAAACTTCTTGGGTACCTTTGTTATCACCTTGGGATGAGAACGAGTGTTTTTTGGGTGTGGTCCGAAATTCAAGATGGCCACCAGCAGCCATTTTGTACCAAAATTAGTGCAATCAGTCTTTTGTACAGAACTTCTGTATGAAAGTTCTGATTTGAATAAATTTTTGTATGAATGTTTAGTAACATGGAATACATCACATATAGTACGGGTTTTTTTCTTGTGCAGAAATTATGCAAATTAGATGAACTTTGATTTATTCAGTGCTACTAATACACTGTAAGTGCACATGTCAATACGGCTCGGGCTAGAGGCTGTATTTATCAACCGATCTTCATGAAACTTCTTGGGTATGTTTGTTATCACCTTGGGAGAGAACAAGTGTTTCTGGGTGCGGTCCAAGATTGAAGATGGCTGCCAGTGGCCATTTTGTATCGAAATTAGGTCCAATCAGTTTTTTGTCACAACTTCTATACAGCTCGTATTTATGAACTGATCTTCACAAAACTTCTTGGGTACCTTTGTTTTCACCTTGGGACAGGAACGAGTGTGTTTTGGGGTGCCTTTGTTATTACTGTGCTATGAGAACAAATATTTTGGGGTTCAGTGAGACCCACTCTGGGACTCAAAGATTTCTATTCTACTTTAGCATCAGACTGTCACCCACCTTTACAATACTTTACCTATACATTTGTTACAGGCTACGGTCAGTATTTATGTACAGACCTTTACAATACTTTATATGTACCTTTGTTATCAGGTCATTACCTAGATGTTTGTCATTGCTGTGTCACATACTATACATGTACACGTCTTAACAAATTGAGCTACAGTGTCATTGACACTTTCATTTATACTTACCAATGACCCAGACGGGAATGGCCCTCCCATGAGTGGGCAGTACTGGGCACTCATACCTCCCTGCTGAATTATTATAATCTTTTTTCTACAAAGAATGATTTTATTGGCGCCAGTTTCAGTGATTCCTGGCGTCTGCGCTTGCGCAGAGGGTAAAATGTATGGAGGGCCAGATAGGACTTCTAATTTTTGGTTTTGCATGCAAATTTTGGAATTGGGGGGCAAAATTTGTATTTGGCCCTAGATATTTTTGGGTTAGCACCAGCTAAGTCTGTGTCATTGGTAAGTATAAAAAATATATAAATTACTATAAATTTTTTCATTTTTCTTTAAAAACATCAGCTTCATCCACTTAATTGAGTTAAAGTTTCATCATGGTATAAATATAGAATAGGTAGGTACTCGGGCCGGTAATCAGATTTAAACCACGAGTAGGATAAGGGTTTTAACCACTCGGCTTGCCGAGTGGTTAAAACTCTTATTCTATGAGTGGTTTAAAACTGATTACCGGCCCTAGTACCTATTTGTTTTGTTCATACCATGCTCTTAATAAATAATCGACTTTGTCACATAAAATGGAGAAAAAACAACACTTTCTATTGCAAATACATGGGTTTGTTTTGCTTACATCTGTACTGGTAGACAATACTACTGGCTGCACGTGAATGCTTGATTGATAGCTAGACACATCGTCAAAGTTCATTGAATTTTCCTTGCTTTTTCAGGCAAATTATTAGCATTCTTAAATTTAATTTAAATATTTAATTGTAGGTATTTTAAACTTAATAAGCCATTGCATGAAGTGAATATTATCGCAAAACGCCGTATGTTTGAATGAAACATCGCAAAGTGTGAATGTATCGAAGTCGGCAAATTGCGACAAAAAAGGTCAAGTTGGATGAACTTCCTACTTATGGCTGTAAATTTTTTTTAACTGCAGTAGAAGCTTTACACTGGTAGTGGGGTTAAAAACTAAAATTTAACATACGGGCTTTTCACAGGATGTAACATAGTCAAACATGGTATAAAAACAGAACAAAACTTGGGTAGAGTATGGGGGACAGGAATCAATAACCCTTGGTGGAGTTTTTCCTGTATTTCGTCCAAGCCTGGAACTAAGCAGACTGTCATCTCTAAAATGAGGTCCCCAGAGGGTGAATTTGGTGATGCTTCCCTGCAGAGCAGGGTAGCATTACTAAATTCACCCTCTGTGAACCTCAATCTGAATCAAGGTCTCAGGCATAAACAGAAAGTGGTACCCAAAGGATATAAAATTGGGGGATTTTAGCCCTCTGTATGGGATGGCATCTGCAAATTCACCCTCTGGGGACCTCATTCTGCAAATGACAGATTGCTTATTTTCAGGCTTGATTTCATACACACCTTCTTTAGCACACATGAAATACAAGAAAAACTACCAAACCCAGGTTGTTGATTCCAGTCTCATGTACTCTGCCCTCATTGCATTCTGTCTCATTACCTCGTAACAGCCATATTGGGCCAATTTGTGGTTGCCAAAAAATCACCATTGTTATTTTTTCAGCTTTTTCTTTAAAAAATAGCTTATGGCTCCTAATTGGAATGAACTCATCAAGCTCATTCAGTTGAGTGATAATAATCTATGTTTTGAAGGCAAAGCAGTAAGATGTTCAGTTATTCATGCATTTTTTTTTAGTCATTGTTCATCAGTAGATTTATGATTTGACAATGATTTTTAAATCAAAAGCATTACAAACTGCATTGATTTTTTTTTATAATTTTTAGCTGGAGCTTCCAATGTACAGTGGAATAAAATAACAAATACATTGTTTGCTACAACACATGAGAGTGATGTGAGAGTATGGGATCCAAGGGTAAGATTATTAGCTAACTATACTACCTACTGAAGTCAGAACTCCTCGTCATTCCTCCCATTAAATCAGCTTTGAATGTATTTCAGGGTTCCCATAGTCTTGGAAAAAAATTAAAATGGAAATTATTTTTTTCTTAACCCTTTACCTAACATAACGGCCAAAACTGGCCAGCGCTATTCTCAAAAATCGCCTATTAATTTTCATTATTTTTTTCATTTTTTGTCTCAAAAACATAGGTTATGACCCTTCGTTGGAACGAGCTCGTCGAGCTCGTTCCAACGAGGGGTCATAACCTATGTTTTTGAGACAAAAAATAAAAAAAATTAGTAATTCAAGAATTATTTTTGCAAGTGTCTGCTTTTCATGTTAGGTAAAGGGTTAAAGTGAAGGAAAAGTTCTACTAGAGCTACAAGTTTCATGAACTTTACCTGTAGTAATTTATCAGCTTAACTCAGAGGCAAGTATAGCAAGAGTGGACACAGGTAGGGCGAACAAGATCGAGGGTTAGTGTCAGAAAACAATGGGATCAGTAGGCAGAAGCCAATGAATCTCGGTACCATGAAAGTGGGTTATAGCAACAGCCAGGATCTCCACTGGAAAGTAAGTGAAATTGCTACATTGATCGAGGCAGAGGACTTTGATGTCATGGGCTTAATCGAGATGTGGTTAAGGCATGAGGAACGGGTAGACCAAGTAAGGGGGTGCGTGTGGATAGGTGTAGGGCGAACAGAAGGCCAGAAAAAGGGGGGAGGGGTAGGAATGTACATTAAAGCAGACTTAAAACAGTCGCTGATCACAGACCTGGAAGATGTCAGCACCTCGGCTGAGGTATCGAAAGAAATTGGATGGGTAAAGATCAGTCTAAGAAACAAAAGTATTGCCCTTGGGATTGTGTACTGTGCAGTGGAGGGAAGCAAACCCGAGTGGAATGACTTGATATACTCAACACTGAGGTCCTATATCACAGAACTAGAAAACAGGGGGCTTGGTATAATTTTGATGGGTGACTTTAATGGACACATAGGCGATAAGGAAGAGGGCATAGAGGGTGGGGACAAGAAAGTGAACAGGAATGGAAGGAAGCTGTTGAACTTCACAAATGAGCTCGGTTTGAAGATTCTGAACAAGGCCGTGAGGTGTAAGGGGAAATGGACCTGGGAGAGGAATGACAGAAAATCAATAATTGACTATTTTGACAGATATTAATTTATGGAGGAAGGTGATGGGGGTAGAAGTGGATGATGAGGGTAAAAGGGAGCTGGATAGTGATCACAACTTGATTACAGTGAAGATCAGGGCCAAAAACCTAGTAAGAAGCAAAGGAAGCGTTAAGGAGACTTGGGAACTTAAGAAGGATGCTGACTGGGTGAAGTTCAAAGAAAAATTGAAACCAAAGCTTGCAACTGTACACAAAGGGGCCAGTGCCCAGAAAATGGCTGATGCCATAGTTGCAAGCCTAGTGAAGACAGGAAAGGATTTGTCGCAGTTCTCGGATGAGAAGGCCTTGGTTACCCCTGTACTCCCAACAGCCTCCTTATCCCCACGCTTCTTCTCTCCTCCCAACACTCGGAGACGAACTGCTTAATGACATCCCTTGTGCCATTCTTCCCAATCTCTCCGATTAGCATATTAACCCTCTCCTTTGAGTCTCCCACTAACCACATGTCCTTCATTCTCCCATCCCACTTTCCCATTTTACTCCCAGTGAATCTTATTCTTTTAGACAGGTATTTTGGGCATTCTAGAAGGAAGTGCTCCAGGGTCTCCACCACGCCCAAATTACACATCTGGCATTCCTTTTCACTGTTTTTCCCAATTTTTTCCCTCAGCTCCAGGGACCGCGACCTTGGCTTGAACAACAGTGACCCCCAAAGGTGCCATCAAGGTACTCTTCAAAACCAGGCTTCTCTTTATCACGCAGGCCACCCAAAGACCTCTTTGATTTGACCCCTTCTTGCCAATTAAGGTTGCCATCCTCCATGACCCTTTCTCTGACGATTTTTTTTTACCCTGGTTTGCCCCAACGTCTAGGTCTGAGATCTCCAATGAGTAGTTCTCTATTAGCTCCCTCACCTGGACCATCCACCCTGTCTTGATATTTGAGTTGAAAATACTCAGGAACATTACTTTACACCATCGGCTGTCTGGGACATTTACCAAATAATTAAGATAACCGAGTTTCAATAAGTCTATCCTGTCCTTGATCCTCATCCACCCAAGCTCACCCCTGATTGCTTCTAGTGATGCGGTATTACTCAAACCCGTTATCCATTGGCCTGCATCGTTCTGCAGGATTTCCAAGCTCTTTACAGCCGTCTGGTTTAGGGGTACCACTTCCGTACCATATGTTATACTTGGCAGACCCACCATTTCCCAAATGGTTTTCCCCACAAAAACCTTATTGAAACTGTTTCTCCCTATAAGTTTCATTTGGTTAAGGAATCGCCTCCCCTTCAGAATAAATTTATTTGTGGGGTTTCGGTAGATGCCTCTTCCTGTGATGTTTATATTTACCCCCAGATACTCATAAGTCACCTGTCTCTCCTACACCAAGAAGTTTGCTGCTACCTTCCGGAATACAGAACTCGCCCACTCTCCACCTTCGAGTGGTGTCCACTTTGCAGCCCACAGGTATAACTTTGCTCTTGCTTTCATTAAGTTCGAGTCTCCATTTGCTCCCATATTTCTCAATAATTCCCAGCATTTCTGCTAGCCCTCTTCACTTTCTGACACTAGCACCAGATTGTCTGCAAAAAATAGTCCTGGGATCTTCAAGTCCCCAACTGCTACCCCCTCGTCGCTATGCAGGAGTTCATCTCCTAAATTAATAATAATAATTTAATAATAATTTATTAAGCCTAAAATTCCATTTAAAAAATGCTCTTTGGCTGTACATCACACAAATGGTAAAATCATATGAAAAAGGTTAAAACATGTTAGTAAAAGCCTGTCTGAATAAAAATGTCTTTAGTTTTGATTTAAAAACGGGCAAGGAACTGGCCTGTCTGATATCATGCGGAAGTCTATTCCAGAGTTTAGGCCCACAGACTGAAAATGCTCTGTCACCCGCTGTACGCAACTTGCTACTGGGTTGTTTGAGATTCAACATGCTGGAGGATCTAACTGTTCTGGGTGGTCGGTAGTATTCGACTAAATCAGCTAGGTATGTCGGGGCCAACCCATTCAGGCACTTGTAGACCAGCAACAGTACTTTAAATTCAATTCTTTGTTGGACTGGAAGCCAGTGCAAACCAATGAGAATAGGTGTGATATGCGATGACTTTGCTGTTTTCGTAATGAGACGAGCCGCGCAATTCTGTACCCGCTGGAGCTTGTCAATGTTATATTGCTTAGCCCCACAGAGCAAAGAGTTGCAATAATCCAGTCGAGTGGTAACAAATGCCTGAACAAGTTGTTCTGACATCTGCTGATCAATAAGACATCGTATTTTACCAATATTTCGAAGGTGAAAGAAAGCTGAACGACAGATCTGGGTAACGTGTGTGTCAAAAGTGAGGCTATTATCAAAGAGACAGTCCAGGTTTCAGACTTCGGATGCAGGAGACACCTCAGCTTTGCCAATACGGATGCTGCAACACAGGGACTTATACAGCTGTTTAGGCGTTCCGACATAGATAACCTCAGTCTTCTCGTCGTTGAGCTTGAGAAAATTACCTGACATCCAAAGTCTTATCTCCGTAATACATGCTTCAATAACCCCACGGGCAAGTTTTTCAGTGTCGTGTGTGAAACGAATATATAACTGAGTATCATCAGCATAGAAATGGCACTTAAGATTATGGCGGCGAACGATATCCCCCAAAGGAAGAACATAAATCAGATACAAGATCGGCCCCAATACCGAACAATGGGGTACACTGTACGGAATGACAAATTTTCCAGACATTTGGTCATTGATACAAACACTCTGCGTTCTGTTCGTTAAGTAGGATTTAAACCAATCAAGAGCTTTTCCGGTAATTCCTATCCTATGTTCCAGTCTGTGTATTAAGACCGAGTGGTCAACAGTATCGAATGCTGTGCTGAGGTCCAGTAAAACTAGGCAAGAAACATTACTCTCGTCCATGGATAACAGTAAGTCATTTTGAACGCAAAGCAATGCAGTTTCGGTGCTATGGCTCGGTTTGTAGGCAGACTGATATACTTCCGCAATGCCATGTTTGGATAAATGTGAGTTCAACTGAGAAGCCACCACCCTCTCCACAACCTTTGATAAAAATGACAGGTTAGAGACAGGGCGGTAGTTTTTCAGAATTTCAGGATCGAGTGATGCTTTCTTAAGTAGAGGAGTGACTACAGCATGTTTCATGTTATCTGGAAAAACACCAGACTGAAGTGATGCATTAACAATATTCACTATGGGTGATGTAAGGTCAGGAAGACAGGACTTTAACAACCAGGTTGGTATGAGGTCAAGACAGCACTGTTTGGATGGCGCCTGCTTTATAATACGTATTACCCCTAAGGCATCTACAACATCAAACCACTCCAAAATGGCAGACTGATCGCGATTACACACATTTAAATAGAGCCTATTCAGGTTGTCTTTGATACTGAATGATTTTCTTATAGTCTCGATCTTATCGGCAAAATAAACTAAAAAGGTATTGGCAAGGGTTGCATCCGAGGAATGATCTGGGAGAACAGACTGCTTTTTGCGATGCAAGAACATATCTAAAACTGTGGATAGTGCCCGTGGCCATTGCCGATTATCAGCAATGAGGCCCTTAATAAAGTTTCGTTTTGCCGATAGTACAAGATTATTGACAAGATTGCGTTGATTAAGAAACATTTCCCTGTGTATGCACAATCTCGTCTGTCGCCATTGTTTCTCCAGTTTCCGCCTCAAAGTTTTAGCTGTGCGTATCTTGTCCGTGAACCATTGACTATTGGGTCGCATGACAATAGACTTGGAACGTAATGGCGCGTGTCTGTCAAGCAGCTCCAGGATGACATTTTTAAAGTCATCCAGAAGCTCATCGACGGACTCGCAATCTCGCGACATCGTCGCTGATTGAAAATTAATCGAAGTCGCGAATCTGGGGACATCGATACCACGAAATTTGCGATAAGATATTTTCCGTCTCACTGGTAATTGAGTCGGCATATTGAGATCACAAATGACAGGGAAATGATCTGAAATTGCGAAGTCAGTGATCTCTGTACCACGGATAAGACCCGAGTCGTCACACCTAGTAATTACTAAATCGAGCGTATGCCCGCCTTTGTGAGTAGCATTACAGACGTGTTGTTTCAGATTCATGGAATTCAAAAGATCGATGAACTTCATGGCAGTGGTATTTGTGGTGTCGTCAACGTGGAAGTTGAAGTCACCAGCAATAATTAATTCTCCGGGTGTTGTGGTAAGACTTCCTACAAAGTCTGCAAATTCATTGAAAAACTCTGTTACAGTTACATTTTTCTTTGGGAAAACTGGTGGTCGGTAAACATCCACAAAGTGTATAACCCGTGATTTAACAGTTAGAAAAATGCTTGTTGTCTCAAAAGTGTCAAAGGATTTTAAACGACAAGGCTTGACTTGAAAACTGTTCTTAACAAGAATCCCAACTCCTCCACCTTTGCGAGTTTCTCTAGGGGTGTGAAATAGTCTATGGTCCATTGACTAAAGCTCCCCGAGGGTAAATGAATCGTTTTTCACCAACCACGTTTCTGTTAACAGTAGCACAGATACATTATTGTCTTCTAGAAAGTCAAGAACCGTATTGACTTTATTGACAACTGATCTAGTATTCATAACACACAATCGCAATATATCGTCACTCGTATGCGAGGGGTTAATTTTGATCTGAGTAAGATTGCTGAACTCAACGCCACGCTTGGCTCGACACCTCCGCGGCTGTCTGGCACCTCTTTTTGTCCGACGATTTCTGAAGATACCATGTTTCTTTAATCTGCTTATCACGGCATCATCTAACCAGAATGGGACTGCATTGTCCTGGCGCCGTGCCATCTGATACGTGAAGTTTATTTCATGCAGTTCATTTGTAGTGTAATACCTTTTGGATGTTTGAGTTATCTTACACATAACTGTATCGGTATGATAGAACAACAACATTTGATGTACAATGCAAAGAGAATTGGTGAAAGGATACACCCCTGTTTTTGGCCTATCTCCATAGGCACAATTTTTGTTGTTATGTTACCAGGGCTAAGTTCACTCTGTACATCTTTATATAATGCTTTCATAATTCCAACAAACTTGCCTCCCAAGCCCAGAGCCTCAAGCTTGCGCCACATACCCTCCCTCCATACTCTATGGTATGCCTTTTTAACATCCAAAAAGGCTATAAACATCTTTTTCTTTTTTGCTTTCGTGGATTCTATCATTTGGCTTAGCCTGAAAAGATGGTCAGTGACTCTCCTTCCCTTCCTGAAACCATTCTGATCCTCTCCCAAGAAACCCTTCTCCTCAACCACCTTCTCTAATCTCCCATGCTACTCTTTACAGAAAACTTTTTCAATGTGACTACTGACAGAGATTCCTCGATAATTATCCAAAACGTCCTTTTTTTGTGAATAAATGTCACTTTGCTTTCTCTCCACTCTTTTGGGACCTCTTGTTTTTCTATGGCTAAATTGAATAGGGCAGTTAGACTTTCACAAAGTTCCTCTCCCCCTTTTTTAATAAACTCATTAGGAATTTCGTCCACCCCTCCCACTTTTCTATTTCCGTATACATCATCACTAAAGGGGACAGATTCAAATTTGGTCAAACCAAGTCTCTGAGTTCCTATTTGGGCTCTCGACAGGAGCCTCAGTTTAATGTTTGTGCAATTATGAGTACATTTCCTTAAAAATCTTCTCATTCAGATCCACCAGTCAGAATCTGTTGCTATTTGGTATATAAAATCCTTAGTGAGATCAGATTCAAATTTGTTCAAATCAAGTTCTTACTAATCATGCAGGTTTTCAGTCAGTTTAACCCTTTCAAAGTGCTACTCTATATTCTGTAGAAATATTTCCATTTCTATAAAGAATTATATATAGTTTCTTATGGGAACTTGGAGATCTTTGGTATCTTTTAGGGAGGCAGGGGCAAACAATGGCCTCAAGCGAGTCCTCCTAGGGTGTCAAAATATGTCAATAAAACCATGAAATCCAGATATCTATTTGAAACCAGCCATAAAAAAAGATGCATGATAAAGCAGCACCTATAAGGTTGGGCCCAGGGGGCAATCCGTGCTTGTCTGCCATTGCCGGGTCATGATCTGGTTGAAATTCTCTGTCTGCTTTCTTTCACCATCATGTTTTTACCACCGATTTTTTAGTTCAATTTTCTTTCATCAAATCTAGTCATGGCTGCTTCTTAGCAGCCATGACTAGATTTGATAAAAAGATTTAATAAAATACTTGGGACATTTAGGGTTTCAGAGCCAAGGCCAGTGTGATCAGCCGAGAATAGAGTGCTCATTTCAAGAGTCTTTCATTAAACTGATGAGTACACAGTTTTTAGTCCCCTACTGGCATCGCCGGAGGGGACTGTAGGTTTGCACTCCGTCCATCTGTCAGTCTTTCAGTCTGTCAGTCTGTCAGTCACGCTTTAGTTTTCCGGAGTTTTTTTGGACGCGCTTCAACGGAATGATTTCATTTTTGGTAAACTACTAAAGAATGATGACTTACAGATCAAGTTTGAGTTTCATGCTGATTGCATTATTCTTGTGTGAGTTACGGCCCATGGAAATATGGAAAAGCACCAAAATATCAGTTTTCCGGATTTTTTTTGGAAACGCTTCAACAGAATGATTTCATATTTGGTAAACTACTATAGAATGATGACTTACAGATCAAGTTTGAGTTTCATGCTGATTGCATTATTCTTGTGTGAGTTACGGCCCTTGGAAATATGGAAAAGCACCAAAATATCAGTTTTCCAGAGTTTTTTTGGAAACGCTTCAACGGAATGATTTCGTTTTTGGTAAACTACTATAGAACGATGACTTACAGATCAAGGTTGAGTTTTCTACTGATTGCATTATTCTTGTGTGAGTTATGGCCCTTGGAAATATGGAAAAGCGCCAAAATATCAGTTTACCGGACTTTTTTTGGAAATGCTTCAACGGAATGATTTCATTTTTGGTAACCTACTATAGAAGGATGACTTACAGATCAAGTTTGAGTTTCATGCTGATTGCAATATTCTTGTGTGAGTTATTGCCCTTGGAAATATGGAAAAGCGCCAAAATATCAGTTTTCTGGACTTTTTCTGGAAATGCTTCAACGGAATGATTTCATTTTTGGTAAACTACTATAGAACGATGACTTACAGATCACGTTTCATTTACACTCTATCCATCCATCTGTCAGTCTGTCAGTCAGTCTGTCGGTTGTACTTTAGTTTTCTGGACTTTGTTTGGAAACGCTTCAACGGAATGATTTCATTTTTGGTAACCTACTATAGAATGATGACTTACAGATCAAGTTTCATTTACACTCTGTCCATCCATCCGTCAGTCTGTCAGTCAGTCTGTCAGTTATACTTTAGTTTTCCGGACTTTTTTTGGAAACGCTTCAATGGAATGATTTCATTTTTGGTAACCTACTATAGAACGATGACTTACAGATCAAGTTTCATTTGTACTCTGTCCATCCGTCAGTCTGTCAGTCAGTCTGTCAGTCATACTTTAGTTTTCCAGACTTTTTTTGGAAATGCTTCAACCGAATGATTTCATTCTTGGTAACCTACTATAGAATGATGACTTACAGATCAAGTTTGAGTTTCATGTTGATTGCATTATTCTTGTTTGAGTTATGGCCCTTGGAAATATGGAAAAGCGCCAAAATATCATTTTTGAGGACTTTTTTTGGAAATGCTTCAATGGAATTCATGCTGATCACATCTAGGTTATAACATTTGTATAATTATTAATGCTCATTAGTCCAGTAGGAGACATTGTATTGCTTCAGCGATACGAGTGCTCTTGTTTACACATTGTTTAAAAAATAATTTTTTTAGACACATCACCTAAGTATGTGTGACAACTGAAATTATTGCTGTGAACAAAAACATGAGATATTTTCCCAAAAAGTTGAACTTTTCTTTAAAACATTCTTTTTGTTATTTTCAGAAAGCAAACCAGTCTGTGCAATACATTGCAGCTCATCTGTCCAAAATTCATGGATTAGATTGGAGTCCAAGTAATGAGAATACATTAGTTACCTCAAGTCAAGACTCCACAGTCAGGGTATGTAATTTCTTGGAAACCTGGAGTGTCGTGTGCATCACTGTTCAAGTGTCCTCAATAATGTTTTACCTTATTTCTCACCCCAAATATGTCCGTTTTGACAGTAAGCCTTCTACAAATCATCTCAAAGACAATGGATTAGGCCACACAAAGTAGATCTTCTCAGGCCATTTTTAACTCAACTTTGGCGAAGGCAAATTTGAGCTTATGCCATGTCCGTCTGTCAACAATTCAATACAGCTTGGGCTAGAGGCCGTATTTATGAACCGATCTTTACGAAACTTCTTGGGTACCTTTGTTATGACCGTGGGACGAGAACAAGTGTTTTTGGGTCCGATCTGAAATTCATGTTGGTCACTGGCTGCCATTTTGTACAAAATTAGGTGCAATCAGATTTTTGCGCAGAACTTCCATATGAAAGCGCTGATTTGAATAATTTTTAGTATGAATGTTTAGTACCATGGGATACATCACATATAATACAGGTTTTTTTCTCGTGCATAAATTATGCAAATTAGACTAACTTTGATGTATTTTTGATGTATTTAGTGTTACTTTCAACACTGTAAGTGAAAATGCCAATACAGCTCGGGCTAGAGGCCGTATTTATGAACTGATCTTTACGAAACTTCTTGGGTACCTTGGGTACAAGTGTGTTTTGGGGTGCCTTTGTTATCACTGTTCTATGAGAACAAATATTTTGGGGTTCAGTCAGACCCACTCTGGGACTCATTGATTTCTTTTCTAGTTTAGCATCAGAATGTCACCCACCTTTACAATACTTTACCTATACATTTGTTACAGGCTACGGTCAGTATTTATGTACAGACCATTACGATACTTTATATGTACCTTTGTTATCAGGTCATTACCTAGATGTTTGTCATTGCTGTGTCACATACTATACATGTACATGTCTTAACAAGTTGAGCTATAGTGTCATTGACACTTTCATTTGTAAAATTGCTTGCAGGCAGGCATTCTTTTATTTTATTTTTTATTTTTGTAATTATTTCTTTGCCATCAAAAATTTCTGTTCTTGGTTTGTTTTATGTTTTAGGCCTTATAATCTACAGAATAGCATGGAAGGTGGTGTATCTTGTCCCTTGAGTGCACTCAAGGGACAAATTTATCAATTTTATTAACTTAAAATATCAGATATAAACCATTTAATATTTATTTTTTAAAGTTTGCATTGGTTATAAAAAGAGAGCACCCAAAAGGACCTTGCAGGAGGGCCTGAGAAACAGATTTTTAACTTTTTTGGCCTGAAAGATTTCTACCCAAATTGTGAACACATAGCTGCTCACATCCAGTCAGTTACTGTAATTCATTATAGACATATATTGCTGACAGTTGCAGGCCGGAAAATAAGCAGTCTGACATTTCCAGAATGAGGTCCCCAGAGGGTGAATTTGATGATGCCATCCCATACAGTGGGCAAATTTATCCTCTGGGTACCTCTTTCTGTTTAGTTTTGAGTCCCTGATTCAGATTGAGGTTCGCAGAGGGTAAATTTAGTGATGCTACCCTGCTATGCAGGGTAGCATCACTAAATTCACCCCTGGGGACCTCATTTTGCAATTGACAGTCTGCTTATTTTCTGGCTTGGACAGTTGGGATGTTGGGATTCACGACGATTTGTATGTATCCTGAATTATCTGTATTGAAGATACTCTGATGAACTGCTTGTCAGATGATTCGGAATAAAATTATAACAACAGCCATCATGTTTGTCAGGAGAAGAATTTTTAGTTTAAACTATATTTATTACTGAAAATGACAATTGTATACATCACGCAAACAGATAAAAAGGAACAAACTCATGAAATTAATGGTATACAATGTAAAGGAACAACAGAATTCAAGAATAAATGTAAAGGATTCAACAATAAGCTATAAGCTTTTGGAAATGGTCTCCCTTGTTGGATAGACTGTTTGATAAGAAAATAACATGAGGCATTTGCTGGACTAATATTGTTTAAACCAGTAGAAAAATAACAGAAAGAAGAAAGTAGAGATAGAACAAGAGAAGAAACAAAGAGAAGACAAAGATGAGGATGAAGCCAACTTGAAGTAAAAAAAAAAAAGAAAAAGAATTTTCTTGGTGATCTGTGTTAAGACTGATGGGGTTGTGTGGAGCGGCTGCGGATCTTATTCCGATGGGTCGACTACGCACGCGTCCCCTAAAGATATTCTTTATGCAGAACTGGAGTGTGAAGACGCATTTGCTCGAGATCAGTAAAATAAAAGGTCCAGATTTGGGCAGATATTCAGTGGTTAACTTAAGGAGTTCCGCTGCAACTGCCGGATCTGGTTTTCACGATTATGTCGGATGCGAGTCAAGCGGTTTGGGGCATGACCCTGAGCCCCGCAGACTTGAAGTGTCAGGGTCTTTGGGACCCTTGGTTCCTAGAGAAACACATAAACATCAAGGAGATGATGTCAATATGGTTAGTGCTACAACATTGGATTCACATTCTCGCGGACGCTAATGTGCAGAATTTGTCGGACAACTCGACAGTTGTAGCGTATATCAGGAACCAGGGCGGCGCTCATTTGATTCCATTATGCGATCTAACGGAGAAGATTCTTCTATATGTCGTGAATCATCATGTTCAGCTTTCTGTCCGCCATATACCGGGTCGTCTGAACGTATTAGCAGACTCACTATCTCGAAAAGGTTGCCTGTTGCCATCGGAGTGGAGGCTCAACAAGCGAGTATTCAGACAGATTTGCTACCAGTGGGATCGACCCATGATAGATTCTTTTGCGACACACCTGAACAATCAGTTACTAACATTTGTGTTGCCATGTCCAGACCATCGAGTCTACGCAGTAGACACTCTGTCAATCTCAAGGGATGGAATGATAGGATATGCGTATCCTCCAACTCCGTTGATTCAGCAGATTTTGTTAAAGATCAAACAGTCGTGTTGCAAAACTCTTCCAGTAACACCTCTGTCATCACAGAAGCCATGGATCAATCTTCTCAGGTGTCTGTTATGGGACGTTCCCCAGAAGCTTCCTCCGCGAGAGGACCTTCTTTATCAGGGGAAGTCACGCACACTGCATCACAACCTTCACGTATTTCTGTTCTGCGGTCCTTGCACATCAAACAGTTTACAGGACGAGCAGTGGACGCAATTTCTAACTGCAGGAGGTTCTCCTCTTCGTTGATTTACGCAGCGAAATGGAAGGTTTTCTTCCGTTGGTATAAGGATCAGTCAATAGAAGCCTATGATCCGTCCATACCGGATATTGCCAACTTTCTGATCTACTTGTTTGACAATCTCAAACTGCAGCCTGTCACTATTAAGGACTATAGGTCTATGTTATCAGACACTTACGCTCATCATGATAACTTGGCAATTGGATCTAATGCTTCATTGTCCAAACTGGTTAGAAATTTCTCTATTAATAGACCTAGAACCCTCAGATTAATTCCTAAGTGGAATTTGGCTTGGGTTCTGTTGAAGCTTAAAGAATCTCTGTTTGAGCACTTAGACGTTGTAGAATTCAAATTCTTGACCTATAAAATGGCATTTTTCTTAGCCTTTGCATCTGCTAGAAGAGTAGGTGAATTTCATGCTTTATCTGTTGACGAATCTCACTATCGTAGTGTGGGTAATACCATTACTCTAACTGTGGAAGTGGGATTTTTGGCTAGGAATCAGGCTCCAGATAAATGGCCTGAGCCTATTGCCATAAAGGCTCTGCCGTCTATGGACAGCCGTAGACCTCTGCTGTGTCCAGTCAAGGCTATGTGCATATATAAACGTCGATCAGATTTTATAAGAAAAGGAAGGAAACTTTTCTTTCTTTCATTAATTCCTAACAGGAAAGATATTTCTGTTCATTCAATTGCTAGATGGATTCAGTTGGCAATACGCATTGCCTATGAAAATCTGTCTTCGGATCAACGTTCTGTAAATAAGATATCAGCGCTGTCCACTTCCTGGACTTATTCTAACAGTATAGCCATTACTGATCTCATGAAGGCTGCGTACTGGACACAGCCCTCTACATTTACCAAGTTTTACCTGAGAAATTTAGAGTCCATCTCCGGTAACCTTAAATGTTTAGGTCCTCTTTCTGTTGATCAGAATGTCATCCATTAAAGGTTACATCTACAGTTATTTAAGCAGCCCGTTCCAGCAATGACACTGTTCTGCTGCCTTCTTCGTTCTGAGGTCACATACTTCAGATCAAGTGGAAGGGAGGGGGGGGGGGGGGTTTTCCCTTATGATCATCTGGCTTTATAGTGAAAAGAAACGGAAGGCCTCCTCCGGAGTCAGTAGTCCTGAGATGGTGCTGGGATGGTTTTAATGTGTAGCTCGGTGTGAAGCAAATAATATGTCTCATTTATGTATTGTTTTTAAAGTGTAGCTCACTGAGAAGCATTTGTATATGTCACATGTCAAACGGGCGTTAATATACAATCCTCGGACACTTTTAAATGACTATAAAGAGTCTTATTCTCTGGACTGTCTTTATATTTTGGCTTTCCTTCTAGTAAAGGAGAAAGTCATACATAATTCCTTTCTCTCCTATTCTCCTGTAGGAGATATCCTTAATGAAGTGATTGAGTAATTGGATTTTCCTTTATGTCTTAGGCCCTCCAGCCTTTTTTAAAAGAGAAAGTTAAGAAAACAATGAACAATAATTAAAGTATTAATTAATAAATCAAAGAGAAGGTGTTTGTCTTGTCTTTAAAAGTAATAAAGTCAACAACCCCTCTATTTATGTAAACTGTTAGTGAGGAAAGGTCGTCCCACGTCGGGTATTTTGGAGGTTTGTGACCCTTCGCTGGTTAAGAGGGTCAGAGGTGAAGCCTCTTTGCAGGTTCGTTCCCCTGTCGAACCGGCCAGTACGGGCAGTGAGCTTAGGGACGCCCTCTCCTTACTCACTCAGGTTCTGTCAAAGAGCCTTCCCGTTGCTTCCAGCGAGTGGTTTCCAGGTGCCCCCTATGGCGCCGCCTCCCGGGATTGGAAACAGGCCGCTTTCTGATCCCCCTTGTGTTCCGACACCATGGGAGGCGTTGGCTGGTTTGCCCAAGATGGGCTATGTGTCATCCGACTTAGGGGAAGAGTCAGACATGCTTGATGTCGAGAGCCAGCAGTCTTCGGACTTGGGAGCAGCTCTTGATTTCGTGTTTGGGTTCCTTCCGGATCTCAAACCATCTAACCAGTCGACAGTGTCAGCCAGGCCGCGATCATCGGTCGCGCGCCAACAGCCTATGGAGCAACCCACTTCTGGGCATCTTCGACCGTGCCAGTCGGTACAGTTAGTTGAAGCATTTTCAGCCTTGGACTCTAAGCTAAGTTCCAAGGCTATGAAGGCTCCGTTTTTCACCGGGGTTGACACCTTTTTGCCTCCGGCGCCTTATCGTTTCTACGATTCCGCCAATCCGTCGGTCTACCAGACTTTGACGGTTTTGGATCAGGACTCCAATTCCCTCAGGCTTTCCAAGTCCAAGTATGCCGTCATTCCGATGATGACTCTGGAGTCCACATTGGGCTTATCGAGAGAGATGCTTGGTATGCTTTCTCTCTCCGATCACGTCGTCTCAGCTTTAGCTGCTTATCTGCCCCCAGATAAGTTTGACGAGGTATAGGCTCCTTTGCGTGTGCTGTCCAAGGCACTCATACATCTTACTCACACGCATGCCTGTAACACGGCTAATCTGGAATTAGTTCGAAGGGACTCTGTGCTGGACACAGGCTGATCCCTTCCTGAGGAGCAGTGCGCTACTCTTCGATCTGCTTCTTTGGCAGGTCCGCAACTTTTCCATGGTTCTGTGTTGACGGTCCGGGATGATGTCCTACGTCATTCCAACGATTAGCTGCTGTTTCTTCAGCTTGATCAGCCTTCTAGGGTAGGCACGGGCCGTTCCAAGCCTAACAATACCCTCTGCTTCCTCTGCGAAGCAAAGGGGCTGATCCTTCTGCCTCCGCTTCTACTTCTTACTCAAGGGGTAAGGGTAAGCGTCGGCAGTCTTGAGGGAAGTCCCAGGATTCTTCATTCAGTAGAGGAGGTGTTTTCTCCTCTCGTGAGCCTTGTCGGGGTTCGAAATGAAGGTCCTCACTTCAATTCGTCCCCGGTTGGGGGAAGGATAGCAGAGTTCGCAGACCGTTGTGCCACCATCACATCCGATCCTTGGGTGTTAGATGTTGTTCGGTCTGGGCTGCGAATATCCTTCCGGAGGCACCCCACTCTGTCCAGGGTGCCTCTTCCAACCACAGTTCCTTCAGACATTTTACGTCGGGAACTTTTGTCCACGGAGATAGACAATCTCCTGACAAAGGGGGCGATTGATGTCATCAAGAACATTAGGTCAGTGGGTTTCTATTCCCGCCTGTTCTTGGCGCCGAAGAAGGACGGCTGACTCCGACCGGTTATCGATCTGAGTTTCCTGAACCAGTCTATCATTGCTCCCAAGTTCAGCATGGAGACTTTCAGGTCGGTCCTCCGTTCAATTCACCAGGGAGATTTTGCTTCCAGCTTAGACCTGCGAGATGCTTACTTTCACGTTCCGATTCATTGGGCTTTACGGAAGTATCTCAGGTTCGTTTTTCTGGGGCGAGTTTACCAGTTCAAGGCCATGCCTTTCGGCCTCAACCTGGTTCCTTGGGCCTTCACCAGACTGATGTCGCATGTGATAGCTTTCCATCGCACACAGTCCAGGGTGACCACTTCGGCATATCTGGACGATATCCTCCAGGGGCATTCGAATGCTGCCTTACTGGAGTCGGATGTCGCCACTCTGTTGAGCTTGCTCACGTCGCTAGGTTTCAGAGTCAACGAGGAGAAGTCAGACCTGGTCCCTTCTCAGTCATTTTATCATCTGGGGATGGCTTTCCGCACACAATTCAATTTGGTGGCAGTTCCCCAGGCCAAGGCTGTGATTCTCTCAGCTTTTGCTCTGACTCTGTCCCAGTCCACTTCCGCGACTGCTCAGAGTATTCTCCCGCTAATCGGTCTCTGCTGTTCGGTGACAGATCTCATTCCTCTAGGTCGGCTGCGTGTCAGACCTCTCCAACACTTTCTGCTCAGTCGTTGGAGGCCGAATGTAGATTTTCTGGATCTGGTGCTTCGAACGAAATGGTTTGACGTGCCGAAGGCGTGCAGGGACGATTTGGGGGACAAGCCCCTTTCGACCCTCAGTGACTGTAAATGATTGGTTTTCGTATGTCTAGGCATGTCAAAGGAGGAAAAGGAAGGAGGGAAGAGGTTTAGCCCTTTCTGCCCTTCTTGCGGCTCTTCTTTTTGGGTGGAGGTTGGCTTGGTGATGGTGATGGTGAAGAGGCTGGTGGTGGTGTAGAGGTGTGCCTGTTGCATTCCAGGTATTCTCTAACTCTAGCCTGTGCTGCCTTGGATAACTCCATCTCTCTAAATACGGTCTCCACAGAGATTGGTGGCTGTACCGCTCCCGGGCTTTCCGGTAGTGAAGGAAGGGGGGTGGGAGGCGGTGAAAAAGCAACTTCCAGTTCCTCCTCAGTCTCCAGTGGATGTTCCTCATCCAACTGTACCGGCTCAGGAGCTGGCAGTTGATTGGGTGTACCAGTGGGACTAGGAGGGGAACTGGCGGCTGCCTCCAGAGCCTCCACCCCCTCACTCAACTCTTTCTTCCTATTCCGGAAGGCCTCCAAGTGCCGAGCGTCCCTGCGCTTGGTTGATGGGCTCTTCTTCTTTTTCTTGCTCTGTCTCTTTTCAGGGCCTCCTTGCCCCTTCGGGTGGGGACCAGTGGGAGAGGGGATCCTCTCTCCAAAGGTACTACCTCTCCCCGAAGAGGTTGGTGTTTTTGTTGGCTTCTCAATTTCAAACTCCACTTTCAGGTGGACACTCAAGCCTATTTCCTGGATAGTCCAGGAGACAGGGCATGAGACGCCCAGAGCTGAAATGGCTTTCACTAGTCTATCTGGTAGTTCCATGGCTATCTAGGTGTTGTTCATGCTCTGAAGTCAGATGTCGAAAGAAAAGATCTGGTGCTTCAGTTTCCAGAATATCTTTATCCTCACCTTCTCTGGGCAGATGTCCAGTGGCTTTCGCAGGGTGTTCCGTTGGACTTACCCACGTCCGATCGCCTTCTGACAGCAGATGCCAGCGATCTCGGATGGGGTGCGACGTTGGATCCTCTAGGTCTTTCCATTCACAGGATGTGGGACCAGGATCATGCAACTCTACACATCAACCAGAAGGAGCTTCTTGCTCTTCTTCTGAGTTTCAGGCAGTGGATCCCTCACCTGTCGAATCGCCAGGTCCTTCTGTTGTCCGACCATTTGATGGTGGTTGCTTACATTCGGAACCAGGGTGGCACGCACTCTGTTCCAATGTACGAATTGGCTCGGGATCTTCTACTGCTCGCTCAGGATGTCCACGCCGGGGTGGCTGTTCGTCACATTCCCGGTCGTCTGAACGTCCTAGCCGACTCCCTGTCCCGTCGGGGCAGGGTCATTTCCACCAGGTGGATGCTCCACATGGCGGGTTCCATCGATCTCTTGCGACTCGTTGGAACCATCCGGTGGACACTTTTGTGTCCCCGTGTCCAGATGGTCTGGCTTTTGCCGTGGACGCTCTGGCCCTCCTTTGGGATGGTCTTGTCGGCTACGCCTTCCTATCGGTTCCGATTCCACCTCAGGTTCTCGCCCAGATATGAACCTGCAGTCGTCGAATCCTTTTGATCACACACGTCGCCTCGATGGGTGTGGATCAATCTGCTCTGCTCTCTGTTAGCGGCGGTTCCGGCATGTCTCCCTCTACCTCGCGACTTTCTTTGCCAAAGTCGCCCGAGGAGGTTTTACGTTGACCCGACTTCATTGTACCTTCGCACATGTCTTTTATCGGGTCCTGTCTCCTCCGTAGTGGTTTTTCGAGACACGCAGTGGGGTTGCTTTTCTTCAAGGAGGAACTCACTCCACTGGTTTAGCCTCTGTGGCTAAGTGGAATGTTCTTCTGTCGATGGTGTGCGATCACTCTGTTGCTTCTGTCAGTCCTTCGTTCACACCACTTGCGGAGTTTCTGGTATATGTTTGTTTCTGGGGGTCTCCAGCAATGGGTACATGTCCATGCTTCGGAGACCTTTTTTTCATATGTGATACCGCATTGTTTCGACACTCATCCTTGCCTCTCCAAGCTTGTTCAGCTCTTTTCCTTGAAAAGGCCTAGGACTTTGCAGTTTCCTCCAAGATAGTCACTTTCTTGGGCACTGCTCTGCTTGGGGGTGGGGGGCGTTCACGCCTTTATCCTGGATGAATATGCTTTCTCTCATATGCCAGATCTCTCCTGCATCCATTTCTTGATGGATTTGTCTTGCTATTCATGCAGCTTCCGCTTGTCTAGCTACTGGTGATTGTATTATCAATTGTTTTTTCTGCCACGAGGTGCGTGCATTGTCTTCCTCTTTTAATAACTCTGTCATGTTGTCGGATGACGGATGTTATTCTGGCAGCCTTCTGGAGAAATGCCACATTCTCCTTTTATCTGAGACAATTGCAGGAGCCGGCAGAGAACCTTGGGGCCCTTTTTCTTCGGCTCAGGCTGTTGTCTATCCCAGCCTTTCAGCTTTTTTTCAGGGTCAGTTCCAGCTTTGTGCTGTTACTGCCCTTTCTGTCTGTGCATCGCACTTCACCATACGCCTCATCTTTCATTGTCTTTTTTAATGTTTGTGATGCTATAGTTTGATAGGCCTAGGGATCTCTTTCTCTGTCCACGGTCCCAGTGCTATTGAGTTATGTGTGGGTTGGTTATGTGATTCCCTCCAGCCTTTTGTCTATTCAGCCTGTAGTAAACAATTGAAGTAGGTTGATAAGAAGTATAAATTTTATAGTATATTTCCTTTCTTATTATACCTACCGAAATTGTTTACATGGAGGCCCTCCCGTCTTCTTATTCGGGTAAGAATCCTTCCTCCCCGCTGATCACATAACTCCTGTGTTGTTCGGAATCAAAAGAATGACGAATTGACGCATTGCGCACTGTTTTACGGAAGTCGTGGATTTGTAATATGGAAGAGCATGCCATACTGGGTGAGCGCCGATGGCGCTCGACCCAGTTTCGGCTTATTTTTTTCGTGGTGTTTTTACACCACTTTTCTTTCCCAAATCTTGGGAAAGATTAAAATAGAGAGTATTTTATCCGAGTTAGGTTCTTCCACTCTAGTGCAAGCCTGTAGTAAACAATTTTGGTAGGTGTAATAAGAAAGGAAATTTACTATAAAATTTATACTTCTATTTCATTATCACCTATTTTCCAATGCAAAAATCTGTCTTTTGAGACATGTGAGTAACAACTATTACTTACATAGTACATTTGTTTTTACTTAACACTACAAGTCCTAATACTCCTATGCTTATTGCACTTTAGAAATGGCGACGACACAAGATCTTTAAAACACAAGGCAACCATCTCACATGATGAGCACATGGTCAATTTTTTTTTAGCTCACCAACAAAGTTGTGTGAGCTTATGTCATGTCCTGAGGCCTGGCGGCTGCGGCAGCTGTGGCGGCAACGTCAATACTTGTGTTAAAGTTATTGTAAGAATCCACTTTGACTTTCCCACCTGTTACTATGCCCCTCATACTGTTTCTGTTGCTTACAGTTACCCACAGACCATTACCCTGTGATACTTTTCTGTTTTAGAGTGTTTTTTGCAATGTTAAACTTTTTTGTTAGTGTGGACTAAATTTCTGACCTGTTTTGCTATACATGGGTTGAGGCTACCACCGGTATGCTGTGGCTTTTATGTTTCATATATGTGTTAAATGCATCAATATAAGACGACATTAACCCTAGGTTGGACATTTTTGGGGATATTTTGGACTTCTTTAATGCAATGTTAGACTTTTTTGTAAGTGTGGACTAAGAAAATTTCCGACTTGTTTTGCTATACATGAGTGGAGGCTACCACCGGTATGCTGTGGCTTTTATATTTCAGTTATGTGTTAAATGCATCAATATAAGTCAACATTAAACCTTGACATTTTTTGCAGATTTGTAATAAGCCTAGATTTATTTCATGCCATGCATTGGTGAGCTAATGGGTATGGACACCCCCTCTTGTAAATCATTTGTTTATATATATTTTAACCACAAAATTCTTCCCAAGTATTATGAAAAATAGGAATTTTCCTTGGAAAACCTTTTTGGGGTGTTTTTTGTGCCAGCGGTTAGTACGATACCTTCGGCAATTCATGTTTCGATTATTGAATTGGAATATTTGTTGATGAGCAACCATGAGGTTTTTCTAAATATTGTATCCTTTTGACTTCAAAACATATCAGTAAAAACAAATATGGCAGTTCTATTCAACAAAACACAAACATTTTAATACTCAGTTCATACTCAAATTGCAAATTCAGATTGTTTGATGCCCTGGCCTTGTCCTTGGATATCCAAGGCAGTTTTAGCTACAGATGGTTTTGCTATAATTTGCCTCTGTTTAGAGCAATCACCAAAATGTGGTAGCAGACTTCCAGGAATCATTGGAACCCTCATCTACCAGTTTATGTTTTAGATGTGCATTCCTTTGGGTTGGTTTTATGCAACACAACCTTCATGTTGTTTAGTGATTAGTCAAACTGAATGTAGCCTTAATCAATTCTGCACTGGTCAAATACAGTGGAACCTTGTTAATTGAATAGCCATTTTGCCAATGAAAATTATTCAGTTAACAGGAGTGTTCACTTTCCTTTTTTCTAAAGATTCACTTAGCATTTATTCTATTGCATCTTATTTGACAGAGCACCATGAGCTCTGTCAAACATGATATATACAGATTATCACCACAGTGTGTGTCTCCGGGAATTCAGATCAAGTCGAGTTGTAGGAACAGAACAGTATTTCGACAAGCCCGTTAAGGCAAATCGAAATGCGATTCTGTGCCTACAACGAGTCTTGATTAGAATTTCCGGAGACACACACTGTGGTGATGATAAATTTATCTCACAATATTGACCACAAAATGTATTATAAAACTATTTTAAGAGGAACTTTTTCGTTTGCTTTATCAATGGAAAGACGCAAATTGAAAAATAGAATAGCGGTCATTGATCTCCATATTGAGGTCAGTGATGACGTTATACATCAGAGAAAATTACGTCTTTGGGATTCACTTTACTGAATACTGTCTTGCAAAGTGGAGCAACTGTGTGTTTCGTCAACATGAATTTGATTGTTACTTTTGCAATAATTACTGGCGAATTAAATATCCCTCTTGGTGTAAAGGTTTATTATATTTTAAAATATGCCGTTCATCGTTTATTGAAGTGGAGTTTTCCACATTTCATAGCGAAAGCTAATCCTTTAACTTCAAGAGAGAAGCCTCGACTCAAGCGTCCAGGAAAATCCAAATAATAGGCTACAAACCAGCCCAAGATGCCGAAAAGTTCACATAATTTAACTATCCATTGAGTTAACTTCCCCAGTGACATTTGAGCATGCCATGCATAATAAATACGTTACAGGGCGTTTAGTTGGCAGATACAGTGTCATTTACGGCTCAGAGAAAACAATATTAGGTTCGGCTTCGCCTCACATAATATTGTTTTCTCTGAAGGGAAAAATGCGAAGAGATCGAAAAATGATATTAAAGCCATTGTTTTGGCAACAGCAGAATCACGCGCTTGTATCAGGGGCCCTTGATACGAATTCAGAACAAGCCCCAAGATGCATTAAACTTTAGTTGCGTAACAGTGCAAAAATGCCCCTATTTTTGCACTGTTACGCAACCTTGTTAATTGGATGTACTGATGCCAAATAGGTCTATAAACAAAGGAAAACTGGGGAGAGTCAGGATACTTTCTCGAGAGGTTGCAATTAACAGGAGTTTACTCTATAACCTATATTCAATTAACAGGTCAAATTTGTGCTGGAGGTATGGTAAATCGATTTGTGTTGGGAAATTATATTCAATTAACAGGGTTATTTAGTTAAGAGATATCCAATTAAGTGGGCTCCACTGCAATGTGTTGTACTTGTGATCAAGAGGTAACGACTTTGCGTGTGATCTGCATCACTCACTCTGTATTCTTGAGCAAGACACTTCAGTCATTTGATTCAGTGGAAGAGCATTGGCACTTTGTGTCTTCATCCAATATGAAACTGGCCTTGCTGACATCCACTTAGCATGTTGAAAAGCTTCACAAATATTAACAACTTTACTGTTCGCACTGATTACTCTGAATTTCACAATTCATTGAACTAAAAAAGTGCAAGCCCAACACAGGTTTCCCATGGGTCTTCATCTCATAAAATCCCTTCACCAACCAATAAGAATGTTCATAGAATGGGGATGAGAGTTATGTGAGTTTGGTTTTTAGCTCTACAACGAAGTTGGGTGAGCTTATGTCATGACCCGAGGCACGTCGGCGTCAACACTTGTGTTAAAGTTATTGTACCAGTCCACTTTGACTTTCAGCCCTGTTGCTATGCACCTCATACTGTGTTTCTATGGCTTACAATTACCCACAGACCCTTACCCAGTGATATTTTATTGATTTTTAGTGTTTTTGCAATGCAAGACTTTTTTGTCAGTGTGGACTTCAAAAATTTCTGACCTGTTTTGCTATACATGAGTGGAGGCTACCACTGGTATGCTGTGGCTTTTATATTTCATATATGTGTTAAATGCATTAATATAACATGACATTAACCCTTGGCCAGACATTTTTAGGAGATTTTGGACTTTTTCAATGCAATGTTAGACTTTTTTGTCAGTGTGGACTTACCGTAGAAAATTTCTGACCTGTTTGCTATGCATGTACATGACCAGACATTTTTTGCAGATTTGTAATAAGCCTAGGTGTATTGCATGCCTTGCATTGGTGACCTAATGGGGATGGATACACCCCTCTTGTTAAGTTACCTGTTGTAACAGATAAATTTTCATAACATAGCTTTATATTTTAACCCTTTACCCAACATGACTATAAGATGACACTTTCAAAAGAATTTCTTGAATAACTAAAAAATTTAATTTTTGCTTCCAAAAATAGCTTTTGACCCCACATCAGAATGAGACAATGAACTCTCCAATGCGGGGTCATGCGCATTGTTTTGGAGGCAGAAATTGAAAAAAATAATAAAATTTGTTTGATCATTTTTGAGAATAGAGCTGTCCAGATATGACCTTGACATTAGCTAAAGAGGTAAACAAATTATTAGACTTTTTTGCCCTGTTATATAAATACACAGAACAACACATGCGTGTGAATGGTTAATCGATATGGCACGAGTGCCAGTGCGGAAAGATAAGATGAGAGGCCACACAAGTGCCATATCAATTAACCCATTCACACACATGTGTCGTTCTGTGTTTATTACACACCTTCGTGTCTATAAAAGATATTATTTGAAGGACACTCAGCAATTCATTTGACAACTTGTCCCCCGAGTCCCAATGTTTTCTGTGTGCCAGTAGGCACATAGAACACATTGCAGCCCTCACAATTGGCTTCAGCAATTGGCATTGCTGAAGCAAATGGCGCACAGTTGCCGTAGTAGAAATAATCCGCAGTGGTGTTTGACTTGTCCAAACTTTGACCCAAAGTCCGTAATATATTTAGCTCAACTTTGGCGAAGCCAAATTTGAGCTTTTGTCATGGCCCATCGTCCGTCTGTCCGTCTGTCCGTACGTCAACAATTGGATATGGCTCGGGCTAGAGGCCATATTTATGAACCGATCTTTACAAAACTTCTTGGGTACCTTTGTTATGACCGTGGGACGAGAACGAGTGTTTTTGGGTGCGGTCCAAAATTCAAGATGGCTGCCAGCCGCCATTTTGTACCGACGATGCAGAAATCTGTTTTTTGTACAGAACTTCCATATGAAAGCTCTGATTTGAATAATTTTATGTATGAATGTTTAGTACCATGCGATACATCACATATAATACGGGTTTTTTTGTCGTGCGTAAATTGTGCAAATTAGACTAATTTCGATGTTTTTTGGTGTTACTTTCAGCACTGTAAGTGCAAATGCCAATACGGCTCGGGCTAGAGGCCATATTTATGAACCGATCTTTACGAAACTTCTTGGGTACCTTTGGTATCACCGTGGGACGAGAACGAGTGTTTTTGGGTCCGGTCCGAAATTCAAGATGGCCGATGGCAGCCATTTTGTACAAAATTAGGTGCAATCAGATTTTTGCACAGAACTTCCATATGAAAGCACTGATTTGAATAATTTTTTGTGTGAATGTTTAGTACCATGGGATACATCACATATAATACAGGTTTTTTTCTCGTGCAGAAATTATGCAAATTAGATGAACTTTGATTTTTTCAGTACGACTTACACACAGTAAGTACACATGTCAATACGGCTCAGACTAGAGCCTGAATTTATGAACTGATCTTCACGAAATGTCTTGGGTACCTTTGTTATCACCTTGGGACAAGAACGAGTGTTTCTGGGTGCGGTCTAAAATTCAAGATGGCTGCCAGTGGCCATTTTGTACCGAAATTAGATCTAATCAGTTTTTTTGTACACAACTTCTATACAGCTCAGACTAGAGGCCATATTTATGAACCAATCTTTACGAAACTTCTTGGGTACCTTTGTTATCACCGTGGGATGAGAGCGAGTGTTTTGGGGTGTGGTCCGAAATTCAAGATGGCCACCAGCAGCCATTTTCTACCAAAATTAGTGCAATCAGTCTTTTGTACAGAACTTCTGTATGAAAGTTCTGATTTGAATAAATTTTTGTATGAATGTTTACTAACATGGAATACATCACATATTGTAAGGGTTTTTTTTCATGCAGAATTATGCAAATTAGATGAACTTTGATTTATTTAGTGCTACTTACACAATGTAAGCACACATGTCAACAGCTCAGGGTAGAGGCTGTATTTATGAACCGATCTTCACAAAACTTCTTGGGTACCTTTATTATCACCTTGGGACGAGGATGAGTGTTTCTCGGTATGGTCCAAAATTCAAGATGGCTGCCAGTGGCCATTTTGTACCGAAATTAGGTCCAATCAGTTTTTTGTCACAAGTTCTATACAGCTCGTATTTATGAACTGATCTTCACAAAACTTCTTGGGTACCTTTGTTTTCACCTTGGGACAGGAACGAGTGTGTTTTGGGGTGCCTTTGTTATCACTGTGCTATGAGAACAAATATTTTGGGGTTCAGTCAGACCCACTCTGCGACTCAAAGATTTCTTTTCTAGTTTAGCATCTGACTGTCACCCACTTTACAATACTTTACCTGTACATTTGTTACAGGCAACGGTCAGTATTTATGTACAGACTGTTACAATACTTTATATGTACCTTTGTTATCAGGTCATTACCTAGATGTTTGTCATTGCTGTGTCACATACTATACATGTACATGTCTTTGTCTTGACAAGTTGAGCTACAGTGTCATTGACACTTTCATTTTAGGTTTGGTACATCCTGTTCCACAGGATGTATCAAACCAAAAAATTATTTTATGGACTTTGGGTCCAGGTTTGGACGAATGTGTGACATACAGTAGTTCACTGTGCACAACGAGAGACACACACCGGTAGCTGAAAACGGAACTCGCAGCCAACGTTACACTTACTTAAACTTTCTGTCATTGGTTTGTTTATTGTGATACCCCTCTCGAAAACAATTGAATTCGCGCCGTACACATGTGCATCTTCTCCATATATAAATATGTGTGGGGTTTCCCGGAGTTCTACATTTTCAGAAAATGGGTCAACATTCATTTTTTGATTTCAGGGAATATACATAAATACATAAATACAGGTAAACAAATAGCATGTTTTTTCTGAGAAATAAGTTTGAAATGTATTTTACTCAATATTCAGCTCAGATGAAATTCATTCATTTTGCAGTCCTGCAAATTTCGATCGCAAACTGACAAATCGACTGTGCATATGACATTGCAGGGGTGGATTCAAGTAAAAAAACCTAATTTTGTCATCCAAAATATCAAGTGGATTTCCACCCCAAAAGCCACGCGAACGCTCCTTTTGATAGATTTTAAAATTTTCCTAGGGCAAGAACCCCCCCCCCCCCCCACCCCAGACCCTGCTAAAAAAATTGTGCATTCGTCACTCGCTTGTATTGCCTTCCCAGAAATGCCGTAGTAACTGCCGAAGCACATAAAATTTGCTACGGCAAACAACTGCCAAAGCCAAAAAATTTGGACAATGGAACTCAGTGGATGAACTATCAACAAAAAGAACACATTTTATCATCAACCAGATTTGTGAGGGCAACCCGTGTTACTATTTTTAACTATCGCTAGCAATTCAAATTGTAATTGTGGTGCATGATTTGTTGAAAATGCCAGTGAAATTTCGCTTCTATTAAAAATAGTCATTAACGATTTCTGTCCCACACATGTGTGCAGAACAGATTTTAATTTTCTACATGGTTTAGTGTTGTTGTAAATGGGAATTTCATAGAACAGGCATGTAATAATATAAATTCTTCACTGGTTTTAAATATGTCTTTCACAAATTATTGAGGTTATTTATAATACTTTGATTATATTACAGTTTTGGAACATTCAGTATCCTAGAAGAAGTGAGGGAATGTTAAATCCAGGCTCACCAGTGTGGCGGGCAAGATACACGGTTAGTATTTAAAAAATATTGTCAAATTTGCATATGAAATCTTGTTTTAACATCTTAGTATCAGAATCCACCATTGTAAGGCCAAAAAAAAAGTGTTTTATTTCTCAGATACTGCCGCATTAACTTTTTTGGGCTGCTGGTGAAGTTTATTTCGGTTATTCCGAGTGATAGACATATCACGAAAATAGGGAACGTAACCACATACAGTCACGCTGATCTCCATACATTATAAATTCACGTTTTTTGTGTATTTCAAACACTGGGGTCTGGTGATACTGTACCTTTCATCATCTCCTAACAGTGTCAGGAATTAAGAAACTTTTTAATGAAAATTTGATCAAAAACGGTATTGTTTTTGTTAAACATTTTGGAAATTCCATGGTCACTTCAAAACGCAGAATCAGACCTTCCATTTTACAGGCCGTCTGTTAAGGGAGCTGGACGTTTCGTACATGGGTGTTTCGTACACAGCAATTTAGGACGTTTCGTACACAAACGTTTAGGACGTTTCGTACACAAGCTAGAATGTTTCGTACATGGGGCTATGACTGTCTCGTGCCAAGTAAAGATAACAACCCGTATGTAAAAATAACAAATTTATTGCAATGACACATTTATATAAATACAAAACACACTGGAATATACAGTTCTACAATGATAAGTCTGACTTGTTTGTGCAGTATACAAATAGAACATACTGGAAAATATTATAATTATAAGTAGGCCTAAGTGTGTAGGGAATTAGCTCTTAAAACGTAACTTTTAACATCGCTGGAAGCATTTTTTGTATTCTATAGGATTCCATAGCATGCAGCAGTGCATCCAGTGGTGTTAATAATTACGTTTTCAGTGCTGGCTCTCGTTGAGTGACAATATGTATTTAACATTGCATGGTGTAATCCCTACATGATGATATACTGGTTTCTGGTTTCGTACACAGGATTTATGAGCCGAATGATGATAACATAGCATATTTCTTCCACGAAGACCCCCACCCCTCTCCTCTCATCATAGATTATGTTCGACAAATTACTACTGAGATGTCATGTAAGGATTACACCACATATGCTAAGGATGGGGCATAGGACTTTGAATTCCCAAGTTCCCTCCTTAGCATAGGTGGTGTAGTCCTTATATGACGTCTCAGTAAGTCATCGTACTTAAACTAGGGGTGAGGCGGAGGGGTAACATTGCAGTAATAAAAAAATGTGTTGTATATGTACTGAAAATTAATCATTTTAATATGTTCAGTGTGATAATTATGACTCCAGTGTAATAACAACTCTATGATTACCTATAAGAACTGATCAAAGCTGATTAATCATCAATGAGTTCATATCATATGTTTTGATTTTTCATCAAAGGAACATGTTTTTACAGTCTTCAGTTCATTTTATTTCCAAACAATATTTTCAAATGTACGATATACTGTGGTGGTGTTGGACACATTAAATTCTGTTCCGTGATATTTCAAATGTGGATTTTTAGCTCACCTGACTGAAAGTCAGGGCGAGCTTTTCTGATCACTCTTCGTCCGTCATCCGTCCGTCCGTCCTTCCATCTGTCCATCCGTCATCCATCTTCCTGCATGAAGGTGGTGTTTGAGCCTCTTTCTCCTAAACCACTGGCCACATTTTAATTAAATTTCATGTAACTAGTGGTTATATAGGGGCATTTTGATTTTTATGCAAATTAGGTTTCGGCTCATATTGAGCAGAGGAGTGGGGAAAAAATGGCCAAATTTTTTGAAAATCTTCTTCTCATGAACCAGTAGTAGCAGAGACTTGATATATGATATGCAGCTTCTTTTTAAGGTGTAGACTCAGGTTTGTTCAAGAGAAGTTTGATGGGCTATATTTGGCGTCGTTATGGGAGGGGCAAAATTTTTGGCCCCGCCCGAAATTTTTATTTTCCGACCAAGAGGCTGATTTGAACCAAATTTTATGTGAGGTCTTATTGGGTCATAAGTACCTAATTTATGCCGAATGTTTTTTTCCCGTAGTCCCATGGGAACCGCAGGAGCTAAAAATAGAAAAAAATTAAAATGCCTGTATCTCCAAAACTTCACAGCACTGAGAATTTTTATTTGGTGTGAAGCTTCCTTAGGGCCAACAGAAAGGATTGGTAAAAAAAATTGCCATCGGTTTTATCATAGGGTACGGTTTCGGGACTTTGAAAAAGTGCTGAGTCAGCACGTTTTAATACTGTAGGCAATGGAAAAAACATTAAACAATCTTCTTCTCCAGATCCAACAGGCAGAATCTTTTGATATTTGGTATGCAACATTGTGGGGGTGGATCTGATTCAAGTTTGTTCAAATCGGCCCCCTAGATTCATATTTGTGCTCACTATAAAAGCTTGAATTCAAACTTAGTGCATTTCAGGCAAATTTCTTAAAAAATCTTCTTCTCAAGATCCAGCAGGCAGAATCTTTTGATATTGGGTATGGAGCATGCTTAGGGGGGGGGGGGGGGGGATTCAAGTTTGTTCAAGCCAAGTCCCTGGGTTCATATTTGGGCTCACTGTGGTAGCCTGAATTATAATTTAGTTCAAAATGAGGAATTTTCTTTAAAAATCTTCTTCTTCAGATCCAGCAGTCGGTATGTTTTGATATTTGGCATGCATCAACCTTAAGGGGGTGAGATTCAAGTTTGTTCAAGCCAAGTCCCTTGGTTCATATTTGGGCTCACTATGGGAGCCCGAATGACAACTTAGTTCAAATGAGGAATTTTCTTTAAAAATCTTCTTCAGATCCAGCGGATGAATGCTTTTGATATTTTTTATGCAGCATCCTTAGTGGGGGTAAGATTCAAGTTTGTTCAAGCCATGTCCCTAGGTCCATATTTGGGCTAACTGTGGGAGCTTGAATAGTAACTTAGTTCAAAATGAGGAATTTTCTTTAAAAATCTTCTTCAGATCCAGCAGTCGGAATGTTTTGATATTTGTATGCAGCACCCTTAGGAGGGGGGTGGGGGGGGGTGGGGGGGATTCAAGTTTGTTAAAGCCAAGTCCCTGGGTTTATATATGGGCTCCCACATTCGAATTATAACTTAGTTCAGTATGAGGAATATTCTTTAGAAAGCTTTTTTTTCAGATCCACTGGTCAGAATTTTTGGATATTTGGTATAAGCTTTTCTTAGGAGGAGCAGATGCAACTTGTTGAAATCAATTCTCTGGGTTGATATTTAGGCTATCATGTCTGGTGAGCGCCTCAGGCCCCCTGGGGCCTCTTGTTTATATATATCACAAAAGTAAGTAGTCTATTATTTCATATTAAAAATACTTAAAAACCCCTATAAGATTTGCCTGTGTACGAAATGTCCTTTGAGATATGTACGAAACGTCTCCTTTTGTATACGAAACAGCCAGTGTATGAAATGCCTGTGTACAAAAAGACACTAATCCGTCTGTTAAAGGGTGAATCAATGTTGGTTCTCGTAAAACAATTGTCTAACGAAACATGGGACTCCAGTGCCTACTGGAGGTGGGGAGGGATGGGGTGGGTTTATTTGGGGAAAAATACTTGGTCCTAGGACAGATCCCTGGGGCACCTCTGAACAACGATTTCGTAGTGTGGTGTTTTTAAAACACCAGACTACGAAAACATTGAAGGGATCTGTCCTTGGACCAAATATTTCCCAAAATAATTGGGTTGATGGCTTCAGCTTTGTGGGAATGAATACATTATTAAATAATGTATTAATTCCCACCAAGCCGAAGCCATCATCCCAGTTATTATGAATCGGGCGTACCCCAGGGATCTGTCCTTGGACCAAGTATTTCCCCAAATAATAATTGGGTTGATGACTTCGGCTTGGTGGGAATGAATACATTATTTAATGATGTATGCATTCCCACCAAGCCAAAGCCCTCAAACATATTATTAGGTCGAATACATGGTCCGATGACAGATTCCTGGGACATTTATTTATTTATTTATTGGTGTTTAAGGTCACATACTTATGCACAATGGCTAATCATGACCATGACAGTTTTATGGGTGGAGGAAGCCGGAGTACCCGGAGAGAACCACCGAGCAACGGCGAGCAGCTGGCAGCTCCCCAACATCGTAACTCCGCACTGCAGCACAGGCAGTGTTAGATTGGTTGAAGACATGCCACCATCGACATGCAGTACACCTTAGTACACGGCGTCATCCTGCCCCCATGTGGACAATCGGGGTTAAGTGCCTTGCCCAAGGACACAACGCGGGAGTCCGAATTGGTCGCTCAAGATGGTCACCCATCCGAGGTTTAACCGGGCTTGACGTTGCTTAACTTCAGTGATGGTGATCTGACGAGAACCAGTTACTGCAATGCCACCATGCCCCCCAATCCCTGGGACACCCCAATTCAGTGTTTTCGTAGTCTGGTGTTTTATAACAGTATTCCTCTGTCTTCATTTGCCAAATCAGAATCTCGTCCACACAGAACTGAAAGTGATTATGCAGACTCAAACATGATATTCAAATACCGGGCTGACACGTATCGAGGCCCATACTCTTGCCGAAGCCACCCCCCCCCCCCCCTTTTTCGGATTCAAGGTTTCAAGGTTCCCTTCACGTGGCAAAGCCTACCCCTGCCCCTCCAAGTTTTAAATTGTACAAGTGTTTGGAGATTTGAGACTTCAGATTCATGGACAGGCAGTGGTTTGATTCATGGACAGGCAGTGGTTTTAACACCATATCCCCCCTCCGCCCCCCCTGCATGTTTCAAATATGGAACGAAAGTTTGGAGAGACAAGATTTCAAATTTATGGGCAGTTAGCCTAATATTTAGCGTAATTTACGCAATGCATTATGCCATTGCTAATTTACTGCATGTGAATTTGAAGTCTTGGGTCTTCAAACTTTTGTTCAATTTGAAACTTGGCATGGTGGGTGAAGTGACAGTGGCATAGCTGGGGGGGGGGGGGGGGGAGGCAAAGGAAAACATGCCCCCAAAAACATTGACCCAATGCAAGTTTCACACAGCCCTAGAGTCCAGAAATGCTCTCCAACATAGGGCTACACATGCTACAATTGCCCCAGATTCGATCTTGGAGCACTAAATTTTGCAAAATTGTCTCGGGGAAGGCCTACAACCAACTTGGACCCTCTGGTCGTTACCTCTCCTTTCACTTCCCTGTCTTAACTTGGACCCCTCCTGTTGTTACCCCCCTGCTCCCACTTCCCTGAAGGGAAGTGGGAGGAGGGGGTAATGATGGGAGGGTCCTAGTTATTACTAGAGGAGGACCACAAAACCCCACAACAATCTTCCAAATGTATGTCATGGTATCCCCCCCCAACCTGGCTAGCCCCCCCTCCCCCTCCCCCCTCCCAATTATAGAATCCTGGCTACACCCCTATGGAGTGGGGTTCAAATTGGATGAAAGTATGTTGAGGCGATACTTTAAATTCATGGTCAGCAATTCAAAGCCCCCACCCTCCTCCAAGTTTCAAATTTAATGAAAGTTTGGAGAGGCGGGTAAGACTTCAAATTCACAGGCAGTAAATCGAAATGGCCCAATATTTTGCGTAATTTACGATTTTAACGCACATGAATTTGAAGTCTCTCCTCTTCAAACTTTGGTCCAATTTGAAACTTGGGCGGGGCACTTTGACACGGGAAGGGCCTACGGAATGAGATCCTCTTCTTTCATTTATTCTTTCATGCCTTGGAACCCCTACAGCAACAAACCAGCTATTTTTAAACCTACTATATTTTAATGTGTTTTCAAGGGATGGTTGGGTCTTTGATTGACATACTTACGGTCGTTTCGGTGTAGAGGGTAACATGTGCCAAAAATGAAACAACACCACATAGTTTTTATAGTTTTTTATTTATTAAAATGACAACTAGAACATGAAATCTGAAAGTGAAACGTATGCATAAGACAAGATATTAAATCTTGTGAATTTTTGGTAGCAATTCTGTATCTTCAGTATGAGTTTCTGCAGCATCGTATGATATAGGCCTACCCAATGGATACTTTCCCGTTTTGACGTATATCTACCTGACTTACAACATGGGCCTCTGAAAACTTGATCTAAAGAGATATATCAACGCTACTTTGAAATACTCCCCTCTGAGAGTGGGACAGTATTTTAAAGTAGGGTTGATATATCTTTCTAGGTCAGGTTTCCAGACGACTATGCTTACAAGCACAATTACTCGTTCTAAAGCCCACCCCACCCCACTCCTCCTTTTTTATTTCTCAGCTGTAACTGCAAGCATCCCCTGGGCTTCGACACAGGTCAGGTTGGCCCAAACTTGGATCCACAGTCCCTAATATAATTTTGGGGGTTGGTTGTAGGACGTACCAACCCCCAAAATTATATTACGGACTGTGGGTCCAAGTTGGGACTAGGGTCAGGTAATAGGACTAAGTGATGAAGATGCCACAATGTCCCATATATGTATCTTTTATTTCTGTATTGCTGAGAAAAGACTGTTTATTTTTGTTATGTTTTAATAAACACCGATTTAAAAATACACATACTGTTCTTGCATGTCCAACCTGGCACTCAGGGGTGACTCATGACTGGAATTATATAATCACATCCTTGGCTATCGGAAATAAAAAATAAATATAAAGTCCTCCCTCCCTCATTGATTCAAAAAAAAAAATTGAGAAACAAAACCCTTTTTAGCTCAACTTTGGCAAAGCCAAATTTGAGCTTATGCCATGTCCAGTCGTCCGTCTGTCCATCTGTCCATCAACAATTCAATACGGCTCGGGCTAGAGGCCGTATTTATGAACCGATCTTTACAAAACTTCTTGGGTACCTTTGTTATGACCGTGGGACGAGAACGAGTGTTTTTGGGTCCAATTCGAAATTCAAGTTGGCCGCTGGTGGCCATTTTGTACAGACTTAGGTGAAATCACATTTTTGCACAGAACTTCTATTTGAAAGCGCTGATTTGAATAATTTTTTGTATGAATGTTTAGTACCATGGGATACATCACATATAATACAGGTTTTTTTCTCGTACGTAAATTATGCAAATTAGACTAACTTTGATGTATTTAGTGTTAATTTCAGCACTGTAAGTGCAAATGCCGATACGGCTCGGGCTAGAGGCCATATTTATAAACCGATCTTTACGAAACTTCTTGAGTACCTTTGGTATCACCGTGGGACGAGAACAAATGTTTTTGGGTGCGGTCCGAAATTCAAGATGGCCGATGGCAGCCATTTTGTTCAAAATTAGGTGCAATTACATTTTTGCACAGAACTTCCATATGAAAGTGCTGATTTGAAGAAATAAATTTTTGTGTGAATGTTTAGTACCATGGGATACATCACATATAATACGGGTTTTTTTCTCATGCAGAAATTATGCAAATTAGATGAACTTTGATTTTTTCAGTGCTACTTACACACAGTAAGTACACATGTCAATGCGGCTCGGGCTAGAGACTGTATTTATCAACCGATCTTCACGAAACTTCTTGGGTACCTCTGTTATCACCTTGAGACGAGAACGAGTGTTTCTGAGTGCGGTCCAAAATTCAAGATGGCTGCCAGTAGCCATTTTGTACCAAAATTAGGTCCAATCAGTTTTTTGTCACAACTTCTATACATCTCGTATTTATGAACTGATCTTCATGAAACTTCTTGGGTACCTTTGTTTTCACCTCTTGTTTTTGGGTGTGGTCCGAAATTCAAGATGGCCTCCACAGCCATTTTGTACCAAAATTAGTGCAATCAGTCTTTTGTACAGAACTTCTGTATGAAAGTTCTGATTTGAATAAATTTATGTATGAATGTTTAGTAACATGGAATACATCACATATAGAACAGGTTTTTTTCTCGTGCAGAAATTATGCAAATTTGATGAACTTTGATTTTTTCAGTGCTACTTATACAATGTAAGTGCACATGTCAATACGGCTCGGGCTAGAGGCTGTATTTATCAACCGATCTTCACAAAACTTCTTGGGTACCTTTGGGATGAGAACGAGTGTTTCTGAGTGCGGTCCAAAATTCAAGATGGCTGCCAGTGGCCATTTTGTACCGAAATTAGGTCCAATCAGTTTTTTGTCACAACTTCTATACAGCTCGTATTTATGAACTGATCTTCATGAAACTTCTTGGGTACCTTTGTTTTCACCTTGGGACAGGAATGAGTGTGTTTTGGGGTGCCTTTGTTATCACTGTGCTATGAGAACAAATATTTTGGGGTTCAGTCAGACCCACTCTGGGACTCAAAGATTTCTTTTCTAGTTTAGCATCTGACTGCCACCCACCTTTGCAATACTTTACCTATACATTTGTTACAGGCTACGGTCAGTATTTATGTACAGACCGTTACAATACTTTTGTTATCAGGTCATTACCTAGATCTTTGTCATTGCTGTGTCTCATACTATACATGTACATGTCTTGACAAGTTGAGCTACAGTATCATTGACACTTTCATTTAGCTCAACTTGACAAGTCAAGCTGAGCTATTGCCATCACTTCTCATCCGTCGGCGTTCGTACGTATGTCCGTCCATCTGTATGTATGTATGTACGTACGTACATCCGGTGTACGTACGTACATCCACAATTTCCTTTGTCACACCTCACAGGTCGCATTTATGACCAGATCGCTTTGAAACTTGGTATGCTTGTTTAGGGTGACCTCTAGATGGGAACTATCGATTTTCTTCAGTTTCCGTCAAAAAATGTTGCCGCGGCCAACGTTCTTAGAACTTAGTCTAGTCAGACCTCAATATTTCCCTCTGGGACACCCTACAGGACACATTTATAATCGTATTGCTTTGAAACCTGGCATGCTTGTTTGGGATGACCTCTAGATGCGAGCTATCGATTTTCTTCCATTTCGTCAAAAAATGTTGCCGCGTCCAACGTTCTTAGAACTTAGTTTAGTCAGACCTCAATATTTCCCTTTGGCACACCCTACAGGGCACATTTATGATCGGATTGCTTTGAAATCTGACATGCTTGTTTGAAGTGACCTCTAGATGGGAGCTTTTGATTTTCTTCCATTACCATCAAAAAATGTTACCACTGGCAATGATCTTTGAACTTAGTTTAGTTTGGCATCAATATATTCCTTTGGCATGCCATGCAGGGCACATTTAGGATCAGATCGGTTTGGAACATTGTATGCTTGTTTGGAGTTACCTCTAGATGGGAGCTATCGATTTTCTTCGATTTCCGTTAAAAAATGTTGCCACTGGCAATGACCTTCGATGAACTTAGTGCAGTTATGCATCAATTTTTCGCTTTTGGCACACCCTGCAGTGCACAGTTTTGACCAGATCACTTTAAAACTTGGTATGCTTGTTTGGGGTGAGCTCTAGATGGGAGCTATCGATTTTCTTTCATTTCCGTCAAAAAATGTTGCCACTGGCAACATTCTTAGAACTTCAAACCTCAATATTTCCCTTTGTCACACCCTACAGGGCACATTTATGATCGAATTATTTTGGAACCTGACATGCTTGTTTAGGGTGACCTCTACATGAGAGCGATTGATTTTCTTCCATTTTTCGTCTAAAAATGTTGCCACTGGCAACGACCTTTGATCTTAGTTTAGTCAGGGATCAACATATTCCTTTGGCATGCCCTACAGGGCACATTTATGATCAGGATGGTTTGAAACTTGGTACGTTTGTTTGGGGTTGCCTCTAGATGGGAGCTATCAATTTTCTTCCATTTCCGTCAAAAATAGTTGCCATTGGGAACTCTGACGTTGTGCACACACAATGCTGTTATTTTGAAATTTCATCAAATAACATTGGTACCAATGATCTTCAATGATCTTCAATTTTGCCATTTCATTTATAACTTACCAAGTTCAAGTTTGTCAAGTTGAGCTACAGTGTCATTGACACTTTCATTTTTTGGTCTAAGAGCTGCACTAGAAATTGCTGAAAGATAATATAATGTCTTTACACCTCTTTTTACTCGATATTAACCTTCTACACATTGATGTCAAAAATACATGAATTAAAGCAGGAATTTTTAACCAGGTTAGAAATTTACCCAATTCAGTTGTGTTTGACACAGTCAATGAGCACTAAAATATTAGACTGAATTGGTTAAATTCCTAGTTTTATTGTGGGGAACTACGTTGTGTCCTCGGGAAAGGCACTTAATCTTGATTGCCCACGTGGGGGCATGGTGGTGCTGTGTACTAAGGCATACTGCACATTGATGGAGTACTTGTCTTCAACCAATGCTAACCCTGCTTGGGTGGAGTTAGTATGTTGGGGAATCTGACAGTTGCTTGCCATTACTCAATGGTTCTCTTCGGCTACTCTGGCTTCCTCCACCAGTAAAACTGTCTGACACAGGGTGACCCTTGCTGTCGAAAGTGTCATTAACTCCAATAAATAAATAAATTGTGGGGAAAATTGTAGCTTGAAGTTTAGATATTTTGATATCATTGTGCAGCCAAAACCGGCCAGCATTATTCACAAGAATCACCATTCAATTTTCACTATTTTTTCATTTTTTGTCTCAAAAACATACCTTATGACCCCTCATTGAAACGAGTGCATAGAGCTAGTTCCAATGAGGGGTCATAAGCTATGTTTTTGACACAAAAAATTTAAAAAATGAGTTATTCAAGAATTGTGTTTGCAAGTGTCGTCTGCCTTTCGTGTTAGGTAAAGGTTTAACGAATGTGGCAGGCAAAATACTCAGGGTGTTATTGAAAATTCATGTCATAGCAACTTTTTAAAACCTGTTTCTGGTGCTCATTTTTAAAGCCACCATCAAGAATCTACTAAAAAGTTCTGGAAGCCACTGCAGTGACTTTGTACTTTGTGTATTCCCTTGATATTAACCAAAAATAAACATTGCCCCTACATAGTTGCATTTAATATTTCCATCTCAAACATTCTAACAAGTTTCTTACAACATTTTGAAATTCTTGATAAAGTATGGAAATTTGTCTCAGTCTCGAAAAAGTCCTGAAATATATGGAAAGAATGTCTTTATGCCTGCAGGATATTTAGAAAGTATGAAAATTAATTTTTTAACAAACTTTAAATTATTTGAAATGAAAAAAAAACATATTAAGATTCCTAGTAATTTAATACCCTATGTCTGCTTGAACAAGCAAATTTACTGAACCACATGAATATGAAGGAATGACATTCTTGCAAATGTTTTTAAAAACAAAAGTTACCTTGAGTTGCTGGCTGTTTTCATAAAAATCTTCCTATAGTGAGAATTTCATGTCTGAAAAAAGTATGGAACTTTTTTTTTCTGCAATCTGTATTGATATTTGATATTTTTTTATTTGCCAGTTCACTAAAATATAACAATGTATACATATAACATATACATTTTAAATCTAAAGATTTCAACAAAAATAGATATAGCATATGTTACATATAATTACAAAAAATCCATATAATTAATACATTGTATACTGGCAGGGGAAGGCATAGCCAGATTGGCTGTCTTCCTGCCTTTCCCTGATAAAGAAAACAGAAAGAGAAAGAAAGATCAACAGAAAGAGATAGAAGTGGATGTTACACTGCAGCATTTGTAGATTCCGATTACTTTGTCTTGATTTGGTCTCATACAACATGCACGCAAAGTGTCGCTGATGGTCAACTGCAGAATGTCGCTCTCTTGGTTCGCTGACACCATTCCTGTATGTAAGTATGGGAGTAGTAAGAGTTGAAGAAGATCTACGAAATGGTCGGTGAAAGCTGAATTAGAGGCGACATGGACGAGAATACCAGACAACACTTACTAACGAGGAGAACACATCATTATTCATTTACCAATGTGTCCACACGTCACTATTCATAGAATTTGCTGTTCACATTTTATTTTATTTTCCACCTTGTTTCAAGACCACAGCACTACATCCAAGCCAAGACTACTCATGAGTTATGCCTTTGAGATAGAAATGTTTAGATTCCAAGAATTTTTTGCTGGGTATTACTGGACATTTTATTACTTTTAGTAGCATCTAGATCAACGGAGACAATCCGGGCAATAAGGGTTCGAGCAGGAAATGTATTCAGAATAAGAGGAAAAAAACATTGTTGTTAGCTTTTTCTTAAATTCTTTTCTATTCACTATATTTCTGATATCTACTTCTAATTCATTCCATAGCTGTGGTAGCGCAAAAACGGGTAATTTATCCAAAGTTTTGTTTCTGGTTTTGTGTCTGTGTAAGAGACCGGACTGTCGAGTATTCATATTGGATTGGTTAATTGAGAGGAAGTTCTCAAATGAACCCGGAAGGTTACCATTATGCCAATCAAACATGAATAATAAGGCGTGTAGTTTGTATAAGTCTTTTAGCTTCAATATACTATCTTTGATAAAAAGGGGATCGGTATGGGCATTGTATTTCTTATTATTTATTATTCGTAAAGCTCGTTTCTGTAATTTCTGGAGACGGTCACAGGATTTTGTCGCACCCCATAAGGGAATTCCATAGATGAAATGGCTCTGTATCAGAGTGAAATATAACATTTTCATCACATTATGGGGGAGGAACTTTTTAACTTTATTGAGAACAAAGTTGGCAAGTCCAACTTTCGTACAGAGGTGAGATATGTGGGCGTTGTATGATAAGTTTTCATCAATATTTATACCAAGAAACTTTAAGGACTTATCTCTTTCCCCATTGCCAACCTTACTGATTATTCGATTGTTTATACAGACATTCTGACGAGTAGCATTCCTTTCTCTGTGACCTGGATTAAGTAAAATGTATTTTGTTTTCTTTTCATTTAGGACTAGGTGGTTGGCTGCGCACCAGTCAAATATGTTTTGTAATTCCTCATTGAAATCTGCTACTAGAGTATTTATCTCTGCTCCAGACCTATATACTTCTTTGTCATCGGCAAACGATAAGACAGTTAATGTGGTTGAATTATGTATGTCATTAATGTATATTAGAAATAAAATGGGACCCAGTATAGAACCTTGTGGTACTCCACATGTCAGCTCAGTTAGATTAGAATTACTATCACCAAATGATACATACTGATTCCTATTCTTTAGATAGCTTTTGAACCAACTTATAGCGTTACCTCTTATTCCATAATGTTCAAGTTTCTGAAGAAGGATGTCATGGCTTATTGTATCAAAGGCTTTAGAAAGGTCTAGAAAGATAGCTAAAGTGGTGTCCTTACTCACTTTGTTATTTTCTACGGCGACATGCTTTAACAACTGCATAATTGGATGTAATGTGCTGTGCTGCTTCCTGAAACCATATTGGTGGTGATAGAGAATATCGAATTTATTCAAAAATTTCATCAGTCTAACAGACATAAGTTTTTCTAGAATCTTTGAGAAGACAGGTAGGATACTTATTGGTCTATAGTTTGTGAAGTTGTTTTCATCACCCGATTTAAAGATTGGGATTACCTTTGCAATTTTCATTCTATCAGGAACTGTTCCCTGGCTGAAAGAGATGTTCATGATGTGAGCAAGGGGATCAGCAACCGTATCTATCGACTGCTTAAGGATATTTGCGGAAATATTTTCACAGTCCTGACTTGCTTTGGGCTTCATTTTAGTTACGATATTGATAATTTCAAAAGACGACGTTGGTAAAACAAACATATTATTTGGGAGTGGAGATTTCATGAATTCAGTGAAAGATTTACGGGGATTCGTTATTTCTTTAGAGGTCTTTTTTCCTATGTTTACAAAGAAATTGTTAAATTCCTGAGCGATTTCGTTCGGGGTGTTTATCTTTTTATCATCTAGATTGAAGAAGGAAGGTAAATTGCTTTTGTTTTTGTTTCTGTTCAGAGCGTCATTTATAATTTGCCACGTTTTTTCGCATATTACTTTTATTTTCCAACAGGACATTTTCATAATACATTGCTTTGCTTTGTTTTTTAATTCTGTTGAAGAGACGACAGTAATTTTTGTAATTTCTAATATTACATTCAGTGGGACTTCTTATTTTTTTAACGAAAAATTTATTCTTGTTATTAGATGAGGTTAGAAGACCTTTCGTCATCCAAGGCTGTCGCTTTATGTATTTCTTATTCCGCTTTTGATTTTGCAAGGGAAATGCTAATTCAAATGCTGTCAGAAAAATGTTTAAAAAGTGTTCATAAGCAGCATTAGGACAATTGGATTCCATAACTAGTGTGAAATCACACTGAGACAACAATACCTTGAAATGTTCGATACTGGTAGTGTTTATTTTCCTGGATAGAAGTGGCCTTGTGCTGTCAAGTGACACATTTACAGATTTGGCGTAAAAGATTCCAAAGTGATCGGATATATCAGTGAGAATTATGCCAGATTTAAAAGAGTTTATTAAATTATTTGAAAATATGTTGTCTATGAGCGTAGCAGAATGATCTGTCACTCTGGTAGGTTTGGTGATTGCAGGCATAAATCCCTCACTAAACATTAAATCTATGAACGTATCTGTTTTCGAGTGGGAAGCTACCTTGAGAAGGTCAATGTTGAAGTCGCCCATAATGAAGTTTGTTTTCTTTTCCTTGTTAAGTATGTCAGTTATGTAGTTGATCTTTGATTGGAAAAGATCAATATCCGCTTTGGGGGCCGTGTGGTCGATATACTACCCCTACAATTCTCGACGGATTCTTATCCTTTATTTCTATAAAAATGGATTCAAATACATGTGGTATGAATATAGACAGATCTCGTCGAATAATGAAATTTATATCATTTTTTATAAATAGTCCTACTCCACCTCGACCATCGTCATCAGTCGGTCGACTTTGTTTTTTTAAAGGGTGATATCCTTCTAGAGTATAAGATATATTAGAGGGGACCCGAAAGACTTCTGTAAGACCAATAACATCAAATGTATTTTCATTACTGTTTAGTTCAGACAATTAGTGATTTAGGGGATCCCAATGGGCACTAAGACTCTGACAGTTGATATGAAAAGCAGAAAACGATCCACGCATGTCCCTGAGCTCTGGTTGCAATTCTCTAGGAAGGAGATATTTACAGTCAGTAATGTTGTATGTTGATGTAGAGTCAGTATCAGTATTATGCGTGTTGGTCTTATCATTCATCATTCATCAGATAATTGAAGTCGTAGTTAGAGTCTGGATCTCGTCCAAATTGATATTACCCGCCATGAGTTACAAACATACCATCCGCAACCCTCGGCACAGAAGCATGAAGGAGACCTGTATAGTCATGAATAATGGAGACAAATCATTTTGTAACCGGAAAGAAACATCAAAGGGAGTTGTACCAGAGCAATACAAAGTGTGTAAGGAAAGATTGTCTTTCTCATTGTATTGGTTTAATATGATCAAAAAGGGGGTAGAGAGAGAAGTAAGTAAAAGTAATCTATAGAAAATGGAATTCCTCATTCCGTAAACATTATCAATTGTTCACTAGCTAACGTTTGTACAAAACAAAACATTTAAACTAACGATCATCACGATACACATATCACCTGTACAGCACAGACTTGAAGTGACGACAAGGGACGGACAAACTGATCAGTCCAAATATATTGTCAGTAGGACAGTTGAATAATATAGTAAATGATTGATGATTCACCACACTCCCCGAAAATGATGTGGCGATAATTGACGGTCAAACAAATCTGTCGAAGTTTTCGGTTAGTAGGTCAGTTGGGTGATAAGATTCAAATTTCCCATCGAGGAGCAGGTCGATTGCCTGACGTTTTGTTACCCCACCACGAGTTGGAAAAGAGAGTCATGTAAAAATGTGAAATTCCGTTCGCATGGAGGTATTACAATATATTCTTGGTATTGGTGGGGGAGTTTGATGTCTGCTCGATTTATTGATCTGAAGTAGTTTTCTAAAGGATATAAAAATAATCATTGTGACGCGTTCGTCTTTTCTGGATTAATAATATGGGATGCGTATAACAAAGATAAAGGTTAAGTCAAATTTTCACTTTGATTTAAATGATTCAGTACTGGATTAGTTTGATAGTCAACATTTGTTCCACCAAGCTTGCTTTATTAGAAATTATTGGAAGATGCCCTTAGATACCCTCCAACAATTTCCAACACAACAAAACTTAGTTCTTCAAGCTGCATTGACTTTAGGCCAGTAAGGGAAGAAACAGGGAATATGAAGACCACAGCAGGAACATCCACATTTCAATAACATGATTTAGAGCTAGATTATTTTGATAGTCAACATGTGTTCTACCATGTTTGCCTTATTAGAAACTATTGGAGGATGCCCTTAGACACCCTCCAACGATTTCCAACACAACAAAACTTAATTCTTCAAGCTGCATCAACTTTAGGCCAGTATGGGATGAATCAGGGAATATGAACACCACAACAGGCACATTCACTTTGATTTAAATGATTTGGTACTAGATTATTTTGATAGTCAACATTTGTTCCACCAAGTTTGCTTTATTAGAAATTATTGGAATGGAGGATGCCCTTAGACACCCTCCAACAATTTCCAACACAATAAAACTTAATTCTTCAAGCTGCATCAACTTTAGGACAGTATGGGATGAAACCGGGAATGTGAAGACCACAGCAGGCACATTCATTTTTCAAGCTGCATCAACTTTAGGCCACTATGGGATGAAACAGGGAATGTGAAGACCACAGTAGGCACATTCACTTTGTTTAAATGATTTGGTACTAGATTATTTTAATAGTCAGCATTTGTTCCACCAAGCTTGCTTTATTAGAAACTGTTGGAGGATGCCCTTAGACACCCTCCAACGATTTCCAACACAACAAAACTTAATTCTTCAAGCTGCATCAACTTTAGGCCAGTATGGGATGAATCAGGGAATATGAACACCACAGCAGGCACATTCACTTTGATTTAAATGATTTGGTACCAATAAAACTTAATTCTTCAAGCTGCATCATCTTTAGGCCAGTAAGGGAAGAAACAGGGAATAGGGAGACCACAGCAGGCACATTCACTTTGAATTAAATGATTTGGTACTAGATTGTTTTAATAGTCAACATTTGTTCCACCAAATTTGCTTCATTTGAAATTATTGGAGGATGCCCTTAGACACCCTCCAACAATTTCCAACACAACAGAACTTAATTCTTCAAGCTGCATCAGCTTTAGGCCAGTATGGGATGAAACAGAAAATATGAAGACCACAGCAGGCACCTTCACTTTGATTTAAATGATTTGGTACTAGATTATTTTGATAGTCAACATTTGTTCCACCAAGTTTGCCTTATTAGAAACTAATGGAGGATGCCCTTAGACACCCTCCAACAATTTCCAACACAACAAAACTTAATTCTTCAAGCTGCATCAACTTTAGGCCAGTATGGGATGAAACAGGGAATGTGAAGACCACAGCAGGCACATTCACTTTGATTTAAATGATTTGGTACCAATAAAACTTAATTCTTCAAGCTGCATCATCTTTAGGCCAGTAAGGGAAGAAACAGGGAATAGGGAGACCACAGCAGGCACATTCACTTTGAATTAAATGATTTGGTACTAGATTGTTTTAATAGTCAACATTTGTTCCACCAAGTTTGCTTTATTAGAAATTATTGGAGGATGCCCTTAGACACCCACCAACAATTTCCAACACAACAAAACTTAATTCTTCAAGCTGCATCAACTTTAGGCCAGTATGGGATGAAACAGGGAATATGAAGACCACAGCAGGCATATTCACTTTGATTTTGGTACTAGATTATTTTAATAGTCAACATTTGTTCCACCAAGTTTGCTTTATTAGAAACTATTGGAGGATGCCCTTAGACACCTCCAACAATTCCCAACACACAAAACTTAATTCTTCAGGCTGCATCAACTTTAGGCCAGTATGGGATGAAACAGGGAATATGAAGACCACAGCAGGCACATTCACTTTAATTTAGATGATTTGGTACTAGATTATTTTGATAGTCAGCATTTGTTCTACCAAGTTTGCTTTAGTAGAAATTATTGGAGGAAGCCCTTAGACACCCTCAAACACAGCAGGAACATTCACATTTCAATAACATGATTTAGAGCTAGATTGTTTTGACAGTCAACCTGTGTTCAACCATGTGTGCCCTATTAGAGATTATTGGAGGATGCCCTTAGACACCCTCCAACAATTTCCAACACAACAAAACTTAATTCTTCAAGCTGCATCGACTTTAGGCCAGTAAGGAAGAATCAGGGAATAGAGAGACTGCAGCAGGCACATTCACTTTGATTTAAATGATTTGGTACTAGATTATTTTGATAGTCAACAATTGTTCCACCAAGTTTGCTATTCAGAAATTATTGGAGGATGCCCTTAGACACCCTCCAACAATTTCCAAAAACAACAAAACTTAATTCTTCAAGCTGCATCAACTTTAGGCCAGTATGGGATGAAACAGGGAATATGAAGACCACAGCAGGCACATTCACTTTGATTTAAATGATTTGGTACCAGATTATTTTGATAGTCAACATTTGTTCCACCAACTATGCTTTATTAGAAATTATTGAAGGATGCCCTGAGACACCCTCCAACAATTTCCAACACAACGAAACTTAATTCCTCAAGCTGCATCAACTTTAGGCCAGTAAGGGAAGAATTAAATGATTTGGTACTAGATTATTTTGATAGTCAACATTTGTTCCACCAAGTTTGCTTTATTAGAAATTATTGGAGGATGCCCTTAGACAGCCTCCACCAATTTCCAGCACAACAGAACTTAATTTTTCAAGCTGCATCAACTTTAGGCCAGTATGGGATGAAACACGGAATGTGAAGACCACAGCAGGCACATTCACTTTGATTTAAATGATTTGGTACTAGATTCTTTTGATAGTCAACATTTGTTCCACCAATTTTGCTTTATTAGAAATTACTGGAGGATGCCCTTAGACACCCTCCAGCAATTTCCAACATAACAAAACTTAATTCTTCAAGTTGCATCAACTTTAGGCCAGTAAGGGAAAAAACAGGGAATAGGGAAACCACAGCAGGCACATTCACTTTGAATTAAATGATTTGGTACTAGATTATTTTAATAGTCAACATTTGTTCCACCAAGTTTGCTTTATTAGAAATTATTGGAGGATGCCCTTAGACACCCACCAACAATTTCCAACACAACAAAACTTAATTCTTCAAGCTGCATCAACTTTAGGCCAGTATGGGATGAAACAGGGAATATGAAGACCACAGCAGGCATATTCACTTTGATTTTGGTACTAGATTATTTTAATAGTCAACATTTGTTCCACCAATTTTGCTTTATTAGAAATTACTGGAGGATGCCCTTAGACACCCTCCAGCAATTTCCAACATAACAAAACTTAATTCTTCAAGTTGCATCAACTTTAGGCCAGTAAGGGAAAAACAGGGAATAGGGAAACCACAGCAGGCACATTCACTTTGAATTAAATGATTTGGTACCAGATTATTTTGATAGTCAACATTTGTTCCACCAACTATGCTTTATTAGAAATTATTGAAGGATGCCCTTAGACACCCTCCAACAATTTCCAACACAACGAAACTTAATTCCTCAAGCTGCATCAACTTTAGGCCAGTAAGGGAAGAAACAGGGAATATGAAGACCACAGCAGGAACATTCACATTTCAATAACATGATTTAGAGCTAGATTATTTTGATAGTCAACATGTGTTCTACCATGTTTGCCTTATTAGAAACTATTGGAGGATGCCCTTAGACACCCTCCAACTATTTCCAACACAGCAAAACTTAATTCTTCAAGCTGCATCAACTTCAGGCCCGTAAGGAAAGAAACAGGGAATATGAAGACCACAGTAGGGACATTCACATTTCAATAACATGATTTAGAGCTAGATTATTTTGATAGTCAACATGTGTTCTACCATGTTTGCCTTATTTGAAACTATTGGAGGATGTCCTTAGACACCCTCCAACAATTTCCAACACAACAAAACTTAATTCTTCAAGCTGCATCAACTTCAGGCCAGTAAGGGAAGAAACAAGGAATAGGGAGACCACAGCAGGCACATTCACTTTGATTTAAATGAATTGGTACTAGATTATTTTGATAGTCAACATTTGTTCCACCAGGTTTGCTTTATTAGAAATTATTGGAGGATGCCCTTAGACATCCTCCTACAATTTCCAACACAACAAAACTTAATTCTTCAAGCTGCATCAACTTTAGGCCAGTATGGGATGAAACAGGGAAAATGAAGACCGCTGCAGGCACGTTCCCCTTGATTTAAATGATTTGGTACCAGATTATTTTGATAGTCAACATTTGTTCCACCAAGTTTGCTTTATTAGAAATTATTGGAGGATGCCCTTAGACAGCCTCCAACAGTCTCCAACACCACAAAACTTAATTCTTCAAGCTGCATCAACTTTAGGCCAGTAAGAGAAGAAACAGGGATTAGGGAGACCACAGCAGACACATTCACTTTGGATTAAATGATTTGGTACTAGATTATATTGATAGTCAACATTTGTTCCACCAAGTTTACTTTATTAGAAATTATTGGGGGATGCCCTTAGACACCCTCCAACAATTTCCAACACAACAAAACTTAATTTTTCAAGCTGCATCAACTTTAGGCCCGTATGGGATGAAACAGCGAATACATGTACGAAGACCATCAACTTTAGGCCATTAAGGGAAGAAACAGGGAATAGGGAGACCGCAGCAGGCACATTCACTTTAAATTAAATGATTTGGTACTAGATTATTTTGATAGTCAACATTTGTTCCACCAAGTTTGCTTTATTAGAAATTATTGGGGGATGCCCTTAGATACCCTCCAACAATTTCCAACACAACAAAACTTAATTTTTCAAGCTGCATCAACTTTAGGCCAGTATGGGATGAAACAGGGAATACATGTACGGAGACCACAGCAGGCACATTCACATTGATTTAAATGAGTTGGTACTAAATTATTTTGATAGTCAACATTTATTCCACCAAGTTTGCTTTATTAGAAATTATTGGGGGATGCCCTTAGATACCCTCCAACAATTTCCAACACAACAAAACTTAATTTTTCAAGCTGCATCAACTTTAGGCCAGTATGGGATGAAACAGGGAATACATGTACGGAGACCACAGCAGGCACATTCACATTGATTTAAATGAGTTGGTACTAGATTATTTTGATAGTCAACATTTATTCCACCAAGTTTGCTTTATTAGAAATTATTGGAGGATGCCCTTAGACACCCTCCAACAATTTCCAACACGACAAAACTTAATTCTTCAAGCTGCATCAACTTTAGGCCAGTAAAGGAAAAAACAGGGAATATGAAGACCAAAGCAGGAACATTCACTTTTCAATAACATGATTTAGAGCTAGATTATTTTGATAGTCAACATGTATTCTACCATGTTTGCCTTATTAGAAACTTAATTTTCAAGCTGCATCAACTTTAGGCCAGTATGGGATGAAACAGGGAATACATGTACGGAGACCACAGCAGGCACATTCACTTTGATTTAAATGAGTTGGTACTAGATTATTTTGATAGTCAACATTTGTTCCACCAAGTTTGCTTTATTAGAAATTATTGGAGGATGCCCTTAGACACCCTCCAACAATTTCCAACACAACAAAACTTAATTCTTCAAGCTGCATCAACTTTAGGCCAGTAAGGGAAGAAACAGGGAATAGGGAGACTACAGCAGGCACATTCACTTTGATTAAAATGAATTGGTACTAGATTATTTGATAGTCAACATTTGTTCCACCAAGTTTGCTTTATTAGAAACTATTGGGGGATATCCTAGACACCCTCCAACAATTTCCAACACAACAAAACTTAATTCTTCAAGCTGCATCAACTTTAGGCCAGTATAGGAAGAAACAGGGAATATGAAGACAACAGCAGGAACATTCACATTTCAATAACATGATTTAGAGCTAGATTATTTTGATAGTCAACATGTATTCTACCATGTTTGCCTTATTAGAAACTATTGGAGGATGCCCTTAGACACCCTCCAACAGTTTCCAACACAACAAAACTTAATTCTTCAAGCTGCATCAACTTTAGGCCAGTAAGGGAAGAAACAGAGAATAGGGAGACCACAGCAGGCACATTCACTTTTATTTAAATGAATTGGTACTAGATTATTTTGATAGTCAACATTTGTTCCACCAAATTTGCTTCATTAGAAATTATTGGGGGATGCCCTTAGATACCCTCCAACAATTTCCAACACAACAAAACTTAATTTTTCAAGCGGCATCAACTTTAGGCCAGTATGGGATGAAACAGGGAATACATGTACGGAGACCACAGCAGGCACATTCACATTGATTTAAATGAGTTGGTACTAGATTATTTTGATAGTCAACATTTATTCCACCAAGTTTGCTTTATTAGAAATTATTGGAGGATGCCCTTAGACACCCTCCAACAATTTCCAACACGACAAAACTTAATTCTTCAAGCTGCATCAACTTTAGGCCAGTAAAGGAAAAAACAGGGAATATGAAGACCAAAGCAGGAACATTCACTTTTCAATAACATGATTTAGAGCTAGATTATTTTGATAGTCAACATGTATTCTACCATGTTTGCCTTATTAGAAACTTAATTTTCAAGCTGCATCAACTTTAGGCCAGTATGGGATGAAACAGGGAATACATGTACGGAGACCACAGCAGGCACATTCACTTTGATTTAAATGAGTTGGTACTAGATTATTTTGATAGTCAACATTTGTTCCACCAAGTTTGCTTTATTAGAAATTATTGGAGGATGCCCTTAGACACCCTCCAACAATTTCCAACACAACAAAACTTAATTCTTCAAGCTGCATCAACATTAGGCCAGTAAAGGAAGAAACAGGGAATATGAAGACCACAGCAGGAACATTCACATTTCAATAACATGATTTAGGGCTAGATTATTTTGATAGTCAACATGTATTCTACCATGTTTGCCTTATTAGAAATTATTGGAGGATGCCCTTAGACACCCTCCAACAATTTCCAACACAACAAAACTTAATTCTTCAAGCTGCATCAACTTTAGGCCAGTAAGGGAAGAAACAGGGAATAGGGAGACTACAGCAGGCACATTCACTTTGATTTAAATGAATTGGTACTAGATTATTTGATAGTCAACATTTGTTCCACCAAGTTTGCTTTATTAGAAACTATTGGGGGATACCCTAGACACCCTCCAACAATTTCCAACACAACAAAACTTAATTCTTCAAGCTGCATCAACTTTAGGCCAGTAAAGGAAGAAACAGGGAATATGAAGACAACAGCAGGAACATTCACATTTCAATAACATGATTTAGAGCTAGATTATTTTGATAGTCAACATGTATTCTACCATGTTTGCCTTATTAGAAACTATTGGAGGATGCCCTTAAAGAGGGAAGAAACAGAGAATAGGGAGACCACAGCAGGCACATTCACTTTTATTTAAATGAATTGGTACTAGATTATTTTGATAGTCAACATTTGTTCCACCAAATGTGCTTTATTAGAAATTATTGGGGGATGCCCTTAGACACCCTCCAACAGTTTCCAACACAACAAAACTTAATTCTTCAAGCTGCATCAACTTTAGGCCAGTATGGGATGAAACAGGGAATACATGTGTGAAGACCACAGCAGACACATTCACTTTGATTTAAAAGAGTTGGTACTAGATTATTTTGATAGTCAACATTTGTTCCACCAAGTTTGCTTTATTAGAAATTATTGGAGGATGCCCTTAGATACCCTCCAACAATTTCCAACACAACAAAACTTAATTCTCCAAGCTGCATCAACTTTAGGCCAGTAATGTAATGTAATATCAACAACTTTTCAAACATTTTGTTTGAAATTGTCAAAAGACTTGTGGGAAAAGACCCATAATCAATGACATTCATCTTCTCGAATCTTTTATCTAACAATCAATCTAATTTGCACCTAAAAACTCTGAAAACACATTTGTATCAGCCCCCCTGTTCCGATTCCGTATCAGACAGATTCAACTTTGTGTAAACACTGCATTATCACATATATGCATTGTTGTTATGGATTAAAATATAAAATTCAAAATTTTGACCAATCTAAACTGAAAAACGGGGGAAACAGGCTTTATTTAACAGGATTGTTAGATAAATCTATTATCATGACCAAATGCATGTCCTGTAATTTGTATCAGATTCTCAGTCGTGTTTACAATCGGATCATAACTCGCCCTGATGGGCTCATTGCAATCTGATTTTAAACACGACCCTGGATCTGATACAAATTACAGGACATATACATGCACATGGCCATGATAATGTATATGTATCATGTCACTTGAACCTTTAAACGACTGGATATTTTATGAATTTTTTGCTTCCCTTTGACAATCTACACTCTGTGGCTTTACAGTTGTTTCTAAGCAAGTCTTGGCTGCTAATTAGGCAGGGTTCATAGAATGTAACTTGTGAGTTCACATAGATACTGCATGTTGGAGCATCTGGTCTTTTGCAGTAAAAAGTTCGTCCCCTGAGTTCCAATGTGTTCTATGTGCCTACTGGCACTGCCATAGAACACATTGGAACTCAAGGGACGAGTTTCCAAATTGAAATTTGGGCCTTTAAGGGTAAAGATGTTCTTTTTGATATATCTCAATGATTTCATCCTATATGTTCTCAGCTTTCTGATTTCTGTGACTGAATTTTCCAATATCATTATTTTTTATGGAGTTTTTCGATGAAAATGAAATATAAAATTAAAATTTCTCTATCAAATATTTCTAGCCATTTGGACAAGGAATGGTGACAGTTGTTGTTCCGCAGTTAAGAAGAGGTGAACACAGTTTATATCTTTGGAATTTGTGCCAACCTTCAACACCACAGATGCAACCAGTTCACACATTTGTTGGCCACACTGATGTTGTTTTAGAGTTTCAGTGGAGGAAACAACAAGAAGGTTTGCTATAAATAGTGTAATGCTTGTGCCAAGATGACAAAAATTGCAACTTAAGACAACACAAATTTCACAAAACTCAGTCAAAATTTCATTTTTAATTGAATAATTAACTCTTCCATTCTCTTGGGAATAAGCTTCAAATGCTTACACTAGTGAGAGGAGGTCACTTATTTGTTTTTGGGTTTAAAAGAAATTAAACTTCCTTTCCTGAGAAATGCAGTGGAGCAATGCTAACTGTTTTACATTTCTTATCAACCTACTCACAATTGTTTACTTCAGGCTTGCACTACAGTGGAAGTCCCTAACTCGGATAAAATATTCTCTATTTTTGTCTTTCCCAAGCAAGTTGGGAAAGAAAAGTGGTGCAAAAGCACCTATAAAAAATAAGCCAAAACTGGGTCGAGTGCAACCGGCGCAGACCCAGTACGGGACGCTCTCTCCCAAGTACAACTCCACGACTTCCGTTGCCAGTGCGCATGTACCGTCTCTAAAGACTCATTCTTTTTATAATCCGCTTCGTGTCGAGATGTTTTTGCATGCTTATCAGTGTTCCTCCAGCTCGATGTTTGATGATTCCTGATTCATTGTACCACAGTGTATCCTTTGTATTCTCAGGAACAGTGTTTTTTTTATATTCTCTTTTATATTATATGTCCATAATGTATATTTAATTGTTCTCTCTCGAGTCGCACGCGAATTTCGTGTGCCATGCGGTTCGGACTTATATTATTTCACAATTATTGTTAATGCTTTTTTTTGCAAAGTTTTCTAATTGTGTTATAGTTAGGTGTCAGCGGGGTACCACTACTACAGTTTTTCTTCTTTCTTTTGAGAGTAGTCATCCTGTTGTGTGGTTCCTGGTCGACCGTCTGGGGTCTTTGTTTCTGTCACCTTTCTCTCTTCTTTGGGGATGTTCTGTTTTCTGATTTCACCTCTGCTCCTCTCACCTCTATCATGCCCAAGACAATTCCTTGTGGGCAATGTCTGCTGCCAAAGCATGTGGACGATGTACATTCATCTTGTTCCTCCTGTAATGGGTGTTCGGCCGAGCGGCCATGTGGTGTCTGTGGATCATGGTCATCCACTTTCTGGGCGTCAGTTAACCGTGTCGTTCGTTCTCGTGGCCGTGCCTCCCGCTCCCGCGGGAAAGGAGAACGTGGTCGTTCGGGGCCTCCAGAGCCGACCTTGTCTGGTGAGAGTTATTCCTCCTCCGTGGGGGGATGTGCAGTCTTTTCCTGTGGTGGATACTGCGGGAGCCGTTGAGTGTTCTGGTGAAGAGGTGCCTGGTTCCGGGACTACGGTCCCCCTCCAGTCGACATCTGAGGCTGTCACTAGGGTTGTGACTCCTCCTTTGGAGCCGAGCCGGTGTGCTCTCTCCACTATTTCACCAGCCTCAATGACTCTCGACGTATTTACTACTACTGCTGGTCCGTCTGCTTCGTCGTCAGTTTCAGCCGGCCTCGGCTTTTCGCTGCAGGGGACTGCAGGAATGTCCGGTACTGTAGACGTGGGATATTGGCCTCAGCCTTCCCTGACTTCAACTCGCCGCAGTCGGAAGGGGCTGCCGGGCGAACCCATCTCTGTGGTCTCTTCGCCGTCGAGCACCACAGTTGTGTCTTTGGATTCGGATGTTCTTAGTGCCCCGCAGAGGTCCGCGGTGACTCTCATGAGTTCTCGCCATATTGATCCTCGGGGTGCATCGTACCCCTATACACGTCTGCCTTCAGATGTTTCGGCTGCCGCCCGTCGTCCCACGTCGGGTGTTTTGGAGGATCGTGACCCTTCGCTGGTTAAGAGGGTCAGAGGTGAACCACTTTGCCGGTTCGCTCCCCTGTCGAACCGGTCGGTACTGGCAGTGAGCTTAGAGAGGCCCTCTCCTTACTCACTCAGGTTCTTTCTAAGAGCCTTCCTGTTGCTTCCAGCGAGGCTATGAGTGGTTTCCAGGCGCCTCCTATGGCGCCGCCTCCCGGGATTGGAAACAGGCCGGTTTCTGATTCCTCTGGTGTCCCGACACCATGGGAGGCGTCGGCTGGTTTGCCCACGATGGGCTATGTGTCTTCCGACTCTGGGGAGGAGTCCGACATGCTGGAGGTCGAGGGCCAGCAGTCTTCGGACTTGGGGGCAGCTCTTGACTTTGTGTTTGGGTTTCTGCCTGATCTCAAACCTGCTAACCAGCCAACAGTGTCAGCCTGGCTGCGATCATCGGTCGCGCGCCAACAGCCTATGGAGCAACCTGCTTCTGGGCGCCTTCGACCGTGCTAGTCGGTACAGGTGGTTGAAGCTTTTTCAGCATTGGATTCCAAGCTGAATTCCAAGGCTTTGAAGACTTCGTTCTTCACCAGGGTTGACACCTTTTTGCCTCCTGTGCGTTATCGTTCCTACGATTCCGCCAATCCGTCGGTCTGCCAGACTTTGACGGTTCTGGATCAGGACTCCACTTCCCTCGGGCTTTCCAAGCCGAAGTCTGCCGTCATTCCAATGACAACTCTGGAGTCCACGTTGGGCTTATCTAGAGAGATGCTTGGCATGCTTTCTCTCTCAGAACACGTCGTCTCAGCTTTGGCTGCTTATCTGCCTCCAGATAAGTTTGACGAGGTACAGGCTCCTTTGCGTGTGCTGTCCAAGGCGCTTATGCACCTTACTCACACGCATGCCTGTAACACGGCTAATTTGGAATTAGTTCGAAGGGACGCTGTGCTGGACACAGGATGATCCCTTCCCGAGGAGCAGCGTGCTGCTCTTCGATCTGCTTCTTTGGCAGATCCGCAACTTTTCCATGGTTCCGTGTCGACGGTCCGGGATGACGTCCTACGTCATTCGAAAGATCAGCTGCTGTTTCGTCAGCTTGATCAGCCTTCTAGGGGAGGCAAGGGCCGTTCCAAGCCTAACAAGTACCCTTCTGCTTCCTCTGTGAAGCAAAAGGCTGGTCCTTCTGCCGCCGCCTCTACTTCTTACTCACGGGGTAAAGGTAGGGGTCGGCAGAATCGAGGGAAGTCTCAGGATTCTTCATTTAGCAGAGGAGGTGGTTTCTCCTCTCGCGGGCCTCATCGGGGCTCGAAATGAAGGTCCTCACCTCGACTCGTCCCAGGTTGGAGGAAGGATAGCAGAGTTCGCAGACCGTTGGGCCACCATCACATCCGATCCGTGGGTGTTAGATGTTGTTCAGTCTGGGCTGCGAATATCCTTCCGACGGCACCCCACTCTGTCAAGGGTGCCTCTTCCAACCACAGTTCCTTCAGACGTTTTACGTCGGGAACTTTTGTCCACGGAGATTGCCAATCTCCTGGCAAAGGGGGCGATCGAGGTCGTCAAGAACGTTCAGTCAGTGGGTTTCTATTCCCGCCTGTTCTTGGTGCCGAAGAAGGACGGCCGACTCCAACCGGTTATCGATCTGAGTATCCTGAACCAGTCTATCATTGCTCCCAAGTTCAGCATGGAGACTTTCAGGTCGGTCCGCCAATCAATTCACCAGGGAGATTTCACAGCCAGCATCGACCTGTGAGACGCTTACTTCCACGTTCTGATGCATCGGGCGTCACGGAAGTATCTCAGGTTCGCTTTTCTGGGGCGAGTTTACCAGTTCAAGGCCATGCCTTTCGGCCTCAACCTGGCTCCTTGGGCGTTCACCAGACTGATGTCGCATGTGATAGCGTTCCATCGCACACAGTCCAGGGTGACTACTTCGGCATATCTGGACGATATCCTCCAGAGGCATTCCAATGCTGCCTTACTGGAGACGGATGTCGCCACTCTGTTGAGCTTGCTCACGTCGCTAGGATTCAGAGTCAACGAGGAGAAGTCGGACCTGGTCCCTTCTCAGTCGTTTTGTCATCTGGGGATGTCTTTCCAAACCAAATTCAATTTGGTAGCGGTTCCCCAGGCCAAGGCTGTGATTCTCTCAGCTTTTGCTCTGACTCTGTCCCAGTGCATGTCCGCGACCACTCGGAGTTTTCTCCGGCTGATCGGTCTCTGCGGTTCGGTGACGGATCTCATTCCTCTAGGTCGGCTGCGTGTCAAACCTCTCCAACACTTTCTGCTCAGTCGTTGGAGGCCGAATGTAGATTCTCTGGATCAGGTGCTTCCATTTCCGGACTCTCTGTATCCTCACCTTCTTCCCTGGACAGATGTTCAGTGGATTACGCAAGGTGTTCCACTGGACTTACCCACGTCCGATCACGTTCTGACGGCAGATGCCAGCGATCTCGGATGGGGTGCGATGTTGGATCCTCTCGGTCTTTCCCTACACGGGATGTGGGACCAGGATCAAGCAGCTCTACACATCAACCAGAAGGAGCTTCTTGCTCTTCTTCTGAGTTTCAGGCAGTGGATCCCTCACCTGTCGAATCGCCAGGTCCTTCTACTATCCGACAATTCGACAGTGGTTGCTTACATTCGGAACCAGGGCGGCACGCACTCGGTTCTGATGTACGAGTTAGCTCGGGATCTTCTACTGCTCGCTCAGGATGTTCACGCCGGAGTGGTTGTTCGTCACATTCCCGGTCATCTGAACGTCCTAGCCGACTCCCTGTCCCGACAGGGCAGGGTTATTTCCACCGAGTGGATGCTTCACAGGGCAGTGTTCCAGTCGCTTTGCGATCTCTGGGGACGTCCCCACATCGACCTCTTTGCGACTCGTTGGAACCATCAGGTGGACACTTTCGTGTCCCCGTGTCCAGATCCTCTGGCTTTTGCCGTGGACGCTCTGTCATTCGATTCTAACGGTCTAGTCGGCTACGCCTTCCCGCCGGTTCCGATTCTTCCTCAGGTTCTCGCCAAAATTCGAACCTGCAGTTGTCGAATCATTCTGATCGCTCCCCTGTCGCCTCAGCGGGTGTGGATAAATCAGCTCCGCTCGCTGATGGCGGCGGTTCCGGCACGTCTCCCGCTACGCCGCGACCTTCTTTGTCAAGGTTGCCCGAGGAGGTTTCATGTCGACCCGACTTCGTTGTGCCTTCACGCATATCTTTTGTCAGGTCCTGTCTCCTCCGTAGAGGTTTTTCGAGATGAGCAGTGGAGTGCATTTCTTCTTCAAGGAGGCACTCCACTGGTTTAGCTTATGCAGCTAAATGGAAGATCTTCTGTCGATGGTGTGCTGATCACTCTGTTGATTATGCCAATCCTTTGATTTCACAGATTGCAGAGTTTCTGGTATATCTGTTTGATTCTCGGGGTCTCCAGCCTGTTACCATCAAGGGTTACGGGTCTATGCTTTCAGAGACTTTTTCTTATGTGGGGAAGCGTCGTATCGGCACTAATCCTTACCTCTCCAAGCTTGTTCGGCACTTTTCTTTGAAAAGGCCTCGGACTTTGCAGCTTACTCCACGATGGAATCTTTCATGGGTGCTGCTTTGCTTGGGGGGTGGGGGGGGGGGGTGCTGTTCGAACCTTTATCCCAGGTGGATATGCATTTTCCCACATATAAGATGGCTTTTCTGATGGCATTTGCTTCGGCCAGACGGGTTAGTGAGCTTCACGCCCTCTCAGTTGACCCAGCCTTTTTTAGGAGCTCTCCCAACAGTGTTACTTTTACCACTGATTGCTCCTTTTTGGCCAAGAATCAGTTACCAGATACTACTCCTCCTCCTATCTGTATCAGGGCTCTTCCTTCTGTTGAGGGTAATCGCCCTTTGCTCTGTCCGTGCTATTCGCATTTATCTTGATCGGACACGCTTCATCCGGAAAGGCAGGAAACGTTTTTTTCTGTCTCTCATTCCGGGTCGACAGAAGATCTCTCCTCGATCCATTTCTCGATGGATTTGTCTTGCTATTCGTACGGCTTATGGTCGTTTAGCAGCTGGAGATTGTATTACCAATCGTATTTCTGCCCACGAGGTGCGGGCAGTGTCCACCTCTTGGGCTTATTCTAACTCCGTCAAGTTGTCGGATGTTATGCAGGCAGCCTACTGGAGAAATGCTTCTACTTTCTCCACCTTTTATTTGCACCAGTTGCAGGAGCAGTCGGAGGACCTTTTTGCCCTGGGTCCTCTTTCTTCTGCTCAGGCTGTTGTCTGCCATAGCCATTAGGCTTCTTGAAGGTCAGTTTCAGCCTTGTGCTGTTACTGCCCTTTTTCTGTCTGTGTGTCACACAGGCTCATATGTCTCTTTTCATTGTCCTTTACCAATGATTGCGACATTATGGTTGATAAGCCTCGGGACCTCTTCCTTCTGCTTCACGGTTCCAGTGCACTGGGGTTATGTGTGGGTTGGTTATGCGATTCCCTCCAGCCTTTTGTCTATTCAGCCTGAAGTAAACAATTGTGAGTAGGTTGATAAGAAATCTAAATTTTACAGTAAATTTCCTTTCTTATTATACCTACCACAATTGTTTACATGGAGGCCCTCCCGTCTTCTTTACGGGTAAAGAATCTTTCCTCCCCGCTGATCACATAACTCTAACATTGACGGATTCAAAAAGAATGAGTCTTTAGAGATGGTACATGCGCACTGGCAATGGAAGTCGTGGAGTTGTACTTGGGAGAGAGCATCCCGTACTGGGTCTGCGCCGGTTGCACTCGACCCAGTTTTGGCTTATTTTTTATTGGTGCTTTTGCACCACTTTTCTTTCCCAACTTGCTTGGGAAAGACAAAAATAGAGAGTATTTTATCCGAGTTAGGGACTTCTACTGTAGTGCAAGCCTGAAGTAAACAATTGTGGTAGGTATAATAAGAAAGGAAATTTACTATAAAATTTAGATGTTCACTAAAATGACTAGAAAATGTCTCTTGAAAAACATTTCTGAATAAGGCCATTCTCAGGCATCTTCCTTGTCATTAAAATTATGCCAAAAAATTATTTTTTTTAACCTGTTTTGTTTTTAACTAGTCAAAATCTACACTGACTAACCCAATTCTTTTCCAGCTTTGATGTGTAATAATGTGTAATCAATATGATAGAAATCTGGACAAGGATAAAAACACTGTTGAATCATTAATGATTCCCAGGAGAGTAAACATATCAAATTTCTGAGATATTTCAAACTTTTCTTGGATTTAAAAAAAAACTCCCTCATCAAAAAATTCTAGGAAAATCGTATGAGAAACAAAAATGATTTTTAATAGCCCTACCAAAGATTTTTTATCTTTGGCCTCAAAAACATAGATTGTGTTTTGAAGACAGAAAATGAACAAATACTAGAATTTGAATGTCACTTTTTGTTGGTAGCACTGGCCGGATATGGCTGTTATATTAGTTAAATGGTTAACACGTGCACACGATATTTAGTATTTTAATTATTGTTTTTTTCAAATTTTTAAAAAAATCCAACAAAACCACATCATGTGCCAACCCCCCACCCCTTATTGGAATGACCTCAATGAGCTCATTCAAATGAGGGGACACATGATATGGTTTTGTTAACATTTCTTGAAAAATAATATTTTTCAGCTGCTTAATTTCTAAATTACGCAGACAGATGCAGCCGATTGATTAGGTACAGGATTAACAGTTTCAATGGAATGATCTGCTTTACAATGATGGTTGAGTCTTAATGTATCTTGGACTAGTAGCAGTGGGGCGTGAATATCTGGAAAGACCTTCATTTTAAAAGTGAAGCTCAAAGGTGTTATCCCTTTTAGAGTTTCTAAAATAATTTTTCCAGACTCACAACCTTGCACACTTGTGGCTAAAATGTGACATCTATTAAAGTCTTGGCAGTCTTTTACTAGAAACTACTTCCATGTTTATTCCCTTTGTGAACTAACTTGCTGAAAGCTGTATTTACGAGTATCCACCTTTTGGTACTGAAAATTTGTCATGGTTGAGATCCCTTTCCAACATTGTATTACATCACAGCATTTTAATGTCAAGTGATTTATCATCCTTAGGAAAGAGGTCACATTTCTGGAAGAGTAAACAGAAGGAAACCAAGAGCAATTCTAGTAATCTTTCCCACTAGTTGTCTGAGGTTTTGAAATTTGGACAAACAGAAAATCGATTACCCTGTTTCTATAGAGGTGAACTAAAGGAGTTATCAATGTCCATTTATTTATTTATTGGGGTTTAATGACACTTTTGGCAGCTAGGGTCACCTCATGTTGGACAGTTTTATGGGTGGGTGGAGAACCCAGAGAGTACCACTGAGCAGTGACAAGCAACTGTCAGACTCTCCAACAAGACTAACTCCACACAAGCAGGGTTAGCACTGGTTGAAGATAAGTGCACCATCGACATACAGTGTGCCTTATTACACAGCACCACCATGTCCTCTGGTGGGCAATCAGGATTAAGTGTCTTGCCCAAGGGCACATCGCAGTTAATGCTGGTGGAGTTCGAAACGTGGACCTTTTGGTTTGAAGTTCAGTGCTGCAACCACTGAGCCACAGTGCTCCTTATCAATGTCTGATACTTGTATATAAATTTTCTGTGGTTGGAGATTTTACAGTTATTGAGCACTGAATCATTCTATGGAAAACTCAGTTTTGTACTATAGATAACGATTGATTCATTTATTTGCAGGTTCTTCAGATTTCCAACTAGTAACGTGGTCTAAAGATCAGTCTTTGAGAATATGGAAAGTTGATACAAACTTGCAAAAGGTATTTTATTTTTTGCATGTAAAAAAGGAGCTAACATGTCACGGCAAGTGGAACCAAAAAGTCATGTAAACCACCATCACTTGACTGTCCTTTTGCATGGGTAAATGCTTACTTAACACCAAGAAGACATTTGCAAAAATAATTTTGAACAACTGAAGATATTTTTTACCTCAAAACATATCTCATGGCTCCTTATTTGAATGAACTTGATGTGCTCATTCCCTTAAGCTGTCATAAGCTATGTTTTGGAAGGAAAATTTTTTAAAAATCATAAGATTTGAATGGGCTTTCTTATGAATAGTGTTGGATATGGTCGGTGCATTAGGTAAAGGTTAAACATGCCAAAATCATGCCTTAGTGACTTTCTTTCACCAGTCACTGAACATGAAAACTCAGTGTCTAGGAGTTTTATTGCAACTAAACCCAGTTTCTGACATATTAACACCATATTATTATACTAAAAACCAATGGCCTACACTTAGCTGGTGCAAACTCATTAATGTCCAGGGGCAAACACAAATTTTGAACCCCCCAATCCCAAAAATATTCATACAAAACCAAAAATTAGAAGTCCTATCTGGTCCTCCATACTTTTGCTCACTGCGCATGCGCAGTAACCAGGAAGTTTTCGAAACTGGCTCAAACATCATTCTTCTGTTTGGCCCAAAGTCAGTAACAACTGAACTGACATCTGTGCCTTAAAATCTCTTTTCTGAAGATGGCAGACACAAATCATTGATGATTATGGTGGATTCAAGGAAGTGAAAGGATGCTGAAAGTGAACTATGGTGGTTTTGGATGTTCAGGGCTGTAACTTTAAAATAATTATGTAAAATTATTCATGTTTCACATTTTCGGGACATGGGCCTGAACGTCATCATTCTTGCTAATGATAAAACCTACTGTTTGTTAAATGTTCCTTCCTCTCTCTCCCTATGAACCCTCTTGTTAAACTCACATGCTTTGTTGGCTTTTTTATTGAAATTTTTTATTAAATTTCTTTGGAGTTTAATGTGATATACGGAATGTTTATTCTGGTTAACCCCATGGTTATGTCCTCATCCTGTGGGTGTTAGGACGTATGCAGTCTTACATCTTCTACCAGATGCATTGTTTTTTCTTCTCATGAAGATCTGGCTTTGCATCAGGTAGTGATTGATTGGTTACTGACTTTGGGCTTATTGTATAGCCTGTTGTTTAGTTTCCGGTTTTTCCTGTTGACGTTTTTCACCTTGACAACGCTTTAATTTGTAGTATTATTATGTTATAGTATAGCACTGTTATCATATTATTAGTAGGATACATGTAGTAAATTATGCCGGTAGTGTAGCTTTCATTTTTTAGTGTTTGACCACACTTAGGCTCTATCGGGATGCCCTTGGGCTCATGAAGTTCCCTTTGGGAACGTAGGCTTTTTCAAAATTTGTTCGAAAATTTGTTTTTCAATTTTGATTTTTTTTTTCGAAACGATTTTGATTGCCATATATTCTAAATCCTTAATATGTATAAATTATTTTGTAGTTTAGGAGTGCAGTGGACTTTGTCTTAGGCTTAAATATTAATATGAAATCTTTTTGCTCTAAGTGTAAGGCGAGAAAATCTGCCTCGGATTTACACTCTTGGTGTCTTGCTTGTCTCAGATACATGTGCTGCTTGTGTAGTTTGGGATGCCAAACGTTGGAGGCGGGTGTCCCATTATGTTCGTGGTGAAGTTCCGATGCCGAAACTTTCACTGCAGGCTAATTCTAGCTTTTCAGACTTTTTTTCAGAGGAACATTAATATGGTGACGGTACAGCGACACCCATCCAAAATGTGCTGCCGTCTTCGTGCTCTGATGAGCAAACAGAGCTAGATGCAAAGGTGCTCATGAAACAAGGAATAAGGCCTCTTATTTCTTTACAAGCAGCTAGCTTGACCGGTGAAGTGGTAACCCTGCCAGTGGGGGCCGTAAAACTGGATAAGTCCGCAGCAGTCGAGGAGAGTGTAGATTTGAGAACAGCGAGCACCTCAAAATCAAAAGCTCACCCAGTGTCGACGGCAAAAGGGACGAAGCCGGCAAGTTTCTCAACGGGACGCTCGGCGAGATCTGGGATCAGATCGCAAGCAGGATAGCTTTCTCCATCCCATCAACAGTCAGGGCCGACTGTTGCAGTTGTGAGACACTTTACTGAGTCGAAGCTAACATCGTCGTTGGCCGATTGAGGCACTCCGTCCACAGCCAGGGCTTCTATTACCAAGCACATTAGACTGCTCACTAGCTGTTCCGCGAAGACGCTCCCAGTCTTCTCCTCCAAAGTTGGTCATCCGGTAGCTAGTAGTTCGAGGCATGATTATGCAGAGCATTTGAGATGTTCAGTGAAAAGATCTGGGGACAGATCTCCGTCCTGCGAACATCATGCGGCAAAGAAACATAAGACCGTTTTTCTGCAAGCCTCAGTAACGGACTTGCTGTCAAAGACTGCGCAGCTTATCGCAGCTTATCACAGCTTCCCAGCCAATGCAGGGGAGACCGTCAACAGACTCCGGGAGTGAGCTGTCGGATGGTGCTGGGTCGATATGGTCATCCGTTCATTTGGATGGAGCCGACCGAAATTCACAGCTAGACCAAGCGGATGAGGAAAGGGATTTGGAGGAAGATTCCCCAACCCTTTTGGAACAACATATGGAAACAATGAATTTTATTTATCAGTTTTTTCCTGATCTTGTTCCTCCTGGTCAACAAACTGCGACTGCTAGGCAAAAATCACTATCATCCCTAGATAGGGATACCCAGCAGAGAAAACACGATGTTCTTTCCTTCTCAGGTTAATCGGTTCATGTGTCGGAGGCCTTCAGCCACATTGACGACGCAATATTCAGCCTAGCAAATTCAAGAAAGAAAAATCCTTTCTTATCGACATCTTCTATTCACATACCGTTTCCTGGACCAAGAAAATTAAAAATGGTTAGAGAAGATGTTCAGAGAGCTCCTCTGCATCTGGATGATTGGACTGTAGGTCTGAATATCTCACCACCTGCATCATTCAATGTCTGCTCAGATGTGATCAAATCTACAGTTGATTCTAGTCGGGCAGTTTTGGATGCTATGTCCTACGCGTATCACCAGGGCTTTGGATCATTGTCTTGTTGGGAAAGAATTTGACGATATTAATTCACCTCTCAGAGTTCTTTCCGGGGCCGTTATATATGTCACACATCATTCCGTCCTTACAGTGGCTAATATGGAATTGATAAGACGATCAGGTGAAAAGCTCTCTAAGAGTTGCTCCGGTTTCTGGGCATACCTTGTTTGATGACAAGTTATCCTTAGTGTATGAAGAACCTACCAAAAAAGCTACCAGCATTCGTTTGCTGAGGTCAGGTTCCCAGCAGCAGTCGTATGCTTGATGTGGTAGACGAAGGGGCTCCAGTTCGCAATCAACGAAAAAATGCTCCTTGCGGGGTTCTAAGAAACCCTTGTACAACTATGCAGGGAACCATCAGTATAGCGACTCTGGAAAGGGTTGTAAATCTTATAGAGATTATAAGCAAGATGCCCCTAAGCCGACGGCATGAGGTGGTTCTCGGGGAGGACGTGGCTTCTCTACTCGAAGGCCTCGCAGGTCATACAGGTGATGGTCTAAACCTCTATTGCTCTCCAGTTGGCGGAATATTATCAAACTTCACGAGAAACTGGACAGACATAACGGGAGATCAGTGGGTCAGGAATGTAGTCAGAATGTGTCTTCAGGTATCATTCTGTTCAAAGCCCCCACTTACAAGAAGTCCACATTGGACAGATCTTCCGGGAAATCCTACAAAAAAGGAGTCTCTTCTTGTAGAAATTCAATCTCTCCTTGTAAAGGAAGCAATAGAGGTCGTAGAAAATCCCAACTCACCCATATTTTACAGGCACCTGTTTCTTGTGTCGAAACCCGACGGCTCGTTTCGACCAGTCATAGACTTGAGCTGGATAAACAAACTGATTATCGCTCCAAAGTTCTATATGGAAACTATTCAGTTGGTAAAAGCGAGCATTTGAGTGAATGACTTTGCGGCAAGCATAGACCTAAAGGATGCGTACTTTCATGTCATGGTTCATCCATCTTTCAGAAAGATCCTGCGCTTTGTCGTTCAAGGGAAGATTTGTCAGTTCAGAGCGATGTGCTTCAGTCTGAACCTGGCAGTTTGGGCGTTCACTCGAATAATGATCTCGGTAATGTCATACTTCCGAGCTCATTTAGTCGTGGTAACGTTGGCTTATCTGGACGACATTCTTTAGAGATACAGTGACAAAGGTGCACTTCAGAACAATGTGCAGAGTCTACTTCATTTATTCTGACGTCTCAGTTTCATTATAAACGAAAAGAAGTTGGATTTAGCTCCGTCCAAGTCCTTCATTCACTTGGGGATGAGCTTCGAGACTCAAAGCAATCTGGTTCGCCTTCCGATAACCCGAAATTAGTCAGCTGCTTTGCTCGCTTTTGTCAAAACTCTCTCACAGTATCAGCGAGTGAGTTTATGCGACTGATGGGTCTGTCTGGGCAGCAGCAGACTTGATTCCGCTGGGACGATTACACACGCGTCCTCTCCAGATTTTCTTTACTCAGAACTGGAGTGTGAAAACGCATTCGCTCGAAGACCAGATTGTTTTAACAGATCTGCTAAAACGTAAGGTTCAGATTTGGGTGGATCTCGAGTAGTTAACTCAAGGAGTACCGCTTCAAGTATGGGATCCGGTCTTTACTATTATGAAGGATGCGAGTCTGACAGGTTGGGGTGCGTCCCTGATTCCTGTAGACCTGAAGTGCCTCGGTCTTTGGGACTCTTCGTTCCTGGAAAAGTACATAAACATCAAAGAGATTGTCTATTTGGCTTGCACTGAAACACTGCATTGCTCACGTAGCCAACGTCCATGTACAGATTCTGTCGGACAATTCCACAGTAGTGGCTTATCTCAGGAACCAGGGCGGCACTCATTCAATTCTTCATTCAATACGAATTGACGGAAAAATTCTCCTATTTACTCTGTCATCACATTCATCTCTCAGTCCGTCATATTTTGGGGCGTCTGAATGTAGTAGCAGACTTGCTCTCAAGGAAAGGTCGCCTGTTTCCATCGGAGTGGACTCTCAACAAACGAATATTCAAGCAGATTTGCTACCAGTGGGATCGTCCCATTATAGATCTCTTTGCCACAAATCTAAACAATCAGCTTCCGCCATTCTTGTCACCTTGTCCAGATCACTGAGCGTACTCAGTAGATGCTCTGTCGATCTTATGGAACAGAATAAGGCCACACAAAGTAGATCTTCTATTTCTCAGGCCATTATTTGTGAAATTGCATGCAGGGGAGCGGTTTTTTATTTTATTTTTTATTGCAGTAATTACTTCTTTGCCATCAAAAGTTCATGTTCTTGGTTCAAGTTTTAGGCCTCATAATCTACAGAATAGCATGGGTGGTGGTGTATTTCACCCCTTGAGTGCAAGAAGGCTTTGCAATGCTAAAGCATTGCAAAGCCTTCTTGCACTCCAGGGACAAATTCATCAATTTTTTTAACTTGGGTAAAATATCAGACATAAACCATTTAATTTTAATTTTTTTAAAGTTTAAATTGATTATAAAAAGAGAGCATGCGGCAGCCAAAAGGACCATGCGGGAGGGCCTGAGAAACAGATTTTTAATTTTTTTAGGCCTAATAGGATATATATATCCTCCAACTCTGCTGATTCAGCAGATTCTGTGAAAAATCAAACAGTCTCACTGCAAAATCTTGCTGGTAGCACCTCTGTCATCTCAGAAACCTTGGCTCAACCTGGTAAGGTGTCTGTTATAGGATATTCCCCAGAAACTTCCTCCTCTCAAGGACCTTCTGTATCAGGGGAAGTCCCACACACTGCATCACAACCTGGAAGGTCTCAACCTTCACGTTTTTCCATTGTGCGGTCCTTCCTGCACAGGAAGCAGTTTATGAGCAGTGGATGCAATTTCTAACTGTAGGAGGACCTCCTCTTCATTGAATTATGCAGCGAAGTGGAGAGTTTTCTTTCGTTGGTGTACAGATCAGTCGGTGGATATATATAATCCATCTATTCCTCAAATTGCCAATTTTCTGGTCTACCTGTTGGATGTACTCAAACTGCAGCCCGTTACGATTAAGGGCTATAGATCTATTTTATCAGACACATATTCTCATCATGATAACTTTAGTATTGGATTAGATCCTTCTTTATCTAAACTAGTTGGAAATTGCTCGATCAATAGACCGAGAACCCTCAGATTAATTCCTAAATGGAATTTAGCTTGGGTTCTCTTGAAGCTTCAAAAAGCTCCTTTTGAGCCATTAGGCGATGGAGAATTTAAATTCCTGACTTCTAAAATGGCATTTCTCTTCGCCTTTGCTTCTGCCAGAAGAGTTAGTGAACTCCATGCATTATCTGTTGAAGATTCCCATTACCCTAGTGTGGGTAATACTATTACTCTTACTACGGAAGTGGGATTCTTGGCTAAGAATCAGATTCTGGAAAAGCGGCTGGAGCCTATTGTCATTAAGGCCTTACCATCCTTGGACAACCGTAGACCGCTGTTGTGTCTAGTGAAGGTGATGCGCATATATAAACAACGATCTAGCTTCATTAGAAAAGGAAGAAAACGGTTTTTCCTTTCGCTTTTACCTAACAGAAAAGATATTTCTGTTCATTCAGTGGCTAGATGGATTCAATTGGCAGTAAGAATCGCTTACGAGAATCTATCGGCCAATCAACATGCTGTCAATAAGATTTCAGCACATGAGGTTAGGGCACTATCTTCTTTTTGGGCTTATTCTAATAGTATTGCTATTACTGATTTAATGAAGGCAACCTACTGGACGCAACCATCTTCATTTACTAAGTTATATCTTAGAAATTTAGAGTCTATCTCCGGTGACCTTAGATCCTTGGGTTCTCTTTCTGTCTCACAGAATTTCATCCATTAATAACACATCTCAGTATTGTCTTAGGCTGTCTGCTTGAGCACTGGTGCCAATCTGCCGCCCTCTTCGTTCTGAGGATTTTCCCCATAATATCATCTGGCTTTATAGTGAAAAGCAAGGGAATACCTCCTCCTGAGACAGTAGTCCAGCGTCGGTGCTTGGTGGTTTTAATGTGTAGCTCGGTGTGAAGCAACAATTATGTCTCATTTATGTATTGCTTTTAATGTGTTGCTCAGTGTGAAGCAATATGTATATGTCATGTGTCATACGAACGTTAATATACAATCCTCTGACACTTTTAAATGAGTATAAGGCATCTCATTCTCTAGACTTCCTTATAATTGCTTTCCTTCATCCAATTAGCATAAAGGGTTATGCTGGTATTAAATGGAGAAATTATTGTATATTTCTCCAATATATGATTGGTGTTGAGGCATTCTCTTTTTTCTATGGGAAAAAAAGAAAGACATATGTAATTCCTATGTCTTGTCCTATTCTCCTGTAGGAGCTATTCTTTATTGTGGAGTAATAGAGATATTACAGTCATCTAAGTCCTAGGCCCTCCAACCTTTTTACGATTCAGCTAAGTCTGGGCCATTGGTTTTTAGTATAAAAATATGATAAATTTATAGTAATTTGTATATTTTTAATACTAACCAATGGCCGAGATGGGGATGGCCGTCCCATGAATGGGCACTCATGCCTGCCTGCTGATATATATATAACATCTAGCAGACATAACTAGGAAGAATGATGTTGGTGCCAGTATCGGTCACTTCCTGGTTACTGCGCATGCACAGTGAGCAAAAGTATGGAGGACCAGATAGGACTTCTAATTTTTTGTTTTGTATGCAAATTTTGGGGATTGGGGGGGGTTCAAAATTTGTTTGGCCCTGGACATTAATGAGTTGCAGCAGCTAAATCTGGGTCATTGGTAAGTATTAAAAATATACTAATTACTATAAATTTATCATATTTTTATACAACAACCAATGGCCCAGACTAGCTGGTGCTAACTCAAAAATTAATCCAGGGCCAAACACAAATTTTGCCCCCCAATCCCCAAAATTTGCATGCAAAACCGAAAATTCAATATCTTATCTGGTCCTCCATACTTTTTGGATCTGCCCATGTGCACTATCCAGGAAGACACCAAAATTGGCGCCAACCATCATTCTTTGTTTGGCCCTGAAGTCAGCAACAATGAACTGACATCTGTGCTTTTAAATCTCATTTTTGAGGATACCAGACACAAATCAATGGTCAATTTGGTGGATCCATGGACATAAATGGATGATGGAAGTGAACAATGGTGGTCAGGAACGTTCAGGGCTGTAACTTTATAATTTTTATCAAAATTATTTCATGTCTCCCAGTTTCGGGACATGGGCCTGACGTCATCATTCTTGCTAATGATTTTTCCACTGTTTGTCAAGTGTTCCTTTCCTATCCTTCCTTGAAGCCCTCCTGTTCAACTCCCAAGCTTTTTGGTTTGTTTTTATTGAATTTTTTTATAAAATTTCTTGGGAGTTTGACGTGTATTACAGAATGTTTATTCTGAATATCCCCAGGGTTATATCCTCACCCTTGGGGTGTTTGGGCATTTGGGTCATGCATCTTCTGTCCGATTTATCGTTTTTTCTTCATCTGACAGATGAAGCATTACATCGGGTAGCTTTAAAAATCTGTTACTGACTTCGGGCCTTTTTATTCTGTGCCTGGGGTCTTGTTTACGATTTTTCCTCTGACTTTGGTTTCATTGGCAACATCCTATAAATATATGTAGTTTCAACTTATTATTACTGTAGGATTGTTATAGATACATGTTATAATATTCCGGTAGTGTAGCAATTTTTTTTGGAATTTTGTCCACACTTAGGCTCTATCGGGATACCTTTGGGCTCGTCGTGTTCCCTTTGGGAACTTAGGCTTTTGTCAAAAAAATTTCGAAAGATTTTTTTTGGGAAATTAATTTTTCGATTTGTATTTTGAATGTTCATTATGTCTCCCCTTCCCAGAAGGGAGACATATTGTTTTAGTGCATATTCTTCTTCTTCTCATACAAACTTTGTCAGGGCCATAACATTTTGTCTTTTGACCTACACCTTAGATACTTGGCATGTGGATGTATCACCATGAGCCAGTGTGCAGTGTACCATAGTGACCTTCATGTGACCTTGACCTTTGACCTGAAGGTCAGATTTATGCGCTTTTTTAAGGGAAACTGTCTGGACCAGAACTTTTTTGTATTTTGAGTCAGGCTTTAGATATTTGGCATGTGGATGTATCACCATGAGCCAGTGTGTAGCATACCATTGTGACCTTCATGTGACCTTGACCTTTGATCTGAAGGTCAGATTTGTGCTTTTTTTCAAGGAAACTTTGTCTGGACCAAAACTTGTTTGTCTTTCGAGCCAGGCCTTAAATATTTGGCACGTGGATGTATCACCATGAGCCGGTGTGTCGCATACCATTGTGACCTTCATGTGACCTTGACCTCAAGTCAAATTTATGTACTTCAAATAGTGAGTAATTGTCCAGACCAGAATTTTTTTGTTTTTTGACCTAGGACTTGGTTATTTCACATGTGGATGTGTCACCATGAAACCGCATGTTCGCTACCTTGATGAACTGCATGTGACCTTGACCTCTGACCTCAAGGTAAGATTTATGTACTTCAAATAGGGAATAATTGTCCAGATCAGAACTTTTTTGTTTTTTGACCTAGGACTTAGATGATTGACATGTGGATGTATCACAATGAGACCACATGTCATCATAACCTTCATGTGACCTTGACCTCAAGGTCAAATTTATGTACTTTAAATAGGGAGTAACTGTCCAGATCAGAATTTTTTTTTTTTTGGACATGTGGATGTGTCACCATGAAACCGCATGTCCGCTACCTTGATGAACTGCATGTGACCTTGACCTCTGACCTCAGAAGGAAGGGGAGACATATGTTTTAGTGTGCTAAAACACTTTCTAGTTATTATGTATCCTTATCATATATTTATTGTGAAGTTGGTGGGAGTACTATCGACTTTCTTTGATTAATTATGAAAGCTTATTGTTCAAAATGCAGGGCGAGGAAATCTTCCTCAGATTTACATGCTTGTTGCCTTACTTGTAGTCGATGTACTCCCACTAATTCTTGTCCTACATGTGTTGATTGGGATGACAAACGTTGGACACGGTTGTCACGGTATGTTGTTAGCAGTGAGAGGCCAATGCCAGTCCTCTCGCTGCAAAGTCAATCAAGTTTCTCAGTTTCTTTTACAGAGGAACAAGAACATAGTGATGGTTATGTGACATCTTCCAGAAGTGTGATACCGTCATCACGCTCTGATGAGCAAACAGAGCTAGCTGCCAAAGTGCTCATGAATATTAGGCAGGGGATAAATCGCGCTCTGATGAGCAAACAGAGCTAGCTGCCAAAATGCTCATGAATATTAGGCAGGGGATAAAGCCTCTAGCCGGTGGTTTTAGTCCCTTGTCTGCAGCTAGCTCGACCGGTGAAGCGGTTACTTCATCCGTGGGTACCGTGACATCAGGTACGTCCGTTGCGGTCTTAAGAAGTGGATTGGGTAGAGCGAGCACTATAAAACATAAACATTCTCATCCAGCGACGACGGAACAAGGGAAGAAGCCAGCAAGTGTTGCGGGAAGCTTGGCAAGGTCTGAAAGGACCGCGAGCAAGAGAGGTCCCTCTCTATCACAGCAACATCTGGGGCCAGATGTTGTGATAAAGAACTTGCGTGAGTCGGAGCATACGTCCACACCTACTGTTCAGGATGCTCCATATAGATCGCAGCCGGCCTCGGCTACAGTTACGGCTTCTTCCACTTCATCTACTAAGCACACATGACCACAGTCTAGCTACCTGACTTCGGATATCCAGCTTGCTACACGAAGAAGGGACTACTCTTCGCCGGTGAAGTTGGACCATCCGGTAGCTAGGGAGACAAGGCCTCGATCATCGGGGCATTCGGAGAAAAGAGCCATCTCTGACACACCGTCCCAGGAGCAGCAAGCTGCGAAGAAACAAAAGACCGCCGCTCCTCAGTCCTCGTTGACGGACTTGCTGTCGCAGATTGTGCAGCTGATAGCAGCATCCCAGCAAGTGCAAGAGCAGCCTCCTCCAGACTCAGAACATGAGCTGTCGGACCGTGCTGTCCAGTCGTCTGCTCACGCAGATGCAGGGGACCAAGATTCACAACTGATTCTCTCGTATGGTGAAAGGGATATGGAAGAAGTTTACCCTTCCCTTTCAACACATGGTTGCGATGGCTTTCATCCATCAATACTACCCTGATTTTGTTCCGTCGAATCAGAATGCTGCGACGACAAGGAAGAAACCGCTGATGTCGTTGGACGCAGACTTTATCCGGACAAAGGAGGAGGTCCTTTCTTTTCCGGTTCAGTCTAGGCGGGTGTCACAGGCCTTCGGCCATATAGAATACGTCATATTTAATCTCTCAAGTACAAGGAAGAAAGGCGGTTTCTTAACTTCATCTTCTATTAACATACTGTTTCTTTGACCACATTCATTTAAAACAGTCGGGAAGATGTTCAGAGAGTTCCTGTGCGTTTGGATGAGCAGGCCAAGAATCTAGAGGTATCCTTACCTTGATCATTCACAATTCACTCGGGCACAATTGAGACTGCAATTTCTTCACATAGAGCGAATTTGGACGCTATGTCTTGCGCAGATCACCTTACAAGAGCTATGGCGCAATGTCTCAACGGAAAGGAATTTGAGGACGTTCGTACATCTCTTAGAGTTCTTTCCAGGGCAATTATGTATACCACGTATAACTGTGCCCTAACAGTGGATAATTTGGAGTTAATTAGACGGATGCTGCCCTTGCGTCGTCATCACTGATAGATGACAAGGTGATAAACTCTCTCCGAGTCGCTCCGGTCTCCGGACATACCATATTCGATGACCAGCTTTCATTAGTTTATGACCAGGCTACTAAGAAAGCATTTTATGCTCTGCTTTTAAAGTCTGCATCTCATCGACCCACTGCAGCAGATAAGAGTAAAGGAGGACATTCCAGACAGAAATCGTCAAAAGGGGACTCCTCATGAGGGTATAGGAAACCCTCTTATATATTCTTACTCTGGAGGTCCTCAGTATAGCGACCCGGGAAAGGGGCAGAGGTCTGATTGGGACTATCAGTCAGATGCCCCAGGCCGACGGATGAGGTTCTTCGCGGGGAGGACGTGGTTTCTTCTCCTGTAAGCCTCGCAGGTTGTACAGGTGATGGTCAAGACCTCTATTGCTTACCATTTGGCGGAAGGTTATCAAGCTTCGCGAAAAACTGGATAACAATCACGGAAGCCCAGTGGGTGAGAAGTGTAGTCTCAGATGGTCTACGGCTATCATTCCGAGGGAAACCCCACTAACAAGATGTCCACATTGGACAAATCTTCTGTCAGATCCTTGCAAAAGAGAGTCTCTCATAGTGGAGGTACAAGCTCTCTTATCAAAGGAAGCAATAGAGGCCGTCGAGAATAAAAATTCTCAAGGTTTCTACAGTCACCTGTTCTCGTACCGAAGCCAGACAGCTTGTTCCAACCGGTTATTGACCTGAGGTGGATAAACAAGCTCATTGTGGCTCCAAAATTCTATATAGAGACCATTCGGTCGGTGAGGACGAGCGTTCGAGTGAACGACTATGCAGCAAGCATAGATCTAAAGGATGCGTACTTTCATGTCCTGGTACATCCGGCATTCCGGTTCCCCGTACAAGTGAAGGTGTATCAGTTCAGGGCAATGTGCTTTGGTCTGGACCTGGCTCCCTGGGCATTCACTCGAATAATGAACTCGGTAATGTCACATTTCTGAGCTCATTCGTCTGCGGTAATGTCGGCTTACTTGGACAACATTCTACAGAGATACGGCAACAGAATTATTCTTCAGAACGATGTTCAAAGTCTGCTTCTATTACGCCGACGTCTGGGTTTCATCGTAAATGAGAAAAAGTCGGATCTAGCTCCGTCCAAGTTGTTCATTCACTTGGGAATGAGCTTAGAGACTCACAACAATCTGGTTTGTCTGCCGTTACCCAGAGCGAAATTAGTCAGTTGTTATGCTCGCTTTTGTCTACATTCAGATGCATTAACAGCGAGAGAATTCCTGCGATTGTTGGGGCTGTGCGGAGTGGCTGCAGTTCTTATTCCGATGGGTCACCTGCGCACACATCCCCTCCAGATATTCTTTACTCAGAACTGGAGTATGAAGACGCATTCGCTCGAAACCAGTATTGTTTTAATGGACCTGATAATACAAAGGGTTCAGATTTGGGCAGATATTCAGTGGTTAACTCAGGGAGTTCTGCTGCAACTGCCGGATCAGGCTTTCACGATTATGGCAGATGCGAGTCAGACGGGTTGGGGCGCGACCACAAACTTGAAGTGTCAGGGTCTTTGGGACCCTTGGTTCCTGGAGAAACACATAAACATCAAGGAGATGATGTCGATATGGCTAGCGCTACAGCATTGGATTCACATAATAGCGGACTCTCATGTTCAGATTTTGTCGGACAACTCGACAGTGGTAGCGTACATCAGGAACCAGGGCGGCACTCATTCGATTCCGTTATGCGAACTAACGGAGAAGATTCTTCCATATGTTACGAATCATCATGTTCAGCTTTCTGTCCATCATATACCAGGTCATCTGAACGTAATAGTAGACTCGCTCTCTCGGAAAGGTCGCCTGTTGTCATCGGAGTGGATGCTCAACAAGCGAGTATTCAGGCAGATTTGCTACCAGTGGGATTGCCCCATGATAGATCTGTTTGCGATGCACCTGAACAATCAGTTACCGACATTCATGTCGCCATGTCCAGACCATCGAGCATACGCAGTAGACGCTCTGTCGATCTCATGGGACGGAATGCTAGGATATGCGTATCCTCCAATTCCATTGATTCAGCAGATTCTGTTAAAGATCAAACAGTCTCATTGCAAAATTGTTCTAGTAGCACCTCTGTCATCACAGAAACCGTGGATCAATCTTCTCAGGTGTCTGTTATGGGACATTCCCCAGAAGCTTCCTCCACGAGAGGACCTTCTTTATCAGGGGAAGTCTCGCACACTGCATCACAACCCGGAAGGTCTCAACCTTCATGTATTTCCGTTGTGCGGTCTTTCTTGCATAGGAAGCAGTTTACAGGACGTGCAGTGGATGCAATTTCTAACTGCAGGAGGTCCTCCTCTTCGTTGAACTAAGCAGCTAAGTGGAAGGTTTTCTTCCGTTGGTGTAAAGATCAGTCGAAAGATGTTTATGATCCGTCCATACCAAATATTGCCAATTTCCTGGTCTACTTGTTTGACAATCTCAAACTGCAGCCCGTCACTTTTAAGGGGTATAGGTCTATGTTATCAGACACTTACGCTCATCATGATAACTTGGCTATTGGATCTAATGCTTCATTGTCCAAGCTGGTTAGAAATTTCTCTGTTAATAGACCTAGAACCCTCAGATTAATTCCTAAGTGGAATTTGGCTTGGGTTCTGTTGAAGCTTAAAGAAGCTCCGTTTGAGCCATTGGATATTGTAGAGTTCGAATTCTTGACCTATAAAACAGCATTTCTCTTAGCCTTTGCATCTGCTAGAAGAGTTAGTGAACTTCATACTTTATCAGTTGATGATTCTCACTACCGTAGTGTGGATAATACCATTACCCTAACTGTGGAAGTGGGATTTCTGGCTAAGAATCAGACTCCAGATAAATGGCCTGAGCCTATTACCATTAAGGCTCTGCCATCCTCGGACAACCAAAGGCCTCTGCTTGTCCAGTCAGGGCTATGCGCATATATAAACATCGATCAGATTTTATTAGAAAAGGAAGAAAACGTTTCTTTCTTTCATTGATTCCTAACAGAAAAGATATTTCTGTTCATTCAGTTGCTAGATGAATTCAGCTGGCAATACGCATTGCCTTTGAAAATCTATCTTTGGGTCAACGTTCTGTAAATAAGATATCAGCACATGAAGTTAGAGCTCTGTCCACTTCTTGGGCTTATTCTAACAGTATAGCCATTACTGATCTCATGAAGGCTGCATACTGGACACAGCCCTCTACATTTACCAAGTTTTACCTGAGAAATTTAGAGTCCATATCTCTGGTGACCTTAGATCTTTAGGTCCTCTTTCTGTTGCTCAGAATGTCGGCCATTAATGGTCACATCTCTAGTTATTTAGGCAGCCCGTTCCAGCATTGACACTGTTCCGCTGCCCTCTTTTTCTGTGTTCTCTCGGAAAGGTGGGGGGGGGGGGGGGGGGGGGACGTTTTTTTCCCTTATGATCATCTGACTTTATAGTGAAAAGCAAGGGAAGACCTCCTCCCATGTCAGTAGTCCTGAGTCAGTGCTGGAATGGTTTTAATGTGTAGCTCGGTATGAAGCAATAATTATGTCTCATTTATGTACTGTTTTTAAAGTGTAGCTCACCGTGAAGCATTTGTATATGTCACGTGTCAAACAGGCGTTAATATACAATCCTCGGACACTTTTAAATGACTATAAAGAGTCTCATTCTCTGGACTATCTTTATATATTGGTATTTTTATACTGTACCAATGACCCAGACTTAGCTTAGCTGGTGCTAACTCTTAAAAATTCAGGGCCAAACACAAATTTTGCCCCCCCCCCCCCCCATCCCCCAAATTTGCATCAAAATCCAAAAAATCCATGTCCTTTTTGGTCCTCCATACTTTTGTCCACTGCGCATGCACAGTGTCAAGGAAGTACCAAAATTGGTGAAAAATCTTCATTCTTTGTTTGGCCCTTCAATCAGTAACATCTCACTGATCTCTGTGCTTATAATCTCAGTTAAAATGATGCCAGACACAAAATCATGAAGGAAATGGTGGGTCTAAGGATGAAATAAGAGGATGAGAGGAGGAAACAGTGGAAGGATGTGTTCAGGGCTGTAACTTATAATTTTTATATAAAATTATTTCATGTTCCCTAATTTCGGGGTATGGGCCTGATGTTTTCATTCTTGCTATGAAATCTCCACTGTTTGTTCAGTGTTTCCTTGATACCCCCCTGGCTAATCTCCCATGCTTTTGGCATAATTTTTTTAATTTTTTTAACTGAAATTTCTTGGGAGTTTTAGCATAGTTACAGAATGTTTATTCTGTTGTCCCCATGGTTACGTCCTCACCCTAGGGGTGTTCATGTTCCCTAATCTCCCTAACCCTGGCTAATCTCCCATGCTTTTGGCATAATTTTTTTAATTTTTTTAACTGAAATTTCTTGGGAGTTTTAGCATAGTTACAGAATGTTTATTCTGTTGTCCCCATGGTTACGTCCTCACCCTAGGGGTGTTCAGGCGTTTTGGTCATGCATCTACCATCCGATGTACTGCAGTTTCTTCTGTGGAAGATTCTGTTTTACATCGGATAGTGTTTTAAAATTGGTTACTGATTTCAGGCCATATTTTCAGTGCCTGGAGTCTTGTTTCCAGTTTTTATTGACTTTTGTTTACGTTGACAACGGTTACTTCTGACAGTGATTCCTTGCCTTCGGTGAGGTTCTGCTTGTAGCCAGATACATTAATATTGTCTGTATGTGTAACATTAATTTTTAGATATGTTTTAAAATTTTTGTCCACACTCAGGCTTTTTTGGGATCCATTTGGGCTCATCGTTCCCTTTGGGAACTTGGGCTCATCTCAAAATTTTTTCGAAAATTTTTTTCTTTTGAATTATTTTTCAAAATTTTTTTAATGGATTATATTATTATTATGTATCTTTGTATTTTCAAGGGTTAGTGCGAGTACTACGGCTGTTTAATATTTTTATGTGTACCCATACTATGTATGGTACACATAATGCCGGCATCCGGGGTGACCATCTGTCATTCGTCCATCCTTTGTCCGTCCGTCCGTCTGTCCGTCCATCTGTCCGTCCAGCATCCGTATCCATTTCTTTGGCATTCGATAACTTGAAAAATATTGCTTGGTTTGTCAAGTTACTTTATATTTGTGTTCAGGTTACTGATGTGCCAAGCTGTATAGTTTTTGGTGTAAATCGGATAATTTGATCCTGAGATATTAACCCTTTATCCTTCAAATTGAAAATTCCTCCAATCCCTTTAGCATTTGATAACTTGAAAAATATTGCTTGGATTGTCTAGTTACTTTATATTTGTGTTCAGGTTACTGATTTGCCGAGCTGTATAGTTTTTGGTGTAAATCTGTTATTTTGATCCTGAGATATTAACCCTTTATCCTTCAAATTGAAAATTTCTCCAATCTCTTTGGCATTCGATAACTTGAAAAATATTGCTTGGATTGTCAAGTTACTTTATATTTGTGTTCAGGTTACTGATGTGCCGAGGTGTATAGTTTTTGGTGTAAATCTGTTATTTTGATCCTGAGATATTAACCCTTTAACCTTCAAATTGAAAATTTCTCCAATCCCTTTGGCATTCGATAACTTGAAAAATATTGCTTGGATTGTCAAGTTACTTTATATTTGTGTTCAGGTTACTGATGTGCCGAGCTGTATAGTTTTTGGTGTAAATCTGATAATTTAATCCTGAGATATTAACCCTTTATCCTTCAAATTGAAAATTCCTCCAATCCCTTTGGCATTCGATAACTTGTATGGCTTGGATTGTCAGGTTACTTTATATTTGTGTTCAGGTTACTGATGTGCCGAGCTGTATAGTTTTTGGTGTAAATCGAATAATTTGATCCTGAGATATTAACCCTTTATCCTTCAAATTGAAAATTCCTCCAATCCCTTAGGCATTCGATAACTTGAAGAATATTGCTTGGATTGTCTAGTTACTTTATATTTGTGTTCAGGTTACTGATGTGCCGAGCTGTATAGTTTTTGGTGTAAATCTGATGATTTGATCCCGAGATATTAACCCTTTATTCTTCAAATTGAAAATTCCTCCAATCCCTTTGGCATTCGATAACTTGAAAAATATTACTTGGATTGTCAAGTTACTTTGTATTTGTGTTCAGGTTACTGATGTGCTGAGCTGTATAGTTTTTGGTGTAAATCTGTTATTTTGATCCTGAGATATTAACCCTTTATCCTTCAAATTGAAAATTCCTCCAATCCCTTTTGCATTCAATAACTTGAAAAGTATTGCTTGGATTGTCAAGTTACTTATTATTTGCGTTCAGGTTACTGATGTGCCGAGCTATATAGTTTTTGGTGTAAATCTGATAATTTAATTCTGAGATATTAACCCTTTATCCTTTAAATTGAAAATTCCTCCAATCCCTTTGGCATTCGATAACTTGAAAAATATTGCTTGGATTGTCAAGTTACTTTATATTTGTGTTCAGGTTATTGATGTACTGAGCTGTATAGTTTTTGGTGTAAATCTGTTATTTTAATCCTGAGATATTAACCCTTTATCCTTCAAATTGAAAATTCCTCCAATCGCTTTGGCATTTGATAACTTGGGAAATATTGCTTGGATTGTCAAGTTACTTTATAATTATGTTCAGGTTACTGATGTGGTGAGCTGTATAGTTTTTGGTGTTAATCTGATAATTTTATCCGGAGATATTAACCCTTTATCCTTCAAATTGAAAATTCCTCCAATCCCTTTGGCATGAGATAACTCAAAAAATATCAATCCGATTGTCATGTTACTTTATATATTTATTCAGGTTACTGATGTGCTGTATAGTTTTTTATGTAAATCTGATAATTTGATCCGGAGATATTAACCCTTTATCCATCAAATTAGTAACTCCTCCAATCCATTTCTATATGTACCCATACCTTGTATGGTGTACATAATGTCCGCATGCGTGGTGGCCCTCCGTCATACAGCTTTCTACTAGTTGCACGTATGGGTACACATCTGATGATTTCATCGGCCTATTTTTTAAATATGAAAGAATATTGTTCAAATTGTAAATCGAGGAAGTCTTCCTCTTATTCTCATGCTCATTGTATTTGCTGTAGTCAATGTACTCGCACTAATTCTTGCTCAGTGTGTACCAATTGGGATGACAAACGTTGGAGACATGTGTCACGGTACAATGTTAGTGGTGAGAGGTCCATGCCGGTCCTCTCACTACATGGTCACTCTAGTTTTTCAGTCTCTTTTTCAGAGGAAAAAGAACAGGGTGATGTTTCCTTGATGTCTTCAGGAAGTGTGCTACCGTCGTCGCAATCAAATGAAGAGCTAGCGGCAAAAGTGCTCAAGGAAATCTGACAAGTGCCTAGATCCTTAGTAGGATTGACGACCTTGTCGCCATTTAGCTCGCCTGGTGAAGCTATCACACGTAAAGTGGGTGATGTGACACCGGGTTCGTCTGTTGCAGTCCAGGAGAAGAGAAGGGGTGTTGCGAGCACTATAATCTCGGATCACGCACACCCGGTGACGACGGATCGGAGGATGGAACGGAGGAAGCCAGTCAGTCCGGTAGCTAGCTCGTTCAGGTCTACCCAGACCGCGAGTGAGAGAGGTCTCTCTCTCTAACAACAACATCTGGGGCCAGATGTTGTTGTACGTAACGTTCGTCAGTCGGAGCATACATCCACTCCTCCTGCTCGGGATGCTCCGTTGCATAGACAGCCGGGCTCGGCTAGTCTATTGGCTTCCTCTTCCACAAGCCAGCACACACGACCGCACCTTGGATACGTGACCACAGATATCCAGCCTGCTTCTCCGACCAGGGATTCCACATTGACCAGGTCACTCCATCCGGTAGCCAAGGATACGAGGCCTTACCAGTCGGGACGTTCGCATAAAAGAATTATGCAAGAGGTACCAGGAGCTTCCAGTGGCTAAACAACATAAGACCGCAGCTCCAGAGGCCTCTGTGATGGACTTGCTATTGCAGATAGCACAACTCATCGCAGCATCCCAGCAACCTTCAGAAACTCTTTCAGATCAGGAATTCTGAGGAAGCTGGGTCGGTATGCTCCCCTGCAGTGTCAGAAACGGACGACCGAGATTCACATTTGGTCCAGTCGTATTGTGAAAGGGAATCTGTGGAGCTGGATTTTTCCTTTCTAGAACAACATAAGGTGGCCATAGATATCATCCGGCAACACCTTCCAGAAGTTGTTTCTCTGGACCAGAGAGCTGCGATACCAGATAAGAGACTGATAGCGTCACTGGACACAGACTTTTTCGGCCGGGCTAAGGACGTTGTGCCTGAGTTTCCGGCCCAGTCCAGAAATGTCTCACAGACATTTGAATTGCTGAATGACGCTATTTTCAGGCTAGCCTCTAAGACTGGCAGATCCAGTTTCTTATCGTCTCATGCTCTACATCTGCCGTTCATCAACAGTAGAAATAAATTTGAAATGGCAGGTCAGGGCGTTCTGAGATTTCCTCTGCGTTTAGACGACCAGGCAGAAGATTTGGAGTTGTCTTTGCCGGCGTCTATGTCGATTCTCTCCAGTACATTGGAGACGACAGTCTTGTCTAATGGAGCAAGTTTAGATGCCTTATCTTATGCAGATCACCTTACCAGAGCGTTATCACAATGTCTCGATGGAAAAGAATTCCAGGATGTTCAAACTTCCTTGAGAGTTCTTTCGAGGGCAGTCGCATATTCCACGTATAACTCTGCCCTTTCAGTGGCAAATTTGGAGTTAGTCAGATGTGATGCTGCCCTGGCTTCATCCACTAGGGTGGATTCTAAGGTGAAAAACTCTCTTCGAGTCGCTCCGGTTTCAGGAGAGCTTCTCTTCAATGGTAAGCTTTCACTAATCTATGATCAGATTACTAAGAAAGCTTCGGACTCTCTGCTCTTTAAGTCCGTTTCGAAAAAAACAGACTCAGTAGAGAGGAGTACGTCAGGGACTTCTGGGGCGAGTACGTCCAAGGGAAGTTCCTATAGAGGATCTAAGAAGCCTCTATGTCTTACTCCAGAGACCGTCAGAGTAGCGACTCAGGTAGGGGACGTAATGCTGGCCAAGACAACCGGTCAGATGCTCCTAGGTCAACTGATCGAGGTGCGGGTCGGGGAGGACGTAGTTTCTCCTCCCGCAAACCTCGCAGGTCCAGGAGGTGATGGTCAGAACCTCTATTGTGCTCCAGTGGGTGGAAGGCTGTCGAGATTCTTAACCAATTGGTTGTCAATTACGGACGACCGATGGGTTCAGGGGGTTATTTCGGAAGGTCTAAAACTGTCCTTCAGAGAAAAATCTCCGTTAACACGAAGTCCACGATGGACTCAGCTTCTGTCAAACCTTCAGAAGAGAGATTCGCTTCTATCAGAGGTGCAATCTCTTCTGGAGAAGAACACAATAGAGGTTGTAGAAAACCAGGAATCTCCTGGTTTTTACAGTCACCTGTTCCTGGTACCAAAACCAGATGGCTCATTCCGTCCAGTTATAGATCTAAGCTGGATAAACAAGCTGATCGTGGCTCCGAAATTGAGACCATTCGATCGGTGAGAGCGAGCAATTGAGTGAACGATTATGCTGAGAGCATACATCTCAAGGATGCGTACTTTCACGTCATGGTATATCCGGCGTTCAGAAAGTACCTTCGCTTCGCTGTCCTAGGAGTTCTGAACAATGTACTTCGGTCTGAATCTAGCGCCCTGGGCCTTCACTCGAATAATGAACTCGGTAATGACTCATTTCCGAGCTCATTCATCTGCGGTAACGTCGGCCTACTTGGACGACATTCTTCAGAGGTACGGCGACAAGATTAACGCTTCAGAACGATGTTCAGAGTCTGCTTCAACTGCTCTGATGTCTCAGTTTCATAGTAAACGAAAAGAAGTCGGATCTAGTTCTGTCCAAGTCATTCATTCACTTGGGAATGAGCTTCGAGACGCACAACAATCTGGTTCATTTACCCAGAGCAAAATTAGTCAGTTGTTGCGCTCGCTTTTGTTTTCACTCAGATGTACTAACAGCGAGAGAATTCATGCGACTGATAGGTTTGTGGTGAGCTGCCGTGGACCTTATTCCGATGGGGCGCCTATGCACTCGTCCACTCCAGATATTTTTACTCAGAATTGGATTGTGAAGATTCATTCGCTCGAAACGAACATCGTCTTGTCGAACCAAGTAAAACAAGAGATTCAGACTTGGGCAGATATTCAGTGGTTAACTCAGGGAGTTCCACTGCAACTGCCGGATCCGATTTTTACGATTATGACGGATGCGAGTCAAACAGGTTGGGACGAGACTTTGAGCCCAACAGATTAGAGGTACCAGGGTCTTTGGGATCCGCAATTCCTAAACAAGCACATAAACATCAAAGTCAGTTTGGCTTGCGCTACGTCATTGGATGAACATTATTCAGAATTCACATATTGAAATTCTGTCTGACAATTCGACAGTAGTAGCTTATATTCGGAACCAGGGAGGCACTCATTTCATTCCGTTGTTCTAGAGCATCAGGTTCTTCTGTCGGTCCGTCATATTCTGGGTCGCCTGAACCTTTTAGCGGACTTCCTTTCTCGGAAAGGTCGTATGTTGCCATCAGAATGAACTCTCAACAAACAAGTATTCATTCAGATCTGCTACCAATGGGATTGTCCAATGATAGACTTGTTTGCGACGCATCTCAACAATCAGTTGCAGACGTATGTGTCACCATGCCCAGATCCTCGAGCGTTCGCAGTAGATGCTCTCTCAATCTCTTGGGTCGGAAGGATAGGATACGCGTATCCTCCAGCTCCGTTGATTCAACAGGTATTGCTAAAAATCAAGCAATCTCACTGCAAGATTCTGTTGGTAGCATCTCAGTCACTCCAGAGACCATGGATAAATCTACTCAGGTGTCTGTTATGGGACATTCCTCGGAAGCTTCCTCCATGGGAAGACGTTCTTTCGCAGGGGAAATCGCGCACACTGCACCACAACCCGCAGGATCTCAACCTTCACGTATTTCCATTGTGTGGCCTTCTTGCACAGCAAGCATTTTACAGGACAAGCAGTGGATGCAATTTCTAACTGTAGGAGGACCTCCTCTTCGCTAAATTATGCTTCTAAGTGGAAGGCTTTCTCTCGTTGGTGTAGGGATCATTCTATTGATATTTATGATCCCTCCATTCCAGACATTGCTAATTTTTTGGTCTACTTGTTTTACAAGATCAAACTGCAGCCAATAACTATTGAGGGTTATAGGTCTATGCTATCGGATACTTATGCTCATCATGATAGCTTACAAATTGGATCTAACGTCTCATTATCTAAGTTAGTTAAAAACTTTTTGATAAATAGACCTAGAACCCTTAGGTTAATTCCTAAGTGGAATTTAGCTTGGGTTCTTCTGAAGCTAAAAGAAGCGCCATTTGAACCCCTTGACACGGTAGACTTCAAATACTTATCTTATAAGACAGCTTTTCTCTTAGCCTTCTCTTCTGCTAGAAGAGTTAGTGAGCTTCATGCACTATCTGTTGATGATTCTCACTATCGTAGTGTTGGTAATACTATTACTTTGACTACTAATATTGGATTTTTGGCTAAGAATCAGGCTCCTAATAAGTACCTCAGCCTATTGTTATTAAAGCTCTTCCGTCCTCAGACAGCCATAGGCCTTTGCTATGTCCAGTTAGAGCTATGCATATTTACAAACGTAGATCTGAGTTTATCAGAAAGGGACGAAAACGTTTCTTTCTGTCTCTGCTGCCTAATAGAAGGGACATCACGGTCCATTCTATTTCAAGGTGGATTCAATTGACTATTCGTACTGCTTATGAAAAATTATCTTCTACTTAGCAGTCTGTGCTTAAGATTTCAGCGCATGAAGTGAGAGCGCTGTCTACATCTTGGGCTTATGCTAATAGTATTGCTATTACCAATTTGATGAAGGCTGCGTACTGGTCTCAGCCTTCTACGTTCACAAATTTTTACCTTAGAAATATTGAGTCTATTTCTGGCGACCTGCGTTGTTTAGGTCCATTATCTGTTGCTCAGAATGTCGTCCACTAAATAGTTGCAACTATAGTTATGCAGGCTTTCTGTTCCAGCAGTGACTCTGTCCTGCTGCCCTCTTCGTTCTGGGGTGATTGACCCAGAGCAAGGGGAAGGGGGGGGGGGGGGGGATGGTTTTCCATTATATCACCTGCTTTATAGTGAAAAGCAAGGGAATACCTCCTCTGGAGTCAGTAATTCTGAGTCGGTGCTGGGATGGTTTTAAAGTGTAAAGCTAATGTTTATCTCATTTATGTCAGATTTTTAAAGTGTAGCTCAGTGTGAAGCATTTGTATATGTCACGTGTCATACGAGCGTTAATATACAATCCTCGGACACTTTTAAATGAGTATAAAGAGTCTCATTCTCTGGACTATCTTTATTTATTGGCTTTCCTTTAAAACAATTAGTATAATGGGTTATACAGGATGTTAATAGAGATCTTTGATGTTATTGTGCTCAATTACGGATTGGTAATATGTCTTTCTTTTTTTGTATAAACAAGAAAGATATATGTAAATCCTGTTTTTCCTTTTCTCCTTGAGGGGATAATTCTGTTTATATGTAATTGAGCCTGTTGGATTTTCCTTTTATGTCCTAGGCCCTCCAGCCTTTTTTCTATTCAGCTAAGTCTGGGTCATTGGTACAGAATAAAAATATGAAAAAATTAATAGTAATTTATATATTTTATATACTTACCAATGACCCAGACGGGGATGGCCCTCCCATGAGTTGGGAACTCATACCTCCCCCGCTGATCATATAAACATTTACCAGGCACTGGTTGTAAGAATGGAGATTTGGCGCCAGTTTTGGTACTTTCTTGACACTGCGCATGCGCAGTGGACAAAAGTATGGTTGACCATATAGGACATAGATTTTTTGGATTTTGATGCAAATTTTGGGGATTGGGGGGCAAAATTTGTGTTTGGCCCTGAATTTTTAAGAGTTACCACCAGCTAAGCTAAGTCTGGTATAAATTACTATCAATTTTTTCATTTTCCTTCACCGAATCAGCATAACGGGTTATGCTGGCATTAAATGGAGAATTATATATTATGTAATACTCAATTACATTGTTGGTGTTATGTCTTTCTCGTGAAAGACATATATAATTCCTATCTTCTCCTATTCTCCTGTAGGAGATATCCTTTACTGAAGCGATTGAGTGATTGGATTTTCCTTTCTGTCCTAGGCCCTCCAGCCTTTTTACGATTCAGCTAGTCTGGGCCATTGGTTGTTGTATAAAAATGTTATAAATTAAGCGCCTGGACAATGGTCTTGAATTCCCACCATTGCCCAGTCTCTATACGTCTAATGACTTTGCAGTGATTTCTAATTAAGTCTTGGCTGCCTGTTACGACAGCCTAGACTTGACTAGAAACCACTGCTTGAGTAATTTGCCTTTTGACTGCAGGACCTCCTCATGATGGCTATTCTGAGGTCGTAAATAGGCCTTTAAGGGTTGATATTTTCATGTGTTATAATCACAGACTGAAAAAAAGTTTTGCAAATTCAATATGATGACCAGATTGTGTTGACTCCTTATCATAAACATTTAGTTTCATTTCATTGGGTTTGTTTAAACACAGGGTGACAAACAGCTTTTTATGGTGAAAGGTTTGATGCATTTCATATTTATTGAATGATTTTATTATTTTCCAATTTCAGTTGAGTATGTCAAATTACACATAATGAATTGGGCATGTGGAGCTCTGAAGAGAGCATGTCCAGACTGTATTATAAACCAATAGAACTGTCACATTTCTCAGTAACACAAATTCAGCCTGGAATCTCCATGTACTTTTATTGAGTGAAGCATTTGAATGGTATCTAGTTATGAACTTGCGTGACATCAAAGTTGGGAAATCATTTGATGCAATATTCATCAGTCTTTGAGTCATTGGGTTTTTACAGAGAATAGTGAATCAAATATTGGTGGATTTGAACATTTTTCATTCTTTTCGAATTGATTTTCAAACTAATACTGAGTAACCCCACGCAATATTGATTTTGTATATCATTTATAATCTGAAAAATACATTTTATGTAGGGCTGAATAATCATTTATCATAGTGACAACAGTCTAGTCCTGAGCATAGCTCTATCGTGATCCACATGAAAAGATGCGCTGGTACAAAACAGACAGTTGTATTGCAATACATCGTATCACTCAATTATCCATTCCCTACTCATAAAACAAATCAGCTAAACAATTGAGCACCTTTCAGTTTCAGCCTAATGTGCTAGGAAGTGCCAATTCAAACTCACAGGCCACCAGTCTAATTCTGCTTGGAATTTGGTGCTGTTCTTGGCTGTATGTTTACCCACTTTTCATGGAGTTTGCTTGCAGATGACAATCGAGGCAATGTGATGTCTCTTCGCTCACATAGATATACACACATTCTTTCATGCTCCAGCTATAAATATTCCATTCAATAAGTATTTATTTCCCCTTGAAAACATCAAGATATTAACACAGACCATCTGAACTATGGAGCATAATCATAAAACTGCAGCTGACAAGTCTTCATAATCATAATGTTATCAAAGATTCAGTCAAATCATGTCTCATTTGAGAAACATTTCTTGAAATGATTCATAGAAAATATACTCAGAGTGACACACACATGTGAATGGGTTAATCGATGTGGCATGAGTGCCAGTGCAGAAGGATAAAACGAGAGGCCACAGGCCTCTAGTTTTGTCCTTCTGCGATGACACAAGTGCCATATTGATCAACCCACACACACACACATGTTGTTCTGTGTTTATTACACACCTTCACATCTATAAAAATAATTATTAGAAGAACACTCAGCATTTCATTTCACAACTATCAACAACTTATCGCCAACCAAATTTGCAAGGTGAACCTGTGTTACTATTTTGTCCCCTGAGTTCCAGTGTGTTCTAAGTGCCTTCTAGAACATCGAACACATTGGAACTCCGGGGAGGATATTTAGCTATTGCTAGCGATTCACATAATTACGGCGCACGATTTGTAGAAAATTCCAGTGATATTTCGCTTCTGTTTAACAATAGTCCGTGAACAATTTCCGTTCCTTTTCCATGGTTTGATGTTGCTGTAGATGGGGATTTCATAGAACAGGCATGTAATAATGTAATAAAAATGTTCATGTATTTAGTAGATTCAGTTGTCTGGAATATTTCTGCTGGTTGGAAAAGAAAACCATAGGTTCACATTTCCGACCAACTGAAATGATCGGGGGTTGTCTCGGTTTGCCGACGGCTGTTGTTTCCAAAGGTGGTACACGGAGGTGTGAATAATCCTATACATCAAAGAGCAGAGGATTATAGTTTGTTCTGAAGTTGAAGAGCTAACGTTTGGGGAATGTCGCAGTTTGCCGGCGGGGTGAATAAGTAATAACAAGAGCAAAAAATTTTATACGCAGTGAACTTGTATTTCTGTATGCCATTCAATAATTATAAAGAAAAACAAACACAATATTTGGGAGAAATACTCCCTTCGATGCGGCGTTTGTGTTTGATTGTACTAAAAGAAAAAAAGAAAGAAAAACAAACACAATATTTGGGAGAATACTCCCTTCGATGCGGCGTTTGTGTTTGACTGTACTCCATGGAGTATATATATATACTTCTTGGAGTACAGTCAAACATAAATGCTGCTTCAAGGGAGTGCTCTTCAGAAAAAGGCGATTTTTTTTAGATTTTTTTTCCAAACATACATGTCAAAGTATACACAAATACATACACAGTAAGTTAATACCCCGAACTTTTAGACACTGCATCCAGATATTCAAGTACGCCTATCTGACGCTCTTCAAATATGCGTTTGAAATGACGAATGCTATTGTCTATTTTTCTGTACTTTCTCTGGCGTTAAGTTGAAAAATTGTAGATTCATGAAAGGCTTGTTCCTTTTTGATAATTCTATCATTTTGTACAAGTTTGGATGCGAAAATGCGATGAATAGCTGAAGCTTTTGGTGCCCCCCCCCCCCCCCCCCCCCCCCCCCCTGCGTGGGTCATAGTTCATGGCCCATCCGTGTTGAAATGATTCCACGTTGCTGTCCCGTGTTCACCCTCAACTCAGTATGTAGTAATGTAATCGATGAACCGGGTTCCACGGGGATCAGTTGGTCTGTCTGTTGATTGCCAAACATCCTCCCACTCGTTGAGTACCATAAACCAAGTGTCACTTATTTGATCCACTGGAACCAAAGGCAGACCTATAGCCCTTCGGATGAGCAGCTGAATATTTTCATCCTGTTGGTAATCGGTTTTTAAGCCTCAGCTGTTTGCATACTTCCACACACTTTGCGTATAATGAAAAAAAAAACCTTTCATGATGACAAAAGGAAAAACTGCTCTTATGGCATTCTGTGCTGCACTTTCAAAATCAGTAAAAACATAAGACGGTGTCAGCGAAAAGTTTCTTGAGTCTTTTCACTTATAAGTCTGAAAAATCTAACGTACGTTGCCTGTGTTTTATTTGGAGCAAATCCATAAACAAGTGGAACATATTATTTTCAACAAAAGCATGCACGGTGTAAAGTTGAAAAAACACTTTAGGACACTTGTCAAAGGTGCCATCACAGAACAATTTCTCTGCCGCTGCAAGAAATCCGAGATTACACTCTGTTGCAAATATTAAAAGTTTTTTGTTTTCTCTGTTGTCTGCCAGAAGACATTCATCACCGGTTGTAGTCATTTGATAACTATATGGTAGATCTATGCCTGACTGTGTCTTTGGAAGAGGTGATCGTGTCTTAGCACGAGAACGGTACAAAGACGACTTTACACTATAAAAAGTTGGCACTTTTTCTATTACGCTACATTCACTTTCTTCGTTTCTTAGTGACGTTACAAGTTCTTGGTATATTGAAGAGACAGTTTTAGACTCGCAAACCACAGTTTGTTTCATTGTTGCCAACAACTTATCAACTTTAATTTGGTTGTAATCTGGTGGATGGTTGTGTTGTGTCCACCGAACATATCATATCATTCTTTGTATTCAGTGTTATTCCACAGTCTTTGTTGCAGCATATCCACTGAACTGCGACGGCTCTTCGAGATTTTATTCTATACTTGTAATCATTGTATACTAGATGCCTTCCACCTCTACCGTTGGGGATACAAATTGCACTTACTTGAACGTTAGCCATTTTGATGTGTGGAAAAAGTGTGGTGGAGGATATATATATACCCATGCAATGCATTAACTAAAATTCAACTACAACCATATTGTGAGCTTAACTTTTACCCCAAAGTGCCGCATTTAGTTTGGATGAACATATTTAAGAGAAAGGTACTCGCTTAAAAAAACACAAACTAGGCATTCACGGTTACCTGTAAATTAATTGAAGGCTGTCGGCAAGAAATTCAAACAAATCACCAAACTGATCACCAGTCAGATAGTTAATAGAAACAAACTATAACAACATTACCTAATGCTGGTCACTGATAATTAATAGAAGGCTGCAGGCAAAGTGATACTAACCCAAATGATCTAGATGATTTAATCTAAACATTAGTGGTAGATTATTTAAGGGCATCACTGTTCCAGCCATACCATTGTTGATTAACAGGAGTATACAATTTACAGGAATTTGGACATTTTTTTCTGATATCTAGTTATAAAGTTAGCATTTATTTTATTATATCTTGTTTGACAGAGTTTGTTGAGCTCTGCCAAACAAGATATAATAGATTAAATGCATATATTGGATTATTGAGGCCTAAAAGGTCTATAAATGTTTGGAATTCAGTGGATGTCGTAGTAATTCTTCAACAGATTACAAGATTTTTCATTCAGTTAATAAGAGTTCAATCTAATCTTTTAGTTAATTTTGCTTTTCTCTGTACAGTGTTAGAATCATTTATCATTATTTTGTAAGACTAATTGTGATAGTGTACAAATTATGCTGTTTACTTATTTATTCTACCTTCTTTATTATAGGTCATTTTTGGACAGAACATATTAATTTATTATTTATTTCAGCAACTAATTTATTCATTAGTTTTAGCTTATTCATTTCACAGTTTCAGCTGCCAAATTAATTATACTGTTATGCCGCCTTTGCTTGCGTCTTTACTTGGATGGGGTTAAGTCTGTTCAAGATTCGGTTCAGTTGTTGCTTGTTCTGCCTCTGTTCTGGTTGATGCAGGAAACTCTATTGTGTTGAAATCTGTTTTGTTTGATTCTTTCTCTTGATGGTCAGACCTTATTTCGTTGTGATTTAAATATATTGTGGAGGCATTTTTAATATTTTGGAAAGATCCAAGTCATTCTGAGTTGGTAAGAAACATTTGTTTATTTAATTACTTCGTATTTTAATTGCAAAGCATCTGCAGGATGATTGGCGTATTAGCCCAGATCACCTGCAGCTGCATTGACCATGCATCATTTCTGTTTCGCTCTTTAGAAATCACTTCCACAATATTATCTGGGAATATGCTATTTATATTTAATTATTTTGCAGGATCTTATTCTCATTGTTCCTGTATAAGATGTAATAACCTAATGATGTGATCGTTGTACCGTTTCAAAACCTGTGATTTTGAACTGTGATATTTGGTGAATAGATAAATAGATATGTATATAAATACTGTCAATGAATTGAAGATCCATTTTATTTTTTTCGGGAGATGGCTCGAATACAGCAACCCACCACTCTGGGATAATGGCACCCAAAGTGGGGCTTGAATCCACGACCCCCGAGATTAAGAGTCTCGAGCTCTACTGACTGAGCTAGTCGGGCAAGCTCAGTCACGATAGGTGATCGATAAAATGAAGAATTTTTCTAAAATTTCAAAACCTTTGACAGATCTGCTCCCCCCAACTAATGTTTCAAAGAAAAGAGGTAAAAAGAAATCAAATTACATAGATAAATGGTCATGGGGTGAGGAGCAGAACTTGGCTTTCTCTAAACTAAAAGAGTGTTTATCAACACCACCAGTTTTAGTTTACCCAGATTACAGCCAACCATTGGAGTTACATACAGAGGAAAGCTCATATGGCTTGGGTGTTGTTTTATATCAAACTCAGAATGGACAAAAGAAAGTAATAGCGTATGCAAGTTGTGGAGTCAGTAATTCTGAATGGAACAATGCAGCCCACAAGTTAGAGTTTTTGGCTCTAAAGTGGGCAGTTACTGATAAGTTCCAAGATTACTTATATGGGCACCACTTTGTTTTTACGGATAATAATCCACTGATGTATGTTCTCACCACAGCAAAGTTAGATGCAACATCACAATGATGGCTGTTGGCATTAGGTGCCTTTGACTTTGATATCCACTATCGTCCTGGTAAATCCAATATGGATGCCGATAGTCTCTCCAGGTTGCCAACATATATAAGGGAAATTTCTTGTGATGAAAAGATTGACAAGTCAAGTGTCAAAACTATTTGTAACTCATTGCAGGTCCAACAACCTTTTGTAAACAGTATGTGCTGTTCAGTATCAGTGTTGGATACCCTGGAAGACCCAGCTAGCAAGGAGATAGATGATATGACAGATAGAGATTGGAGGAGATTACAAGAGAAAGATGACATTATCAAGCCATGGATGACAGCAGTTCGGTCTGGTATCCATCCGAAAAGATCATGTTTACCTCCTACTAAAGAGCACTCAGCCATGTATCGACATTTCAACATGTTTAAACTTCATCGTGGCACACTGTATAGAGAAGCTGTTTTTAATTCCCAGCCACGGCAACAATTGGTGTTGCCATTTTCTCAGTCAAAAACGTTCTGACATCTTGACATAATGATATTGGCCATCCAGGTAGGGATAGGTGCATATCATTAGTTAAAGAGAGATTTTATTGTCCGGAAATTGACAGCATGGTAGAGAAAAGGGTCGAAAACTATCCAAGATGTTTGCGCCGTAAGTCACCTACCAATTGCAGAACTCCACTAGTTTCCATCAATACATCATACCCATTAGAGTTGTTATGTATGGACTTTTTGACCCTGGAGACTTCCAAGGGTGGCTACCAGTATCTTTTAGTCATCACAGACCACTTTACGAAATATGTGCAAGCTTATCCCACCAAGAATATGACTGCGAAGACAACAGCTGAAGTACTTTTCAATAATTTCATCATGCATTATGGACTTCCAGACAGATTATATTCAGATCAAGGAGGAAAGTTTGAAAGTGCTCTCATTAAAGAACTGTATCAACTTTGTGGTATTCAGAAGTCCAGAACGCCCCCCTACCATCCAATGGGAAATGGCCTCTGTGAGCGATTCAACAGGACTCTTCTTGCTATGCTTGGTACATTGGAACCCGAGAAGAAAAAAGATTGGAAGAGCCATGTTGGACTGCTTGTTCATGCTTTTAATTGTACTGGGCATGAGACTACAGGATTTGCACCATTGTATCTAATGTTTGGTAGGGAGCCTCGTCTTCCAGTAGATTTACTTTTTGGATTAAAGAAGTTTATTCCAGAAAATTCACTTTCAGAATATGTTTCCAGTCTTCGGAAAAAGTTGACTTCTTCATATGAGCTTGCTTCGTCTCTTTGCCAGGAAGGCACAGCTGAGACAGAAGACTGGTTATGACTTGAAAGTTTGTGGTGCCTCTGTTAAGGTTGGTGACAGAATTCTGGTAAAGACATTAGCTTTCGATGGACGACACAAGCTAGCTGATCGCTTTGATGATGAAATATACTATGTCACCGAGTGGCCGAACCAACAGATTCCAGTTTATGTAGTAGAAACTGAGGCTGGTTTGAAGAAAACATTGCATCGAAATCATCTACCTATTTGTTCCTTACCAATAGAATTGAATACAGACCAATCTGAGAAATCTCCACAAAATGATCGCATTTCTTCTTCACCAAACCAGTCAGGATTTAGGCCAGTTCCAACTAAACATCATACAATCAGAAAGAAAGAAGATCCTGGTGTTAGAGATTTTTCTTCAGATGACGAGTCTGAAGAATTTTATGGTCTTGTTCCTCAATATCAAACTGTACAACCCACAGTTGTTACTGAGAAAGGTTTATCTCGCTCTCAAGTTGCAGCTTGGTGATGGCCAACGTTTGGTGGCAGAGACAGGGTTAATTTCTCCAGGTGGTGATGACGACAATGCCGAAATTCAGGTAAGTAAACAGAATGGACCCCAGGTTGCAGATGAACCTCATGAACACACAAGTAGTCTTGATGTTGGTCATCAGGTTATCTCTGATGCATCATCCAGTGATAATACTAATCAAACCCAATCTGGATTTGAAATAGAGAGGGTAGAGAGTGATGGTCCAGTCCTCTCTGAAGGAACCAACAAAGTAGTCTCTAGTAACAGAGTTCCTATTCCAGCACCATGGAGATCTTAAAGAGATAGAAAACCTCCTGCTTGGGTTCAAAAAGATGAATATGTTTTAAGCCAAGTTCCAGAACCACAAGAAAGTAAGTCCTCCACTGTAAATAAAACAGAGCTTTTAAAGAAACTGACAAACAAGCAGGTATTTTCAATTATGTCACCAGACATGCTTCATATAGTGTTTAGTTCTATACTTGAGTGATTTTAATCTTATCATTGTTTTTGTGTGTAAATAATATAATATTTCAGTTTCATGTGTAAAATGGATGTCAACTGGTACAAAAATAATTTTTTTTTTTTTTATCGCCGCATTTTCAATAGGTACAACCATTTTCATGAAATGTGTTGTTTTGAACAGTTAATTATGAATAATGATGATTTTAATGTACTTTGATGTTTCACCTAGAATATTATAAACTGATACATTAATTTACTTTTATCACAATATCATTGGGTACTTACCTATTAGATTTCAGGTCTAACAATACTATCAGGCACTTTGTTATTTTCAGATATGAACTTCAAATTTTGTTCTGCAGGATGTTGCTCAGTTTGTAAGGATGGTTGAACACGGTGTTCTGTTGAATGACATGGTCATCATTTTTTTCCAGCAGGGGGAGAATGTGATAGTGTACAAATTATGTTGTTTACTTATTTATTTATTCTACCTTCTTTATTATAGGTCATTTTTGGACAGAACATATTAATTTATTATTTATTTCAGCAACTAATTTATTCATTAGTTTTAGCTTATTCATTTCACAGTTTCAGCTGCCAAATTAATTATACTGTTATGCCGGCTTTGCTTGCATCTTTACTTGGATTGGATGAGGTTAAGTCTGTTCAAGATTCGGCTCAGTTGTCGCTTGTGCTACCTCAGTTCTGGTTGACGCGGGAAATCTGTTTTGTTTGATTCTTGCTCTTGATGGTCAGACATTATTTCACTGTGAGTTAAATATATTGTGGAGGCATTTTTAATATTTTGGAAAGATCCAAATCATTCTGAGTTGGTAAGAAACATTTGTTTATTTAATTACTTCATATTTTAATTGCAAAGCATCTGCAGGATGATCAGCTTATTAGCCCTGATCACCTGCAGCTGCATTGACAATAATTCGTTTCTGTTTCTCTATTTAGAAATCGCTTCCACAATATTATCTTGGAATGTGCTATTTATATTTAATTATTTTGCAGGATCTTATTCTCATTGTTCCTGTATAAGATGTAATAACCTAATGATATGATTGATGTACCATTTCAAAACCTGTTATTTTGAACTGTGATATTTGGTGAATAGATAAATAAATATGTATATAAATACTGTCAATGAATTGAAGATCCATTTTATTTTTATCGGGAGATGGCTCGAATACAGCAACCCATCACTCTGCGATATAATTATCATTGTTTGTATACTGAAATTATTTTTTTTCATTACTGAAACGATAACAATGCATATACAGTAAAACCTGTCTTGAGAGACCACTGTCTTGAAAGACCACCTGTCTTGAGAGACCATTGAGGCCATGCACCGGTTGGTTTCACTCTATAATGGACCTGTCATGAGAGACCACCTGTCATGAAAGACCATTTGTTTTAAGAAACCTCAAAACTGTGGCAAAAACTCAGTTTTTCACCTGTTTTGATGGCTGGAAAATCAATTTTTGCAATTTCAGAGTATTAAAATCAATTAAGATCAATGCAATGTGCACAGAAATCAATAGTTCCAAAATTTAACCAGGACATCTGGCCAACAGTAAAATTGTCAGGACAATTGTCCCCTGAAACCTTAATATCTGAAATTATACACAAGTATGACAAATATCTTTCACTGTAGATTGCCTGAAAACTACATTAATTGGCTTTCAATCACACTTAGTTTATGTCCATTATTTGCTTAAGTGTGACAAAATCAAAGAGGATCAAGCAAACTAAAACACCATGGTAAGCTTATTTTTACTTAAAGTGTGACTGAAATTATTTTCTTTTAAAACAAAACCTGACAGACACAAGGTATAACTGTAAATTATTATAAAAATAACTCATTTCAAAATATTAACAGAAAGAGGACACTTTGTATAAAGTAAGAAATTACTGTTTTGAAAGCCCCTTCACATCATAATCTCAAAAAGTTTTTCAATTTATGCCCTTTTAACTGTAGTTTCTGAAACAAAGCCTCTGTGCTTGTATTAAAACTTAATTAAAATAAAACAATATGTCGCATGAGTGCTTTAATGTCGTAAGTCCATTTTGGCACGAAAATGAGTTTTTGGTATCATTGGATTCGTCTTTAAATTTTCTATCACCTGGTGCTAATTAATCTTGACAAACCTACCCAACTCCCATGAAAAACGCTGTGCAATTTTGTTGTATCTCCACGATGGTGGTTTTTGTCCATTCTATAATGTCGTATCTTTATGTCCAATGAAAGAGCGATAATTTGTCACGTGTGTAACATCTGACTAATGGCGGAGCGTTGGATCAACCGTTTTAGTTATCAGTAGAAATCGCTTTTATTTTTCAACATAATGTACATTTTATGATTCCATATTTTGCGATTTTATTTATTAAATATTGATCGATGAATGACTGAAATATTTGCCTGATCGCATTTCTGGGGAATGAGTGACAGAGCGTTTTGTGGGCAATGGGAGATACAACATTCTAGCACTAAAAGAAATGCAAGTTGCACTTAGGTTATAATATCGGATCATGAAGATAAGACATTTCAGCATATAAGTGGTAGACCCTCATCTCTCTTTCTGATTTGAATAAAGGTAATACCAGCGTTGTGCGAAGCTATTTGGGACAAAACTGGGGGTGGGGTGGGTAGTGATAAAACAACTGTCTATGGGCCCACCTTGCCCTCAGAGTTAAGTATTTAGAGTCTAGAATACATATTAATTTGCTGTCGAGTTGGTAATTCATCTTTTCATCACTGTTTTATTGTTTTCAATGCAACCATCACTAGCCCATGGTAGTATATGCTGGTACGTCACATGGTGTATTTTGTGAAAAGATACATTTTGTTGTCTTTGAATTATTTATTCTTGAAGAACAACATAATAAAGCCAGCCTGATCCCACCTGTTGAGAATATATGTATGTTTGCACATGCAGGGCTGATGTTCGTTGGTTGTAAATATAAACGAAAGTTGTCTGTTTCACGCATGTCCTTGGTGTATATGTGTATGTCAGTTTGGCAAGCTTATGCTAGGAAGTGATTTGGCATCACACACTTTAGTGGCCTACCATACGTTCATAATCAATTCGAGGCGCATACATTATATAATACCTCAAGTGAACATAACAGTGCAATGCATAAATATTGGGATTTGCAAGGAGTAGGCAAAATTGCAGCTTGGGTTAGGGTTACAAATGTACGTGATTACAAGTAAGCTAGTACGCTAACCCATTTTGTTTTCTTTTCCGGCCTCAAAAGTTTGAGAATTCTAGATCTGCCCAATGAACTTATTATTCTAATACTGGACAACTTTTCACTGTACGAACTTTTGACATTATTATCAAAAACGTGTAAATGCATCCACGATATTATACATCAAACATCATACTTATGGAGGAATTTCGAACTTCCAGATGCCATATCTTTGAATATACAAGACCTTCAACTCATTATGTCTCATGCGAAGGCGTTTAAAAAATTTGAAATAGCCTTTGCCATAATTAGTGCATCTCTACAGGATATAGATTTTCACCTACTTCGAGGGTTAATTCAAGCTGAAAAATTATGCTCATTGAATCTTTCTGGAACTTCCATTTCTACATTGTGTTTTTTACCGGCGCTGACTAAACTGCAAATCCTGGATGTATCGGAATGTTCAAACTTGCGCTATTCAAATCTTCTTTCCATTGAAAAATGTACTAAGCTAAATGCTTTATACGTTTCATTTACAACATTGTCAGCAACAACTCTGCTGGAGTTAGTAAAACACTAGGAATTCCCACCTCACAATGGCACTAAAACTTTTCATGTCTACCCACCCTAAAATAACCAAAATAAAGCAAAAGGTTTCCACACCTGGTCATTCCTGCGTACAAGAAGTCGATAACATCCATTCACGTAATCAGAAAAGTTTAAATGTTTGTGAAATTTATAGTCCTGTCGGATTGGTTAGGGTTTTAAGTGCGGTCCGGAGCAATGCATCTAAAATTATACAGATGCGTAAATGTGATTTTTATGATTATGCTAAGGCTGCCTCCTCTCTAAAGTTCAGTGCCTTTCCGTTCACACAAATAAAACACTTGATTATTGATGTGGATGAACCGATAAAATGTCGCTACAAAGTGCGTTTTTCTGAACCCAAATTCGTTGTGGTTAATTTGATACCACTTACCAAGCGCCGACTGTCTAATTTTAATTATGGTTTAAAACAACCCCCCATAATTACGAAACGTCAAAAACTTCCAAAAGAAAAGGTTGCTGATATTCTCAGTATGATGAAATGGATGCCCACTGTCGATAAACAGTTTTATGAAGCTATCTTCCATAACAAGGAGTAGGATACATTTATTTTCAGTGGATCTAATATCACTTACCGTGAAATAAAGTGAATTCGGTTAATGGAGCAAATTCGGTTGACACTCTTCAAGGAGACTGTTAACATACTTTTGCTAATGCTTTTGAAATTTGTTAGTACTAGGCCTATGTGTTTTAGTTTATTAGAGTTCTTTTGTCTGTCGAATTCGCTCCATTTACCAATCAACCCCATTTTACGGCACGCTTGAACATTCTTTTAGTACATCTGGGGCGTGTTCTGTATTTTCTTACGCGGTCTACGTAAAATACTTGACGGATACAAGTTACTCAAAATACTGTTGTACAACCGTTCACAAATTCAAGTCAAATCCGAAGCAAGTTATGTATGGTATAACTTGACACAGACTTGTACATTGCTGTGTTTGTGAATTGATACAACACATCGCGCCTCAGTTTACAATAACAAAATTCTGAGATACCACAGAAGAATCACGAAAGCGCCCTCGGGTTTTGTTCAGTCTTTGCTCCATTAATGCACTTGCTTTCGTGTTTTTTATGTTGTATCTAAGAATTTGTGTCTTTTTATGATCAGTGTCTGCGCAGGGATTCGTATAAATCCACAAGTACTGTACTGTATCCGTTTTGATAAGTTGGTTGATGATATTAATTTTGCTGCCGTTCCCAGAGATCTGATGCGTTCTATGTGACAATAAGTACGTAAAACGTATTAGAAAACTGTGAGCGGCGTATTGCCTGATTTCTGGCATCTTAGTTAATGGTAAAGCTTACCTACCTTCAATAAGTTTGGTTAATATCCAGTTGGGACCATTTTTGTTTTTTATTCATCACATCAATGAGTCGTTTGATAAGTTGGTTGAGAATGATTCACTGTCGTTCCCAAAGATCTAATGAGTTCTATGTGACTTTCCGCACATAAAACGCATTAGAACGATGTGAACGGAGCATTGCCTGATTTCTGGCATATTAGTAAATGGTAAAATTTACCTTCCTTCGTTAAGTTTAGTTGTAGTCCAGCTGGGACCATTTTTGTTGTTTATTCATTACATCAAAGAGTCGTTTGATAAGTTGGTTGCTGATGACTTGTAGCCATCCCCAAAGGTCTAATGTGTTCTATGTAACATTAAGCACATAAAACGCCTTAAAACGCCGTGAACTGTGTATTACCTGACCTTTGATATCTCAGTTAATGGTAAAGATTACCTACATTCATTGCGTTCCCAATGAACGTCTGTTTCCTTTACACCGGTGGACTCTTATTTATAAGAGTATTAGGCCCTAAGACTATAATTCCATGGCATAAAAGTTCAAAGAGACTAATTTTCCAACGAACTTTTATTCCCTTTACACTGTTGTAAAGGGAATTAAAGTTTGTTGGAAAATAAGTTCAATCAGCCTCCAGGGAATGTAAAAGGAATAGAAGTTTTTTGGAACATTAGTCCCTCTGGACTAAAACGCCGCGGAATTATAGTCCTAGGTCTAATGTTCCTACAAATAGGAACACATCGGACTACTATTCTTAGAAATGTGAGACCTAGGACTATAATTCCGCGGAACAGTAGTCCAGAGGTACTGATTTTTCTACAGACCTCAATTTTTTACACCAGCTACCTTTTAAGGCAACCCCAACAAAATGAAAAATGTTTTACCCTGCACCGAAAAGTCTGGTTGTTTGGTCCAAAATAACACATAGTTTAGCACTGAATTTGCTTATCTCTTCCACGTGAGACCCCAAATCAGGTATAATAATCTTGTGTAAGGAACATCACCCAGCAAATAATAATGAAATGAGTGTCCTTCCTAAGCTATTTCTGTTCTATTATGAACCCACTGACTAAACATTTCGGTGCGTTCAATATGCCAGTATGACTCATTTGAGGCCTGGTGAATGGAAAATTTGTGTTTATTTTGATTGTTAACATGTTTCCTGTTTGTAGTTTTGAAATATATTTTGAAGATAAAATAATTCTTTAAAACCAGCCATTGTAGTTTTACAACTCGTCATAATGTTTCCCTACTCTATACAAACATTGTCAGAAAGATAGGACAATGCTTTCGACAATCATTGTCTCGGGTCTTCCTCATTTTTAGCTCAACTTTGGCGAAGCCAAATTTGAGCTTATTCCATGGCCCGTCGTCCATCTGTCCGTCAACAATTGGATACGGCTCGGGCTAGAGGTTGTATTTATGAACCGATCTTTACGAAACTTCTTGGGTATCTTTGTTATGACTGTGGGACGAGAACGAGTGTTTTTGGGTGCGGTCCAAAATTCAAGATGGCTGCCAGCTGCCATTTTGTACCGACGATGCAGAAATCTGTTTTTTGTATAGAACTTCCATATGAAAGCTCTGATTTGAATAATTTTTTGTATGAATGTTTAGTACCATGGGATACATCACATATAATACGGGTTTTTTTCTCGTGCGTAAATTTTGCAAATTAGACTAACTTTGATGTTTTTTGGTGTTACTTTCAGCACTGTAAGTGCAAATGCCAATACGGCTCGGGCTAGAGGCCGTATTTATGAACCGATCTTTACGAAACTCCTTGGGTACCTTTGTTATCACCGTGGGACGAGAACGAGTGTTTTTGGGTCCGGTCTGAAATTCAAGATGGCCGATGGCAGCCATTTTGTACGAAATTTGGTGCAATCAGATTTTTGCACAGAACTTCCATATGAAAGTGCTGATTTGAATAATTTTTTGTGTGAATGTTTAGTACCATTGGATACATCACATATAATACAGGTTTTTTTCTCATGCAGAAATTATGCAAATTAGATGAACTTTGATTTTTTCAGTGCTACTTACACACAGTAAGTACACATGTCAATACGGCTCGGGCTAGAGTCTGTATTTATGAACCGATCTTCACGAAATGTCTTGGGTACCTTTGTTATCACCTTGGGACGAGAACGAGTGTTTCTGGGTGCGGTCCAAAATTCAAGATGGCTGCCAGTGGCCATTTTGTACCGAAATTAGGTCTAATCAGTTTTTCGTACACAACTTCTATACGGCTTAGGCTAGAGGCCGTATTTATGAACCGATCTTTACGAAACTTCTTGGGTACCTTTGTTATCACCGTGGGATGAGAACGAGTGTTTTTGGGTGTGGTCCGAAATTCAAGATGGCCACCAGCAGCCATTTTGTACCAAAATTAGTGCAATCAGTCTTTTGTACAGAACTTCTGTATGAAAGTTCTGATTTGAATAAATTTTGTATGAATGTTTAGTAACATGGAATACATCACATATAGTACGGGGTTTTTTTCTCGTGCAGAAATTATGAAACTTAGATGAAATTTGATTTATTCAGTGCTACTAAAACACTGTAAGTGCACATGTCAATACGGCTCGGGCTAGAGGCTGTATTTATGAACCGATCTTCACAAAACTTCTTGGGTATTTTTGTTATCACCTTGGGATGAGAACGAGTGTTTCTGGGTGCGGTCCGAAATTCAAGATGGCTGCCAGTGGCCATTTTGTACCGAAATTAGGTCCAATCAGTTTATTGTCACAACTTCTACAATGCTCATATTTGTGAACTGATCTTCACGAAACTTCTTGGGTACCTTTGTTTTCACTTTGGGACCGGAATGAATGTGTTTTGGGGTGCCTTTGTTATCACTGTGCTATGAGAACAAATATTTTGGGGTTCAGTCAGACCCACTCTGGGACTCAAAGATTTTTTCTAGTTTAGCATCTGACTGTCACCCACCTTTACAATACTTTACCTATACATTTGTTACAGGCAACGGTCAGTATTTATGTACAGACCGTTACAATACTTTATATGTACCTTTGTTATCAGGTCATTACCTAGATGTTTGTCATTGCTGTGTCACATACTATACATGTACATGTCTTTGTCTTGACAAGTTGACCTACAGTGTCATTGACACTTTCATTATAAACTGATTTTGTTTGCGACTTTGTCTTTTACAGTGCATATGCTAACCATCTATTTCCCTTTCCCATTCTCCCCTCTTGTAACTTTTTTGTACCTGAAAACATCTTGCCATTTCCCACCCAGTAAAGTCTTTTGAGAGTTGTCGTGTTGTAGGGTAACGACCAGACTTCTTTACGACTTAACTATGGCCGAGAGTCGGTGTCTGTGTGTGTGGTTGAGGGGGGGGGGGGGGGGGGAGGAGGGGTGCAAATTTTAAACAACAACATCTCTTCTGTAAAGGAGAATGCACGTCTAAAATCCATTTAGAATCTCCACGCTCTCCCTATTGTTGGATCTTTCTACATCATGTCATAACTCGATAAGCTGTTGACCCAAGTGTGGTCTGTATGGCAACTATCTAGTTTTTGACATGGACAGACGTATTCAGTTAAAATTCATCCTCATATTTTGTTGAAATTGGTACATATTAAGGCTGTTTGCATCACTTCTGAATGTATACCCCACTGATTTGTCTTAATAGCTATAACATAAGGCACTATCGTATACATTTACGGTGCGCTGATCTGTGTGCTTAAAGGTCGTATCTCCTACGGCATTATAATCGGGACGAAAATTTGCGTTACTCTCTGTGAAAGGTCGTATCTCCAAACACATTTACGTCATTTTCTAGGAATTAAAATAATATTCGACAATGACATTTTACATTTAAAGGTTTTTTGTTGCCACAAATAATATTTACATACTTACAATAAGCCAAATGCAGTGTATATGCAAACAGTGAGCGGTCAAAACTTCAAAGTCGATTTTCTCCGAAAATTGAAAAATGGACTTACGACATTAAAGCACTCATGCGACGAATAATAAAAAAAATGTTGAAAAATCAATTCTTCTCCATTTCTGCAACAAATATTTTCTGGTTGGTCATTCACTGACTATAGCAAAAACCTCAAACCTCTAATGAGAGACCACCTGTCTTGAGAGACCAGTTTTGCTTGGCAAATGGGGTGGTCTCTCAAGACAGGTTCTACTGTATCATTACAAAACTATTCCCACTTGAATGGAAAATTCCCATGGCAATTCAGTCAGTACATGGCCCTATAAAATAGGGCTCGCTCAGTGGACTGTTTGAGATTTGATTCGACTTGAAACCACCATGATGATTCAACTCATTTTGAAACCTTTCCATAGGATTCAGATTATCGAATCTACAGGTAGGTCCCACTCACTGTTTGAGAAAAATTCAAAGGATAATCTTTGAATGCAGATGGAGGTATACTATATGAAACAGTCGGCAATTGTTTTGTTAAGTTACGTTACTGCCATACTTCCATAGTTGTTTTCAGGCATGCATGAGTGATGGCGCTTGTCGTTTTTACAGCAAAACTTGAATGAAACTCTTCTACCACCATGTTCAAATGGGCAGATTATCACTATGACAATTAGGTTTCAGGATCTGAGATTTGATTCGATTCAAAACCACAATGCTGATTTAATTTGAGATCCAACTCAACCCTAAATCTTAGATTTTCAAGGCCCTAATCTAAACATATGAAATAAATATGCAAACTTGAACCCCAAAATAATACATCCAAAATTGTTGTGTTTTGTAGATGTGTGGGCATATTATCACAGAGAATGGTGAAGAAGCAGTGGTTCAGCCTTCTGCTGCAATACCAGTAGACAAAGATGCCAATGACAATGTTACAGACATACAGAAGGAACAGGAAACATTTGATAAACTGTCTCAAGAAGTTTACCAACAGCCCCAACCCCTACACAAAGAATTTGCACTTGTTAATGTATACATTCCAAATGTTACAGTTGAAGAAGTGAGTTTCTTTCAAAATATTAGAAATTCTGATGGATATTACTTTGTTTTGACTCAACTAATTCTCTTTGTTCAGTTTATGGGATTTTTGTTAACTCATGGTGCAGTTTTTGCATACAATAATATGGTATGGCATGCACAATTGAAAAAAAAACAAAACAAAATTCTTCAGTTTGTGAACCTCTCCCAAAAATCATGCAAATGGGGTGTAAAACTGTGATTTATGTGTATTTTTAGATCAAATTTTACAACTGATAATTTTGTCCATGGGTTATGGGAGATGTAGGGATAGTGTTAATTGGATAGTTCAGTTATTTCCCTAACCAAATGATGAAAATTGCCAAACACTATATGAAAAATCCATTCTTTTTTCCATTCTCCATGCATATGACCCAATGGCATAATCTTATGAAATATCCTGAGATTTGTTTTGGAACTTGAAATTCAATTATGCAAGCATTTTTAAAGGTTTTTTTTAAAAGTGTACAGTCAAAGATTAATAATAGCTCCTTACATAAGGAAAGTTTCAGAAAAATTATGTAAATATCTGTTTATAAATGTATAAATGACTAACCATAAGTTGTGTGTTAGGAGAAATTTGTTCATATATTATACAATTATGGACTTTTGTGGTGGTGAATATGATGTGATATGAACCTAAAAAACTTTATTGACCTTGGCTAACACCTTGGTCAATATAAGTTTTTTAGGTTCACATCACATATTTACCACCACAAAAGTCCATAACTTTTATTTTATACACCATCCTAAAAAAAACTATCTTCTATTTGTCAATTAAAAGTTCAATTATATCAACCAGAGATACTTTTATTTAACAATAAAATAGTTATCATATGCAGAATAACATAAAAATAAACAACATTATAGAGATTACGTCGATTGAAATAGAACTGGAGAGGGGATTTCCAAAAGCTATATTTAGAAAGTTGATATTCACTGGAAAACCGGTGTATATGGATTTTTGAGTACCAGTCAAGTGTATAAGATCCAGCCAATAGAAATATGGTTATTTATCAAGTATATAATAAATATGTTTATATACCTAGCTGGCTGTGACTATTGTATTTTTATACTAATAACCAATGGCCCAGACTTAGCTGGTGCAAACTCAATATTATCAAGGGCCAAGCACAAATTTTGAACCCCCCCCCCCCCCATCCCCAAAATTTGCATACAGTACCGAAAATTAAAAGTCCTATCTGGCCCTCCATACTTTTACGATCTGCGCATGCGCTGTACTCAGGAAGAGACCGGAATTGACGAAAATATCAATCTTTCTTTGGCCCAAAGTCAGTTAATATCTCAACTGACATCTGTGTTTTAAATCTCTCTTTTGGTGGATGCCAGACACAAATCAATGAAGTATATGGTAGATTCAAGGCAGTAAATGGATGATAGAAGTGAACAACGGTGGTTTGAGACGTTCAGGGCTGTAACGTTTAAATAATATGAAAATTATTTCATGTTCCCCAATTTCGGGATATCCACCTTGACGTCATTAGTTTTGCTAATGATTTACCTACTGTTGATTATGTATTCCTTCCCTATCATTCCATGAACCCTCTGGTTAAATTCCTAAGCTTTCTGGCTGATTTTTTTATTGAAATTTTTTATTAAATTTCTTGGGAGTTTAACATGTTGTACAGAATGTTTATCCCCACTGTTACGTCCTCACCCTTGGGGTGTTGGGTCGTTTTTGTCTTGCATCTCCTACCGGATGCATTGTTTTTTCTTCACATGAAGATCTAGCTTTGCATCAGGTATCAGTTAATTATTTACTGACTTGGGCCTTTGGTGTGCCTTTTGTCTAGTTTCCGGTTTTTCTATCCTGACGTTGTCTACTTTTAACAACGTCCAGAACATGTAATATTCAGTGTTTTATTTCACCACAATTATATTAGGATACATTTATTAATATTGTTTTAATTTATTTCAAAATTATTTTTGATTGTCTTCGTCATGTATCCTTATATTGTATGATTATATGTTAGATGTTAGGAGTGCAGTGAACTTGTTGGATTATAAGTATTTATGAATTACTGCTCTCTGTGTAGGTCGTAATAGTCTACAATGAATTTACATGCTTGTTGCCTTACCTGTAGTCACTGCACTCCTACTGATTCTGGTCCTATTTGTGTGGTCAGGGTCAACTCATTAGAACACTAACGTTGGAAGCGGGTGTCGCGCTATGTATTTGCGGTGAAGTTCCGATGTCGGGGCTGTCGCCACAAGATAATTCGATTTCTCAGTTTCTTTTCCAGAGGAACAAGAGCATGGTGGTGGTATTGTGACACCCATGCAGAATGTGCTGCCGTCGTCGTGCTCTGAGGAGTAAATAGAGCTAGCTGCTAAGGTGCTCTTGAATATAAGGAAAAAGCCCGCTTATTCCAGCAGCTATCTCGACCGGTCAGGCAGTTACCCGTAAATGGGAACCGTAATACTTGGTATGTCCAATGCAGTCAAGGAGAGTGTAGATTTGGGTAGAGCGAGCACCTTTTAATCAAAAGCTCACCCAGCGACGATGGCATAATAAGGAGAAGAAGTCTTCAAGTTTCTCTTCGGGAAGCTCGGCAAGGTCTGCATCAGACCGCGAGCGGAAGAGCCTTCTCTTACCCAGTAATAGTCAGGATCGATTATTACTTTGAGAAACTTGCATTGAGTCAGAGCTAACGTCCTCCCTGGCCATTTGGGATGCTCCTTCTACACTGAAGCCGGGGCCGGCTGCAGTTACGGCCTCTTCCTCCGCTTTAGCGAAGCACATGCGACCGCACACTAGCTACCCAACTATAGATGTTCATGCAGCTGAGCGAAGACGCTCCAGTCTTTACCCTCGAAGAAAGAAGATAAAGAAGAAGGAAAAGAAAGTCGGTCCATCCAGTAGCTAGTGACTCGATGCTGGATTCATTGGGACGTTCGATGAAGAGATCCAGTCCCAGGAGCAACATGCGGTAGGAAATAAGCCGCTGCTCCACAAGCCTCCATAACGAACTTGCTGTCGCAATTTGCACAGCTTATCGTAGCTTAAAAACCCAGCAAGGGGCACCCGTCAGCAGAATGATAGTGAGCCGTCGGACGATGCTGGGTCAGTCCGGTCGGTTGTGCATGTAGAAGAAGCCAGAAGTTTCTCTACGGGATGCTCGGCTAGATCTTCGGTCAGATCACCGATTGGAGAACCCTCTCCGTCCCGTTAACAGTCGGGGTCGACTGTGTCCGTTGTGAGAAACCACATTGAGTCGGAACACGCATCAGAATGGTCCTTCCACACTGCAGCCGGGGCCGGCAGCAGTTATGGCTTCTTCTACTTGCATGGAAGCGCACGAAAGAGGATTAGCCTAGAAGTTTCTAAGTGGGATACTCGGCGAGATCTGGGGACAGATCGCGATTGTAGAGCATTTTTCTTCCCATTAACAGTCGGGGACGACTGTTTTGTGTTGTAAGAAACTTCAATGAGTAGGAGCATCCGTCCTATGTGACGAGTCTGGATGCTTCTTCTGCACTTCAGCCAGGGTCGGCTGTGGTTACGGCTTCCTCTTCTTCCATGGATTTGTCCGATAAGAGATAGATGCCTACAAGTTTCTAACAGAACGCTCAGCGAGCTTTGGAGCAGACCCCGAGCAGGAGAACCCTCTCCTTTCCATCAGCAATCGGGGTCAGCTGTTTTTACTTCGAGAAACTTTAGTGAGTTGGGACGCCCGTTCATGCTTGCGGTTTGGGACGCTCCTTCCACACTGCAGTCGGATCCAGTTGCAACTGTGGCATCTTCCCCTGCTTCATTAATGAAGCATGTGACTGCAGACTAGCTATCGATAGCTAGTCATTCGAGGCATTTTTATATGGGACATGTGTCAATCTGGGGCCAGATCTCCTTCCCGTGAGCAGCTTATGTTAACAAGTGGATTATCATTGCTCTGCTAGCCCTGGTCACGGACCGGCTGCCACAGATTGCTCTGTGTATTGCAGCATTCCAGTAGCCGCTGGTACTACCGTTTAACAGGCTCCGATGGTGAGCTGTCGGACGGTGCTGCGATGGTCCAGTCATCTGTTCAGTCTGATGGAGTTGACCATATTTTCAGCTGGAACATTTGGATGGTGAGAGGGCTATGGAGTGTGAGTCTCCATCCCTCACAGAAGGGCACTTTAAGACTATGAAATTTTAGTCTTAAGCTCTTAGAATATTGTTCCATCTGAATATAAGTCTGCATTTGCTAGGCAAAAAACAGCTTATCATACCGGGTGATGGAAAGACGAAGATCTTTCATCCCTGGATCTTTTGGCTCAGGTGTCTAGGGGTTTTGTCCCGATTAATGCCGCCTTCCTTGCCTTAGCAATAGTATAAGAAATGCTATGCCCTATTCTTTACGATAGAGGTTCCATAGTGCATAGTTAGGCTGAGACAGCTGTGTTGTTTGGAATAGAGCTGTTAGAGGGAATAAGTACATCTTTTCCTTCCCGGTGTTGTATTCCTTGGCGTCAGGACATTTAATGCCATTGTGGATGCCATAGAAGCCTTATGTATTGTTACAGCAGTCTTTTCTTATACATTAGCAGCTAGTGTTATAAGTCTCCATTTAGTGAGCTTTCAAAACAGATATGTCTTCACCCAGACGAAGACTGATAACTGTGTAGCTACCTTGTGACTACTCTCTTTGGGAATTATGGCTGTTAGAATAGCATTGCGTGACGATGGTTGTAAGTCTCTGTTTAGTTAGCTTTCAAGGTTGCAAGTTACCCTGAGATAACTGTCTTCACGGAGATGAAGACTATTAAGCTACTTTAGCTAGGCTCTGACTGCTGTGTTTTAGGAATAAAACTGCTAAAGGAAGAGTACTTTTCGGTTTGTTTTCCAAGGTATCATAGACTTGAGTCTTATTGTTTACACCATAGTAGCTTAGCTAGAATCATGAGTGATGTTTTTCAGTAATTATGCAATGACATAACTGAAATAATTATCTCTTGAGACTACTGTCTCTTTGGGAATTTAGGGCTGTTAAAATAGCGGCTCTTCATTCCCTACTTTGTGCGACGATAGTTGTAAGTCTCCATTCAGTGAGCTTTCAAGGTCGCAACTTACACTGATATATCTGTCTTCATGGAGATGAAGACTTATAAGCTACGGCTGGCTTTGGAAGTCTCCTTAGTGAGCTTCTAAGGCCACAGTTATCAGCCTTTTTATTGTCTTCACGAATAGGAAGACCTTTAGCTGCTTCAGCTAGGCTGAGTTCATTGTCCTATCGGACAGGATAATGTTATGTTAGAGGAGGTTATTCTCTTCTTATCGGTATGGTTTGGTGTTAGTTACATTGTATGTGATGCGATAAGCCCTATTGATGATGCCTTATTTACCTTGTGTGATTAATGAGCGTTTCTTCAAACACCTATACTAACTCCTTCTCAAAAATATATTTCCTGATATCAGATCGAATGTAAGGAGTTCATCTAGGTTGTTATGATCGGGTGTTGGAACATTATTTTCGTCTCTTTTTTCATTTCTATCCAATCTATTGCTGTTGATTATATTTCCACCTTGGAGACTGGATATTATGTCTATATAGTGTATTATTTGTTCATCATGTCCCTCTCTGTCCTTAGTGGCATTATGGAGTCACTCAGACATGAGGGAGCCCGGCAGTTCCTATACTATTTGATAACTAACACAAGAGCGATTCAAGTAATACGCGTGAAGGTTGTTCGATAGGAATTATTCGTTGACCCACCCCCACACCCCCACCCCACCCGCCAATGTGTTAAGAGGTGATTACACGGCAGGACATAGTTTTCTTCCTGGAAGCCTCGAATGCATTCAAGTATAGGCATGCCTTTCATGGCTCCTCGATTGGTGGCTGGGTCGTGTTCTAACGGCAACCTCATGGGCACATCCACTATTTAGTTGGTTTGTTTCCTGTGGTTGTTTGTTTATAAGTCATATATGAGCATATGATTCCTTATCAATAAAATTGCTAGCCTTCGTGTACCTTTGTGGCTGACATGTCGGTTATCTGGGCGACATTCTCCAATGTGGCAATTAGTCCACTATGAAAAATTTTGCTCAGAGCGGTCTGGCCTTTTCTTATGACATATGAGTTTATTACTCAGTTAACTGCATAATAACATCGTATTATTCATTCAGTTTCCTGGTTTCACTTGTATCACTTGGTCATGCTGTGGATACAGAATGTATTCTGATGAGTACATGTGGATTTCATTGCTCGCATACATAATATATAATTTATTAGGCAAACACATTATTGAACAGATTATATAAATTCTTGCTCTGCTTATAGAGCTCATGAGAATTTTGGGGCTATTTGGATCAGTTATGGAACTTCCAATAGGCCGTCTAAGCATACGTTCTCAATTTTTGGCATCATTTTTGGGAGTGGTATATTCTTTCTCCGAACAGTCATTGATTGTTATGGGCCTTGGAAACAATGAAACAATTATTTCGGGAATGATCCGTGATGAGTCTGTTAATCATAGCTCGTTCCATGTTCAAAATCAAAGTTTTTACCAGAGACGGTACACATTCTCATATATTCGCACGGTTTAATTGGAGTTTTATTATTAGAATTAATTGTACACCTGAATGGTTGGTTGCCTTAGAAGCGTGTTTGCTCTACAGATACTTTCCTTTGGGATTGAATTTGTGTTTGGTTGTACAAGTTATATCACCGGTTTTCGACCTATCTAAGTATTCCGACTCCGGTATACGTTAGAACCGTACGCTGTGAATAACTGGGATCGCCACGATAGTCTTAGCTTCTGGCGTTAAGCATCAATAAATAATAATAATGAATAACAATTAATAACTGGGTGCCTGTTGGGCGAATATATAAATTGATTATGTGGTACCGCTTTTCACTGATTCCAGAGCACTTCCCTCTTTGTTTTGAAGAATATTCCTTCAAAAAAAAGGGAGTGGGGGTGATTTTTCTTCATTTCTTCCAGCTTGATAAGTGTGTGACTATGAGTGAAGCTGTTTTGTCTGTAGATTATTACTGATCCTAGATACAGCTTGTTTGTTATTAGTCCCCTACGGGAACCGTAAGGGGACTATAGGATTGCACTCCGTCCGTCTGTCCATCTGTCTGTCCGTCCATCTGTTTTTATGTTACCACCTCTCCCTCCAACATGCTTTAAGCTACACCTTTCATATTTGATACATGGATAAATGGTTCTGAGGGGATGATGCACACTCAAAATCTTTGTTTCAAAATCCAAGATGGCGGAATGGCGGCCATTTTTGTTGTGTTTTTTTAAGCTTTCTTCTCTATTTTCATGTTACCACCCTTCCCTCCAACATGGTTCAAGCTACACTTTGCATATTTGGCACATGGATAGAGGGTTGGGAGGGGATGATACACGTTCAATATTTTTTTTTAAAAATCCAAGATGGCGGCCATTTTTGCTGTGTTTTTTTAAAGCTTTTTTCTCTATTTTATGTTACCACCCCTTACTCCAACATGGTTCAAGCTACACTTTCATATTTGGCACATGGATAGAGGGTTGTGATGGGATGATGCACGTTCAATATTTTTCTTCAAAATTCAAGATGGCGCCATGGCAGCCATTTTTGTGTTTTTTTAAGCTTTTTTCTCTATTTTATGTTACCACCCATCCCTCCAACAGGGTTCAAGCAACACCTTTCATATATGGTACATGGATAAAGGGTTGTGGGGGGATTATGCAGGCTCAATATTTTTTTTTCAAAATCTAAGATCTGTCTGTCTGTCTGTTCGTCTGTCTGTCTGTCTGTTTTTTTGTTACCACCTCTCCCTCCAACATGCTTTAAGCTACACCCTTCATATTTGGTATGTGGATAAATGGTTCTGAAGGGATGATGCACGCTTAAGGGCCTATATAAGTAATGAAATAAAAACAGCAAACAAAATTTACTGTGACAATACCAAGTCTGAAATCCCATAAATTCCGAATGAATATACACATATTATACATCAAAATGAAGATTGTGAGGTATAGAACCTGAATAAATACATGCTACTTACTCACCTAATATATGTGAAGCATGAATGGTTCCTGAAACTCTGCTACGGCATTAGCACTGGAACTGAAAACAAAACAATTTCTCATGAAAAACATTTAAGGCTAAACCTGTTCAAAACATCAAAGAACAAAGCTAGGGGGTTAAAACAGTTCCAAATGCATTAGTAGTGATTCGGAAAGAAATAATTGCAACCCTATACATTCCCTCCAAAGAGAAAGCCATCTTTGTTATTGTTTGTCTTTTTGCTGGGGTCAACAGAGTTGAAAAAGTTAAGAATAAAAAGTTCAGGTATGGAAGCTTGCTGTAGTCACATTATAGCTTACTGAAAAAAACCAATTCCCAACAAGTAATGATGCAGATAAATTAAACTGAAAACCTAAGACATTTCTTAAAATTAAACGTGTCTTCCTTCTTTTTCATTGCAAATTAGAAAAAACTTTAACCCTATCAAAAAAATTAACTCACTCAACTCAAACTTGTCAAACTAACCAGTACTAAAAAAGAGGTCAAGAAATTTTACAATGGTAACGTGAGACTTAATATTGTTCAGATGGACAGCCATGTTGAAAAGAAACACCCATGCAGTGGAATTTCCACTAAGAACATGTCTTTTGAATTTATGGAACTCTGATTTCAATAGCACAAACTTTCAATCGGCAAGGATGCTATTTCACAGAAATAAATGTATTCAATGCTGGGAAACTCCACTCTTGGGTTGTTCTTTGGTACACATTGTGACAAGATAAAAAATCCAAATAAGGCCCCCCACAAAGTAAATCTTCTGTTTCTCAGGCCATTTTGTACAATTGCAGGCAGGTGTTTTTTGTTTTTTTATAATGAAATCTTTGCCATCAAAACTTCATATTCTTGGTTTGTTTTATGCCATAATCAACAGATTAGCATGGGTGGTGAAGTATTTCATCCTTTGAGTGCAAGAAGGCTTTGCACGTCAGGAACAAATTTATCAATTTTATTAACTTGGGTATAATATTTTAACTTGTTCATGTTTGTATTGATCATGAACAGAGAGCATGCAGCAGCCCAAACGACCATGCAGGAGTGCATGAGAAACAGATTTTTAACATGTTTAGACCTTACAAAAAAGATATATAATTAAAAACATACCCGAGTATATTTATTAGAAGAGTTTCTGTGAACATTTCAGAACCTCTGCGCTCCCTCTCTCTCTCTCTCTCTGTGAACTGGCAGTAGGTGATTAATCATATTACAGTCATCTAGCCTGAACCCCCAGGTCCTGCTGTACTAAGGTTGCCTGGTTGAGTGGCTTATATGCTAATGTACGGTGCACAATCTATAAATAAACTGTGATGCAGCACTCACCTTGTAGTTATGTTACATGAGCAGGCTAGCATACTACAGTAGGTGATTAAAAGCCAAAAGGTACATAAAGCTGCAATCTTGTGCTGAGACTAAGGAGTTACATTTGCACCATATCACTGAAAAAGAAAATCCTTTGCATTTTAAGGATGGTGAAGCAAATTCAAGAACACACGGCCAACAAGAGGCCTGCATCGCAAAGCCAAGTGCAGCTAATCCCCCTACACACAAATTGAGGGAGGGGAGCAAACAGAATGTGGAGAGTGGGTTGTAAATAAATCACCTGTGGAGTGGAGTTATCACCCAAAGTATCATTTTCAAATTCTGAACATATGGACAGAAAACACAAGCATTAGCAATGTTTCAGCCAATGGACCTCCGGGTTTAACCCGGATGTCCACTGGCTGGAACTTTACTCGTGTTTGTTATACTTTGCAAAAAATTGGCATTTTTTCTCTTCGGTGGAATCTCCACTTTGCTGTTGATTTAGTGATAATACACTCTCCATGTACTGTAGGTATCTTTCTGTACACATAGGCATTTCTTTTTTCCAAACATAAAATCACACAAAATGAAGCCAAACACATATTGGAGCGAAAAAAAACATAATGAAAGTGTCAATGACACTGTAGCTCACAACTTGTGTAGGACATGTACATGTATAGTATGTGACACAGCAATGACACACATCTAGGTAATAACCTGATAACAAACTTACATGTAAAGTATTGTAAAGGAGGGTGATAGTTAGATGATAAACAAGAAAAGAAATCTCCATGGGACCCTTGTATGGTGCACCATAAGCCAAATGTTAGCAATTGTTTTGACCTGTTTAATTCAAACCCTTCTGAGGTTGATCCATACTAATTAATAAATATTTGCCCAGTCCTTCTTAAAATATAGGTATTTGAATTTTTTATCTTTAGCTCATGGGTTTCCCATGAGGTGAGGAGGTTTCATTTTTCTCATTGGAATAGAAAAGCGGTTTGTACTGATGTTTACCCTCCCCAAACACACCAAATATTAACACAGGAACTCGGCTATAACACATTTGAATATACACATCATACAAAATTTAATCAAATCAGAACATTCATTCAGAAGCTCTGTACAAAAAACAGATTGCACGAATTTCAGTACAAAATGGCTGCCGGCGGCCATCTTGAACTCCATCTTCTCTCAACTTCTCTTCCCACGGTGATGACAAAGGTACCCAAGAAGTTTCGCAAAGATCGGTTCATAAATATGTTCTCTTGTCTGAGTCGTATTGAATTGTTGACAGATGGACGGATGCACAGACGGGCCATGACAGAACCTCAAATTTGACTATGTCAGGGCAAAAAACAAGTGGCCACAAGGGTCTTAATTGCTCGCTTGACAAAGTTGTTCGAACAACTATTTGTGTCATATCCAGTTAGTCACGGTTCATCAACACAACGAAGGAATGAAGTCATGAAATTATTCATAACTCTAGTGTCCATGCAGATGATTATTATCATAGGTCTTCCTGAGTGCTTCCATCTGTATCAGCTGTAGACAAACTTCCAAGGGTTCTTATGTCACTTGCCCCCCCCCCCCCCCACCCCCCCGCCCCCCCATCAAATAGATTCCAAATATTGGCCTGATTGAAACAAACTGCAATCTGACACACGCACACCATAAGATCACCTCCACCCCTGAAGATGTTGTACACCAAAATATGAAAGAAAGCATTTGAAGTGGTGTGTCAAGATTTGCAATGCCATCTCCCCACACTGCACTAATTTATTTATTGGTGTATAACTATAAGGTCACATATATCTGCACAGGGCTAATCATGATCACAAAGATTTTACAGGTGGAGGATGATGGCCTACCCGAAGAGAACCACTGAGCAATGGCAAGCAACTATCGGCTCCCCAATATATGCCACACAAACAGGGTTAACATTGATTGAAAACGTGTGCACCATCGACGGACGTGCAGTAGCCTTATTACACGTGACCGTGCACCCATGAGGACAAGGGGGAGGGGCTGAAGGACACAATGCGGTTGCCAGGCCTGAAAATAAGCAATCTGACATTTGCAGAATGAGGTCCACAGAGGGTGAATTTGATGATGCTATCCCATACAGTGGGCCAATTTATCCTCTGGGAACCTTCTGTTTAGTTTTGAGACCCTGATTCAGACTGAGGTTCACAGAGGGTGGATTTAGTGATGCTACCCTGCTGTGTGCAGGGTAGCATCACTAAATTCACCCTCTCGGAACCTCATTTTGCAGATCACCTTCTCGTTTGTTTGGAATTGATAGGTTGGGTATGGTGGCGCCCTGACCCAACCTATCAATTCCAAACAAACAGGAAGGAGATGCAATAAAGAATCTCATTTACAGTGCCTCAGAAAAAATGTTTAGAATTATTTTAACTGAAAGAGTAGTGTTGTGAAGTCAATCACTGAATGATAAGTGAATGTTGGAAATTGTATCACTGAAGCGGCCTACCGTACAACTATTTTCCTAAATTCTAATGCAAAAATATGTGCGATATTCTGACAAGAAAGAAAGACTTATACCTTGATCTCACATTTATAGTACTTTGTCGTGGTGTACGGACTGCTTTAGTGCGATTTTTTTTCAGTATGGTGTACATCAACATGGCTCGTTTTTTTTCCTTGCAATAGCAATATTTTGACCTGCCAACTGCAAACCAAGTTCGATACACGTGAGATCGAAAAATAAACAAACCTGTATTTGACAAATCAAAGAATGTCTTGCTGCTTCCATTGTCGGAATATTTCAAACGCCATACCATGAATCACGTCGGTGATTCCAAGAAGTAAATTGTATAAAAAATTATACTTGTTTTTTATCAGATCGCGCAGATTTCAGCTTTTCAGTGCTAAAGTCAGTCAATGTTGTTTGTTGTTGTGACCGAAGAACTCCTTAACCGCGAAGTGTTTCTAAAAAAATAGATCACAGTTTTGCGATACTTGTCTTCTTCATAGAATATTTCTTTTCGTTTATAATGTATTTCAGAATAATTCCAGTATTTCCTATGTACTTTGTTACGATATCGGCAATATTATGCAGCTTTTGTAATGTGGCGGAGTAATTTGCTCGGACTGTGACCTTGCGATGGAAGCTTTGTATCAACACAAAACTGTAAACAGCCGAGAAATATTAAAAAAACAGATAATGATATTAAAGATCGCCATCGCTCTAGACAGCAATATTATTTGACAAATACAATGTTTAGGTATTGATGAGTTGATGCAATGATACTGTTTTAGATTTACGAGGATTTAAAAACCCCCGTATTCTGCATCGTGGGTTTCAATATCACATGACAACGTCCAACATGGCTGCCCCCATGTCACAGTGAACAACAAACTGTAGATTTTCTTTTCCACGTACCATGGTAATACACGTTTTCATAGATGTCCCATATACGAAGGCGTGGAGTAGGTATGTTCTAATTACCAATTTGGTACCTTAATGAACCGATTACGTAGTTTGATAATAGGTGACATGCGAATAGAAAGGCAACTTTCAAAGTCGTCAAAAATCTCAAATATACATTTTTTTTCCGATTTTTTGTTGGCCACCTGCATTTATGAACATTTCGTCATAACTTTGCTATGAAAACCCATCTTGGGCAGCTTTTGTTAATTTTTTTTCACGTTTCTTTCCGAGAGGCCATTTTTCAATTCATTACTTATATAGGCCCTTAATATTTTTTTTTCAAAATCCAAGATGACGGAATGGCGGCTATCTTTGCTGTGTTTTTTAAGCTTTTTTTCTCTATTTTTATGTTACCACCCCTCCCTCCAACATGGTTCAAGCTACACTTCTCTCAATTCTCAATTTTTAGATTCCAGTCACATTTGAAATCCTGTCTGATAACCTGTATTTTACCCAAACCACCCCCCCCCCCCTCCCCCCCCAAGTCTGACACTCCTGTTGACTGTTGTCATGAAACCCGAATTGTCCCCAAGCCGAACCGTCCCCAGGCTGAACCGTCCCCAATTATTTTACCAAAACTGCCCCCCCCCCCCCCCCCCCAGGTCTGATACTCCTGCTGACTGTGGTCATGTCTTATGTGACAAAAACACCTTAAGTCACAAAAGCGCCAAACACTTGGTCAAAGACTTGTTTATATATGGCATGTGTTTGTGGGGGTGAGTCTCTCACTCTCGAATACGCCATACTACTGTAAGGGGCTTAGTCTGGACTAGCCTTAATTTTGGGGGCTCGTTACACCCAGTTAGCATAATCATTCATGCTAAGATTACGGAATTACTTGGGTATGGCTCCTTATTTATGATATGTCTTCTCTATTATTGTATAGAGAGACATACATGTAATTTCTTTTAAATTTTATCTCCTTTTCACCTTGGAATATAGGCTTAGGAGCTGTATTTGGTCTGCTAATTCTTAAGTCCTAGGCCCTCTGCCTTTTTTATGATTCAGCTAAGTCTGGGCCATTGGTTATTAGTATAAAAATATGATAAATTTAAAGTAATTTGTATATTTTTTATACTTACCAATGGCGCAGATGGGGATGGCCCTCCCATGCGTGGGCACTCATACCTCCCCACTGAGTTATTATTTTAGTAGGCTCGTCTATAAAGAATGATGTTGGCACCAATTCCAGTCTCTTCCTGAGTACTGCGCATGCGCAGATAGTAAAAGTATGTAGAGCCAGATAGGACTTTAATTTTCGGTATTGTATGCAAATTTTGGGGATTGGGGGTTCAAAATTTGTGTTTGGCCCTTGATGATATTGAGTTTGCACCAGCTAAGTCTGGGCCATTGGTAAGTATAAAAAATATACAAATTACTTTAAATTTATCATTTTCATACCTAATGTAAGAAGATTTAACCAGTGCAGACGGTTTCAAAATTTATTATTTTAAATATTATTTTTTCCAATTTTTTCCAAAAAATTGACCAAAACCATATCATGTGACCCCCTCATTGGGACGAGCTCACTGAGCTCGTTCTATTAAGGGGTCACATGATATGGTTTTACTGAACGTTTTTTAAAAATAATATTTTTTCATCTGTTAAATATTACGCAGACGGATGCGGCCAATTTGTTAGGAAAAGGGTTAAGTATACTGTAATTTAACCAGCTCCACTGTGTTTTACATTTGTTTCAACTTTTTTGTGATATCACTAAATTTTACTGGCAAATTTTGTACACACAAATTCAGGCTGAATATCCTCTAATAAATCTAAGAAGAGTTTTCAAAAAGCTTTAGTTCTTCAGTGAACAGACTTGATAATCTGTATACTGCCATATTTTTATACTAGAACCAATGGCCCAAACTTAGCTGGTGCAAACTCAATAATATCAAGGGCCAAACACAAATTTTGAACCCCCCCCAATCCCCAAAATTTGCATACAAAACCAAAATTTGAAATTCCTATCTGGCCCTCCATACTTTTAGTACTATGTATGCGCAGTACCTTGGAAGAGACCGGAATTGGCACCAAGCATCATTCTTTTGTTTGGCCCAAGTCAGTAAACATTTGAACTGACATCTGTGCAAGAAATTCTTATTTTTGAAGATGCCAGACACAAATGAATGATGGTTTTCATGGAATCAACAGTATAGCAGGATGTTGGAAGTGAATAACGGTGGTTTTGGATGTTCATAGCTGTAACTTTATAATTTTTATATGAAATTATTCATGTTTCCCATTTTTGGGATATGCATCTGAATGTTGTCATTTTTACTATGACTCCACTGTTGTTTTGTTTCTGTTACTTCCCTTTCCTCTCCTGAACCCTCCTGTTATACTCCCAAGCTCTTTCGGCTTTTTTATTGAAAATTTGATATTAAAATTCTTGGAAGTTTAACTTTTAATGGAATGGGTATTTCGTTTATCCCCTGTGTTTACGACCTGTTCGTTTACTGTTCAGGACGTTTTGTATTCTTGCATCTTCTACCAGATGCATTGTTAGCTTAACTTGACATAGTCAAGATAAGCTATTGCCATCACGCATGCGGAAGTCTGTTAGTCTGTGAGTCTGTTCACATTTTCCTTTAGCACCCCGCAGTTCTTGTCTGATCATCACAAAATTTCATATGCAGGTTTGGGGTCATGTCTAGATGAGAACGTCCCCTTTTGGTTGCGATCGGTCAACCAGTATGGGTGCCCGAGCCCAAAACCTGAAAACCAGTAGCACAATTTACAGGTTGTATTTATGAAGGGATTTCATTGTAACTTGGTAGGATGCCTCTGTATAATGCCTAGATGAGAACGTCCCCTTTTGGGCATGATCTGTCAACCGTGATGGCTGCCCAAGCCCAAAACCCAAAAACTTTTGGCACAGTCTGCAGGTCATGTTTAATATGGAGGGATTTCATTGTAACTTGGTAGGATGACTCCTTATGATGTCTAGATGAGAGTTTCCCCATTTGGGCGTGATCTGCCAACTGTGACGACTGTCCGAGCCCAAAACCCGAAAACCTTTAGCACAGTCTACAGGTCATATTTATTGAGGAATTTCATTGTAACTTGGTGGGATGACTTCATATAATGTCTAGATGAGAAAGTCCCCTTTTGGTCCTGATTGGGCAACTGTGACAGCTACAGGGTCCCGAAGCCCAAAAACCTTTAGCACAGTCTACAGGTCATATTTATGAAGGGATTTCATTGTAACTTGGTAGGATGACTCCAAATAATGTATAGATGAGAACGTCCCATTTTGATCACGATCATTCAGCCTTGATGGGTGCCCGAGCCCAAAAACCTTCAGCATAGGCAAAAGGTCATATTTATGGAAGGATTTCATTGTAACCTGTTAGGTTGACTCCATATAATGCCTAGATGATGACATCCCCTTTTGGTCGTGATTGGTCAACTGTGATGGCTACAGGTGCCCGAAGCCTGAAAATCTTGAGCACAGTCTACAGGTCATATTTATGAAGGGATTTATTGTAACTTTGTAGGATCACTCCAGATGATGCCCAGATGAGAAAGTCACCTTTTGGTTTTACGATCATTCAACCATTATGGCTGCCTGAGCCCGAAGCCCAAATACATTTAGCACAGTCTACAGGTCATATTTATGAAGGGATTTCATTGTAACTTCATAGGATCAATTCCAGATGATGCCCAGATGAGAGTGTCCCCTTTTGGTTGCGATCATTCAACCATGATGGTTGTCCGAGCCCAAAGGCCGAAAACCTTTAGCACAGTCTTCAGTTCATATTTATGAAGGGATTTCATTGTAACTTGGTAGGTTAACTTCATATAATGTCTAGATGAGAACAGCCCCTTTTGGACACCATTAGGCAACTGTGACAGCTACAGGGGCCTGAAGCCCGAAAACCTTTAGCACAGTCTACAGGTGATATTTATGAAGGGATTTCATTGTACCTTGGTAGGATGACTCCAAATAATGTCTAGATGAGAATGTCCCCTTTTGGTCGCGATCATTCAGCCTTGATGGCTGCCCGAGCCCAAAACCCCAAAATCTTTAGCATAGTCTGTAGGTCATATTTATGGAAGCATTTCATTGTAACCTGTTAGTTTGACTCCATATAATGCCCAGATGATGACATCCCTTTTTGGTCGTGATTGGTCAACTGTGATGGCTTCAGAAGCCCGAAGCCCGAAAACCTTGCGCACAGTCTACAGGTCATATTTATGAAGGGATTTCATTGTAACTTCGTAGGATCACTCCAGATGATGCCCAGATGAGAATGTCCCCTTATGGTTGCGATCATTCAGCCATGATGGCTGCCCGAGCCTAAAGCCCAAAAACCTTTAGCACAGTCAACAGGTCATATTTATGAAGGGATTTCATTGTAACTTGGTAGGTTGACTTCATATAATGTCTAGATGAGAACATCCCCTTTGGATGCAATTGGGAAACTGATGGCTACAGGGGCCCGAAGCCTGAAAACCTTTAGCACAGTCTACAGGCCATATTTATGAAGGGATTTCAATGTAACTTGATAGGATGACTCGTTTTGGAATAATTTCACTGTAACTTGGTAACTTTCGTTAACTGTGAGGGCCACATACATTAACTGTGAGGTCATATTAACCCACCCCTCAGCTATTTAGTACAGTGTACACCTCATATTATTTTTATCAAAAACATAGCATACGAGGAACAGAAATGAACATATTCCCAATTATCACAATTCTTGTCTTCTTTCATAATCCTTTCATAAACATTGAACATTATCCTTTTCATCAAATACAACACACAAGTTAAGCTACAGTGTCATTGACACTTTCATTTTTTCTTCCTATGAAGATCTAGCTTTGCATCCGGTGGTTGTTGACCAGTTACTGACTATGGGTGTTTTTTCCTCTTGACGTTGTTGTTTGTTCAACAACGTTTTGGATACATATTAATTCAGTATTTAGTTTAAAACAGTTATTGTTTTTTCTATTAGGATACATATTATATCTTATTCTGGTAGTTTAGCTTCAATTATGTATTGCTTGTCCACACTTAGCTCTATCGGGATGCCCTTGGGCTCATGATGTTCCATTGGGGTACTTAGACTTCATTCAAATTGTTTCGAAAAAATTTTTTCAATTTGTTTCAAAAATTTTTGTGATTGTCTATGTTATGTATCCTTGCGATGTTTATTCTGTATTATTATTTGGGAGTGTAGCGGACTTATGATTTTGGCTTCATTATTATTGTGTCTATTGTAATAATTGGTACCTAGCATAAGTCCAGGAAGTCTGTCTCGGATTTACATGCTTATTGTCTGCCTGTAGTCACTGCACTCCTTCAATACTTGTACTATGGATGCGAACGCTGGGAATGGGTGTCGACATGTGTGGTGGGTGGTGAAGTTCTGATGTCGGAACTTTCACTACAGGCTAATTCTAGTCTTTCAGTCGCTTTTTCATAACCTGTCTGTTATGTGCTGTTATGTGCTGCTGTCATCACATTCTGATGAGCCCCGCTCTGATGAGTAAACAGAGCTAGTTGCCAAGGTGCTCATGATTATTAGCAGGGGATTGAGATCTCTAGTTAGTTTTCTTAATCCTCTGCATGCAGCTAGCTCGACCGGTGAAGCAGTTTCCCTACTGTGGAAGCCGGGATGCTGGGTAGGTCTGTTGCAGTCAAGTGTAGACGTGGGTCGAGCGAGCACCTCAAAAACAAAATCTCACCCAGTGATGATGGCAAAAGGGGAAGAAGCCTGAAAGTTTCTCTACGGGATGCTCAGCGAGATCTGGGGTCAGATTGTGAGTTGGAGAACCCTCTCCTTACCATCAGCAGTCGGGGTCAACTGTTTCCATTGCAAGAAACTTCAGTGAGTCAGAGCACCCGTCCTCGCTTGCGGTTCGGAACGCTCCTTCCACACTGCACTCTGGGTCGGCTGCTATTATGGCTTCCTCTTCTTACATGGAAGAGCACGCAAAAGGGGATTAGCCTACAAGTTTCTCAACAGGAAACTCGGTGAGATCTGGGGTCAGATCGCGAGTTGGAGAACACTCTCCATCCTGTCAGCAGTCGGGGTCGACTGTTTCCATTGTGAGAAACTGCATTGAGTCGGAGCCCCCGTCCTCGCTTGCAGTTCGGGACGCTCCTTCCACACTTCAGCCAGGGTTGGCTGCTGATATGGCTTCCTCTTCTTCCATGGAAAAGCATGCTAAGAGGTAGAAGCCTGCAAGTTTCTCAATTGAACGCTCGGCAAGATCTGGAGTCACATCACAAATTTGAGAAGCCTCTCTGTTTCGTCAGCAGTCGGGGTCGACTGTTTCCACTTCGAGAAACTTTAGTGAGTTGGGGCATCCATTCACGCTTGCGGTCCAGGATGCTCCCTCCACATTGCAGCCAGGGCTGGTTACAGCTATGGCTTTTTCCTCTCCTTCATCGACGAAGCACGTTAGACCACAGACTAGATGTCTGACTTCGGATGTTCAGCTGTTCCACTGAGGCGTTCCCAGTCTTCATCACCAAAGTCAGATTAACCTGCAGCTAGTGGTTCAAGGCATATACATACTGGACATGCGTCGAAGATCTGGGGTCAGATCTCTGTCCCGTGAGCAGCATATGGTGAAGAAGCGGATAATTGCTGCTCCACAAGCCTCGTTCATGGACCTGCTGTTGCAGATTGCGCAGCTTATCACAGCATCCCAGTAGTCGCAGGTTCAGCCGTCAACAGTCTCCGGTAGTGAGCTGTCGGACGGTGCCGGATCGGTCCAGTCATCTGTTCATTTGGATGGTGTTGACCAGGTTTATCAGATGGAACACTCAAAGGTGAGAGGGCAATGGAGGTTCATTCTCCATCCCTCTCGGAACAGCACATGAAGACTATGAATTTTATTCGTCAGTTCTTCCGGATCTTGTTCCATCTGAACAAAGTCTATGTTTGCTAGGGGAAAAACAGCTTTCGACCCTCAATAAGGGTACTGTGCGAAGGAAAGACGAGGTTCTTTCCTTCCTGGGTCATTCTGCTCAGGTGGCTAAGGCCTTTGGTCTGCTTAACGATGCCACCCTTGACCTAGCAATAGTATAAGAAAGGCAAAAGATCTATTCTTCACGAATAGAAGATTGCTAGCTCGAAGTTAGGCTGAGACAGCTGTCTTGTTTGGAATAGGACCGTTGGAAGGAAAAATTACGTTTTTTCCTTCTTGGTATTGTATTCCTAGGCGTCAGAAGCATTTAGTTCTATTGTTGACGCCATAGTAGCCTTATGTAATTTTAGAACAGTCTTTTCTTATACATTAGCAGCTAGCATCGTAAGTCTCCGTTTAGTGAGCTTTCCAAGGCTGCAGGGTAACACACAGATATCTGTCTTCACGGATATAAGACTTTTAGGCTGCGTTAGCTATGCTGAGACCGCTATCTTTTTGGAATAAGGCCATTAGAAGGAAAGAGTATGTTCTTTCCTTCTCGGTGTTATATTCTTATGCGTCACAGGCATTTAGTCCTATTGTTGTCACCTTAGTAGTCTTATGTGAATTAAGAGTGGTCTTTTTCTATAACATTAGCGGCTAACGCCATAGTAGCCTTATGTAATTTTACAGCAGTCTTTTCTTATATATTAGCAGCTAACATCGTAAGTCTCCATTTAGTGAGCTCTCCAAGGCTGCAGGTGACACAGATATCTCACAGAGATGAAGACTTCTAAGCTGATTTAGCTAAGCTGAGACTGCTGTCTCTTTGGAATTAGGGCCGTTAGAAGGAAATAGTACGTTTGTTTCCTTCTTAGTGTTGTATTCTTAGGTGTCTGAGGCTTTTAGTCCTTTTGTTGATACCTTATTAAGAGTGGCCTTTTTTCCTTAACTTGAGCGACTAACATCGTAAGTCTCCGTTTAGTGAGCTTTCAGAGATCGCAAGTTACACCGAGCTATATGTCTTCATGGAGATGAAGACTTCTAAGCTGCATTAGCTAGGCTGAGACCACTGTCTTTTGGGAATAGGACCGCTAGAAGGAAAGAGTATGTTTTTTCCTTCTCGGTGTTGTATTCTTAGGTGTCACAGACATTAGTCTTATTGTTGACACTATCATAGCCTAGCTAGAATTAAGAGCGGTGTTTTTTCCCTATCATTAGCAGCTAGTGTTGTAAGTCTCCTTTTAGTGAGCTTCTGGGGTCGCAATTTACAGCCATATAATTGTCTTCACGAATAGGAAGACGTTTAGCTGTGTCAGCTAGGCTGACACCACTGTCCTCTCGGACAAGGTACTGTTATAAGGAAAGAGATTGTTCTCTCCTTAACTGGTAGAGTGCTGGAAGCCCATATTTGGGCTTTATTCTGAAGTGCAGGTGCTGCAACTTAGTGGCTTCATATTCTATGGATGAGCATCATATAATTTTTGAATTGAAATTATTTAGTCTATGAGGATTTGCCTTGTTACAATTTATGGGAGAGTGCCACTAGGCACTCTCCCATAAATTGTAACAAGGCAAAGAGACATGGACAAATTTGGATGACCAAAAATAATTTAGCACTCTATCAGTTAACAGTGTTTTTTTGGTGTTAATTGTCTGAGTTTTAGCCCTATTGATGACGCCATATTAGCCTAGTGAGAAATGATGAGCATTCTTTCATATGCCTGCAGTTAGGTCCTTTTTCAGGAATATGTTTCCTGCCATAATCAGAACGAGGCACAAGTTGTTCATCTAGGTTTTTATGATCGAGTGCCGGAACTTAGTTTTTTGTCGCTCGCTTCATTTTATATCCAATCTATTGTTGTGGATTATAATTCCACTCGGAGGATTATGGATATTATGTCTGTATGGTGTATTTTTGGGGGCCATGGTGTACTGTCTTGATTCCAAGGTATATGTCAACGCTATATCCTTTGGTGTATTCCTTGCAATAGTGCCATGTTCATCACTTTCCTCTCTGTCCTTTAGTGGCAATATGGAGTTGGTCAGACATGATGGAGCCTTACGGTTTTATACTATTCTAGATGACTAACACTAGATCGTTACTAGTGGCGCCGGGTCAAAAAACTGGTCCTGCTTGGTTTTTGACCAGTTATTTTGTTATGATAAGCTTCTATTCACTGTTATTATTCTTTTATTGAGAATAACGGCATAGCTTCGGGAATGTAACGTGAGGTTTCCTTTTTCCGATAGTTGTAAAAAGGAAGCTTTAGTATTACTGCACTGGCCATACTTTCCTAGCGATTCAAGTAATGTGGGTGGGGGTATTCGATATCGATTTTACGTCAACCCCCCCCCCCCCCCCCACTTTCAACTTTCCCCCCTCCCCAATATGTTAAGAGGTGATTACAGGGCAGAACGTAGTTCTCTTCCCATAAGCCTCATATTCATTCAGTTATATTCAAGTCTTTCATTCCTCTTCAATTGGCAGGTGAGTGTTGGTCTAACGGCGACTTTAGGGGCGCATCCACTCTTTAGTTGGTTTGCTTCCTGCGGTTGTTCGTTCATAGTTCGTATATGAGCATATGATTCCTGAACATTAACTGTTTTGGGATTCCGAATTCTTTCATGAATACATTTGGTTGATATTGCTAGCCTTTGTGTACCTGTGTGGCAGGCATGTCGGCTTATCTGGGCGACATTCTCCAGATATGGCAATTAGTCCACTCTTGAGATGTTTCAGAGTCATCTGCTTTTGTTACGACGTATGAGTCTATTCCTCATGTTATAAAATTGCATTAATGTTGTTTTATTCCTTCAGTTTCCTGGTTATATTTTGTATTGCTCAGGTTATGCCGATGATACAGGCTGTATTCAGACAAGGCTACATGCAGGATTCTGTTGGTTGCGTGCTTAATATGTATTAATCATTAGGCAGACGTATTTCTTGAATAGATTTTCTTAAATTCTTGCTCAATGTCAGTATAAGAGCTTATGAGAATTTGGGGCTATTTGGATCAGTAATGGATATTCCTACAGGCTGTCTATGCATACGTTCTCTATTTTTAGTCCCCAACAGGCATCGCCGGAGGGGACTATAGGTTTGCACTCCGTCCATCCGTCAGTTTGTCAGTCACACTTTAGTTTTCCGGAGTTTTTTTGGAAACGCTTCAACGGAATGATTTCATTTTTGGTAAACTACTAAAGGACGATGACTTATAGATCAAGTTTGAGTTTCATGCTGATTGCACTATTCTTGTGTGAGTTACGGCCCTTGGAAATACAGGAAAAAGCACCAAAATATCAGTTTTCTGGAGTTTTTTGGGAAACGCTTCAATGGAATGATTTCATTTTTGGTAAACTACTATAGAACGATGACTTACAGATCAAGTTTGAGTTTCATGCTGATTGCATTATTCTTGTGTGAGTTACGGCTCTTGGAAATATGGAAAAGCATCAAAATATCAGTTTTCCGGAGCTTTTTTGGAAACGCTTCAATGGAATGATTTCATTTTTGGTAAACTACTATTGAACAATGACTTACAGATCAAGTTTGAATTTCATGCTGATTGCATTATTCTTGTGTGAGTTACGGCCCTTGGAAATATGGAAAAGCACCAAAATATCAGTATTTTTATACTGTACCAATGACCCAGACATAGCTGGTGCTAACTCTTAAAATATAGGGCCAAACACAAATTTTGCCCCCCCAATCCCCAAAATTTGCATCTAAAACTAAAGAAAACATGTCCTGAAAGGCCCTCCACACTTCGCCCCTACTGCGCATGCGCAGTGTCAAGGACGTTCCGAAATTGGCGCCATTTATCATTCTAAGTTTGGCCCTTCATCAGTTAACATCTGACTGATCTTTGTGCTTTTAAATCTCAGTTTAAATGATGCCAGAGACATAAATATTAGTGAAATGGTGATTCTAAGGAGGATAGAAAAGGAGGAGAGGAAAAGAATGTGTGACAGAATATTATCAGGGCTGTAACTTAAAATTTTTTAATGAAATTATGTTAAGTTACCTATTTTCAAGGCAGCAGCCATTTTGTTGTCATTCTGATTATTTAGTTACACTGTTTTTTCAAGTGTTTTTCCTCTCTCCCTGTCCTTTAAGTTCCCCCTTGCTATTCTCCCATGCTTTTGGCATAGTTTCTGTAATTATTATTACTAAAATTTCTTGGGAGTTTTAGCTGTATAACAGAATGAATTCTGTTCTTTCCCCATGTTTACGTCTTCACCTACGGGTGGTTAGGCGTTGTGTTCTGCATCTACCATCTGATGTTCTGCAGTTTCTTCCCTGGAAGTCTCTGTTTTGCATCAGATGGTGTATTTTTGGTAACTGATTTCGGGCCTGGGTGCCTGGAGTCTTATTTTAGTGTTTTTACACTCATTGTTTACATTTACAACAGCCCTCTGTGTGAGGGGGGGATTTCTAAATAATGATATCTTTATGTTATTTTAATCATAACTAGATACATTATTATTGTTCGTAAGTGTTGAATAAATTGTTTAAAATATTTTTAAAATTTTTGTCCACACTTAGGCTTGGGATCCATTGGGGCTCAACGTTACTTTTCAGAAACTTGGGCTGTTCTGAAAAAATATTTTTTCAAAATATTTTGATTTCAATTATTTTTTCTATATTAATGGATCATATTATTATTATGTATTTTGATTGCCAGGGGTTAGTGCGAGTACCAGGACTTGTTTTCTTTTCACATTGAAAGGATATTGATCAATTGCTTTAAGAGGAAGTCTTCCTCTGACCTTATTATCATTCTATATGTGGTCAGTGTACTCGCATTAACTCCTGTTCTGTATCGTATGATTTCGATGACAATATGGGAAGCGTATGTCACGGTATGTTGTTGGGGATTTGGACACTCCGGTCCTTTCCCCGCAGGGTCACTCTACTTTATCAATTTCTATTTCAGACGATCAAGATTAGGGTGATGTATCTGTGATGTCTTCCAACAGTGTGCCTCCGTCGTCACAATTAATGAAGGGCTAGCGGAAAAGTGCTCATGTAATACGCCAATTGCCTAAGAGGACCCTAGTAGGTTCGACGGCCTTTGACGTCCGCTAGCTCGCCCGGTGTAGCGTCCATTCACCGAATGGTTCGGCAGCCGGGTTCATCCGTTGCGGTCTAGAAGGAATTTTGGGGTGATGCGAGCACTATAAAATTAACTTAATGCACACCCAGTGACGGCGGATCGGAGGGAGAACGGAGGAAGCCTTTTAGTCCGGTTCATAGCTCGTTTCGGTCCATCCGGACGGCAAGCGAGAGAGGCCCCTCTCTCGTTCAACAACATCTGGCCCCAGATGTTGTGGTACAAATGTGTAGTTAGCGGAGCATACGTCCGTCGCTCGGGACGCTCCGTTGTATAGGCAGTCCGCTGAGACTGCTAAGGCTTCCTCTTCTCGTCAGCGCACACGACCGCACCTTGGCTGCGTGACCGCCGATATATTACCAGCTTCGCGATCAAGGATTCTTCGGCGACCAGGTCACTCCATCCGGCAGCCAGGGATTCGAGACCGATGGACTCCGGACGTTCGCATAGGAAAAGTATGCGGGAGCCATCTGAAGCGGAGCTGCCCTCGGCGAAGCAGTGATAGACTGCGCCTCCGCAGGTCTCGACGCCGGACATTCTTGTGCACATAGCACAGCTTATCGCAGCATCCCAGCAGCCGACAGAAAAGGTGTCGGATCGAGAATTATCCGACAGCGCTGGGTCGGTAGCCGGGGACTCGAGGCCTGCAGACTCCGGACGTTCGCATAGGAAGTGTGCGGGAGTCAACGTACACGGAGCTTCCAGCGGCAATGCATCGTAAGTCCGCTACTGCACAGGCCTCGGGAACGGACGTGCTTTCCTTAATAGCACAGTTTATCGCAGCATCCCAGCATCAACTGAATCTGTCGCATATATTTTATCCGACGATGCTGGGTCGGGACGCTCCGCGGAAGCGGGTACGGACGTCCGAAAGTTTCATCCGGTCCGATGGGATACCGAAAGGGATTCGGTGGATTTCAAGCTTTCCCTTTCGGAACAACATATGCTGCGATGCCGGATAAGAAACTGATAGCGTCGGTGGACTTAGAAATTTTTGGTTCGGTTCAGGGACATCGTCCCTCAGTTCCGACATAGTCCAATAATGTCACACAAACTTTCGAATTATTGAACGACGCTATATATATTATTATTTTATGCTTGCTATCCAAGCATTTCTGGTTTCTTGTTCGAAGAGTTATGGAGATGTCTTTCAAAAGTGTGCCTCTGTCGTCATAGTTAATGAAGAGTTAGCGGCAATAAGTGCTCATAGAATATGTCTATCGCTTACGGAGTGACATTCGCTAGCTCACCCGGTGTAGCGTACATTCATCGAATGGTTCGGCTGCCGGGTTCGTCCGTTGCGGTCTAGGAAGGAGATTTGGGTGATGCGAGCACTTTAATTACTTTAGTACTCACCCAGTGACGGCAGATTGAGGACAGATCGGAGGAAGCCAACAACATAGGGGACCGCATGTTGTGGTTCAGATATTTTACATTCGGAGCATATGTCCGTTGCTCGGGACGCTCCGTTATATTGACAGTCCGAGAGACTGTCTTTAATGCTTCCTCATCCTCACAGCAGGGCACACGACCGCACATTGGCTACGTGACCTCGAGTATCCGATCAGTTTCGGCATTCAGTGATTCCACAGCGAATAGGTCGCGCCATCCAGTAGCCAAGGGACACGAGGCCTATACACTCCGTTCACTCGCATATTGGAAGTATGCACGGGGTAACGATCTCGGAGCTTCCTGCGGCAATGCATCGTAAGACCGCTGCTCCTCAGGCCTCAGTGACGGACGTGCTATCCGAGTTAGCACAGTTGTTTCGCAGCATCCCAGCAATTGACGGTTTCTCGGTCGAATCAGGAATTATCCGACGGCGCTGGGTCGGTGCGGTCCGCGGTTGCATCAAGCTACGGACGACCGAACGCTTTATAGGGTCCGACAGGATGGCGAAAGGGATTCGAAAGATTTCGAGTTTTCCCTTTAGTAGTATCGGAAGATGCCTTTCATATCTTCTGGCATTTCTTCCAGTGATTATTTTTCGGACTTCATTGCTGCGATCTTGGATAAGAGACTTATAGCGTCATTGGACTCGGATTTTTCGATCGATACAGGGACTTTGTCCCTGACTTACCGACGCAGTCCAATATTGTCATTACAACATGTGTTTTATTTTTCGACGCTATATATTTATATATATATACAAGCCTGCTACTAAGCATGATAGTTTAGTTTCTTGTCCGCGTGGCTCATTTCTGCCATTTTATCTTTTTTACATATAGTTTATTTTGGCAGAGCAGGGCATACCGAGAGTTCATATGCGTCTAGACGGTGTAATTAAAGACTGCATATATTCTTTTCGCCGTTTATGTCTTTTCCAATTTCAATGTTGGGAGCGACATTATGTATAGTAGACTTAACTTAGACGCTTTATTATACGTAATCCGCCTTACTAAGGCGTTATCATTACGTCTTCAAGAAAAGATTTACGGGATATTATTCTCAATGTAATTTCTTTTGAGGGCAGTAGTTTGTTCACGTATAACTCCGCCCTTCAGTGGCTGATTGGAGTTGGTTAGACGTGATGCAGCCCTAGCTACATCCACGCGTGGATAGTAGGTTAAGAACTCTCTCAGAGTCGCTTCGTTCTCGGAGGAGCTTCTCTTCGACGGCAACTTTCCGGCAATCCATGAATTGCTTGATTTATACATTCTCTTGTCTATCTAGTGTTACAAGAGATTCAGACTGGGGCAAACATTCGGTGGTTGACTCAGAGAGTGCCGCCGCAGTTGCCGGACCCGAGTGTGGCTGTTATGACGGTTGCCAGTCAAACAGATTGCGATATATACTGATCCCTACGGATTCGTAGTGCCAGGGTCTTTGGGTTCCGCAGTCTTTTAACTATCAGTTTAACTTCCGCGGAATAATGTTTTTTAGGCTTGCTTTATGTCATTGCATGAACATTATTCAGAAAAGCATGCCCAAATTCCTGTCCTTTAATTCGACAGTAGTGGCGTATCTCCGGAACCAGGGAGGCACTCTTTCGTTTCCGTTATTCAATTTAATGGAAAGAATCCATCTGTTGGTTATACTACACCAAGTTCAGTTTTGGTCCGTCATATTCTGGGTCGTCTGATTGTTTTATCGCACTCCCGTTCTCTTACGGGTCGCTTGTTGCTGTCAGAATGGACTCTCAACAAACAAGTATTTAATCAGATTTGCTATCTATGGGAGCGCCCAATGATGTTTTATTTATGACACAGCTTGCTAATCAATTGCAGACGTATGTGTTGGCTTGTCCAGATCTCTGAGCTAATACTGTTAACGCTCTATTGATCTATAGGACGGAATGATAGGATACGCGTATCCTCCGGCGCTGTTGTTTTAGCAGGTATTGCTAAGATAAACAACCACAATACATTTCTGTTGATAGCATCTCTATTTTCACAGAGATCATGAGTAATTTACTCTCTTGTCTACTGTGGATCTTAACGTGAAATCTTCCTCTATGTGAGGATCTTTTTTCACTGGGTAAATCGTGTCATCTTTATCACAACCAGCAAGGTCGCAACCTTCATGTATTCCGTTGTGTGGTCCGTATTGCATTGTAAGCACTGTACTGGACGAGCTTTGGATGCGATTTCTTACTATAGGAGATCCTCTTCTTCGCTATTCTATGCGACTAAAGTGGAGGCTCTTCCGTCGTGGTGTAGGGATCATTATGTTCATATGGTTGATCCCTCCATACTACTCATTGCTATTTTTTAGTATACTTGTTTCACAAGATCTACTGCAGCCTGTTGTTATTTAGGTTATAGGTTTATGTTACCTCATACCTATGCACTCTACGATAGTGTACATTTGAGTCTTTTGTCTCTTTATCTAAGTCAGTTAGTAACTTTTTGATAAATAGACTTAGAATCTTTAGATTAAATTCCTATACGGATTTTAACTTCGGTTCTTATTTAGCTAAGTAATCATTTGAGCCTCTGGAAACAGTAGTTTTCAAATTCTGACCTTTTAGACAGTAATTCTGTTGGTTTCTCTTTTACTGTAGAGTCAGTGAGTTTCATGCACTATCGATGGATGATTTTCACTTTCATAGTTTCGGAATCAATACTTCCGTTACTATTTAGGTTGGATTGTTGCATAAGAGTTAGGCTCCTATTATCCGGAACCTATTATTTTAAGGTCCTTCCGTCTTCGTATGGGCATAGGCCTTTACTCTTTCCGGGTACAGTTTATGTATTTATAAACAGATATCTGTTTATTACAAGGGCGTAAGCTTCTTCTGTCTTTGATGTCTAGTAGAAGGACGTTACGCTCCATTTTATTGTTAATGGATTCTATTAACTAGCGTACTGATTATGGTATATCATTGGCTTAGCAGTTGTGCTTAAGATTTCGGCTCATGAAGTAAGAGTTCTTCTACTTCTTGGGCTTACATTAATAGTGTTGCTATTATAGATTTTTGAAGGCTGCTCATTGCGCTCAGCCATCCATTCATGAATTTTATCTCAGAAATATCGAGTCCATTTCTGGAGGCCTCTATTGTTAGGTCTATTCTCTACTGCTCAGAATGTCATTCACTTAACAGTTGCTACTATAGCTAGGTAGGCTGTCTGTTTCGGCAGTGTCTCCGTTCGGCTGCCCTCTTCGCTCTGGGCTATTTGACCCAGGGCAAGAAAAAGGGGGGGGGGGGAGGGTGTTCCCTTGGGTCACCTGTTTTTTACTATGAAAACAAGGGGATACCTCCTCCGGAGTTAGTAATTCTGAGCTGTTATTGGGATGGTTGTTTAGTGAGAAGTTTAAGTTTATAACATTCATTCAAGTCTTAGTTTTTAAAGTATAGCTTTTGAATATTGCATATGTCAACGGACATGATTATGCTATTCTCACACACTTTTAGGAGTATAAGAGTCTCTATTCTCTAGACTTACTTTATTATTGGCTTACTTTAAAAATTATTAGTATAAGGATTATTGGATATTAATAGAGTACATGGATGTATGAAGCTCAATTTTTGGAAGGTGTTGTATCTTTCTAATTTATCATAAATAAGAAAGATACATGTAAGGCCTATTACTTCTTTTCCCTACAGGGGATGACTCTATTTTATTTTATTGAGCGTATTCCATTTTGCTCTATGTCCTTGGCCCTCCAGCCTTTTTACTATTCAGCTATGTCTGGGTCATTGGTACAGTATAAAAATGTTAAAAAATTTATAGTAATTTATATATTTTTTATACTTACCAATGACCCAGACGGGGATGGCCCTCCCAGGAGTTGGGAACTCTTGCCTCCCCGCTGAGTACATAGCGCTTACCAGGCACTGGTTATTAGAATGATAAATGGCGCCAATTTCGGAACGTCCTTGACACTGCGCATGCGCAGTAGGGGCGAAGTGTGGAGGGCCTTTCAGGACATGTTTTCTTTAGTTTTAGATGCAAATTTTGGGGATTGGGGGGCAAAATTTGTGTTTGGCCCTATATTTTAAGAGTTAGCACCAGCTATGTCTGGGTCATTGGTAAGTATAAAAAATATATAAATTACTATAAATTTTTTAACTTTCCGGAGTTTTTTTGAAACGCTTCAACGGAATGATTTCATTTTTGGTAAACTACTATAGAACAATGACTTACAGATCAAGTTTGAGTTTTATGCTGATTGCATTATTCTTGTGTGAGTTATGGCCCTTGGAAATATGGAAAAGTGCCAAAATTTCAGTTTTCGGGACTTTTTTAAGAAACGCTTCAACGGAATGATTTCATTTTTGGTAACCTACTATAGAAGGATGACTTATAGATCAAGTTTGAGTTTCAGGCTGATTGCATTATTCTTGTGTGAGTTATTGCCCTTGGAAATATAGAAAAGTGCCAAAATATCAGTTTTCTGGACTTTTTCTGGAAACGATTCAACGGAATGATTTTATTTTTGGTAACCTACTATAGAACGATGACTTACAGATCATGTTTCATTTACAGTCTGTCCATCCATCCGTCAGTCTGTCAGTCAGTCTGTCGGTCGTACTTTAGTTTTCCGGACTTTTTTTGGAAACACTTCAACGGAATGATTTCATTTTTGGTAACCTACTATAGAACGATGACTTACAGATCAAGTTTCATTTGTACTCTGTCCATCCGTCAGTCTGTCAGTCAGTCTGTCAGTCATACTTTAGTTTTCCAGACTTTTTTTGGAAATGCTTCAACCGAATGATTTCATTTGTGGTAACCTACTATAGAATGATGACTTACAGATGAAGTTTGAGTTTCATGCTGATTGCATTATTCTTCTGTGAGTTATGGCCCTTGGAAATATGGAAAAGCGCCAAAATATCATTTTTGAGGACTTTTTTTGGAAATGCTTCAACGGAATTCATGCTGATCACATCTAAGTTATAACATTTGTATAATTATTAATGCTCATTCGTCCGGTAGGGGACATTGTATTGCTTCAGCGATATGAGCGCTTTTGTTGTCTTCATTATTCAGAGTTGTATATTCATTCCCTGAACAGTCATTGCTTTTAACAGACCAAGGGAACAATGATTTATTTGGGGACGGTCCTTGACAGGTTTTTTAGCTCACCTGACTGAAAGCCAGTGTGAGCTTTTGCCATCTCTTGGCGTCCGTCATCCGTTAACTTTCGCGACTCAGTCTTCTCCTTCAAAACCACTAGCCCAAACCCAAACAAATTTGATATACAATATTTTGGGGGTATCCTCTTTCCAATTTGTTAAAATGAACTTGCTGCCCCCATCGGGGTGGGGGTGATGCCCAAAAGCATCAATTTCTCCTGAAATCTTCTTCTTATGAACCACCAGTCAGAATGCTGTGATATTTGGTATGTAAGCTCCTTTGGTACTCAAAATTCAAGTTTGTTCTAAGAAATTTTCTCGGTCAATATTTGGGCTCGCTACAGGAGGATCCCCATTTTGTGCCCCGCCCAAAATTTCTAGTTTCCGAACCGAGAGGCTGATTTGAACCAAATTTGCTATGAGGTATCATTGGGTCCAAAGTACTTGATTCATGCCAAAAAATTTTCCCGCTGCCCCATGGGAACCTCAGGAGCTAAAAATAGAAAAAAAATCACACGCCCATATCTCCAAAAGTGCACGGCACTGAAACTTTTTATTTAGTGTGAAGCTTCCTTAGGACCAATAGAAAGGAATGATGGAAAAAATCGCTATCGGTTTTGTCCTAAGGTACAGTTTCGGGACTTTGAAAAAATGCTGAGTCAGCATTATTTAACACTGAAGGTAATGGGAAAAATATAAAATAATGTTTTTCTCCCCAACCACTGCTCCAAAAGCTTTCATATTTCACATATAACATCTATGGAAGATTGATTCACATGGTTGTTGAAATTTAACCCCTGGGTCCATATTTGGGCACTCTACAGGAGCCCAAATGTTCAAATTAATGCAATATGAGGGATATTCTTTACAAATCTTCTTCTCCAGATCCAACAGTCAGAATCTTTTGATATTTGGTATACAGCATCCTTAGGGAAGGTAGATTCAGGTTTGTTCAAGCCAAGTCCCTATGGGAGCCCAAATTGTAGCTTTGTTCAATATGAGGAATATTCTTTAAAAATCTCTTTCTTCAGATCCAGCAGTCAGAATCTTTTGATATTTGGTGTATATCATCCTTAGGGAGGTGTCATTCAAGTTTGTTCAGGTGGCATTTTTTTGTGCCCAGTGGGTACCCCAGGAGCAAAAAATAGAAACAAATCCAAATATCCCTGGCCTTCCCATTCCCCATTTATTCTCAAATCACAGAACACTAAAAAATTATATTTAGTATCCATAATTATTAGGGTTAACACAAATTGTAACTTTGTTCAATATGAGGAATATTCTTTAAAAATCTCTTTGTTCAGATCCAGCAGTCAGAATCTTTGGATATTTGGTATACAGCAACCTTAGGGAAGGGAGATTCAGGTTTGTTCAAGCCAAGTCCCTATGGGAGCCCTAATTGTAACTTTGTTCAGTATGAGGAATATTCTTTAAAAATCTCTTTCTTCAGATCCAGCAGTCAGAATCTTTTAATATTTTTATACTGTATACCAATGGCCCAGACTAGCTCGTGCTAACCCAAAAATATCTAGGGCCAAGCACAAATTTTGCCTCCCAGTCCCCAAAATTTGCATGCAAAACCAAAAATTAGAAGTCATATCTGGCCCTCCATACATATACCCTCCGCGCATGCACAGACGCCAGGAAGTCACCGAATCTGGAGCCAACATCTTTCTTTGTTTGTCCCTTGTCAGATAACATCAAACTGACATTTGTGCTTTTTAAATCTCAATTAATAATGATGCCAGACACAAATCAATGGTTAATTGGTGGATCCAAGGACCCAGCTGGATGAAGGAAGGAAACGTTCAGGGCTGTAATTTTATAATATTTATAAAAATGAGTTCATGTTCCCTAATTTCGGGACATGGGCCTGACGTTATCACTGATTGATTATGATCTATCCACTGTTTATTTAGTATTCCTTCCCTACCTTCCCTTGATCTCCCCAGTTAAGCTCCCAAGCTTTTTGGCTTATTTTAATGAAATTTCTTTTTTTATAAAATTTCTCGGGAGTTTAACGTATTATACAGAAGATTATTCTGTACATCCCCAGGGTTACATCCTCGCCCTTGGTGTGTTTGGGCATTTTGGTCATGCATCATACATCCAATGTATCGTTTTTTCTTCTGATGAAAATCTTGCTTTACATCGGATAGTCTTGTTTCTGTTACAGACTTCGGTCTGTGTTGCCTAGGGTCTTGTTTCTGGTTTTTGTTTACATTTACAGTGCTCTAGGTAGTTTCCTATTTTTGTTTAGGAACGACAGTTGTAAGTAACATTAAATATTCTGATAGTGTGGTAGTTAATTTTACAGCAGATTTTTATAATCTTGTCCACACTTAGGCTTTTTTGGGCTCACCGTTCCCTTTGGGAACTTGGGCTCTTATATAAGAAAAATTTTTTCAAAAATTTTTATTTTATTTTTGAAAGAATTTTTCTTTTGGATATATTTATTTCATCAATTATATTTTAATGTTATCTTATATTATATGTAGAATTGGTGGTGGTACAATGACATATATTAGAATTTAGGTAATAATATTTATCTAATAGAAGGGCAAATGGAGGAACCCTTTCCTCTGTTTACTTGGTCGTTGTCTTGAGTATAGCTGATGTACTACCACTAATTCTTGTTCCATTGGATGATGGGTGTCATGGTTTGTGTTAGGCGAGTGGACATTATCGGTCCTATCACGGCGAGGGGACACTGCTGGTCCTCTTGTCAAAATGTCACTATAGCTTTTTAGTTTCTATTTACAGAGGAACAAGAACATGGTGTGGTTTCGTGACGCCGTCAGGGAGGGTGCTTCCGTCGTTGCATTTTAGAGCTAGCGGAAAAGTGCTCAATGATATTAGACAAGGGCTAGGCTTCAAAAGTGGTTTACGTCCCTTGTCTCCAGCTAGCTCAACCAGCAGATCTATCACGTAGTCTAGTGGTGTGACGCCAGGTATGTCTGTAGCAGTCGAGAAGAGGAATAAGGGTGTAGCGAGCACTATAACATATGAACATGCTCACCCTGCGACAACGGAAAGGAGGAAGCATGGGAAGGAGGAAGCAGACAAGTTATGAGGTATGCTCGCCCAGGTTTTCCGTGATCGCGAGTAAGAGAGAGACCCCTCTCTCTTATAACAACATCTGGGGTCAGAGGTTGTTGGTAGGAACTTGTGTCAGTTGGAGCTTACGTCCATGGCTTCCTGTCCGGGACGCTTCTTCCATAGACTGCCGGGGTCAGCTAGTCTTATAGCATTCTCTACGTTCGAAAAGCACACACAACCGCATAAAGTCTGTTGTCGCCAGCTAGCTCAACCGGTGGTTACTCAGGCCTCTGAGAACTGTGATGCCGCATGTATCCATTCCGGGCTAGGAAATGATATAGGGTGGAGCGAACACTATGATATGCAACCATGCTCACCCAGCGACGACGGAAGGAGGAAACCGGCAAGTTCTGAGGTACGCTTGTCCAGGTCACCCAGGACCATGAGCAAGAGAGAGGCCTCTCTCTCTTACAGCATCATCTGGGGACAGATGTTGTTGGTAGGAACTTGCATCAGTCAGAGTATACGTCCATGCCTCCTGTCCAGGACGTCCTGTCTAATAGGCAGCCGGGGTCGGCTAGTCTGAGGGTTTCCTCTACATAACGGACAAAGTGATCTTTATATTGCACAGGGCTATAAACCGTGATGAGTGGTTTCAGTTCCCTGACGCCGATCAAAAGGTTAAGATTGAATATGAGGACCGTGACACCGGATGTGTCGCATGTGCATTGTATTCAGATCTAGTGGAAAAGTGCTCAATGATATTAGACAAGGACTAGGCTTCAAAAGAGGTTTACATCCCTTGTCTACAGCTAGCTCAACTGGCAGATCTATCATGTAGACTAGTGGTGTGACGCTGGGTATGTCTGTAGCGGTCGAGAGAGAATAAGGGTGTAGCGAGCACTATTTAATCGAATCATGCTCTTCCTGTGTTGAGGGAAGAAGCCGGAAAGTTCTGAGGTACGCTCGATTAGGTCTCCCTGGACCGCAAGCAAGAGGGAGACCCCTCTCTCTCTCTTTCAACAACATCTGGAGCCGGGTGTTGTTGGTAGGAACTAGCGTCAGTCAGAGCTTACATACATAGCTATTGTCCGGTACGCTTAGTTCAATTCTTAGCCGGAGACGCCTACAGTTTTGCTTCTTTAGCGTCTACAAGCTCTCCCGACCGCACCTTCGCTAAGTGACTTAGGATTTATAGTCTGCACCGTCAAAAGGTCCATCTTTTGTGAAGAAAGTCACACCATCTAGTAGCCAAGGAGATGAGGCTTCATTTATTGGGACGTCTGCAGTAATAGCTATCTTGGACACCCTGTCCCAGGAGCAGCCGGCGGACAAGCAATTCATGACCGCTGCTTCTCAGACCTCCGTAACGGACTTGCTGTCACAATTGCACAGATAATCGCAGTATTCCTGCTAAGGCAGAAGCACTCAACGTCAGTCTCAATACTTGAGCTGGTGCATGGTGCTTAATCGGTCCAGTCATCTGCCTGTTCAGAAGCTGGTGACCAGGTTTCTAACTGATTTAGACGAATGATGAAAGGGATACGGAAGAGGATAACTTTCCCTTTCGGAACAACTCTTGGATGATATGGATACTATACATTATCGTTTCCTTGAACTTGTTCCAGTGAATCACAATGCTGCAAGTAATTATGAGAAACCGCTAGCATAGTTTGACGCTGACTTCATCCGAACAAAGAGCAGGGTAATAAGATCTCTTTTCGGTTAAGTCTACACAGGTGTCACACGTCTTCGATTGTGTAGACGACACCATATTTAACTTCCTGCGGGAAAAGTAATTTGGTTTCTTATCTTCTTCCTCTGTATTTTTAATTGTTTGTGTTTGTTCACATTCTTTTAAAAACAACAGGGGAAGATGTGTTGAGAGTTTCTCTGCGTTGAATGAGCAGGCTAAGATCTTAGTGGTAGCCTTACCTTCATCATTTAGCTGTTCGCTCAGGCACATTTGAGAAGATAATTTCTTATTCAGAGCGAATTTAGACTCATGGTCTTGTGTACTTCAATTCTAAGTACTGTGACGCAACGTCTATATGGAAAGGAATTTTGTGGTCGTTTGTACTTTTTAAAAATTCTTTCCAGACCTATTATACATATATCTCTATCTTAACAAATGTTAAGTGGGAGTTATTCTGACATGATGAAGCCTTGCGTCTTCATCTTTAACATTTGACTAGGTGGAAAACTTGCTACAGGTCGATTTAGTTTTAGTTTTCCAGACTCTACTCTTTGATTGTCCTAGACTCAGATCGTCTATAAGGACTCATAGCAAAGGTATAGGTATACCTAAGTCTTTGATGGTAAGCTTTCATTATTATAGGATTAGGCTACAAGAAAGCATCATTACTCGACTCTTTAAGTTGGGGTCCAATCGACCACACCAACAGAAAGAGTGGGAGAGGTTGTCCTAGACTCAGTTCGCCTATAAGGGCTCATAGCGAAGGTATAGGTATCTCTCCTATATATTTCTTTAGGATTGTCTATACAGCCACTTGGATAGGGGGTTTACGTCTGTTTGAGTTACTGATCAGACACCCCTGAGCCGGTGGCTCGAGGCTCTTATAGAGCTCGGTCCAACCGATTTTGACTGGAACTGGATAATTAGGTTATTTATGATTATCTTTCAGTCGAAAAGTGAGCGTTCGGCAATGTAGCGAGTATAGTTCTTTAGATCACTTGTATTGTGAACTAGATTATGTCTCATGCGATTAATGATAGGATACACATATCCCACAATTCATTTTCATCTGGCTGGTTCATCTGTTGTCTCACAGAACGAATTAGCCAGCTGTTTGGCTTGCTTTTATCTGTTATCTGACGCATTAACAGCAGAAAATTTTATGCACCAGATGGGGTTGTGCGGCTTTGAATGTTATTTTGATGGGTCACTTACGCACACATCCCTCCAGTTATTCTTAACTGGAGTGGTAGACGTTTTTCGCTCTAGACCTGTTTTGTTTTAGAGAATCTTTTAACATAAGGTCAAGTTTGGGCATATATTAACGTTTTTCTCAATTATTACGGACGTGAGTTCAAATATTGCGTTACAATCCTGAGTGCGATGGTCTCTCTATGCAGGGATCTTGGGACCCTTGGTTCTTGGAAACCACATATTCAGAAATGATGTCTCATTGTTTACGCTATATCATTGAATTATTACCGTTCATGTATTTATAGACGCAGATCAGAGTTTATCAGAAGAGAAGAAACGCTTCTTTTGTCATTAATTTCCAATAGAAGGGACGTTTACGTTCATTCTATTGTTAAATAAGTCAGTTAGCTATTCGTACTGCTTTGGTTAATTTATCTTCCTATCAGCAGTCAGTGCTTAAGATTTCAGCGCATGAAGTAAAGCGCTGGCCACATCTTGGGCTTATTCTAACTGTATGGCTATTACATGATCTTATATAGGATCACTTCAGGATAGTTAAGTTTGCGGCACACAGGAATAATAGTTTCCATTATTTGTGTCGCCAGTATTAGGCATTTGAGCGCATACATTTGACGCTCAGCCGCTTTCATGAGAATGAATGATAGGATATGTGTATCTTTCAATTCATTTGTTTCTATTGATTTCATTGAGGGTATGGGGTCTGTTATTGAACATTCGCCAGAAGCTTACCCACGAGAGGGTTTTCTTCTTCAAGGGAAGTTTTGTCCTTCACGTCATTCTCCGCTCTCAGTGGCATTACAGAGTATGTCAGACGTGAAAGAGCTTTGTGGTCACTGTATTATTGCTGTCTGGACCAGCAATGATTATTAATTGGGTGATTAGGTTTCGACATATTTTCGAATTCCCCCCCCCCCCCCTCACCCCACACCCCACACTCACACTGTCACGTATATATATTTTTATACATACATACTTTGCATTTGGGTCGTGTTGGATGGCGTCCTCATAGGCATATATGCAGTTCTGTTGCATTAGTTTCCGGTGTTTATTTTCTGATTTCTAATATACAGGCACTTATTTAATCATCATAATGGCTGCTATTTAGTTCGTAGGTTATATGTTATATTATTATTTCACTGATTTTGTCGTACCTGTATACGCCGTCTGCAGATAATGTTATTTACCAAAATCATCGCTATAGCCTTGGCTTGTGAAGTGGCATTAAGCACCATTTATTATTCATGAATTAATTTTTGAGTGCCTGATCGATATTTATTTATATCGTTTCCGGGTTCTGCTTATTGTTTCCAGAGCTCTCCCCTCTTTCTTTTGAAGATATGTTAAAAAAAAAGTGGGGGGTCATTTTGTCCACTTCTCTGGCTTATTGGGTATGTAACTGTTAAGGAAGCTGTTTAGTCCGTACTATATTCGGCGATCAGCTGTAGTATTATTGTTTGGCGTAGGTTTATGGGCAATTTTCTCTCATTCTCAATATGCCATTCTAATTTTTAGGGCTTAGTCCAGACTAGTCTTAAAAATTGTTTTTTTGTTACATCCTAATTAACATAATTCCATGCTTGGATTAAGGATTTACATAATTGGAATCCATATTAGGATATGACTCTTCTATTATGGTATAAAGAGACATACATATAAATTCTAATTATTCTAATTTTCTTCATCATGGATTGAAGGATTTGATCTATGTTGATCTACTATTTTGGAAGTTCTATTTGTTCAGCGGGCATTTTTTGTGCCCAGTGGGAACCCCAGGAGCAAAAAATAGAAAGAAATTCAATATCCATAGCCTTCCCATTCCCCATTTATTGTCAAATCACAGAACACTAAAAAATTATATTTAGTATCCAGAATTATTAGGGTTAACATACACTTTTACTCCCCCATGGGAATTCCGGGAAGTGCACTATTAAAATAGGACCCAGTCACCAATGCTTGGGGTGGAAGTCCTCTAAAATGGGCAACATGGGTATAAACGATTTACAAAACTTGCCTTTATCTCCATGTTGTGGTCACGATTAGCGATTGTGCATAAATATGTGACCTTAAACACCAATAAATAAGTAGACTAAAAATTTTTTTGTCTCGGTGGTTCTGATCCCTGATGCCTAAATACCTGCATTCCTTTTGTACAACTTGTTTTCCTTAACCACAGATCAGAGTGCTTTGATATTTGATATGCAACCTCTTTTGGAACCCAAAATTCCAATTTGTCCACCGAAAGTTTCTAGGTCAATATTTGAATTCACTATGGGAAGATCCAAATTTTGTGTCCCACACAATATTTTTATTTCCCGAATTGAGAGGCTAATGTGAGAAACAATCTTCTCCTCACAAATCAATGGCCCAAATTGAAACATATATGAGCCGCATCATCTTGGGGTTTTCTGTTTTAGTTTTGCTCAAATGGGGTCTCCGCCCTTTTTGGGCAAGGTCTTATGCCCAAATGTGATGAAATTCTTTAAAAAGCTTCTTCTCATGAACCACAAGTGGGAATGCTTTGATATTTGGTATGAATCTTCCTCTGGTGTTCAAGATTAAAAGTTGTTCAAAGAAAGTTGATAGGTCCATATTTGGGCTCTCCAGGGGATGGGCTCACTTTTGAGCTCCCCTGAAAATTTCTATTTCAAGAACCAGTGGAGCGATTTGAACCAAATTTTATATGTGGCATTAGTTGACCCTAAGTACTTCATTCGAAAAAATTTTCGCGTGGGAACATCTGGCCTAAAAATAGAAATATCCAATATCTCCCAAACTGCACAGACTAGAGATTATGTATTTGGTATGAAGCTTTCTTCTGAGCAGTTGAAACAATTGGACAAAAAAATTGCTGGTGAATCTGTCATATGGTTCATTCAGATTACATTTTCTCCATACCCATAACCCTTATAGTTTAGGACAACTTGGTCCAGGTGAGTGTTTTTAGGCTCTCTTGAGCCTCTAGTTTAATCATATCCTATTCCAGATTCTGAATCCAGTCTTCAGCCAGAAGCAGTACACAAAGTGGAATCCTACTCTCTCATTCTCGTAGATTGAATGGTTACAATTTGGAAGTTCATTATTGGGATTTACTTGTACACCAGAACGTGGTCACCTGTTGGTTGACTCAGAAGTGTATGAGTTCTCTCAGATAACTTTCCATTGGGATTCGATTGGACAAGTTTAAGGTTGTACATATTAATATCACTGGTTCTCGTCCTATCTCCGTATTCCAGATGCGGTATACATTTAGAAGCTTTCGATTTTAGTAACCAGGAACCACTTAGGCGACTGTATATACTTCAGTCTGCCTTTTATTGCTCAGAGGAGATTCCTATATTAGGTTTCTTTTCTGATATTATTCAGTACCGCTTTATCACTGATTTCAGGTCGCTTTCCTCTTTGTTTTGAAGGTTAATTCCTTCAAAAAAGGATGGGGGGGGGGATTTCTCCTTACCTCTTCGGGCCTTATAGTAAGTGTGTAACTATGGGTGAAGCTGTTATTGTCTATAGATAATACTGATCTTTATGTACAGCTTGTTGCATTGTATACAGCATGTGTCCGTGTGCGTTAGTCTCCAACTCTCGGACTCGCTTTTCCTAATTTCAAGCGTCATATTCTGGACTAGCTTTAAAATTGAGGGCTCGTTAAACCCAGTTAGCATAATCATTTATGCTAAGTAATAAGGAATCACTTGGATATTATTGCTCATTTATTCTGGTGGTATATCCTTCTCTATTGTATAGAGAGGAATATATGTAATTCCTCATATTTTAATCCCCTATTCACCTTGGAAATCCTCCTGCAGGCTTAGGAGCTGAACTTTTGTCTGCTATTCCTTTAAGTCCTAGGCCCTCCAGCCTTTTTACCATTCAGCTAGGTCTGGGCCATTGGTTCTAGTATAAAAATATGAAAAATTTAAAGTAATTTGTATATTCTTTATACTTACCAATGGCCTAGACAGGGATGGCCCTCCCATGAGTGTGCACTCATACCTTCCTGCTGAGTTATAACATTAGTTGGCACAACAAGAAAGAATGATGCTTGGCGCCAATTCCGGTCTCTTCCTGGGTACTGAGCATGTGTAAGTACTAAAAGTATGAACGGCCAGATAGAACTTTCAAATTTCGGTTTTGTATGCAAATTGTGGGGATTAGGGGGTTCAAAATTTGTGTTTGGCCCTTGATATTATTGAGTTTGCACCAGCTAAGTCTGGGCCAATGGTAAGTATAAAAAATATACAAATTACTTTAAATTTTTCATTTTCCAGCTGTGTTAGGATCACGTGGTTCCCAGAGTCAAAAGTCGTGAGAAAGAAATTGCATTTCTGATAACTTAATGTAACTGCCATATTCAACTACTGCTAATCACAAAATTTGCCGTTCAAATATGATTATTTATTTTGCTTTTTGTCTCTCAAACTTAGCTTATGATTTCTTATCAACCTGCTCACAATTGTTTACAACAGGCTTGCACTACAGTAGAAGTCCCTAACTCGAAAGTCTACTCTCTATATTTTTATACTGTACCAATGACCCAGACATAGCTGGTGCTAACTCTTAAAAATCTAGGGCCAAACACAAATTTTGCCCCCCAATCCCCAAAATTTGCATCTAAAACCAAAGAAAACATGTCCTGAATGGCCCTCCATACTACGCCTCTACTGCGCATGTGCAGTGTCAAGGAGGTCCCGGAATTGGCGCCATTTATCATTCTTTGTTTGGCTCTTCATCAGTTCACATCTGACTGATCTTTTTGCTTGTAAATCTCAGTTTAAATGATGCCAGACACATAAATATTAGAGAAATGGTGGATCTAAAGAGGAAATAGAAGGAGGAGAGGAAAAATGAGTGACAGAAAATGATCAGGGCTGTAACTTAAAATTTTTTAATGAAATTATGTTAAGTTACCTATTTTCGAGGCATGGGCCTCTTGTGGTCATTCTTGCTATAAAGTTACACTGCTTGTTCAGTGTTTTCCTCTCTCCCCTTCCTTTAAGTCCCCCCTTGCTATTCTCCCATGCTTCTGGCATATTTTCTGTAATATTATTACTAAAATTTCTTGGGAGTTTTAGCTGGGTAACAGAATGAATTCTGTTCTTTTCCCCATGTTTACATCCTCACCCATGGGTGTTTAGGCATAGTGTTCTGCATCTACCATCTGATGTTCTGCAGTTTCTTCCCTGGAAGTCTCTGTTTTGCATCAGATAGTGTTTTTTTGGTAACTGATTTCGGGCCATGGTTATCAGTGCCTGGAGTCATGTTTCTGGTGTTTTTACACTTCTTGTTTACATTGACAACAGTCTCTGTGGAGGGGGATTTCTTGTCTTTGTGTTAGTTTAATCATAACAAAATACATTATTATTATTCGTAAGTGTTGCATTAATTTTTAAAAATATTTTTAAAATTTTTGTCCACACTTAGGCTTGGGATCCATTGGGGCTCAACATTACTTTTCAGAAACTTGGGCTTTTCTGAAAAAATATATATTTTTATACTGTACCAATGACCCAGACTTAGCTGGTGCTAACTCTAACAAAACCAGGGCCAAACACAAATTTTGCCCCCCAATCCCCAAAATTTGCATCCAAAACAAAAAGAAATCATGTCCTAAAAGACCTCCATACTACACCTCTACTGCACATGCGCAGTGACGCAGATGTCCCGAAATTGGCGCCAATTATCATTCTCTGTTTGGCCCTTCATCAGTCAACATCTCACTGATCTTTGTGCTTGTAAATCTCAGTTTAAAGGATGCCAGACACGTAATATTTTTATACTGTACCAATGACCCAGACATAGCTGGTGCTAACTCTTAAAATATAGGGCCAAACACAAATTTTGCCCCCCAATCCCCAAAATTTGCATCTAAAACTAAAGAAAACATGTCCTGAAAGGCCCTCCACACTTCGCCCCTACTGCGCATGCGCAGTGTCAAGAACGTTCCGAAATTGGCGCCATTTATCATTCTAAGTTTGGCCCTTCATCAGTTAACATCTGACTGATCTTTGTGCTTTTAAATCTCAGTTTAAATGATGCCAGACACATAAATATTAGTGAAATGGTGATTCTAAGGAGGATAGAAAAGGAGGAGAGGAAAAGAATGTGTGACAGAATATTATCAGGGCTGTAACTTAAAATTTTTTAATGAAATTATGTTAAGTTACCTATTTTCAAGGCAGCAGCCATTTTGTTGTCATTCTGATTATTTAGTTACACTGTTTTTTCAAGTGTTTTTCCTCTCTCCCTGTCCTTTAAGTTCCCCCTTGCTATTCTCCCATGCTTTTGGCATAATTTCTGTAATTATTATTACTAAAATTTCTTGGGAGTTTTAGCTGAATAACAGAATGAATTCTGTTCTTTCCCCATGTTTACGTCTTCACCTACGGGTGGTTAGGCGTTGTGTTCTGCATCTACCATCTGATGTTCTGCAGTTTCTTCCCTGGAAGTCTCTGTTTTGCATCAGATGGTGTATTTTTGGTAACTGATTTCGGGCCTGGGTGCCTGGAGTCTTATTTTAGTGTTTTTACACACATTGTTTACATTTACAACAGCCCTCTGTGTGAGGGGGGGATTTCTAAATAATAATATCTTTATGTTATTTTAATCATAACTAGATACATTATTATTGTTCGTAAGTGTTGAATAAATTGTTTAAAATATTTTTAAAATTTTTGTCCACACTTAGGCTTGGGATCCATTGGGGCTCAACGTTACTTTTCAGAAACTTGGGCTGTTCTGAAAAAATATTTTTTCAAAATATTTTGATTTCAATTATTTTTTCTATATTAATGGATCATATTATTATTATGTATTTTGATTGCCAGGGGTTAGTGCGAGTACCAGGACTTGTTTTCTTTTCACATTGAAAGGATATTGATCAATTGTTTTAAGAGGAAGTCTTCCTCTGACCTTATTATCATTCTATATGTGGTCAGTGTGCTCGCATTAACTCCTGTTCTGTATCGTATGATTTCGATGACAATATGGGAAGCGTATGTCACGGTATGTTGTTGGGGATTTGGACACTCCGGTCCTTTCCCCGCAGGGTCACTCTACTTTATCAATTTCTATTTCAGACGATCAAGATTAGGGTGATGTATCTGTGATGTCTTCCAACAGTGTGCCTCCGTCGTCACAATTAATGAAGGGCTAGCGGAAAAGTGCTCATGTAATACGCCAATTGCCTAAGAGGACCCTAGTAGGTTCGACGGCCTTTGACGTCCGCTAGCTCGCCCGGTGTAGCGTCCATTCACCGAATGGTTCGGCAGCCGGGTTCGTCCGTTGCGGTCTAGAAGGAATTTTGGGGTGATGCGAGCACTATAAAATTAACTTAATGCACACCCAGTGACGGCGGATCGGAGGGAGAACGGAGGAAGCCTTTTAGTCCGGTTCATAGCTCGTTCCGGTCCATCCGGACGGCAAGCGAGAGAGGCCCCTCTCTCGTTCAACAACATCTGGCCCCAGATGTTGTGGTACAAATGTGTCGTTAGCGGAGCATACGTCCGTCGCTCGGGACGCTCCGTTGTATAGGCAGTCCGCTGAGACTGCTAAGGCTTCCTCTTCTCGTCAGCGCACACGACCGCACCTTGGCTGCGTGACCGCCGATATATTACCAGCTTCGCCGATCAAGGATTCTTCGGCGACCAGGTCACACCATCCGGCAGCCAGGGATTCGAGACCGATGGACTCCGGACGTTCGCATAGGAAAAGTATGCGGGAGCCATCTGATGCGGAGCTGCCCTCGGCGAAGCAGCGATAGACTGCGCCTCCGCAGGTCTCGACGCCGGACATTCTTGTGCACATAGCACAGCTTATCGCAGCATCCCAGCAGCCGACAGAAACGGTGTCGGATCGAGAATTATCCGACAGCGCTGGGTCGGTAGCCGGGGACTCGAGGCCTGCAGACTCCGGACGTTCGCATAGGAAGTGTGCGGGAGTCAACGTACACGGAGCTTCCAGCGGCAATGCATCGTAAGACCGCTACTGCACAGGCCTCGGGAACGGACGTGCTTTCCTTAATAGCACAGTTTATCGCAGCATCCCAGCATCAACTGAATCTGTCGCATATATTTTATCCGACGATGCTGGGTCGGGACGCTCCGCGGAAGCGGGTACGGACGTCCGAAAGTTTTATCCGGTCCGACGGGATACCGAAAGGGATTCGGTGGATTTCAAGCTTTCCCTTTCGGAACAACATATGCTGCGATGCCGGATAAGAAACTGATAGCGTCGGTGGACTTAGAAATTTTTTGGTTCGGTTCAGGGACATCGTCCCTCAGTTCCGACATAGTCCAATAATGTCACACAAACTTTCGAATTATTGAACGACGCTATATATATTATTATTTTATGCTTGCTATCCAAGCATTTCTGGTTTCTTGTTCGAAGAGTTATGGAGATGTCTTTCAAAAGTGTGCCTCTGTCGTCATAGTTAATGAGGAGTTAGCGGCAATAAGTGCTCATGGAATATGTCTATCGCTTACGGAGTGACATTCGCTAGCTCACCCGGTGTAGCGTACATTCATCGAATGGTTCGGCTGCCGGGTTCGTCCGTTGCGGTCTAGGAAGGAGATTTGGGTGATGCAAGCACTTTAATTACTTTAGTACTCACCCAGTGACGGCAGATTGAGGACAGATCGGAGGAAGCCAACAACATAGGGGACCGCATGTTGTGGTTCAGATATTTGACATTCGGAGCATATGTCCGTTGCTCGGGACGCTCCGTTATATTGACAGTCCGAGAGACTGTCTTTAATGCTTCCTCATCCTCACAGCAGGGCACATTGGCTACGTGACCTCGAGTATCCGATCAGTTTCGGCATTCAGTGATTCCACAGCGAATAGGTCGCGCCATCCGGTAGCCAAGGGACACGAGGCCTATACACTCCGTTCGCTCGCATATTGGAAGTATGCACGGGGTAACGATCTCGGAGCTTCCTGCGGCAATGCATCGTAAGACCGCTGCTCCTCAGGCCTCAGTGACGGACGTGCTATCCGAGTTAGCACAGTTGTTTCGCAGCATCCCAGCAATTGACGGTTTCTCGGTCGAATCAGGAATTATCCGACGGCGCTGGGTCGGTGCGGTCCGCGGTTGCATCAAGCTACGGACGACCGAACGCTTTATAGGGTCCGACAGGATGGCGAAAGGGATTCGAAAGATTTCGAGTTTTCCCTTTAGTAGTATCGGAAGATGCTTTCATATCTTCTGGCATTTCTTCCAGTGATTATTTTTCGGACTTCATTGCTGCGATCTTGGATAAGAGACTTATAGCGTCATTGGACTCGGATTTTTCGATCGGTACAGGGACTTTGTCCCTGACTTACCGACGCAGTCCAATATTGTCATTACAACATGTGTTTTATTTTTCGACACTATATATTTATATATATATACAAGCCTGCTACTAAGCATGATAGTTTAGTTTCTTGTCCGCGTGGCTCATTTCTGCCATTTTATCTTTTTTACATATAGTTTATTTTGGCAGAGCAGGGCATACCGAGAGTTCATATGCGTCTAGACGGTGTGATTAAAGACTGCATATATTCTTTTTCGCCGTTTATGTCTTTTCCAATTTCAATGTTGGGAACGACATTATGTATAGTAGACTTAACTTAGACGCTTTATTATACGTAATCCGCCTTACTGAGGCGTTATCATTACGTCTTCAAGAAAAGATTTACGGGATATTATTCTCAATGTAATTTCTTTTGAGGGCAGTAGTTTGTTCACGTATAACTCCACCCTTCAGTGGCTGATTGGAGTTGGTTAGACGTGATGCAGCCCTAGCTACATCCACGCGTGGATAGTAGGTTAAGAACTCTCTCAGAGTCGCTTCGTTCTCGGAGGAGCTTCTCTTCGACGGCAACTTTCCGGCAATCCATGAATTGCTTGATTTATACATTCTCTTGTCTATCTAGTGTTACAAGAGATTCAGACTGGGGCAAACATTCGGTGGTTGACTCAGAGAGTGCCGCCGCAGTTGCCGGACCCGAGTGTGGCTGTTATGACGGTTGCCAGTCAAACAGATTGGGATATATACTGATCCCTACGGATTCGAAGTGCCAGGGTCTTTGGGTTCCGCAGTCTTTTAGCTATCAGTTTAACTTCCGCAGAATAATGTTTTTTAGGCTTGCTTTATGTCATTGCATGAACATTATTCAGAAACGCATGCCCAAAATTCCTGTCCTTTAATTCGACAGTAGTGGCGTATCTCCGGAACCAGGGAGGCACTCTTTCGTTTCCGTTATTCAATTTAATGGAAAGAATCCGTCTGTTGGTTATAGTACACCAAGTTCAGTTTTGATCCGTCATATTCTGGGTTGTCTGATTGTTTTATCGCACTCCCGTTCTCTTACGGGTCGCTTGTTGCTGTCAGAATGGACTCTCAACAAACAAGTATTCAATCAGATTTGCTATCTATGGGAGCGCCCAATGATGTTTTATTTATGACACAGCTTGCTAATCATTTGCAGACGTATGTGTTGGCTTGTCCAGATCTCTGAGCTAATACTGTTAACGCTCTATTGATCTATAGGACGGAATGATAGGATACGCGTATCCTCCGGCGCTGTTGTTTTAGCAGGTATTGCTAAGATAAACAACCACAATACATTTCTGTTGATAGCATCTCTATCTTCACAGAGATCATGAGTAATTTACTCTCTTGTCTACTGTGGATCTTAACGTGAAATCTTCCTCTATGTGAGGATCTTTTTTCACTGGGTAAATCGTGTCATCTTTATCACAACCAGCAAGGTCGCAACCTTCATGTATTCCGTTGTGTGGTCCGTATTGCATTGTAAGCACTGTACTGGACGAGCTTTGGACGCGATTTCTTACTATAGGAGATCCTCTTCTTCGCTATTCTATGCGACTAAAGTGGAGGCTCTTCCATCGTGGTGTAGGGATCATTATGTTCATATGGTTGATCCCTCCATACTACTCATTGCTATTTTTTAGTATACTTGTTTCACAAGATCTACTGCAGCCTGTTGTTATTTAGGTTATAGGTTTATGTTACCTCATACCTATGCACTCTACGATAGTTTACAATTGAGTCTTTTGTCTCTTTATCTAAGTCAGTTAGTAACTTTTTGATAAATAGACTTAGAATCTTTAGATTAAATTCCTATACGGATTTTAACTTCAGGTTCTTATTTAGCTAAGTAATCATTTGAGCCTCTGGAAACAGTAGTTTTCAAATTCTGACCTTTTAGACAGTAATTCTGTTGATTTCTCTTTTACTGTAGAGTCAGTGAGTTTCATGCACTATCGATGGATGATTTTCACTTTCATAGTTTCGGAATCAATACTTCCGTTACTATTTAGGTTGGATTGTTGCATAAGAGTTAGGCTCCTATTATCCGGAACCTATTATTTTAAGGTCCTTCCGTCTTCGTATGGGCATAGGCCTTTACTCTTTCCGGGTACAGTTTATGTATTTATAAACAGATATCTGTTTATTACAAGGGCGTAAGCTTCTTCTGTCTTTGATGTCTAGTAGAAGGACGTTACGCTCCATTTTATTGTTAATGGATTCTATTAACTAGCGTACTGCTTATGGTATATCATTGGCTTAGCAGTTGTGCTTAAGATTTCGGCTCATGAAGTAAGAGTTCTTCTACTTCTTGGGCTTACATTAATAGTGTTGCTATTATAGATTTTTGAAGGCTGCTCATTGCGCTCAGCCATCCATTCATGAATTTTATCTCAGAAATATCGAGTCCATTTCTGGAGGCCTCTATTGTTAGGTCTATTATCTACTGCTCAGAATGTCATTCACTTAACAGTTGCTACTATAGCTAGGTAGGCTGTCTGTTTCGGCAGTGTCTCCGTTCGGCTGCCCTCTTCGCTCTGGGCTATTTGACCCAGGGCAAGAAAAAGGGGGGGGGGGGGAGGGTGTTCCCTTGGGTCACCTGTTTTTACTATGAAAACAAGGGGATACCTCCTCCGGAGTTAGTAATTCTGAGCTGTTATTGGGATGGTTGTTTAGTGAGAAGTTTAAGTTTATAAAATTCATTCAAGTCTTAGTTTTTAAAGTATAGCTTTTGAATATTGCATATGTCAACGGACATGATTATGCTATTCTCACACACTTTTAGGAGTATAAGAGTCTCTATTCTCTAGACTTACTTTATTATTGGCTTACTTTAAAAATTATTAGTATAAGGATTATTGGATATTAATAGAGTACATGGATGTATGAAGCTCAATTTTTGGAAGGTGTTGTATCTTTCTAATTTATCATAAATAAGAAAGATACATGTAAGGCCTATTACTTCTTTTCCGTACAGGGGATGACTCTATTTTATTTTATTGAGCGTATTCCATTTTGCTCTATGTCCTTGGCCCTCCAGCCTTTTTACTATTCAGCTATATCTGGGTCATTGGTACAGTATAAAAATGTTAAAAAATTTATAGTAATTTATATATTTTTTATACTTACCAATGACCCAGATGGGGATGGCCCTCCCAGGAGTTGGGAACTCTTGCCTCCCCGCTGAGTACATAGCGCTTACCAGGCACTGGTTATTAGAATGATAAATGGCGCCAATTTCGGAACGTCCTTGACACTGCGCATGCGCAGTAGGGGCGAAGTGTGGAGGGCCTTTCAGGACATGTTTTCTTTAGTTTTAGATGCAAATTTTGGGGATTGGGGGGCAAAATTTGTGTTTGGCCCTATATTTTAAGAGTTAGCACCAGCTATGTCTGGGTCATTGGTAAGTATAAAAAATATATAAATTACTATAAATTTTTTAACTTTTGGAGAAAATGTGATTCTAAGGAGGATAGAAGGAGGAGAGGAAAAAGAAGTGACAAAAAATAATCAGGGCTGTACTTAAAATTTTTTGATGAAATTATGTTAAGTTGCCTATTTTCGAGGCATGGGCCTCTTGTTGTCATTCTTGCTAAATGTTGCACTGCTTATTCAGTGTTTCCTCTCCCCTAGCCTTCTAAAGTCCCCCCTTGCAATTCTCCTATGCTTTTGGCATATTTTTGAGAAAGTTCATTTCTAAAATTTCCTGGGAGAGTTGCTTGGTTACAGAATGTTTTCTGTTATTTTCCCCATAGTTACGTTTTCACCCATGGGTGTATAACGTTGTGTTCTGCATCTTCCATCTGATGTTCTGCAGATTCTCCCCTGGGAGTCTCTGTTTTGCATCAGATAGAGTGTAATTTGATGACTGATTCCGGGCCAGTTTTTTCAGTGCCTGGAGTCATGTTTTCTGGAGTTTTACACTGTTTGTTTACATTGGCAACAGCCTTTTTTGAGGGGGGCTGTTTGCCTTTGCTGTAGTTTATCTCACTATAAGATACATTTATATTATCCGTAAGTGTCTCATTAATTATTTAATATAAATTTAAAATTTTTGACCACACTTTGCCATCGGATCCATTGGGGCTCAACGTTACTTTTCAGCAACTTGGGCTTCGCTGAAAAAATATTTTTTCAAAATTATTTTGATTTGCAATTGTTTTTTCATTTATTAATGGATCATGTTATTATGTATCTTTGTGTCAGGGGTTTTTGCGAGTAACTAGGACTTGTTGTTGTCCTTTCACAATGAAGGGACTTTGTTCAAATTGTAATAGGAAGAAATCTTCCTCTGACTTTCATGATCATTGTATTAATTGTAGTCAGTGTTCTCGCATTAATCCCTGTCCTATATGTGAATATTGGGATGAGAAACATTGGAAACGTGTGTCACGATATGTTGTTTCTGGAGAAAGGGCTATGCCGGCTCTTTCTCCGCAAGGTCACTCTACTCTCTCAGTTTCTATTTCAGAGGAACAAGAACAGGGTGATGTTTCCATGTTATCTTCTACAAGTGTGTGTCCGTCGTCACAAATGAATTCAGAGCTAGCGGCAAAAGTTCTCATGGAGATTAGACAAATGTCGTCCACTGGCTCGCCCGGTGTAGCGTCCATTCACCGAATGGTTCGGCAGCCGGGTTCGTCCGATGCGGTCCAGGAGGAAATTTTGGGTGATGCGAGCACTATAAACATAATAGATGCACACCCAGTGACGGCGGATAGTAAGCGAGAACGGAGGAAGCCTTTGAGTCCGGTTCCTAGCTCGTCCAGGTCCAGCCAGGCCGCGAGCGAGAGAGGCCCCTCTCTCGTACAACAACATCTGGGACCAGATGTTGTGGTACAAAATGTGTCTTTAGCGGAGCATACGTCCGTCGCTTGGGACGCTCCGTTGTATAGGCAGTCCGTGGAGACTGCTAAGGCTTCCTCTTCTCTTCAGCGCACACAACCGCACCTTGGCTGCGTGACCGCCGATATATTACCAGCTTCGCCGATCAAGGATTCTTCGGCGCCCAGGTCACACCATCCGGCAGCCAGGGAATCGAGACCGATGGACTCCGGACGTTCGCATAGGAAAAGTATGCGGGAGCCATCTGATGCGGAGCTGCCCTCGGCGAAGCAGCGAAAGACTGCGCCTCCGCAGGTCTCAACGCCGGACATTCTTGTGCAGATAGCACAGCTTATCGCAGCATCCCAGCAGCCGACAGAAACGGTGTCGGATCGAGAATTATCTGACGGCGCTGGGTCGGTACGCTCCGCCGAAGCATCGGGGGCGGACGACCGGGAACATCATGAGGTCCGACCGGATGGTGAAAGGGATACGGATGACTTGGAGCTATCCCTTTCGGAACAACATAAAGCTGCCGTGGACTTCATCCGGCACTTTCTCCCTCAAGTTGTTCCGTCGGGCCAGACTGCTGCGGTTCCGGACAAGAGGATTATAGCGTCATTGGACTCTGAATTTTTTGAGCGGTTCAGGGACATCGCTCCCGAGTTTCCGTCGCAGTCCAATAATGTTGCAAGAACATTTGAATTATTGAACGACGCTATATTTAAACTTGCTTCCAAGATGGGGAAAGCAGGTTTCTTGTCCGCTAATACTCTCAACCTGCCTTTCATTAATGCAAGGAATAAATTCGATACGGCAGGACAGGGTATCCCGAGAGTTCCTCTGCGTATGGACGACGAGGCGGAAGACTTAGAGCTATCATTACCGTTGTCGGCTTCTATTCCAACCGCGGTGTTGGAAACAGCTATTGCGTCTAACAGAGCCAATTTAGATGCCTTATCTTACGCAGATCACCTTACTAAGGCGTTATCACTGCGCCTTCAAGGGAAAGAGTTTCAGGATATACAATCCTCTTTAAGACTTCTTTCAAGGGCAGTAGCTTATTCCACGTGTAACTCCGCCCTTTCAGTGGCAAATCTGGAGTTGGTTAGACGTGACGCAGCCCTAGCTACATCCACATTAGTGGATACTAAGGTGAAGAACTCTCTTAGAGTCGCTTCGGTCTCCGGAGAACTTCTCTTTGACGGCAAGCTTTCTGCTATTTATGATAAAATTACAAAGAAAGCTTCGGATTCTCTGTTGTTCAAATCTGCTTCTAAGAAGTCGGATACAGCAGACAAGAATAAGACAGGCACTTCTGGGTCTAATGCGCCCAAGAGAGGTTCCTATAGAGGTTCCGGTGCGTCCTCTTGGTCTTATTCGAGAGACCGTCAGGGTAGCGACTCTCGTTCGGGACGTCCTTCAGGCCGGGACAATCGGTCGGACGCCCCGAGGTCGACGGGGCGAGGTGCAGGTCGTGGAGGACGTGGTTTCTCCTACCGCAGGCCTCGCAGGTCCAGGAGGTGATGGCTTAAACCTCTATCGCGTACCGGTTGGCGGAAGGTTGTCGAGCTTTTCACAAGAATGGGCGTCGATTACGGACGACCCTTGGGTGAGAGGAGTGACTTCGGAAGGTCTAAAGATATCCTTCAAACGAAAGCCTCCATTAACTCGAAGTCCAAAGTGGACTCATCTTCCGTCAAATCCGCAGAAAAGAGACGCTCTGTTATCAGAGGTGCAGTCTCTTTTAATGAAGAACGCGGTAGAGGTCGTAGAAAACCGGGAATCTCTGGGATTCTACAGCCATCTGTTTCTGGTTCCGAAACCAGACGGCTCGTTCCGTCCAGTCATAGATTTGAGCTGGATAAACAAGCTGATCGTCGCTCCGAAGTTTTATATGGAGACGATTCGGTCGGTCAGAGCGAGTATTCGGGTGAACGATTATGCAACAAGCAGAGATCTCAAAGATGCGTACTTTCACGTCATGGTACATCCGACATTCCGAAAGTACCTACGCTTCGCAGTCCTAGGAGTGGTGTATCAATTCCGGGCGATGTGCTTCGGATTGAATCTAGCACCCTGGGCTTTCACTCGGGTAATGAACTCGGTAATGATCTATTTCCGAGCTCATTCGTCTGCGGTAACGTCGGCCTACCTGGACGACATTCTTCAGAGGTACGGCAACGAGTTAACGCTTCAGAACAATGTTCAGAATCTTCTTCTATTGCTCCGACGTCTCGGTTTTATAGTAAACGAGGAGAAGTCGGATCTGGTGCCGTCCAAGTCATTCACTCATCTGGGAATGAGCTTCGAGACGCACAACAATCTCGTTCGTCTGCCGTTAACCAGAGCGAAATTAGTCAGTTGTTACGCTCGCTATTGTCTGCACGCAGACAAAGTCACAGCGAGAGAATTTATGAGACTGATAGGTCTGTGCGGAGCCGCCGCGGATCTCATTCCGATGGGGCGGTTACGCACACGTCCTCTTCAAATTTTCTTGACTCAGAATTGGAGTGTGAAAATTCATTCGCTTGACGTAGACGTTCTCTTGTCAGATCAAGTGAAACAAGAGATTCAGACTTGGGCAAACATTCAGTGGTTAACTCAGGGAGTTCCACTGCAGTTGCCGGATCCGAGTTTTACCATTATGACGGATGCCAGTCAAACAGGTTGGGGTGCATCATTAATCCCAACGGATTCGAGATGCCAGGGTCTTTGGGATCCGCAATTCCTGTGCAAGCACATAAACATCAAGGAAATGATGTCAATTTGGCTTGCGTTACGTCACTGGATGGACATTATTCACAATGCTCATGTCCAAATCCTATCCGACAATACGACAGTAGTGGCGTATATACGGAATCAGGGAGGCACTCATTCAGTTCCGTTGTTCAATCTAACGGAAAGAATCCTTCTGTTTGCGCTAGAACATCACGTTCTTCTTTCGGTCCGTCACATACTGGGTCGTCTGAATGTGCTAGCAGACTCCCTTTCTCGAAAGGGTCGCTTGTTGCCGTCGGAATGGACTCTCAACAAACAAGTATTCAATCAGATTTGCTACCAATGGGAACGGCCAATGATAGACTTATTTGCGACACATCTCAACAATCAGTTGCAGACGTATGTGTCTCCGTGTCCGGATCCAAGAGCATTTGCAGTAGACGCTCTGTCGATCCCTTGGGACGGAATGATAGGATATGCGTATCCTCCAGCGCCGTTAATTCAACAAGTATTGCTAAAGATAAAACAATCTCAATGCAAGATTCTGTTGGTAGCATCTCTGTCGCCACAGAGACCGTGGATAAATCTACTCAGGTGTCTGTTGTGGGACCTACCGCAGAAGCTTCCTCCACGGGAGGATCTTCTTTCGCAGGGGAAATCGCGCCAACTACATCACAACCCGCAAGGTCTCAACCTTCACGTTTTTCCATTGTGCGGTCCTTCTTGCATGGCAAACACTTTACAGGACGAGCAGTGGACGCGATTTCTAACTGTAGGAGGACCTCCTCTTCGCTAAACTATGCGGCTAAGTGGAAGGTTTTTCGTCGTTGGTGTAGGGATCATTCTGTAGATATATTCGATCCCTCTATACCAGACATTGCAAACTTTCTAGTATACTTGTTTGACGAAATCAAACTGCAGCCTGTTACTATAAAGGGTTATAGGTCTATGTTATCTGATACCTATGCACATCATGATAGTTTACAAATTGGATCTAATGTCTCTTTATCTAAGTTGGTTAGAAACTTTTCGATAAATAGACCCAGAACTCTTAGATTAATTCATAAGTGGAATTTAGCTTGGGTTCTTCTTAAATTGAAGGAAAAGCCATTTGAACCTCTTGGGACAGTAGATTTCAAATTCTTATCTTATAAGACAGCTTTTCTCTTAGCTTTCTCTTCTGCTAGAAGAGTCAGTGAGCTTCATGCACTGTCGGTGGATGATTCTCACTATCGTAGTGTCGGGAACACTATCACCTTCACTACTAATGTGGGTTTTTTTAGCTAAGAATCAGGCTCCTAATAAATATCCGGAACCTATTGTCATTAAGGCTCCTCCGTCTTCAGACGGGCGTAGGCCTTTACTCTGTCCTGTTAGAGCGTTACGTATCTATAAACAGAGATCTCAGTTTATCAGAAAGGGACGGAAACGTTTCTTTCTGTCTTTGATGCCTAATAGAAAGGACATTTCGGTCCATTCTATTGCTAGATGGATTCAGTTAACTATCCGTACTGCTTATGAGAGTTTATCTTCTTCTCAGCAGTCTGTGCTTAAGATTTCTGCTCATGAAGTAAGAGCTCTTTCTACTTCCTGGGCTTATGCTAATAGTGTTGCTATTACAGATTTAATGAAGGCTGCTTATTGGTCTCAGCCATCCACATTTACGAATTTTTATCTCAGAAATATTGAGTCCATTTCTGGAGACCTGCATTGTTTAGGTCCGTTATCTGTTGCTCAGAGTGTCGTCCACTAAACAGTTGCAACTATAGTTATGCAGGCTTTCTGTTCCGGCAGTGACTCCGTCCGGCTGCCCTCTTCGCTCTGGGCTATTTGACCCAGGGCAAGGGGAAGGGGGGGGGGGGGGCGGGTGTTCCCTTAGGTCACCTGCTTTATAGTGAAAAGCAAGGGAATGCCTCCTCCAAGTCAGTATTTCTGAGTCGCTTCCGGGATGGTTTTAAAGTGTAATATTAATGTTAAAATTCATTCATGTCTTATTTTTAAAGTGTAGCTCGGTGTGAAGCATTTGTATGTGTCAAGTGTCAAACGGGCTTTAATATACAATACTTGGACACTTTTAAATGACTATAAAGAGTCTCAATTCTCTGGACTACTTTATTTATTGGCTTACTTTAAAAATAATTAGTATAAGGGATATACTGGATGTTAATAGAGAACATGAATGTTATTGTGCTCAATTATTAAGGGTAGTGTATCTTTCTAATTTAATATTAAATAAGAAAGATACATGTAAAGCCTAATACTCCTTTTCTCCTTAAGGGGTTACCTCTTTACTATATAGTTGAGCTTATTGGATTTTCCTCTATGTCCTAGGCCCTCCAGCCTGTTTACTATTCAGCTAAGTCTGGGTCATTGGTACAGTATAAAAATGTTAAAAAATTTATAGTAATTTATATATTTTTTATACTTACCAATGACCCAGACGGGGATGGCCCTCCCTGGAGTTGGGAACTCTTGCCTCCCCGCTGAGTACATAGCGCTGACCAGGTGCTGCCAGTAAGAATGATAATTGGCGCCAATTTCGGGACGTCTGCGTCACTGCGCATGCGCAGTAGAGGCGTAGTATGGAGGTCCTTTAGGACATGATTTCTTTTTGTTTTGGATGCAAATTTTGGGGATTGGGGGGCAAAATTTGTGTTTGGCCCTGGTTTTGTTAGAGTTAGCACCAGCTAAGTCTGGGTCATTGGTAAGTATAAAAAAATATATAAATTACTATAAATTTTTTAACTTTTATACTGTACCAATGACCCAGACATAGCTGGTGCTAACTCTTAAAGTATAGGGCCAAACACAAATTTTGCCCCCCAATCCCCAAAATTTGCATCTAAAATCAAAGAAAACATGTCCTGAATGGCCCTCCACACTTCACCTCTACTGCGCATGCGCAGTGTCAAGGACGTTCCAAAATTGGCGCCATTAATCATTCTAGGTTTGGCCCTTCATCAGTTAACATCTGACTGATCTTTGTGCTTGTAAATCTCAGTTTAAATGATGCCAGACACATAAATATTAGTGAAATGGTGATTCTAAGGAGGATAGAGAAGGAGGAGAGGAAAAATGTGTGACAGAATATTATCAGGGCTGTAACTTAAAATTTTTTAATGAAATTATGTTAAGTTACCTATTTTCGAGGCAGCAGCCATTTTGTTGTCATTCTGATTATTTAGTTACACTGATTTTTCAGTGTTTTCCTCTCTCCCTGTCCTTTAAGTCCCCCCTTGCTATTCTCCCATGCTTTTGGCATAGTTTTTGTAATTATTATTACTAAATTTTCTTGGGAGTTTTAGCTGAATAACAGAATGAATTCTGTTCTTTTCCCCATGTTTACGTCTTCACCTACGGGTGGTTAGGCGTTGTGTTCTGCATCTACCATCTGATGTTCTGCAGTTTCTTCCCTGGAAGTCTCTGTTTTGCATCAGATAGTGTATTTTTGGTAACTGATTCCGGGCCTGAGTGCCTGGAGTCTTATTTTAGTGTTTTTACATTCATTGTTTACATTTACAACAGCCCTCTATGTGAGGGGGGGATTTCTGGAAAATAATATCTTGATGTTATTTTAATCATAACTAGATACATTATTATTGTTCGTAAGTGTTGAATAAATTGTTTAAAATATTTTTAAAATTTTTGTCCACACTTAGGCTTGGGATCCATTGGGGCTCAACATTACTTTTCAGAAACTTGGGCTGTTCTGAAAAAATATTTTTTCAAAATATTTTGATTTCAATTATTTTTTCTATATTAATGGATCATATTATTATTATGTATTTTGATTGCCAGAGGTTAGTGCGAGTACCAGGACTTGTTTTCTTTTCACATTGAAAGGATATTGATCAATTGTAATAAGAGGAAGTCTTCCTCTGACTTTTATAGTCATTCTATATGTGGTCAGTGTACTCGCATTAACTCCTGTTCTGTATCGTATGATTTCGATGACAATATGGGAAGCGTATGTCACGGTATGTTAGTGGGGAATTGGACACTCCGGTCCTTTCCCCGCAGGGTCACTCTACTTTATCAATTTCTATTTCAGACGATCAAGATTAGGGTGATGTATCTGTGATGTCTTCCAACAGTGTGCCTCCGTCGTCACAATTAATGAAGGGCTAGCAGAAAAGTGCTCATGTAAATACGCCAATTGCCTAAGAGGACCCTAGTAGGTTCGACGGCCTTTGACGTCCGCTAGCTCGCCCGGTGTAGCGTCCATTCACCGAATGGTTCGGCAGCCGGGTTCGTCCGTTGCGGTCTAGAAGGAATTTTGGGGTGATGCGAGCACTATAAATCAACCAAATGCACACCCAGTGACGGCGGATCAGAGGGAGAACGGAGGAAGCCTTTTAGTCTGGTTCATAGCTCGTTCTGGTCCATCCGGACGGCGAGCGAGAGAGGCCCCTCTCTCGTACAACAACATCTGGCCCCAGATGTTGTGGTACAAAATGTTTCGCATTCGGAGCATACGTCCGTCGCTCGGGACGCTCCGACATATAGTCAGTCCGGAGTAGACTGTCAATAAGGCTTCCTCATTCTCATGGTAGCGCACACGACCGCTCTTGGCTACATGACCTCGGATATCCAGTCAGCTTCGCCAGTCAGAGAATCATCGGCGACCAGGTCACACCATCCGGTAGCCAGGGACACGAGGCCTGCAGACTCCGGACGTTCGCAAAGGAAGTGTGCGGGAGTCAACGTACACGGAGCTTCCGGCGGCAATGCATCGTAAGACCGCTACTGCACAGGCCTCGGGAACAGACATGCTTTCCTAAATAGCACAGTTTATCGCAGCATCCCAGCATCAACTGAATCTGTCGCATATTTTTTATCCGACGATGCTGGGTCGGGACGCTCCGCAGAAGCGGGTACGGACGTCCGAAAATTTCATCCGGTCCGACGGGATGCCGAAAGGGATTTGGAGGATTTCGAGCTTTCCCTTTTGGAGCAACATATGCTGTTGTGTATGTCATCTGATTTGGTCTTCTACAGCTTCTTTCGTCGGACCAGAATGCTGCGATGCCGGATAAGAAACTGATAGCGTCGGTGGACTTAGAAATTTTTGGTTCGGTTCAGGGACATTGTCCCTCAGTTCCGACATAGTCCAATAATGTCACACAAACTTTCGAATTATTGAACGACGCTATATATATTATTATTATATGCTTGCTATAACCAAGCATTTCTGGTTTCTTGTTCGCAAAGTTACGGAGATGTCTTTCAAAAGTGTGCCTCTGTCATCATAGTTAATGAAGAGCTAGCGGCAATAAGTGCTCATGGAATATGTCTATCGCCTAAGAGATCCCTTGTAGGATCGACGGAGTGACATTCGCTAGCTCACCCGGTGTAGCGTGCATTCATCGAATGGTTCGGCTGCCGGGTTCGTCCGTTGCGGTCTAGGAAGGAGATTTGGGTGATGCGAGCACTTTAATTACTTTAGTACTCACCCAGTGACGGCAGATTGAGGACAGATCGGAGGAAGCCTGTTAGTCCGGTTCCTGGCTTGTCCAGGTCCGTCCGGGCTGTGAGCGAGAGAGGTCCCTCTCTCGTCCAACAACATGGGGGACCGCATGTTGTGGTTCAGATATTTTACATTCGGAGCATATGTCTGTCGGTCGGGACGCTCCATTATATTGACAGTCCGAGAGACTGTCCATAATGCTTCCTCATCCTCACAGCAGGGCACACGACCGCACATTGGCTACGTGACCTCGAGTATCCGATCAGTTTCGTCATTCAGTGATTCCACGGCGAATAGGTCACTCCATCCGGTAGCCAAGGGACACGAGGCCTATACACTCCGTTCGCTCGCATATTGGTAGTATGCACGGGGTAACGATCACGGAGCTTCCAGCGGCAATGCATTGTAGGACCGCTTCTCCTCAGGCCTCAGTGATGGACGTGGTATCCGAGTTAGCACAGTTGTTTCGCAGCATCCCAGCAATCGACAGTTTCTTGGTCGAATCAGGAATTATCCGACGGCACTGGGTCGGTGCGGTCCGCGGTTGCATCAGGTACGGACGACCGAACGCTTTATAGGGTCCGACAGGATGGCGAAAGGGATTCGAAAGATTTCGAGTTTTCCCTTTCGTAGTATCGGAAGCTGCCATTCATATCTTCTGGCATTATCTTCCAGTGATTGTTATTTCGGACTACATTGCTGCGATGTTGGATAAGAGACTTATAGCGTCATTGGACTCGGAATTTTGGATCGGTTCAGGGACATTGTCCCTGACTTACCGACGCAGTCCAATAATTTCATTACAACATGTGTTTTATTTTTCGACGCTATATATGCATACAAGCCTGCTACCAAGCATGATAGTTTAGTTTCTTGTCCGCGTTGCTCATTTCTGCCGTTTTATCATTTATACGAATAGTTTATTTTGGCAGAGCAGGGCATACCGAGAGTTCATATGCGTCTAGACGGTGTGGTTAAAGACTGGAAATATTCTTTTTCGCCATCTATGTCTTTTCCAACCTCAATGTTGGAAACGACAATGATGCCTAGTAGACTTAACTTAGACTCTTTATCATACGTAATCCACCTTACTGAGGCGTTATCATTACGTCTTCAAGAAAAGATTTACGGGATATTATTCTCAATGTGATTTCTTTTGAGGGCAGTAGTTTGTTCACGTATAACTCCACCCTTCAGTGGCTGATTGGAGTTGGTTAGACGTGACGCAGCCCTAGCTACATCCACGCGCGTGGATAGTAAGGTTAAGAACTCTCTCAGAGTCGCTTCGTTCTCGGAGAAGGTTCTCTTCGACGGCAACTTTTCAGCAATCCATGAATTGCTCGATTTACACGTTCTCTTGTCTATCTAGTGTTGCAAGAGATTCAGACTGGGGCAAACATTCGGTGGTTGACTCAGAGAGTGCCACTGCAGTTGCCGGACCCGAGTGTTGCAGTTATGACGGTTACCAGTCAAACAGATTGGGATATAATATTGATCCCAACGGATTCGAAGTGCCAGGGTCTTTGGGTTCCGCAGTCTCTTAGCAACCAATTATCTTCCGCGGAATAATGTTTTTTAGGCTTGCTTTATGTCATTGCATGAACATTATTCAGAAGCGCATGCCCAAATCCTGTCCGTTAATTCGACAGTAGTGGCGTATCTCCGGAACCAGGGAGGCACTCATTCGTTTCCGTTATTCAATTTAATGGAAAGAATCCGTCTGTTGGTTATAGTACACCAAGTTCTGTTTCGGTCTGTCATATTCCGGGTCGTCTGATTGTTTTACCAGACTCCCGTTCACTTAGGGGTCGCTTGTTGCTGTCAGAATGGACTCTCAACAAACAAGTATTCAATCAGATTTGCTATCTATGGGAGCGCCCAATGATGATTTATTTACGACACAGCTTGCTAATCAATTGCAGACGTATGTGTTGGCTTGTCCGGATCTCTGAGCTAATGTTGTTAACGCTCTATTGATCTATAGGACGGAATGATACGATACGCGTATCCTCCGGCGCTGTTGTTTCAGCAGGTATTGCTAAGATAAACAACCACAATACATTTCTGTTGATAGCATCTCTATCTTCACAGAGACCATGGGTAATTTACTCTGTTGTCTACTGTGGGACTTAACGTGAAATCTTCCTCAATGAGAGGATCTTTTTTCGCTGGGTAAATCGTGTCATCTTTATCACGACCCGCAAGGTCGCAACCTTCACGTATTCCGTTGTGTGGTCCGTATTGCATTGTAAGCATTGTACTGGATGAGCTTTGGACGCGATTTCTTACTATAGGAGATCCTCTTCTTCGCTATTCTATGCGGCTAAAGTGGAGGCTCTTCCATCGTTGGTGTAGGGATCATTATGTTCATATTGTTGATCCCTCCATACTACTCATTGCAACTTTTTAGTATACTTGTTTGACAAGATCTACTGCAGCCTGTTATTATTAAGGTTATAGGTTTATGTTACCTCATACCTATGCACTCTAGGATAGTTTACAATTGAGTCTTATGTCTCTTTATCTAAGTCAGTTAGTAACTTTTTGATAAATAGACTTAGAATAGAATCTTTAGATTAAATTCCTATATGGAATTTAACTTCGGTTCTTATTTAGCTAAGTAATCATTTGAGCCTCTGGAAACAGTAGTTTTCAAATTCTGACCTTTTAGACAGTAATTCTGTTGGTTTCTCTTTTACTGAAGAGTCAGTGAGTTTCATGCACTATCGATGGATGATTTTCACTTTCGTAGTTTCGGAATCACTACTTCTTTACTATTTAGGTTGGATTTTTGCATAAGAGTTAGGCTCCTAATATCCGGAACCTATTGTTATTAAGGTCCTTCCGTCTTCGTACGGGCATAGGCCTTTACTCTCTCTGGTTAGAGTTTATGTATTTATAAACAGATATCTGTTTATTACTACGGGCGTAAGCTTCTTCTGTCTTTGATGCCTAATAGAAGGACGTTACGCTTCATTCTATTGCTAATGGATTCTATTAACTATCGGTACTGCTTATGGTATATCATTGACCCAGCAGTTGTGCTTAAGATTTCGGCTCATGAAGTAAGAGTTCTACATCTTGGGCTTACATTAATAGTGTCGCTATTATAGATTTTTGAAGGCTGCTCATTGCGCTCAGCCATACACATTCATGAATTTTATCTCAGAAATATCGAGTCCATTTCTGGAGGCCTCTATTGTTAGGTCTATTATCTACTGCTCAGAATGTCATTCACTTAACAGTTGCTACTATAGCTAGGTAGGCTGTCTGTTTCGGCAGTGACTCCGTTCTGCTGCCCTCTTCGCTCTGGGCTATTTGACCCTGGGCAAGAAAAAGGGGGGGGGGGTGTTCCCTTGGGTCACCTGTTTTACTATGAAAACAAGGGGATACCTCCTCCGGAGTTAGTAATTCTGAGCTGTTATTGGGATGGTTGTTTAGTGAGAAATTTATGTTTTAAAAATTCATTCAAGTCTTAGTTTTTAAAGTATAGCTTTTGAATATTGCATGTGTCAACGGACATGATTATGCAATCCTCAGACACTTTTAAGGAGTATAAGAGTCTCTATTCTCTAGACTTACTTTATTTATTGGCTTACTTTAAAAATTATTAGTATAAGGATTATATTGGATATTAATAGAGTACATGGATGTATGATGCTCAATTTTGGAAGGTGTTGTATCTTTCTAATTTATCATAAATAAGAAAGATACATGTAAGGCCTATTACTTCTTTTTCCCTAGAGGGGATGACTCTATTTTATATTATTGAGCGTATTCCATCTTGCTCTATGTCCTTGGCCCTCCAGCCTTTTTACTATTCAGCTATGTCTGGGTCATTGGTACAGTATAAAAATGTTAAAAAATTTATAGTAATTTCTATATTTTTTATACTTACCAATGACCCAGACGGGGATGGCCCTCCCAGGAGTTGGGAACTCTTGCCTCCCCGCTGAGTACATAGCGCTTACCAGGCACTGGTTATTAGAATGATTAATGGCGCCAATTTCGGAACGTCCTTGACACTGCGCATGCGCAGTAGAGGTGAAGTGTGGAGGGCCATTCAGGACATGTTTTCTTTGGTTTTAGATGCAAATTTTGGGGATTGGGGGGCAAAATTTGTGTTTGGCCCTATATTTTAAGAGTTAGCACCAGCTATGTCTGGGTCATTGGTAAGTATAAAAAATATAGAAATTACTATAAATTTTTTAACTTTTTCAAAAAATTTTTTTTTTTTTGATTTCAATTATTTTTTCTATGTTAATTGATCATGTTATTATGTATCTTTGTTTTCAGGGGTTGGCGCGAGTACTAGGACTTTTTGTATTCTTTTCACAATGAAAGGATATTGTTCAATTGTAATAAGAGGAAATCTTCCTCTGACTTTCATAATCATTGTATTAATTGTAGTCAGTGTACTCGCACTAACTCCTGTTCAGTATGTGTCAGTTGGGATGACAAACATGGGAAGCATGTGTCACGGTATGTTAGCAGGGAAATGGCCATGCCGGTCCTTTCTCCGCAGGGTCACTCTAGTTTATCAATCTCTATTTCAGACGAACAAGAACAGGGTGATGTATCCGTGATGTCTTCCAAAAGTGTGCCTCCGTCGTCACAATTAAATGAAGGGCTAGCGGAAAAGTGCTCATGAAAATACGTCAATTGCCTAAGAGGTCCCTAGTAGGATCGACGGCCTCTGACGTCCTCTAGCTCACCCGGTGTAGCGTCCATTCATCGAATGGTTCGGCAGCCGGGTTCGTCCGTTGCGGTCCAGAAAGGAGTTTTGGGTGATGCGAGCACTATAAATCAACTAAGTGCACACCCAGTGACGGCGGATCAGAGGAGAGAACGGAGGAAGCCTATTAGTCCGGTTCCTAGCTCGTCCAGGTCCATCCGGGCTGCGAGCGAGAGAGGCCCCTCTCTCGTACAACAACATCTGGGACCAGATGTTGTGGTACAAAATGTTTCGCATTCGGAGCATACGTCCGCCAATCGGGACGCTCCGTTATATAGACAGTCCGGAGAGACTGTCAATAAGGCTTCCTCATCCTCACGGCAGCACACACGACCGCACCTTGGCTACGTGACCTCGGATATCCAGCCAACTTCGCCAATCAGAGAATCCACGGTGACCAGGTCACGCCATCCGGTAGCCAGGGACACGAGGCCTGTAGACTCCGGACATTCGCATAAGAAAAGTATGCAGGTGTCAACGTACACGGAGCTTCCAGCAGCAAAGCATCGTAAGACCGCTACTCCACAGGCCTCAGTGACGGACGTGCTTTCCCAAATAGCACAACTTATCGCAGCATCCCAGCAACGACAGAATCTCTGTCGGATCAGGTAATATCCGATGACGCTGGGTTGGTACTCTCTGCTGAAGCATCAGGTACGGACGTCCGAAAACTTCATAGGGTCCGACAGGATGGCGAAAGGGATTCGGAGGATTTCGAGCTTTCCCTTTCGGAACAACATAAGCTGCTGTACATTTCATCCGGCTTTATCTTCTAGAGGTTGTTTCGTCGGACCAGAATGCTGCGATGCCAGATAAGAGACTGATAGCGTCTGTGGACACAAGAAATTTTTGATCGGTTCAGGGACATCGTCCCTGAGTTTCCGACACAGTCCAATAATGTCACAGGAACTTTCGAATTATTGAACGACGCTATATATATATATGCTTGCTATTAAACAAGCAAGTCTGGTTTCTTGTTCGCAAAAGTTACCGTGATGTCTTCCAAAAGTGTGCCTCTGTCGTCATAGTTAAATGAAGAGCTAGCGGCAATAAGTGCTCATGGAAATACGTCAGTCGCCTAAGAGGTCCCTAGTAGGATCGACGGTGTTGACATCCACTAGCTCGCCCGGTGTAGCGTCCATTCTTCGAATGGTTCGGCAGCCGGGTTCGTCCGTTGCGGCCTAGGAAGGAGATTGGGTGATGTGAGCACTATAATTAGACAAAAGTGCACACCCAGTGACGACGGATCAGAGGAGAGATCGGAGGAAGCCTATTAGTCCGGTTCCTCGTCCAGGTCCATCCGGTTGCGAGCGAGAGAGGTCCCTCTCTCGTACAACAACTTCTGGGACCAGATGTCGTGGTACAGATGTTTCGCATTCGGAGCATATGTCCGCCGCTCGGGACGCTCCGTTATATAGACAGTCCGATAGACTGTCGGTAAGGCTTCCTCATCCTCACAGCAGCGTACACGACCGCACCTTGGCTATGTGACCACGAATATCCAGCCATCTTCGCCTTTCAGGGATTCCACGGCGAACAGGTCACGCCATCCGGTAGCCAAGGGACACGAGGCCTGTAGACTCCGGACACTCGCATAATAGAAGTGTGCATGGGTCAATGTACACGGAGCTTCCAGCGGCAAAGCAACGTAAGACCGCTTCTCCACAGGCCTCAGTGACGGATGTGCTATCCAAAATAGCACAACTTATCGCAGCATCCCAGTAAACGACAGAATCTCTGTCGGATCAGGAATAATCCGGCGACGCTGGGTCGGTACGCTCCGCTGAAGCATCAGGTACGGACGACCGAGCTCTTCATAGGGTCCGACAGGATGGCGAAAGGGATTCGGAGGATTTCGAGCTTTCCCTTTCGGAACAACTGAAGCTGCCATAGATTTCTTCCGGCATTATCTTCCAGAGGTTGTTCCGTCGGACTAGAATGCTGCGATGCGGGATAAGAGACTAATAACGTCATTGAACACAGAATTTGTTTTTGATCGGTTCAGGGACATCGTCCCTGAGTTGCCGACACAGTCCAATAATGTCACAAGAACATTCGAATTATTGAACGACGCTATATATAAGCTTGCTACCAAAACAGGCAAGTCTGGTTTCTTGTCCACAAATGCTCTAAATCTGCCTTTCATCAATTCAAGGAATAAATTTGAAACGGCAGGACAGACAGGGCATACCGAGAGTTCCTCTGCGTCTAGACAACGAGGCTGAAGACTTGTAATTGTCTATATCGCCGTCTATGTCAATTCCAACCACGACGTTGGAAACAACAATAATCTCTAACAGACTTAACTTAGACGCTTTATCATACGCAGACCACCTTACTAAGGCGTTATCATTACGTCGTCAAGGGAAAGAATTTCAGGATATGATTCTCAATGAGATTTCTTTCGAGGGCAGTAGCTTTTCCACGTATAACTCCGCCCTTCAGTGGCAACCTGGAGTTGGTTAGACGTGATGCAGCCCTAGCTACATCCACGCGCGTGGATAGTAAGGTGAAGAACTCTCTCAGAGTCGCTTCGGTCTCGGAGAAGCTTCTCTTCGACGGCAATCTTTCGGCAATCTATGAATTGCTCGATATAGACGTTCTCTTGTCAATCAAGTGTAATAAGAGATTCAGACTTGGGAAAACATTCAGTGGTTGACTCAGGGAGTTCCACTGCAGTTGCCGGATCCGAGTTTTACGATTATGACGGATGCCAGTCAAACAGGTTGGGGTACAACATTGATCCCAACGGATTCGAAGTGCCATGGTCTTTGGGTTCCGCAGTTTCTAGGCAAGCACATAGACTCCCAAGAAATGATGTCAATTTGGCTTGCACTACGTCATTGGATGAACATTATTCAGAAGCGCATGTCCAAATCCTGTCTGACATACGACAGTAGTTGCGTATATCCGGAACCAGGGAGGCACTCATTCCATTCCGTTATTCAATTTATCGGAAAGAATCCTTCTGTTTGTTCTAGAACACCAAGTTCTGCTTTCGGTCCGTCATATTCCGGGTCGTCTGAATGTATTAGTAGACTCCCTTTCACGGAAGGGTCGCTTGTTGCCGTCAGAATGGACTCTCAACAAACAGGTATTCAATCAGATTTGCTACCAATGGGAGCGGCCAATGATAGACTTATTTGTGACACAACTCAACAATCAATTGCAGACGTATGTGTCACCATGTCTGGATCCCCGAGCATATGCAGTAGTAGCTCTATCGATCTCGTGGGACGGAAGGATAGGATATGCGTATCCTCCAGCGCCGTTCATTCAGCAAATATTGCTCAAGATAAAACAATCTCAATACGATTCTGTTGGTAGCATCTCTGTCTCCACTGAGACTGTGGATAAATCTACTCAGGTGTCTGCTGTGGGACTTTCCGCGAAAACTTCCTCCACGAGAGGATCTTCTTTCGCTGGGGAAATCCTGTCAACTTCATCACAACCCGCAAGGTCTCAACCTTCACGTATTCCGTTGTGTGGTCCTTCTTGCACGGCAAGCATTGTATAGGACGAGCAGTGGACGCGATTTCTAACTATAGGAGGACCTCCTCTTCGCTATACTATGCGGTTAAGTGGAAGGTCTTTCGGCATGGGTGTAGGGATCATTTTGTTGATATTTTTGATCCCTCCATACCAGACATTGCAAACTTTCTAGTATACTTGTTTGACGAGATCAACTGCAGCCTGTTACTATTAAAGGTTATAGGTCTATGTTATCTGATACCTATGCACACCATGATAGTTTACAATTGAATCTTATGTCTCTTTATCTAAATTAGTTAGAAACTTTTCGATAAATAGACCTAGAACCCTTAGATTAATTCCTATATGAATTTAGCTTGGGTTCTTCTTAAACTAAACGAAAACCATTTGAGCCTCTTGAGACAGTAGATTTCAAATTCTGGTCTTTTAAGACAGCATTTCTCTTAGCTTTTTCTTCTGCTAGAAGAGTCAGTGAGTTTCATGCACTATCGGTGGACGATCCTCACTATTGTAGTGTCGGGAACACTATTACCTTTACTACTAATGTTGGATTTTTGGCTAAGAATCAGGCTCCTAATAATATCCGGAACCTATTGTTATTAAGGCCCTTCCGTCTTCAGACGGGCACAGGCCTTTACTCTGTCCGGTTAGAGCTTTATGTATTTATAAACAGGATATCAGTTTATCAGAATGGGACGTAAAAGCTTCTTCTGTCTCTGATGCCTAAATAGAAGGACATTACGGTCCATTCTATGGCTAGATGGATTCAATTAACTACCCGTACTGCTTATGATAATCTATCTTCAACTCAGCAGTCTGTGCTTAAGATTTCAGCTCTTGAAGTAACAGCTCTTTCTACATCTTAGGCTTATGCAAATAGTGTTGCTATTACAGATTTAATGAAGGCTGCATATTGGTCTCAGCCATCCACATTCACGAATTATTATCTCAGAAATATTGAGCCCATTTCTGGAGACCTGCTTTGTTTAGGTCCATTATCTGCTGCTCAGAATGTCGTTCACTAAACAGTTGCAACTATAGTTATGCAGGCTTTCTGTTCAGGCAGTGACTCCGTCCTGCTGCCCTCTTCGCTCTGGGCTATTTGACCCAGGGCGAGGGGAAGGTGGGGGGGGGGGGGGAGGGTGTTCCTTGGGTCACCTGTTTTATAGTGAAAACAAGGGGATACCTCCTCCGGAGTCAGTAATTCTGAGTTGTTACCGGGATGGTTTTAAAGTGAAAAGTTAATGTTTTAAAAAATTCATTCATGTCATATTTTTAAAGTGTAGCATTTGTATATGTCACGTGTCAAACGGGAGTTAATATACAATCCTCGGACACATTTCAGAGTATCAAGAGTCTCAATTCTCTGGACTAACTTTATTTATTGGCTTACTTTAAAAATAATTAGTATAAGGATTATACTGGATGTTAATAGAGAACATGAATGTTATGGTGCTCAATTATGGAGGGTGTTGTGTCTTTCTAATTTATCATAAATAAGAAAGATACATGTAAAGCCTAATACTCCTTTTCTCCTCGAGGTGATGACTCTATTTTATATAGTTGAGCTTATTGGATTTTCCTCTATGTCCTAGGCCCTCCAGCCTTTTTACTATTCAGCTATGTCTGGGTCATTGGTACAGTATAAAAATGTTAAAAAATTTATAGTAAGGCCATACAAAGTTGATTGTCTGTTTCTCAGGCCATTTTTTCCAAAAAAGCATGCGGGCGGGCGGGTTTTTTTTTTTCTTTTTATTTTCTCCCCGAGAGGTTGTTTGTGGTAATTTGACCCCCATCCAAACGCCTGGTGGACCACGCAAAATTTCGCAAATATATTGGTTATTCACCACAGGGGTGTTGGGTCGTAAATGAAGTGGGGTTTGAATGTTTGTTTTTTCAGTGAAACATGAAAATTATAACACAGGACGAAAGTCACGAAACGCCTCGTGGGTGAAACGTCTCGGGTTGAAACGTCTCTGGGACAAATCAAATGTCGAAGTGCCAACTTTCAGAGATTTATTTTACCAAAAAAAAAAAATCCTTTCACAACCTGCCTAATAAAATCGTGAATCGCAATTTTTCCCCATTATATTCAAAATTATCACAACCCATTTGAACCGGCAGTTCATCCATAAATCATATTTTTTTTTAATCTGAAAATGAAATACAAAACGAATGTTTGCGTGTTTTTATTAACCAATTCGACCGCACATACCTGCCTATATGCAATTTATTTTCAACTATGACTGTTACTTTTATATCAAGCAACGGTTACTATTAGTTATCCAATTATCCTGCATCTCAAATGCATTTATTTAAATTAACTGGGAAACTCGTAACGGTTTCAAATAACAGTACACAAATTCCCAATGACGGCCATTTACAATACAAATGTTACTAAAAATAAATGCCAGGAGACTGTGTTCCATTCAACATAGCACCTGACTTTGCAGACTTTCTGAGGTTTGGTGCGAATCAAACGTGGTGCGAATCGACCATTCCCCTTTGTGACTGTTTGTTGTCAGACTGAAAGACACCTTCCTTCTTGCTGTCATTATGACTTACCTTTTACAGAATAAAACACTTTCTGTCGTGAATATTGCTAAAACCCACCCACTTTATTAAGGTATGATGTAGAAAAAGCTTGAAGTGTGTTAATTTAAAATTTGCGAACGCATCGATATCGATTTGCCGAAATGAGCACAATATCTCAAATTTTTTTGGAAGATTTTTTTGGTGTCATAAAAAGGTTGCATGCGCACCAAAAATGACCATGCGCGCGGGCCTGAGAAACAGAGGTTCTTTTTTTTATAGCCTAATTTATATATTTTTTATACTTACCAATGACCCAGACGGGGATGGCCCTCCCAGGAGTTGGGAACTCTACCTCCCCGCTGAGTACATAGCGCTGACCAGGCACTGGTTGTAAGAATGATAAATGGCGCCAATTCTGGGACCTCCTTGACACTGCGCATGCGCAGTAGAGGCGTAGTATGGAAGGCCATTCAGGACATGTTTTCTTTGGTTTTAGATGCAAATTTTGGGGATTGGGGGGCAAAATTTGTGTTTGGCCCTAGATTTTTAAGAGTTAGCACCAGCTATGTCTGGGTCATTGGTAAGTATAAAAAATATATAAATTACTATAAATTTTTTAACTTTTTTTCTTTCCCAAGCAAATTGGAAGAGAAAAAATGGCACAAAAGCACTATGAAAAAAATAAACCCAAACTGGGCTGAGTGTGACCTGCACACACCCAGTAAGGGATGCTCCTCTCTGTTCCAATACCACGGCCAGTGTGCAGACGTATAACCAAACTGTCATTCTTTTTTCTTTTGCCATCTTGTCAAGATGTGTTTTGTGATTGCTCTCATCAGTGATACCTTTGACTCATTTTTGAAGATGATTGTGTTTTGTATTGTGGAATCCTATAGCTACTGCTTCACATCCAGATATATAGGGCTGTGTTTTTTGGTCGAGTTGTGTTAACAACCGAGACCTATGGTTTGGCGATGGTCGGTGTGCGTCTGTTTTTTCAGTCTTGCAAGTGGGTGTCTGGGCATCCAGGTGTCCTCACACTGTTAGCACAATAACTTGAACAAACGTTCTCCGATTTGACTAATATTTATCATACAGGTCTTTTGCAAGAATATCTCAAGCAAGTTCGAAAACTGGCCCCGTCTGATTTTTCATTACTGAGTTATGGAGCTTAATTAGTCGAGTTTTACAAATTTTGAGCTCATTAGTGCAGTAATTTGAACAAACGTTCTCTGATTTGACTAATATTTGCCATACAGGTCTTTTGCAAGAATGTCTCAAGCAAGCTCGAAAATTGGCCCAGCACGATTTTTCGTTACAGAGTTATGTACCTTAAAATACTTTCTACGAATTCTAAACTTATTAACATTATAATTTGAACAAAGATTCCAGATTTAACAACCTGCATATGATTGATAACCGGGTTATGGACATGTAACACTCTCTGATAGCCACCACAACTCAACGCCTGCTTCTCTGATGTGCACCTCTTGTTATATTTTTTCTTGAGTTTTTTTCACTGTTTTTTCATGTATATAATTTTCTGTACCGATTTTGCGCATGTTTTTCACATACCATGCTTTTTCGGTCTCTCATTGATATTAACCCTTTGGGTTCTTTTGTCGGAGTTGGCTGTCAGTGGGGGTGGGGGGGGGGAGCGCTGTTGTGGCAGCATTTCTCTCCTTGTTAAGGGTTGAGACTGATGTCCCCCTCCAGTCGACATCTGAGGCTGTGACTAGGGTTGTGACTCCTCCTTTCCTTTGGAGCCAAGCTCAGTTGCTCCCTTTTCTTTTCCACCATTGTTAATAGGTACCGATGTATCCTCTCCTGCTGCATCTCAGTCGGTGACATCTTCTACATTCTCCATTTCAGCCAGTGTCGGCTTATCCCAGCAGGGCGTGGTATATCGGCCTCAATCTTCCCTGACTTCAACTCAGCGAAGTCAGAAAGGGTTGCCGGCCGGTCCTTCTGCTTCAGTCTCCCGGCCGTCGAACCAAGAAGATCTTGCGTTGGATTCAGATGTCCATGGTGGGGTCACCATGGACTCTGTTGTGCTTCTGTCATTGCTTTCTGGCCAACGCAATCTGTGCAGCCTGGACCTTCTGTCGCTGGTGCAAAGTGTCAGGTGTGAAACCACTCAGACTGGTCCTTCCCACTTTGGACTTGCAGATTGGAGTCATGAGCTTCAGGAGGCCCTCTCCTTGATCACATAGGTTTTTGCCAAGAGCCTTCCTGTTGCCTCCAGTGAGGCTACTAGTGGTCTCCAGGCACTCTCGGCGGCGCTGTCTACTGGCATTGGAAGCAAGCCGCTTTCCAATCATACTGGTGTTCCTAAACCTTGGGAAGGTTTGGCTGGTATGCCTGAGATGTGCTATGTGTCTTCTGACTCTGGATCTGTGTCTGACACACCTGACATTGAGAGCCTTCAGTCTCCTGAATTGGAGGCGGCTCTCGACTTTGTCTTTGAGTTCCTTCCGGAGCTTAAACCATCAGACCAGCCGGAGGTTTCAGCCAGGCCGCAGCGATATCGGTCGCACGCCTACAGCCTGTGGAGCCACCTGCTTCTGGGCTCCTTCGACCATGTGTATGTTTTTCACATACCATGCTTTTTCAGTCTCTCATTGATATTAACCCTTTGGGTTCTTTTGTCGGAGTTGGGTGTCAGTGGGGGTGGAGGGGGCGAGCGCTGTTGTGGCAGCATTTCTCCCCTTTGTTAAGGGTTGAGACTGATGTCCCCCTCCAGTCGACATCTGAGGCTGTGACTAGGGTTGTGACTCCTCCTTTCCTTTGGAGCCAAGCTCAGTTGCTCCCTTTTCTTTTCCACCATTGTCAATAGGTACCGATGTATCCACTCCTGCTGCATCTCAGTTGGTGACATCTTCTACATTCTCCATTTCAGCCAGTGTTGGCTTATCCCAGCAGGGCGTGGGATATCAGCCTCAATCTTCCCTGACTTCAACTCAGCGAAGTCAGAAAGGGTTGCCAGCCAGTACTTCTGCTTCAGTCTCCTGGCCGTCGGACCAAGAAGATCTTGCGTTGGATTCAGATGTCCATGGTGAGGTCACCATGGACTCTGTTGTTCTTCCGTCATTGGGTCAGACTTGAAACCCTCTCGGCCTGGTCCTTCCCATGTCAGACTTGCAGATTGGAGTTGTGAGCTTCGGGAGGCCCTCTCCTTGATCACATAGGTTCTTGCCAAGAACCTTCCTGTTGCCTCCAGTGAGGCTACTAGTGGTCTCCAGATGCCCTCGGCGGCGCCGCCTCCCTTCATTGAAAGGAAGCCACTTTCCGATCACACTGGTGTTCCTAAACCTTGGGAAGCTTCGGCTGGTATGCCTGAGATGGGCTATGTGTCTTCTGACTCTGGATCTGTGTCTGACATTGAGAGCTTTCAGTCTCCTGAATTGGGGGCGGCTCTCGACTTTGTCTTTGCGTTCCTTCCGGAGCTTAAACCGTCAGACCAGCCGGAGATTTCAGCCAGGCTGCGATCGTCGGTCACACGCCTACAGCCTGTGGAGCAACCTGCTTCTGGGCTCCTTCGACCTTGTGCAAGTGGTTGAGGCTTTTGCAGCCTTGGAATCTAAGTTGCTTTCCATGGCTTTGAAGACGGCGTTCTTCACTAGGGCTGATACCTTTTTACCCCCTGTGCGTTATCGTTCTTACAAATCTGCTAGTCTGTCAATCTGCCAGACTTTGATGGTTTTGGATCAGGACTCCTCCCTCAGGTTTCCAAGCCCAAGTCTGCCGTTGTTCCTATGGCAACTCTGGAGTCCCTGTGGGGCTTATCCAGAGAGATGCTGGGAATGCTATCTCTCTCGGATCCTGTCGTCTCTGCTTTAGCAGCTTATCTGTCTCCAGATAAGTTTGACAATGTACTTTCTCCCTTGCGTGTGCTTTCCAAGGTGCACCTACTCACACGCATGCCTGTAACACGGCCAATCTGGAACTAGTTTGCCGGGATGCTGTGCTCGACACTAGCAGATCCTTTTCTGAGGTGCAGCGTGCTGCTCTTCGATCCACTTTGGTGGGTCTGTGTCTGTTCCATGATTCTGTGGGGACGGTCCGGGATGAAGTTCTGCATCATTCAGCTGTTGCTATGCCAGCTTGATTCCCATTCTGTTGGAGGTTGTGGCCTTTCCAAACCTAGCAAGCTCCCCTTCTGCTTCGTCCGTTAGCAAAGCCAAGGGCTGATCCTCCTGCCTCTGCTCCTTCTTCTCACTCACGTGGTAAGGGTAAGCGTCGGAAGAACAGAGGAAGATCTTGGGACCCTTCTACTAACAGAGGAGGTGGTTTCTTCTCTCACGGGCCTCATTGGGGATCAAAATGAAGGTCTTCACCTCGATTCATCCCAGATTGGAAGAAAGATATTCCAGTTTGCAGACCGTTGGGCCAAAATCACATCCAACCCATGGGTGTTAGACATTGTTCAGCCCAGTCTGCAGATATTCTTTCGGAGGCACCCTTCTCTGTCACGGGTGCCGCTTCCAACCCCAGTTCCTTCAGATGTTTCACATCGGGAACTTTTGATCACAGAGATCGACAATCTCCTGTTAAAAGGGGCAATCGAAGTCATCAAGAAATTCATTCTGCAGGTTTTTATTCCAGCCTGTTCTTGGTGCCAAAGAAGGATGGTAGGCTCAGACCAGTTATCAATCTGAGTATCCTTGTTCCCAAGTTTGGCATGGAGACATTCAGGTCTGTTCGCCACTCCAATTCACTAGCATCGATCTGTGGGATGCTTACTTTCATGTGCCGATTCATTGGACTTTGCAACAGTATCTGCGGTTCGCGTTTCTGGGCAAGTTTACCATTTCAAGGCCATGCCTTTCGGCCTTCAATTTGGCTCCTTGGGCCTTCACCTGACTGATGTCGCATGTGCTAGCTTTCCATCACACACAGTCCATGGTGACCACTTCAGCTTATTTGGACTACATCCTCCAGAGACACTCCAATGCTGCTCTTCTGGAGTCCGATGTCAACACATTGTTGAACCTGCTTTCATCACTAGGGTTCAGAGTCAACAAGGAGAAGTCGGACTAGCTTCTGTTCTCAGTCATTTGTCATCTGGTGATGGACTTCGTACCCATCTTAATACGGTGGCAGTTCCCCAGGCAAGGGCAGTGATACTTTCAGCTTTCACCCTGACTCTGACCCAGTCCACATCTGCTACAGCCCTGCGTATTCTTCGGCTGTTTGGTCTGTGCAGTTCAGTGACAGATCTCATTCTTTTAGATCGGATGCATGTCAGATGTATCCAACACTTTCTGCTGAGACATTGGAGACCAAATATCGATCCTCTCGACCTAGTGCTTCAGTTGCCAGCAGCTCTCAGTCGTTGCCTTCTCCCCTGGATGGACGTTCAGTGGATTACATAGGGAGTTCTGTTGGATTTTCCCAGGTGCAGTCATGTTCTGACGGCAGATGCCAGCAATCTCGGATGGAGCGCTATGTTGGATCCTCTAGGTCTTTCCATTTATTGTGTCTGGGACCAGGATCAAGCAGCTCTTCCCATCAAGCAGAAGGAGCTTCTTGCTCTTCCTTTGAGTTTCCAGCAGTGGATCCCCCACCTCTTGAATCGTCAGGTCCTCCTCTTGTCCAACAATTCAACAGCAGTAGCTTACATTCGGAACCAGGGATCTTCTACTGCTTGCTCTGGTGTGGTGGTTCGTCACATTCCTGATCGTCTGAACGTCCAAGCCAACTCCCTGTTCTGATTGCTATGCCTTCCTTCCTGTTCTGATTTCTGCCTCAGGTTCTATCCAAGATACAAACCTGCAGTTGTTGAATCATTATGATCGCTCCCCTGTTGACTCAGCGGGTGGGGATCAATCAACTCCACCCTTGTTGGTGGCGGTTCCGGTATGTCTCCCTCTACATCATGACCTCTGTCAAGGTCGGCTGAGGAGGTATCATATTGACCCGACATCATTGTGCATTCACGCATATCTTTTGTCCGGTCCTGCCTCCTCCATAGAGGTTTTTTCAAGACAAGCAGAGGAGTGCATTTCTTCTTCGAGGTGGCACTCCACTGGTTTAGCCTATGCAGCTAAGTGGATGGTCTTCTGTTGTTGGTGCGCTAATAACTTGGTTGATTATGCCAATCTTTCAATTGCATAGATTACAGAGTTTTTAGTCTATCTGTTTGATTCTCGGGGTCTCCAACCTGTTGCCATCAAGGAGTACAGGTCCATGCTTTTGGTAACCTTTTCGTATGTGGGAAAGTGTCTTATCTGCACTAATCGGTACCTCTCCCAGCTTATTCGGCACTTACGTTTTGTGGCTGATTCCAAGATGGAATCTTTCTTGGGTGCTGGTTTTCTTCGGGTGGTGGGGAGGGTGGGGAGGGGCATTGGGCATTCAATCTGTTATCCCAGGAGTATATAGATATCTCACATTCAAGCTGGCTTTTTTCAGGAGTTCCACCAACTGTGTTACTTTTACCACTGTTTGCATGTCTTTAGCCAAGAATCAAATACCAGAAACATCTCCGGCGCTTGCCTGTATCTGTATCAGGGCTCCTCCTTTGGTTGATGGTGATCGCCCTTTGCTCTGTCCAGTTCGTACCATACCCATTTACCATAATCGGACACAGTTTTATTAGAAAGGGCAGGAAGCAATTCTTTCTGTCCCTGATTCCTAGTCGACAGAGGATCTCTCCTCAATCCATCTCTAGATGGATTTGTCTTGCTATTAGAGCATTATACACTCGTTTGGCGAGGAACCATTGTATTACCAATCTCATTTCTGGCCATGATGTGCATGCTTTGTCTACCTCCTGGGCTTATGCTAACTCAGTCGCGTTGTCGAACGTTATGCAGGCACCCTACGCTTCTACGTTCTCCTTTTATCTGTGTCAGTTGCAGGAGCAGTCTGAGAACCTTTTTTCTCTTGGACCTCTTTCTTCTGCTCAGACTGTCATCACCCCTAGCCATTAACCTTTTCTGCCAACTTTTACATTGTTGCAGTTTCGGTCTTTTTTCTTTCCTGTCCTTTTCGCAGAATTCGATTTACTGTTATTGGTCTCTTTACAAATTCTTTCAGGATCAGTTCTATACTTGTGTATTGTTCGTGTCCTTTCTGTCTGTGTGTCACAAACCTCATCTCACGTCATTCTATATCAATGTCTGATGCGATGACTCTCCAGACCTTGGAATCTCTTCTGTTCCACTGTTCCAGCACAGTTGAGTTATGTGGGAGTTGGGTATGTGATTCCCACCTCCTATTGTCTTTCGGCCTGTTGTAAACAATTGTGAGTTGGTTGAGAAGAAATATAAGTTTTGTAGTAAATTTCCTTTCTCATTATACCTACCACAATTGTTTACTGGCGGCCCTCCCTTATTCGGGTAAGAATCCTTCCTCCCCACTAGTCACATAACTACAATATTGGGGGATTCAATTAGAATGACACATTGGTTATATATTGCTCTCGGCCCAGTTTTGGCTTATTTTTTCATAGTGCTTTTGCACCACTTTTTCTCTCCCAATTTGCTTGGGAAAGAACTAAAATAGAGAGTTACTTCTGAGTTAGGGACTTATACAGTAGTACAAGCCTGTTGTAAACAATTGTGAGTAGGTTGATAAGAAATCATAAGCTATGTTTGAGAGACAAAAATTGAAATAAATAATCAAGTTGGAACGGGAACTTTTGTGATTAGCAGTAGTTGGATATGGCAGTTACATTAAGTTATCAGAAATGCAATTTCTTTCTCATGACTTTTGACTCTGGGAACCACACGAACCTAACATAGCTGAAAAATGACAGTGTACAGATTATCAAGTCTGTTCACTGAAGAAATAAAGCTTTTTGAAAACTCTTCTTAGATTTATTAGAGGATATTTCAGCCTGAGTTTGTGTGCACAAAATTTGCCAGTAAAATTTAGTGATATGACAAGATAGTTGAAACAAATGTAAAGTGCACTGGAGCTGGTTCAATTACAGTATACTTAACTCTTTTCCTAACAAATTGGCCGCATCTGCGTGTGTAATATTTAACAGATGAAAAAATATCATTTTTAAAATACGTTCAGTAAAACCGTATCATGTGACCCCCTCAATGAAACGAGCTCAGCAAACTCATTCCAGTGAGAGGTCACATGATATGGTCTTTGTGAAATTTTTGGAAAAAATTGGAAAAATAATATTTAAAATAATAAATTTTGATATCGTCTACACTGGGTAAAGGGTTAAATCTTCTAACATTAAAACAATAGTCACAGCTATGCCAAGTTAGGGACTTCCACTATAATGCAAGCCTGTTGTAAACAATTGTGGTAGGTATAATTAGAAAGGAAATTTACTATAAAATTTACATTTCTCATTGAAACAGAGGGGTACGGAGCAATGTCTTTGAAGAAAAATAAAATATTTAATTATTCAAGAATTTGTTTTCCAAGTATCCTCTCTAGTTGTGTTGTACATGCCAACAATATTGTATTTACCAAATGCATGGGACAAAGCAAAAGCATTCATATGACTGGAAAATTACTCCTTGAGTTATGAAAAATACCCCTCAACCAATCATGTGCAAGTAAATCAGATATCATTAAAGAAAATTATAAATATATTAAAGAAACAAAATTTGAATTAGAAACTGATATTACCATATAATAAAGATGTTTTTTATGGCCTAAGAAAGTTAATCTATAATCTATTTCTGAGGCCCTCCCACATGGTCATTTTGGTTGCCGCATGTTCTCTTTTTATAACCAAGACATACTTAAAAAAATATAAAATGAATGGTTTTTGTCTGATATTTTACCCAAGTTAATAAAATTGCTAAATTTGTCCCTTGAGTATAACAAGGCTTTGCAATGCTTAGCATTGCGAAGACTTTTTGCACTCACGGGATGAAATACACCACCATGCATGCTATTCTGTAGATTATGAGGCCTAAAACATAAAACAAGCCGAGAACATGAACTTTTGATGGCAGAAATTATTACAAAAATCAAATAAAAGTCTGCCTGCCCGCATGCAACTTTACAAAAAATGGTCTGAGAAACAGAAGATCTACTTTCACAACAACTGAATATCACTAGTGTTGTCATCTTTACCAACAAAATCAGTACTTCATATCAGGATATATTATCTTTCCAGTGAGAAGGAAAAAATTGTGTGTTATAAAAAAATTGGTAGTTTACATTTTTGTTTTTATATGTTTCAGATGGATGCAGTGAAAAGATCTTGTAAAGTGAGTGCTGTTTCGGGAAAACACACTGTGACATTGACAATGAAGTTTCCCAACAACTACCCCAACATTGAACCACCTAGTTTTGAAATCACCAACACAACCCTCAGTGAAGAGAGTCAAAAAGAATTAATGAAGGTATAGTGTACACCATTTGCTTGATTACAGGGTAATAGAAATTCGCTATCATTGGCTTATGTTTTCGTTCTCCTTCTATTTGCCATACATTCGATATGAATTTGGCATGTTGATAACATATTGGTGATGTCCTTAATTCTTGTTTACCACTGGATGTAAATTCTTTTTGTCTCCTTGGAATTGGTCTCAACTAGTAGAGAGCGGAATTATTTTTCAGTCGTCAAAAATTTGTTTGCATGCCTTTGCCTTTATTTATGATTTACCAGTAGTATTTATTTATTTATTCATTTATTTATTTATTTATTTATTAGCTGAGTTGTGACGAAGTCAAACTCGACTTATAGTGTGGTGAATGGCGGGCGGGTGTAAACAGTTGGTTTCCGGATGATAACTTGATAATGGTGTGACCCACATTCATGAAATTGCATAGGTAGGTTGGCTTTGATGAGAGGAAGAACTCTATTTATTTTGGACTCACTACGTCAACAGTGAAGGTCACAGTGACCTTGAACATACTAAATCATAAACAGGTGGTTTCCGGATGATAACTTGACTATGGTTGAACCCACATTCACGAAACTTCATATGTAGTTTGACCTTCGTGAGAGGAAGAACCCTATTTATTTTGGACGCGCTAGGTTAAAGGTCAAGGTCACAGTGACTCTGAACATAGTAAATCAAAACAATTGGTTTCCGTATGATAACTTGATAATGATTCGACCCATGTTCATGAAACTTCATAGGTAGGTTGGCATCAGTGAGGGGAAGAATCCTTTTTATTTTTGACTTGCTAGTGAAAGGTCAAGGTCACAGTGGCCTTCAACATAGTAAATCCATAAACAATTGGTTTCCGGACGATAATTTGATAATGGTTCGATCCACGTTCATGAGACTTAATAGGTAGGTTGGTATCGGTGAGAGGAAGAACCCTATTTATTTTGGACTCACTAGGTCAAAGGTCAAGGTCACAGTGACCATGAACATAGTAAATCGTAAACAGTAGTTTCTGGATGATATCTTGACTATGGTTTAACCCACATTCATGAAATTCATCTGTAGGTTGGCCTTCTTGAGAGGAAGAACCCTATTTATTTTAGACTCACTAGGTCAAGGTCACAGTGACCCTGAACATACTAAATCAAAACAATTGGTTTCCGTATGATAACTTGATAATGATTCGACCCATGTTCATGAAACTTCATAGGTAGGTTGGCATCAGTGAGAGGAAGAACCCTTTTTATTTTTGACTTGCTAGTGAAAGGTCAAGGTCACAGTGGCATTCAACATAGTAAATCCATAAACAATTGGTTTCCGGACGATAATTTGATAATGGTTCGATCCACGTTCATGTGACTTAATAGGTAGGTTGGTATCGGTGAGAGGAAGAACCCTATTTATTTTGGACTCAGTAGGTCAAAGGTCAAGGTCACAGTGACCATGAACATAGTAAATCGTAAACAGTAGTTTCTGGATGATATCTTGACTATGGTTTAACCCACATTCATGAAATTCATCTGTAGGTTGGCCTTCTTGAGAGGAAGAACCCTGTTTATTTTGGACTCACTAGGTCAAGGTCACAGTGACCCTGAACATAGTAAATCAAAACAATTGGTTTCCGGATGATAACTTTATAATGGTTCGACCCACTTTCATGAAACTTCATAGGTAGGTTGGCATCAGTGAGAGGAAGAACCCTAATTATTTTGTACTTGCTAGGTGAAAGGTCAAGGTCACAGTGACCTTCAACATAGTAAATCATAAACAATTGGGTTTCTGGATGATAACTTGATAATGGTTTGACCCACATTCATGAAACGTCATAGGTAGGTTGGCCTAGGTGAATGGAAGCCCCCTATTTATTTTGGACTTGCTAGGTTAAAGGTCAAGTTCACAGTGACCTTGAACATAATAAATCAAAAACAATTGGTTTCCAGATGATAATTTGACAATGTTTCCACCTACGTTCATGAAACTTCATAGGTAGGTTGGCATTGGTGCAAGAAAGAGTCCTATGTATTTTGGAATCACTAGGTCAAAGGTCAAGGTCACAGTGACCCGTCTCATAGTAAATTGTAAACAACTACTATCCGGACAATAGGTTGATAATGATTAAACCCACTTTTGTGCTGTCACAACTCGACATTGGATCGGTGATCCTATCGGCATTTTTTATTTATTTATTTATTATGTTTAAGGTCATATATTTCTGCACAATGGCTAATCGTGACCATGGCATCAATATAAAATTAAGTCCAGCCAATCGTTTATTACCATGTTGCCAATTTTAGAGGACTTCCACCCGAAGCATTGACCGGGTCTTATTTTACCAGTAAAACTGAGCTTGTTTACCACAGTAAACAAGATTGCTAAACTTCCTGAGGTTCTCCCGGGGATGGTAGTCTCTATAGATTTGCTGTGTTACAGTTGTAACAAGGCAAATCCACAGAGACTAAATAATTTCACTTCAAGAATAATACGAAGCACATCCACAGAATATGAAGCCTTTAATTTGCAGCACATGTACTTCAGAATAAAGTCCAAATATGGGCCTCCAGCACTCTGCCAGTTAAATAGTTATCAGCTGACATGACTTGACGTCAGGATGAGCTATAATAATCACTCTTTATCTGTTGTAAAGGTGATGTTTGTTTAAGTCTTCCCCTCCCAAACTACTGGACCAATTCCTATTAGAATTAGATGGTGTTACCGATCCGCCCCCCCCCCCCCCCCACCCCGATTTCTCCCTAGCATAATGCCCCTGGGGAAGATCCAAGTTTGTTCAAATTGAGTCCCTATGTTCATATTTGGGCCCTTTGTATAATATGAGGAATACTCTTTTAAAATGTTTTCCTTCTGACCCACCAGTCTGAATCTTTTGGCAAAATCTTTATGGATTGTTGGGGTGGGGGGGGGGGGGGGGGTAGGGGATGGAGGGGTCAGATATGAGTTTATTCAAACCGTTGCTGTAGGTTCATATTAGGGAGCCTAAACTTAAATGTATTTCAAAATTGAAGGAAAATGTTTTTTAAAATTGTCTTGTTCAGATCAACCAGTCAGAATTGGATTTTTAGCTCACCTGACTTTCAGTCAAGAGAGTTATAGTGACCATGGTGTTTGCGTCTTCTCCTCCCAAACTGCTGAACCAATTTAATTGATATTTGAGATAATAGTTTGTTATGACATCGCAATTTGATTTTGTTCAAATCAAGTTGCCTTGCCCCTTGGTAGGGCCATGCCCAAAAAGTGTGCTTAAATCTTAAAAAATCTTCTTCTCATGAACCAGCAGTAGCAGAGACTTGATATTTGGTGTGCAGCTTCCATTTGAGGTGTAGACTCAGATTTGTTCAAGAAAAGTTTGTGGGGCTATATTTGCCGTTGTTATGGGAGGGGCAAGAATTTTTGCCCCTCCCAAAATTTCTATTTTCCAAACCGAGAGGCAGATGTGGACCAAATTTGATATGAGGGCTTATTGAGTCATAAGTACTTAATTTATGCCCAACTTTTTTTTTTCGCCGCCCCATGGGAACAGCAGGAGCTAAAAATAGAAAAAAATCAAAACGCCCATATCTCCAAAACTACACGGCACTGAGAATTCTTTTGTGGTGTGAAGCTTCCTTAGGACCAACAGAATGGAATGGTAAAAAAAAATTGCTCTCGGTTTTATCATGGGGTACTTTTCTGGGACTTTGAAAAAGTGTTGAGTCAGCATTTTTTAACACTGTTGGTAATGGGAAAAACATATAAGACTATTTTTCTCCCAAACCACTGCTCCAAAATCTTTCAAATTTCACATATAACATCTTTGGAAGATTGTTTCACATGTTTATTGAAATCAATTCCCTGGGTCCATATTTGGGCTCTCTATGGGAGCCCAAATGTTTAAATTAGTGCAGTATGAGGAATATTCTTTAAAAATCTTCTTCTTCAGATCTACCAATAAGAATCTTTTGATATTTGGTATGCAGCATCCTTATGGGGGTGTGATTCAAGTTTGTTCAAGCCAAGTCCCTGGGTTCATATTTAGGCTGAAAATTTGGGGTCCCGTTCCGGAAAATCCTGTGTCTTGTGTGGGCACAACTGCTTCATCTAATTGGTATATGCATTTCTTAGGAGGGCCGTATGCAGCTTATTCAAGTCAATGTCAGGGGAGCGCCCTCAGGCCCCTTGGGGCCCCTTGTTGTTATACAGCATCCCTTGGGGGAGGCAGATTTAAATTTGTTCAATTCAAGTCCCTGGGTTTGGTACACAGCATCCTTATGGGGGGGGGGGGGGGGGGGAGGGGGGGGGCTGTCAGTGTTAAAAATCTTCTTATTCAGATACGCCAGTCAGAATCTGTTGATATTTGGTATATGACATCCTTAACAAGGTCAGATTCATGTTTGTTCATATCAAGTGCTTACTAATTTGGCTCTCAGTAATTTTAACCTTTTCAACTTTATTACTCTGTATTCTATGGAAATTGGTAATTTCTGCTTCTGTGAAGTATTTCTAATCATGCAAATTTTCATATTTACATACCTGCTATATTTGTAATGCAGATTCCAGGACAGCTGTTTATCGCATGATTAAAAGTAGGATCAAAATGGCAATTTTAAGCAAAGCGAAAACCAGTAATCCCTGTACAACTTGTTATACCTAAAAAAGCCAAACATGATCCAGCCCAAAATATACTGCAGAAATTTTAATAAGTCAAGTATTATCCCCCCACCCACCCCCCCCCCCCAACCCACACACACAGGGAAGGGATACAGTGAAAAGCTTTGTCCATCTGCTATCCATCCATCTTTTTATTCACCGGGTAGTTTGATTATGTGATAACTTGAACAGTAGTTATCAAATTTGAATTAATTTTGGTGTGCTGATTTATATTGCTGATCTCTTGGACAAGATCGATAACCAGAATCATTCAGTGAAAATTAAGGGCATTATTGCTCATTGTTGAATGTTGCCTGAAATTACATTGTTTATGTAATAACTTGACCAGTAGACCTCAGGATTCAATAAAATTTTATAGACTGCTTCATATTAACATTATCTTGGACATGTTAGAAAATTACTGAGATTTCTCAAAAATTGAGAGAGGTATTGCCCTTTGTTTGTTGAATTTTGCTTGAAATTTCATTGTTATGCAATAACTGAACAGTAAACACCCATTTTCAATAAATTTTGTTATCGTGTTTTATATTAATGATGTCTTGGAAAAGTTAAAGAATTACGATGGCTTCTTGAAAATTTTTGGGAGTTGTTGCCCTTTGCTGGTTGCTTGAATTTTTAGTATATATGTGAAGCAAACAATCAGTTTCAAAAAATATTTATAATCGGCTTTATATTAACATTGTCTTGGTATTAGATTGAAAATCAAGAGAATTTGTTGAAAATCGAGAGTTATTGCCCTTTATGTATTCTGTTGTACTTTTTATCTTTCATGTTTATATGATAACTTGAAAAGTAATTATCAGATTTCATTACCTTTTGACATGCTTCTGTATATTGACTTTGTCTTAGATAAGTTTGAAAACCATGGTGATTTTTTGATAATAGATAGCATTTTTGGCTCCTTTTTTAGCTCACCTGAATGAAAGTAAGTTGGCGCTATTGCCATCACTTGGCAACTGGTGTCCGCTGTCTGTTAAATTTTTAAACTTTCTTCTTCTTCAAAACCATTTGGCCAAATTCAAATAAATATGGCACAGACCATCTTTGGAGTATACCTTTTCTACTTTGTTCAAATTGGCAGGGGTAAAAAAAAAGCCCCAAAAGCCTAGAAATCTTTAAAAATCTTCTAATGAACCACCAGAGAGAATACTCTGATATTTGGTATGGATCTTCCTTTGGTGATTGATGGAGATTTATATTTGTTCAAGGCAAGTTTGTAGGCCAATATTTGGGCTCTCTGTGGTAGCATGCCCATTTTGGGCTCCACTCAAAATTTCTATTTCAAGAACTGATCGGCTTATTTGAAGTTTGGCATGTAGTATAATTGGGTCACAAGTACTTGAATTATGCTCAAACAACATTTTTTGCAGCCTCGTGGGAACCTTAGGAGCTAAAACTACAAAAAAACTCTAAACACCCTTATTTCAAAAACTGCACAGACCACAGTATTGTTTTTTGGTATGAAGCTTCCTTAGGCCAACTGGAATCATATGGACCAAAAAGATGTCTTATGGGGATGCTAATTTTAACACTGTTAGTAATGCCAAATCATTATCTTTCTTGTGCTCCATCAACTAAGTCTTCTTCTGCAGAACTTCTGCACCAAAACTAATTTGGTATAAAGCATCTTGGTGGAGTATTTTCTTTTGAGTTTTTTTCCCCAAAAGTTTCTTTTCCCCTTGGAGGCGGGTTAATCCCCCCAAAACCTAAATTGCTTTAAAAATCATCTCATAAACCACTCACAATAATGCTTAGATTTGTGGTATGGTACATCCTTTCGTGATGCAGATTCCAGTTTGTTCAAAAGAACTCAGTAGGTCAATATTTAGCCTCCCTTTGGGAGGATGCCCATTGTGGGTTTCACCCCAAATTTCTGTTTCTAGAACCGATGGGCTGATTTGAACCATATTTGGCATGTAGTATGATTGAGTCATGTGTACTTCATTTATGCCTAATTTTTTTCTGCAGCCCCTTTTGAACCCCAGAGCTAAAAATAGAAAAAAATTCAAACCTCCATATTTCAAAAACTGCATGAAGAACACTATTGTTATTTGGAATAAAGCTTCCTTGGAGGAATGAAGCTTCCTTGGAACCTGTAGAGTCAGATGAATAAAAAAAAAGTGTTGTTGAATTTGTCCTGAGGTACCATATGAGTATGCCCATTTTAAAAGTGGTGATAATGAGAAAATGTGCTCCATCAACTAAGTCTTCTCTTTCAGAACCTGCCAAATATAAACTAACATGCCACTCAGCATCTTGAAGGAATATGCTCTTTCAACATTTTTTTCAAAAAGATTTGCTACTTCCCTTGGGGTTGGGATTATGCCCAAAATTCTAAAATGCTTTAAAAATCTACAACTTCTCAGAACCATTCTTTGATATTTGATTTGGAACTTTCTTTATATTTGGGTTCACTGTGAGTGGCTGCCCATTTTAGGCTACACCCAAATTTTCTGTGTTCAGAGACAATAGGATGATTTGAACCAAATATGATATTAAGTATTAATATGTCATAAGTACTTGATTCATGCCTAAAAAACTTTTTTTGCAACCTACCCCATGAGAACACCAGGAGCTAAAAATAGAAAAAAATTCAAACACCCTTATTTCTATAGCTGCATGAAGTTGTATGAAGCTTCCTTTGTACCATTAAAGCTGAATGAAGTTGTATGAAGCTTCCTTTGTACCATTAAAGCTGAATTCACTAAATGGATTGTTAATAATGGTGTTATGGGTACCACATTGGGATGCCCATTGTAACACTGTTTTAATTGACGTGCTATAGCCTAAGTACTCTCTTTCTTGTGAATGATGAAGACAAGTTTTTTGCAGATCTTCTCAGCCCAATCTTAACTTCCACTTGGCATGCATCCACTGGGAGAAACCCAGAAGCTGAAGACAAGAAAATTACATACAAGCACTTTTTTAAGACTTATAGCTCACCTTGACAAAGTCAAGCTGAGCTAATCTCATCACTCTCTGTCTGCTGTCCATCCATCCATCCATCCATCCATCCATCTGTCCATCCATCCGTCAACACCATGTTTTGGTCATCTCCTCCCAAACCACTGGGCCAATTCAAGTGAAAGTTTGTGTGAGTGATGGTCCCGAAGGGGCATTGCATTTTTTTTCAACTCAACATGCCCAGCCCATAGGGAGGGGGATGGGTGAAAATGCTACAAAATATTTAAAATCTTCTTCTCTTGAACCAGTGGATACAATGACTTGATATTTGTTATGGAGCTTCCTTTTGAGGTGTAGAATCAAGTTTGTTCAAACGAAGTTTGTGAAGGAATATTTGGCTTTGCAATAGGAGGGGTAAGATTTTTGGCTCCACCCAAAATTTATATTTTCTGAACTGATGATCCGATTTGAACCAAGTTTAATATGTAGTATTATTGGGTCATAAGTACTTGACTCGTGCAAAAAAAAAAATAATTACTGCATCCCCATGGGAAACCCAGGAGCTAAAAATAGAAATATTTTCAAATGCCTATATTTCCCAAACCACATGGAATTGAGAGCTGTTATATGGTATGAAGCATCCTTAGGACTAGTAGAATTGAATGGTGAAAAAAAAATTGCCATCGATTATGTTAGGGTGTTCTGTAGAGGGCATTGAAAAAATTTCTGAGTCAGCATATTTGCAAAAATTTTTAAAAATCTTTTCTCCAGAACCAATGATGAGAATCTTTTGATATTTGGTACATCATTCATAGGGGGGTCAGATACAAGTTTGTTGAAATAAAGCCCATCGGTTCATATTTGGGCTCAATACAGGAGGCCGAATTTTTAACTTAGGGCAATATGGGGAATATTTTTTAAAAATCTTCTTCAAAACCACCAGTCAGAATCTTTTAATATTTGGTATACATCATTGTTATGAGGGTCAGATTCAAGATTGTTCAAACCAAGTCCCCAGGTTAATATTTGGGCTTCCTAGGGAAGCCCAAATTTTAAATTTGTTCAAAATGGCGGATAATTTTTAAAAATCTTCTTCTTCAGATCCACCAGTCGGAATGCTTTCATATTTGGTATGCAACATCTCTGGGGGTGGGGGTGGGGGTGGGGGTGGGGGAGGTCTGATTCAAGTTTGTTCAATTCGAGTGCCTGGGTTAATATTTCGGTGCCATATGGAAACCTGAAATTTAACTTAGAACATTATGAAGGAATTTCTTTAAAAATCTTCTTCAGATTCACTTATCAGAATCCTTGCATATTTGGTTTACAACATCTCTAGGGGAGTCCGATTCAAGTTGTTCAAATTGGTTCCCTGGGTTAATATTTGGGCTCCCTATGGTAGCCTGAATTTGAACTTAGTGCAATATGAGAAAAATTTCTTTAAAAATCTTCTTCAGATCCACTAGTCAGAATGCTTTCATATTTGGTATACAACATCTCTAGGGGAGTCAGATTCAAGTTTGTTCAAATCAGGTCCGTACGTTAATATTTGGGCTCGCTATGGTAGCCCAAACTTTAACTTAGTGCAATATGAAGAAATTTCTTTAAAAATTTTTCTTCTTTAGATCTAACAGTCAGATCTAACAGTCAGAATGCTTTCATATTTGGTATACAACATCTCTAGGGAGGTCAGATTCAACTTTCTTCAAATTGAGAGCCTGGGTTGATATTTGGGCTCCATTTGGGAGCCGAAATTGGCCATGTAGCTGAAGAATTAAAAAATTTTGTATTCAATACCCTCTGGAGGTGTGTAACTAAGATTAATCCACATAGATTGTATCAAAGGGCTTCATAGGGGATCTCCACATTTTACATTATGATCAACTGAAGAAAAGGCATGATGCTCAGACTTTTTTTGTCACTCCTGAGGAGCTTAAGGATTGACAATGTATCCTATGGAGATGGATTGCTTAATGTGGATTCATTCTTGGACTGTGTTTATATCGTGATCTGTTCAAGGTGAGCGCTTCAGGCCCTGTGGAGCCTCTTGTTTCCTGAAAAGCTTTGCTTCCTTGAGTCAGTTCTCAGAATACATTCCAGTTAAACCAGTTTATATGGAGTTCCTTACTAGTGTGAATGCATTAAACATGTCAGTAATCTCCATTCATCATTCATTCATGACCATCAACTACAGAGAGGTTAACTCTTTTCCCAATGCACACGATATAAAAAATTATTATTTTAGCCACTGTTTAGAGCCCTTCAGAATATGGAGTATTTTCTTCCTACCTATACTTCCTCCAGCCACAATTCCAGGGGTTTTTAGCAAAAAAGTGAGCTGAACTCAGAGTTTTGCATGAATCTCTGAGAATTTGAATAATTTTGAAAACTATACTTGCTTGATTATAACTTGTTTACATCCTCATAAACATTGCTGAAGCTGTTTGGTTTGGGTATTTTGGTTTTTTTTTTTTTCATGGTTTCAGTTTCTGTTTCTTTTTTTTAAGCTTATTTGTTTTACAAGGATTGGCAGGCAAGTTTTGCAACTTTTATAAATGCCTCTTCTTGGCCCAACTGAAATGTAGCGAAAGCAAATTGCATATTGCCTATTGTAAGATATATATACTAGCGGATGTCACTTGGATGTAAGTTATGGACCAATGTCATGGCCTCAAATTTGACTCCCGCAACTGATTCCTAACTGTTCTTGGACACATTCAGTGACCATGAGTGGCTATAACCTGACTCAGCATCTCCGTCGCTGTGTGAAATCGGTTACTGAGGTGTGAGAGACGTATGCCTCAATCTTGATGTTGCGATGTAACGTGCAGACGTTTTCTCCTGGGACAGTCAGCTAATCTTCCTGTGGCTTTGCCTAACTAAATGAGCTATTATCGACTCATGGACTCTAAATTGATGGGCGACCAGACATTTTGATTGGCCCTGCATAATTAGAGAAATAGCCCTACCCCTATCAACTTCGGACATTTGCAGCATTTTGCTTTTCCATCGAGTTGAAATGAAATGTTGTGCAATCGATGTGTACTGTTCAAAACTTCAATTTGGTATGGTTTTCAAGCTCATAGCACGTGGGAGTGCTCTGATACACATTTTATAAAAAAATCTGTTGAAAGCATGTAGCTTTGCACATTGTCATGGTTGACCAAATTTTAACCAAAGACTCTTTAGACAGAACACTGAGGTAGCTATGTGTGAAATATTACTACATTTGGTCTTCGGATAAAAAAATTATATTACCAAAACTGAACTTGCATTTCTTTTTTCCGTCAGTATATATAAAATAAACTGGATTACAATTTTGTTTATAGGATGTGTAATTATTTTTCTTCCAGACGTTATTTGAAACTTCCAGCATAGAAAGAAGAATGAATTCCTTGGAACCATGTTTGAGAGCATTCCAGGATGCCATGGACAATCTGACAGTAATTAATAAATAGTTTTGGTCAAGTTTTTCACAAAAACTCAACCTTTGTTTGCCGCAGGTGGGTGGGTGGTTTTGCGGGTAGGTGTTTGTGAATAGCTATTACCTCAAACAATTATGGATGGACTTTTTGGAATGCAGATTGTTTTTCTTGCCACTCAGCTGGAGACAAGAAATCAGGTGTCTTTCACAACAATATCTTGATCAAGTTCAGAAACCAGTGGGTGTGACTTAACTCAGCAGTTATAGCCCTTTTCATTGAGTGCTGGAAGCCCATATTTGGGATCTATTCTTGAGTACAGGTACAACAACTTGAAAGTTTCATATTCTATGGATTTGGTTCACATTATCTTTGAAGTGAATTTATTATACCCTCATTCTCAAAGAGAATGTGGGGTATACTGGATTACATGCGTCCGTCATTGCATCCATCCATCCATCCATCCATCCATCCATCCATCCATCCATCCATCCATCCATCCTTGTATCCATGGCATTGTTCGTCCGTCTGTACACGGAGTTGGTTTCCGCTCTTTTAATAAAATTCTGCTTGGCCGGCTGAAACCAAACTTGTCATGTGGGTTAGGTATGACGAGAAGAAGAACCCTATTCATTTTGGGATCATGTGCCAAAGGTCAAGGTCACAGTGACCTTGAACTTAAACATTTACCAGAGATGGCTTCTCTAATTGAAATTTTGCTTACCTTATCAAAACTGAACTTGGCTTATTGGTTGAGCATGATGAAAGAAACAACCCTATCGGTTGGGGGGGTGGGGGGGGGGGTGTTTATTGCATCAAAGGTAATGGTCACAGTGACCTTGAATTTAATATTTTATTTGTCAGACTTGGTTTCCCCTCTCTAATTAAAATGTTCACCTGATCGAAACCAAACTTGGCATGTGGATTGGGCATAATGAGAGGAAGAACCCTATGTATTTTTTAGGTCATTGTGCCAAAGTTCAAGTTCACAGTGACCTTGAAATTAAAATTTTATTGGTCGGAGCTGGTTTTGAAACCTAACTTGGCATGTGGTTTGAAAATGATGAGTGGACGAACCTTACATATTTTTAGGTCTTTGTGCCAAATTGACCTTGAACTTAAAATTATATCTGTCCCAATTGAAACCAAACTTGACATGTCATCAAATACAGGTAATCTTATTTGTATTATTTGAGTAAATACTACCAACATTGGCTGTGTTAATTTAATGTGATGTATTACCAAGGTTACTGTATCAGGGTGATTTTTCTGCAGGATTGGCCACCCTCCAGTTCATGATTTTGTGGTCTTTACTTTGTTTTTAATTCATTTATGCTTCATCAGTCTAGCACTGCAGTTGGGGTATAATTGTCTTCAGCAGTAACTCTTTTTTCATCTGAATGGATTTGCCTTGTTACAATTAGTGCCCAGCTTTGCTTCCTTAAATTGCATAGGGACTCTTCCATAAATTGTAACAAGGCAAAGACATGTGAACAAAGAAATATTTAGCTCTAAACCAATTAAGAAATATCAAATACTTTTGTATTCATTTATATTTTTGCACCTTTTAATACTGTCCACATAATATTTGAGTTATTTTCTGCAGAGTAGAGCAGACTTGATGTTTACAGAACAATTGTAATAAACAGACGCTGTATTTTAATCATGCTTTGTTGCAAACAAGCACAAATAAATATACATCAATCAAAAAAAGTAAAAGTAAAAGTTCAAGGTCTCATATTTGGTATACCCCATACTTTTGAGGGGTGATTCAAGTATGTTCAGTTCAAGTCTATGGGTTCATATTTTGCCTCCCCATGGAGCCCAAATTTTAACTTACTAGAGGAATATTCCTCAAAGATCTTCAGCTCCACCAGACAGAATCATTTGATATTTGGTTAGAAAACAAATTTTGTTTCAATCAAATGTTGTGTTTTCATAGTGATTGCATCTGTTTGTAGGAGTGTAAGGACACACAACCATAAAGCCCTAATTTGTCAAAAAGAACCTATTTCACTCCATTTCTTTACACAACTAATGGCTTCCTGAAATATTTCACGGAATTTCAACACAAAATTTTAGCCAACCTAGGTGGTCTTTTCAAAGGGAAGCCCTTTTGTCATTTTTCAGCATAATCTCAAGCATAATGTAGGGTGTGTGCTGGGAGTGGGGAGTTGAGGTTGATAAACAGACAATATTTTTCAGACAGCCGTTGCAATGTGCCCACATGTACAAGGTGACACTTCTTTTTTGCCTTTGTCTTTCCGATCCCTTAACACTAATACCCTTATTCCTTATAGACAACTTGATCATGGTGAGTGTTTTAGGCTCAGCAGAGCCTCTGGTTTTCCAAAACAGCTTACTTTCCTTCATTTGTATTTTTCAACAAGAGTTCAAAGGTTATGTTTAAAAAAAGTGTTGAGGTACATTATTGGGAGGTGCATACATGCTTTATTGAGCAAATTTATACTATTCATTGAGTAAAGGATTAAACAAGAATGAGAAGTAGATTATACATATTTCCTTTGCTTATTTAAACAGCAAAAGAAGTAATCCTTCCCTATCAGATATAATACTCTGGTTGAATAAACTCTAGGACATCTTCAATTTGCCGAGCTTATTATTGATTTCACTCATTAAAATTGTAAAATAATATTTTAGTTTCAAGGCAACAGATTTCGAAAATGCTGTAATCCACAATTGTGTTTTCCTTACTTTCTTTTCATTTAATGGATCTTTACCCAACTGATCACTAGTTTCTTCACATAATAATCAGCATATTACAGTTTATAGAAGTGAGTCAACACTTTTTAGTCACTTACATAAAAAATAATGTATTAAGCAGGCCTCAAGATTTGTCGTTATTTCTGAGAATCAGTTTTCATTCTCATTAAATCTTTCTCTGAGAATCAGTTTTCAGTTCTTCAAAAATTTAGACTTTGAGAGTATTGTAAGACCCTTTTGAGTGCAACCAGTACATATTCGACTGTGAAAAAATAAAGCTCATATTTGTATAAATTTTATGAGAATTTAACCCTTAAGGGCCCAGTTCAAATTTTTTTTAAGTTTCTTGGCTTATATGCTGGCTATTAGTGGTCTTGCTGATGGAAGTTACAGGAACAAGGCAGTGGTTTCTAGTGAAGTCATTGCTGCCTGTATAGGCAGCCAAGACTTCACTAGACACCACTGCCAAGTCAAGTGTTACCTAATTATGAGAGAGTTAAATAAATAGAATTTTCCAATCTTTTAAGGATACTTTTCTAATCTAATGAACATTTTGTGAGAATCAAAGTTGATTCTCATTGTTCTCCGTTCTCACATGAGTTTCAAGCCCTGATCAAATTCAGTCTTGTGATGAAGTAACCATCAGTAATTCGTTTAGTGCTAGAAGCTCAAATTTGTTTGTTTGAATTTTTTGAAGAGTACCTTTAGAATTCTACTCTCTAATAAATAACAAATCCGACCACCAAAAATAATTCAGCACTCAGCCAGTTAAGTGAATGTGATACCCTTGAGCAATATGAATTTTTCAGCCCTGCAAGGCACATTCATAAATGGATTGCCTGTCAATAATTTCCTTTGGAACACTGCACAGTTCATGTTTACAATTTGATCACTTTGAAATGTGATGTGGTTGTTTGGAGTGAAATCTAGATGGGAGCTTTTGATTTTCTTTCATTTCTCTCAAAAAACATTGCCGAATTTTGCCATTAACAATGACCCTTGAACTCATTCCATTTGTGCATCAGCATTTTCCTTTGGCAAGCCCTGCAGGGTGAATTTATGGATGGATCAGTTTGAATCTTGATATGCATTTTGCCATTTCTCTTATAACTCACCAAGTTCAAGGTTGTCAAGTTGAGCTTCAGTGTCATTGACACTTTCATTAGAGTTACAATTTAAGTCCCCAATCAGTCTCAACCATTTTCTAATTAAAAGCTGGATATGAACAAAACACATAGTATATTCAAACCTTTCAATATACTTTCACTCCTTTCCCGCAAACACACATTTATTATTGACAAACACAATGAAGATGCAGTAATCAGTTAATCTGAAAATAATGTTTTGTTTTGGGTTTGTTTTTTTTCACAAATGAATCACAGCCTTCGAGTTATAATATTTGGGAAAACACTACAGCATTAATAAATCAGTGTTCAGGTCCTTGAAGTCTTTGAAACTGCTCGTATTTTGCACCCAATTTATAAGCCCTGAGAAACATTGTATATTTAATATACAAACTTCTTGTAATGTACTTGAATGAATCTTCTGTATAATTGATGAGTTCATATGGGAAAAGTTTAATTCTTGGCATCATCAATATTAATAGTAAAAGAAAATGTGAGTAATTTTTTCAATATTTTTATACTGTATACCAATGGCCCAGACTAGCTGGTGCTAACTCAAAAATATCTAGGGCCAAACACAAATTTTGCCCCCCAATCCCCAAAATTTGCATGCAGAACCGAAAATTAGAAGTCCTATCTGGCCCTCCATACATTTTACCCTCCGCGCATGCGCAGACGCCAGGAAGTCACCGAATCTGGCGCCAACTTCATTCTTTGTTTGGCCCTTGTCAGATAACAACAAACTGACATTTGTGCTTTTTAAATCTCAATTAATAATGATGCCAGGCACAAATCAATGGTTATATTGGTGGGTCCAAGGACAGAACTGGATGAAGGAAGGAAGAAACGGTGGTTTTAAACGTTCAGGGCTGTAATTTTATAATATTTATAAAAATTAGTTCATGTTCCCTAATTTCGGGACACGAGCCTGACGTTATCACTGATTGATTATGATCTATCCACTGTTTATTTAGTATTCCTTCCCTACCTTCCCTTGATCCCCCTGTTAAGCTCCCAAGCTTTTTGGCTTGTTTTAATGAAATTTTTTTATAAAATTTCTTGGGAATTTAATGTTTTGTACAGAAGATTATTCTGTACATCCCCAGGGTTATGTCCTCACCCTTAGGGTGTTTGGGCATTTTGGTCATGCATCATATATCCAATGTATTGTTTTTTCTTCTGAGGAAGATCTTGCTTTACATCGGATAGTTTTGTTTCGGTTACTGACTTAGGGCCGTGTTGCCTGGGGTCTTGATTCCAGTTTTTTGTTTACATTTACAATGCTCTAGGTAGTTTCCTATTTTTGTTTAGGAACAACAGTTGTAAGTAACATTAAATATTCTGATAGTGTCGTTGTAATTTTACAGCAGATTTCTATAATTTTGTCCACACTTAGGCTTTTTTGGGCTCATCGTTCCTTTTGGGAACTTGGGCTCTTATGTGAGAAAAATGTTTATATTATTTTTGAAAGAGTTTTTCTTTTGGATATATTTATTTCATCGATTATATTTTAATGTTATATTATATGTGGATTTGGTTGTGGTACAATGACATATATTAATTTAGGTAGTAATATTTATGTAATACTAGTCGTCTAATACATGGTCGTTGTAATGAGTTTAGTTGAGGTACTACCACTAATTCTACTCCATGTGTCAGATTTGATAATCTGGATGACGGGTGTCATGGTTTGTGTTAGGCGAGTGGACACTTTCGGTCCTATCGCGGCGAGGGGACACTGCTGGTCCTCTCATCAAACTGTCACTATAGTTTTTTAGTTTCTATTTACAGAGGAACAAGAACATGGTGTGGTTTCGTAACGCCATCAGAGAGTGTGCTTCCATCATCGCATTATACTATAAGAGCTAGCTGAAAAGTACTCAATGATTTTAGACAAGGGCTAGGCTTCAAAAGAGGTTTACGTCCCTTGTCTTCAGCTAGCTCAACCGGCAGATCTATCACGACATAAAATATGGGTGGTGTGATGCCGGGTATGTCCGTAGCAGTCGAGAAGAGGAATAACGGTGTAGCGAGCACTTTAAAAATACGAACATGCTCACCCTGCAACGACGGAAAGAAGGAAGCACGGGAAGGAGGAAGTTGACAAGTTCTGGGGAATGCTCGTCCAGGTCTTCCGTGATCGCGAGCAAGAGAGAGGCCCTTCTCTCTTATAACAACATCTGGGGTCAGAGGTTGTTGGTAGGAACTTGTATCAGTTGGAGCTTACGTCCATGCCTTCCTGTCCAGGATGCTCCTTCCATAGACTGCTGGGGTCGGCTAGTCTTATAGCTTCCTGTATGTTCGAAAAGCACACACGACCGCACAAAGTCCATTGTTGCCAGCTAGCTTGACCGGTGAAGTGGTTACTCAGGCCTCTGAGAACTGTGAAGCTGGGTGTATACGCTCCGGGCTAGGAGATGATATAGGGTGGAACGAACACCATGGTATGCAACCATGCTCACCCAGCGATGATGGAAGGAGGAAACCGGCAAGTTTGAGGTACGCTCGTCCAGGTCTCCCCAGACCGTGAGCAAGAGGGAGACCCCTCTCTCTCTTTTAACAACATCTGGAGCCGGGTGTTGTTGGTAGGACCTTGCATCAGTCAGAGCTTACGTACAAAGCTATTGTCCGGTATGCTTAGTAAAATTCTTAGCCAGGGACGGCTACAGTTTTGCTTCTTTAGCGTCTACCAAGCACTCCCGACTGCACCTTGGCAAAGTGACTCGGGGATTTCCAGTCTGCATCGTCAAAAGGTCCATCTTTTGTGAAGAAAGTGGCACCATCTAGTAGCCAAGGAGATGAGGCTTCATTCATCGGGTCATCCGCAGTAATAACTATCTTGCACACCCTGTCCTAGGAGAAGCCGGTGGACAAGCTATTCATGACCGCTGCTCCTCAGGCCTCCATAATGGACTAATCGCAGTATTCCTGCTAAGGCAGAAGCACTCAACGTCAGTCTCAAAACTTGAGCTGTTGAATGGTGCTTAATCAGTCCAGTCACCTGCCTGTTCAGATGCTGGTGACTGTGATTCTAACTGATTTAGATGAATGATGGAAAGGATAACTTTCCCTTCCGGAACAACTCGTTGGATGATATAGATATCATATATTATGGTTTCCTTGAACTTGTTCCAGTGAATCACAATGCTGCGAGCAATTATGAGAAACCGCTAGCATAGTTTGACGCTGACTTCATTCGGATAAAGAGCAGGGTAATAAGATCTCTTTCTGGTTAAGTCTACACGGGTGTCACAGGTCTTCGATTGTGTAGACGACACCATATTTAACTTCCTGCGGGAAAAAATAATTTGGTTTCTTATCTTCTTCCACTGTATTTTTAATCGTTTGTGTTTGTTCACATACTTTTAAAAACATCAGGGGAAAATGTCTTGAGTGTTTCTCTGCGTTGATTGAGCAGGCTAAGATCTTAGTTGTAGCCTTACCTTCATCATTTAGCTGTTCGCTCGGACACAATTGATAAGATTGTTTCTTTTTCAGAGCGAATTTAGTCTCATGGTCTTATGTACTTCAATTTTAAGTACTGTGACGCAATGTCTATATGGAAAAGAATTTTGTGGTCATTTGTACTTTTTAAAATTCTTTCCAGACCTATTATATATATCTCTGTCTTAACAATGTTAAGTGGGAGTTATTCTGATGTGACGAAGCCTTGTGTCTTCATCTTTAACATTTGACTAGGTGGAAAACTTGCTACAGGTCGCTTTAGTTTTCCAAACTCTAGTCTTTGTTCTACTCTTTATGTTGGGGTCTAATTGACCAACACCAGCAGAAAGAGTAGGAGAGGTTGTTCTAGACTCAGGTCGTATATGAGGACTCATAGCGAAGGTATAGGTATACCTAAGTCCTTGATGGTAAGCTTTCATTATTGTAGGATTAAGCCACAAGAAAGCATCAATACTCGACTCTTTAAGTTGGGGTCTAATATTCCACACCAACAGAAAGAGTGGGAGAGGTTGTCCTAGACTCAGTTCGCCTATAAGGGCTCATAGCGAAGGTACAGGTGTCTCTCCTATATATTTCTTTAGGATTGTCTATACAGCCACTTGGATAGGGGGTTTTCGTCTGTTTCAGTTACTGATCAGACACACCTGAGCCAGTGGCTCGAGGCTCTTATAGAGCTCGGTCCGACCGATTTTGACTGGAACTGGATAATTAGGTTATTTATGATTATCTTTCAGTCGAAAAGCGAGCGTTCGGCAATTGTAGCGAGTATAGTTCTTTAGATCACTTGTATTGTGAACTAGATAATGTCTCATGGGATTAATGATAGGATACATGTATCCCACAGTTCATTTTCATATGGCTGGTTCATCTGTTGTTTCACAGAGCGAATTAGCCAGCTGTTTGGCTCGCTTTTATCTGTTATCTGACACATTAACAGCGAAAGTTTTTATGCGCCAGATGGGGTTGTGCAGAGAGGCTTTGAATGTTATTTCGATGGGTCGCTTACACACATGTCCACTCCAGCTATTAACTGGAGTGGTAGACGTTTTTCGCTCTAGACCTGTTTTGTTTTAGAGAATCTTTTAATATAAGGTCAAGTTTGGGCATATATTAACGGTTTTCTCAATTATTTCGGACGTGAGTTCATATATTGCGTTACAATCCTGAGTCCGGGGGTCTCTCTCTGCAGAGATCTTAGGACCCTCGGTTCTTGGAAACCACATATTCGGTAATGTTGTCTCATTGTTTACGTTACATCATTGAATTACTTCCGTTCATGTATTTATAGACGCAGATCAGAGTTTATCAGAAGAAAGGAACGCTTCTTTTGTCATTATTTTCCAATAGAAGTGACGTTTATGTTCATTCTATTGTTAAATAAGTCAGTTAGCTATTCATACTGCTTTGGTTATTTTATCTTCCAATCAGTAGTCACTGTTTATTTCAGCGCGTGAAGTAAAGCGCTGGCTGCATCTTGCGCTTATTCTAACTGTACGGCTATTACATGATCTTATATGGAATCACTTCAGGATAGTTAAGTTTACGGCGCTCCGGAATAATAGTTTCCATTATTTGTGTCGCTAGTATTAGGCATTTGAGCACATACATTTGACGCTCAGCCGTTTTCATGGGAATGAATGATAGGATATATGTATCCTTCAATAAATTGAAGGATACATATGGCCGGTTTCAATAACTTCAATTCATTTGTTTCTATTGATTTCATTGAGGTTATGGGGTCTGTTATTGTACATTCGCCAGAAGCTTCTCCACGAGAGTGTTTTCTTCTTTAAGGGAAGTTTTGTTCTTCACGTCATTCTCCGCTCTCATTGGCATTACAGAGTATGTCAGACGTGAAAGAGCTTTGTGGTCACTATATTATTGCTGTCTGGACCAGCAATGATTAAGTAATGTGGGTGAGGAGGTTTCGACATATATTCGAATTCCCCCCTCTCCCCCCCCCCCCCCCCACCCCACACTCACACTGTCACATATATATATTTTTATACATACATACTTTGCGTTTGGGTCATGTTGCATGGCGTCCTCATAGGCATATATGCAGTTCTGTTGCATTAGTTTCCGGTGTTTATTTTCTGATTTCTAATATACAGGCACTTTTTTATCATCATAATGGCCACTATTTGAGTTCATAGGCTACGGTATAGCCATTTAGTGGTTTTTAGATGATTACAGGCTGGATTTTTATGCACTCGCGCAATGTGTGATGACACTATCTCTTTGGTGGACCTAGAAATTATATATTTCGGGGTCGGTCTGTGTTGGAGCCTGTTAATCATACCTACCTCCATTTCTAGATCCTGGTCTCTATTTTGTCGGTTCTCAAATCGCATATTCTCACATGTTTATAGTTGTAGGTACCAAATAGTACACTTTGGAGAGTGTTCTTACCAGATTTAATATTACAGAGGTTTCCTGTGAATGATCTTGAAGCGTGTTTTCTCTGCAGAGATTATTCATCTTATCTCACTTTTGTATGCATATATTATATTTTATTTCACTGATTTCGTCGTACCTGTATATGGCGTCTGCAGTGCATATTTTGTAGCGGATAATGTTATTTACTAAAATCATCGCTATAGCCTTGGCTTATGAAGTGGAGTTAAGCACCATTTATTATTCCTGAATTAATTTTTGAGTGCCTGATCGATATTTATTTATATCATTTCCGGGTTCTGCTTATTGATTCTAGAGCTCTCCCCTCTTTCTTTTGAAGATATGTTCAAAAAAAGGTGGGGGTGGGGGGGGGGGGGGTGTCATTTTGTCCACTTCTGTGTCTTATTGGGTATGTAACTATTAAGGAAGCTGTTTTGTCCGTACTGTATTCAGCGATCAGCTGCAGTATTATTGTTTGGCGTAGGTTTATGGGCATTTTTCTCTCATTCTCAATATGCCATTCTAATTTTTAAGGCCTTTTCGAGGCTAGTCTTAAAAATTGCTTATTTGTTACATCCTAATTAACATGATTTCATGCTTGGATTTAGGGTTTACATAATTGGGATCCATATTAGGATATGTCTCTTCTATTATGGTATAAAGAGACATACATGTAAATTCTAATTTTCTTCTTCATGGATTGAAGGATTTGATCTATGTTGATCTACTATTTTGGAAGTTCTTGGCCCTCCACCTTTTTACTAATCAGCTAGTCTGGACCATTGGTACACAGTATAAAAATATGAAAAAATTATAGTGATTTATATATTTTTTATACTTACCAATGGCCCAGACGGGAATGGCCCTCCCATGAGTGGGCAGTACTGGGCACTCATACCTCCCCGCTGAATTATTATATTACAACCTTGTTACAAAGAATGAAGTTGGCGCCAGATTCAGTGACTTCCTGGCATCTGCGCTTGCGCGGAGGGTAAAATGTATGGAGGGACAGATATGGCTTCTAATTTTCAGTTTTGCATGCAAATTTTGGGGATTGGGGGGCAAAATTTGTGTTTGGCCCTAGATATTCTGGGCCATTGGTAAGTATAAAAAATATATAAATTACCATAAATTTTTTCATTTTCAGATGCCTGAAAATTAACCATAGTGTCCTTGAAAAGTGCTTGATTTTTGTTTGTGCAGTGCTGCAGGAACCACAGTAAATATTGGGTTTTCAATACATATTTGTCAGATGCATTGTATGGTGGTTTGAATGCTTTCTGCTTGTTTATTGTTTCAATTTATTTTCAGTCTGAAGAGAGGCATACTCCAGATGCTGAGATTTATAACCTACAGCAGCTTCCCCAGCCATCAATGCCTCCTTTGAGGCTTCCTTACACAATGGGCACCTATAATTATCAGGATCGCAAAGTGCCTTTCCCTCGTACAAGTGGAGCAAGATTTTGTAGTGCAGGTAAATACTATAAATAAACAAATCATTATTCTTCTGAACAGCGTTGGCTTTAGAACAGGTTGGATGTAAATAAGGCCACACAAAGTAGATCTTCTGTTTCTCAGGCCATTATTTGTAAAATTGCATGCGGGTGAGCATTTTATTTTATTTTATTTTTTATTTCTGTAATTATTTCTTTGCCATCAAAAGTTCATGTTCTTGGTTCAAGTTTTAGGCCTCGTAATCTACGGAATCACATGGGTGGTGGGGTATTTCATCCTTTGAGTGCAAGAAGGCTTTGCAATGCTAAAGCATTGCAAAGGGTTAGTCTCGAAGTGCCAACGATCTTCGAGACTAATTAATTAACAGTGACCAGCAGGAGGTAGTGTTGTTATAGTTTGTTTCGATTAAGTAGATGAGTTGTGTTTAGTTTGCTCTGCCGACAACTCTCAAATAATTAGCACTTATCAGTGAGTAGAAAGTTGCATATACAACTTTGATAACTTTGTTAACTCTGTTAACTATGTTTGTCCAAACAAAATGCGGCATCCTTTGAACAACTAAATTTCACTGTATCGGTAGGCCCTATATCTGTCCCCCACCCAGCAACTTCTACAGTAAAAATGGCAAACGTTCAGGTCAGTGCGACATACATTCCAAATGGTAGAGGTGGAAATAATCTAGTATTTAATGACTATAAATACAGAATAAAATCACGAAGGTCCAACGCAATACACTGGGTATGCTGTAAAAAAGGCTGTGGTGCAACATTAAATACGAAGAATGATATAGTTTCCTCTGTTGGTGCCCAACACAATCATCCAGCAGACTTTGAACAGATTAAAGTTGATACGTTTTTGACATATATGAAAAAAATTGTGAGTTGTGACACTAAGCCTGTGGCTTCTGTATATCAGGATCTAGTATCTTCACTCAGAAATGACCAAACCGAATCAAGTGTTGTTGAAAAAGTTCCCACGTATTATAGTGTAAGATCGGCCTTATATCGATCTCGTGCAAAGACCAGGCCGCCTCTCCCAAGGACACGGTCATCCATAGATCTGCAGGAATACAAAAGCACTACAGTTGGTGATAGATTCCTTCTTGCAGATAATGGGGAGAACAAAAATAAACTTCTGATTTTTGCAACAGAGAGTAATCTGGCGTTTTTAGCAGCAACGGACACTTTTTATTGTGATGGCACTTTTGACAAGTGTCCAGAAGTATTTGTGCAACTGTATACCATTCATACATTTGTTAAAAACAAGATGGTTTTGTCATCAATAGGAAAAAAAATGTTCAATTTTGATGCTCAAAACTAGCTTTTCCGGTTTATTGAATATTTTTTTTCGGAAAAATATTTCATTTTTAGCTCAACTTTGGCGAAGCCAAATTTGAACTTATTCAATACGGCTCGGGCTAGAGGCCGTATTTATGAACCGATCTTTACGAAACTTCTTGGGTACCTTTGCTATGACCGTGGGACAAGAACGAATGTTTTTGGGTCCGATCCGAAATTCAAGTTGGCCGCTGGCAGCCATTTTGTACAAAGTTATGTGCAATCAGATTTTTGCACGGAACTTCCATATGAAGCGCTGATTTGAATAATGTTTTGTATGAATGTTTAGTACCATGGGATACATCACATATAATACAGGTTTTTTTCTCGTGTGTAAATTATGCAAATTAGACTAACTTTGATGTATTTAGTGTTACTTTCAGCACTGTAAGTGCAAATGCCAATACGGCTCGGGCTAGAGGCCGTATTTATGAACCGATCTTTATGAAACTTCTTGGGTACCTTTGGTATCACCGTGGGATGAGAAGGAGTGTTTTTGGGTCCGGTCCGAAATTCAAGATGGCCGATGGCAGCCATTTTGTACAAAATTAGGTGCAATCAGATTTTTGCACAGAACTTCCATATGAAAGCGCTAATTTGAATAATTTTTTGTGTGAATGTTTAGTACCATGGGATACATCACATATAATACAAGGTTTTTTCTCGTGCAGAAATTATGCAAATTAGATAAACTTTGATTTATTCAGTGCTACTTATACACTGTAAGTGCACATGTCAATACGGCTCGGGCTAGAGGTTGTATTTATGAACCGATCTTCACGAAACTTCTTGGGTACCTTTGTTATCACCTTGGGACGAGAACGGGTGTTTCTGGGTGCAGTCCAAAATTCAAGATGGCTGCCAGTGGCCATTTTGTACCGAAATTAGGTCCAATCAATTTTTTGTCACAACTTCTATACAGCTCGTATTTATGAACTGAACTTCACGAAACTTCGTGGGTAACTTTGTTTTCATCTTGGGACAGGAACGAGTGTGTTTTGGGGTGCCTATGTTATCACTGTGCTATGAGAACAAATATTTTGGGGTTCAGTCAGACCCACTCTGGGACTCAAAGATTTCTTTTCTAGTTTAGCATCAGACTGTCACCCACGTTTACAATACTTTACCTATACATTTGTTACAGGCTACGGTCAGTATTTATGTACAGACCGTTACAATACTTTATATGTACCTTTGTTATCAGGTCATTACCTAGATGTTTGTCATTGCTGTGTAACATACTATACATGTACATGTCTTAACAAGTTGAGCTACAGTGTCATTGACACTTTCATTTTCTGATTTATTAAATATTTCCCGTATATTTTATCGATCGAAAACCGCTATTCATTTGTTGCAAAATATATTTTATCAATCAAAAATGCTATTTATGTTCTCCCTCGTCCATAAATATTGGTTCTTGATTTATAAAAATATTTCTCGTTATTGCAGAAATCTCTTCTATAAATTAGAAATAAACTATAATCTCCTTCCCTTTGATGTAGAGGATTAATCACACCTTCTTGTCCTACCTTTGGAAACAATAGCTGTTGGCACTTCGAGACGACCCATTGCAAAGCCTTCTTGCACTCAAGGGACAAATTTATCAATTTTTTTAACTTGGGTAAAATATCAGGCATAAACCATTTCATTTTTATTAGCTCACCTACTTCTGAAAGAAGTGGTGAGCTGTTGTCATGACCTTGGGAGTCGGCATCCGGCGTGTCCAATATTGTAAGATTTAATGTTAAGGTTAATTTCTCAAAGATCAGTGGGCTCAGGCCTTTGATATTGCATATGTAGGTTGTAGGGGACTATCAGAACAGTATTTAACCCTGATACTACGACTTTTTTCCAAATTTCACCTAAAATTTTCTGCCAAAACTTGTAAGAATTTGCGTTTAGGTGTTGTTAGAATTTGCGTTAAAATCAGCTTTTGTGCAGATTGTGCTGCTTTAACTTCTCATTACTGTTGATTTTCATATTTCAATAACATCTGTACGTATTAACCCGTATGCAGAAATTTAACTGCAATTTCTTCTTCTAAAATAAATTTATGAAAGCCTTCCCTAATTCTTATTTATGATTTAATATCTGGCCTCACGATTCATATTCTTAATCATAAACATTTCTAAAAGAAAAAAATGCTTTTATATCCAATGATTCTATGTTGAATTGATATATAATAAATGCAGAAATATAGACTTTCCAAAGCCATCACATAAACCACATTAATCATTTGATGCCTAGTTAATGATTTATATTAACTAAATATTAAGCATGTTACATTGGAACAACATTATCAAGCGCGAATGTAGGTGAGCGTTGGGATGTAACGTCCCTCTTGTTTTTTTTAAGTTTACATTGGTTATAAAAAGAGAGCATGTGAGAGGGCCTGAGAAACAGATTTTTAATTTTTTAGGCCTAATAGTTATTTATTGTTCCCTGAAATTTGGCTCTTAACATTTGGATGTTTCCCCATGGGATGTGTGACACTGAGAGAGTGCCGTGAGAGTTGTATACTGTCATAACAGGATACCATAACATTTGGACATACTGAAGATTTAACTGGTTGAGGGCTACGTTATTTTGGTGTTCTGAATTTGTCCAGCAAAATTTGTTTTATTACAAATTACAAATTATCGAAGAGTGCCCCCAGGTACCTTTCAATAATTGGTGATAAAACAAATTTATATTAACAAAATTTTATTTGTGTTTGACTGAATATGAAATATGAGCAAAGAAAACGATCAGTTTTGCTCTGGTACCATCATTTTCTTCAACGCCCTGAGAGTCTCTTCTAGTTAATGAGAAATTGCTGAACAAATGAAATATGGATTTCTTTCCATCTGGAATGTTTATTCCTATTTTTATTTGGTGGACAAATTAACCTATTACCAATTCCTGTGAAAATACTGGGAAGTTGAGCAGTGCTTGTTACTGTGGTAACCAGGTTCTGCTTTACTGGTAAAATAGGACTTGGTGCTACGGTTTAAGCCCTCTTAAGTTGTTGGCATAGGTATAAATGATTGGTTCACTGGTGGAGTGCTGGAAGCCCATATTTGTGCTTTATTCTCAAGTGCAGTTACTCCAACTTAAAAGCTTCATATTCTGTGGATGCGCTCCATTTTATCTTTGAATTGAAAAACTATTTTGTTTGTACAGATTTTTTTTGTTGAAAGTTATGGGAGAGTGCCCATAGGCACTCACCCGTAAATTTTAACAAGGAGAATACATATGAACAAATTTTGTCAACCAAAATTCAGCCCTCTACCAGTTAAACTAAATAAAATAAATAAACCTTTACTCAATCTAATGTCCATTCCTACTCACAAAAATCTCCTTTCATATTCTTTTTATCACCTTTTGCTGTAATGAGCTCATTCTTGTAAGCTGTATTTTTGAGACAAAAAAATGAATAGTATTGGTTATTCAAAAAATTCTTTTGCAAGTATTGTCCTCTAGCCATGTTTGGTAAAAGGTTAACAAGAAAAGCTCACAATAATACATTATCAAGTAAGCACATTCTGACCCATAACAAAATATGATGGTGCACATGAAAGATAAGTCCCATTGAAAATTAAGTTCTAGGATAACCATAAAAAAATTCCTTTCTTAATTTTCCTTTACCATTAATAACAGCCTGAGACATTGATTCTTGGAGAGCTCAACGAGATTCACAAATGCCAAATGGATTCACCTAATTGCTGTGATCAATAGTGTACCTGTTGATCTCATTCAGGACCCCCTTCTTGAGAAAGGTAAATTCCTGTGGAATATGACTTTGTGGCAAGTTATGTTACATGACAGCAACACGGATAACATCACCAATTAAAATAGTTTGCATTAGCTTATGAAATAAAATATGTAACAATTCTCCAAAAAAGAGCCATGAATTGAATATATTTTTGTCATTTTAAGTTTTTAGATGGGGTATACAAAACTTAAGGCATGTTGATTCCTCAGCAATACCACCTTCAAATTGAAAGATTATTATATTTGTCCCCTGGCTGTTGCTGCAGACCTTGAAGATATTTTCACTCTGTTTGCTTCTGTACATACAGATAATTACAACAGCCAGTTGATCTGGGCCAAGAACAGCCTGATCAAAGAAGATGCCACAGGCTCCCTGTTTGATATTGCCAATTTTGTCTCTACAGTGAGGTTGAATACGACAACCCTGACTGAATAACCCTTTACTTAACACAGATGATATCAAAATTTATTATTTAAATATTATTTTTTCAGATTTAAAAAAAATGTCAACAAAACCATATCATTTGACCCTCATTAGAACAAGCTCATCAAGCTGTTTCCAATGAGGGATCACATGATATGGTTATGTTGACATTTTTTAAAAGATAATTATGTTTTCAGTCACTCAATTTGTAAATTGCAGAGGTGGGTAAGGCCGATTCTTTAGGTAAAGGGTTAACTGTTGGAATAATTGTTCATTCTGTGATAGTGGGCATGTAAAAATTGAATATGACACCTGAAAAAGGAATTGTTTTAACCAGACACATGAACACATTTTAACTCCTGAAACTGGAAATATCCATCTTGAAGTAATATCTTACACTGCATTCAACTTGATTGGGAAATGCTTTCAAGAACACAAATTCTTGGTTTGGTGGATTTGCTTCATGAAAATTGTTCTCTGAAGCAGCGTCCCGCCACTTGATTAAGGGACTCTTTCCCTTCTTTTTCCTCATCTCTATGAGTTAGGAGGATCTGGTCTCCATCAGGTGGGGAGCAGTGTGAGAGGAGGTCCTCTCACTAAAGGTGCTACCCTTCCCCAAAAGAGGTGGTGGATCTTCTGTTACAAATCCCACAGTTAGATGAATGCTGTCTCTTTTTAAAAGGAGAGTCCAATTAAGAGGTCGAGATGTTGTGCACTACCAGGGCTCTTTGTATCTGCTGGGAGTTCCAACCCAGTAAGAGAGTGTGAGAGCGAGTGTTCACTTTGGTATCCAAAGCACAAATGATCGTTGATCATGATGGGGGTCAGCCGAGTGGGCGACTAGGGCAAAGAAGTCGCCTTGTCATTCCTCAAGTCACCTTGGTTTACATTGGGGGCGAAATTCAAGTCGCCCTCCAAAACTTTCTTGGAAGACATGGCAGTTTACTGTATTTTTCATGTTTTATTTAAAAAAAAAACAACGCTTCCGCATAAACAAAAAAGTAAACACGACGGCTGCTGTTAAAATCCATCGTACGGCTCTGAAAATAGCCTAAACTAGCCCAATTTTATATTTCGGAAAAGAGTTGTAATGGTGTAGTCGTTCGAACAATACGCCCAAACTGATAGCAACCAGTACAAAATGCCATTTAAAACCAAAAGTGTCAGCAAAAACAACGAATCACACAAGACATGCATCAAGTTTATTAGAATTTATTAAAGTTAGGTAACCACCGTTTCAAAACCCTAAAAAATATGCAGGGGCCAGTTCATCCATAAAAACGTCGAAATTGCTTACGGTTACGCTCTGTTCCATTGAAAAATTAGTTGCATTGAAATTCGCCCCGCAATTTTTGCAATGGAAGTTTTTCTTTGAAAATGTGTGTTGGAAGGGGGTTAAATGTAATGAGGCTACGATAGAAATCACACATATTAGGATGGATAACAATGGCAGGCCTTCTAGCATCAATCGCACGTGTCAATGTAAGATGGACGGCAGAAATTGTCATTTTTCTGAACCGAGTATTATCACCCAGTGCAGCAGGTAAGGGAGACAACTGAAATATTTTGTCATTTACCTTAGAAATAAATTAGCTCAAATTGTTAATTACGCTTAATTTACGAAGGATGTCGAGAACTTTTTTTAACTACGCTTTTCAATTCAATTAGGACATTCAGAAACCATGAATGACCCAGCTTCTTATGTGCACTTGAAATTTATTTTAAATACTTTAAATATTTTTTTAAAAGAATATACCTTCTATTACAGAGAAGAACACTCTCACCATGGGTAATGCTAAATTTCAAATCCACTGCATTGAGGCAAATACAAAATCAACTGCATGGTAACCCTAGTCATCACTGTTAGGGAAAGAGTATTCAGAAACCATGGACGACACAATTTTTTGTAGGGGAGGGGGAGGGGGGAGGATTTTAACCTACTTGACTTAGTTTTGTGTGTGCAAGTATGTTTGTATAACTTTTATTTATTTTTTTTCTCCACAATTGTGTCCTCTATGTACATTCATTTTGTCACGATGTCATATAAGTTTTGTTTTTTTCTGACTTCTCCCTCATGTCCACTGACTTCTCCCTCCTGACTCCTGACTTCTCCCTAAAGTCTCTGGAGGGAGAAGTCACTTCTCCCTAAAATCAGCTGCCAGGCTGACCCCTGATCATGATGGTGAACTTTATGACAAAAATAGATGTTTTTTATGTATTTTTTTTATACTTTCTTGATTGGAATTGAGAACATTCCCCTTGTCCCCATTTAACACCATATGGTGACAACAACAACTTTTTAATTAAATAAATGCTAAGCTGTTGTGTTAAAAAGTTATAAAGGCTACCCCTGCTGTTTTCTCCCCCTTTTGTAGCCTTTCAAAATTTGATTAAGTTACATGAGTGTATCAATATTGAATAATCATTCTCTTCATATTTGTAAACATTGTTTATAAAATTTAAACTTTTTTTTTTTACTTACAGATTATCTGGTGTGTTTTGGTATCCCAGCAGAAATGAAGAAGGTGTCTAAAAACTCTGAGGTTACACCAAAGTGAGCATTTTATTATGTTTGTATTGTTTATTCCAGCTCTTTTAGATAAACTAGCATTTTTCTGATTTTCATGCATTCAGTTAACACCAATAGGTCTAAACAGTTTCTTATGTTCTCCAGACTTAGTGTTGAGCTCAGGGATGTAAACGTGGGGGTCACCTCGACATCCTCAATTCTTTTATCTCTTCAAGTAATGGTTTAGCTGCATATTGAGCCCAAGCAGTAAGCTTATCTTAATTGGAACAGTTGTAAATTGACGTGCAGTTGGAACACATGGTTCTTGATAGCTACATGAAAAGCCTAGCTGCCTTGGGTATCTAGCATTATTACAAGTGCATAGCCGTTTGGCTTGTTTAACCCCTAAAGGCATGCAGATTTTTATACACTTTTGCTATACTTTGACAGTCTACAGCCTGTGGTTTTGCAGTTGTCTGTAGGCAAATCTTGGCTGCCTATACAGGCAGCCAAGATTTGACTCGAAACAACTGCAAAGCTATTTAGAATGTAACTTTCAAATTTACCCAGAGACTGCATGTTGGGACACCTGTTCTGCTGCAGTAAAAAATTATCAAAGTTGGAATAATGCCCTTAAGGATTAAAGACATCTATATAGGCATAAAACTGGAACAGGTAGTTGCTAGTGAAATTAACCATGGCAATTGTCATTGCAGTGGTGAAAGCCATGGCATTCTGTTGATGGACATGACAAAGTTTTGTTATTGCAGATTCCTTGTCAGAATCACTTCTCAAAAAGCCTGGGTATGCATACATGAGAACAATCAGGCAACTTCATGTTATGATTGTCTTCATTCATCGTGAACTTGACATTATCGACTTCTCTAAAACTACTGGACTGAATTGAACCAAATTTGGTATGCATGTTCTTTATCATATGACAATTGAAGTTTGTTCCAATAAGATTGTCATGTTCACATGGGGCACCACCACAAGGGGCATAACTATTGTTAATTTTTAGCTCACCGAAGGGAGCTTAACTTATCACTTGCCATCCGTCGTCATCGGCCATCATGAACTTTACATTATCGACTTCTCCTCCCAAACTACCTGACCAAATTGAACCAAATTTGTTGTGCATGTTCCTTATCATATGTCAATTCATGCTTATACAAATAAACTTTCCGCGTCCACAGGGGGCACCACAAGTGGCATTACTCTGATAGCACCTATGGGAGCCTGAATTTTAACTTAGTGAAATATGAGGAAATTTCTTTAAAAATCTTCTTCTTCAGATCCACCAGTCAGAATGCATTCATATTTGGTATACAACATCTTGAGGTGGGTCAGTTTCAGGTTTGTTCAAATTGCTTACCTGAGTAAATTTTTGGGCTCCTTATGGGAGCCCGAATAACAACTTAGTGCAATATAGGGAATTTTTTTTTAAAATCCTCTTCTTTAGACCCTGTAGTCAGAATGTTTTCATATTTGGTATACAACATCTCTTGGAGGGTTCGATTCAAGTTTGTTCAAATCTGGTCAATGGGTTGATATTTGGCTTCCAATGGGAGCCCGAATTTTAACTTAGTGCAATACGAGGAAATTTCTTTCAAAAGTCTTCTTCTTCAGATCCACCTATCAGAATCCTTTCATATTTGGTATACAACATTTCTAGGTGGGTCAGATTCAAGTTTGTTCAAATCGGGTTCCTGGGTTAATATCAACTTGGTGCAATATAGGGAATTTTTTTGAAAAATCCTCTTCTATAGACCCTGTAGTCAGAAAGTTTTCATATTTGGTATACAACATCTCTAGGAGGGTCCAATTCAAGTTTGTTCAAATCTGGTCTATGGGTTGATATTTGGCTTCCTATGGGAGCCCGAATTTTAATTTAGTGCAATATGAGGAAATTTCTTTTAAAAGTCTTCTTCTTCAGATCCACCTATCAGAATCCTTTCATATTTGGTATACAACATCTCTAGGTGGGCCAGATTCAAGTTTGTTCAAACCGGGTCCCTGGGTTAATATTTTGGCTCACTATTTGAGTCCAAAGTTTAACTTAAAGCAATGTGAGGACATTTCTTTAGAAACCTCCTTGTTCAGATCCACCAGTCAGAATTCTTTCATATTTGGTATATACATTTGTAACATCTCAAGAGGGATCAGCTTCAAGTTTGTTCAATTTGAGTCCCTGGCTTATTATTTGGGCTCTCTATAGGCAGGCTTGGGGGGAGGGGGTGCAGGGGAGCATGTTGGGTTCAGGTTTGTTCACATCCATTTCCATAAAATTTGCCTTTGCATGGCTTCATTCCTTTGTAGTGTTGATGAACTATGTCTAACTGAATGTGACCCCAAACACTTCTTTGAACCACTTTGGCCGGTGAGCTATTAAGGTCCCCTTGGGGCCTCTTGTTTTTAAAAATCTTCTCCAGAACAACCAATAAGAATCTTATGATATTTGGTATACAACATTCTCAGTGGGGCCAGATTCTGCTTTGTTAAAATCAAGCATATACTTGAGCTCCCCATGTGAGTCCAACTTTTAACTCCGTGCAATATGATAAAACTTCTTTAAAATCTTCTCCAGATCCACCAGTCAGAATCTTTTGATATTTTGTATACTGCATCCCTACATGGGTATGTTCAAATCATGTCCCTGTGTTTATATGTGTGCTCCATGGGAGCCTGAATTTCAACTTACCAGTAGTTCAATATGAGAAAAATTCTTTAAAAACTTTTTCAGATCCACTTGTCAGAATCTTTAGATATTTGGTAATCTGCATCTTAAGGAGGATCAGCTTCAAGTTTGTTCAGATAAAGTCCTTGGGTTCACATTTGGGCTCTCTATGGAAGCCAAAATTTTTACTCAATGCAACATGAGAAGAATTCTTTAAAACTATTCTTCAGATCCATCTGTCAAAATCTTTCAATATGTCAAAATCTTTTAATATTCGATATTCAGTATCCTTAGGGGGATCAGATTAAACTTTGTTCAAATCAAAACCCTCGGTTTATATTTTTTATTCTTATGAAGCCCAAATTTTGGGTGGTGTGTTGATCACATGAAATTTGTATACCAAATTTCATGTGAAATGCGTTTCTGGTTGGCCATTTCAAATTCAACCACTTCAGTTTTTAAAAAGTCTTATTCTCATAAACCAGAACATGCAGTGATTCAATGTTTGGTATTCTGCTTCCTTTTGAGGTGTAGAATGAAGTTGGTCAAACATAGTTTGAAGGGCAATATTTGCCATCATACTGAGAAGAGGAAGGGGTTTTTTGCTACCCTTGAATATTTTTATACTGATAACCAATGGCCCAGACTTAGCTGGTGCAAACTCGATATTATCAAGGGCCAAACACAAATTTTGAACCCCCAATCCCCAAAATTTGCATATACCAAAAATTAAAAGTGCTATCTGACCCTCCATACTTTTACCATCTGCGCATGCACAGCAGTCTGGAAGAGATCGGAATTGGCACAAACATCATTCTTTGTTTGACCCTAAAGTCAGTAACAATGTTCTAACATCTGTGCTTTAAAATCTCCTTTTTAGCTCACCTGAGCTAAGCTCAAGGGGAGCTTTACTAATCACTTTCTGTCCGTCGTCTGGCATCCGTCGTCCGTCGTCGTCCGTCCGGCGTTAACTTTACATTATCGACTTCTCCTCCTAAACCACTAGCCCAATTTTATTCAAATGTTGGCTAAATGTTTATTACCTAATGCCAATTCAGATTTGTTCAAATGAAGTTGCCCCTCCTCCTGGGTGGTGCCACGCCCCCAAGGGGCACCAAAATCTTTATAAATCTTCTTCTCATGAACCAGCAGTAGCAGAGACTTGACATATGGTGTGCAGCTTCCTTTTGAGGTGTAGACTCAGATTTGTTCAAGAGAAGTTTGTGGGGCTATATTTGGCGTCGTTATGGGAGGGGCAAAATTTTTTGCCCCGCCCAAAATTTCTATTTTCCAAACCGAGAGGCTGATTTGAACCAAATTTTATGTGAGGGCTTATTGGGTCATGAGTACTTGATTTATGCAAAAAAAAAATTTCCCGCAGCCCCGTGGGAACCGCACGAGCTAAAAATAGAAAAAATTTAAAATGCCCATATCTCCAAAACTGCACGGCATTGAGAATTTTTATTTGGTGTGCAGCTTCCTTAGGACCAACAGAAAGGATTGGTAAAAAAATATTGCCATCGGTTTTATCATAGGGTACAGTTTCGGGACTTTTGAAAAAGTGCTGAGTCAGCACTTTTTAACACTGTAGGCAATGGGAAAAACATTAAAAAATCTTCTTCTCCAGATCCAGCAGGCAGAATCTTTTGATATTTGGTATGCAACATTGTAGGGTGGATCTGATTCAAGTTTGTTCAAATCGGCCCCCTGGGTTCATATTTGGGCTCAGTATAGGAGCCCGATTTCGAACTTAGTGCATTTCAGGCAAATTTCTTAAAAAATCTTCTTCTCCAGATCCAGCAGGCAGAATCTTTTGATATTTGGTATGCAACATTGTGGGGTGGATCTGATTCAAGTTTGTTCAAATCGGCCCCCCTGGGTTTATATTTGGGCTCAGTATAGGAGCCCAAATTTGAACTTACTGCATTTCAGGCAAATTTCTTTGAAAATCTTCTTCTCCAGATCCAGCAGGCAGAATCTTTTGATATTTGGCATGCAACATTGTAGGGTGGATCTGATTCAAGTTTGTTCAAATCGGCTCCCTAGATTCATATTTGGGCTCACTATAGGAGCTCGAATTCGAACTTAGTGCATTTCAGGCAAATTTCTTCAAAAATCTTCTTCTCCAGATCCAGCAGGCAGAATCTTTTCATATTTGGTATGCAACGTTGCGGGGTAGATCTGATTCAAGTTTGTTCAAATCGGCCCCCTGGATTCATATTTGGGCTTACTATAGAAGCCCGAATTCGAACTTAGTGCATTTCAGGCAAATTTCTTAAAAAATCTTCTTCTCCAGATCCAGCAGGCAGAATCTTTTCATATTTGGTAAGCAACATTGTGGGGTGGATCTGATTCAAGTTTGTTCAAATCCGCTCCCTGGGTTAATATTTGGGCTCAGTATAGGAGCCCGATTTCGAACTTAGTGCATTTCAGGCAAATTTCTTTAAAAATCTTCTTCTCCAGATCCAGCAGGCAGAATCTTTTGATATTTGGTATGCAACATTGTAGGGTGGATCTGATTCAAGTTTGTTCAAATTGGCCCCCTGGGTTCATATTTGGGCTCAGTATAGGAGCCCGATTTCGAACTTAGTGCATTTAGGCAAATTTCTTAAAAAATCTTCTTCTCCAGATCCAGCAGGCAGAATCTTTTGATATTTGGTATGCAACATTGTGGGGTGGATCTGATTCAATTTTGTTCAAATCGGCTTCCTAGATTCATATTTGGGCTCACTATAGAAGCTCGAATTCGAACTTAGTGCATTTCATGCAAATTTCTTAAAAAATCTTCTTCTCCAGATCCAGCAGGCAGAATCTTTTCATATTTGGTAAGCAACATTGTGGGGTGGATCTGATTCAAGTTTGTTCAAATCGGCCCCCTGGGTTTATTTTTGGGCTCAGTATAGGAGCCCAAATTTGAACTTAGTGCATTTCAAGCAAATTTATTAAAAAATCTTCTTCTCCAGATCCAGCAGGCAGAATCTTTTGATATTTGGTAAGCAACATTGTGGGGTGGATCTGATTCAAGTTTGTTCAAATCGGCCCCCTGGATTCATATTTGGGCTCACTATAGAAGCTCGAATTCAAACTTAGTGCATTTCGGGCAAATTTCTTCAAAAATCTTCTTCTCCAGATCCAGCAGGCAGAATCTTTTGATATTTGGTATGCAACATTGTGGGGTGGATCTGATTCAAGTTTGTTCAAATCAGCTTCCTAGTTTCATATTTGGGCTCACTATAGAAGCTCGAATTCGAACTTAGTGCATTTCAGGCAAATTTCTTAAAAAATCTTCTTCTCCAGATCCAGCTTCAGAATCTTTTCATATTTGGTAAGCAACATTGTGGGGTGGATCTGATTCAAGTTTGTTCAAATCGGCCCCCTGGGTTTATATTTGGGCTCCGTATAGGAGCCCAAATTTTAACTTAGTGCATTTCAGGCATATTTCTTAAAAAATCTTCTTCTCCAGATCCAGCAGGCAGAATCTTTTGATATTTGGTATGCAACATTGTGGGGTGGATCTGATTCAAGTTTGTTCAAATCGGCCCCCTGGGTTTATATTTGGGCTCAGTATAGGAGCCCAAATTTGAACTTAGTGCATTTCAAGCAAATTTCTTTGAAAATCTTCTTCTCAAGATCCAGCAGGCAGAATCTTCTGATATTGGGTATGCACCATGCTTAGGGGGGGTGAGATTCAAGTTTGTTCAAGCCAAGTCCCTGGGTTTATATTTGGGCTCACTGTGGTAGCCCGAATTATAACTTAGTTCAAAATGAGGAATTTTCTTTAAAAATCTTCTTCAGATCCAGCAGTCGGAATGTTTTGATATTTGGTATGCAGCATCCTTAGGGGGTGAGATTCAAGTTTGTTCAAGCCATGTCCCTAGGTCCATATTTGGACTCACTGTGGGAGCTCGAATTGTAACTTAGTTCAAAATGAGGACTTTTCTTTAAAAATCTTCTTCTTCAGCCATGTCCCTAGGTCCATATTTGGACTCACTGTGGGAGCTCGAATTGTAACTTAGTTCAAAATGAGGACTTTTCTTTAAAAATCTTCTTCTTCAGATCCAGCAGTCGGAATGTTTTGATATTTGGTGTGCAGCATCCTTAGGGGGGTGAGATTCAAGTTTGTTAAAGCCAAGTCCCTGGGTTCATATATGGGCTCCCTGTGGGAGCCTGAATTATAACTTAGTTCAATATGAGGAATATTCTTTAAAAATCTTTTTTTTTTAGATCCACTGGTCAGAATCTTTGGATATTTGGTATAAGCTTTTCTTCAGAGGAGCAGATGCAACTTGTTGAAATCAATTCTCTGGGTTGATATTTAGGCTACCATGTCAGGTGAGCGCCCTCAGGCCCCTTGGGGCCTCTTGTTTGAGGATACTTGGCACAAATTAATGAAGAATTGGTGGATTCAAGGCTGTAAATGGATGCTGGAAGTGAACTATGGTGGTTTCAAACGTTCAGGGCTGTAACTTTATAATAATTATAAAATTATTTCATGTTTCCCATTTTTGGGACATATGCCTGATGTCATCATGCTTGCTAATGATTAATCCACTGTTTGTTAAGTGTTCCTTCCCTATCCTTCCATGAACCCTCTCCTGTTAAACTCCTAAGCTTTTTGGCTATTTTCTATTGAAATTTTTTATTAAATTTCTTGGGAGTTTAACGTGTATTCAGAATGTTTATCCCCATGGTTATGTCCTCACCCTAGGGGTGTTGGGTCGTTTTAGTCTTGCACCTTCTATCCGATGTATTGTTCTTTCTTCATATGAAGATCTAGTTTTGCATCTGGTAGCATTTAAATCGGTTACTGACTTTGGGCCTTTTTGTGTGCCTGATGTCTTGATTCCGGTTTTTTCCTTTGATTTTGTTTACATTGGCAATGTCCTCAAATATATGTAGTGTTAATATTATATTACTGAATAATTACTGTTGGATACATTTATTATTATTCCGGTAGTGTAGCTAAAAAAAATTGGATTTTGTCCACACTTAGGCTCTATTGGGATGCCTTTGGGCTCATGATGTTCCCTTCAGGAACTTAGGCATTTTCTCCAAATTTTTCGAATTTTTTTTTTAAATTTTTTCGAATTTAATTTTAATTGCTATTATTCATGTATCTTTATCATATATTTTCTTTTGGTGTTTGTAGGAGTGCTGTCGACTTTGTCCTTTGATTGTAATATGAAAGCTTACTGCTCTGAATGCTTGGCGAGGAAGTCTTCCTCGGATTTACATGCTTGTTGCCTTGCCTGTAGTCGATGCACTCCTATGGATTCTTGTCCTATTTGTGTACATTGAGATGACACATTGGAGACAAGTGTGGCGGTATGTCGTTGGTGGTGAGGTTCCTGTGCCAGAGCTCTCACCACAAAATAATTCGAGTTTTTCAGTTTCTTTTTCAGAGGAACAAGAACATGAGGTTGGTTTTGTGACACCCATCCAAAGTGTGCTACCGTCGTCACGCTCTGATGAGCAAACAGAGCTAGCTGCAAAGTTCTCATGAATATTAAGCAAGGGATAAGGCCTCTAGTTAGTGTTCTTAATCCCTTGCAAGCAGCTAGCTCGACCGGTGAAGCAGTTACTCCATCCGTGGGAGCCGTGACACCGGGTAAGTCCGATGCGGTCGAAGGTAGTTTAGATTTGGGTAGAGCGAGCACCTCAAAATCAACAGCTCACCCACCGACAACTGAAATAGGGAGGAAGTCAGCAAGTTTCTTTTCGGGAGGCTCGTCGAGGTCTGATAAGACCACAATCGGGAGAGGCCCCTCTCTAACCCAACAACATTTGGGGCCAAATGTTGTTTTGAGAAACTTGCACAAGCCGGAGCATACGTCCATACCTGCCACTCGGGACGCTCCGTCTAGACTGCAGCCGGGGTCGGCTACAGTCACGGATTCCTCAGCTACGTTCCTAAAGCACACACGACTGCATGCTAGCTACCCGACTTCGGATATCCAGCCAGCTGCGCAAAGATAGAGCCAGTCTTGGCCCGTGAAGTCGACCCATCCGGTAGCTAGTGATCTGAGGCTTCGTTCATTGGGACATGCGAAGAAAAGATCTACGCCCAGATCTTCATCCCAGGAGCAGCAAGCGGCATAATACGGAAGACCGCTGCTCCTCAAGCCTCGATAATGGACTTGCTGTCTCAGATTGCGCAGCTCATTGCAGCATCCCAGCAAGTGCAAGGGCAGACTCCGGTGGTGAGCTGTCGGACGGTGCTGGGTCGGTCCAGTCAATTGTGTGTGTAGAAGAAGCCAGAAGTTTCTCTACGGGACGCTCGTCTAGATCGGGGGTCAGATCACCGTTTGGAGAACCTTCTCCGTCCCGTTAACAGTCGGGGTCGCCTGTGTCCGTTGTGAGAAACTAAATTGAGTCGGAACACGCATCAAAACGTTCCTTCCACACTGCAGCCAGGGCCAGTGACAGTTATGGTTTCTTCACTTACATGGAAGCACACGAAAGAGGATTAGCCTAGAAGTTTCAAAGCGGGATACTCGGCGAGATCTGGGGACAGATCACGAGTGCAGAGCATTTTTCTTCCCATTAACAGACTGGGATGACTGTTTTGTGTTGTAAGAAACTTCAGTGAGTAGGAGCATCCATCCTATGTGATGAGTCGGGATGCTTCTTCTGCACTTCAGCCGGGGTCGGCTGTGGTTACGGCTTCCTCTTCTTCCATGGATATGCACAATATGGGATAGATGCCTACAAGTTTCTAACGGAATGCTCGGTGAGGTCTGGAGCAGACCGTGAGCTGAAGAACCATCTCCTTTCCATCAGCAGTCGGGGTCGACTGTTTTTGGTTCGAGAAACTTTAGTGAGTTGAGACGCCCGTTCTCGCTTGTGGTTCGGGACGCTCCTTCCACACTGCATCGGGATCCGGTTGAAGCTATGGCATCATCCCCTGCTTCATTAATGAAGTATGTTGACCGCAGACTAGCTATCTTACTTCGCATGTTCGGGTTGATAGGTAGTCGTTCGGGGCATTTTTATACAGGACATGTGTCGAGGATCTGGGGCCATATCTCCGTCCCGTGAGCAGCTTATGGTAACAAGTGGATGATCATTGCTCTGCTAGCCTTGGTCACAGACCGGCTGCCACTGATTGCTCTGCATATCTTGGCATTCAAGTAGTCGCTGGTATTACCATTTAACAGACTCTGGTGGTGAGCTGCCGGACAGTGCTGCGTTGGTTCAGTCATCCGTTCAGTCGGATGGAGTCGACCATATTTTCAGATGGAAGATTTGGATGGTGAGAGGGCTACGGAGTGTGAGTCTCCATCCCTCATAGAAGGGCACTTTAAGACTATGAAATTTTAGTCTTAAGCTCTTAGAATATTGTTCCATCTGAATATAAGTCTGCATTTGCTAGGCAAAAAACAGCTTATCATACCGGGCGATGGAAAGACGAAGATCTTTCATCCCCAGTTGTTTTGGCTCTGGTGTCGAGGGCTTTTGTCCTGATTAAAGACTCCTTCCTTGCCTTAGCAATAGTATAAGAAATGATATGCCCTATTCTTTACGAATAGAGGTTCCATAGTGCATAGATAGGCTAAGACAGCTGTCTTGTGTGGAATAGAGCTGTTAGAGGGAATAAGTATGTCTTTTCCTTCTCGGTGTTGTATTCCTTGGCGTCAGGACATTTAATGCCATTGTGGATGCCATAGAAGCCTTATGTATTGTTACAGCAGTCTTTTCTTATACATTAGCAGCTAGTGTTGTAATTCTCGATTTAGTGAGCTCACGCAGACGAAGACTCATAACTGCGTAACTACCTTGAGACTACTGTCTCTTTGGGAATTACGGCTGTTAGAATAGCGGCTCGTCATTCCCTACCTTGCGCGACTATGGTTGTAAGTCTCCGTTCAGTGAGCTTTCAAGGTCGCAACTTACACCGATATATCTGTCTTCACAGAGATGAAGACTTTTATGCTACAGCTGGCATTGTAAGTCTCCTTAGGAGCTTGTAAGGCCGCAGTTATCAGCCTTTTATTTTCACGGATAGGAAGACCTTTAGCTGCTTCAGCTAGGCTGAGTTCATTGTTCTAACATGATACCTTTATGTTAGAGGAGGTTATTCTCTTCCTACCGGTATGGTTTGGTGTTAGTTATCTGAGGCAATAAGCCCTATTGATGACACCATATTAACCTAGTGTGATTAATGAGCGTTTCTTCAAATGCCTGTACTAAACTCCTTCTCAGGAATATATTTCCTGATATCAGATCGAACGTAAGAAATTCATCTAGGTTTTTTATGATCAGGTGTCGGAACATTGTTTTCGTCTCCTTTTTCATTTCTATCCAATCTATTGCTGTGGATTATATTTCCACCTTAGAGACTGGATGTTATGTCTATATGGTGTATTATTTGTTCATCATTTTACTCTGTCCTTAGTGGCATTATGGAGTCGGTCACACGTGAGGGAGCCCTGCGGTTCCTATACTATTTGATAACTAACACTAGAACGATTCAAGTAATGCGGGGGAGGTTCAAGAGGAATTATTCTCCACTCCCCCCCCCCTGCCAATGTGTTATGAGGCTATTACAGGGCAGGACTTAGTTTTCTTCCTGTAAGCCTCAAATGCATTCAAGTATATGCTTGCCTTTTATGGCTCCTCGATTGGCGACTGGGTCGTGTTCTAACGGTGACATCATGGGCACATCCACTATTTAGTTGGTTTGTTTCCTGTGGTTGTTTGTTTATAAGTCATATACGAGCATATGATTCCTTATCAATAAAATTGCTAGCCTTTGTGTACCTGTGTGGCTGACATGTCGGTTATCTGGGTAACATTCTCCAATGTGGCAATTAGTCCACTCTGAAAAGTTTCGCTCAGAGCTGTCTGGCCTTTTCTCACAATGTATGAGTTTATTACTCAGTTAACTGCATATTAACGTCGTATTATTTATTCAGTTTCTTGGTTACACTTGTATCACTCAGTCATACTGTGGATACAGGCTGTATTCAGATGAATACATGCGGGATTTCATTGTCCGCTTGCATAATATGTGTATTTATTAGGCAGATGCATTATTGAACAGATTATATAAATTCCTGCTCTGCTTATAGAGCTCATGAGAATTTTGGGGCTATTTGTATCAGATATGGAACTTCCAATAGGCCTTCTATGCATACGTTTTCAATTTTTGGCATCATTATTCGGAGTAGTATATTTTTTCTCTGAACAGTCATTGGTTGTTACGGACCTAGGAAACAATGAATTATTTTGGCGATAGTCCATGACGAGTCTGTTAATCATAGCTCGTTCCATGTTCTAATCCAGGTTTCTATGAGACACAGTACACATTCTCGTATATTCGCACGGTTCAATTGGAATTTTATCATTGGAATTAATTGTACACCTGAACAGGGTCACCTGTTGGTTGCCTTAGAAGCGTGTTTGCTCTTCAGATACTTTCCATTGGAATTCAATTGGACAAGTGAATGGTTGTACACGTTATATCACTGGTTTGCGACCTATCTACATATTCCAACTCCGGTGTACATTAGAAGCGTGCGCTGTTAATTACCGGGATCGCCACAATAGCCTTAGCTTCTGAAGTGGCGTTAAGCACCAATAATCAATAATAATTAATAACTGGGTGCCTGTTGGATGAATGTATATTGATTATTTGGTACCGCTTTTCACTGATTCCAGAGCGCTTCCCTCTTTGTTTTGAAGAATATTTCTTCAAAAAAAACGGTGGGGGGTATTTTTCTTCATCTCTTCCGGCTTGAAAATAAGTGTGTAACTATGAGTGAAGCTGTTTTTGCCTGTAGATTATTACTGATCTTAGATACAGCTTGTTTATTATATATATATGGCGTGTGTTTGTGGGGGTTAGTCTCTCACTCTCGAATACGCCATCGTGATTTAAGTGGCTTAGTCCGGTATAGCCTTAAATTGGGGGCTTGTTACACCCAATTAGCATAATCATTAATAATTAATAATTATCATTAATCATAATCATTCATGCTAAGAATACGGAATTACTTAGATATGGCTCCTTATTGATGATATGTCTTCTCTGTTATAGTATAGAGAGACATGCATGTAATTCTTTTAATTTTAATCTCCTTGTCACCTTTGTATGCAGGCTTAGGAGCTATATTTAGTTTGCTAATTCTTAAGTCCTAGGCCCTCTGCTTTTTATGATTCAGCTAAATCTGGGCCATTGGTGTTATTAGTATAAAAATATGATAAAGTAATTTGTATATTTTTTATACTTGCCAATGGTCCAGACGGGGATGGCCCTCCCATGAGTGGGCACTCATACCTCCCGCTGAGTTATTATTTAGTACGCTCATCTACAAAGAATGATGTTGGCGCCAATTCCGGTCTCTTCCTGAGTGGTGCGCATGCGCAGATGGTAAAAGTATGGAGGGCCAGATAGGGCTTTTAATTTTCAGTTTTGTATACAAATTTTGGGGATTGGGGGTTCAAGATTTGTGTTTGGCCCTTGATAATATCGAGTTTGCACCAGCTAAGTCTGGGCCATTGGTAAGTATAAAAAATATACAAATTACTTTAAATTTATCAGTTTTTTATTTTTGGAACCCTTGAACCAGTTTGATCTAAATTTGACATACACTGAGTGGATGGTAATTTTTTTGGATATCCGCATTGGCAAGTAATAAGACAAAATTTCTACCTCTTATTTCCTAATCTGCAAGGCAAAAGTAAGTGATAGGAGTGTGTCTGTCCTTTTATGTAATAATTGGCATCTGTTATATTTCTTCGAATATCGTTTTATTTAATGTCCTGAGAACTTAACACTTCATATTTTTATACTGTACCAATGACCCAGACTTAGCTGGTGCTTACTCTTAAAAATTCAGGGCCAAACACAAATTTTGCCCCCTCAATCCCCAAAATTTGCATCAAAATCCAAAAAATCAATGTCCTATATGGTTCTCCATACTTTTGTCCACTGCGCATGCGCAGTGTCAAGGAAGTACCGAAATTGGCACCAAGTCTTCATTCTTTGTTTGGCCCTTCAATCAGTAACATCTCACTGATATCTGTGTTTATAATCTCAGTTAAAATGATGCCAGACACAAAATCATGAAGGAAATGGTGGATCCAAGGATGAAATAAGAGGATGAGAGGAGGAAACAGTGGAAGGATGTGTTCAAGGCTGTAACTTATAATTACTTATAATTTTTATGTAAAATTATTTAATGTTCCCTAATTTCGGGCATGGGCCTGATGTTTTCATTCTTGCTATTAAATCTCCGCTGTTTGTTCAGTGTTTCCTCTCTCCCTTTTCTTGACACTCCCTTTGCTAATCTCCCATGCTTTTGGTATAATTTTTGAAATTTTTTTATTGAAATTTCTTGGGAGTTTTATCATAGTTACAGAATGTTTATTCCGTTATCCCCATGGTTACGTCTTCACCCTAGGAGTGTTTTAGGCGTTTTTGTCATGCATCTACCATCCGTTGTACTGCAGCTTCTTCTGTGGAAGATTCTGTTTTACATTGGATAGTGTTTTAAAATTGGTTACTGATTTCGGGCCATATTTTCAGTGCCTGGAGTCTTGTTTCTGGTTTTCATTGACTTTTGTTTACGTTGACAATGGTTACTTCTGACAGTGATTCCTTGTCTTCTGTAAGGTTCAGCTTATAGCCAGATACATTAATATTGTCCGTTAGTGTAACATTAATTTTTAGATATGTTTTAAAATCTTTATTTAAAAATTTTTGGGATCCATTTGGGCTCATCGTTCCCTTTGGGAACTTGGGCTCATCTCAAAATTTGTTCGAAAATTTTTTCTTTTTGAATTATTTTTTGAAATTTTTGTAATGGATTATATTATTATTATGTATCTTTGTATTTTCAAGGGTTAGTGCGAGTACTACGGCTGTTTAATATTTTTTAAATATGAAAGAATTTTGTTCAAATTGTAAATCGAGGGAGTCTTCCTCTGATTCTCATGCTCATTCTATTTGCTGTAGTCAATGTACTCGCACTAATTCTTGCCCAGTGTGTGCCAATTGGGATTACAAACGTTGGAGACGTGTGTCACAGTATATTGTTAGTGGTGAGAGGTCCATGCCGGTCCTCTCACTACAGGGTCACTCTAGTTTTTCAGTCTCTTTTTCAGAGGAACAAGAACAGGGTGATGTTTCCGTGATGTCTTCAGGAAGTGTGCTGCCGTCGTCGCAATCAAATGAAGAGCTAGCGGCAAAAGTGCTCAAGGAAGTTCGACAAGTGCCTAGATCCTTAGTAGGATTGATGACCTTGTCGCCAGCTAGCTCGCCCGGTGAAGATATCACTCGTAAAGTGGGTGATGTGATGCCGGGTTCGTCCTTTGCGGTCCAGCAGAGGAGAAGGGATGTTGTGAGCACTATAATCTCGGATCACGCACACACGGCGACGACGGATCGGAGGATGGAACAGACGAAGCCAGTCAGTCCGGTAGCTAGCTCATTCAGGTCTACCCGGACTGCGAGCGAGAGAGGCCCCTCTCTCTTTCAACAACATCTGGGGCCAGATGTTGTCGTACATAACGTTCGTCAGTCGTTCGTCAGTCCTGCTCGGGACGCTCCGTCGCATAGACAGCCGGGCATGGCTAGTCTATTGACTTCTTCTTCCACACGCCAGCACACACGACCGCACCTTGGCTACGTGACCTCAGATATCCAGCCTGCTTCGCTGACCAAGAATTCTATGTCGACCAGGTCACTACATCCAGTAGCCGAGGATACGAAGCCTTACCAGTCCCGACATTCGCATAAATGAATTATGCAAGAGGCACCGTCCCAGGAGCTTCCAGCGGCTAAACAACGTAAGACCACAGATCCACAGGACTCTGTGATGGACTTGCTATCACAGATAGCACAACTCATCGCAGCATCCCAACAACCTTCGGAAACTCTTTCAGATCAGGAACTGTCTGAGGAAGCTGGGTCGGTATGCTCCCCTGCATTGTCAGATAGGGACGACTGAGATTCACATTTGGTCCAGTCGGATGGTGAAAGGGAATCTGCGGAGCTGGATTTTTCCCTTCTAGAACAACATAAGGTGGCCGTAGATTTCATCCGGCAACACCTTCCAGAAGTTGTTCCTCTGGACCAGAGAGCTGCGGTACCAGATAAGAGACTGATAGCGTCACTTGACACAGACTTTTTTGGCCGGGCTAAGGACGTCGCGCCTGAGTTTTCGGCCCAGTCCAGAAATGTCTCACGGATATTTGAATTGCTGAATGACGCTATTTTTAGGCTAGCCTCTAAGACTGGCAGATCCAGTTTCTTATCGTCTCATGCTCTACATCTGCCGTTCATCAACAGTAGAAATAAATTTGAAATGGCAGGACAGGGCATTCTGAGAGTTCCTCTGCGTTTAGACGACCAGGCAGAAGATTTGGAGTTGTCATTGCCGGTGTCTATGTCGATTCTCTCCAGTATGTTGGAGACGACAATCTCGTCTAACAGAGCCAGTTTAGACGCCTTATCTTACGCAGATCACCTTACCAGAGCGTTATCACAACGTCTCGATGGTAAAGAATTCCAGGATGTTCAAACTTCCTTGAGAGTTCTTTCGAGGGCAATCGCATATTCCACGTATAACTCCGCCCTTTCAGTGGCAAATTTGGAGTTAGACGTGATGCTGCCCTGGCTTCATCCACGAGAGTGGATTCTAAGGTTAAAAACTCTCTTCGAGTCGCTCCGGTTTCAGGAGAGCTTCTCTTCGATGGTAAGCTTTCACTAATCTACGATCAGATTACCAAGAAAGCTTCGGACTCTCTGCTCTTTAAGTCCGTTTCAAAAAAAACGGACTCAGCAGAGAGGAGTAAGTCAGGGACTTCTGGGGCGAGTACGTCCAAGGGAAGTTCCTATAGAGGATCTAAGAAAGACTCTATGTCTTACTCCAGAGACCATCAGAGTAGCGACTCAGGTAGGGGACGTAATGCTGGCTGAGACAACCGGTCAGATGCCCCTAGGTCGACTGCTCAAGGTGCGGGTCAGGGAGGACGTAGTTTCTCCTCCCGCAAGCCTCGCAGGTCCAGGAGGTGAAGGTCAGAACCTCTATTGCGCTCCAGTGGGCGGAAGGCTGTCAAGATTCTTAACCAATTGGTTGTCAATTACGGACAACCGATGGGTTCAGGAGGTTATTTCGGAAGGTCTAAAACTGTCCTTCAGAGAAAAACCTCCGTTAACACGAAGTCCACGATAGACTCAGCTTCCGTCAAACCTTCAGAAGAGAGATTTGCTTCTATCAGAGGTGCAATCTCTTCTGGAGAAGAACGCAGTAGAGGTCGTAGAAAACCAGGAATCTCCCAGTTTTTACAGTCACCTTTTCCTGGTACCAAAACCAGATGGCTCGTTCCATCCAGTTATAGATCTAAGCTGGATAAACAAGCTGATTGTGGCTCCGAAATTTTATATGGAGACCATTCGATCGGTGAGAGCGAGCATTCGAGTGAACGATTATGCTGCGAGCATAGATCTCAAGCATGCGTACTTTCACGTCATGGTACATCCGGCGTTCAGAAAGTACCTTCACTTCGCTGTCCTAGGAGTCATTTATCAGTTCCGAGCAATGTGCTTCAGACTGAATCTAGCGCCTTGGGCCTTCACTCGAATAATGAACTTGGTAATGACTCATTTCTGAGCTCATTCGTCTGCAGTAACGTCGGCCTACTTGGACGACATTCTTCAGAGGTATGGCGACAGATTAACGCTTCAGAACGATGTTCAGAGTCTGCTTCAACTGCTCCGACGTCTCGGTTTCATAGTAAACTAAAGAAGTCGGATCTAGTTCCGTCCAAGTTGTTCATTCACTTGGGAATGACCTTCGAGACACACTGAGTCATCTGCCATTACCCAGAGCGAAATTAGTCAGTTGTTATGCTCGCTTTTGTCTACACTGAGATGTAGTAACAGCGAGAGAATTCATGTGACTGATAGGTTTGTGCGGAGCTGCCGTGGACCTTATTCCGATGGGGCGCCTACGCACTTGTCCACTCCAGATATTTTTTACTCAGAATTGGAGTGTGAAGATTCATTCGCTCGAAACGAACATCATCTCGTCGAACCAAGTAAAACAAGAAATTCAGACTTGGGCAGATATTCAGTGGTTAACTCAGGGAGTTCCACTGCAACTGCCAGATCCGATTTTTAAGATTATGACGGATGCGATTCAAACAGGTTGGGGCGCGACTTTGAGCCCAACTGATTCGAGGTGCCAGGGTCTTTGGAATCCGCAATTCCTGAACAACCACATAAACATCAAAGAGATGATGTCAATTTGGCTTGCGCTACATCATTGGATGAACATTATTCAGAATTCACATATTCAAATTCTGTCCGACAATTCGACAGTAGCAGCGTATATTTGGAACCAGGGAGGCACTCATTCCATTCCGTTGTTCAACTTAACAGAAAGAATCCATCTGTTTGTCCTAGAGCATCAGGTTCTTCTGTCAGGCCATCATATTTCGGGTCTTCTGAAGGTTCTAGCGGACTCCCTTTCTCGGAAAGGTTGTATGTTGCCGTCAGAATGGACTCTCAACAAACGAGTATTCAATCAGATCTGCTACCAGTGGGATCGTCTGTTGATAGACTTGTTTGCGACGCATCTCAACAATCAGTTGCAGATGTATGTGTCGCCATGCCCAGATCTTCGAGCGTTCACAATAGACGCTCTCTCGATCTCTTGGGACGGAATGATAGGATACGCGTATCCTCCAGCTCCATTGATTCAGCAGATATTGCTAAAAATCAAACAATCTCACTGCTTGATTCTGTTGGTAGCATCTCTGTCACCCCAGAGACCATGAATAAATCTACTCAGGTGTCTGTTATGGGACATTCCTCGGAAGCTTCCTCCATGGGAGGACCTTCTTTCGCAGGGGAAATCACACACGCTGCATCACAACCCGCAAGGTCTCAACCTTCACGTATTTCCATTGTGCGGTCCTTCTTGCACATCAAGCAATTTACAGGACGAGCAGTGGACGCGATTTCTAACTTAGGAGGACCTCCTTTTCGCTAAAATAGGCTGCTAAGTGGAAGGTTTTCTCTCGTTGGTGTAGGGATCATTCTATTGATATTTATGATCCGTCCATTCCAGACATAGCTAATTTTTTGGTCTACTTGTTTGACGAGATCAAACTGCAGCCAATAACTATTAAGGGTTATAGGTCTATGCTATCGGATACTTATGCTCATCATGATAGCTTACAAATTGGATCTAATGTCTCTTTATCTAAGTTAGTTAAAACTTTTTGATAAATAGACTTAGAACCCTTAGGTTAATTCCTAAGTGGTTCTTCTGAAGCTAAAAGAAGTGCCATTTGAACCCCTTGATACAGTAGACTTCAAATACTTATCTTATAAGACAGCTTTTCTCTTAGTCTTCTCTTCTGCTAGAAGAGTTAGTGAGCTTCATGCTCTATCTGTTGATGATTCTCACTGTCGTAGTGTTGGTATTACTGTTACTTTGACTACTAATGTTGGATTTTTGGCTAAGAATCAGGCTCCTAATAAGTACCCTGAGCCTATTATTATTAAGGCTCTTCCGTCCTCAGACGGCCATAGGCCTTTACTATGTCTAGTTAGAGCTATTCGTATTTACAAACGTAGATCTGAGTTTATCAGAAAGGGCCGAAAACATTTCTTGCTGTCTCTGCTGCCTAATAGGAGGGACATCATGGCCCATTCTATTTCCAGGTGGATTCAATTGACTATTCGTACTGCTTATGAAAAATTATCTTCTCAGCAGTCTGTGCCTAAGATTTCAGCGCATGAGGTTAGAGCGCTGTCTCCATCTTGGGCTTATGCTAATAGTATTGCTATTACCGATTTGATGAAGGCTGCATACTGGTCTCAGCCTTCTACGTTCACGAAATTCTTACCTCAGAAATATTGAGTCTATTTCTGACGACCTTCTTTGTTTAGGTCCATTATCTGTTGCTCAGAATGTCCACTAAACAGTTGCAGCTATAGTTATGCAGGCTTTCTGTTCCACCAGTAACTCTGTAATGCTGCCCTCTTCATTCTGGGGTGATTGACCCAGAGCAGGGGTGGGGGGGGTGGGGATGGTATTCCCTTATATCACCTGCTTTATAATGAAAAGCAAGGGAATACCTCCTCTGGAGTCAGTAATTCCGAGTCGGTGCTGGGATGGTTTTAAAGTGTAAAGCTAATGTCTATCTCATTTATGTAATATTTTTAAAGTGTAGCTCGGTGTGAAGCATTTGTGTATGTCACGTGTCATACGAGCGTTAATATACAATCCTCAGACACTTTTAAATGAGTATAAAGAGTCTAATTCTCTGGACTATCTTTATTTATTGGCTTTCCTTTAAAAAAATATAGTATAATGGATTATACTGGATGTTAATAGAGATCATTGATGTTATTGTGCTCAATTACAGAATGGTGTTGTGTCTTTCTTTTTTGATACAAATAAGAAAGATACATGTAAAGCCTATCTCTCCTTATCTCCTTGAGGGGATAATTCTGTTTATATGTAATTGAGCCTATTGGATTTTCCTTTATGTCCTAGGCCCTCCAGCCTTTTTTCTATTCAGCTAAGTCTGGGTCATTGGTACAGTATAAAAATATGAAAAAATTTATAGTAATTTATATATTTTTTATACTTACCAATGACCCAGACAGGGATGGCCCTCCCATGAGTTGGGAACTCATACCTCCCCGCTGATTATATAACATTTACCAGGCAGTGGTTGTAAGAATGAAGATTTGGCGCCCAGTTTCGGAACTTCCTTGACACTGTGCATGCGCAGTGGACAAAAGGTATGGAGGACCGTATAGGACATTGATTTTGTGGATTTTGATGCAAATTTTTGGGATTGGGGAGGCAAAATTTGTGTTTGTCCCTGAATTTTTAAGAGTTAGCACCATCTAAGTCTGGGTCATTGGTGAGTATAAAAAATATATAAATTACTATAAATTTTTTCATTTTTTTTATCTTTTTATTTTTTGGGGTGTGTTTTTTTTTTGTGTGTGTGGGGGGGGGTGGGGGCATCTGTTATTCTAGCATTCAGTCTGTAAAATATCTGGTAATATTGTAATATTTAATACAGTCTATTCAAACAATGTTTGACTTGCTATACAATATAGAGAGTGCAAAATGACTTAATAAGGGTAGTTCAAATAACTCTGGTAATTTTTAAAAATTCCTATTTGTTTTAATAAATTTCAGAGCTTTGTCAGATCTAGCAGCATATGCACCAGAGCGGAGAACCAGATCTCAGCAGTCTGCACCAAGTTTCAACTTATACTCAAGAAGTCCACCTCCATCAGGTGGAGAACCATTATCAATCAGTAACTTTTTTACTGTGAGGGAAAAGGTGTTTATCATTATCCACTGCTTTATTGTTCTTATTTGCATACATGTTTAACTGCCACATAAAGTAAAGCTCTCTTAGTTGGATATTTCTTAACTACATATTGTTTTCAACCACCAAACCATTTGCCATATATTCAGTACAAATTGTACGTGTTAATTCCATAACAACTTAGAGTAAACTCCAGTTAAATGAATACAAAATCTTACAAATAATTACTAGGAAGATGACTGAATTCCTTGCATTCATAGACATACTTGGCATCAGTAGAGCCTAATATACCAAATTCTGACATTCAAAAGCTGGCATTATACCCCTACTTTGAAGGGCTATAAAAAGATAAGAGGTAGGGTAGTGGTGGTCAGAGATGCACTTGTTATTTCTCAGGTATTCCAAGAGCAGTTTTATCATATGTAGACCCTTGAAAACCTTGATACACCTAAAAAATTATTTTCAGAATTTTTCAGTTATCAGGGTCCTGCAGAAATTCCATGGTTGTTTCTGTTTTAAAGTAAATTTTTAAAAAACACAGGCAATCTGGATCTGGTCAGACAGGGGTTTGTGATGATGTATAAGACTCACCTCTAATGTGCAGCCAGATTATAGTACTGGGCCTTCAATATGACCTTACTACCAAGAATTACTGTGTAAAAATTTTACTGAAAAAAATCTGAATTTGATAAAAAAAATGACTCTGGTTAAACCCTCTCCCTTTCAATCCTGACTCAGTGTTTTTAGCTGCTACTAGCAACTCTATAAGTGGCAATGTCAGTCTGTCGGTCGGTCTGTCAGTCGGTCTGTCGATCTGCCTGTGACCAACGAGTTTCAAAACTCAATAACTTTTGAAATACTTGATGGAATGACTTTATATTTGGCATGTAAGTGTATCTTATTGATGTCTAGCCACTGTTCAACGCATGTGTTGTTCCAAATATTTTTCTTGGAGTTATGGCCCTTAATGGACTTAGAATTTTGTGAGATTGCACCACCCGTCTCAGCTACGGCGTCGATGTCGCGATTTTTGTATTCTACCTGATGCAGAATCTGTTTATGATAATCTTCCAAAGCCCCTGTACTATTTTCTATGGTCCAACAGAATGGACAAAACTAAATGAAATGTAATGGTAAGTTCAAATGGGCAATGGTGGTTTAAAATTTCACCGCATGAAGACTTAGTAAGTTAAAGAACAAATAATAATGTGGTTTAAAACACTCATTGATCCTGAAATATTTTCCCTGTGGCAGATCTTAATCATTGCTGATGTAGAAAATATGGCAATAACAATATCTGGTATCTTCACAAAGAGGAATTAAGGAAATAGCTAAAAACTTAAATATCCTCTGGAGTTATGTACTTTATTCTTATCCTGGTTTGAGCGACGTCCCTACAACTCTGCTGATATTTTGGGGGAAACAATTTTCTTGAACAAGAGTATCCTAATTGATGGAAATTTTATTATGTATGGAAATTGGATAGATAATGATGTATATTTCATTTATGGTTTATTGAGCAAAAGTAACATATTCTTTACCTCCCAACAATTCACTTGAAGGTACAAAATTACCACACAAAATCCCACCTATTTGGGTGTTATTAATGCTATTAAAAAAAAAAAAAAGCAGAACATTAATAAAAATCACAGAAGATAAAACAGCAATAACAAATGAAAATACGGAGGAGCTCACTTAATTGGATATCTCTTAACTGAATAACCCTGTTAATTGAATATAATTTCCAACACAAAACCATTTACCATACCTCCAGTACAAATTTGACCTGTTAATTGAATATAGGTTATTGAGTAAACTCCTGTTAATTGAATAAAAAAACTTGTAACCTGTCGAGAAGTTACCCTGACTCTCCCCAGTTTTCCTTTGTTTATAGACCTATTTGGCCTCAGTACATCCAATACATGCATTTAATCTATTATATCTTGTTTGACATGAGCTCATGGAGCTCTGTCAAACAAGATATACTGAGTCAAAAAAGAAAGTACAATAAACTTTGAGGAGCAATTTATTTAGGATTATCGACTTTAATCTCAAACAAATTATTGTAAATTCATATTTCGAGTCTAGCTGTATGAATTTACATAATTTCATGTTCTTACTGTTGCCAGCGACATGTCAGAATGTCGCAATTCAGACATGGGGTGAAATGAAAAGTTCACACATGCAGTCAATAGCGTGTATGTCCACCATTTGCCTCTTGGATGGCAAGACATCGATGGCACATGGACCTGATAAGCCTCTGTATGTCACCCTGTGGTATTGTGTTCTTCTTCTGCCTTAGAACATTACGTAAATCGCCTAACGTCTGAAGATCATGAAGTCATACCCGACGGTCCAATTGATCCCAAAGATGCTCAATTGGCGAGGATCAGAAAACCGTTCTCCTCGTCGGCAATGCACTCTTGCCCTACCATCAGCATGCCGTAGATAAAATCCTGATTCATCACTAAAATGAACTGTGCTCCAAAGCTGCTGAGTCCAGCGAACACGCTGACGTACCCATTCTATTCTGGCGGTACGATGACGTGGGTAAGGATTGGTCCGTGGTATGGACGCCTACTTCGGATGCCATGTTCAGCGAGTCTGTTGCGGACAGTTTGTGCACTGATTCTATTGTTAGTTCAACCAGGAGTAATTGCTGTTGTCCTCGTCTCCAGAAGGAAGCGATCCCGCAAGTGAGACGTCCTATTGTGTCGGTCTTGTGCAGGGGTTGTAACTCATGGTCGACCTGAACGCGGTCAGTCGGCAGTAGGTCCAGCGGTTCTATAACTTCCAATGAGATGGTAAATAGTGGCCACAGTGACTCCGAACTCAACAGCAAACTCATCTGGAGATATCCCAGCCTCATGCATACCAATGGCACACAACTTCTGATATTTTTATACTGTATACCAATGGACCAGACTAGCTGGCGCCAACCCCAAAATATCTAGGGCCAAACACAAATTTTGCCCCCAATCCCCAAAATTTGCATGCAAAACCGAAATTAGAAGTCCTACGTGACCCTCCATATATTTTACCCTCTACACATGTGCAGACGCCAGGAAGTCACTGAATCTGGCGCCAACTTCATTCTTTGTTTGGCCTTTGTTAGATAACAACAAACTGACATTTGTGCTTTTTAAATCTCAATAATGATGCCAGACACAAATCAATGGTTATATTGATGGATCCAAGGACAGAACTGGATGAAGGAAGGAAGAAACCGTGGTTTGAAACTTTCAGGGCTGTAATTTTATAATATTTATAAAAATTAGTTCATGTTCCCTAATTTTGGGACATGAGCCTGACGTTATCACTGATTGATTATGATCTATCCACTTTTTATTTAGTATTCCTTCCCTACCTTCCCTTGATCGCCCCAGTTAAGCTCCCAAACTTTTTGGCCCGTTTTAATGAAATTTTTTTTATAAAATTTCTTGGGAGTTGAACGTTTTATACAGAAGATTATTCTGTACATCCCCAGGGTTTTGTCCTTACCCTTAGGGTGTTTGGGCATTTTGGTCATGCATGATACATCCAGTGTATCGTTTTTTCTTCTGAGGAAAATCTTGCTTTACATCGGATAGTTTTGTTTCTGTTACTGACTTCGGGCCGTGTTGTCTGGGGTCTTGATTCCATTTTTTTTGTTTACATTTACAATGCTCTAGGTAGTTTCCTATTTTTGTTTAGGAATGACAGTTGTAAGTAACATTAAATATTCTGATAGTGTGGTAGTTAATTTTACAGCAGATTTTTATAATTTTGTCCACACTTAGGCTTTTTTGAGCTCATCGTTCCCTTTGGGAACTTGGGCTCTTATATAAGAAACAATTTTTCAAAAATTTTTATTTTATTTTTGAAAGTGTTTTTCTTTTGGATATATTTATTTCATCGTTTATATTTTAATGTTATCTTATATTATATGTAGATTTGGTGGTGGTACAATGACATACATTAGAATTTAGGTAATAATATTTATCTAATAGTAGGGCAAATAGAGGAAGCCTTTCCTCTGTTTACATGGTCGTTGTGATGAGTTTAGTTGATGTATTACCACTAATTCTACTCCATGTGTCAGATTTGATAATCTGGATGACGGGTGTCATGGTTTGTGTTAGGTGAGTAGACACTATTGGTTCTATCGCGGTGAGGGGGACACTGCTGGTCCTCTCGTCAAAATGTCACTATAGTTTTTTATGTGTCCCCATACTATGTATGGTACACATAATGCTGGCATCCGGGGTGGCTATCCGTTGTTTGTCCATCCTTTGTCCATCTGTCCATCCATCTGTCCGTCCGGCATCCATATCCATTTCTTTGGTAATCGATAACTTGAAAAATATTGCTCGGATTGTCAAGTTACTTTATATTTGTGTTCAGGTTACTGATGTGCCGAGCTGTATAGTTTTTGGTGTAAATCTGATAATTTGATTCTGAGATATTAACTCTTTATCCTTCAAATTGAGAATTTTTCCAATCCCTTTGGCATGAGATAGCTCAAAAAATGTCAATCCAATTGTCATGTTGCTTTATATATATCTTCAGATTACTGATGTTCCGAGCTGTATAGTTTTTGGTGTAATTCTGTTATTTTGATCCTGAGATATTAACCCTTTATCCTTCAAATTGAAAATTCCTCCAATCCCTTTGGCATTTGATAACTTGAAAAATATTGCTTGGATTGTCAAGTTACTTTATATTTGTGTTCAGGTTACTGATGTGCCAAGCTGTATAGTTTTTGGTGTAAATCTGATAATTTGATCCTGAGATATTAACCCTTTATCCTTCAAATTGAAAATTCCTCCAATCCCTTTGGCATTCGATAACTTGAAAAATATTGCTTGGATTGTCAAGTTACATTATATTTGTGTTCAGGTTACTGATGTGCTGAGCTGTATAGTTTTTGGTGTAAATCTGATAATTTGACCTTGAGATATTAATCCTTTATCCTTCAAATTGAAAATTCCTCCAATCCCTTTGGCATGAGATACCTAAAAAAATATCAATCCGTTTGTCATGTTACTTCATATATGTATTCAGGTTACTGATATGCCGAGCTGTATAGTTTTTGGTTTAAATCTGATAATTTGATCCTGTGATATTAACCCTTTATCCTTCAAATTGAGAACTCCTCCAATCCATTTCTTCGGCATGCGATAACTCAATAAATATTAATCCGATTATCAGGTTACTTTATATATGTATTCAAGTTACTGGTGTGCTGTGCTGTATAGTTTCTTATGTAAATCTAATAATTTGATCCGGAGATATTAACCCTTTATCCATCAAATTAGACACTCCTCCAGTCCATTTCTATATGTACCCATACCATGTATGGTGTACATAATGTTGGCATCCAGGGTGGCCCTCCATCATACAGCTTTCTACTAGTTGTGCATATGGGTACACATCTGACGATTTCAGCGGCCTATTTTTAGTTTCTATTTACAGAGGAACAAGAACATGGTGTGGTTTTGTGATGCCGTCAGGGAGTGTGCTTCCGTCGTCGCATTATACTATAAGAGCTAGCTGAAAAGTGCTCAATGATATTAGACAAGGGCTAGGCTTCAAAAGAGGTTTACGTCCCTTGTCTTCAGCTAGCTCAACCGGCAGATCTATCACGACATAAAATATGGGTGGTGTGATGCCGGGTATGTCCGTAGCAGTCAAGAAGAGGAATAAGGGTGTAGTGAGCACTATAAAAATACGAACATGCTCACCCTGCGACGACGGAAAGGAGGAAGCACGGGAAGGTGGAAGTAGACAAGTTCTGAGGTATGCTCATCCAGGTCTTCCGTGATCGCGAGCAAGAGAGAGGCCCCTCTCTCTTATAACAACATCTGGGGTCAGAGGTTGTTGGTAGGAACTTGTGTCAGTTGGAGCTTACGTCCATGCCTTCCTGTCCGGGACGTTCCTTCCATAGACTGCCGGGGTCGGCTAGTCTTATAGCTTCCTCTGTGTTCGAAAAGCACACACGACTGCACAAAGTCCGTTGTCGCCAGCTAGCTTGACCGGTGAAGTGGTTACTCAGGCCTCTGTGAACTGTGACGCCGGGTGTATACGATCTGGGCTAAGAGATGCTATAGGGTGAACACCATGATATGCAACCATGCTCACCCAGCGATGACGGAAGGAGGAAACCGGCAAGTTCTGAGGTATGCTTGTCCAGGTCACCCAGGACCACGAGCAAGAGAGAGGCCTCTCTCTCTTACAGCATCATCTGGGGACAGATGTTGTTGGTAGGAACTTGCATCAGTCGTCTAATAGGCAGCCGGGGTCGACTAGTCTTATGGTTTCCTCTACAATAACGGACAAAGTGATCTTTATATTACACAGGGCTATAAACCGCGATGAGTGGTTTCAGTTCCCTGATGCCGGTGAAACGGTTAAGATTGAATATGAGGACTGTGACTCCGGATGTGTCGCATATGCTTTGTATTCAAAGCTAGTGGAAAAGTGCTCGATGGTATTAGACAAGGGCTAGGCTTCAAAAGAGGTTTACGTCCATTGTCTCCAGCTAGCTCAACCGGCAGATCTATCATGTAGACTAGTGGTGTGACGCCGGGTATGACCGTAGCGGTCGAGAGAGAATAAGGGTGTAGCGTGCACTGTTTAATTGAATCATGCTCACCCGGTGTTGAGGGAAGGAAGAAGCCGGCAAGTTCTGAGGTACGCTCGGTTCGGTCCTCCCAGACCGCGAGCAAGAGAGAGACCCCTGTCTCTCTTTTAACAACACCTGGCACCGGTGTTGTTGGCAGGACCTTGCGTCAGTCAGAGCTTACGTAGATAGCTATTGTCTGATACGCTTAGTTCAATTCTTAGCCGGGGATGGCTACAGTTTTGCTTCTTTAGCGTCTACCGAGCACTCCCGACCGCACCTTGGCTAAGTGACTCAGGATTTCTAGTCTGCATCGTCAAAAGGTCCATCTTTTGTGAAGAAAGTCGCACCATCTAGTAGCCAAGGAGGTGAGGCTTCATTCATTGGGTCTTCTGCAGTAATAGCTATCTTGGACACCCTGTCCTAGGAGCAGCCGGCGAACAGGCTATTCATGACCGCTGCTCCTCAGGCCTCCATAATGGACTTGATATCGCAATTGCGCAGCTAATCACAGTATTCCTGCTAAGGCAGAAGCACTCAACGTCAGTCTCAGAACGTGAGCTGTTGAATAGTGCTTAATCGGTCCAGTCACCTTTCTGTTCAGATGCTGGTGACTGTGATTCTAACTGATTTAGACGAATGATGAAAAGGATAACTTTCCCTTCCGGAACAACTCTTGGATGATATAGATACTATACATTATCGTTTCCTTGAACTTGTTCCAGTGAATCACAATGCTGCGAGTAATTATGAGAAACCGCTAGCGTAGTTTGACGCTGACTTCATCCGGATAAAGAGCAGGGTAATAAGATCTCTTTCTGGTTAAGTCTACACGGGTGTCACAGATCTTCGATTGTGTAGATGACACCATATTTAAATTCCTGCGGGAAAAAGTAATTCGGTTTCTTATCTTCTTCCTCTGTATTTTTAATCATTTGTGTTTGTTCACATACTTTTAAAAACAACAGGGGAAGATGTGTTGAGAGTTTCTCTGCGTTGAATGAGCAGGCTAAGATCTTAGTTGTAGCCTTACCTTCATCATTTAGGTGTTCGCTCGGACACAATTGAGAAGATAGTTTCTTTTTTAGAGCGAATTTAGTCTCATGGTCTTATGTACTTCAATTTTAAGTACTGTGACGCAATGTCTATATGGAAAGGAATTTTGTGGTCGTTTGTACTTTTTAAAAAATTCTTTCCAGACCTATTATATATATCTCTGTCTTAACAAAAGTTAGTGGGAGTTATTCTGATGTGACGAAGCCTTGTGTCTTCATCTTTAACATTTGACTAGGTGGAAAACTTGCTACAGGTCGTTTTAGTTTTTCCAAACTCTAGTCTTTGATTGACTCTTTAAGTTGGGGTCTAATTGACCAACACCAGCAGAAAGAGTAGGAGAGGTTGTCCTAGACTCAGATCGTATATAAGGACTCATAGCGAAGGTATAGGTATACCTATGTCTTTGATGGTAAGCTTTCATTATTGTAGGATTAAGCTACAAGAAAGCATCAATACTCGACTGTTTGGGTTGGGGTCTAATCGACCACACCAACAGAAAGAGTAGGAGAGGTTGTCCTAGACTCAGTTCGCCTATAAGGGCTCATAGCGAAGGTATAGGTGTCTCTCCTGTTTATTTCTTTAGGATTGTCTATACAGCCGCTTGGATAGGAGGTTTTCGTCTGTTTCAGTTACTGATCAGACACCCCTGAGCCGGTGGCTCGAGGCTCTTATAGAGCTCGGTCCGACCGGTTTTGACTGGAACTGGATAATTAGATTATTTATGATTATCTTTCAGTCGAAAAGTGAGCGTTTGGCATTTGTAGAGAGTATAGTTCTTTAGATCACTTGTATTGTGAACTAGATAATGTCTCATGGTATTAATGATAGGATACATGTATCCCACAATTCATTTTCATACGGCTGGTTCATCTGTTGTTTCACAGAGCGAATTAGCCAGCTGTTTGGCTCGCTTTTATCTGTTACCTGACGCATTAACAGCAAAAGTTTTTATGCACCAGATGGGGTTGTGCAGAGCGGCTTTGAATGTTATTTCGATGGGTCGCTTACTCACATGTCCACTCCAGTTAATAACTGGAGTGGTAGATGCTTTTCGCTCTAGACCTGTTTTGTTTTCGAGAATCTTTTAACATGAGGTCAAGTTTGGGCATATATTAAGGGTTTTCTCAATTATTTCGGACGTGAGTTCATATATTGCGTTACAATCCTGAGTCCGAGGGTCTCTCCATGCAGGGATCTTTGGACCCTCTGTTCTTGGAAACCACATATTCAGAAATGATGTCTCATTGTTTACATTACATCAATGAATTATTTCCGTTCATGTATTTATAGACGCAGATCAGAGTTTATCAGAAGAAAAGAACACTTCTTTTGTCATTATTTTCCAACAGAAGGGATGTTTATGTTCATTCTATTGTTAAATAAGTCAGCTATTCATACTGCTTTTGTTATTTTATCTTCCAATCAGCAGTCAGTGTTTAAGATTTCAGCACATGAAGTAAAGCGCTGGCTACATCTTGTGCTTATTCTAACTGTATGGTTATTACATGATCTTATATGGTATCACTTCAGAATAGTTAAGTTTACGGCGCACGGGAATAATAGTTTCCATTATTTGTGTCGCTAGTATTAGACATTTGAGCACATACATTTGATGCTCAGCCATTTTCATGGGAATGAATGATAGGATATGTGTATCCTTCAATTCATTTGTTTCTATTGATTTCATTGAGGTTATGGGGTCTGTTATTGTACATTCGCCAGAAGCTTCTCCACGAGAGTGTTTTCTTCTTTAAGGGAAGTTTTGTTCTTCATGTCATTCTCCGCTCTCAGTGGCATTATGGAATATGTCAGACGTGAAAGAGCTTTGTGGTCACTATATTATTGCTGTCTGGACCAGCAATGTTTAAGTAATGTGGATGAGGAGGTTTCGGCATATATTCGAATTCCCCCCCCCCCCCCCCCTCCACACACACACACTCACACTGTTGCGTATATATTTTAATACATACATACTTTGCATTTGGGTCATGTTGGATGACACCCTCATAGGCATATATGCAGTTCTGTTGCATTTGTTTCCGGTGTTTATTTTCTGATTTCTAATATACAGGCACTTATTTTATCATCCTAATGGCCGCTATTTGAGTTCATAGGTTACAGCATAGCCATTTAGTGGTTTTTTAGATAATTACAGGCTGGATTTTTATGCACTCACGCAATGTGTGATTACGCTATCTCTTTGGTGGACCTTGAAATTATTATATATTTTGGGGGCGGTCTGTGTTGGAGCCAGTTAATCATACCTACCTCCATTTCTAGATCCTGGTCTCTATTTTGTCGGTTCTTAAATCGCGTATTCTCACGTGTTCATAGTTGTAGATTCCAAATAGTACACATTGGAGGGTGTTCTTACCAGATTTAATATCACAGATTCCTCCTGTGAATGATCTTGAAGTGTGTTTTCTCGGCAGAGATTATTCATCTTATCTCGCTTTTGTATGTATATGTTTTATTTTATTTCTCTGATTTCGTCGTACCTGTATATGGCGTCTGCAGTGCATATTTTGTAGCGGATACTGTTATTTACCAGAATCATCGCTATAGCCTTGGCTTGTGAAGTGGCATTAAGCACCATTTATTATTCATGAATTAATTTTTGAGTGCCTGATCGATATTTATTTATATCGTTTTCGGGTTCTGCTTATTGATTCCAGAGCTCTGCCCTCTTTCTTTTGAAGATATGTACAAAAAATAGTGTGGGGGGGGGGGTGGGGGGGGGGGGGCAGTCATTTTGTCCACTTCTCTGTCTTATTGGGTATGAAACTATTAAGGAAGCTGTTTTGTCCGTAGCTGCAGTATTATTGTTTGGCGTAGGTTTATGGGCAATTTTCTCTCATTCTCAATTTGCCATTTTAATTTTTAGGGCCTAGTCCAGACTAGTCTTAAAAATTGTTTATTTGTTACATCCTAATTAACATGATTTCATGCTTGGATTTAGGATTTACAAAATTGGGATCCATATTAGGATATGACTCTTCTATATATTATGGTATAAAGAGACATACATGTAAATTCTAATTTTCCTCATCCTGGATTGAAGGATTTGATCTATGTTGATCTACTATTTTGGAAGTTCTTGGCCCTCCACCTTTTTACAATACAGCTAGTCTGTGCCATTGGTATACAGTATAAAAATATGAAAAAATTTCAAGTAATTTATATATTTTTTATACTTACCAATGGCCCAGACGGGAATGGTCCTCCCATGAGTGGGCAGTACTGGGCACTCATACCTCCTCGCTGAATTATTATATTACAATCTTGTTACAAAGAATGAAGTTGGCGCCAGATTCGGTGACTTCCTAGCGTCTACGCATGCGCAGAGGGTAAAATGTATGGAGGGTCAGATAGGACTTCTAATTTTCGGTTTTGCATGCAAATTCAGGGGGGCAAAATTTGTGTTTGGCCCTGGATATTTTTGGATTGGCACCAGCTAGTCTGGGCCATTGATAAGTATAAAAAATATATAAATTACTACAAATTTTTTCATTTTCGGTTAACTTCGGCATTTATTAAAATGTTGGAAGACAAAAACTAGCGTGTTTTCTCAATAACTCAGGCTCTTTAGCACAACATAACACCAAAGAAAATCATCGGTCACCCATTCAATTTGACATTCTAGGGTAGCACTTGCTATTTTGAAATCCATAGCAAAATTGTATATGGTTAGGTGGACAACAACATCATGTCATTAAACTCTTTGCATGACTTCACAAACATGCAACATTAGAACTATTATATTTCATCCTTTATGCTATTTTTTCACATTTGTTTCAATTATACTTTCTTTTTTGACTCAGTATATAATAGACTAAATGCTAAGTTTATCTCTAGACTACAGGAAAGTGACACAATCCCTGTTAATTGAATACTCATGTTAATTGAATAATTTTCATGGGCAAAGTGGCTATTCAATTAACAGGGTTCCACTGAACTGAAAATTTGAAACCTACTCAAACATACTCAAGAAAGTTAGCCAAAATTTTTACTTGGGTTCTTTTATAGTCTATCTCATTAATGCCCATTACAAAGGCTGAACAGAAAATGGAAATAGGATGGGATCTGGACATGATTTATATTCAGATTTTTTTAATTCAAGATTCAAAACTCACTTTTCCATTACTGATGATACTTATTTGCAAAACTTCGAATACAAACTCCCATACAGAATATTATTATCTGGACATAGAGCTTCATAAATGTAAAATATCAGAAACTGAACTCTTCATGTTTTGCAGAAAACAAACACATTTATGACAGCCTGATCTTTTCTGTCACTGTTCAAAAAGACCGGGTTACTATGTCTGGTAGAAAAACTTTGAAATGAATGTTGATTATAGGTTCTTTAACTGAAGGTGTTCCACCAAGTTTGTTCCATTGATGAATGAATAGTTTCAACATGCCAAAGGCTCACTGGGAAACAGTGACCGTTGGGAACAGCGAGTGATCGCGCCAGCGCACCATCGCGCACCGCTTTTTCATATACCGCGAGTAATTAGTCGCGCACGTTAATCTTCCGGTCGTGTTCAAAGCCTTCGTCGGAGAAGTGCAAAGTACAGAAGAACCTATCATGAGCAGGGGTCAGCCGAGTGGGCGACTTGGGCGAAGAAGTCGCCTTGTCATTCCTCAAGACGCCTTGGCTTACATTGGGGGCGAAATTCAAGTCGCCCTCCCAAACTTCCTTGGGAGACATGGCAGTTTACTGTATATTTTTATACTGTACCAATGACCCAGACATAGCTGGTGCTAACTCTTAAAATATAGGGCCAAACACAAATTTTGCCCCCCAATCCCCAAAATTTGCATCTAAAACTAAAGAAAACATGTCCTGAGAGGCCCTCCACACTTCGCCCCTACTGCGCATGCGCAGTGTCAAGGACGTTCCGAAATTGGCGCCATTTATCATTCTAAGTTTGGCCCTTCATCAGTTAACATCTGACTGATCTTTGTGCTTTTAAATCTCAGTTTAAATGATGCCAGACACATAAATATTAGTGAAATGGTGATTCTAAGGAGGATAGAAAAGGAGGAGAGGAAAAGAATGTGTGACAGAATATTATCAGGGCTGTAACTTAAAATTTTTTAATGAAATTATGTTAAGTTACCTATTTTCAAGGCAGCAGCCATTTTGTTGTCATTCTGATTATTTAGTTACACTGTTTTTTCAAGTGTTTTTCCTCTCTCCCTGTCCTTTAAGTTCCCCCTTGCTATTCTCCCATGCTTTTGGCATAATTTCTGTAATTATTATTACTAAAATTTCTTGGGAGTTTAGCTGAATAACAGAATGAATTCTGTTTTTTCCCCATGTTTACGTCTTCACCTACGGGTGGTTAGGCGTTGTGTTCTGCATCTACCATCTGATGTTCTGCAGTTTCTTCCCTGGAAGTCTCTGTTTTGCATCAGATGGTGTATTTTTGGTAACTGATTTCGGGCCTGGGTGCCTGGAGTCTTATTTTAGTGTTTTTACACTCATTGTTTACATTTACAACAGCCCTCTGTGTGAGGGGGGGATTTCTAAATAATAATATCTTTATGTTATTTCAATCATAACTAGATACATTATTATTGTTCGTAAGTGTTGAATAAATTGTTTAAAATATTTTTAAAATTTTTGTCCACACTTAGGCTTGGGATCCATTGGGGCTCAACGTTACTTTTCAGAAACTTGGGCTGTTCTGAAAAAATATTTTTTCAAAATATTTTGATTTCAATTATTTTTTCTATATTAATGGATCATATTATTATTATGTATTTTGATTGCCAGGGGTTAGTGCGAGTACCAGGACTTGTTTTCTTTTCACATTGAAAGGATATTGATCAATTGTTTTAAGAGGAAGTCTTCCTCTGACCTTATTATCATTCTATATGTGGTCAGTGTACTCGCATTAACTCCGGTTCTGTATCGTATGATTTCGATGACAATATGGGAAGCGTATGTCACGGTATGTTGTTGGGGATTTGGACACTCCGGTCCTTTCCCCGCAGGGTCACTCTACTTTATCAATTTCTATTTCACACGATCAAGATTAGGGTGATGTATCTGTGATGTCTTCCAACAGTGTGCCTCCGTCGTCACAATTAATGAAGGGCTAGCGGAAAAGTGCTCATGTAATACGCCAATTGCCTAAGAGGACCCTAGTAGGTTCGACGGCCTTTGACGTCCGCTAGCTCGCCCGGTGTAGCGTCCATTCACCGAATGGTTCGGCAGCCGGGTTCGTCCGTTGCGGTCTAGAAGGAATTTTGGGGTGATGCGAGCACTATAAAATTAACTTAATGCACACCCAGTGACGGCGGATCGGAGGGAGAACGGAGGAAGCCTTTTACTCCGGTTCATAGCTCGTTCCGGTCCATCCGGACGGCAAGCGAGAGAGGCCCCTCTCTCGTTCAACAACATCTGGCCCCAGATGTTGTGGTACAAATGTGTCGTTAGCGGAGCATACGTCCGTCGCTCGGGACGCTCCGTTGTATAGGCAGTCCGCTGAGACTGCTAAGGCTTCCTCTTCTCGTCAGCGCACACGACCGCACCTTGGCTGCGTGACCGCCGATATATTACCAGCTTCGCCGATCAAGGATTCTTCGGCGACCAGGTCACACCATCCGGCAGCCAGGGATTCGAGACCGATGGACTCCGGACGTTCGCATAGGAAAAGTATGCGGGAGCCATCTGATGCGGAGCTGCCCTCGGCGAAGCAGCGATAGACTGCGCCTCCGCAGGTCTCGACGCCGGACATTCTTGTGCACATAGCACAGCTTATCGCAGCATCCCAGCAGCCGACAGAAACGGTGTCGGATCGAGAATTATCCGACAGCGCTGGGTCGGTAGCCGGGGACTCGAGGCCTGCAGACTCCGGACGTTCGCATAGGAAGTATGCGGGAGTCAACGTACACGGAGCTTCCAGCGGCAATGCATCGTAAGTCCGCTACTGCACAGGCCTCGGGAACGGACGTGCTTTCCTTAATAGCACAGTTTATCGCAGCATCCCAGCATCAACTGAATCTGTCGCATATATTTTATCCGACGATGCTGGGTCGGGACGCTCCGCGGAAGCGGGTACGGACGTCCGAAAGTTTCATCCGGTCCGACGGGATACCGAAAGGGATTCGGTGGATTTCAAGCTTTCCCTTTCGGAACAACATATGCTGCGATGCCGGATAAGAAACTGATAGCGTCGGAGGACTTAGAAATTTTTGGTTCGGTTCAGGGACATCGTCCCTCAGTTCCGACATAGTCCAATAATGTCACACAAACTTTCGAATTATTGAACGACGCTATATATTATTATTTTATGCTTGCTATCCAAGCATTTCTGGTTTCTTGTTCGAAGAGTTATGGAGATGTCTTTCAAAAGTGTGCCTCTGTCGTCATAGTTAATGAAGAGTTAGCGGCAATAAGTGCTCATGGAATATGTCTATCGCTTACGGAGTGACATTCGCTAGCTCACCCGGTGTAGCGTACATTCATCGAATGGTTCGGCTGCCGGGTTCGTCCGTTGCGGTCTAGGAAGGAGATTTGGGTGATGCGAGCACTTTAATTACTTTAGTACTCACCCAGTGACGGCAGATTGAGGACAGATCGGAGGAAGCCAACAACATAGGGGACCGCATGTTGTGGTTCAGATATTTTACATTCGGAGCATATGTCCGTTGCTCGGGACGCTCCGTTATATTGACAGTCCGAGAGACTGTCTTTAATGCTTCCTCATCCTCACAGCAGGGCACACGACCGCACATTGGCTACGTGACCTCGAGTATCCGATCAGTTTCGGCATTCAGTGATTCCACAGCGAATAGGTCGCGCCATCTGGTAGCCAAGGGACACGAGGCCTATACACTCCGTTCGCTCGCATATTGGAAGTATGCACGGGGTAACGATCTCGGAGCTTCCTGCGGCAATGCATCGTAAGACCGCTGCTCCTCAAGCCTCAGTGACGGACGTGCTATCCGAGTTAGCACAGTTGTTTCGCAGCATCCCAGCAATTGACGGTTTCTCGGTCGAATCAGGAATTATCCGACGGCGCTGGGTCGGTGCGGTCCGCGGTTGCATCAAGCTACGGACGACCGAACGCTTTATAGGGTCCGACAGGATGGCGAAAGGGATTCGAAAGATTTCGAGTTTTCCCTTTAGTAGTATCGGAAGATGCCTTTCATATCTTCTGGCATTTCTTCCAGTGATTATTTTTCGGACTTCATTGCTGCGATCTTGGATAAGAGACTTATAGCGTCATTGGACTCGGATTTTTCGATCGGTACAGGGACTTTGTCCCTGACTTACCGACGCAGTCCAATATTGTCATTACAACATGTGTTTTATTTTTCGACGCTATATATATTATATATATATACAAGCCTGCTACTAAGCATGATAGTTTAGTTTCTTGTCCGCGTGGCTCATTTCTGCCATTTTATCTTTTTTACATATAGTTTATTTTGGCAGAGCAGGGCATACCGAGAGTTCATATGCGTCTAGACGGTGTGATTAAAGACTGCATATATTCTTTTTCACCATTTATGTCTTTTCCAATTTCAATGTTGGGAACGACATTATGTATAGTAGACTTAACTTAGACGCTTTATTATACGTAATCCGCCTTACTGAGGCGTTATCATTACGTCTTCAAGAAAAGATTTACGGGATATTATTCTCAATGTAATTTCTTTTGAGGGCAGTAGTTTGTTCACGTATAACTCCGCCCTTCAGTGGCTGATTGGAGTTGGTTAGACGTGATGCAGCCCTAGCTACATCCACGCGTGGATAGTAGGTTAAGAACTCTCTCAGAGTCGCTTCGTTCTCGGAGGAGCTTCTCTTCGACGGCAACTTTCCGGCAATCCATGAATTGCTTGATTTATACATTCTCTTGTCTATCTAGTGTTACAAGAGATTCAGACTGGGGCAAACATTCGGTGGTTGACTCAGAGAGTGCCGCCGCAGTTGCCGGACCCGAGTGTGGCTGTTATGACGGTTGCCAGTCAAACAGATTGGGATATATACTGATCCCTACGGATTCGAAGTGCCAGGGTCTTTGGGTTCCGCAGTCTTTTAGCTATCAGTTAACTTCCGCGGAATAATGTTTTTTAGGCTTGCTTTATGTCATTGCATGAACATTATTCAGAAACGCATGCCCAAATTCCTGTCCTTTAATTCGACAGTAGTGGCGTATCTCCGGAACCAGGGAGGCACTCTTTCGTTTCCGTTATTCAATTTAATGGAAAGAATCCGTCTGTTGGTTATAGTACACCAAGTTCAGTTTTGGTCCGTCATATTCTGGGTCGTCTGATTGTTTTATCGCACTCCCGTTCTCTTACGGGTCGCTTGTTGCTGTCAGAATGGACTCTCAACAAACAAGTATTCAATCAGATTTGCTATCTATGGGAGCGCCCAATGATGTTTTATTTATGACACAGCTGGCTAATCAATTGCAGACGTATGTGTTGGCTTGTCCAGATCTCTGAGCTAATACTGTTAACGCTCTATTGATCTATAGGACGGAATGATAGGATACGCGTATCCTCCGGCGCTGTTGTTTTTAGCAGGTATTGCTAAGATAAACATCCACAATACATTTCTGTTGATAGCATCTCTATCTTCACAGAGATCATGAGTAATTTACTCTCTTGTCTACTGTGGATCTTAACGTGAAATCTTCCTCTATGTGAGGATCTTTTTTCACTGGGTAAATCGTGTCATCTTTATCACAACCAGCAAGGTCGCAACCTTCATGTATTCCGTTGTGTGGTCCGTATTGCATTGTAAGCACTGTACTGGACGAGCTTTGGACGCGATTTCTTACTATAGGAGATCCTCTTCTTCGCTATTCTATGCGACTAAAGTGGAGGCTCTTCCGTCGTGGTGTAGGGATCATTATGTTCATATGGTTGATCCCTCCATACTACTCATTGCTATTTTTTAGTATACTTGTTTCACAAGATCTACTGCAGCCTGTTTAGGTTTATGTTACCTTATACCTATGCACTCTACGATAGTTTACAATTGAGTCTTTTGTCTCTTTATCTAAGTCAGTTAGTAACTTTTTGATAAATAGACTTAGAATCTTTAGATTAAATTCCTATACGGATTTTAACTTCAGGTTCTTATTTAGCTAAGTAATCATTTGAGCCTCTGGAAACAGTAGTTTTCAAATTCTGACCTTTTAGACAGTAATTCTGTTGGTTTCTCTTTTACTGTAGAGTCAGTGAGTTTCATGCACTATCGATGGATGATTTTCACTTTCATAGTTTCGGAATCAATACTTCCGTTACTATTTAGGTTGGATTGTTGCATAAGAGTTAGGCTCCTATTATCCGGAACCTATTATTTTAAGGTCCTTCCGTCTTCGTATGGGCATAGGCCTTTACTCTTTCCGGGTACAGTTTATGTATTTATAAACAGATATCTGTTTATTACAAGGGCGTAAGCTTCTTCTGTCTTTGATGTCTAGTAGAAGGACGTTACGCTCCATTTTATTGTTAATGGATTCTATTAACTAGCGTACTGCTTATGGTATATCATTGGCTTAGCAGTTGTGCTTAAGATTTCGGCTCATGAAGTAAGAGTTCTTCTACTTCTTGGGCTTACATTAATAGTGTTGCTATTATAGATTTTTTGAAGGCTGCTCATTGCGCTCAGCCATCCATTCATGAATTTTATCTCAGAAATATCGAGTCCATTTCTGGAGGCCTCTATTGTTAGGTCTATTATCTACTGCTCAGAATGTCATTCACTTAACAGTTGCTACTATAGCTAGGTAGGCTGTCTGTTTCGGCAGTGTCTCCGTTCGGCTGCCCTCTTCGCTCTGGGCTATTTGACCCAGGGCAAGAAAAAGGGGGGGGGGGGGGGAGGGTGTTCCCTTGGGTCACCTGTTTTTACTATGAAAACAAGGGGATACCTCCTCCGGAGTTAGTAATTCTGAGCTGTTATTGGGATGGTTGTTTAGTGAGAAGTTTAAGTTTATAAAATTCATTCAAGTCTTAGTTTTTAAAGTATAGCTTTTGAATATTGCATATGTCAACGGACATGATTATGCAATTCTCACACACTTTTAGGAGTATAAGAGTCTCTATTCTCTAGACTTACTTTATTATTGGCTTACTTTAAAAATTATTAGTATAAGGATTATTGGATATTTATAGAGTACATGGATGTATGAAGCTCAATTTTTGGAAGGTGTTGTATCTTTCTAATTTATCATAAATAAGAAAGATACATGTAAGGCCTATTACTTCTTTTCCCTACAGGGGATGACTCTATTTTATTTTATTGAGCGTATTCCATTTTGCTCTATGTCCTTGGCCCTCCAGCCTTTTTACTATTCTGCTATGTCTGGGTCATTGGTACAGTATAAAAATGTTAAAAAATTTATAGTAATTTATATATTTTTTATACTTACCAATGACCCAGACGGGGATGGCCCTCCCAGGAGTTGGGAACTCTTGCCTCCCCGCTGAGTACATAGCGCTTACCAGGCACTGGTTATTAGAATGATAAATGGCGCCAATTTCGGAACGTCCTTGACACTGCGCATGCGCAGTAGGGGCGAAGTGTGGAGGGCCTCTCAGGACATGTTTTCTTTAGTTTTAGATGCAAATTTTGGGGATTGGGGGGCAAAATTTGTGTTTGGCCCTATATTTTAAGAGTTAGCACCAGCTATGTCTGGGTCATTGGTAAGTATAAAAAATATATAAATTACTATAAATTTTTTAACTTTCTTATGTTTTATTTTTTAAAAACACACGCTTCCGCAAAAAACAGTAAACATGGTTGCTGTTAAAGTCCGTCACACGGCTATGAAAATAGCCTAAACTAGCCCAATTTTATATTTCTGAAAAGAATTGCAATGGCGTAGTCGTTCGAACAATTCGCCCCAACTGATAGCAACCAGCACAAAATGGCTGTTTAAAAACAAAGTACCAGACAACAACGAATCACACAAGACACGCATCGAGTTAATTAGAATTTATTAAAGTTAACCATCGTTTCAAAACAAAAAAAATGTATTGGAGACAGTTCGTCCGTATCGAAATTGCTTGCGGTTACGCTCTGTTCCACTGAAAAATTGGCTGCATTGAAATTCGCCCCACAATTTGCATTGAATGTTTTTCTTTGAAAACTTGTGAAGTTTGTTGGAAGGGGGTTAAATGTAATAAGGCTACAATAGAAATCACAGGTATTTGGATGGATAAGAATGGCAGACCTTCAAAGCACCAATCGCACGTGTCAGTGAAAGATGGTTGGCAGAAATTGTCAGTTTTCTGAACAGTGTATTATTAGTTTACCCAGCGCAGCCGGGAAGGGAGACAACTGAAATGTTTTGTCATTTACCAAAGAAATTAATTAACTCAAATTGTTAATAACGCTTAATTTACGAAGGATATCGAAAACTTTTTTAACTACGCTTTTCAACTCAGTTAGGGTATTCAGAAACCATGAATGACCCAGCTTCTTATATGAACTTGAAATTTATTTTAAACACTTTAAATATTTTTTTAAAAAGAATATACCTTCTGTTACAGAGAAGAACACTCTCACCATGGGTCATACTAAATTTCAAATCCACATCGTTGAGGCAAATACAAAATCAACTGCACGGTAACCTTAGTCATCACTGTTAGGCAAAGAGTTAGGGGGTATTCAGAAACCATGAACGACACAGTTTTTTGTAGTGTGGGGTGGGGGATTTTAACCTACATTCTGTTATGTAACCATCTTGACTTAGTTTTGTGTGTGTTTGTATAAACTTTTATTTATTTTTTTCTCCACAATTGTGTCCTCTATGTTCATTTATTTTGTCACGATGTCATACGTTTTATGTTTTTTTTTTCTGATTTCTCCTTCATGTCCACTGACTTCTCCCTCCTGGGTCCTGACTTCTCCCTAAAGTCTCTGAAGGGAGAAGTCACTTCTCCCTAAAATCAGCTGCCAGGCTGACCCCTGGTCATGAGCGACCACCCTTGGGACTTGCCAAAAATGGTCGTTAAAGACAGGTGGTCGCTGACGACAGGTTTGCTGAGAAGGGGTGCATTTCGAGTTTCGCTTTCACGATGCTTGAAGAAAGAAACGAAATGCGCCGATAATGGCAATAGCATACTTTAACCCCTCCACACAATCACATCTAAAAAAGAATTACCGAATGTGAAGACGTTTCGGCCCAATTTCTAAGACGTTTTGGCCTCTTAGGGCCGAAACGTCTCAAGGCCGAAATGTCATAAAACCAATTATTTTGGAAATTGCGCGTTATTAGGCCTACTGATTTCTCAACAGCAATCACCACCAATCCTCGTTATTCCACCTGGGGGCGAATTGGCCCGAGGCATTATTTTAAAATCACTCTCCTAAAATTTTTCACTCTCGTAAAATCTAAAAGTGGAGAGTGAATTTCCACTCTCCTGCTCTCCCACTCCCAACGGTCACTGGGGAAATGTTGGATTGAAATCCCTTGCAACTCGAATAACTTTATTTACTTAGGAATCCATGAGAGTCCGAAGCGAGGGTCAATAAACTTATTTGGTTTGAGTGTGTGCACTGACAGTAGGGTACTGGGGGCAGACCCCCAAGAACCTCGAACTGGAAGGTAACTAGGAATTGTGCATAACTCTAAGATAAGAATTCTGGTCTGAGTTTTACTTAGAAACATGGGCATATTTATGATAATACTGAATTCGCAGTTTGATGGTTGTTTTAGAAAAAGGAAAAAGAAACCCAAACAGTTGCTGGTTTGGGAGCAGCCAGCATATTATCCATAACGGTTATAAAAAAGGAAAAAATCCACCAATATGTGTTTTTAAAAGCTGGGAATCATCCATCAGCCTGTAAAGGAGAGTGGATGCTAAGTCTTGGCCATCTGGTCTGCCTTCATGGGGAACAGATGACGGGGTGATGGGAGGGGAAAAAAAAATAGAAAACCACACACACTCACAAACATGCATATGTTTATTAATATAAAATGTACACTGGTCCCAGCAAGGCAGGCTTGTTTCAATCCTTACTTGGTGTTTGGTTTCCTGTGTATGTTAATAAAAAGCTTGGCCCAGTCCCTTCTGCAGTACGTCTGGTTGAAGAAAATTTGAGAGTGTTCAGGTAGAAAAGTTATAGGTAGAAAGAGATAGAAATCTGCTAGTGTATATTGTGACTGTTGTGTGATTGTTGCTATTAATTGGGCGAGGCAATCCTTACAGACTCCAGTCTAAAGTTTTTGATGAGTAGTGAGACAATCCTCACTGACTCCACTCCTCCATATCTTTATTAGGGAGAGATAGAAATCTTCTGTTGTATATTGTGACTGTTGTGTGATTGTTGCTATTGATGGGGTGAGGGGTCAGTTTCTTTGTAGTCCACTCCCCACACTCAGAGTTGTGAGGCGGTTGTTTGTCCCATCTCTCTTCAATTCCAGAATATATAGTGGACTTTTGTATTTTGCTGTTTAAAGAAGTATGTTTATAATTGCAAAGTAGGCAATGACATTAAGACTCTTGTGTGCTGATTGACCAAATTAAAAGATATCAGAGACATGTACTCAATGTACATACTTTCGTTTAAAAAATGTGCATACGAAAGTATGTGCATTGAGTACTTGCAATTAAAAACCATTGGTAGATTATCGGAAAAATACTATGACACTTCATGAATCACACTTGTGGCATTTCAAATTTCAGAACCAAAAAGGATGTGACTGTGTATTGAATGAAAATATTGATGAGAATAGACCAACCTTTATTGACACTGGATAGTTTATTAGCTCACCTGACTGAAAGTCAGCATGAGCTATAGTGATCACTCACCATCTGTCGCCCATGAACATGGTGTTTGCACCTCCTCCTCCTAAACCACTGAACCAGTTTTAGTCAAATTTGAAGTGATTGCTTGTTCTAAAGTTTTGTTTTGTTTTTGTTTAAACTAACATTCCCAGCCCCATACAGAGGAAGTGGAGGAAAATGCTCCAATTCTTTTTATTAATCTTCTTCTCATGAACCAGTGGGTACAATGACTTGATATTTGTTATGGAGCTTCCTTTTGAGGTGTAGATTCAAGTTTGTTCAAACGAAGTTTGTGGATTAATATTTGCCTTTGTAATGGGAGGAGCAAGATATTTTTATACTATAAACCAATGGCCCAGACTAGCTAGTGCAAACTCAAAGTTATCAAGGGCCAAACACAAATTTTGAACCCCCCCCCATTCCCAAAATTTGCTTGCAAAACCGAAAATTAAAAGTCCTATCTGGTCCTCCATACTTTTACTCTCCGCACATGCGAAGCCGTCAGGAAGTGGCCGGAATTGGCTGAAACATCATTCTTTGTTTGGCCCTAAAGTCAGTAACAATGAACTGACATCTGTGCTTTAAAATCTTTTTTTTTCAGGATGCCAGACACAAATCAATGCAAGAATTGGTGGATCCAAGGCTGTTATTGGATGATGGAAGTGTTCAATGGTGGTTTTAGACGTTCAGGGCTGTAACTTTATAATAATTATAAAATTATTTCATGTTTCCCAGTTTCGGGACATACGCCTGACGTCATCATTTTTGCTAATGATTATTCCACTGTTTGTTAAGTATTCCTTCCCTGTTCTTCCATGAACCCTTCCTGTTAAACTCTTAAGCTTTTTGGCTATTTTTTATGGAAAATTTTTATTAAATTTCTTGGGAGTTTAACATGTATTACAGAATATTATTCTGTTTTTCCCCATGGGGTGTTAGGTCATTTAGTCTTGCATCTTCTATCCGATGTATCATTTTTTCTTTGTATGAAGATCTAGCTTTGCATCTGGTAGTATTTAAATAGGTTTCAGACTTTGGGCCTTTTTGTGTGCCTGATGTCTTGTTTCCGGTTTTTTCATTGACGTTGTTTACATTGACAACATCCTCATATATAGGTAGTATTTTATATTCTATTACTGTAGAATTACTGTAGGATACATGGATTATTATTCTGGTAGTGTAGCTCAATAAATTTGGATTTTGTCCACACTTAGGCTCTGTCGGGATGCCCTTGGGCTCTTAATGTTCCTTTTGGGAACTTAGGCATTTTTCAAAAAAAAATTTCTAAAATATTTTGAATTTAATTTTGATTGCTATTATTCATGTATCTTAATTATATATTTTGTTGTGGAGTTTGGAGGAGTGATATCGACTTTAGTCGATGCACTCCTGCAGACTCTTGTCATACTTGTGTTCACTGGGATGACTAATGTTGGAGACGGGTGTCACAGTACGTTGTTGGCTGTGAGGTTCTGAGGCCAGGCCTCTCACCCTGTTATAATTCATTTTTTCAGTTTCTATTTCAGAGGAACATGAACATGGTGATGATATTGTGACACCCATCCAAGTGTGCTACCGTCGTCGTGCTCCATTGAGCAAATAGAGCTAGCTGCAGTGCTCATGATACGCAAGGGATAAGGCCTATATGTTAGTGTTCTTAATCTCTTGCAAGCAGCTAGCTCGACCTGAGAAGTTACTCAGTCTGTGGGAACCGTGACACCGGGTAAGTCTGTTGCGGTTGAAGGAAGTGTAGATGTGGGTAGAGCGAGCACTTAAATATAAATAAGCTCACCCAGCAATGACGGAAATAGGGAGGAAATAGGTAGGAAGTCAGCAAGTTTCTTGTTGGGAGGCTTGGCGAAGTCTAATAGACTGCGAGAGGGAGAGGCCCCTCTCCAACCCAACAACATTTGGAGCCAAATGTTGTTATGAGAAACTTGCACGAGCCGGAGCATACGTCCGCCCACTGCTCAGGATGCTCTATCTAGTCTGCAACCATGGTCAGCTTCAGTCACGGCTTCTTCCGCTATGTTTCACAGGCCGAAATCAAGTTTTCTTGTTGGGAAGCTCGGCAAGGTCGATGAGACTTCGAGCAGGAGGGGTCCGTCTCTAACCCAACAACATTTTGGGCCAAATGTTGTTATGAGAAACTTGCATGAGACGGAGCATACATCCATCTGTCGCTCAGGACGCTCCATCTAGTCTGCAGCCAAGGTCGGCTTCAGTCACAGCTTCCTCCGCTACGTTATTAAAGCACACACGACCGCAGGCTAGCTGCCCTACTTCAGATATACAGTCAGCTGTGCGAAGACGAGCCATTCTTCGCCCCTGAAGTCAGACCATCCGATAGCTAGCGATCTGAGGCATCAATCAATGGGACGTTCGGAGAAGAGATCGATCTCCAGATCTTCGTCCCAGGAGCAGCAAACGGTAGAAAAAACAGAAGACCGCTGCTCCTTAAGCCTCAGGAACGGACTTGCTGTTGCTGTTGCACAGCTATTAGCAGCATCCCAGCTAATGCAAGAGCAGACTCCAGTGTTAAGCTGTCAGACGGTGCTGAGTCGGTCCGGTCAGTTGTGCATGTAGAGGCCAGAAGTTTCTCTACGGGATGCTCGGCTAGATCTGGGGTCAGATCTCCGTTTGGAGAGTCCCGTTAACAGTCGGGGTCGACTGTGTCTGTTGTGAGAAACCATATTGAGTCGGAATACGCATCGAACATTCCTTCCACACTGCAGCCGGGTCTGGCGGCAGTTATGGCTTCTTCTGCTTACATGGAAGCGCACGAAAGAGGATTAGTTTAGAAGTTTCTAAACGGGATGCTCTGCGAGATCTGGGGACAGATCGCGAATGCAGAGTGTTTTTTCATCCCATTAACAGTTGGGGACAACTGTTTTGTGTTGTAAGAAACTTCAATGAGAAGGAACATCCATCCTATGTGACGAGTCAGGATGCTTCTTCTGCACTTCAGCTGGGGTCGGCTGTGGTTACGGCTTCCTCTTCTTCCATGGATATGCAAGATAAGGGATAGAGGCCTACAAATTTCTAACGGAATGCACGCCGAGGTCTGTAGTAGACTTCGAGCTGGAGAACCTTCTTTCCGTCAGCAGTCTGTTTTTGGTGCGAGAAACTTGAGTGAGTCGGGACGCCCGTTCACGCTTGCGGTTCAGGATGCTCCTTCCACACTGCAGCTGGATTCGGTGGCAGCTATGGCATCTTCCCTTGCTTCATTAATGAAGCACGTTGACCACAGACTAGCTATCTGACTTTGCAGGTTCGGGTTGATAGCTAGTCGTTTGAGATGGGTACTACCGTTTAACAGACTCCGATGGTGAGCTGTCAGGTGGTGCTGCGTTGGTCCAGTCATCCGTTCAGTCAGATGGAGTTGACCATATTTGCAGATGGAACATTTGGATGGTGAGAGGGATACAGAGTGTGAGTCTCCATCTCTTTTTTTTTGTGTTGTAAGAAACTTCAATGTTGTGGAGCATCCGTCCTATGTGATGAGTCAGGATGCTTCTTCCGCACTTCAGCCGGGGTCGGCTGTGGTTACGGCTTCCTCTTTTTCCATGGATATGCAAGATAAGGGATAGATGCCTACAAATTTCTAACGGAATGCTCGGCGAGGTCTGTAGTAGACTACGAGCTGGAGAACCTTCTCCTTTCCGTCAGCCGTCGGGGTTGACTGTTTTGGTGCGAGAAACTTTAGTGAGTCGAGACGCCCGTTCACGCTTGCGGTTCAGGACGCTCCTTCCACACTGCAGTTGGATTCGGTGGCAGCTATGGCATCTTCCCTTGCTTCATTAATGAAGCACGTTGACCACAGACTAGCTATCTAACTTTGCAGGTTTGGGTTGATAGCTAGTCGTTTGAGACTGGTACTACTGTTTAACAGACTCCGATGGTGAGCTGTCAGATGGTGCTGCGTTGGTCAGTCATCCGTTCAGTCAGATGGAGTTGACCATATTTGCAGATGGAACATTTGGATGGTGAGAGGGATACGGAGTGTGAGTCTCCATCTCTCACAAAAGGGCACTTTAAGACTATGAAAAGTCTTAAGCTCTTAAGAATATTGTTCCATCTGAATATAAGTCTTCGTTTAGATGAGCAGGCCGGGGATGAAAATATGTCCCTACTTGCATCATTTAATATATGCTCGGAAATGATGGAATGTGCTATTTCATTGAAAAGAGCAAATCTGGGTGCAATGTCCTAAGCAGATCACCGTACTACGTCTCATTGGAAAGAAATATGAGGATGTGGTTCCTTGCTAAGAGTTCTTTCCAGGGCAGTCATGTATGCCACGTACAACTCTACACAGACAGTGAATTTGGAGTTGGTAAGACGTGATTCTGCCCTTGTGTTGTCATCACTTATAGATGACAAGGTGAAAATCTCCCTCTGAGTCGCTCCAGTTACTGGAAATATACTATTTGACGACAAGCTTGCGTTGATATATGAGCAGGCTACAAGAAAGCTTCCAGTGCTATTGAAGTCGCTCTCTCATCAACATGATTCAGCAGACCGGGGTAAGTGAGGCCGTTCTGCTTCTAAGAAAGCATCATGAGAATGTCTCGCGAGGGTACAATAACCCTCTTATATTTACTCTGGAAGTCGTCATTATAGCGACTCAGGAAATGGGCATAGGTCTGATCAAGGCTATGGATCAGACCCCCCTAGGCAGACGATTAATAGAAGATTATCATCTTCACGAGAAACTGGACATTAATTACGGAAGTTCCTTTCAAAGAGAGTCGCTTCTAGTGGAGGTAATGGCTCTCTTATTGAAGGGAACAATTGAGGTCGACGAGATGAGCTTCTTCGTGGGGAGCTCATAGTTTCTCCTCCCGTAAGCATCAAAAGTCGTAAAGGTGATGGACATGACCTCTATTGCTTGCCAGTTGATGGAAGGTTATCAACTTCACGAGAAACTGGACGTTAATCATGGAGGTTCCTTCAAAGAGAGTCGCTCCTAGTGGAGGTAAAGGCTCTCTTATTGAAGGGAACAATTGAGGTCGTCGAGAATATATTTTGGTTGCTTTCCACTTGGCGGTAGGTTATCAACCTAGCAAAAAGTAGATAAATTGCGGAAGATCAGTGGATGAGAATGTAGTCTCAGCAGGCCTGCGGCTATCAGCCTGAGCAAGCTCCACTTACAAGAATACTTGTTAGACAAATCTTCCAAGAGAGGCTTTCCTTCTGGAGGTACAAGCTTTCCTATTGAAGAAAAGCATTAGACGTCATCGAAATTATTCTCCAGTTTTTTATTATCACCTGTTTCTCATCCTGAATCCGGATGGATAGTGCATAGATAGGCTGAGATATGCCTTGGCGTCAAGACAATTATGTCATTGTGGACGCCATAGTAGCCTTCTGTACGTTTACAGCGGTCTCTTGGATTGGGCTCTGTCCACTGTCTTCTGAGAATAAAACCAAAAAAGATACTGTGCTTTTCAGTTTGTTTTTTCCTAGGTGTCATAGACTTGAGTCTTATTTTTACACCATAGTAGCCTAGCTGAAATCATGAGTGAGATTTTTAGTCGAGTTTAGACGAAGTCAAACTCGACTTATAGTTTGATTAAGTGGCAGGCGGTGGGCGTAAACAATTGGTTTCCAGGCAATAACTTTAGTTCTATTTGATGCACCTTTACCAAAATTATACCAGAGGTTACCCTATAGGAAAGGAAGACACCTATCGATTTCAGAGTCTCACGCCCCAAGGTCAAGGTCACTGTTACTATAAATAGAATATTTTGTGGCAACTTGGTTTCCGGGCAATAACTTTAGTTCTATTCCGTGTATCTTCACCAAACTTATACCACAGGTTACCCTATAGGAAGGGAGGGAAGACACCTATTGATTTTGGAGTTTGGGACTCCAAGGTCAAGGTCACTGTTACTATAAATAGAATATTTTGTGACAAATTGGTTTCCGGGCAATAACTTTAGTTCTATTCCGTGTATCTTCACCAAACTTATACCACAGGTTACCCTATAGGAAGGGAGGGAAGACACCTATTGATTTTGGAGTCTGGGGCCCCAAGGTCAAGGTCACTGTTACTATCAATAGAATATTTTGTGACAAATTGGTTTCCGGGAAATAACTTTAGTTCTATTTGACGCACCTTTACCAAACTTATACCAGAGGTTACCTTATAGGAAGGGAAGACACCTATTGATTTCGGAGTCTGGGACTCCAAGGTCAAGGTCACTGTTTCTATAAATAGAATTTTTCTTCAGAATTTAAAGTCAAAACGCGACTTCTGGATCTGTGATCCTCTTGCTGGATTTTTTCAGTATTATGCAGTGGCATAACTGAATTTATTATCTCTTGGCACTGCGGTCTCTTTGGGAATTCAGGGCTGTTTATATAGCGGCTCTTCATTCCCTACCTTGCTCGACGATAATTGTAAGTCTCCTTAAGTGGGCCTTCAGGGTCGCAACTTACACTGATATATTTGTCTTCATGATGATGATGAAGACTTATAAGCTATAGCTAGTGTTGTAAGTCTCCTTAGTGAGCTTCTAGGGCCACTGTTATCAGCTTTTATTGGTGTTCATGTACAGGAAGTCCTTTAGCCGCTTCAGCTAGACTGAGTTAGTTGTCCTATCTGACATGATACCATTTGTTAGAGGAGGTTATTCTCTTCAAACCGGTATGGTTTGGTGTGAGTTGTTATGTTAATACAGTGTATTTGTTCATCACGTCCTTCTACGCCCTTAGTGGCATTATGGAGTCGGTCAGACATGAGGTAGCCTTGTGGTTCCTATACTATTTGATGACTAACACAAGAACGATTCAAGTAATGTGGGTGAAGAGGGTTTGATATGATTTCGAATCCCCCCCCCTCCCCACCGCCAATATGTTAAGAGGCGAATACCGGGAAAGAGGTAGTTTTCTTCCTGTAAGCCTCATATGCATTTAAATATATACAAGCAGATCATGACTTTTCGATTGGTGGCTGGGTCATGTTCTATGGTGACCTCATAGGCACATCCACTTTTTAATTAGTTTGTTTCCTGTGGTTGTTCGTTTATATGTCATATACGAGCATATGATTCATCATCAATAAATTGCTAGCCTTTGGGTACCTGTAAGGCTGTCTAGTCAGTTAACTGGTATTCAGATGATTACATGCAGGATTTCAATGCTCGCATGCATAATAAGTGTATTATTAGGCAGACGCATTATTGTATGTTATGGACCTTAAAAATAATGAATTATTTTGGGGGCGGTCCGTGACGAGTCTGTTAATCATAGCTCGTTCCATTTCTAAATCTAGGTTTCTATAAATTTCGGTACCCAATCAAATATAACTTGTCTATGCATTCTCGTATATTCGCACGTGTCTGGGAGCATAGATATCGGATAGAACACGTCTGGGAGTGTTATTTATTGGAATTTGTTGTACACCTGAACGGGGTCGCCTGTGGGTTACCTCGGAAGTGTGTTTACTCTCCAGAGATCGTCCATTGTGATTCTATTGGACATGTGTATGTTGTACGTATTATATCACCGGTTTTCGACCTATCTACGTATGCCGTCTCCGGTATACGTTACAAGCAGGTGCTATTAATTACCGGGATCGCCACGATAGCCTTAGCTTTTGAAGTGGCATTAAGCACTAAATTATTAATAATAATTAATATCTGGATGCCTGTTTGACGAATATATATTGTTATTTGGTACCGCTTTTACTGATTCCAGAGCGCTCCCCTCTTTGTTTTTGAAGAAAATTCCTTCAAAAAGAGGGGGGGGGGATTTTTTAAATCTCCTCCGGCTTGATAAGTGTGTAACTATGAGTGAAGCTGTTTTGTCTGCAGATTATATCCTGGTTGTGTATTATTATATATGGCATATGTTTGTGGGGGTTAACCTCTCACTCTCAAATACGCCATCCTAATTTTTAGGGCTTAGTCCAGACTAGCCTTAAAATTGGGAACTTGTTACATGAATACGGAATTACTTGAATTTGGCTTCTTATTTATGATATGTTTTCTCTATTACTGTATAGAGAGACATACATGTAATTCCTTTTAAATTTAATTTCCTTTCACCTTGGATTGCAGGCTTGGGAACTATGTTGGTCTACTAATTTTGAAGTCCTAGGCCCTCCGCCTTTTTACGATTCAGCTAATCTGGGTCATTGGTTTATAGTATAAAAATATTAATTTAAAGTAATTTGTATATTTTTTATACTTACCAATGGCCCAGACGGATATGGCCCTCCCATGAGTGGGCACTCATTCCTCCCCACTGAGTTATTATGTAGTACTCTCTTCTACAAAGAATGATGTCACCAATTCTGCTCACTTCCTGATGGCTGCGCATGCGCGGAGAGGAAAAGTATGGAGGACCAGATAGGACTAGCCTTAAAATTGGGAACTTGTTACATGAATACGGAATTACTTGAATTTGGCTTCTTATTTATGATATGTTTTCTCTACTACTGTATAGAGAGACATACATGTAATTCCTTTTAAATTTAATTTCCTTTCACCTTGGATTGCAGGCTTGGGAACTATGTAGGTCTGCTAATTCTGAAGTCCTAGGCCCCCCGCCTTTTTACGATTCAGCTAATCTGGGTCATTGGTTTATAGTATAAAAATATAAATTTAAAGTAATTTGTATATTTTTTATACTTACCATTGGCCCAGACGGATATGGCCCTCCCATGAGTGGGCACTCATTCCTGCCCACTGAGTTATTATGTAGTACTCTCTTCTACAAAGAATGATGGCACCAGTTCTGGTCACTTCCTGATGGCTGCACATGCGCGGAGAGTAAAAGTATGGAGGACCAGATAGGACTTTTAATTTTTGGTTTTGCAAGCAAATTTGGGGGATCGGGGGGTTCAAAATTTGTGTTTGGCCCTTGATAACTTTGAGTTTGCACCAGCTAGTCTGGGCCATTGCCGATATAAGCCAAATTTGATATGTGGTATTATTGAGTCATACGTACTTGATTCATGCAAAAAAAAATGTTCCCATGTCCCTGTGGGACCCCCAGGAGCTAAAAATAGAAATATTTTCAAATGCCCATATTTCCCAAACCACACAGACCAGAGAACTGTTATATGGTATGAAGCACCCTTAGAACCAGTAGAATTGAAAGGTAAAAAAAAAAATGCCATCGGTTGTGTCAGGTGTTCTATAGGGAGGGCATTGAAAAAATGATGAGTCAGCATATTTGCAAAAATTAAAAAAAAAAAATCTCCAGAACCACTGATCAGAATCTTTTTCTATTGGGTATACAGCATCCATGGGCCTGGAGGGGGGGGGGGGGGGGGGGGGGAGGGGGGGATTCAGATACAAGAGTATTAAAATGAAGCGCCTTTTGTTCATATTTCGACTCAATACAGGAGCCCAAATTTTTAACTTAGGGCAATATGGGAATGATGTTTAAAAATCTTCTTCAGATCAATCAGTTAGAATGTATTCATATTTGGCATACAACATCTTTAGGAGGTGGGGGGGCAGTTTCAAACTTGTTCATTTCAGGTCTCTGGGTTAATATTTGGCCTCCCTATGGTAGTCCGAATTTTAACCTCGTGCAATATGAGGGAATTTCTTTAAAAATCTTCTTCAGATCCACCAGTCAGAATGCTTTCATATTTGGTATACAACATCTGTAGGGGGGTGAGATTCAATTTTGTTGAAATCAAGTGCCTGGGTTAATATTTGGGCTCCCTATGGTAGCCCAAATTTTAACTTAGTGATATATGGGGGAATTTCTTTGAAAATTTTCTTCAGATCCACCAGTCAGAATGCTTTCATATTTGGTATACAGCATTTCTAGGGGGGTGAGATTCATAATTCATATTTGGACACCATATGGAAGCCCGAATTTTAACTTAGTGCAATATGAGGAAATTTCTTTAAAAATCTTCCTCTTCAGTTCCACCAGTCAGAATGCCTCCTGTGTGAGTACAATTTTAACTTGGTGCAATATGAGGGAATTTCTTTAAAATCTTCTTCTCCAGACCCATCTCTTAGAATGTTTTGATATTTGGTATACAACATCTCTAGAGGGGTCAGATGCAAGTTTGTTCAAATCAAGTCCCTGAGTTAATATTTGGGATTTTTTATGGGAGCCTGAATTTTAACATAGTGCAATATGAGGTAATTTCTTCTCCAGATCCACCAGTCACAAGCTTTTATATTTGGTATACAACAGCTCTAGGTGGATGGTAACCTCCCAAAACTTCTACAGCCAAAACTTCTACAGTCTAAAACAACACATTTCAGGGTCCAAGGCATGATTAATATTGTGCATGTTACCTTAACTTGTGAATGGGATTGTCCAATTAAATAAAAACACAGTATGTGAAAAATGGGTTGTTTATTATTAATTTTATGATAAGGCGCATATAAATTTTGAGTTGTTTTGAATTTTGATACAAAATTAAATACAAGTAGTTCATAATAAATAGAAGTAGCTTTGTTTTTAGTATTTTTAGGTTTAGGTAAAGGGTCAACCTCAACCTAATCTCAGAAGATGACCTACAGCATCTAAAAATTCTAAGTTTGTCTTTTGTCCTCTATTTACCTGCTCCTTCAAATGACCTAAACGATTTTCCGTTTCTGTGTAGACACGTTTTCTGCTTGGTGGGGCTGCACCAAAATCTAATTGGCCAATTTTTGCTCTGTCTGGATTTTCTACTTTTTTATGACTTCAATAAAACGGTAAATGTTGGGATGACAGTGAGGTAATGTCCTGTTCAGTCGGTTATGAAACCCTTCTAGATTGTTGTTAGTTCATGGTCCAGTTGTGAGGTTATGATTCCACATGTAGATTGGGTACCTTGCATCATCGTCAACCCAGGTAGTCACTATGTAGTCATTGAAGTCTGTAGCTCTTGAGACCTCTGGTGTAGAGCTCATGACATCAACTCAAGTGTCTTGTATAGTATTTTCGGGAAAGAGTGCTAGACCAGCAGCCCTACGGACCCATTTTTGTACCTCAGTGTCCTCTTTGTATTGGACAGCTAGCCCAAGCTGTTGTGTCTTCCTCCAAATGGCTTGACAATAGTGGAAAAAAACACCCTTTTATTTCGGCACTGAGAAATTCTCTCTCAACTGCACGTATCGCTGCAAGTTCAAAGTCAGTTTGTGCACAGCTTGGGGTTAAAGAACAATTTAGTCTTTGTTGTATTTCCATCTTGAGCCGGCTGAAAAGTCTTTCATATGTTGTTGCCTGTCGATCTGGTAGCAGAGCAAATACAAGTGGATATGTGGTTGAACCAGTACGTGCATGTATAATGTAAACTTTTCCAAAGATCAGGAGAAGATGTGAATGTTCCATCCATATATATGGTTTCAGCTGACTGAAGTGACTCAAGGTATTCAGTGGTGGAAAAAGGCAGAATTTTGTCATCCTCACCATCTGTGAAAAGAAGAAATGGTCGTCCATATAATGTCATTGTCCAGTGTCCATCAAGATTGACCTCTGACCTGGTTTGTGATAAAGTGGGTATAGTCTTCCGCCTATGTCTTTATAAGGCACTACTTATTGATGGAAATGAAGGAAGCTGGTGAACTTCATTCGGGTTTTGTCTTGCTACCTCCGTGTTGTACATAGTGTGCATCTGTGTAGTTTCGTCTCTGGCTCTCTTTCTCACAGAACTCGCGAATCTGACTCGGTTGTTGTCTTCTGGGCCCTGTGAATGTTCAGTTACATTTTTAAAAATATCTCCCACAGTTGTGCAACGTCCTTTACATGTAGACAATACACACTTCCAATGGATGCATGTCTTTCTAGCAACATTCTTGTTATACAAATATCCATCTAGGAGTACTTGGGAAGTTCCTTTCTGTGACATAACGGACTCTACTTTTCTCAAACCAGCCATTCTGATATTTTTGATGACATGAAATGAAGAGATACTTCATTATATACCATTTTTTAAACTCATCACAATTATATTCACTGACTAAAATTCACTTTATTTAATATTATTTTGTGATTTGTTGTTACTAAATACACATACAACTCATCAAATTTTATTATTAAGATGAGCAGTTATTTTAGGGGATCTCCTAATCACTGTTTGGTTTGTTCCATTGCAAAAATAGGTGTGAACAATTAACTGATCAATCACAGTGTAGAAGTTCTGGGTTGTAGAAGTTTTGGCTGTAGAAGTTTTGGGAGATAACCTTTGGCCCCCCTATGGTAGCCCGAATTTCAGCTTAGTGCAATATGAGGAAATTTCTATAAAATCTTCTTCAGATCCTCCTTTCAGAATGCTTTCTTATTTGGTATACAGAATCCTGGTGGTGGAAGGGAAGGGCTCAGACTCAAGTTTATTAAAGTTAAGTTCCAAGGTTGATATTTGAACTCCCTAGTTTTGCATTACTGGAAATATGAGCATTATGTCTGTGGTAGCATCCCAGTGCTAGAAAAAAAATTATCTGGCATGGACAACAGAGTTATAAATAATTAAATAATTTCATTCATCTGTAGTGTTAATTAGCTATAGATGCTAATTAAATCCTTCTTTAAACAACTACTGTCAGGTGAACCTCTTGTCATGGGTCTCCTTGTATTGATGTGGAATTGCTTGTTTTGTTTACTTTTTTTTATTTTATTATTGCATCTGTTTTGAGATGATGTGTTTATTATTTGTGCTTGTAACAGTGAAAGTAGATCTGAAAAGAGAAAAACAAAGAAAAACAAAAAAAATAACATTTTTAGGTTGGTCATGTAGGTGTAGGACACAAAGAAATTTATATTTTTATTTTTACAGAAGACACAGAAGAGCTTGGTCATTTTAATTTTGATAATTTTTTTTTTCTGTTCAGAAACACAGGCACAGGTTTAAGCCCAGAGTGAGTGGTAAAGATTTTGACAAAACAAAAGATACTGACAAGTTCAATAAAAATCCCAAGAAAACTATAGTTGGTCCAACAAGAATATATGACATATCTCGTCTTATGACTGTACATAAGCAACTGGCTGAAAATTACATGTAAGTAATGTAGTAGAGTTCTTTCCTAAATGTTTTGCGAAAAATATTTAATGTTTTACTCATGTAGCTGGAGATTGTAATATTGATTTTCCTCATCGCACTTCGTAAATAATAAAGACAAAATTTTGTATCCCTGATTATCAGTCTTTATTTATATATCCAGCTGCTAAATACTGCTGAAACAAATAGCAGATTCTAGGGTTTGAATATTTATACAAAGCATTTGAATAGTATTTAAATATTGTGTGGGGATTGGAGGCTGTAGGGTGTGAAGGGGGTGGGGTGCATATGTAAGGTGACATTGATATATATGAAGGTATATGTCTTTTTACTACAATCTTCTGCAATAAGGCCATTAGGTAATGTATTGGTGTATTGTCTTCACCAGATGTTCAACATCAACAAATTAACTTATAGCCTTCCTGTATAATTCTCCACTAATATATGTTGAGCCTTCCAGAGTCAGCATTAATTCACAAAAATTCTCTGTGGTTTCAATCAAAAAGACCAAGAAGAGAGTGATAATTTTGCTGTAATGTAAAGTAATGTCCAAATTATTAATTTTCTTCCTCAAGGAGCCACATCGTTAAGTTACTAGAATACAACAAAATGACCAAATTCCTGTTAATTGCATTACTCCCGTTAACTCCTGTTAATTAAATATTTTTTACCAGAAAAGTGGATATAGAATTAACAGGATTCTTCTCTATCAAGTAATGTTAGTGATGGGACAAATTTGCTTCATGTTTGCTTACATCTTGGAATGGCAGTGTTCAACATGCAAAAATTAGGTCACTCATACCCATATTTATGGTTAACTGCATTTATGAGAATATCTTGAACAACTTGTCCGGAGCACTTTGTGACAGAAAACTCCAGGACAAAACACTTTATGGGCAGATTCTTATCTCCAGTCACAGGGACATATGTGCCTTTCCCAGCCATTCTTGCTACCAGATGCAAACAATAGCTCTGTTAGATTCACCACACCTAGCTAGTTTACTATATTGCCTCACTTTGAGGAGCACTCTCTATCTTTTGAGTGGAACCATAAACATTTTTTCTAGTGCTGAGACAGTTGACCTATTTTTGTAATCAGCTAACATGTGGCCTCAACTGAATGATAAACTGTTATCCACAACCTTTCTGAGATTCAGACTGAACCAATGCTGACCCTGATTGTGTGGAGTTTGTACATGGGGAGTCTGACATTTTCTTGCCGCAGCTTGGGTACTCTGGCTTCCTCCACCTGTAAAACTGTTCGACCCTAGCTGTCGAAAGTGTTGTTAAACCTTCTGTAGTGTATGTAGAATCAAACCTTGAGTAGATTAGGATTTATATTAAGAAGGCACGGTTTGTTTTTGAAGGCAGGAAGAGATTTGTTGTTCATTGATGCATATCTCTTTTTCACGTTGGCTGCAGGGAGCTATCGCCATTGCTTATGAGAGACTTAATCCAGAAGATGGGATATCTTATGGTTTTAATACTCATGAAGTTAGAGCCCTGGAGTTTTATGGGTCTAACTCATTGTCCGAGTTGAACTGAAGTAAAGCAGGTTTTGAAAAATCATTCTTCTTTATCTTAGCCCTTTACCTTACGCAAGTAGGTGATCACATTTACAAAAAACAAAAAAATTCCTCAATGATTACAAAAATTTATTTATTGCTAATGACCTCTCATTGGAACAAGCTGAACTATGTTTTTGTGTTTAAAAGAGAATAAATACTAAAATTCAAATAGTGATTTTTGTGAAGAGCTCTCACTGTTGAGTTGGGTAAATGGTTAAGCTATCCAAGGATTCTTCTTTCTGTATATTATGCAAATGCTCGTGAAAAATAAAACTTTCAGGTCATCACTCATGAGATAATTCCTGATATTCATTAAAGTAGCTTACATACCCTCTGTATATTGATTATGACACATACAGTACAGTCACCGTGGGAGGGCATTTTTCCATATGTCAACAGTGGTTGTGGAAAACCGTGGGCAAATAACCTTTTAACTGCCCACAGAAATTTCTGTGGACAGAGATTTTTCTAGACCGTGGGCATGCTACCTACTTAAGTAGGTAGCATGCCCATGGAATTAATAACTAACACGGCAATTCCCGTGGAGTCCACATGATTTGACTTTTTATTACACTACTATAATATTTATGTTACGTAATTTTTCTACATGACAGCAATAAAAAATCTGTTAACATCGGAACGAGGTCAAAATATCAGACTAGTTTCTGTTCTCCCCTGTCATGACAAATTCCCGGGATAATCCAACTGATCAAAATGCAGAAACTAAAAAGCTTGTGGATCATGTGATATTTATCTACTACTGTTTGCCATTTGTTAACCCTTTACCTAACGCTATTAGTAGACGACACTCGTGAAAACAATTCTTGTGTAACTACAAATTTTGGGGGGGTGCGGTGGCTCAGTTGGTAGAGGTGCAGGCTGCAAGCTGAGAGGTCCTCAGTTCGAATCCCACCTGCGGCAACCACGTTGTGTCCTTGGGCAAGACACTTCACCCCCATTGCCCACGTGGGGGCATGGTGACGTTGTGTACTGAGGCGTACTGCACGTCGATGGTGCACCTGTCTTCAACCAATGCTAACCCTGCTTGTGTGGAGTTAGTATGTTGGGGAGCTGACAGTTTCTCACCATTACTCGGTGGTTCTCTCCAGGTACTCCGGCTTCCTCCACCCGTAAAAGTATCACGGTCATGCTTAGCCATTGTGCAGAAATATGTGAACTTAAACACCAATAAATAAATAAATAACTACAAATTTTCATTTTTTGCTTCCAAAACATAGGTTATGACCCTCATTGGAATGAGCGTGATGTGCACGTTCGAATGAGGGGGTCATAACCTATGTTTTGGAAGCATAAAATGAAAATTTATAATAGATTGAATGGCAATTTTTTGCGCTGGATTTTTTGGCCGTTACGTTAGGTAAAGGGTTAAATGAAAAAGGAGGGATATTTCCGCCAATTATGAATTTATCGTCACCAAATAAGGCCTCTCCAGTTCCCCCTCACGGCGTCATTTTTATCTTCACCTTCCACAAAGTTCCGGTTCGTTTTCGCGAAAGCTACTGGCTGTCTTCGAAATTCGAATGAAGAGTTGAGAGTTTAATTGACTGTTGTGCTCCGACTCAAAACGGAGGAACGCCGAGAGCACCTTTTGACGAGAAGTTTACCCAATCATTTATACCCATGTTGCTTCTTCTACCCCAAGCATTGGTTACTGGGTTATAATCCACCAGTAAACCAGGGCTTGTTTACCACAATGAACAAGCACTGCTTCACTTCCCGGGATCCTCGCGGGGGTCAGTCCATTACAGGTGGGAGAAGCACCTTACCAATACCTGATGTTGGTTTTTAGCTCACCAACTTTAGTTGTGTGAGCTTATGGCATGGCTTGATCGGAAGTCGCCAGCGTACGTGTCCAATAATGTTAAAGTTTCTGTTTAGGTCACTTATTCGCCCTATTTTCTTATCATGGCTTTTATAATGCTGCTATATGATGATTATTATAATTTTACCTTGATTTAACCCCTCATACCCTACATTTTAGCCATTTTTCTTGACATTTTTAGTTGCGTTTAGTTTTCTGTTTAGCTCAGAATTTCATGTTTAACTAAGTGTTTAGGTCAGCTGCTGTGCTCCTTCTCTTCCAATGGCACTTATTTTCATCATACATGTTCCTCAGTATCATTGTTCCATGATTAACCCCTCATACCCTGCATTTTAAACATTTTTCTTGACATTTTTAGTTGCATTTAGTTTTCTGTTTAGTTCGGAATTTCATGTTTAACTTAGTGTTTAGGCTGTGCTCCTTCTCTTCCCATGGCACTTATATTCATCATACATGTTCCTCAGCATCATTGTTCCATGATTAACCCCTCATACACTGCATTTTAAGCATTTTTCTTGACATTTTTAGTTGCATTTAGTTTCCTGGTTAGCTCGGAATTTCATGTTTAACTTAGTGTTTAGGGCAGCTGCTGTGCTCCTTCTCTTCCCATGGCACTTATATTCATTATGTATGTTCCTCAGTATCATTGTTCCATGATTAACCCCTCATATCCTGCATTTTAAACATTTTTCTTGACATTTTTAGTTGTGTTTCGTTTTCTGTTTAGCTCGGAATTTCATGTTTAACTTAGTGTTTAAGTCAGCTGCTGTGCTCCTTCTCTTCCCATGGCACTTATATTCATCATACATGTTCCTCAGTATCATTGTTTCATGATTAACCCCTCATACCCTGCATTTTAAACATTTTTCTTGACATTTTTAGCTGCTTTTAGTTTTCTGTTTAGCTTGGAATTTCATGTTTAACTTAGTATTTAGGTCAGCTGCTGTGCTCCTTCTCTTCCCATGGCACTTATATTCATCATACGTGTTCCTCAGTATCATTGTTCTATGATTAACCCCTCATACCCTGCATTTTAAACATTTTTCTTGACATTTTTTGTTGTGTTTCGTTTTCTGTTTAGCTCGTAATTTCATGTTTAACTTAGTGTTTAGGTCAGCTGCTGTGCTCCTTCTCTTCCCATGGCACTTATATTCATCATACATGTTCCTCAGTATCATTGTTCCATGATTAACCCCTCATACCCTGCATTTTAAACATTTTTCTTGACATTTTTAGTTGCATTTAGTTTTCTGTTTAGTTCGGAATTTCATGTTTAACTTAGTGTTTAGGTCAGCTGCTGTGCTCCTTCTCTTCCCATGGCACTTGTATTCATTATACATGTTCCTCAGTATCATTGTTCCATGATTAACCTCCCTCATACCCTGCATTTTAAATGTTTTTCTTGACATTTTTAGTTGCGTTTAGTTTTCTGTTTAGCTCAGAATTTCATGTTTAACTAAGTGTTTAGGTCAGCTGCTGTGCTCCTTCTCTTTCCATGGCACTTATATTCATTATACATGTTCCTCAATATCATTGTTCAATGATTAACCCCTCATACCTGCATTTTAAATGTTTTTCTTCACATTTTTAGTTGTGTTTAGTTTTCTGTTTAGCTCAGAATTTCATGTTTAACTAAGTGTTTAGGTCAGCTGCTGTGCTCCTTCTCTTCCCATGGCACTTATATTCATCATACATGTTCCTCAGTATCATTGTTTCATGATTAACCCCTCATACCCTACATTATAGCCATTTTTCTTGACATTTTTAGTTGCATTTAGAATTCTGTTCAGTTCGGAATTTCATGTTTAACTTAGTGTTTAGGTCAGCTGCTGTGCTCCTTCTCTTCCCATGGCACTTGTATTCATTATACATGTTCCTCAGTATCATTGTTCCATGATTAACCCCTCATACCCTGCATTTTAAACATTTTTCTTGACATTTTTAGTTGCATTTAGAATTCTGTTCAGTTCGGAATTTCATGTTTAACTAAGTGTTTAGGTCAGCTGCTGTGCTCCTTCTCTTTCCATGGCACTTATATTCATTATACATGTTCCTCAATATCATTGTTCAATGATTAACCCCTCATACCTGCATTTTAAATGTTTTTCTTCACATTTTTAGTTGTGTTTAGTTTTCTGTTTAGCTCAGAATTTCATGTTTAACTAAGTGTTTTAGTGAGCTGCTGTGCTCCTTCTCTTCCAATGGCACTTATATTCATCATACATGTTCCTCAGTATCATTGTTCCATGATTAACCCCTCATACCCTGCATTTTAAACATTTTTCTTGACATTTTTAGTTGCATTTAGAATTCTGTTCAGTTCGGAATTTCATGTTTAACTTAGTGTTTAGGTCAGCTGCTGTGCTCCTTCTCTTCCCATGGCACTTGTATTCATTATACATGTTCCTCAGTATCATTGTTCCATGATTAACCCCACTCATACCCTGCATTTTAAACATTTTTCTTGACATTTTTAGTTGCGTTTAGTTTTCTGTTTAACTCAGACTTTCATGTTTAACTAAGTGTTTAGGTCAGCTGCTGTGCTCCTTCTCTTTCCATGGCACTTATATTCATTATACATGGTCCTCAGTATCATTGATCCATGATTAACCCCTCATACCCTGCATTTTAAACGTTTTTCTTCACATTTTTAGTTTTGTTTAGTTTTCTGTTTAGCTCAGAATTTCATGTTTAACTAGGTGTTTAGGTCAGCTGCTGTGCTCCTTCTCTTCCCATGTCACTTATATTCATCATACATGTTCCTCAGTATCATTGTTTTATGATTAGCCCCTCATACCCTGCATTTTAAACATTTTCTTGACATTTTTAGCTGCGTTTAGTTTTCTGTTTAGCTTGGAATTTCATGTTTAACTTAGTGTTTAGGTCAGCTGCTGTGCTCCTTCTCTTCCCATGGCACTTGTATTCATTATACATGTTCCTCAGTATCATTGTTCCATGATTAACCCCACTCATACCCTGCATTTTAAACATTTTTCTTGACATTTTTAGTTGCGTTTAGTTTTCTGTTTAACTCAGACTTTCATGTTTAACTAAGTGTTTAGGTCAGCTGCTGTGCTCCTTCTCTTTCCATGGCACTTATATTCATTATACATGGTCCTCAGTATCATTGATCCATGATTAACCCCTCATACCCTGCATTTTAAACGTTTTTCTTCACATTTTTAGTTTTGTTTAGTTTTCTGTTTAGCTCAGAATTTCATGTTTAACTAGGTGTTTAGGTCAGCTGCTGTGCTCCTTCTCTTCCCATGTCACTTATATTCATCATACATGTTCCTCAGTATCATTGTTTTATGATTAGCCCCTCATACCCTGCATTTTAAACATTTTCTTGACATTTTTAGCTGCGTTTAGTTTTCTGTTTAGCTTGGAATTTCATGTTTAACTTAGTGCTTAGGTCAGCTGCTGTGCTCCTTCTCTTCCCATGGCACTTATATTCATCATACGTGTTCCTCAGTATCATTGTTCCATGATTAACCCCTCATACCCTGCATTTTAAACATTTTTCTTGACATTTTTAGTTGCGTTTAGTTTTCTGTTTAGCTCGGAATTTCATGTTTAACTTAGTGTTTAGGTCAGCTGCTGTGCTCCTTCTCTTCCCATGGCACTTATATTCATCATACATGTTCCTCAGCATCATTGTTCCATGATTAACCCCTCATACACTGCATTTTAAGCATTTTTCTTGACATTTTTAGTTGCATTTAGTTTCCTGGTTAGCTCGGAATTTCATGTTTAACTTAGTGTTTAGGGCAGCTGCTGTGCTCCTTCTCTTCCCATGGCACTTACATTCATTATGTATGTTCCTCAGTATCATTGTTCCATGATTAACCCCTCATATACTGCATTTTAAACATTTTTCTTGACATTTTTAGTTGTGTTTCTTTTTCTGTTTAGCTCGGAATTTCATGTTTAACTTAGTGTTTAGGTCAGCTGCTGTGCTCCTTCTCTTCCCATGGCACTTATATTCATCATACATGTTCCTCAGTATCATTATTTCATGATTAACCTCTCATACCCTGCATTTTAAACATTTTTCTTGACATTTTTAGCTGCTTTTAGTTTTCTGTTTAGCTTGGAATTTCATGTTTAACTTAGTATTTAGGTCAGCTGCTGTGCTCCTTCTCTTCCCATGGCACTTATATTCATCATACGTGGTCCTCAGTATCATTGATCCATGATTAACCCCTCATACCCTGCATTTTAAACGTTTTTCTTCACATTTTTAGTTTTGTTTAGTTTTCTGTTTAGCTCAGAATTTCATGTTTAACTAGGTGTTTAGGTCAGCTGCTGTGCTCCTTCTCTTCCCATGTCACTTATATTCATCATACATGTTCCTCAGTATCATTGTTTTATGATTAGCCCCTCATACCCTGCATTTTAAACATTTTCTTGACATTTTTAGCTGCGTTTAGTTTTCTGTTTAGCTTGGAATTTCATGTTTAACTTAGTGCTTAGGTCAGCTGCTGTGCTCCTTCTCTTCCCATGGCACTTATATTCATCATACGTGTTCCTCAGTATCATTGTTCCATGATTAACCCCTCATACCCTGCATTTTAAACATTTTTCTTGACATTTTTAGTTGCGTTTAGTTTTCTGTTTAGCTCGGAATTTCATGTTTAACTTAGTGTTTAGGTCAGCTGCTGTGCTCCTTCTCTTCCCATGGCACTTATATTCATCATACATGTTCCTCAGCATCATTGTTCCATGATTAACCCCTCATACACTGCATTTTAAGCATTTTTCTTGACATTTTTAGTTGCATTTAGTTTCCTGGTTAGCTCGGAATTTCATGTTTAACTTAGTGTTTAGGGCAGCTGCTGTGCTCCTTCTCTTCCCATGGCACTTACATTCATTATGTATGTTCCTCAGTATCATTGTTCCATGATTAACCCCTCATATACTGCATTTTAAACATTTTTCTTGACATTTTTAGTTGTGTTTCTTTTTCTGTTTAGCTCGGAATTTCATGTTTAACTTAGTGTTTAGGTCAGCTGCTGTGCTCCTTCTCTTCCCATGGCACTTATATTCATCATACATGTTCCTCAGTATCATTATTTCATGATTAACCTCTCATACCCTGCATTTTAAACATTTTTCTTGACATTTTTAGCTGCTTTTAGTTTTCTGTTTAGCTTGGAATTTCATGTTTAACTTAGTATTTAGGTCAGCTGCTGTGCTCCTTCTCTTCCCATGGCACTTATATTCATCATACGTGTTCCTCAGTATCATTGTTCCATGATTAACCCCTCATATCCTGCATTTTAAACATTTTTCTTGACATTTTTAGTTGTGTTTCGTTTTCTGTTTAGCTCGGAATTTCATGTTTAACTAAGTGTTTAGGTCAGCTGCTGTGCTCCTTCTCTTCCAATGGCACTTATTTTCATCATACATGTTCCTCAGTATCATTGTTCCATGATTAACCCCTCATACCCTGCATTTTAAACATTTTTCTTGACATTTTTAGTTGCATTTAGTTTTCTGTTTAGTTCGGAATTTCATGTTTAACTTAGTGTTTAGGCTGTGCTCCTTCTCTTCCCATGGCACTTATATTCATCATACATGTTCCTCAGCATCATTGTTCCATGATTAACCCCTCATACACTGCATTTTAAGCATTTTTCTTGACATTTTTAGTTGCATTTAGTTTCCTGGTTAGCTCGGAATTTCATGTTTAACTTAGTGTTTAGGGCAGCTGCTGTGCTCCTTCTCTTCCCATGGCACTTATATTCATTATGTATGTTCCTCAGTATCATTGTTCCATGATTAACCCCTCATATCCTGCATTTTAAACATTTTTCTTGACATTTTTAGTTGTGTTTCGTTTTCTGTTTAGCTCGGAATTTCATGTTTAACTTAGTGTTTAAGTCAGCTGCTGTGCTCCTTCTCTTCCCATGGCACTTATATTCATCATACATGTTCCTCAGTATCATTGTTTCATGATTAACCCCTCATACCCTGCATTTTAAACATTTTTCTTGACATTTTTAGCTGCTTTTAGTTTTCTGTTTAGCTTGGAATTTCATGTTTAACTTAGTATTTAGGTCAGCTGCTGTGCTCCTTCTCTTCCCATGGCACTTATATTCATCATACGTGTTCCTCAGTATCATTGTTCTATGATTAACCCCTCATACCCTGCATTTTAAACATTTTTCTTGACATTTTTTGTTGTGTTTCGTTTTCTGTTTAGCTCGTAATTTCATGTTTAACTTAGTGTTTAGGTCAGCTGCTGTGCTCCTTCTCTTCCCATGGCACTTATATTCATCATACATGTTCCTCAGTATCATTGTTCCATGATTAACCCCTCATACCCTGCATTTTAAACATTTTTCTTGACATTTTTAGTTGCATTTAGTTTTCTGTTTAGTTCGGAATTTCATGTTTAACTTAGTGTTTAGGTCAGCTGCTGTGCTCCTTCTCTTCCCATGGCACTTGTATTCATTATACATGTTCCTCAGTATCATTGTTCCATGATTAACCCCCCTCATACCCTGCATTTTAAACGTTTTTCTTGACATTTTTAGTTGCGTTTAGTTTTCTGTTTAGCTCAGAATTTCATGTTTAACTAAGTGTTTAGGTCAGCTGCTGTGCTCCTTCTCTTTCCATGGCACTTATATTCATTATACATGTTCCTCAATATCATTGTTCAATGATTAACCCCTCATAACTGCATTTTAAATGTTTTTCGTCACATTTTTAGTTGTGTTTAGTTTTCTGTTTAGCTCAGAATTTCATGTTTAACTAAGTGTTTAGGTCAGCTGCTGTGCTCCTTCTCTTCCCATGGCACTTATATTCATCATACATGTTCCTCAGTATCATTGTTTCATGATTAACCCCTCATACCCTACATTATAGCCATTTTTCTTGACATTTTTAGTTGCGTTTAGTTTTCTGTTTAACTCAGAATTTCATGTTTAACTAAGTGTTTTAGTGAGCTGCTGTGCTCCTTCTCTTCCAATGGCACTTATATTCATCATACATGTTCCTCAGTATCATTGTTCCATGATTAACCCCTCATACCCTGCATTTTAAACATTTTTCTTGACATTTTTAGTTGCATTTAGAATTCTGTTTAGTTCGGAATTTCATGTTTAACTTAGTGTTTAGGTCAGCTGCTGTGCTCCTTCTCTTCCCATGGCACTTGTATTCATTATACATGTTCCTCAGTATCATTGTTCCATGATTAACCCCACTCATACCCTGCATTTTAAACATTTTTCTTGACATTTTTAGTTGCGTTTAGTTTTCTGTTTAACTCAGACTTTCATGTTTAACTAAGTGTTTAGGTCAGCTGCTGTGCTTCTTCTCTTTCCATGGCACTTATATTCATTATACATGGTCCTCAGTATCATTGATCCATGATTAACCCCTCATACCCTGCATTTTAAACGTTTTTCTTCACATTTTTAGTTTTGTTTAGTTTTCTGTTTAGCTCAGAATTTCATGTTTAACTAGGTGTTTAGGTCAGCTGCTGTGCTCCTTCTCTTCCCATGGCACTTATATTCATCATACATGTTCCTCAGTATCATTATTTCATGATTAACCTCTCATACCCTGCATTTTAAACATTTTTCTTGACATTTTTAGCTGCTTTTAGTTTTCTGTTTAGCTTGGAATTTCATGTTTAACTTAGTATTTAGGTCAGCTGCTGTGCTCCTTCTCTTCCCATGGCACTTATATTCATCATACGTGTTCCTCAGTATCATTGTTCTATGATTAACCCCTCATACCTGCATTTTAAACATTTTTCTTGACATTTTTTGTTGTGTTTCGTTTTCTGTTTAGCTCGGAATTTCATGTTTAACTTAGTGTTTAGGTCAGCTGCTGTGCTCCTTCTCTTCCCATGGCACTTGTATTCATTATACATGTTCCTCAGTATCATTGTTCCATGATTAACCCCCCTCATACCCTGCATTTTAAACGTTTTTCTTGACATTTTTAGTTGCGTTTAGTTTTCTGTTTAGCTCAGAATTTCATGTTTAACTAAGTGTTTAGCTCAGCTGCTGTGCTCCTTCTCTTTCCATGGCACTTATATTCATTATACATGTTCCTCAGTATCATTGTTCAATGATTAACCCCTCATACCCTGCATTTTAAATGTTTTTCTTCACATTTTTAGTTGTGTTTAGTTTTCTGTTTAGCTCAGAATTTCATGTATAACTAAGTGTTTAGGTCAGCTGCTGTGCTCCTTCTCTTCCCATGGCACTTATATTCATCATATGTGTTCCTCAGTATCATTGTTCCATGATTAACCCCTCATACCCTGCATTTTAAACATTTTTCTTGACATTTTTAGTTGCATTTAGTTTTCTGTTTAGCTCGGAATTTCATGTTTAACTTAGTGTTTAGGTCAGCTGCTGTGCTCCTTCTCTTCCCATGGCACTTATATTCATCATACATGTTCCTCAGTATCATTGTTCCATGATTAACCCCCCCCACACCCTGCATTTTAAACATTTTTTTTGATATTTTTAGTTACGTTTAGTTTTCTGTTTAGCTCAGAATTTCATGTTTAACTAAGTGTTTAGGTCAGCTGCTGTGCTCCTTCTCTTCCCATGGCACTTATATTCATCATACATGTTCCTCAGTATCATTGTTCCATGATTAACCCCTCATACCCTGCATTTTAAACATTTTTCTTGACATTTTTAGTTGCATTTAGTTTTCTGTTTAGCTCGGAATTTCATGTTTAACTTAGTGTTTAGGTCAGCTGCTGTGCTCCTTCTCTTCCCATGGCACTTATATTCATTATACATGTTCCTCAGTATCATTGTTTCATGATTAACCCCTCATACCCTGCATTTTAAACATTTTTCTTGACATTTTTAGTTGCGTTTAGTTTTCTGGTTAGCTCAGAATTTCATGTTTAACTAAGTGTTTAGGTCAGCTGCTGTGCTCCTTCTCTTCCCATGGCACTTATATTCATCATACATGTTCCTCAGTATCATTGTTCCATGATTAACCCCTCATACCCTACATTATAGCCATTTTTAGCTCAACTTTGATGAAGTCAAATTTGAGCTATTGTCATGGCCCGTCGTCCGTCTGTCCGTCTGTCCGTACGTCAACAATTGGCTATGGCTCGGGCTAGAGGTCGTATTTATGAACCGATCTTTACGAAACTTCTTGTGTACCTTTGTTATGACCCTGGGACGGGAACGAGTGTTTTTAGGTGTGGTCCGAAATTCAAGATGGCTGCCAGCGGCCATTTTGTACCGATGATGCAAAAATCAGTTTTTTGTACAGAACTTCTGTATGAAAGTTCTGATTTGAATAAAGTTTTGTATAAATGTTTAGTACCATGGGATACATCACATATAATACGGGTTTTTTTCTCGTGCGTAAATTATGAAAGTTAGACTGACTTTGATTTATTTAGTGTTACTTTCAGAGCTGTAAGTGCCAAGCTGCTATGGCTCGGGCTAGAGGCCGTATTTATGAACCAATCTTTACGAAACTTCTTGGGTACCTTTGTTATGACCCTGGGACGGGAACGAGTGTTTTTGGGTGTGGTCCAAAATTCAAGATGGCTGCCAGTGGCCATTTTGTACCGATGATGCAAAAATCAGTTTTTTGTACAGAACTTCTGTATGAAAGTTCTGATTTGAATAAAGTTTTGTATAAATGTATAGTACAATGGGATACATCACATATAATACGGGTTTTTTTCTCGTGCGTAAATTATGCAAATTAGACTAACTTTGATTTATTTAGTGTTACTTTCAGATCTGTAAGTGCCAAGCTGCTATGGCTCGGGCTAGAGGCCGTATTTATCAACCAATCTTTACGAAACTTCTTGGGTATCTTTGTTATGACTGTGGGACGAGAACGAGTGTTTTTGGGTGCAGTCCCAAATTCCAGATGGCTGCCAGCAGCCATTTTGTACCGACGATGCCGAAATCTGTTTTTTGTGCAGAACTTCCATATGAAAGCTCTGATTTGAATAATTTTTTGTATGAATGTTTAGTACCATGGGATACATTACATATATTACAGGTTTTTTTCTTGTGCGTAAATTATGCAAATTAGGCTAACTTTGATTTATTTAGTGTTACTTTCAGCACTGTGAGTGCAAATCCCAATACGGCTCGGGCTAGAGGCCGTATTTATGAACCGATCTTCACGAAACTTCTTGGGTACCTTTGTTATCACTGTGGGACAAGAAGGAGTGTTTTTGGGTCCAGTCTGAAATTCAAGATGGCCGCTAGCAGCCATTTTGTTCAAAATTAAGTGCAATCAGATTTTTGCACAGAACTTCCAAATGAAAGATCTGATTTGAATAAATTTTTGTATGAATGTTTAGTACCATGGGATACATTACATATAATACAGAGTTTTTCTCGTGAATAAATTATGCAAATTAGGGGTCCGGGTGGGACTTAGAAAATTTTGGACCAAAATCCGGAAATTAGTTTTTTGGTTTTTTATGCGTTTTGGTCAATTTTAAGACAAAAAAAAAAAAAATTTTTTTACACTGAAAATTTGGGGTCCGGGTGGGACTTGGAAAATTTTGGACCAAAATCCGGAAATTAGTTTTTTGTGTTTTGATGCATTTTGGTCAATTTTAAGAAGAAGAAGAAAAAATTTTAGTCTGAAAATATTTTGTTTGGGACTGAAAATTTCCACACAAAAATAATAATCTACAATAATTGGTCTTAATCTGTAGTCCATTACAGTCACCTTGTAATTCTTTTATTATTGTTGACTGGGCCAAAACAAATACTAATTCCTGTCATATTCATTATTCAGTTGTCTTGGTCACAGCAAGTACTAATTCCTGTCATATCCAAGTTGAGCTACAGAGTCATTGACTCTTTCATTCTTGACATTTTTAGTTGCGTTTAGTTTTCTGTTTAACTCAGAATTTCATGTTTAACTAAGTGTTTAAGTCAGCTGCTGTGCTCCTTCTCTTTCAATGGCATTTATATTCATCATACATGTTCCTCAGTATCATTGTTCCATGATTAACCCCTCATACCCTGCATTTTAAACATTTTCTTGACATTTTTAGCTGCGTTTAGTTTTCTGTTTAGCTTGGAATTTCATGTTTAACTTAGTGCTTAGGTCAGCTGCTGTGCTCCTTCTCTTCCCATGGCACTTATATTCATCATACGTGTTCCTCAGTATCATTGTTCCATGATTAACCCCTCATACCCTGCATTTTAAACATTTTTCTTGACATTTTTAGTTGCGTTTAGTTTTCTGTTTAGCTCGGAATTTCATGTTTAACTTAGTGTTTAGGTCAGCTGCTGTGCTCCTTCTCTTCCCATGGCACTTATATTCATCATACATGTTCTTCAGCATCATTGTTCCATGATTAACCCCTCATACACTGCATTTTAAGCATTTTTCTTGACATTTTTAGTTGCATTTAGTTTCCTGGTTAGCTCGGAATTTCATGTTTAACTTAGTGTTTAGGGCAGCTGCTGTGCTCCTTCTCTTCCCATGGCACTTATATTCATTATGTATGTTCCTCAGTATCATTGTTCCATGATTAACCCCTCATATCCTGCATTTTAAACATTTTTCTTGACATTTTTAGTTGTGTTTCTTTTTCTGTTTAGCTCGGAATTTCATGTTTAACTTAGTGTTTAGGTCAGCTGCTGTGCTCCTTCTCTTCCCATGGCACTTATATTCATCATACATGTTCCTCAGTATCATTATTTCATGATTAACCTCTCATACCCTGCATTTTAAACATTTTTCTTGACATTTTTAGCTGCTTTTAGTTTTCTGTTTAGCTTGGAATTTCATGTTTAACTTAGTATTTAGGTCAGCTGCTGTGCTCCTTCTCTTCCCATGGCACTTATATTCATCATACGTGTTCCTCAGTATCATTGTTCCATGATTAACCCCTCATATCCTGCATTTTAAACATTTTTCTTGACATTTTTAGTTGTGTTTCGTTTTCTGTTTAGCTCGGAATTTCATGTTTAACTAAGTGTTTAGGTCAGCTGCTGTGCTCCTTCTCTTCCAATGGCACTTATTTTCATCATACATGTTCCTCAGTATCATTGTTCCATGATTAACCCCTCATACCCTGCATTTTAAACATTTTTCTTGACATTTTTAGTTGCATTTAGTTTTCTGTTTAGTTCGGAATTTCATGTTTAACTTAGTGTTTAGGCTGTGCTCCTTCTCTTCCCATGGCACTTATATTCATCATACATGTTCCTCAGCATCATTGTTCCATGATTAACCCCTCATACACTGCATTTTAAGCATTTTTCTTGACATTTTTAGTTGCATTTAGTTTCCTGGTTAGCTCGGAATTTCATGTTTAACTTAGTGTTTAGGGCAGCTGCTGTGCTCCTTCTCTTCCCATGGCACTTATATTCATTATGTATGTTCCTCAGTATCATTGTTCCATGATTAACCCCTCATATCCTGCATTTTAAACATTTTTCTTGACATTTTTAGTTGTGTTTCGTTTTCTGTTTAGCTCGGAATTTCATGTTTAACTTAGTGTTTAAGTCAGCTGCTGTGCTCCTTCTCTTCCCATGGCACTTATATTCATCATACATGTTCCTCAGTATCATTGTTTCATGATTAACCCCTCATACCCTGCATTTTAAACATTTTTCTTGACATTTTTAGCTGCTTTTAGTTTTCTGTTTAGCTTGGAATTTCATGTTTAACTTAGTATTTAGGTCAGCTGCTGTGCTCCTTCTCTTCCCATGGCACTTATATTCATCATACGTGTTCCTCAGTATCATTGTTCTATGATTAACCCCTCATACCCTGCATTTTAAACATTTTTCTTGACATTTTTTGTTGTGTTTCGTTTTCTGTTTAGCTCGTAATTTCATGTTTAACTTAGTGTTTAGGTCAGCTGCTGTGCTCCTTCTCTTCCCATGGCACTTATATTCATCATACATGTTCCTCAGTATCATTGTTCCATGATTAACCCCTCATACCCTGCATTTTAAACATTTTTCTTGACATTTTTAGTTGCATTTAGTTTTCTGTTTAGTTCGGAATTTCATGTTTAACTTAGTGTTTAGGTCAGCTGCTGTGCTCCTTCTCTTCCCATGGCACTTGTATTCATTATACATGTTCCTCAGTATCATTGTTCCATGATTAACCCCCCTCATACCCTGCATTTTAAACGTTTTTCTTGACATTTTTAGTTGCGTTTAGTTTTCTGTTTAGCTCAGAATTTCATGTTTAACTAAGTGTTTAGGTCAGCTGCTGTGCTCCTTCTCTTTCCATGGCACTTATATTCATTATACATGTTCCTCAATATCATTGTTCAATGATTAACCCCTCATAACTGCATTTTAAATGTTTTTCTTCACATTTTTAGTTGTGTTTAGTTTTCTGTTTAGCTCAGAATTTCATGTTTAACTAAGTGTTTAGGTCAGCTGCTGTGCTCCTTCTCTTCCCATGGCACTTATATTCATCATACATGTTCCTCAGTATCATTGTTTCATGATTAACCCCTCATACCCTACATTATAGCCATTTTTCTTGACATTTTTAGTTGCGTTTAGTTTTCTGTTTAACTCAGAATTTCATGTTTAACTAAGTGTTTTAGTGAGCTGCTGTGCTCCTTCTCTTCCAATGGCACTTATATTCATCATACATGTTCCTCAGTATCATTGTTCCATGATTAACCCCTCATACCCTGCATTTTAAACATTTTTCTTGACATTTTTAGTTGCATTTAGAATTCTGTTTAGTTCGGAATTTCATGTTTAACTTAGTGTTTAGGTCAGCTGCTGTGCTCCTTCTCTTCCCATGGCACTTGTATTCATTATACATGTTCCTCAGTATCATTGTTCCATGATTAACCCCACTCATACCCTGCATTTTAAACATTTTTCTTGACATTTTTAGTTGCGTTTAGTTTTCTGTTTAACTCAGACTTTCATGTTTAACTAAGTGTTTAGGTCAGCTGCTGTGCTCCTTCTCTTTCCATGGAACTTATATTCATTATACATGGTCCTCAGTATCATTGATCCATGATTAACCCCTCATACCCTGCATTTTAAACGTTTTTCTTCACATTTTTAGTTTTGTTTAGTTTTCTGTTTAGCTCAGAATTTCATGTTTAACTAGGTGTTTAGGTCAGCTGCTGTGCTCCTTCTCTTCCCATGTCACTTATATTCATCATACATGTTCCTCAGTATCATTGTTTTATGATTAGCCCCTCATACCCTGCATTTTAAACATTTTCTTGACATTTTTAGCTGCGTTTAGTTTTCTGTTTAGCTTGGAATTTCATGTTTAACTTAGTGCTTAGGTCAGCTGCTGTGCTCCTTCTCTTCCCATGGCACTTATATTCATCATACGTGTTCCTCAGTATCATTGTTCCATGATTAACCCCTCATACCCTGCATTTTAAACATTTTTCTTGACATATTTAGTTGCGTTTAGTTTTCTGTTTAGCTCGGAATTTCATGTTTAACTTAGTGTTTAGGTCAGCTGCTGTGCTCCTTCTCTTCCCATGGCACTTATATTCATCATACATGTTCCTCAGCATCATTGTTCCATGATTAACCCCTCATACACTGCATTTTAAGCATTTTTCTTGACATTTTTAGTTGCATTTAGTTTCCTGGTTAGCTCGGAATTTCATGTTTAACTTAGTGTTTAGGGCAGCTGCTGTGCTCCTTCTCTTCCCATGGCACTTATATTCATTATGTATGTTCCTCAGTATCATTGTTCCATGATTAACCCCTCATATCCTGCATTTTAAACATTTTTCTTGACATTTTTAGTTGTGTTTCGTTTTCTGTTTAGCTCGGAATTTCATGTTTAACTTAGTGTTTAGGTCAGCTGCTGTGCTCCCTCTCTTCCCATGGCACTTATATTCATCATACATGTTCCTCAGTATCATTATTTCATGATTAACCTCTCATACCCTGCATTTTAAACATTTTTCTTGACATTTTTAGCTGCTTTTAGTTTTCTGTTTAGCTTGGAATTTCATGTTTAACTTAGTATTTAGGTCAGCTGCTGTGCTCCTTCTCTTCCCATGGCACTTATATTCATCATACGTGTTCCTCAGTATCATTGTTCTATGATTAACCCCTCATACCCTGCATTTTAAACATTTTTCTTGACATTTTTTGTTGTGTTTCGTTTTCTGTTTAGCTCGGAATTTCATGTTTAACTTAGTGTTTAGGTCAGCTGCTGTGCTCCTTCTCTTCCCATGGCACTTGTATTCATTATACATGTTCCTCAGTATCATTGTTCCATGATTAACCCCCCTCATACCCTGCATTTTAAACGTTTTTCTTGACATTTTTAGTTGCGTTTAGTTTTCTGTTTAGCTCAGAATTTCATGTTTAACTAAGTGTTTAGCTCAGCTGCTGTGCTCCTTCTCTTTCCATGGCACTTATATTCATTATACATGTTCCTCAGTATCATTGTTCAATGATTAACCCCTCATACCCTGCATTTTAAATGTTTTTCTTCACATTTTTAGTTGTGTTTAGTTTTCTGTTTAGCTCAGAATTTCATGTATAACTAAGTGTTTAGGTCAGCTGCTGTGCTCCTTCTCTTCCCATGGCACTTATATTCATCATATGTGTTCCTCAGTATCATTGTTCCATGATTAACCCCTCATACCCTGCATTTTAAACATTTTTCTTGACATTTTTAGTTGCATTTAGTTTTCTGTTTAGCTCGGAATTTCATGTTTAACTTAGTGTTTAGGTCAGCTGCTGTGCTCCTTCTCTTCCCATGGCACTTATATTCATCATACATGTTCCTCAGTATCATTGTTCCATGATTAACCCCCCCCACACCCTGCATTTTAAACATTTTTTTTGATATTTTTAGTTACGTTTAGTTTTCTGTTTAGCTCAGAATTTCATGTTTAACTAAGTGTTTAGGTCAGCTGCTGTGCTCTTTCTCTTCCCATGGCACTTATATTCATCATACATGTTCCTCAGTATCATTGTTCCATGATTAACCCCTCATACCCTGCATTTTAAACATTTTTCTTGACATTTTTAGTTGCATTTAGTTTTCTGTTTAGCTCGGAATTTCATGTTTAACTTAGTGTTTAGGTCAGCTGCTGTGCTCCTTCTCTTCCCATGGCACTTATATTCATTATACATGTTCCTCAGTATCATTGTTTCATGATTAACCCCTCATACCCTGCATTTTAAACATTTTTCTTGACATTTTTAGTTGCGTTTAGTTTTCTGGTTAGCTCAGAATTTCATGTTTAACTAAGTGTTTAGGTCAGCTGCTGTGCTCCTTCTCTTCCCATGACACTTATATTCATCATACATGTTCCTCAGTATCATTGTTCCATGATTAACCCCTCATACCCTACATTATAGCCATTTTTAGCTCAACTTTGATGAAGTCAAATTTGAGCTATTGTCATGGCCCGTCGTCCGTCTGTCCGTACGTCAACAATTGGCTATGGCTCGGGCTAGAGGTCGTATTTATGAACCGATCTTTACGAAACTTCTTGTGTACCTTTGTTATGACCCTGGGACGGGAACGAGTGTTTTTAGGTGTGGTCCGAAATTCAAGATGGCTGCCAGCGGCCATTTTGTACCGATGATGCAAAAATCAGTTTTTTGTACAGAACTTCTGTATGAAAGTTCTGATTTGAATAAAGTTTTGTATAAATGTTTAGTACCATGGGATACATCACATATAATACGGGTTTTTTTCTCGTGCGTAAATTATGAAAGTTAGACTGACTTTGATTTATTTAGTGTTACTTTCAGAGCTGTAAGTGCCAAGCTGCTATGGCTCGGGCTAGAGGCCGTATTTATGAACCAATCTTTACGAAACTTCTTGGGTACCTTTGTTATGACCCTGGGACGGGAACGAGTGTTTTTGGGTGTGGACCAAAATTCAAGATGGCTGCCAGTGGCCATTTTGTACCGATGATGCAAAAATCAGTTTTTTGTACAGAACTTCTGTATGAAAGTTCTGATTTGAATAAAGTTTTGTATAAATGTATAGTACAATGGGATACATCACATATAATACGGGTTTTTTTCTCGTGCGTAAATTATGCAAATTAGACTAACTTTGATTTATTTAGTGTTACTTTCAGATCTGTAAGTGCCAAGCTGCTATGGCTCGGGCTAGAGGCCATATTTATCAACCAATCTTTACGAAACTTCTTGGGTATCTTTGTTATGACTGTGGGACGAGAACGAGTGTTTTTGGGTGCAGTCCCAAATTCCAGATGGCTGCCAGCAGCCATTTTGTACCGACGATGCCGAAATCTGTTTTTTGTGCAGAACTTCCATATGAAAGCTCTGATTTGAATAATTTTTTGTATGAATGTTTAGTACCATGGGATACATTACATATATTACAGGTTTTTTTCTTGTGCGTAAATTATGCAAATTAGGCTAACTTTGATTTATTTAGTGTTACTTTCAGCACTGTGAGTGCAAATCCCAATACGGCTCGGGCTAGAGGCCGTATTTATGAACCGATCTTCACGAAACTTCTTGGGTACCTTTGTTATCACTGTGGGACAAGAAGGAGTGTTTTTGGGTCCAGTCTGAAATTCAAGATGGCCGCTAGCAGCCATTTTGTTCAAAATTAAGTGCAATCAGATTTTTGCACAGAACTTCCAAATGAAAGATCTGATTTGAATAAATTTTTGTATGAATGTTTAGTACCATGGGATACATTACATATAATACAGAGTTTTTCTCGTGAATAAATTATGCAAATTAGGGGTCCGGGTGGGACTTAGAAAATTTTGGACCAAAATCCGGAAATTAGTTTTTTGGTTTTTTATGCGTTTTGGTCAATTTTAAGACAAAAAAAAAAAAAAAAATTTTTACACTGAAAATTTGGGGTCCGGGTGGGACTTAGAAAATTTTGGACCAAAATCCGGAAATTAGTTTTTTGTGTTTTGATGCATTTTGGTCAATTTTAAGAAGAAGAAGAAAAAATTTTAGTCTGAAAATATTTTGTTTAGGACTGAAAATTTCCACACAAAAATAATAATCTACAATAATTGGTCTTAATCTGTAGTCCATTACAGTCACCTTGTAATTCTTTTATTATTGTTGACTGGGCCAAAACAAATATTAATTCCTGTCATATTCATTATTCAGTTGTCTTGGTCACAGCAAGTACTAATTCCTGTCATATCCAAGTTGAGCTACAGAGTCATTGACTCTTTCATTCTTGACATTTTTAGTTGCGTTTAGTTTTCTGTTTAACTCAGAATTTCATGTTTAACTAAGTGTTTAAGTCAGCTGCTGTGCTCCTTCTCTTTCAATGGCATTTATATTCATCATACATGTTCCTCAGTATCATTGTTCCATGATTAACCCCTCATACCCTGCATTTTAAACATTTTTCTTGACATTTTTAGTTGCATTTAGAATTCTGTTTAGTTCGGAATTTTATGTTTAACTTAGTGTTTAGGTCAGCTGCTGTGCTCCTTCTCTTCCCATGGCACTTGTATTCATTATACATGTTCCTCAGTATCATTGTTCCATGATTAACCCCACTCATACCCTGCATTTTAAAACATTTTTCTTGACATTTTTAGTTGCGTTTAGTTTTCTGTTTAGCTCAGACTTTCATGTTTAACTAAGTGTTTAGGTCAGCTGCTGTGCTCCTTCTCTTTCCATGGCACTTATATTCATTATACATGGTCCTCAGTATCATTGATCCATGATTAACCCCTCATACCCTGCATTTTAAACGTTTTTCTTCACATTTTTAGTTTTGTTTAGTTTTCTGTTTAGCTCAGAATTTCATGTTTAACTAAGTGTTTAGGTCAGCTGCTGTGCTCCTTCTCTTCCCATGGCACTTATATTAATCATACATGTTCCTCAGTATCATTGTTTTATGATTAACCCCTCATACCCTGCATTTTAAACATTTTCTTGACATTTTTAGCTGCGTTTAGTTTTCTGTTTAGCTTGGAATTTCATGTTTAACTTATTGTTTAGGTCAGCTGCTGTGCTCCTTCTCTTCCCATGGCACATATATTCATCATATGTGTTCCTCAGTATCATTGTTCCATGATTAACCCCTCATACCCTGCATTTTAAACATTTTTCTTGACATTTTTAGTTGCGTTTAGTTTTCTGTTTAGCTCGGAATTTCATGTTTAACTTAGTGTTTAGGTCAGCTGCTGTGCTCCTTCTCTTCCCATGGCACTTATATTCATCATACATGTTCCTCAGTATCATTGTTCCATGATTAACCCCCCCACACCCTGCATTTTAAACATTTTTTTTGACATTTTTAGTTGCATTTAGTTTTCTGTTTAGCTCAGAATTTCATGTTTAACTAAGTGTTTAGGTCAGCTGCTGTGCTCCTTCTCTTCCCATGGCACGTATATTCATCATACATGTTCCTCAGTATCATTGTTCCATGATTAACTCCTCATACCCTGCATTTTAAACATTTTTCTTGACATTTTTAGTTGCGTTTAGTTTTCTGTTTAGCTCGGAATTTCATGTTTAACTTAGTGTTTAGGTCAGCTGCTGTGCTCCTTCTCTTCCCATGGCACTTATATTCATTATACATGTTCCTCAGTATCATTGTTCCATGATTAACCCCTCATATCCTGCATTTTAAACGTTTTTCTTCACATTTTTAGTTGTGTTTAGTTTTCTGTTTAGCTCAGAATTTCATGTTTAACTAAGTGTTAGGTCTGCTGCTGTGCTCCTTCTCTTTCCATGGCACATATATTCATCATATGTGTTCCTCAGTATCATTGTTCCATGATTAACCCCTCATACCCTGCATTGTAAACATTTTTCTTGACATTTTTAGTTGCGTTTAGTTTTCTGTTTAGCTCGGAATTTCATGTTTAACTTAGTGTTTAGGTCAGCTGCTGTGCTCCTTCTCTTCCCATGGCACTTATATTCATCATACATGTTCCTCAGTATCATTGTTCCATGATTAACCCCCCCACACCCTGCATTTTAAACATTTTTTTTGACATTTTTAGTTGCATTTAGTTTTCTGTTTAGCTCAGAATTTCATGTTTAACTAAGTGTTTAGGTCAGCTGCTGTGCTCCTTCTCTTCCCATGGCACTTATATTCATCATACATGTTCCTCAGTATCATTGTTCCATGATTAACTCCTCATACCCTGCATTTTAAACATTTTTGTTGACATTTTTAGTTGCGTTTAGTTTTCTGTTTAGCTCGGAATTTCATGTTTAACTTAGTGTTTAGGTCAGCTGCTGTGCTCCTTCTCTTCCCATGGCACTTATATTCATTATACATGTTCCTCAGTATCATTGTTCCATGATTAACCCCTCATATCCTGCATTTTAAACGTTTTTCTTCACATTTTTAGTTGTGTTTAGTTTTCTGTTTAGCTCAGAATTTCATGTTTAACTAAGTGTTAGGTCTGCTGCTGTGCTCCTTCTCTTTCCATGGCACTTATATTCATCATACATGTTCCTCAGTATCATTGTTCCATGATTAACCCCTCATACCCTGCATTTTAAACATTTTTCTTGACATTTTTAGTTGCGTTTAGTTTTCTGGTTAGCTCGGAATTTCATGTTTAGCTTAGTGTTTAGGTCAGCTGCTGTGCTCCTTCTCTTCCCATGGCACTTATATTCATCATAAGTGTTCCTCAGTATCATTGTTCCATGATTAACCCCTCATACCCTGCATTTTAAACATTTTTCTTGACATTTTTAGTTGCGTTCAGTTTTCTGTTTAGCTCGGAATTTCATGTTTAACTTAGTGTTTAGGTCAGCTGCTGTGCTCCTTCTCTTCCCATGGCACTTATATTCATCATACATGTTCCTCAGTATCATTGTTTCATGATTAACCCCTCATACCCTGCATTTTAAACATTTTTCTTGACATTTTTAGTTGCGTTTAGTTTTCTGTTTAGCTCGGAATTTCATGTTTAACTTAGTGTTTAGGTCAGCTGCTTTGCTCCTTCTCTTCCCATGGCACTTATATTCATTAACTATGTTCCTCAGTATCATTGTTCCATGATTAACCCCTGATACCCTGCATTTTAAACGTTTTTCTTGACATTTTTAATTGTGTTTAGTTTTCTGTTTAGCTCAGAATTTCATGTTTAACTTAGAGTTTATGTCAGTTTCTGTGTTTTACTTTTAAGAGGTTGTGTTTAGGTAAGCTTTGTCGCATGTTATGAGCCTGTTTGATATAGTTCTTGAGTTTGCCAAAGTTACTATCAAAGAGGAATGTTGGTGAGCTATAGGGCGTTGGCGTCCTTCTTGTTAACCCTACCCTCCATTAATATTAATAAAAGTTAGTCCCAGTGGTCTGCGTTGAAAGGACAAGACATGGTGGGTGTCGGTGACAATAAAGGTTTTCAAAGAGACGAACAGTGGCACGGAGTCAGACAAGATAGATCCATTAGTCTCGTGAACACAAGTCGTTTAAAGTTTTTAATTCTTTCAAACACTGCTGTTTATAGTATACATGCGCCACTAACTTCTGTAAAACTACGTCAGAAGGATTATAGCAGGTCATAAATCATAAACACAAGAGCTCCATTAATTGCCAATCAACATAAGTCAGTCAAGTTAATTATTTTAATCACTGATGAATAACAAACAATCTTGCAGAAAAATTTTAACAATCAAGAGAATAAAAATGTTGTCAATCAAGTTAATTAATTTAATCATTGATGAATAACAAACAATCTTGCAAAAAAATAATAACAACCAAGAGAATAAAAATGTTTGATTTATATTCTTTCATTCTTTCACTTTAACAATTAAAAATATACAAACTGATTTATAGAGGTTCCGGGACGAGAAGGCCCAATAATCAGTTAACCTTTTACTCAATTAAAGAGAAGTGACACCCCCCCCCCCCCCCCCCCCCACACACTTTTTAGTGAATAATTCTGAAGGCATTTATCGATAGGGCCAGGTTAAAAAACGATATTAATTTGATGATGCATTTTTATTGTACGCTGAACTGTCAGAATTACTCGGAAATTATCCACTAAAAAGTGCAACTTTCATATTGCACTTTTTAGTGAATAATTCTGAAGTAATTTATCGATAGGGTCAGGTTAAAAAATACGAAATTAATTTGACGATACATGTTGATTGTACGCTGAACTATCAGAATTAAATTAATCACCAAAATGTGCGACTTTAGTATTGCACTTTTTAGTGAATAATTCCGAAATAATGGAGGTGCAATTTTACTAATTTGCCCAAATAATTTTTTAAATTATCATCAGAACCCGAAAAAGGTTCAAGGCCTGGGGGTGCTGTCATGATTAGCCTCTTTCTGCATGAATATATGACATTAAACACAAATAAATAAATAAATAAATAAATAAATAAATAAATAAATAAATAAATGGGCCTGAGTACTGGGCGCTAATTTCCCCGGGCTGATGTTCCTTTGTCAAAATATTTCCAGGCCAAAAATTCTAGAAGCCGAATGTTCCTCTTCCCGCCAGAGCTTAGAGTTGTCAACGAAAGCGAACGAATTGTTCAACAGTCGATCAAAAATCAGATTCGGTTTAACAGAAAGATCATATCTATACATAATTGCATATCAGCGATATTCCCCGGTGCACTGTTTTGTTTTCAACTATTTTTTTCGTTTTGTACACATTTTTTTCAAAGCACTCGTTCGCAATCGACATGGGTTTGTCACTGTATGTCTTGTTTTCACAGTGTGGGTTGTGCTATTCACTTTTCAGATTGAGAAAATGCGACGTAATTTTGACAAGTTATCATTTTTTTCCTTTTTGTAGATACAAAAATGACCATATACCTGTGCTTGCAAACTGAAATGATAAAGAAATAAATATTTTTAAACAGAGTCCTATTCTATCAAGACGTGTTAAAAATTACTTCCAGTTATATTTCTGTGGGCAGACGTGGTTCGGATTAATTATGTGGACACTGCCGTCCGGCATTATCATCGTTCGGTAATCTTTTCCACAGAAGTCCACAGGCTTTTTGCCCACAGAACTACATGCCCACAGAAGGCCACAGAAATTGGTATCAAACTGATTTCTGTGGAAACCAGTGGGCGCCCACTGTGGACATGTGGACAAGTGACCGCTCACGGCGACTGTACTGTACATCTGGTGAGATGAAGTTGTGTTTGATATAAAGTTCAGGCGATGAATGGCATTCGTTTAGAGTAGCGTTCAAAAAGAGAATTTATTTTTACATTCCTCATATTGATTTAGTGTAATTTTTACTTTTAGAATTGATCTCCATGACATTCCTAAAATGTGTAAACACAATGCAAAAGAAGCTGCAGTCATTGGCCGAAAAGATCTAGTGCAGGTAACTTTCTGCTATTTACAGGGTTTGTATACAAATGAAAAGTCCTTGAATTTAGACCCTTTCCTTGAGAAGTTCTTAAATTTGTTTATATTCTTGAAAAGTACTTGCTTTTCCACCACCTTCCTTGAAAACTACTTGAATTCAGTGTACCAACAACCTTTGAGACCATCTTTCATGCAAATCCACCCTGCATATGTGCGATGACATAAAATCGGTCGGAGACACACACAAGGAGCTGTATCTCAATCATATCTGCATAAAGGCCATGAACTGGAATTCCCAGAATTTCAGTTATGTCATAATCTTGTCACAAGAACCTCTTTCCTTCAGAAGGATTCTGTAGGAAAGTTGACCAATTAAAAATATTATTGCAAATTGACACACATCACAAAAAACTGCAGTTAATGTCTGCTTTTACATGCCTTTTTCTTTTGATTTCATTGTATAATGGCACACTTAAGCAGATGAATTCAAGTGATATATGCTTGTAAAAAATCGAAACATTTGTATTTTTATACTGTGCCCAATGACCCAGACTTAGCTGGTGCTAACTCTTAAATATTCAGGGCCAAACACAAATTTTACCCCCCAATCCCCAAAATTTGCATCCAAATAAAAAAACTGATGTCCTATATGGTCCTCCATACTTTTGCCTACTGCGCATGCGCAGTGTCAAGGAAGTACCGAAATTGGCACAAAAGCCTCATTCTTTGTTTGGCCCTTCTGTCAGTAACATCTCACTGACTTCTGTGCTTATAAATCTCAGTTAAAATGATGCCAGACACAATATCATGATGGAAATGGTGGATCCAAGGAAGCAATAAGAGGATGAGAGGAAGAAACAGTGGATGGATGTGTTCAGGGCTGTAACTTATAATTTTTATACAAAATTATTTCATGTTCCCTAATTTCGGGGCATGGGCCTGATGTTTTCATTCTTGATATGAAATCTCCACTGTTTGTTAAGTGTTTCCTCTCTACCTTTCCTTGAAACCCCCCTAGTTAATCTCCCATGCTTTTGGAATAATTTTTTAAATTTTTTTCTGGAAAATTTCTATATATTTACTGCAGGAAGGGTTAACACATCTTCTGAGTGTGTCAGCTGGTCTTGCGGCAAACATGTTTGTTTTGTTTATAGTATTGACAAGTGAGCGTTTAGCGGAGTTCTGGTTGATTAATGAAATGTGTGTTACCCGTGCATGGTTATTGTTTGTCACAATACTGGCTGTATGTAGTGGTCTGGTCATTCGACGCTCAGCCTTCATGTAACCTGTCGTTCTGTTTGTGCCCACCCACCCAATCCCATTTTTGCGATACTAAAGGGGTTAAGTCTGTATGGCTGTGTATCTTCAGTTAGGTTGATGCTGTATGTGTAATATTGATGTCAATTCATCTGTACATGTATGCGTAATATTTGTGTTCACAATAAATAAATATGGACGCTTATACGACAAGGCTACACTCGTGCGAGCGCCTTCCTAATTGCAAGACATGTTTTCTCTTGTATGTGGTAAATATTTTATGTTCGGTTGAGGGAGCGAATTAGAACATAATGGGAGTTAACTTAGTTACAGAATGTTTATTCTGTTATCCCCATGGTTACGTCCTCATCCTTTGGGTGTTTAGGCGTTGTTAGTCATGCATCTACCATCTGATGTATTCCAGTTTCTTCAGATGAAGATTCTGTTTTACATCAGATAGTTTTAAGAATCTTTTACTGACCTGGAGTGCTGGAGTCTTGTTTCCAGTTTTTATTTTTATTTTTATTTGTTTGTTTGTTGTTTGTTTGTTATTATTATTTTATTTGTTTACGTTGACAACGGTTACTTTCCTTAGTAATTTCTTGTCATCTGTTAGGTTATATATGTAGTCAGATACATTAATTTACTCCGTAAGTGTTGCAATAATTTTTTAGATGGTGTAAAAACTTTTGTCCACACTTAGGCTTTTTTAGAATCCATTTGGGCTCATCGTTCCCATTGGGAACTTGGGCTCATGTCAAAATTTTTTCGAAAATTTTTTTTTTTAATTATTTTTTGAAATTTTGATATTGATTGTATTATTTCATGTATCTTTGTATTATAAGGGTTAGTGCGAGTACTGCGGCTTAATAAAATTATTAAAGAATTTTGTTCAAATTGTAATTCGAGGAAGTCTTCCTCAGATTTTCATACTTGTGTCTGCTGTAGTCATTGTACTCGTACTAACTCTTGTTCTGTTTGTGCCAATTGGGATGACAAACGTTGGAGACATGTGTCACGGTACATTTTTAGTGGTGAGAGATCGATGCCTGTTCTCTCAAGTTTTTCAGTTTCTTTTACAGAGGAACAAGAATATGGTGATGTTTCCGTGATGTCTTTGGGAAGTGTGCTGCCGTCATCGCAAAGTAATGAAGAGCTAGCAGAAAAAATGCTTAATGAAATTAGACAAGTGCCTAGGTCTCAAAAGGGATTTACGGCCTTGTCGGAAAAAATGCTTAATGAAATTAGACAAGCGCCTAGGTCCCAAAAGGGATTTACGGCCTTGTCGGAAATTAGACAAGTGCCTAGGTCCCAAAAGGGATTTACGTCCTTGTCGCCAGCAAGCTCGACCAGCGGTTGCATCACCCCTCAAATGGGTGGTGTGGCATCGGGTAAGTCCCTTGCGGTCCAGGAGAGGAATACGGGTGATGCGAGCACTATAACCTCGGATGACGCACACCCTGCGACGACTGAATGGAGGATGGAAAGGAGGAAGCCACTCATTTCGGTAGTCATCACAGACCGCGAGTGAGTGAGGCCCCTCTCTCGTACAACAGCATCTAGGACCAGATGTTGTTGTTCATAATGTTTCTCAGTCGGAGCATACGTACACATCTCCTGTTCGGGACACTCCGTTTTATAGACAGCCAGCCTCGGCTAGACTATCGACTTCCTCTTCCACACATCAACACACACAACCGCACCTTGTCTTCGTGACCTCAGATATTCAGTCTGCTTCAGCGTCAAAGGATTCCATGTCGTCTACGTCACGCCATCCAGTAGCCAAGGTTTCGAGGCCTTGTCAGTTGGGACATTCACATAAAAGAATTATGTTGGACACACCGTCCCAGGAGCTTCCAGCGGCTAAGCAACAGAGGACCGCTGCTCCACAGAGCTCCGTGACGGACTTGTTATCACAGATAGCACAGCTCATCGCAGCATCCTCTGGAACATCCTACAACGGTTTCAGATCAGGAACTGTCGGATGAAACTGGGTCGTTTTGTTCCTATGCTTGGTCAGACAGGGACGACCAAGATTCTCATCTGGTCCACTTGGATGGAGAAAGGGAGATAACGGAGCTGGATTTTTCCCTTCGGGAACAACATAAGGTGGCGATGGAGTTTATCCATCAAAACCTTCCTGACGTTGTTCCATCGGACCAGGTTGCTGCGACAGTGAATACGAGACTGATAGCATCACTGGATACTCACTTCTTTGGCTGGGTTAGGTAAGATGTTCCTGAATATCCGGTACATTCCAGCAATGTCTCACGGACGTTTGAATTGCTGAATAATGCTATTTTTAATTTAGCCTCTAAGACAGGCAAAAACAGTTTCTTATCACAAACTGCTCTGCATCTGCCATTCATCAATAGTAATAATAGATTTGCAACGGCAGGACAGGGCATACCAAGAGTTCCTCTGCGTTTGGATAGTTAGACTGAGGATTTATCTCTGCCTTCGTCTTTTTCGATCCTCCCTAGTACTATGGAGATGACGATTTCGTCTAATAGGGCGAATTTAGACACACTATCATACGCAGATCACCTTACCAGAGCGTTAGCGCAACATCTCGATGGTAAAGAACTTGAGGATGTTCGTTCTTCATTAAGAGTTCTTTCAAGGGCTATTGCATTCTCCACGTACAACTCCGCCCTATCAGTGGCTAATTTGGAGTTGGTTAGACGTGATGTGGCCCTGGCTTCATCCAATATAGTGGATTCAAAGGTGAAAAACTCTCTTCAAGTCGCTCTGGTTTCCGGGGATTTTCTCTTCAATGGTAAGCTTTCGGTTATCTATGATCAGATTACCAAGAAAGCTTCAGATTCTCTGCTTTGTAAGTCGGTTTCTAAAAAACCTGACATAGCAGAGAAGAGTAAGACAGGAGCTTCTGGTGCGAAAATGTCTAAAGGAAATCCTCTAGCTCTTACTCTAGAGACCGTCAGAGTAGTGACTCAGGTAGAGGACGTGGTTCTGGCCGAGACAACCAGTCAGATGCCCCTAGGTCGACAGGACGAGGCACTGGACGGGGAGGGCGTAGTTTCTCTTCCCGCAAGCCTCGTAGGTCCAGGAGGTGATGGTCAGGACCTCTATTACAGTCCGGTGGGTGGAAGACTGACAAGTTTTTTGACCAATTGGTTGTCAATTACAGATGACCATTGGGTAAAGAAGGTTATCTTGGATGGCCTAAAGCTATCATTTTGAGAAAAACCTCCGCTAACACGAAGTCTGCGCTGGACTCAGCTTCTGTCAAATCTTCAAAAAAGAGATTCCCTTCTAGCAGAGGTGCAGTCTTGTTTGGAGAAGAATGCAATAGAGATCGTGGAAAACTAGGAATCCCTGGGTTTTTACAGTCACCTGTTCCTGGTACCGAAGCCAGACGGCTTGTTCCGTCCAGTTATAGATCTGAGCTGGATAAATAAGCTGATTGTGGCTGCAGAGTTCTATATGGAGACCATTCGATCAGTGACAGCGAGTATTCGAGTGAACGACTATGCATCAAGCATAGATCTCAAGGATGCATACTTTCATGTCATGGTACACCCGTCATTCAGAAAGTACTGTTGCTTCGCCGTCCTAGGAACCGTTTATCAGTTCCGAGCGATGTGCTTCGGACTGAATCTAGGGCCCTGGACCTTCACTCGAATAATGAACTCTGTAATGGTTTATTTCCGAGCTCATTCGTCTGTGGTAACGTCGGCTTACTTGGACGACATTCTTCAGAGGTACGGCAACAAAACAATTCTTCAGAATGATGTTCAGAGTCTGCTTCTATTGCTCCGACGTCTTGGTTTCATAATAAACGAAAAGAAGTCGGATCTATCTCCGTCCAAGTCATTCATTCACTTGAGAATGAGCTTCGAGACTCACAACAATCTAGTTCGTCTTCCGTTACCCAGAGCGAAGTTAGTCAGTTGTTATGCTCACTTTTGTCTACACTCAGATGTAGTAACAGCGAGAGAATTCATGCGACTGATGGGATTGTGCAGAGCGGCGGCGGATCTCATTCCGATGTTTTAACGGGCCAAGTGAAACTAAGGATTCAGACTTGGGCAGATATTCAGTGGTTAACTTAGGAAGTTCCACTGCAACTGCCGGATCCGGTTTTTACGATTATGATGGATGCGAGTCAAACAGTTTGGGGTGCGACATTGAACCCAACAGGCTCCAAGTGCCAGTACTTTTGGGATCCGGAGTTCCTAAACAAGCACATAAACATCAAAGAGATGATGTCAGTTTGGCTTGCGCTGCGCCATTGGATGAACATAATTCAGAATTCACATGTTCAAATACTGTCGGACAATTCGATGGTAGTAGCGTACATCAGGAACCAAGGAGGCACTCATTGGATTCTGTTATTCAATCTAACAGAAAGAATTCTTCTGTTTGTTCTAGAACATCATGTTCTTCTGTCGGTCCGTCATATTCCGGGTCGTCTGAACATTCTAGCAGACTCACTCTCGTGGAAAGGTCGCATGTTACCATCAGAATGGACTCTCAACAATTGAGTGTTCATTCAGGTTTGCTACCAATGGGATCAACTAATGATAGACTTGTTTGTGACACATCTCAACAATCAGTTGCAGACGTATGTGTTGCCATGTCCTGATCCCCGAGCATTTGCTGTAGACGCTCTCTCAATCTCTTGGGATGGAATGATAGGATATGCATATCCTCCAACTCCATTGATTCAACAGATCTTGCTAAAGATCAAGCAATCGCACTGCAAGATACTGTTGGTAGCATCTCTGTCCTCTCAGAAACCGTGGATAAATCTACTCAGGTATCTGTTATGGGATTTCCTCGGAAGCTTCCTCCACAGGAGTATCTTCTCTTTCAGGGTAAATCTCGCACACTGCATCACAACCCGCAAAGTCTCAACCTTCACATGTTTCCGTTGTGCGATCCTTCTTGCACGGGAAGTGCTTTACAGGACAAGCAGTGGACGCAATTTCTAACTGTAGGAGGACCTCCTCTTCGCCAAATTATGCGGCAAAGTGGAAGGTTTTTTCTTGTTGGTGTAAGGATCGTTCTATTGACATTTTTGATCCTTCCATTCCAGACATTGCTAATTTTTTCGTCTACTTGTTTGACGAGATCCAACTGCAACCAGTAACCATTAAGGGTTATAGGTCTAAGCTATCGGACACATATGCTCATCATGATAGCTTCCAGATTGGATCGAATATTTCTTTATCTAAGTTAGTAAAGAACTTTTCGATAAATAGGCCTAGAACTCTTAGGTTAATTCCTAAATGGAATTTAGCTTGGGTTCTATTGAAGCTCGAAGAAGCTCCTTTTGAACCTCTTAATACTGTAGACTTCAAATTCTTGTCATATAAGACAGCTTTTCTCTTAGCCTTTGCTTCTGCAAGAAGAGTTAGTGAGCTTCATGCTCTGTCTATTGATGATTCTCATTATCGTAGTGTTGGAAATACTATTACTTCAACTACTAATGTTGGATTTTTGGCTAAGAATCAGGCTCCTAATAAGTATCCTGAGCCTATTGTCATCAAAGCTCTTCCGTCTTCTGATGGCCGTAGACCTTTGCTGTGTCCAGTTAGAGCTATGCGTATTTATAAACACAGATCCGAATTTATCAGAAAGGGGCGTAAAAGCTTCTTTCTGTCCTTAATTCTCAATAGAAAGGACATATCTGTTCATTCTATTCCTAGATGGATTCAGTTAGCTATTCGTACTGCTTATGACAGTTCATCTTCCAATCAGCAGTCCGTGCTCAAGATTTCAGCGCATGAAGTTAGGGCGCTGTCAACATCTTGGGCTTATTCTAACAGTATTGCTATTACAGATCTCATGAAGGCTGCTTACTGGTCACAGCCTTCTACCTTCACTAATTTTTACTTTAGAAATATAGAGTCTATTTCTGGCGACCTTAGGTGTTTAGGTCCGTTATCTGTTGCCCAGAATGTCGTCCAGTAAATGATTACAGCTATAGTTATGTAGGCTTTCTATCCCAGCAGTGATGCTGTCCTGCTGCACTCTTCGTTCTGTGGTGATTTGACCCAGAGCAAGGGGAAGGGGGGGGGGGGGGGGGGTATGGTGTTCCCTTATATCACCGGCTTTACAGTGAAAAGTGAGGGAATATCTCCTCCTGAGTCAGTAATTCCAAGTCGGTGCTGGGATGGTTTTAAAGTGTAAAGCTAATGTTTATCTCATTTATGTAATATTTTTAAAGTGTAGCTCGGTGTGAAGCATTTGTATATGTCACGTGTCATACAAGCATTAATATACAATCCTCGGACACTTTTAAATGAGTATAAAGAGTCTCATTCTCTGGGCTATCTTTATTTATTGGCTTTCCTTTAAGAAATTAGTATAATGGGTTATACTGGATGTTAATAGAGATCATAGATGTTATTCGGCTCAATTATTGATTGGTGATGTGTCTTTCTTATTTTTAATAAACAAGAAAGACATGTAAATCCTTCTCTCCTTTTCTCCTTAAGGAGATTATTCTTTATGCATAATTGAGCCTATTGGATTTTCCTTTATGTCCTAGGCCCTCCAGCCTTTTTTTCTATTCAGCTAAGTCTGGGTCATTGGGTACAGTATAAAAATATGAAAAAATTTAAAGTAATTTATATATTTTTTATACTTACCAATGACCCAGACGGGGATGGCCCCACCATGAGTTGGGAACTCATACCTCCCCGCTGATTATATAACATTTAGCAGGCACTGGTTGGAAGAATGAGGCTTTGGCGCCAATTTCGGTACTTCATTGATACTGATACCGTACCTTTCATCATCTCCTAACAGTGTTGGGAATTAAGAAACATTTTAATGAAAATTTGATCAAAAACGGTATTATTTTTGTTAAACATTTTGGAAAATAGACCATTTTAACGTAGCGCCATCTTTCATCCGGGACTCAATTTGCCCCCATTGCACACGTGTACTGAGCTGTTGATCAGCATTGAAAGCTTCATTTTTTGTCTCCGTTTTATCAATTAAAATTCAACAATTTACCTAATCTGCGTTTGTTCTCATTCTCGAAAAGAACAATGGTTGGTGTTAGAAATTTGTGTATTTTGCGATGTTATTTCCAAACTTATCATTTTTGTGTTACAATCATTCATGACCATGTGCGTTCTGACGTTCATCACAACTCTCAACTGCAATGTACCTTCGGCTTCTTTAAAGCTAAAATGTTCCGTTCGAAGAATGGCAGGCAAGCACACAATTGAATTTTGTTTCAAAAGAACCACAGCAATGAGAAAAAATGTTTATAAAGTGGAAAGAAACCATATCAGTGCAGCGTTCAGTACAGTACAGCAGACGTGAGTGCCATTAAATAATGTATTAATACCCACCAAGCCGAAGCCATCAACCCAATTATTATTATTATAGGCGTACCCCAGGGATCTGTCCTCGGACCAATTATTTCCCCAAATAATAATTGGGTTGATGACTTCGGCTTGGTGGGAATGAATACGTTATTTAATGATATATGCATTTTTAGCTCATCTTGACAAAGTCAAGCTGAGCTAATCTCATCGCTCTCCGTCCGTTGTCCATCAATACCATGTTTTGGTCTTCTCCAAAGCCACTGGGCCAATTCAAGTGAAAGTTTGTGTGAGTGATGGTCCCAAAGGGGCATTGCATTTTTGTTCAACTCAACATGCTCAGCCCCATAGGGAGGGAGTGGGGGAAAATGCTCCAAAATATTTTTAAAATCTTCTTCTCATGAACCAGTGTGTACAATGACTTGATATTTGCTATGGAGCTTCCTTTTGAGGTGAAGAATCAAGTTTGTTCAAACAAAGTTCGTGAAGCAATATTTGGCTTTGTAATGGGAGGGGTAAGAGTTTTGGCCCCACCCAAAATTTCAATTTCAAGAACCGGTGGGCCAACTTCAACCAAATTTGGCATGTAGTTTAAGTGGGTCCTAAGTGATTGATTGATGCCTAAAAAAAATTTTTTCATAACCCTGTGACAACCCCAGGGTCTAAAAACAGTAAAAAATTCAAAAGCCCATATATCCCAAACCAGAAGGAACAAAGAACTGGTATTTGGCATGAAACATCCTTAGGACTGGAAGAAGGGATTTTTAAAAAAAAAGGGCCACCAGTTCAATCAGGGCGCCCGGTAGAGGGTATTGAAAAAATGATGAGTCAGCATTTTTGCAGTAGTTTTATCCAGGAGGATTTTTCATTCACAGAACTTTTTGATTGACATATTGTTCTTAAATTAACAAAAATTCTGTTATGAACATTTTATCTTGTTATTCCAATGTGTTCCAATCTGTCAATTCTGTGGGACTTTTGTTTGTTTTAGAAAATGTTTTATTTATGTTGAATAAACCATTTCAATGCTGGAAAACTTCTGATACCTGTATGCTTGTCTTTAATTTAACCCTTTCAAGATTACTGTGTGGGTTCCAAAGATTTTTAGCTCAACTTGACTAAGTCAAGCTGAGCTACTGCCATCACTTCTCGTCTTTTGGCGTATGTATGTACGTATGTACGTACGTACGTATGTTAGTATGTTAGTACGTACGTCCACAATTTCCTTTAGCACACCTCACAGGTCGCATTTATGATCAGATTGCTTTGAAACTTGGTATGCTTGTTTGAGGTGACCTCTAGATGGGAGCTATCAATTTTCTTCAATTTCCGGTCAAAAAATGTTGCCGCGGCCAACGTTCTTAGAACTTAGTTTAGTCAAACCTCAATATTTCCCTTTGGCACACCCTACAGGGCACATTTATGATTGGATCACTTTGAAACTTGGTATGCTTGTTTGGGGTGACCTCTAGATGGGAGCTTTCGATTTTCTTCAATTTCCGTCAAAAACTTGTCGCAGCCAACGTTCTTAGAACTTAGTTTAGTCAAACCTCAATATTTCCCTTTGGCACACCCTACAGGGCACATTTATGATTGGATTGCTTTGAAACCTGACATGCTTGTTTGGGTTGACCTTTAGATGGGAGCTATCGATTTTCTTCCATTTCCGTCAAAAAAGGTTTCCGCTGCCAGGGTTCTTAGAACTTAGTTTAGTCAGACCTCAATATTTCCCTTTGGCACACCCTACAGGGCACATTTATGATTGGATTTTTTTGACACTTTGCTTGTTTGGAGTGTCCTCTAGATGGGAGCTATCGATTTTCTTCCATTTCCACCCGTCAAAAAATGTTGCCCCTGACAACGATCTTTGAACTTAGTTTAGACAGGTATCAATATATTCCTTTGGCATGCCCTACAGGGCACATTTATGATCAGATCAGTTTGAAACTTTGTATGCTTGTTTGGGGTTTCCTCTAGATGAGAGCTATCGATTTTCTTCGATTTCCATCAAAAAATGTTGCAATGACCTTCGATGAACTTAGTAAAAACTTAGTGCAGTTAAGCATCAATATTTCCCTTTCACACACCCTGCAGGGCACATTTATGATTGGATCGCTTGCAAACTTGGTGTGCTTGTGTGGGGTGACATTTGTATGGGAGCTGTCGATATTTTTATACTGTACCAATGACCCAGACTTAGCTGGTGCTAACTCCACAAAAACCAGGGCCAAACACAAATTTTGCCCCCCAATCCCCAAAATTTGCATCCAAAACAAAAAGAAATCATGTCCTAAAGGACCTCCATAGTACGACTCTACTGCGCATGCGCAGTGACGCAGTCGTCCCGAAATTGGCGCCAAATATCATTCTCTGTTTGGCCCTTCATCAGTCAACATCTCACTGATCTTTGTGCTTGTAAATCTCAGTTTAAAGGATGCCAGACACGTAATTCTTGGAGAAAATGTGATTCTAAGGAGGATAGAAGGAGGAGAGGAAAAAAGAAGTGGCAAAAAATAATCAGGGCTGTACTTAAAATTTTTGGTTGAAATTATGTTAAGTTGCCTATTTTCGAGGCAAACGCCTCTTATTGTCATTCTTGCTAATTGTTGCACTGCTTATTCAGTGTTTCCTCTCCCCTAACCTTCTAAAGTCCCCCCTTGCAATTCTCCCATGCTTTTGGCATATTTTTGAGAAGTTTCATTTCTAAAAATTCCCTGGGAGAGTTGCTTGGTTACAGAATGTTTTCTGTTATTTTCCCCATAGTTACGTTTTCACCCATGGGTGTATAACGTTTGTGTTCTGCATCTTCCATCTGATGTTCTGCAGATTCTCCCCTGGGAGTCTCTGTTTTGCATCAGATAGAGTGTAATTGATGACTGATTCCGGGCCAGTTTTTTCAGTGCCTGGAGTCATGTTTTCTACTGTGTTTACACTGTTTGTTTTCATTGGCAACAGCCTTTTTTGAGGGGGGCTGTTTGCCTTTGTGGTAGTTTATCTCATTATAAGATACATTTATATTATCCGAAAGTGTCTCATTAATTATTTTATATAATTTTAAAATTTTTGACCACACTTTGCCATCGGATCCATCGGGGCTCAACGTTACTTTTCAGCAACTTGGGCTTCTCTGAAAAAATATTTTTTCAAAATTATTTTGTTTTGCAATTGTTTTTTCATTTATTAATGGATCATGTTATTATGTATCTTTGTGTCAGGGGTTTTTGCGAGTAACTAGGACTTATTGTTGTTCTTTCACAATGAAGGGACTTTGTTCAAATTGTAATAGGAAGAAATCTTCCTCTGACTTTCATGATTATTGCATTAATTGTAGTCAGTGTTCTCGCATTAATCCCTGTCCTGTATGTGAACATTGGGATGAGAAACATTGGAAACGTGTGTCACGATATGTTGTTTCTGGAGAAAGAGCGATGCCGGCTCTTTCTCCACAAGGTCACTCTACTCTCTCAGTTTCTATTTCAGAGGAACCAGAACAGGGTGATGTTTCCATGTTATCTTCTTCAAGTGTGCGTCCGTCGTCACAAATAAATACAGAGCTAGCGGCAAAAGTGCTCATGGAGATTAGACAAATGTCGTCCGCTAGCTCGCCCGGTGTAGCGTCCATTCACCGAATGGTTCGGCAGCCGGGTTCGTCCGATGCGGTCCAAGAGGAAATTTTGGGTGATGCGAGCACTATAAAAATAATAGATGCACACCCAGTGACGGCGGATAGTGAACGAGAACGGAGGAAGCCTTTTAGTCCGGTTCCTAGCTCGTCCAGGTCCAACCGGGCCGCGAGCGAGAGAGGCCCCTCTCTCGTACAACAACATCTGGGACCAGATGTTGTGGTACAAAATGTGTCTTTAGCGGAGCATACGTCCGTCGCTCGGGACGCTCCGTTGTATAAGCAGTCCGCAGAGACTGTTAAGGCTTCCTCTTCTCGTGGGCGCACACGACCGCACCTTGGCTGCGTGACCTCCGATATTTTGCCAGCTTCGCCGATGAAGGATTCTTCGGCGACCAGGTCACACCATCCGGCAGCCAGGGATTCGAGACCGATGGACTCCGGACGTTCGCATAGGAAAAGTATGCGGGAGCCATCTGATGCGGAGCTGCCCTCGGCAAAGCAGCGAAAGACCGCTCCTCCGCAGGTCTCGACGTCGGACATTCTAGTGCAGATAGCACAGCTTATCGCAGCATCCCAGCAGCCGACAGAAACGGTGTCGGATCGAGAATTATCCGACGGCGCTGGGTCGGTACGCTCCGCCGAAGCATCGGGGGCGGACGACCGGGAACATCGGGAGGTCCGACCGGATGGTGAAAGGGATACGGATGATTTGGAGCTATCCCTTTCGGAACAACACAAAGCTGCCGTGGACTTCATCCGGCACTTTCTTCCTCAAGTTGTTCCGTCGGGCCAGACTGCTGCGCTTCCGGACAGGAGAATTATAGCGTCATTGGACTCTGATTTTTTCGAGCGGTTCAGGGACATCGCTCCCGAGTTTCCGTCGCAGTCCAATAATGTTGCAAGAACATTTGAATTATTGAACGACGCTATTTTTAAACTTGCTTCCAGGACGGGGAAAGCAGGCTTCTTGTCCGCAAATACTCTCAACCTGCCTTTCATTAATGCAAGGAATAAATTCGACACGGCAGGTCAGGGTATACCGAGAGTTCCTCTGCGTATGGACGACGAGGCGGAAGACTTAGAGCTATCATTACCGTCGTCAGCTTCTATTCCAACCGCAGTGTTGGAAACAGCTATTGCGTCTAACAGAGCCAATTTAGATGCCTTATCTTACGCAGATCACCTTACTAAGGCGTTATCACTGCGTCTTCAAGGGGAAGAGTTTCAGGATATACAATCCTCCTTAAGACTTCTTTCAAGGGCAGTAGCTTATTCCACGTGTAACTCTGCCCTTTCAGTGGCAAATCTGGAGTTGGTTAGACGTGACGCAGCCCTGTCTACATCCACACTAGTGGATTCTAAGGTGAAGAACTCTCTTAGAGTCGCTTCGGTCTCAGGAGATCTTCTCTTTGACGGCAAGCTTTCCGCTATTTATGATAATATTAAAAAGAAAGCTAGTGATTCTCTGTTGTTTAGATCCGCTCCTAAAAGGTCGGATACAGCAGACACGAATAAGGCGGGCACTTCTGGGTCTTATCCGCCCAAGAGAGGTTCCTATAGAGGTTCCGGTGCGTCCTCTAGCTCTTATTCGAGAGACCGTCAGGATAGTGACTCTCGTTCGGGACGTCCTTCAGGCCGGGACAATCGGTCGGACGCCCCGAGGTCGACGAGGCGAGGTGCGGGTCGTGGAAGACGTGGTTTCTCCTACCGCAGGCCTCGCAGATCCAGGAGGTGATGGCTTAAACCTCTATCGCGTTCCGGTTGGCGGAAGGTTGTCGAGTTTTTCTCAAGAGTGGGCGTCGATTACGGACGACCCGTGGGTGAGAGGAGTGACTTCGGAAGGTCTAAAGATATCCTTCAAACGAAAGCCTCCATTAACTCGAAGTCCAAAGTGGACTCATCTTCCGTCAAACCGTCAGAAAAGAGACGCTCTGCTATCAGAGGTGCAGTCTCTTTTAATGAAGAACGCGGTAGAGGTCGTAGAAAACCAGGAATCGCTGGGATTCTACAGCCATCTGTTTCTGGTTCCGAAACCAGACGGCTCGTTCCGTCCAGTCATAGATTTGAGCTGGATAAACAAGCTGATCGTCGCTCCGAAGTTTTATATGGAGACGATTCGATCGGTCAGAGCGAGTATTCGGGTGAACGATTATGCAACGAGCATAGATCTCAAAGATGCGTACTTTCACGTCATGGTACATCCGACATTCCGAAAGTATCTACGCTTCGCAGTCCTAGGAGTGGTGTATCAGTTCCGGGCCATGTGCTTCGGATTGAATCTAGCACCCTGGGCTTTCACTCGGGTAATGAACTCGGTAATGATCTACTTCCGAGCTCATTCGTCTGCGGTAACGTCGGCCTACCTGGACGACATTCTTCAGAGGTACGGCAACGAGTTAACGCTTCAGAACGATGTTCAGAATCTTCTTCTATTGCTCCGACGTCTCGGTTTCATAGTAAACGAGGAGAAGTCGGATCTGGTGCCGTCCAAGTCATTCACTCATCTGGGAATGAGCTTCGAGACGCACAACAATCTCGTTCGTCTGCCGTTAACCAGAGCGAAATTAGTCAGTTGTTACGCTCGCTATTGTCTGAATACAGACAAAGTCACGGCGAGAGAATTTATGAGACTGATAGGTCTGTGCGGAGCCGCCGCGGATCTCATTCCGATGGGACGGCTACGCACACGGCCTCTTCAAATTTTCCTGACTCAGAATTGGAGTGTGAAAATTCATTCGCTCGATGTAGACGTTCTCTTGTCAGATCAAGTGAAACAAGAGATTCAGACTTGGGCAAACATTCAGTGGTTAACTCAAGGAGTTCCGCTGCAGTTGCCGGATCCGAGTTTTACCATTATGACGGATGCCAGTCAAACAGGTTGGGGTGCATCATTAATCCCAACGGATTCGAGATGCCAGGGTCTTTGGGATCCGCAATTCCTGTGCAAGCACATAAACATCAAGGAAATGATGTCAATTTGGCTTGCGTTACGTCACTGGATGGACATTATTCACGATGCTCATGTCCAAATCCTATCCGACAATACGACAGTAGTGGCGTATATACGGAATCAGGGAGGCACTCATTCAGTTCCGTTGTTCAATCTAACGGAAGGAATCCTTCTGTTTGCGTTGGAACATCACGTTCTTCTTTCGGTCCGTCACATACCGGGTCGTCTGAATGTGCTAGCAGACTCCCTTTCACGAAAGGGTCGCTTGTTGCCGTCGGAGTGGACTCTCAACAAACAAGTATTCAATCAGATTTGCTACCAATGGGAACGGCCAATGACAGACTTATTTGCGACACATCTCAACAATCAGTTGCAAACGTATGTGTCCCCATGTCCGGATCCAAGAGCATTTGCAGTAGACGCTCTGTCGATCCCTTGGGACGGAATGATAGGATATGCGTATCCTCCAGCGCCGTTAATTCAACAAGTATTGCTAAAGATAAAACAATCTCAGTGCAAGATTCTGTTGGTAGCATCTCTGTCGCCACAGAGACCGTGGATAAATCTACTCAGGTGTCTGTTGTGGGACCTACCGCGGAAGCTCCCTCCACGAGAGGATCTTCTTTGGCAGGGGAAATCGCGCCAACTACATCACAACCCGCAAGGTCTCAACCTTCACGTTTTTCCGTTGTGCGGTCCTTCTTGCATGACAAGCACTTTACAGGACGAGCAGTGGACGCGATTTCTAACTGTAGGAGGACCTCCTCTTCGCTAAACTATGCGGCTAAGTGGAAGGTTTTCCGTCGTTGGTGTAGGGATCATTCTGTTGATATATTTGATCCCTCTATACCAGACATTGCTAACTTTCTAGTATACTTGTTTGACGAAATCAAACTGCAACCTGTTACTATAAAGGGTTATAGATCTATGTTATCTGATACCTATGCACATCATGATAGTTTACAAATTGGATCTAATGTCTCTTTATCGAAATTGGTTAGAAACTTTTCGATAAATAGACCCAGAACTCTTAGATTAATTCCTAAGTGGAATTTAGCTTGGGTTCTCCTTAAATTGAAGGAAAAGCCATTTGAACCTCTTGGGACAGTAGATTTCAAATTCTTATCTTATAAGACAGCTTTTCTCTTAGCTTTCTCTTCTGCCAGAAGAGTCAGTGAGCTTCATGCACTATCGGTGGATGATTCTCATTATCGTAGTGTTGGGAACACTATCACCTTCACTACTAATGTCGGTTTTTTAGCTAAGAATCAGGCTCCTAATAAATATCCGGAACCTATTGTTATTAAGGCTCTTCCGTCTTCAGACGGGCGTAGGCCTTTACTCTGTCCTGTTAGAGCACTACGTATCTATAAACAGAGATCTCAGTTCATCAGAAAGGGACGGAAACGTTTCTTTCTGTCTTTGATGCCTAATAGAAAGGACATTTCAGTCCATTCTATTGCTAGATGGATTCAGTTAACTATCCGTACTGCGTATGAAGATTTATCTTCTTCTCAGCAGTCTGTGCTTAAGATTTCTGCTCATGAAGTAAGAGCTCTTTCTACTTCCTGGGCTTATGCTAATAGTGTTGCTATTACAGATTTAATGAAGGCTGCTTATTGGTCTCAGCCATCCACATTTACTAATTTTTATCTCAGAAATATTGAGTCCATTTCTGGAGACCTGCATTGTTTAGGTCCGTTATCTGTTGCTCAGAATGTCGTCCACTAAACAGTTGCAACTATAGTTATGCAGGCTTTCTGTTCCGGCAGTGACTCCGTCCGACTGCCCTCTTCGCTCTGGGCTATTTGACCCAGGGCAAGGGGAAGGGGGGGGGGGGGGGCGGGTGTTCCCTTAGGTCACCTGCTTTATAGTGAAAAGCAAGGGAATGCCTCCTCCAAGACAGTATTTCTGAGTCGCTTCCGGGATGGTTTTAAAGTGTAATATTAATGTTTAATTTCATTCATGTCTTATTTTTAAAGTGTAGCTCGGTGTGAAGCATTTGTATATGTCAAGTGTCAAACGGGCTTTAATATACAATACTCGGACACTTTTAAATGATTATAAAGAGTCTCAATTCTCTGGACTACTTTATTTATTGGCTTGCTTTAAAAATAATTAGTATAGGGTTATACTGGATGTTAATAGAGAACATGAATGTTATTGTGCTCAATTATTAAGGGTAGTGTATCTTTCTAATTTAAATATTAAATAAGAAAGATACATGTAAAGCCTAATACTCCTTTTCTCCTTAAGGGGTTACCTCTTTATTTTATAATTGAGCTTATTGGATTTTCCTCTATGTCCTAGGCCCCCCAGCCTGTTTACTATTCAGCTAAGTCTGGGTCATTGGTACAGTATAAAAATGTTAAAAAATTTATAGTAATTTATATATTTTTTATACTTACCAATGACCCAGACGGGGATGGCCCTCCCTGAGTTGGGAACTCTTGCCTCCCCGCTGAGTACATAGCGCTGACCAGGCACTGCCAGTAAGAATGATATTTGGCGCCAATTTCGGGACGACTGCGTCACTGCGCATGCGCAGTAGAGTCGTACTATGGAGGTCCTTTAGGACATGATTTCTTTTTGTTTTGGATGCAAATTTTGGGGATTGGGGGGCAAAATTTGTGTTTGGCCCTGGTTTTTGTGGAGTTAGCACCAGCTAAGTCTGGGTCATTGGTAAGTATAAAAAATATATAAATTACTATAAATTTTTTAACTTTCTTCCATTTCTGTCAAAAAGTGTTGCCGCTGACCTTTGTACTTAGTTTAGTCAGGCCTCAATATTTCCCTTTAACACACCCTTCAGGGCACATTTATGATTGGATCACTTTGAAACTTGGTATGTGTGTTCGGGGTGACCTCTAGATGTGAGCTATTGCTTTTTTTCATTTCCATAAAAAATTAATGTCGTTATCACCAGCCTTTGAACTTACTGCATTTGTGCATCAACTTCTCCCTTTTGCACTCTCAGCAGGGTATATTTATGAATTTCCATAAAAAAAAACACAAAAAACCATTGCCACAAGCAAAGACCTTCTACTTTGTGCATTTGTGCATTAACATCTTCCTTTGGCATGCCTCAGAGGGCGCATTCATTATCAGGTTGTTTTGAAACTTTGTATGCTTATGCAGGGTGACAAAGATAGGAGCTATTGATTTTCTTTTCATTTCCATGAAAAACTGTTGCTGTTAGCAACAATCTTGGAATTTATTGCATTTGGGTATCAACATTCTTTGACATGGCCTACAGGCCACATTTATCATAGGATTGTTTTTGAACTTGGTGTGCTCATTAGGCAAGACCTTTAGATAAGAGCTATTGATTAGCATTCATTTCTGTGAAAAAAGTTGCCATTTACAATAACCTCTGAAGATACTGCATTTGTGTATCAACATTCTTCCTTTAGCCAGTCTTACTGTTTACATTTAAAAATTGCATGGATTACTCTGAAGTTGTGCACACACAATGCTGTTATGTTGAAATTTCATCAAATAACATTGGTACTAATGATCTTCAATTTTGCCGTTTCATTTATAACTTACCAAGTTCAAGTTTGTCAAGTTGAGCTACAGTGTCATTGACACTTTCATTATTGATGCCATGAACAAACAAAAAACCCTTTCAATACTGTAGATGTATATTTTTATACTGTATACCAATGGCCCAGACTAGCTGGTGCTAACTAAAAAATATTTAGGGCCAAACACAAATTTTGCACCCCCCAATCCCCAAAATTTGCATGCAAAATCGAAAATTAGAAGTCCTATCTGGCCCTCCATACATTTACCCTCCACGCATGCGCAGATACCAGGAAGTCACCGAATCTGGCACAAACATCATTCTTTGTTTGGCCCTTGTCAGATAACAACAAACTGACATTTGTGCTTTTTAAATCTCAATTAATGATGCCAGACAGAAATCAATGGTTAAATTGGTGGATCCAAGGACACAACTGGATGAAGGAAGGAAGAAACGGTGGTTTGAAACGTTCAGGGCTGTAATTTTATATTTATAAAAATTAGTTCATGTTCCCCAATTTCGGGACATGGGCCTGACGTCATCATTCATTGATAATGATTTGTCCACTGTTTGTTTAGTATTCCTTCCTTCCTCCCCCCCCCCCCCCCCCCCCCCCCCCCCCACCCCAGTTAAGCTTCCAAGCTTTTTGGCTTGTTTTATTGAAATTTTTTTATAAAATTTCTTGGGAGTTTAACGTTTTATACAGAAAATATTCTGTACATCCCCAGGATTACGTCCTCACCCTTAGGGTGTTTAGGTGTTTTGGTCATGCATCATTTATCCGATGTATCATTTTTTCTTCTGAGGAAGATTTTGCTTTACATCGGATAGTCTTGTTTCTGTTACTGACTTCAGGCTGTGTTGCCTGGGGTCTTGTTTATGGTTTTGAAGTTGTTTACATTGACACTGCTTTAGGTAGTTTCCTATTATTTTTAAGGAACGACAGCTGTAAGTAACATTAAATATTCTGATAGTGTGGTAGTTAATTTTATGACTTATTGTTATAATTTTGTCCACACTTAGGCTTTTTTGGGCTCATCGTTCCCTTTGGGAACTTGGGCTCTTATATAAGAAAAAAATTTTCAAAATTTTTTTTTATTTTTTGAAGGAATTTTTTCTTTTGGATGTATTTATTTCATCGATTGTACTTTAATGTTATCTTATATTTATGTAGATTTGGTGGTAGTACAATTGACCGTTGTTAGATTTTAGATATAATATTTATCTAATAGTAGGGCAAATAGAGGAAGCCTTTCCTCTATTTATATGGTCGTTGTCTTGCGTATACTCGATGTACTACCACTAATTCTTACTCCATGTGCCAGGTTTTGACAATGTTGATGATGGGTGTCATGGTTTGTGTTAGGCGAGTGGACACTATCGGTCCTATCGTGGCGAGGGGACACTGCTGGTCCTCTCACCAAAAATGTCACTATAGTTTTTTAGTTTCTATTTACAGAGGAACAAGAACCTGGTATGGTTTCGTGACGCCATCAAGGAGTGTGCTTCAATCGTCGCATTATACTATTAGAGCTAGCGGAAAAGTGATCAATGATATAAGACTAGGGCTAGGCTTTTGAACTAAGGTTTATGCCCCTTGTCTCCATCTAGCTCAACCGGCAGATCTATCATGTCGAATGTGGTATGACACTGGGTATGTCCGTAGCAGTCGAGAGGAGGAATAAGGGTGTAGCAAGCACTAAAAAAGTACGAACATACTCACCCTGCCACGATGGAAAGGAGGAAGCAGACAAGTTCTGAGGTATGCTCGTCCAGGTCTACCATGATCGCGAGCAAGAGAGAGGCCCCTCTCTCTTATTACAACATCTGGGGTCGGAGGTTGTTGGTAGGAACTTGTGTCAGTTGGAGCTTACGTCCATGCCTTCCTGTCCAGGACACTCCTTCTAATAGGCTGCCGGGGCAGCTAGTCTTATAGCTTCCTCTACGTTCGAAAAGCACACACGACCGCACAAAGTCCTTTGTCGCCAGCTAGCTCGACCGATGAAGCGGTAACTCAGGACTCTGAGAACTGCGATGCTGGGTGTGTCCGCTGCGGGCTAGTAGATGATATAGGGTAGAGCAAGCACTATAATATGCAACCAGGCTCACCCAGCGATGACGAAAGGAGGAAGCCAGCAAGTTCTGAGGTACACTTGTCCAGGTCAGCCAGGACTGCGAGCAAGAGAGAGGTCTCTCTCTCTTACAGCATCATCTGGGGACAGATGTTGTTGTTAGGAACTTGTGTCAGTCAGAGTTTACGTCCATGCCTCCTATCCGGGACGTCACATCTAATAGACAGCCGGGATTGGCTAGTCTTAAGGCTTCCTCTACATACAGATAAAGTATTCTTTATATTGCACCACGATGAGTGGTTTCAGTTCCCTGACGCCGGTGAAACGGTTAAGATTGAATATGAGGACTGTGACACTGGATGTGTCGCATGTGCATAGTATTCAGAGCTAGTGGCATAAGTGCTCAATGATATAAGACAAGGGCTAGGCCTTTGAACTAGGGTTTACGCCTCTAGTCTCCAGCTAGCTTGACCGGCAGATCGTTACTTAGAATATGGATAGTGTGACGCCAGGTATGTCCATAGCAGTCGAGAGAGAATAAGGGTGTAGCAAACACTATTAAATCCAATCATGCTCACCCTGCATTGATGGAAGAAAGAAGCCGGCAAGTTCTGAGGTATGCTCGGTTAGGTCTCCCCAGACCGTGAGCAAGAGGGAGACCTCTCTCTCTTTTTTAACAACATCTGGGGGCCAGGTGTTGTTGGTAGGAACTTGCTTCAGTCAGAGCTTACGTACATAGCTATTGTCCGGTACGCTTAGTTCAATTCTTAGCCGGGGACAGCTACAGTTTGGCTTCTTCAGCGTCTACCAAGCACTCCCGACCGCACCTTGGCTAAGTGACTTAGGATATCTAGTCTGCATCGATCATCAAAAAGTCCATCTTTTGTGAAGAAAGTCGCACCATCTAATAGCCAAGGAGATGAGGCTTCATTCATCGGGACGTCCGCAGTAAGAGCCATCTCGGGCTCGCTGTTCCAGGTGCAGCTGGCGGACAAGCAATTACCGCTGCTCCTCAGGACTCCGTAACGGACTTGCTGTCGTAAATTGCGCAACTCATCACAGTATTCTTGCTAAGGCAGAAGCACTCAACGTCAGTCTCAAAACTTGAGCTGTTGAATGGTGCTTGATCAATTCAGTCATCGGCCTGTTCAGATGCCGGTGACTGTGATTCTAACTAATTTAGACGAATGATGAAAGGGATACGGAGGAGGATAACTTTCCCTTTCGGAACAACTCATGGATCATATGGATACTATACATTATCGTTTCCTTGAACTTGTTCCAGTGAATCACAATGCTGTGAGTAATTGTGAGAAACCATTAGCACTGTTAGACGCTGACTTCATCTGGACAAAGAGCAGGATAATAAGATCCCTTTCCGGTTAAGTCTACATGGGTGTCACAGGTCTTCGATTGTGCAGACAATGCCATATTTAACTTCCTGTGAGAAGAAGTAATACGGTTTCTTATCATCATCTTCTTTATGTTTTACCATTTTTTGTTCACATACATTTAAAAAACGACCGGGGAAGATGTGTTGAGAGTTTCTCTACGTTGAATGAGCAGGCTAAGTAGCCTTACCTTCATCATTTCGCTGTTCGCTCGGACACAATTGAGAAGATAATTTCTTATTTAGAGCGAATTTAGACTCAAGGTCTTATGTACTTCATTTTTAAGTACTGTGACGCAGCGTCTATTTGGAAAGGAATTTTGTGGACGTTTGTACCTTTTAAAAATTCTTTCCAGACCTATTATAATATATATCTCTCTTAACAAATGTTAAATGGGAGCTATTCTGATGTGACGAAGCCTTGCGTCGTCATCTTTAACATTTGATTAGGTGGAAAACTTGTTACAGGTCGGTTTAGTTTTCCAGACACTAAGTCTTTGATAGAAAGCACTAATACTCGACTCTTTAAGTTACTCTGCTCTTCAAGTTGGGGTCTATTCAACCAACGCCAGCAGAAAGAGTAGGAGAGGTTTCCTAGACTTAGATCGTCTATTAGGACTCATAGCGAAGGTATAGGTATCCCTCCTATATATTACTTTAGAGATTGTCTATACAGCCACTTGGATAGGGGGTTTAGGTCTGTTTGAGTTTACAGATCAGACACCCCTGAGCCGGTGGCTCGAGGCTCTTATAGAGCTCGGTCTGACCGATTTTGACTGGAACTGGATAATTAGGTTATTTATGATAATCTTTCAGTCTAAAAGCGAGCTTTCGGTGATATAGCATGTATAGTTCTTTAGATCACTTGAATTATGAACTAGATAATGTCTCATGGGATGAATGGTAAGATACATGTATCCCACAATTCATTTTCAACAGGCTGGTTCGTCTGTTGTTTCACAGATCGAGTTAGCCAGTTGTTTGGCTCAATTTTATCTTTTATCTGACGCTTTAACAGTGGAAATTTTATGCTTCGGATGGGGTTGTGCGGAGCGGCTATGAATGTTATTTCGATGGGTCGCTTACGCACACATCCCCTCCATTTATTCTTAACTGGAGTGGTAGACGTTTTTCGCTCAAGACCTGTTTTGTTTTAGAGAATCTTTTAACATAAGGTCAAGTTTTCGCATATATTTATCGTTTTTCTCAATTATGATGGATGTGAGTTCATATATTGGGTTACAATCCTGAGTCCGATGGTCTCTCTATGTAGGGATCTGGCGACCCTTGGTTCTTGGAGACCACATATTATTACCGTTCATGTATTTATAGACGATGATCAGAGTTTATCAGTAGAGAAGATACGCTTCTTTTGTCATTAATTTCCAATAGAAGGGACATTTCGGTTCATTCTATTGCTAGATGGACTTAGCTATTCGTACTGCTTAGGAAAATTTATCTTCCAATCAGCAGTCAGTGCTTAAGACTTCAGCGCATGAAGTAAAGCGCTGGCAGCATCTTGTGCTTATTCTAACTGTATGGCTATTACATGATCTTTGTAGGATCACTTCAGGATAGTTAAGTTTGCGGCGCACTGGAATAATAGTTTGTGTTATTTGTGTCGCCAGTATTAGGCTTTTGAACACATACATTTGCCGCTCAGCCATTTTCATGGGAATGAATGATAGGTTATGTGTATCCTTCTATTCATTTGTTTCTATTGATTACATTGACGTTAAGTGTCTGTTATTGAACATTCGCCAGAAGCTTCCCCCACGAGAGGGCTTTCTTCTTCAAGGGAAGTTTTCTTCTTCATGTCATCCTCCGCTCTCAGAGGTATAATGGAGTATGTCAGACGTGAGGGAGCTTTGTGGTTACTATATTATTGCTGTTTGGCCAAGCAATTATTAAGTAATGCGGGTGAGGAGATTTCGACATGAAGTCGAATTCCCCTCCCCCCACACTCACACACTGTCGCGTATATATATCTTAATACATACATAGTATGCGTTTGGGTCGTGTTGTTTATTTTCTGATTTCTAATATACAAAAACTTATTTAATCATCATATTTGCTGCTATTTGAGTTCATAGGTGACTGCATAACCATTTAGTGGTTTTTAGATGATTACAGGCTGGATTTTAATGCTCTTGCGCAATATTTTATTACGCTATCACTTTGATGGACCTAGAAATTATTATATATTTCGGGGGCAGTCTGTGTTAGAGCCGGATAATCATACCTACCTCCATTACTAGATCCTGGTCTCTATTTTGTCGGTTCTCATGTGTTTATAATTGTAGATACCAAATAGTACACATTGGAGAGTGTTCTTACAGGATTTAATTGTACAGAGGCCTCCTGTGAATGATCTTTGAAGCGTGTTTTCTCTGCAGAGATTGTTCATCGTATCTCGCTTTTGTATGTGTATGTTATATTATTATTTCACTGATTTTGTCGTACCTGTATATTCCGTCTGCAGTGCATTTTTTGTAGCGAATAATGTTATTCACCAAATTGACGCTATAGGCTTGGAGGCTTGGCTTGTGAAGTGGCATTAAGCACCATTTATTATTCATGAATTAATTTTTCAGTGCCTGATCGATAATTATTTTTATCGCTTCCAGGTACCACTTATTGATTCCAGAGCTCTCCCCTCTTTCTTTTGAAGATATGTTAAAAAAAAAAGGTGGGGGGGGGGGTCATTTTGTCCACTTCTCTTGCTTATTGGGTATGTAACTATGAAGGAAGCTGTTTTTGTCCGTACTATATTTGGCGTTCATCTGTAGTATTATTGTATGGCGCAGTTTTATGGGCAATTTTCTCTCATTCTCAAATGTGCCATCCTAATTTTTAGGGCTTAGTCCAGACTAGCCTTAAAAAATTGTGAACTCGTTACATCCTTTTTAGCATGATTTCATGCTCAGATTTAGGATTTACATAATTGGGATCCATATTAGGATATGTCTCTTCTATTATGGTATAAAGAGACATACTTGTAAATTCTAATTATTCTAATTTTCTTCATCATGGATTGAAGGATTTGATTTATGTTGATCTACTATTTCAGAAGTTCTAGGCACTCCACCTTTTTACGATTCAGCTAGTCTGGGCCATTGGTATACAGTATAAAAATATGAAAAAATTTAATGTAATTTATATATTTTTTTATACTTACCAATGGCCCAGATGGGAATGGCCCTCCCATGAGTGGGCAGTACTGGGCACTCTTACCTCCCTGCTGAATTATTATATTATAATCTTTTTACAAAGAATAATGTTGGTGCCAGATTCGGCGACTTCCTGGCGTCTGCGCATGCGCGGAGGGCAAATGTATGGAGGGCCAGATAGGACTTCTAATTTTTGGTTTTGCATGCAAATTTTGGGGATTGGGTGGGCAAAATTTGTATTTGGCCCTAAATATTTTTGAGTTAGCACCAGCTAGTCTGGGCCATTGGTAAGTATAAAAAATATATAAATTACTTTAAATTTTTTCATTTTTAGCTCAACTTTGGCGAAGCCAAATTTGAGCTTATGCCATGGCCAGTCGTCCGTCTGTCCGTCTGTCCGTCAACAATTGGATATGGCTCGTCTAGAGGCTGTATTTATGAACTGATCTTTACGAAACTTCTTGGGTACCTTTGTTATGACCGTGGGATGAGAACGAGTGTTTTTGGGTGCAGTCCGAAATTTAAGATGGCTGCCAGCCGCCATTTTGTACCGACGATGCAGAAATCTGTTTTTTGTACAGAACTTCCATATGAAAGCTCTGATTTGAATAATTTTTTGTATGAATGTTTAGTACCATGGGATACATCACATATAATACGGGGTTTTTTCTCGTGCGTAAATTATGCAAATTAGACTAACTTTGATGTTTTTTTGGTGTTACTTTCAGCACTGTAAGTGTAAATGCCAATACGGCTCGGGCTAGAGGCCGTATTTATGAACCGATCTTTACGAAACTCCTTGGGTACCTTTGTTATCACCGTGGGACGAGAACGAGTGTTTTTGGGTCTGGTCCGAAATTCAAGATGGCCAATGGCAGCCATTTTGTACAAAATTTGGTGCAATCAGATTTTTGCACAGAACTTCCATATGAAAGTGCTGATTTGAATAATTTTTTGTGTGAATGTTTAGTACCATGGGATACATCACATATAATACGGGTTTTTTTCTCATGCAGAAATTATGCAAATTAGATGAACTTTGATTTTTTCAGTGCTACTTACACACAGTAAGTACACATGTCAATACGGCTCGGGCTAGAGTCTGTATTTATGAACCGATCTTCACGAAACGTCTTGGGTACCTTTGTTATCACCTTGGGATGGAAACGAGTGTTTCTGGGTGTGGTCCAAAATTCAAGATGGCTGCCAGTGGCCATTTTGTACCGAAATTAGGTCTAATCAGTTTTTTGTACACAACTTCTTTTCGGCTCAGGCTAGAGGCCATATTTATGAACCGATCTTTACGAAACTTCTTGGGTACCTTTGTTATCACCATGGGATGAGAACGAGGGTTTTTGGGTGTGGTCCGAAATTCAAGATGGCCACCAGCAGCCATTTTGTACCAAAATTAGTGCAATCAGTCTTTTGTACAGAACTTCTGTATGAAAGTTCTGATTTGAATAAATTTTTGTATGAATGTTTAGTAACATGGAATACATCACATATAGTACGGGTTTTTTTCTCGTGCAGAAATTATGCAAATTAGATGAACTTTGATTTATTCAGTGCTACTTATACACTGTAAGTGCACATGTCAATACGGCTCGGGCTAGAGGCTGTATTTATGAACCGATCTTCACAAAACTTCTTGGGTACCTTTGTTATCACCTTGGGATGAGAACGAGTGTTTCTGGGTGCGGTCCAAAATTCAAGATGGCTGCCAGTGGCCATTTTGTACCGAATTTAGGTCCAGTCAGTTTTTTGTCACAACTTCTACACAGCTCATATTTGTGAACTGATCTTCACGAAACTTTTTGGGTACCTTTGTTTTCACCTTGGGACAGGAATGAGTGTGTTTTGGGGTGCCTTTGTTATCACTGTGCTATGAGAACAAATATTTTGGGGTTCAGTCAGACCCACTCTGGGACTCAAAGATTTTTTTCTAGTTTAGCATCTGACTGTCACCCACCTTTACTTTACCTATACATTTGTTACAGGCACTGGTCAGTATTTATGTACAGACCGTTACAATACTTTATATGTACCTTTGTTATCAGGTCATTACCAAGATGTTTGTCATTGCTGTATCACATACTATACATGTACATGTCTTTGTCTTGACAAGTTGAGCTACAGTGTCATTGACACTTTCATTTTCTGGTTCCTTGGAAAAAAATTGATCTGATTCCTGTCTGAATATCTTTAATTTAACCCTCTCATGACTTCACTGTGTTTTTTTCCAAAGATTTTTTTTCTCTCATGATGGACTCGTCTCTACTGTGCACATATAAGTTATTTCATGTTGAATGAACCCTTTCTGTGCTGGAAAACATTTATCTGATTCCTGTGTGCATGTCTTTAATTTAACCCTCTCAAGGCTGCAGGTCTGTAGCAGGGAGTTCCAAAGATTTTTATTGATGCCATGAACAAACAATTTTTAGCTCATCTTGACAAAGTCAAGCTGAGCTAATCTCATCGCTCTCCATCCGTTGTCTATTGTCCGTCGTCCGTCAACACCATGTTTTGGTCTTCTCCTCCAAATCCACTGGGCCAGTTCAAGTGAAAGTTTGTATGAGTGATGTCCCGAAGGGGCATTGCATTTTTATGTGTACCAATACTATGTATGGTACACATAATGCCGGCATCCGGGGTGGCTATCCGTCGTTTGTCCATCCTTTGTCCATCCGTCCATCTGTCCATCCATCCATCTGTCCGTCCGGCGTCCGTATCCATTTGTTGTCATTCAATAACTTGAAAAATATTGCTTGGATTGTCAAGTTACTTTATATTTGTGTTCAGGTTACTGATGTGCTGAGCTGTATAGTTTTTGGTGTAAATCTGATAATTTGATCCTGAGATATTAACCCTTTATCCTTCAAATTGAAAATTCCTCCAATCCCTTTGGCATTCGATAACTTGAAAAATATTGCTTAAATTGTCAAGTTACTTTATATTTGTGTTCAGGTTACTGATGTGCCGAGCTGTATAGTTTTTGGTGTAAATCTGTTATTTTGATCCTGAGATATTAAGCCTTTATCCTTCAAATTGAAAATTCCTCCAATCCCTTTGGCATTCGATAACTTGAAAAATATTGCTTGGATTGTCAAGTTACTTTATATTTGTGTTCAGGTTACTGATGTGCCGAGCTGTATAGTTTTTGGTGTAAATCTGATAATTTAATGCTGAGATATTAACCCTTTATCCTTCAAATTGAAAATTCCTCCAATCCCTTTGGCATTCGATAACTTGAAAAATATTGCTTGGATTGTCAAGTTACTTTATATTTGTGTTCAGGTTACTGATGTACCGAGCTGTATAGTTTTTGGTGTAAATCTGTTATTTTGATCCTGAGATATTAACCCTTTATCCTTCAAATTGAAAATTCCTCCAATCCCTTTGGCATTCGATAGCTTGAAAAATATTGCGTGGATTGTCAAGTTACTTTCTATTTGTGTTCAGGTTACTGATGTACCGAGCTGTATAGTTTTTGGTGTAAATCTGTTATTTTGGTCCTGAGATATTAACCCTTTATCCTTCAAATTGAAAATTCCTCCAATCCCTTTGGCATTCGATAGCTTGAAAAATATTGGTGGATTGTCAAATTACTTTATCTTTGTGTTCGGGTTACTGATGTGCCAAGCTGTATAGTTTTTGGTGTAAATCTGATAATTTGATCCTGAGATATTAACTCTTTATCCTTCAAATTGAAAATTACTCCAATCCCTTTGGCATGAGATAACTCAAAAAATATCAATCCGATTGTCATGTTACTGTATATATTTATTCAGGTTACTGATGTGCTGTGCTGTATAGTTTTTTTTTATGTAAATCTGATAATTTGATCCGGAGATATTAACCCTTTAACCATCAGATTAGACACTCCGCCAATCCATTTCTATATGTACCCATACCATGTATGGTGTACATAATGTCGGCATCCGTGGTGGCCCTCCGTCATACAGCTTTCTGCTAGTTGCGCATATGGGTACACATCTGACGATTTTATCGGCCTATTTTTGTTCAACTCAACATGCTCGGCCCCATAGGGAGGGAGTGGGGAAAAAATGCTCCAAAAATATTTTTAAATATCTTCTTCTTCATGAATCAGTGTGTACAATGACTTGATATTTTCTATGGAGCTTCCTTTTGAGGTGTAGAATCAAGTTTGTTCAAACGAAGTTCGTGAAGCAATATTTGGCTTTGTAATGGGAGGGGTAAGATATTTGGCCCCGCCCAAAATTTCTATTTTCTGAACGATGGTCCGGTTTGAACCAAATTTGGGGTGTGGTGTTATTGGGTCATAAGTACTTGACACATGTAAAAAATTTCTGCATCCCCATGGGAACCCTGGGAGCTAAAAATAGAAATATTTTCAAACACCCATATTTCCAAAACCACACGGAACAGAGAGCTGTTATTTGGTATGAAGTATCCTTAGGACCAGTAGAATTGAATGGTAAAAAAAAATTGGCATTGGTTATGTTAGGGTGTTCTGTAATGGGCATCGAAAAAAATGCTGAGTCAGCATATTTGCAAATATTTAAAAAAATCTTTTCTCCAGAACCAATCATCAGAATCTTTTGATATTCGGCATACAGCACTCATAGGGGGGTCAGATACAAGTTTGTTAAAATAAAGCCCATTTGTTCATATTTGGGCTCAATATAGGAGCCCAAATTTTTAACATTAGTCCGGCCGCCGAGGCACTGAACCTGGTTTTGTTGTATTAAGTTTTTTTCTCAGCGGATTATTATTCTATAGGGTCTCCTTGATGAGATTTTTCTTACTGGACAGCTGACAGTGTTGAGCAATTTTTTTTATTCTCCAAAATCCAAGATGGCCACCAAGGTGGCCGCTATGAAAAAATACAATATCACCATATAACTTGGATCGAAATTTTTGGTAAGATAATATGGAATTTTGAAGATTTTTCTTCTTGATTCATCGTACACATATATAATTGTTACTTATTGGCAAAATAAGATTATCAAAATCCAATATGGTGGCCAAGATGGCTGCCAATGTGTCACACTTTTCTCATTTTTTTGAGATTTTACGATGTATCCTTCATATTGTTGCTAAGATGTTGACAAATATGCATGCTTATTTTATTCTATTCACCAGAGGGGCCATTTCTGCACACACTGGTACTCTAATATCCACCAGAAGAGGATTGTTGCTCACTGTATCACGTTATTTATAAATGCTGGTATAACCTAGTCAATCCGAAAAAGTTGTGAATTACGTTATATCTGTCGGAATTAACCGATATTATATGTATAAACAATGTAAGGTATATACACATATCGGCACATTTTCATGAACTTACTGTTACTCTCATGTGTCATATGAAATATATTCTCTCAAAACCTAAGATGGCATCTAAAATGGCTGCAAATATGGCAAAAAATCATTAATTTTTATACTGTACCAATGACCCAGACATAGCTGGTGCTAACTCTTAAAATATAGGGCCAAACACAAATTTTGCCCCCAATCCCCAAAATTTGCATCTAAAACTAAAGAAAACATGTCCTGAAAGGCCCTCCACACTTCGCCCCTACTGCGCATGCGCAGTGTCAAGGACGTTCCGAAATTGGCGCCATTAATCATTCTAAGTTTGGCCCTTCATCAGTTAACATCTGACTGATCTTTGTGCTTATAAATCTCAGTTTAAATGATGCCAGACACATAAATATTAGTGAAATGGTGATTCTAAGGAGGATAGAGAAGGAGGAGAGGAAAAAAATGTGTGACAGAATATTATCAGGGCTGTAACTTAAAATTTTTTAATGAAATTATGTTAAGTTACCTATTTTCAAGGCAGAAGCCATTTTGTTGTCATTCTGATTATTTAGTTACACTGTTTTTTAAGTGTTTTTCCTCTCTCCCTGTCCTTTAAGTTCCCCCTTGCTATTCTCCCATGCTTTTGGCATAGTTTTTGTAATTATTATTACTAAATTTTCTTGGGAGTTTTAGCTGAATAACAGAATGAATTCTGTTCTTTTCCCCATGTTTACGTCTTCACCTACGGGTGGTTAGGCGTTGTGTTCTGCATCTACCATCTGATGTTCTGCAGTTTCTTCCCTGGAAGTCTCTGTTTTGCATCAGATAGTGTATTTTTGGTAACTGATTTCGGGCCTGGGTGCCTGGAGTCTTATTTTAGTGTTTTTACACTCATTGTTTACATTTACAACAGCCCTCTGTGTGAGGGGGGGATTTCTAAAAAATAATATCTTGATGTTATTTTAATCATAACTAGATACATTATTATTGTTCGTAAGTGTTGAATAAATTGTTTAAAATATTTTTAAAATTTTTTTCCACACTTAGGCTTGGGATCCATTGGGGCTCAACGTTACTTTTCAGAAACTTGGGCTGTTCTGAAAAAATATTTTTTCAAAATATTTTGATTTCAATTATTTTTTCTATATTAATGGATCATATTATTATTATGTATTTTGATTGCCAGGGGTTAGTGCGAGTACCAGGACTTGTTTTCTTTTCACATTGAAAGGATATTGATCAATTGTTTTAAGAGGAAGTCTTCCTCTGACTTTATTATCATTCTATATGTGGTCAGTGTACTCGCATTAACTCCTGTTCTGTATCGTATGATTTTGATGACAATATGGGAAGCGTATGTCACGGTATGTTCTTGGGGATTTGGACACTCCGGTCCTTTCCCCGCAGGGTCACTCTACTTTATCAATTTCTATTTCAGACGATCAAGATTAGGGTGATGTATCTGTGATGTCTTCCAACAGTGTGCCTCCGTCGTCACAATTAATGAAGGGCTAGCGGAAAAGTGCTCATGTAAATACGCCAATTGCCTAAGAGGACCCTAGTAGGTTCGACGGCCTTTGACGTCCGCTAGCTCGCCCGGTGTAGCGTCCATTCACCGAATGGTTTGGCAGCCGGGTTCGTCCATTGCGGTCTAGAAGGAATTTTGGGGTGATGCAAGCACTATAAATTAACCTAATGCACACCCAGTGACGGCGGATCGGAGGGAGAACGGAGGAAGCCTTTTAGTCCGGTTCATAGCTCGTTCCGGTCCATCCGGACGGCAAGCGAGAGAGGCCCCTCTCTCGTTCAACAACATCTGGCCCCAGATGTTGTGGTACAAAATGTGTCGCAAGCAGAGCATACGTCCGTCGCTCGGGACGCTCCGTTGTATAGGCAGTCCACGGAGACTGCTAAGGCTTCCTCTTCTCGTCAGCGCACACGACCGCACCTTGGCTGCGTGACCGCCGATATATTACCAGCTTCGCCGATCAAGGATTCTTCGGCGACCAGGTCACACCATCCGGTAGCCAGGGACACGAGGCCTGCAGACTCTGGACGTTCGCATAGGAAGTGTGCGGGAGTCAACGTACACGGAGCTTCCGGCGGCAATGCATCGTAAGACCGCTACTGCACAGGCCTCGGGAACGGACGTGCTTTCCTTAATAGCACAGTTTATCGCAGCATCCCAGCAACAACTGAATCTGTCGCATATATTTTATCCGACGATGCTGGGTCGGGACGCTCCGCGGAAGCGGGTACGGACGTCCGAAAGTTTCATCCGGTCCGGCGGGATACCGAAAGGGATTCGGAGGATTTCGAGCTTTCCCTTTCGGAACAACATATGCTGTTGTGTATGTCATCTGACTTGGTCTTGTACAGCTTCTTTCGTCGGACCAGAATGCTGCGATGCCGGATAAGAAACTGATAGCGTCGGTGGACTTAGAAATTTTTGGTTCGGTTCAGGGACATCGTCCCTCAGTTCCGACATAGTCCAATAATGTTACACAACTTTCAAATTATTGAACGACGCTATATATATTATTATTTTATGCTTGCTAACCAAGCATTTCTGGTTTCTTGTTCGAAGAGTTATGGAGATGTCTTTCAAAAGTGTGCCTCTGTCGTCATAGTTAATGAAGAGTTAGCGGCAATAAGTGCTCATGGAATATGTCTATCGCCTACGGAGTGACATTCGCTAGCTCACCCGGTGTAGCATACATTCATCGAATGGTTCGGCTGCCGGGTTCGTCCGTTGTGGTCTAGGAAGGAGATTTGGGTGATGCGAGCACTTTAATTACTTTAGTACTCACCCAGTGACGGCAGATTGAGGACAGATCGGAGGAAGCCTGTTAGTCCGGTTCCTGGCTTGTCCAGGTCCGTCCGGGCTGTGAGCGAGAGAGGTCCCTCTTTCGTCCAACAACATAGGGGACCGCATGTTGTGGTTCAGATATTTTACATTCGGAGCATATGTCCGTTGGTCGGGACGCTCCGTTATATTGACAGTCCGAGAGACTGTCCTTAATGCTTCCTCATCCTCACAGCAGGGCACACGACCGCACATTGGCTACGTGACCTCGAGTATCCGATCAGTTTCGGCATTCAGTGATTCCACGGCGAATAGGTCGCGCCATCCGGTAGCCAAGGGACACGAGGCCTATACACTCTGTTCGCTCGCATATTGGTAGTATGCACAGGGTAACGATCACGGAGCTTCCAGCGGCAATGCATCGTAAGACCGCTTCTCCTCAGGCCTCAGTGACGGACGTGCTATCCGAGTTAGCACAGTTTTTTCGCAGCATCCCAGCAATTGACAGTTTCTCGGTCGAATTAGGAATTATCCGACGGCGCTGGGTCGGTGCGGTCCGCGGTTGCATCAGGTACGGACGACCGAACGCTTTATAGGGTCCGACAGGATGGCGAAAGGGATTCGAAAGATTTCGAGTTTTCCCTTTAGTAGTATCGGAAGATGCCTTTCATATCTTCTGGCATTATCTTCCAGTGATTGTTATTTCGGACTTCATTGCTGCGATCTTGGATAAGAGACTTATAGCGTCATTGGACTCGGATTTTTCGATCGGTTCAGGGACATTGTCCCTGACTTACCGACGCAGTCCAATATTGTCATTACAACACAAGTCTGCTACTAAGCATGATAGTTTAGTTTCTTGTCCGCGTTGCTCATTTCTGCCATTTTATCATTTATACGAATAGTTTATTTTGGCAGAGCAGGGCATACCGAGAGTTCATATGCGTGTAGACGGTGTGATTAAAGACTGTATATATTCTTTTTCGCCATTTATGTCTTTTCCAATTTCAATGTTGGGAACGACATTATGTATAGTAGACTTAACTTAGACGCTTTATCATACGTAATCCGCCTTACTGAGGCGTTATCATTATGTCTTCAAGAAAAGATTTACGGGATATTATTCTCAATGTAATTTCTTTTGAGGGCAGTAGTTTGTTCACGTATAACTCCGCCCTTCAGTGGCTGATTGGAGTTAGTTAGACGTGACGCAGCCCTAGCTACATCCACACACGTGGATAGTAAGGTTAAGAACTCTCTCAGAGTCGCTTCGTTCTCGGAGGAGCTTCTCTTCGACGGCAACTTTTCGGCAATCCATGAATTGCTCGATTTACACGTTCTCTTGTCTATCTAGTGTTACAAGAGATTCAGACTGGGGCAAACATTCGGTGGTTGACTCAGAGAGTGCCACCGCAGTTGCCGGACCCGAGTGTGGCTGTTATGACGGTTACCAGTCAAACAGATTGGGATATAATACTGATCCCTACGGATTCGAAGTGCCAGGGTCTTTGGGTTCCGCAGTCTCTTAGCAATCAGTTTTCTTCCGCGGAATAATGTTTTTTAGGCTTGCTTTATGTCATTGCATGAACATTATTCAGTAACGCATGCCCAAATTTCTGTCCTTTAATTCGACAGTAGTGGCGTATCTCCGGAACCAGGGAGGCACTCTTTCGTTTCCGTTATTAAATTTAATGGAAAGAATCCGTCTGTTGGTTATAGTACACCAAGTTCAGTTTTGGTCCGTCATATTCCGGGTCTTCTGATTGTTTTATCGGACTCCCGTTCTCTTACGGGTCGCTTGTTGCTGTCAGAATGGACTCTCAACAAACAAGTATTCAATCAGATTTGCTATCTATGGGAGCGCCCAATGATGATTTATTTATGACACAGCCTGCTAATCAATTGCAGACGTATGTGTTGGCTTGTCCAGATCTCTGAGCTAATATTGTTAACGCTCTATTGATCTATAGGACGGAATGATAGGATACGCGTATCCTGCAGCGCTGTTGTTTTAGCAGGTATTGCTAAGATAAACAACCACAATACATTTCTGTTGATAGCATCTCTATCTTCACAGAGATCATGAGTAATTTACTCTCTTGTCTACTGTGGGTCTTAACGTGAAATCTTCCTCTATGTGAGAATCTTTTTTCACTGGGTAAATCGTGTCATCTTTATCACAACCAGCAAGGTCGCAACCTTCATGTATTCCGTTGTGTGGTCCGTATTGCATTGTAAGCACTGTACTGGACGAGCTTTGGACGCGATTTCTTACTATAGGAGATCCTCTTCTTCGCTATTCTATGCGGTTAAAGTGGAGGCTCTTCCGTCGTGATGTAGGGATCATTATGTTCATATTGTTGATCCCTCCATACTACTCATTGCTATTTTTTAGTATACTTGTTTCACAAGATCTACTGCAACCTGTTATTATTTAGGTTATAGGTTTATGTTACCTCATACCTATGCACTCTACGATAGTTTACAATTGAGTCTTTTGTCTCTTTATCTAAGTCAGTTAGTAACTTTTTGATAAATAGACTTAGAATCTTTAGATTAAATTCCTATACGGATTTTAACTTCGGTTCTTATTTAGCTAAGTAATCATTTGAGCCTCTGGAAACAGTAGTTTTCAAATTCTGACCTTTTAGACAGTAATTCTGTTGGTTTCTCTTTTACTGTAGAGTCAGTGAGTTTCATGCACTATCGGTGGATGATTTTCACTTTCGTAGTTTCGGAATCACTACTTCCGTTACTATTTAGGTTGGATTGTTGCATAAGAGTTAGGCTCCTATTATCCGGAACCTATTATTTTAAGGTCCTTCCGTCTTCGTATGGGCATAGGCCTTTACTCTTTCCGGGTACAGTTTATGTATTTATAAACAGATATCTGTTTATTACTATGGGCGTAAGCTTCTTCTGTCTTTGATGTCTAGTAGAAGGACGTTACGCTCCATTTTATTGTTAATGGATTCTATTAACTATCGGTACTGCTTATGGTATATCATTGACTTAGCAGTTGTGCTTAAGATTTCGGCTCATGAAGTAAGAGTTCTTCTACTTCTTGGGCTTACATTAATAGTGTCGCTATTATAGATTTTTGAAGGCCGCTCATTGCGCTCAGCCATCCACATTCATGAATTTTATCTCAGAAATATCGAGTCCATTTCTGGAGGCCTCTATTGTTAGGTCTATTATCTACTGCTCAGAATGTCATTCACTTAACAGTTGCTACTATAGCTAGGTAGGCTGTCTGTTTAGGCAGTGTCTCCGTTCGGCTGCCCTCTTCGCTCTGGGCTATTTGACCCAGGGCAAGAAAAGGGGGGGGGGGGGGGGAGGGTGTTCCCTTGGGTCACCTGTTTTACTATGAAAACAAGGGGATACCTCCTCCGGAGTTAGTAATTCTGAGCTGTTATTGGGATGGTTGTTTAGTGAGAAGTTTAGGTTTTTAAAATTCATTCAAGTCTTAGTTTTTAAAGTATAGCTTTTGAATATTGCATATGTCAACGGACATGATTATGCAATCCTCAGACACTTTTAGGAGTATAAGAGTCTCTATTCTCTAGACTTACTTTATTTATTGGCTTACTTTAAAAATTATTAGTATAAGGATTATATTGGATATTAATAGAGTACATGGATGTTTGAAGCTCAATTTTGGAAGGTGTTGTATCTTTCTAATTTATCATAAATAAGAAAGATACATGTAAGGCCTATTACTTCTTTTTCCCTACAGGGGATGACTCTATTTTATTTTATTGAGCATATTCCATTTTGCTCTATGTCCTTGGCCCTCCAGCCTTTTTACTATTCAGCTATGTCTGGGTCATTGGTACAGTATAAAAATGTTAAAAAATTTATAGTAATTTATATATTTTTTATACTTACCAATGACCCAGACGGGGATGGCCCTCCCAGGAGTTGGGAACTCTTGCCTCCCCGCTGAGTTCATAGCGCTTACCAGGCACTGGTTATTAGAATGATTAATGGCGCCAATTTCGGAACGTCCTTGACACTGCGCATGCGCAGTAGGGGCGAAGTGTGGAGGGCCTTTCAGGACATGTTTTCTTTAGTTTTAGATGCAAATTTTGGGGATTGGGGGGCAAAATTTGTGTTTGGCCCTATATTTTAGGAGTTAGCACCAGCTATGTCTGGGTCATTGGTAAGTATAAAAAATATATAAATTACTATAAATTTTTTAACTTTCTTACAAATATAGGTGGCTATTAGGCGTTATTATTTTAAAATGTCCAACCATGATTACCGATATGAATTAGCCATATGGGGGTGATGCTCTTTTGTTATTTTTGATCAAAGGAATTGTTTGAGAAACCCAATATGGCGTCCAAAATGCCCCCAAAATTGGAAAAGTAACAAAGCAATTACAGTCTACACTCATCTGCCCATAGTCCAGTCGCCAATACACTTCACCTGGTTTTTTCTCGGTGTATTATCGTATCACTATATCGTATAACTATATGGTCTCCTCGTGCGATTCCTTTTACTGGGCAGCTGACAGGGTTGATCAATTTCCTTATAACCACCAAAACCTAAGATGGCTCCAAATTTAAGTTTCTGCCGATACCACTGAAAATATTGAAATTGAAAGTCAAAAATCTTTACTAAATAATTCAGTACAGCACGCCATTTCCAACTGATTGTGTTGGTCACAAAGCAGGTCAGCTTATCCTCAGATTTTCCAGAAAAAATCAAAATGGCTACCAAAATTAGTAACATTTTGCTATTTTCAGCAGTAGTGTTAAACACTCCAAAATCGAGGTGGGAACTGAAATGTACGAGAAATTGTAACAAGAGAGATGTTTGCAAATATCATTGGTGAAGTACTTTATAAGGACCACACAAGATGCAGTGAATATCAAGTTGAATGACTGTGTAGTTCCTTAGATCGACTCATCACTACGCATTACTGCCAGCGATGTCTGTTCATTGCAGCAGTCCTCTGAAACACTGCATGCACAGAAAATGGTACACGCCATATTTGCTGCATTACACTTACACCTCGAATATTTGCATGGTGTTTTACTTGAACATGTGCACCTAATCATCTTCAGCATTTCATCAGATGCTAGCTTGACGTTGGACGCGACTGTCACAGGGTTCAAAGATTTTGTATTCACGTCTTTCTCCAATCCAAATACAGTTGGGTCCATCTGCGGTGGGTTAGGTTGAAGGGCATGCTTCCATATACAAGTTTGCAAGTGAGCCTGTTTGACATTCTCAGTAAAAGCCTCTGTTGTAGGTGGTAGGCTGCACAATTTAGGAGCAGATGTTGCAGTCGGATTCCCAATTCGTGTTCTCCATATGCACAAACGAGCATCAGACATTGATGTTGATTTAGGAGATCTATAGCATAATGCTATGAACTTGGTGGCTTGTTCTAGAACATCCGATATTTCCACATTGTTCTCACCAAGTGATTCCAGTGTCCCACCAGTTTGCAGAACCTTCAGTACACGCCCTTTGCCGATACCAAAGTATCCCCCTACAGTATCGCACCCGGAAAGTGCGTGAGCAGCGAGCAATTGAGGAACAATTTTCTTGTGTGTATCAACTGCAGCAGGTATATCTATCACCACCCGTCCATGGATTAGTGACTCCATAGTCATTGCAACCATCAAGTGTTGTTCAAGGTAGTGATGCAACAACAACAAATAGACATCAGTGTCGTCAGCAACAACCACAACGTTATTACATTCAGCTGCAGCAAACAATATTGCCTGTTGAACGATAATGTTGTCAGCTTCCTTGTGACTAGTTACCATATCTACTCTATCTGTCACCGATCCACAACTAACCTCAACCGGAACATCATATTGGCCAGTATTTACAAGTTTGTGAGTTTGTGTGTTTTGCTCAGCAAACTTTTGTCCATGGTGAGTTGATCACATATAATGGAGATCAGTTGCTTTTTGTTCTCCACTACAGTCAGCACATGTTTTTGTGGTGGTAGCAGGGAGGTGGGTACAAGTTGAAACACCCAGCAGCAATCGGCCTTTCTGTGTGCCCTTGTCACACACTTGGTGCTGTAGTCAACATATCTGTCAAATACCAAATACACATCACTCGATCGCAACTTCTGTTTAATGTTGCCTTTAAACATTGTAATGAAGTCTAGAACTGTTGCCGGTCTGGTTTTGGTAGACACGGGCCAATGAGGTATCCAGAGCAGTGCACAGCCATCGATAACAATTGCAGATTTCTTATCCACACCAGACATTCTTTTTGGTTTCTCAACAACTGTTTTATTTTTCAATACTGATTTTGATGTGCACACACGCATATCCCCGGATTCATCAAATATGGCGGTTGGTAGTAGTGACAGTTCAAAGGAAAGAATATGTTTGATATGTAATTCACGTGAACTACATAAAAGTCCAATAACTCTGGAATAAATGAGATTAGTGTCATATATTTTGACCTCCCCAACCTTCAACGACTTTTTCAAGATTGCCATAGTTTGTACTGGTTTCGAAATTGACTCATAAAATCCACTCGGGAAGGCCTCTTCAAATTCCGTCATTTTCTAAACTCTGAGGCTGACAATCTTATCGACATTGACAGACGTTGGACCTATCCTATGAGTTGTGATGTTAATTATGGTCTTGGGGTATCCGTTTGGATCCAATGGGTCGATACATATTCCTAGTTTAGTTCTCAGACCCATACGGTCGACAGAATCACTTGCAATTCCAGACTTGGCCTCTTCCTTATGTGCGATCTGTAATTTGTCACCATCTCGATCTCGCAAATTTGATATACCGGTAGCTAACTTCCCACATGCATGCAAACTCAAAGCCCAGGTTTTTAGTGTTTCTGGCTTTAATGTGATCCCTATTATACCGGATTTGCCATGGCCATATCGCATGAAGGTAGTTTCGATATACATATCGCCCCATATGCCATTCCATAGACCAGGTATGTGTCTTATCACATGTTCACCCTTCAAGGAATGAGATAAAATATCCGGTGGCATATTTTGCATCTGCCGCAGATAGTAAAGCCCATATCTTGCGTAATTTGCATGACCAGAAGCAAAGAAATAAGGAAGCATGCTTTTCACAGCTTCGATGTGCAAAAGCCAGTCACCTTCTCTCTCCACTCGTACGTACAACATCATGAGGAAGCATGGTTTCAAAAAAGCATCAGCCCACATTTTTGTTGTGCGACTTTTGCACGCGTTCTCTTCTAGCAATGCAAATAAATCTTCTGCACATTGCAAATCATTATTCTCGAAAGCTGTTTGCAAAAGTTCTTCTGATAACAAACGCATGGCTCTCTTATTCATTGGAAACTTTTTCCCAGTCAACATCTTTTCAACCCCACCGAATACTGACTCAAGTATATCTGAAAGTCCAGTATTGGCCATGAGCATTCCAACTGAACTAATGAAACTCATGAGCAAATGCATACCACCCAATCAAGGAACAAATGCCACGAATTTGTCTGGATAAGACCATAACACCTGAACTGCTATCTTGTATAACTGCTGATTGGCAGTAAATATAGTGAACGGCTGTCCTGCATCTGACGATAGTTGCTCTGCCTTTTCCATAGCTGTCATGATAGTGTCTGGATCAGCAGGTGTCATGTCTATTAGAGGGAGGTATGCTGCGTTCATTTTTGGGTTCGTTGCATGACCCGAGTCTCTCGTCATGCGGGCGTTATACCCATTGAACTCCGGACAGTTCTGGTCACTGACCATATCTTTCAAAAATGCGAAGTCAAGTTCTACCGCTCTGCGTAATGACATTGCACTGCAACACAATGTTGAAAGAAGGGGAACAGTGTTTCGTACATGTGATGCGGGCATGTCGGGTCGTTTGGATCCATTGAAATGCGCAACATCCAATTCATACTCTGTTGGTTTTGTCATATCTGACTTTTTCAATCTTGGGATCGTCTGAGACTCAAAGGAATCATTATTATCCTTTGGAGCCATCATGATTGCCAGTGAATGGGTGCTTAGCTTCCCATTTTGAGAAGTAATTTCAGCATCAAAGTTGTGAACAACCACTTGTATGAGGCCATTGTTGGCATCCGAAATCGGTGTATCATTTGCATTCTTTGCAGCCAGAGCTGCCGCAGATTTTTTGAATCTCAATAACTCATCATATAAGCATGTAACACCAAAATCATGCATGGTTTTTTCCAACTCTTTAGAATCTCTTAACTTAATTTGAAGCGGTGTGTATATTTTTATACTGTACCAATGACCCAGACATAGCTGGTGCTAACTCTTAAAATATAGGGCCAAACACAAATTTTGCCCCCCAATCCCCAAAATTTGCATCTAAAACCAAAGAAAACATGTCCTGAATGGCCCTCCACACTTCACCTCTACTGCGCATGCGCAGTGTCAAGGACGTTCCGAAATTGGCGCCATTAATCATTCTAAGTTTGGCCCTTCATCAGTTAACATCTGACTGATCTTTGTGCTTGTAAATCTCAGTTTAAATGATGCCAGACACATAAATATTAGTGAAATGGTGATTCTAAGGAGGATAGAGAAGGAGGAGAGGAAAAATGTGTGACAGAATGTTATCAGGGCTGTAACTTAAAATTTTTTTAATGAAATTATGTTAAGTTACCTATTTTCGAGGCAGCAGCCATTTTGTTGTCATTCTGGTTATTTAGTTACACTGATTTTTTAGTGTTTTCCTCTCTCCCTTTCCTTTAAGTCCCCTCTTGCTATTCTCCCATGCTTTTGGCATAGTTTCTGTAATTATTATTACTAAAATTTCTTGGAAGTTTTAGCTGAATAACAGAATGAATTCTGTTCTTTCCCCATGTTTACGTCTTCACCTGCGGGTGGCTAGGCGTTGTGTTCTGCATCTACCATCTGATGTTCTGCAGTTTCTTCCCTGGAAGTCTCTGTTTTGCATCAGATGGTGTATTTTTGGTAACTGATTCTGGGCCTGGGTGCCTGGAGTCTTATTTTAGTGTTTTTACACTCATTGTTTACATTTACAACAGCCCTCTGTGTGAGGGGGGGATTTCTTGAAAATAATATCTTGATGTTATTTTAATCATAACTAGATACATTATTATTGTTCGTAAGTGTTGAATAAATTGTTTAAAATATTTTTAAAATTTTTGTCCACACTTAGGCTTGGGATCCATTGGGGCTCAACGTTACTTTTCAGAAACTTGGGCTGTTCTGAAAAAATATTTTTTCAAAATATTTTGATTTCAATTATTTTTTCTATATTAATGGATCATATTATTATTATGTATTTTGATTGCCAGGGGTTGGTGCGAGTACCAGGACTTGTTTTCTTTTCACATTGAAAGGATTTTGATCAATTGTAATAAGAGGAAGTCTTCCTCTGACTTTTATAATCATTCTATATGTGGTCAGTGTACTCGCATTAACTCCTGTTCTGTATCGTTTGATTTCGATGACAACATGGGAAGCGTATGTCACGGTATGTTAGTGGGGAATTGGACACTCCGGTCCTTTCCCCGCAGGGTCACTCTACTTTATCAATTTCTATTTCAGACGATCAAGATTAGGGTGATGTATCTGTGATGTCTTCCAACAGTGTGCCTCCGTTGTCACAATTAATGAAGGGCTAGCGGAAAAGTGCTCATGTAAATACGCCAATTGCCTAAGAGGACCCTAGTAGGTTCGACGGCCTTTGACGTCCGCTAGCTCGCCCGGTGTAGCGTCCATTCATCGAATGGTTCGGCAGCCGGGTTCGTCCGTTGCGGTCTAGAAGGAGTTTTGGGGTGATGCGAGCACTATAAATCAACCAAATGCACACCCAGTGACGGCGGATTAGAGGGAGAACGGAGGAAGCCTTTTAGTCCGGTTCATAGCTCGTTCTGGTCCATCCGGACGGCGAGCGAGAGAGGCCCCTCTCTCGTACAACAACATCTGGCCCCAGATGTTGTGGTACAAAATGTTTCGCATTCGGAGCATACGTCCGTCGCTCGGGACGCTCCGACATATAGGCAGTCCGGAGTAGACTGTCAATAAGGCTTCCTCATTCTCATGGTAGCGCACACGACCGCTCTTGGCTACGTGACCTCGGATATCCAGTCAGCTTCGCCAGTCAGAGAATCATCGGCGACCAGGTCACACCATCCGGTAGCCAGGGACACGAGGCCTGCAGACTCTGGACGTTCGCATAGGAAAGTGTGCGGGAGTTAACGTACACGGAGCTTCCGGTGGCAATGCATCGTAAGACCGCTACTGCACAGGCCTCGGGAACGGACGTGCTTTCCTAAATAGCACAGCTTATCCCAGCATCAACTGAATCTGTCGCTAATTTTTTATCCGACGATGCTGGGTTGGGACGCTCCGCGGAAGCGGGTACGGACGTCCGAAAATTTCATCCGGTCCGACGGGATACCGAAAGGGATTCGGAGGATTTCGAGCTTTTCCTTTCGGAACAACATATGCTGTTGTGTATGTCATCTGACTTGATCTTCTACAGCTTCTTTCGTCGGACCCGAATGCTGCGATGCTGGATAAGAAACTGATAGCGTCGGTGGACTTAGAAATTTTTGGTTCGGTTCAGGGACATCGTCCCTCAGTTCCGACATAGTCCAATAATGTCACACAAACTTTCGAATTATTGAACGACGCTATATATATTATTATTATATGCTTGCTATTACCAAGCATTTCTGGTTTCTTGTTCGCAAAGTTACAGAGATGTCTTTCAAAAGTGTGCCTCTGTCATCATAGTTAATGAAGAGCTAGCGGCAATAAGTGCTCATGGAATATGTCTATCGCCTAAGAGGTCCCTTGTAGGATCGACGGAGTGACATTCGCTAGCTCACCCGGTGTAGCGTACATTCATCGAATGGTTCGGCTGCCGGGTTCGTCCGTTGCGGTCTAGGAAGGAGATTTGGGTGATGCGAGCACTATAATTACTTTAGTACTCACCCAGTGATGGCGGATTGAGAACAGATCGGAGGAAGCCTGTTAGTCCGGTTCCTGGCTTGTCCAGGTCCGTCCGGGCTGTGAGCGAGAGAGGTCCCTCTCTCGTCCAACAACATAGGGGACCGCATGTTGTGGTTCAGATATTTTACATTCGGAGCATATGTCTGTCGGTCGGGACGCTCCGTTATATTGACAGTCCGAGAGACTGTCGATAATGCCTCCTCATCCTCACAGCAGGGCACACGACTGCACATTGGCTACGTGACCTCGAGTATCCGATCAGTTTCGTCATTCAGTGATTCCACGGCGAATAGGTCACGCCATCCGGTAGCCAAGGGACACGAGGCCTATACACTCCGTTCGCTCGCATATTAGTAGTATGCATGGGGTAACGATCACGGAGCTTCCAGCAGCAATGCATTGTAGGACCGCTTCTCCACAGGCCTCAGTGACGGACGTGCTATCCGAGTTAGCACAGTTTTTTCGCAGCATCCCAGCAATCGACAGTTTCTTAGTCGAATCAGGAATTATCTGACGGCGCTGGGTCGGTGCGGTCCGCGGTTGCATCAGGTACGGATGACCGAACGCTTTATAGGGTCCGACAGGATGGCGAAAGGGATTCGAAAGATTTCGAGTTTTCCCTTTCGTAGCATCGGAAGCTGCCATTCATATCTTCTGGCATTATCTTCCAGTGATTGTTATTTCGGACTACATTGCTGCGATGTTGGATAAGAGACTTATAGCGTCATTGGACACGGAATTTTGGATCGGTTCAGGGACATTGTCCCTGACTTACCGACACAGTCCAATAATGTCATTAGAACATGTGTATTATTTATCGACGCTATATATGCATATAAGCCTGCTACCAAGCATGATAGTTTAGTTTCTTGTCCGCAATGCTCATTTCTGCCTTTTTATCATTTATACGAATAATTTATTTTGGCAGAGCAGGGCATACCGAGAGTTCATATGCGTCTAGACGGCGTGGTTAAAGACTGGAAATATTCTTTTTCGCCGTCTATGTCTTTTCCAACCACAATGTTGGAAACGACAATGATGTCTAGTAGACTTAACTTAGACGCTTTATCATACGTAATCCACCTTACTGAGGCGTTATCATTACGTCTTCAAGAAAAGAATTATGGGATATTATCCTCAATGTGATTTCTTTTGAGGGCAGTAGTTTGTTCACGTATAACTCCGCCCTTTAGTGGCTGATTGGAGTTGGTTAGATGTGACGCAGCCCTAGCTTCATCCACGCGTGTGGATAGTAAGGTGAAGAACTCTCTCAGAGTCGCTTCGTTCCCGGAGAAGCTTCTCTTCGACGGCAACTTTTCAGCAATCCATGAATTGCTCAATTTACACGTTCTCTTGTCTATCTAGTGTTGCAAGAGATTCAGACTGGGGCAAACATTCGGTGGTTGACTCAGAGACTGCCACTGCAGTTGCCGGATCCGAGTGTTATAATTATGACGGTTGCCAGTCAAACAGGTTGGGATATAATATTGATCCCAACGGATTCGAAGTGCCAGGGTCTTTGGGTTCCGCAGTCTCTAAGCAAGCACTTATCTTCCGCGGAATAATGTTTTTAGGCTTGCTTTATGTCATTGGATGAACATTATTCAGAAACGCATGTCCAAATCCTGTCCGTTAATTCGACAGTAGTGGCGTATCTCCGGAACCAGGGAGGCACTCATTCGTTTCCGTTATTCAATTTAATGGAAAGAATCCTTCTGTTTGTTATAGTACACCAAGTTCTGTTTCGGTCCGTCATATTCCGGGTCGTCTGATTGTTTTACTGGACTCCCGTTCACTTATGGGTCGCTTGTTGCCATCAGAATGGACTCTCAACAAACAAGTATTCAATCAGATTTGCTATCAATGGGAGTGCCCAATGATAATTTATTTACGACACAGCTTGCTAATCAATTGCAGGCGTATGTGTTTCCTTGTCCGGATCTCTGAGCTAATGTTGTTAACGCTCTATTGATCTAATAGGACGGAATGATAGGATATGCGTATCCTCCGGCGCTGTTGTTTCAGCAGGTATTGCTAAGATAAACAACCACAATACATTTCTGTTGATAGCATCTCTGTCTTCACAGAGACCGTAGGTAAATTTACTCTGATGTCTACTGTGGGACTTAACGCGAAATCTTCCTTAATGAGAGGATCTTTTTTCGCTGGGTAAAATCGTGTCATCTTTATCACAACTCGCAAGGTCGCAACCTTCACGTATTCCATTGTGTGGTCCGTATTGCATTGTAAGCATTGTACTGGACAAGCTTTGGACGCGATTTCTTACTATAGGAGATCCTCTTCTTTGCTATTCTATGCGGCTTAAGTGGAGGCTCTTCCGTCGTTGGTGTAGGGATCACTTTGTTCATATTGTTGATCCCTCCATACTACTCATTGCAACTTTTTAGTATACTTGTTTGACAAGATCTACTGCAGCCTGTTATTATTAAGGTTATAGGTTTATGTTACCTCATACCTATGCACTCTATGATAGTTTACAATTGAGTCTTATGTCTCTTTATCTAAGTCAGTTAGTAACTTTTTGATAAATAGACTTAGAATCATTAGATTAAATTCCTATATGGAATTTAACTTCGGTTCTTATTTAGCTAAGTAATCATTTGAGCCTCTGGAAACAGTAGTTTTCAAATTCTGACCTTTTAGACAGTAATTCTGTTGGCTTCTCTTTTACTGAAGCGTCAGTGAGTTTCATGCACTATCGGTGGATGATTTTCACTTTCGTAGTTTCGGAATCACTACTTCCTTTACTATTTAGGTTGGATTTTTGCATAAGAGTTGGGCTCCTAATATCCGGAACCTATTGTTATTAAGGTCCTTCCGTCTTCGTACGGGCATAGGCCTTTACTCTGTCCGGTTAGAGTTTATGTATTTATAAACAGATATCTGTTTATTACTACGGGTGTAAACTTCTTCTGTTTTTGATGCCTATTAGAAGGACGTTACGCACCATTCTATTGCTAATGGATTCTATTAACTATCGATACTGCTTATGGTATATCTTTGACTCGGCAGTTGTGTTTGAGATTTCGGTTCATGAAGTAAGAGTTCTTCTACATCTTGGGCTTACATTAATAGTGTCGCTCTTATAGATTTTTGAAGGCTGCTCATTGCGCTCAGCCATCCACATTCATGAATTTTTATCTCAAAAATATTGAGTCCGTTTCTGGAGGCCTCTATTGTTAGGTCTATCATCTACTGCTCAGAATGTCATTCACTTAACAGTTGCTACTATAGCTAGGTAGGCTGTCTGTTTCGGCAGTGACTCTGTTCTGCTGCCCTCTTCGCTCTGGGCTATTTGACCCAGGGCAAGAAAAAGGGGGGGGGGGGGGGGGAGGGTGTTCCCTTGGGTCACCTGTTTTACTATGAAAACAAGGGGATACCTCCTCCGGAGTTAGTAATTCTGAGCTGTTATTGGGATGGTTGTTTAGTGAGAAGTTTATGTTTTAAAAATTCATTCAAGTCTTAGTTTTTAAAGTATAGCTTTTGAATATAGCACGTGTCAACGGACATGATTATGCAATCCTCAGACACTTTTAAGGAGTATAAAGAGTCTCTATTCTCTAGACTTACTTTATTTATTGGCTTACTTTAAAAATTATTAGTATAAGGATTATACTAGATATTAATAGAGTACATGGATGTATGATGCTCAATTTTGGAAGGTGTTGTATCTTTCTAATTTATCATAAATAAGAAAGATACATGTAAGGCCTAATACTTCTTTTTCCCTAGAGGGGATGATTCTATTTTATATTATTGAGCGTATTCCATTTTGCTCTATGTCCTTGGCCCTCCAGCCTTTTTACTATTCAGCTATGTCTGGGTCATTGGTACAGTATAAAAATGTTAAAAAATTTATAGTAATTTATATATTTTTTATACTTACCAATGACCCAGACGGGGATGGCCCTCCCAGGAGTTGGGAACTCTTACCTCCCCGCTGAGTACATAGCGCTTACCAGGCACTGGTTATTAGAATGATTAATGGCGCCAATTTCGGAACGTCCTTGACACTGCGCATGCGCAGTAGAGGTGAAGTGTGGAGGGCCATTCAGGACATGTTTTCTTTGGTTTTAGATGCAAATTTTGGGGATTGGGGGGCAAAATTTGTGTTTGGCCCTATATTTTAAGAGTTAGCACCAGCTATGTCTGGGTCATTGGTAAGTATAAAAAATATATAAATTACTATAAATTTTTTAACTTTCCACACAACGCTGATGTCACTATGTTTCCTATCATCAGAGCAGGTAATGTGTGGTCCAACTGTGGAGCTAAACGACTTAGTAATGTGAGAAGTGTACCACTTACAAATGAGGATACGCTCTCGCTGTTAACATCAGTGGCGTAGTTATCTTTGTCATGATCCATATCTTTGATTTCTTTGCCAATTGCTTTACTGAGAATCTTTATGGAACTGTCAATATTGTCATCATCTGGGTCTTTAACTTGCCTAAGTAAGGTACCAGCTCTGGATTTGTCTGCCAAAATGGTCGCGATTCCCGGGGAAGACAACACCAAAATGTCATCTCCGCAGCTATCGTCTAGATCAGACACAAATGATCGACGGGAATTGTAAGTCCCACCAGATTGCAAATAAAGATCAAATAATTCGACAGAACTCCACATGGGGGATGTATCATTTTTCATGTAAGATATGACAGATTGTATGGCCTGACTATGTGGTGACGAAAGATCAATTTTCTGTTTTGCAGCTGATTCTACCGATTTTGGATTCGTGAATTTCGACCTACAGTCAACATGGTACCGAGCATCGGCAGCATGTAAGTCGCTAACAGCACCACACACTCTAAGCTTTACTTCTTCGGACCATATCTCGTTCCTATGACACCAAATGCCAATTATTTCATCACTAACTGGCATATGTGGTGTATGTGTGCCTATTTGGCAAAACAGATAGGCGGGCCTCCACCTTGAAGGATTCTTCGTATCCCGGTCAACTATGCAGTCATCACCACAAAATAGGCAACGACGCCTGAAAGTAAATTCATCATGTGAACGTTTAGGTCGTTTTTCGGGCGGAGCATCAGAATCGAGGGATGTGCTATAAGCAATGCTTGCTTGCTTCACATTCTTCGGGTGCAAATACTTCTCAACACAGTATTTATGGCAACTCAGAGTCAAATCTGGGTCTGCATCGTACCCATGTTGCAAAGCGAGATGTAAGTCATCGTTATAAATCCTACTACACCTGAGTATATTCTCAATTCGCTTTGCTTTCACGTTCATTAGAGGGATTTGCTCCTCGATTCAGCACAACCGAACGTGGTTGAGAAAAAACAAGCATCTGACATGATGGAGTTTGTCTATGTCGTTCAACCTGATGATATATCGAGTGAAGTTGAAGAAATAGAAACGCTAGTGATAAAAGGCGAGACAAAATTGTAAGTTTATGAGGTGTGTAGTGAGACACAATTGTGCAGTTGCAATGATGCGTCCTCGCTCTAAGAAATCAAAGAGAAAGAACAGTTATATGACGTAATCTCTAAACGCGTTCACATATAAAGAGCGTTGTTAGATATAAATGGCATTGATAGATATAAATAGCGGTGTAATATCTGTTCAGTTTTTACCAAATACCCAATGCGGATGTAGTTACTATATCGAAACACAATTACATCACGTTTTGTGCTTATATAGTGAGTTAAGATGAAATAATAATTTGGATCTGTAATTTCCACATTAATTTTTGACCCCTTCAACAGTACTTCACTTTAAGGCCCAATTAAAAAAAATGCTAAATGCTGTCAGCTCTCCAGTAAGAAAAATTAGTAAGAGGGGTGTCTGAACTAATAAAAACTGTTGAGAAAAAAACCTAATACAACAAAAATATGGTTTGGTGAAAAAATGGCGTTTGGCGGCCGTACTACATAGGGTAATATTCTTTAAAAATCTTCTTCTTCAGAACCACCAGTCAGAATCTTTTAATGTTTATTATACATCATTGGTATGAGGATCAGATTCAAGAATGTTCAAACCAAGTCCCTAGGTTAATATTTGGGTTTCTTACGGAAGCCCAAATTTTAACTTTGTTCAATATGGGGATAATTTTTAAAAATCTTCTTCTTCAGATCCACCAGTCGGAATGCTTTCATATTTGGTATACAACATCTCTGGGGGGTCAGATTCAAGTTTGTTCAAATCGGATCCATAGGGTAATATTTGGGCTCGCTATGGTAGCCCAAATTTCAACTTGGTGCAATATGAAGAAATTTCTTTAAAATTTCTCTTCTTCAGATCCAACAGTCAGAATGCTTTCATGTTTGGTACACAACATCTCTAGGGAGGTCGGATTCAACTGTGTTCAAATTGAGAGCCTGGGTTAATATTAGGTCTCCATATGGGTTACTGGAATTGGCCATTTTGCTGAAGATTTAAAAATTTTGTATTCAGTACCCTCTAGAGGTGTGTAACTAAGATTAATCCACTTAGGCTGTATCAAGGGGCTTCATAGGGGAGCTCTACATTTTACATTATGATCAACTGAAGAAAAGGCATGATGCCCCGATTATTTTTGTCACTCCTGAGGGACTCAAGGATTGACAGTGTAGCCTATAGAGATGGACTGCTTAATGTAGATTCATTCTTGGACTCTGTTTATATTGTGTTCTGTTCAAGATGAGCGCTTCAGGCCCTGTGGGACCTCTTGTTATATTACAGACTGTGGGTCCAAGTTTGGACTAACCTGACCTGCGTCGAAGCCCAGGAGATGCTTGCAGTTTCAGCCAAGAAATAAAAAAGGAGGAGTGGAGTGGGGTGGGCTTTAGAATGAGTACCGTATATGTCCATAAAAAAATACAAAATCATCAAAATAACAATGAAAAAATAAATAAAAACACATTAAATATATGCCAACAATACCTGGAGAGAAGTATTTATTTATTCCATGACCTCCAATTCACTGATGTGTAATGTCCGGTTATAAATTACGCACACATGCACCAGGTAAAGTTAATTTCAATAGCACCAACAATGCTTATGTAGGTCAACAATTTGAAAACAATTTGCGCTGTAACCTGTGCAGTTGTTGTATTTATATTGGTTTTTCCTGAACGTTCTCACGTTCAGGAAAAACCAACATAAACACAACAATTGCGCAGGTTACAGTGCAAATAGTGCTCTGATTCTGAAACAATGAAGTTTCAGTCACAAACTAGTGTTGGATTTTCTTGACAGGGACAGACATGTTAACTCTCCCGGAATGCCCGGGATTCTCCCGGAATTAGCTATCCCCTCCCGCCCTCCCGCCCGGGAGTCAATTTGGACCAAAAATCTCCCGGAAAGTCGACATACCAGACAAAAACTGAATCCACCAGCTTTTGTTTACAAATACAAAAGCATGTGCTCTACTCTCAATGGCAAGGTCATTAAGTTTGTGTGAAACGTCACCACTTACATAAGAACTGATGACCAATTCTCATTTCTGTCAATGGCCGTGTTGTGATTATTGCAACACGTTTGACAGGCGGATTAAATGAATTTGAGATGCAGGATAATTGCTGAAATTGATTATATATTAAAGGCACACCTTTGCTTGTATACAGGTAGCAGTCAAATCGAAAAATAAATTCTATACGTATAAAATCTTGTCCAATCGAAAAATGTGCAAAAATACGCACAAATTTATTGTGCATTTTGGATTTCACTTTCAGATAATTATAGCCAATTTTGGAGACAAACGGCTCAAACATATGAGTTGCTGTAATTTTCAATATATTTGGAAAAATTTCCAATTCGCAATTTTATAAAGCAGGCTGTGAAAAAAATTATGTTTTTGGTGAAAAAAATCTCTAAAAAGTTGGTAATTTACGGCACTTGCACGTTTTTTCATTCGTAGTGATAAATGGACAACAAAATATCCCTGAGATGTTTCGTCCTGGGATGGCTGTGGCATAATTTTCACGTTTCACTGAAAAATGATCACCCCATTCCAAATCCCCTTCGTAAATGACCAACTACTTCCAGTGAGTAACCGGTGTTGTTAGGTGGGGCGCTGGGCTTTGGAAGATCGAATTACCACAACAACCGGGCTGTGGGGTGTGCCTAAACACCACAGATCGTCGCAGGTTACCACAGGTCGCCGCAAGTACCCATAATTACCCAAATGGATCCAAAACTTTCAACACAGCACCATAACTGATATAGTGCTGAAAAGGTCGAAAATATCTCCAAACATTTTGTACTAAAAACCATTGAAATATGGATGTCATTGGAACAAGCTCAGATATTGGCACATGACCACATCCATATTTCTGATTTCTGTTTTTCTCTATATTTCTATGGTTTGGCTTTTGAAAGGACAAATTGTTCAAATAAAACACATTAGGGTGGAATGTTTAATGTATGTGTGTGTGGGGGAGGGGGGGGGGGGGTAACATGGAAATTATTGATGTGCTGCCCACGTGCAAAAATCTCACTGACAAGCATCCGAGTCTCACTGGGAGCTCATCAAAATCTCACGGACAGTCACCTCCAGAGGTTAACAGGTCTGGGTCACTCACCACCAGTTAGTAGAACGTTGACGTATGTTCCTTTGATGTATTGTTGTTGGGCTGTTTCCTGTTATGTGTGTGTGTGTTGGGGGTAGGGGGTATTTGGTATTAATTTATATTTAAAATTGATCGATCCACACATGGTTTCTACGCGCAAAAAAAAATCTCCCTGAAAATCATGTCATCTCCCTGAAAATTTTCTTCAATCTCCCTGAAAAAAATTTGGGGAGGTTAACATGTCTGGACAGGGATGAAGACATTGGGGTGATAAACAAACAACGAAAAACAAATAAATGCGAGTATTTTTTAAATCTTTAATAATAATTTTTCTTTATTCTTTTATCTTATTCAGCACGTGATAACTCGTGAAAACTTACCTATTTCCGTTGGATCCCAAATTGGCAAAACATAACTTGCAACTAATTCTTGTTGACTGCATATACTTAAAAATGGGTGTGCGACTTATACATGGGCTTTAGGCAAAAGGGAGGAATTCCAAGTGTGAGTTGGGGGTGCGACTTAAACATGGGGGCAGCATATACACTGACATATACGGTACTTGTTCTAAAGCCCACCCCACCCCACTCCTCCTTTTTAGCTCACCTGACTGAAAGTCAGGGTGAGCTTTTCTGATCACTTTTCGTCCGTCGTCCGTCGTCCATCCGGCGTCCGTCGTCCGTCGTCCGGCGTGAAGGTGGTGTTTGGGTCTTTTTCTTCCAAACCACTGGCCGCATGTTAATGAAATTTCATGTGAGTAGGGGTTATATAGCGGCATTTTGATTTTTGGGCAAATTAGGTTTCGGCTCATATTGAGCAGAGGGGTGGGGCAAAAATGCTCCAATTCTTAAAAAATCTTCTTCTCAAGAACCAGCAATAGCAGAGACTTGATATTTGGTATGCAGCTTCCTTTTGAGGTGTAGACTCAAGTTTGTTCAAGAGAAGTTTGTAGGTCTATACTTGGCGATGTTATGGGAGGAGCAAAAATTTTGGCCCCACCCCAAATTTCTATTTTTTAAACCGAGAGGCCAATTTGAACCAAATTTTATGTGAGGGCTTATTGGGTCATAAGTACCTAATTTATGCAGAAATTTTTTTTCCTGTAGCCCCGTGGGAACCACAGGAGCTAAAAATAGAAAAAAATTAAAACGCCTATATCTCAAAAACTGCACGGCAGTGAGAATTTTTATTTGGTGTGAAGCTTTCTTGGGCCCAACAGAAAGGATTGGTAAAAAAAAATTGCTATCGGTTTTATCATAGGGTACTTTTTCGGGACTCTGAAAAAGTGCTGAGTCAGTATTTTTTAACACAGTAGGCAATGGGAAAAAAATAAAGAATTGTTTTCTTCCAAACCACTGCTCTAAAAGCTTTCATATTTTACATATAACATCTTTGGAACATTGATTCACATATTTGTAGAAATCAAATTCCTCGGTCCATATTTGGGTTCCCTATGGGAACCCAAATGTTCAAATTAGTGCAATATGAGGGATATATTTTAAAAATCTTCTTCTTCGGATCCACAAATCAGAATCTTTTGATATTTGCTATGCATCATCCTTAGGGGGGTGAGATTGATGTTTGTTCAAGCCAAGTCCCTGAGTTCATATTTGGACTCCCTTTGGGAACCCAAATTGTAACTTAGTGCAATACGAGGTATATTCTTTTAAAATCTTCTTCTTCGCATCCACCGGTCAGAATCTTTTGATATTTGGTATACAGTATGCTTAGGGAGGTGAGATTCAAGTTTGTTCAAGTCAAGTCCTTCGGCTCATATTTGGTCTCCCTGTGGGAGCCCAAATTATAACTTAGTTCAATATGAGGAATATTCTTTAAAAAAAATTTTTTTTTCAGATCCACCAGTCAAAATCTTTTGATATTTGATGTACAGCATTCGTAGGGGGGGGGGGGGGGGGGGGTGGGGGGGGGGGGGGTGGGGGGGGGGGGGCTGAGAGTGAAGTTTGTTAAAGCCAAGTCCCTTGGTTCATATTTGGGCTCACTGTAGAAGCCCAAATTATACCAAAATTTTTATTTTCCAAACCAAGAGGTCGATTTGAACCAAATTTGATATGAGGGCTTATTGGGTCACAAATACCTAATTTATGCCATAAATTGTTTTCCTGTCCCCCACGGCAACTACAGGAGCTGAAAAATTTTTTTTTTTTTGAATGCCCATATTTCCAGAACTACATGGCACTGAGAATTTTTATACAATGTGAAGCTTCCTTAGGGCCGGGAGAAAGGAATGGTGAAAAAAATGCCATTGGTTTTATCATAAGTACTTTTCCAGGACTAAAAGTGCCGAGTCATCATTTTTTAACACTGTAGGTAATGGGAATAACGTTGAATAATCTTCTTCTCCCAAACCACTGCTCCAGAAGCTTTTGTTTTTGGGTTCCCTATGGGAGCCCAATGTATAACTTAATTCAGTATGAGAAATATTCTTAAAAAATCTTTTTTTTCTGATACTCCTCTCAGAATCTTTTGATATTTGATTTTTAGTTTTCTTAGAAGCGGCAAATTGAAATTTGTTCAAGTTCTGGTTTATTGATAAAATTGGGCCCAGTAACCAATTCCTGCGTTGAAAGCCCTGTAAAGTGGGCAGTAATAGGCATAAACGATTGACCAAACCTGATATTATAATTATGCCTCTGTAATGATGTAGCCTTAGAAAGTGACCTTAAATTCCAATAAATAAATAGATAAATTATTGAGTACCCAATATGGGGATCTAACATATGAACACTCTGGGTTACTAAGTAGAGAAAACACTTTTATGTTGAAAAACTGATAATAACCACAAGGCAGAATCCCTTGCTATTTTGGTGATATGACTCGGCCAGTATCAGGTGAGCGCCCTCAGGCCCCGTGGGGCCTCTTGTTTATTTCCTGGCTGCAACTGCAAGCATCCGCTGGGCTTCGACATGGGTCAGGTTAGTCCAAGTTACCCACAGTCCGTAATATAATTTTTGGGGTTGGTACATCCTACTGGACCGTATCAACCCCCCAAATTATTTTACTGACTGTGGGTCCAAGTTGGGACTAGGGTCAGGTAATAGGACTGGGTGATGAAGATGCCACAGTCTTTTATTTCTGTATTGCCGAGAAAACACTGTTTATTTTTGTTATGTTTTAATAAACACTGATTTAAAAATACACATACTGTTCTTGCATGTCCAACCTGGCACTCAGGGGTGACTCATGGCTGGAATTTTAGGCCTTATCTTCTGACTTTTAATATATGATTTTATAATCTGTTTAGACCAATTACATTTCATGTAAAGCTTGAAGCTAAATATGTTAGTGAGTTGCAAGAAATTTCCCTCTTTATCTCCTGTCCATATGTCCATCCATTCATCCAATTTTCTGTCCATCCATCTGTCCATCAATCCATCTGTACCCATCTATCCACCTGGACTTACATTCAGTATAAAGATGTGGCCTTACACTGAAGAGCTCTCTTTTCAACCTACCACATCAACACAATTACACCTTGCTCCTTATTAACCTCCCTTCTTGAAAAATAGCAATTTGAGCATCTTTTTCCAGAATAAACCCCGAAAAAGTGAAAAAGACAAAAGAATGGTCCAAACCAGACCGATCAGGCCAAAAGTGCATGATGCACAACCCATTGTCCTGTTCTTCCTCTCAACTGGATTACATCTCATTGTCCATCCCCACCAGACATGCGCAGTTCCTTAGTTTTCATCTCCTTCGATATTACTTTTTCCATGGCTCTTCAAAAGTAAAGATTTAATGGCAGTTTTGAGTACTCCTAAGTCAGAAACAGTATGGAAATGGTGGATAGAGTATAAAGTCAATGTGGAGTGATTTTTATCACCTCATCTAATCAGAGAAGTGACTTGTTAAATTATGTTTTGACATTGTTTATGTCCTCATATTTTGTCATCCATTTTCAGTGAAACTGCAATCTGTTGATCTACATTTTGGTTTGCCTTAAGTTCTTTAGAACTTAATTTTATATATCTATGGGAGTTCTAAGTGTATGTATAGGTATGACCTAAAACAGAAAAAAATGCACAGTGTAGTGGTAACAAGAAGACGAGATTCCGCTTGATCACAGTGGTCATGGATCTACACTGTCATCATGATTATTGATCATAATCCTATCTTCTTGTCTGCCATGGAATGAATAGAACAACATCTCGATGAAATCTTTGTGATTCTGTATGAAGCACAGAAGCTCTACAGCAAATTCTTATGGATCATCATACTCAGATTTGTTTCATTTATCTCGATCTTGACTTCTACAAGGCTACAATTTAGAAACTGACAGAATCTAGATACATTTTACAAAGCCTAGATTTTGCTAAGCAGCAAGTAGTCGTGGATTGACATTGACAGCATTAGATCTGAAGTAGAAGAAAAAGACCCTTCCTATCAATCGACTGTGACTACTACAAAGGTGAATACAATGAATAGCATAGCCAGTTTAAAGAGAGTCTTGGTGTTCATTTCCTGTCAATTTGGAGAGAAGTTTTCTCCTATTTTATGTTTACTTTCATCTATAGAAGATAGTCAGCCAAGACTCTCTAGCTTTGTTCCTTTTTCCACCACAAGCGTAACTGAGACTTTATTACCGGCTCTTCGAGAAGGATTATTGGAGGCTGAGACGTCTTTACCTATAATGACATACCTCCAGCCCAAAACATCACACAATTACTCAAAACACAGGCATCTTACCTAGGACAAATATTCTGATGGCTTTTTGCTTTAACAGGATGTAATTTTAAGTATCATCACCCAGACCTCACAGCTAATGCTGGATTTTCAATGGATCACTTGTATGATGTCCTGCATTAGAATATTCCTTTATTTATAAATGCCTCTCATTTTGGTTGGTGACCCTGCCATAACTAAATGTCTATCCCAAAGTCAATTATGTGCCTTTTATAGATTTCAGAGACTAACCTACATCTCTATCAGGATATGTTGTTTGGACCACCTAGTAGCAGTTCTTTCCTCAAGAGTCCTGGATGTGAATTATGTGGATGACATGGTGTCTTCTTTGGAACTCTATCCAGATGCTCCAGTATAGACTTCTTTATCCAATGCTGCAGTAGCTCAGTAAGATATAGCATTAACTTCACTGGTTGTTATTGCACAACTTCTGTGGCATGAGTTCATATCCAGGTGTTCCTTAAACCTGAGAATGCACATGTCACCATCTGATGATTTCACCATGAGTTCTTTGTAATACTCATCAGAAACTCCATTTTTTCCACCTCCTCAAATAGAATCTGACTGCTCACTTGACTGATTCCCATGATCCAAGTAGATGTTCTTATTTAGTCTCATGGTCAATTACTGAGACAGTCAGATTCTTAATTGGGCACACCATTGTTCAATGTGAGGGTATATCGTCATTGCTTTACTATAGATGCTCCCCTAACTGAAGGAGATTTCTGGCCACAACCTACTTGAGAGGCTATTCTGTTCCTAGACTGTCTTGAGCAATTATTATTAAACAACAAGGAAGGAAGTTTTTTCCCTTCAAAAAGCCTTGTCTAGGGACCTTTTGGTTGATTTCACCTCGACTTGCTAACTGTGAAAGTAGGGATTGTGCAGTTTCCATCGTGTAGAACTCGATTTTTCCAGTACATCGGTTCTGTCTGATAGTTCATCACAGATTCTTCATCTTTCAACTGTCCACCTTCTCACTCACAATCCGATCCTGTATTATTTTACCGAAATTTACTCAAGCTTTCTGTTATACAATGAGATAGCTATCCCTTCTTTTGGGAAATGAACATGGTCATGTTCAACCTTGATTCACCAGTGCTGGACAGCAATTTACCAAAGGCATACGTACAGCTCATACATTCTCAGACTTGAGCTTTTGAATATTTCCATAATTATAACAACTTTTATTCATTATGGAAAAATTCTGATCCATAAGGAGCAATATTAATGAGAAGCTTAGTTTCTAGCATAATTTTATATAATGCTTACTTCCATTTTCGACTTCATAACAATGAAGGGGAAGTAATTTCTGTTCTCATTCGGAGGCATAGTCTGTTTGTGCTAGGTTTTGTTTTCTCCTCTTCTTATGCTTCTTGAGCATTCTTTTCTGTGATAATTTATATTTATTATCACGTGATGTTCTTATCTTCTGACGCCTTCGGCATTTCTCGATACCCTTCTCCAGTAATATATGGCAATACTATCGAATATTCGGGAGTATAATGACCGTCTATTCTTGAATCTGTTTCAGTTAATAGGCTTTAAGCTGTTTTCAAAGAAGCTGGTCTCTGACATTGTTCACTGACTTCATGTTGAATATTCTCATTCAGCTGAAATGGGGTTGTCTCCAGTTAGCAAGAGCCAAGTTTTCTTCTGTGTGATTTTGCTGTTCTCCAAAATGACAAGAGTCACATTCAAGGAATTTATATCATTGGCTTTTATACATCACTGACCGATATAAATGGTACGCATTATGGACTAATTTGTCTTACATGTTTCATATGTAAGGAAGCCCAATTTTGACTGTTTTTTCTGTGTATTCAGAGGCTCTAGTCTTCTCCTCACCAAATTTTAGTTAGGCCGAATTTTTTCAAGGGCTGACATTGAAATTCCTTTTACTTTACAAGTACAGATCTCTTCTCGAGACAAACAACTTTCTCAAATGATGTTGGTGTGACTTTCAATTCTCTTAACTTTCATGAGAACGACCTTTGGACAGCGATACTGACAGATGATCAGAGTTACATATCTTCCAGAAGAAGTTGTGAGTGATTCTTCTGGTCATGAGGCTATGGTTATCTCAACTCTCGAATCACCACTGATTGATTCATCCAATACTTCAGTGTTCCTAGCATACATTCAAATTTTAGATATCCATACTCTTTCTTATTTACTCTTTTACGGGAGATCTCTTTTTGGCATTTTGGATCGCAATCAAATGTTGTTGAAACTCTTACCAGACAGCCCCATCATGTTAAGCTGGTGTTCCATCCTTTATAGGTAAGAATTTTCATCTCATTGGTTGTTTCGCAAGTTGATATGTTACTGGGAATGCCACACATCAGCTTTTTCTGCATCAATATCTAGTTCTAGTCTGCCACTCCCGGATCACCTTACCTATGTTGCTGATGTTCTGTTGATCGACTGGCTTGGGAAAGACAACTACACCTTTCTCCTGTCACCAATTCTTTTATGTACATTTTCAAAGTTGGTGTGGTGACTAATATTACTGTTGAATATGTGTCTTCCTTGCTTTTTGTATAATTCAGGATGCTACCTTAGACTTTCGGAAGGCAAGGAGGAACATTTGATGCTGCAAGGAGGTTCTATTATCTGATCAGTTTCCTTCCTCTTAAATTTTTCTTTGTCAGTAATTTTCTCTTTCCTTACTGAACCTCTTTGTTTGGATGTTAGTCTCCTAACCTGCTTTTCAGTCAGAAAGGTAGGAAGATATTCTTAGAAAACCTAATTAAGTCATCCAACGAAGTTGGAATGACTTATAGCGATCATTAGCCTTTTAGCTCACATGGCCTAAAAGGCCATGTGAGCTTTTGCTATCACTTGGCATCCATTGTCTGTCATCCGTCGTCCATTGTCTGTAAACTTTTTCACATTTTCATCTTGTTCTCTGGAACCGCTGAGCTGGTGTGAACCAAACTTGGCAAGAACAGTCTATGGGAGATCCTCTACAAACGATCCTCATTTTGTTCCCGTCAGATGAAAAACATTGTCGCCAGAGGCATTCTTTGTTTTGGTTGGTGGATTTTCCAAAATCTTCTCCTCTGAAACTACAAAGCCAAATGTTTTGAAACTTTGCATGCTTGATCACTGGGAACCCCTCTACCAATGATCCTCATTTAATGTTGATCGGGTTGCAAACATGCCCGCTATTGCAGCTTATAGTTACCATAGAAACCCCATGGGAAATCACATTTCAATCTTCCCTGGAACTACTGAGCCAAGGTGAACCAAACTTGGCAGGAATGGCCTATGGGATGTCCTCTACAAACGATCCTCATTTTGTTCCTGTCGGTTGAAAAACATGGCATTCTTTGATTCTGATTGGTGGATTTTGAAAAATCTTCTCCGAAGAAACTACAAGGCCAAATGTTTTGAAACTTCACATTATTGATGACTGAGACACCCTCTACCAACGATCCGCATTTAATGTTGATCGGTATACAAACATTTGCCACAATTGCAGCTTATACTTACTATAAGATCCCTATGGGAAATCTCATTTTCATTTTCTTCTCTGGAACTACTGAGCTGATGTGAACCAAACTTGGCAGAAATGATCTATAGGACATACTCTATGAATGACCCTCATTTTGTTCCCATCGGATGGAAAACTTGGCCATCAGAGGCATTCTTTGATTCTGATTGGTGTATTTTGAAAAATCTTCTTCTCTGAAACTACATGGCCAAATGTTTTGGAACTTTGCATTATTGATGACTGGGACCCCCTTTACCAACAATCCTCATTTAATGTTGATCAGTATACAAACATGGCCACAATTGCGGCTTATAGTTACTATAGAAACCATATAGGAAATCACTTTTTCATCTTCTTCTCTGGAACTACTGAGCCAATGTGAACCAACCATGGCAGGAATGGTCTATGGGAGGTTCTCTACAACTGTTTCTCATTTTGTTCCTGCTGGATGAAAAACACGGCTGCCAGGGGCATTTTTTGATTCTGATTGGTCAATTTTGAAAAATCTTCTCCTCTGAAACTACAAGGTCAAATGTTTTGAAACTTCACATGGTTGATGACTGGACACCCTCTACCAACGATCCTCATTTAATGTTGATTGGGTTGCAAACATGGCCACAGTTGCAGCTTATAGATACCATAGAAATCCTGTGGGAAATCACATTTTCATCTTCTGTTCTCCCAGGTGAGTGATTACAGGCTCTTTAGAGCCTCTTGTTTTATTTATTTTTCTCCTTCAGACAATCATGGCCACACACAAGAAATTTGGCTCAAATATTAACGTCCACCTGAGCTTGAATGTAACAGAGCCAGATTTTTTATTTTCAACCTATATCCAAAACAATTCCCAAATAACATGTATTTTTATACAACAACCAATGGCCCAGACTTGATGGTGCTAACTCAAAAAATAATCCAGGGCCAAACAAAAATTTTGCCCCCCAATCCCCAAAATTTACATGCAAAACTGAAAAATTGATGTCCTATCTCGTTCTCCATACTTTTCAGATCTGTGCATGCGCAATATCCAGGAAGACACCGAAATTGGCGCAAACCATCATTCCTTGTTTGGCCCTGAAGTCAGCAATAATGATCTGACATCTGTGCTTTTAAATCTCATTTTTGAGGATGCCAGACACAAATCAATGGAAAATTGGTGGATCCAAGGACATAATTGGATGACGGAAGTGAACAACAGTAGTTAGGAACGTTCAGGGCTGTTACTTTATAATTTTTATCAAAATTATTTCATGTTTCCCAATTTCGAGACATGGGCCTGACGTCATCATTCTTGCTAATGATTTATCCACTGTTTGTTAAGTGTTCCTTCCCTATCCTTCCTTAAAGCCTTCCTGTTAAACTCCCAAGCTTTTTGGCTTATTTTTATTGAAATTTGTTATTAAATTTCTTGGGAGTTTAACGTGTATTACAGAATGTTTATTCTGTATATCCCCATGATTACATCCTCACCCTAGGGGTGATGGGTCGTTTGGGTCATGCATCCTCTATCCGATGTATCGTTTTTTCTTCATCTGAAGATCTTGCTTTACATCGGGTAGCTTTAAAATCTGTTACTGACTTCGGGCCTTTTTTATTCAGTGCCTGAGGCCTTGTTTCCGTTTTTTTTTCATTTACGTTGTTTACATTGGCAACGTCCTATAAATATATGTAGTTTCAACTTATTATTACTGTAGGATTGTTGTAAGATACATGTTATAATATTCCAGTAGTGTAGCAATAATTTTTGGGATTTTGTCCACACTTTGGCTCTGTTGGGATACCCTTGGGCTCTTCATGTTCCCTTTGGGAACTTGGGCTTTTGTCAAATTTTTTTAAAAAATTTTTTGAAATTAATTTTTCGGTTTGTATTTTGAATGTTGATTATTATGTATCTTTATCATATATTTATTGTGGAGATGGTGGGAGTTCAATCGACTTTGATTAATTATGAAAGCTTATTGCTCAAAATGCAAAGCGAGGAAGTCTTCCTCAGATTTACATGCTTGTTGCCTTGCTTGTAGTCGACATACACCTGCAAATTCTTGTCCTACATGTGTTGATTGGGATGACAAACGTTGGACACGGGTGTCACGTTATGTTCTTAGCAGTGAGAGGCCAATGCCAGTCATTCAAGTTTCTCAGTTTCTTTTTCAGAGGAACAAGAACATCATGATGGTTATGTGACACCTACCAAAACTGTGCTACCGCCATCGTGCTCTGATGAGCAAACAGAACTAGCTGTTAAGGTGCTCCTGAATGTTAGGTAGGGGATAAAGCCACTAGCCGGTGGTTTTAATCCTTTGCCAGCAGCTAGCTTGACCGGTGAAGTGGTTACTCCATCCGTATGTCCGTTGCTGTCGAAGGATGTGTAGTGGGTAGAGCGAGCACCTTAAAATCTAAACATGCTCACCCAGCGATGACAGAACTAGGGAAGAAGCCAGCAAGTGTTTTGGGAAGCTCGGCGAGGTCTGGAAGGACCGTGAGCGGGAGAGGTCCCTCTCTATCCCAGCAACATCTGGGGCCAGATGTTGTGGTGAAGAACTTGCGCAGGCCGGAGCATATGTCCTTATCTGCCATTCGGGATGCTCCATATAGATTGCTGCCGACCTCGGCTACAGTCATGGCTTCCGCTTCGAATACAAAGCACACACAACTGCATCCTAGCTACCCGACTTCGGATATCCAGCCTGCAGTGCCGAGAAGAGACCACTCTTCGCCCATAAAGTGGGACCATCTGGTAGCTAGGGAGATGCAGCCTTGATCATTAGGACGTTCGGAAAAGAAATCCATCTCCGACACACCGTCCCAGAAGACCACTGCTCCTCAGGCCTCGGTGACGGACTTGCTGTCGCAGATTGCGCAGCTGATCACAGCATCCCAGAAAGTGCAGGTGCAGCCTCCCTCAGACTCAGAACCTGAGCTGTCGGAGAGTGCTGGGTTGCTCCAGTCGTCTGTTCACGCAGATGCAATGGACCAAGATTCGCAACTGATTCTCTCAGATGGTGAAAGGGATAAGGAAGAAGATTACCCTTCCCTTTTGGAACAACACATGGTTGCAATGGATTTCATCCATCAATACTACCCTGAATTTGTTCCGTCGAACCAGAATGCTCCGACAACAAGAGAGAAACCGCTGGCCATGTAGATGACGCCATATTCAACCTCTCAAGTGCGAGGAAAAAAGGTGGTTTCTTAACTATATCTTCCATGAACATACCGTTTCTTGGACCACATTCATTTAAAACGGTCGGAGAAGATGTTCAGAGAGCTCCTCTGCGTTTGGATGATCAGGCCGGGGATCTAGATGTATCCTTACCTGCATCATTCACTATCCGCTCAGACACAATTGAAACGGCAATTTCATAAAGTAAAGTGAATTTGGACGCAATGTCTTACGCAGATCACCTTACCAGAGCTATGGCGCGACGTCTCAACAGGAAGGAATTTGAGGACGTTCGTACCTCTCTTAGAGTTCTTTCCAGGGCAATTATGTATACCACGTATAACTCTGCCCTAACAGTGGCTAATCTGGAGTTAATCAGACGTGATGCTGCCCTAGATGACAAGGTGAAAAAGCTCTCTCCAGGTTGCTCCGGTCTCCGGACATACTATTTTTGACGACAAGCTTTCGTTAGTCTATGAACAGGCTACTAAGAAAATGTCAAGTGCTCTGCTTTTGAAGTCGGCATCGCAACAACCCGTTTCAGCAGACAAGATTAAAGGAGGCCATTCCAGACCTAAAACGTCAAAAGGGGACTCCTCACGAGGGTACAAAAAACCCTCTTACAATTACTCTGGAGGTCGTCAGTATAGCGACTCGGGAAAGGTGTGTAGGTCTGATCGGGACTATAGGTCAGACGCCCCTAGGCGTGGGGAGGATGTAGTTTCTCCTCTCGTAGGCCTCGCAGGTCATACCGGTGATGTTCAAGACCTCTGTTGCTTGCCAGTTGGCGGAAGGTTATCAAACTTCGTGAGAAACTGGGTAGCAGTCACGGAAGATCAGTGGGTGAGAAGTGTAGTCTCGGAATTCCTACGGCAATCATTCCGAGCGAAACCCCCCATTAACAAGATGTAGTTGGACAAATCTTCCGTCAGATCCTTTCAAAAAGAGAGTCTCTCTTAGCAGAGGTACAGGCTCTCTTATTAAAGGAAGCAATAGAGGTCATCGGGAATCAAGATTCTCAGGGTTTTTACAGTCACCTGTTCCTTGTACCGAAGACAGGCGGCTCGTTCTGACCGGTAAACACTTGAGCTGGATAAACAAGCTTTCGGTCGGTAAGAGCGAGCATTCGAGTGAACAACTCTGCGACAGGCATAGATCTAAAAGGATGCATACTTTCATGTCCTGGTACATCCGGCATTCAGAAAGTACCTACGGTTTGCTGTACAAGGGAAGGTGTATCAGTTCAGAGTAATGTGCTTTGCTCATTCGTCTGCGGTAACGTCGGCTTACTTGGACGACATTCTGCAGAGATACGGCAACAGAATTATTCTTCAGAACGATGTTCAGAGTCTGGTTCTGTTACTCCGACATCTCTGTTTCATTGTAAACGAGAAAAAGTTGGATCTAGCTCCGTCCAAGTCGTTCACTGACTTGGGAATGAGCTTCGAGACTCACAACAATCTGGTTCATCTGCCGTCACCCAGAGCGAAATTAGTCAGTTGTTTTGCTCGCTTTTATCTACACTCAGGCGCAGTAACAGCGAGGGAATTCATGCGACTGATGGAGTTGTGCGGAGCGGCTGCGGATCTTATTCCAATGGGCCACCTGCGCACGCGTCCCCTCCAGATTTTCTTTACTCAGAGCTGGAGTGTGAAGACACATTCGCCCGAAACCAGTATTGTTTTAACGGACCTAGTAAAACAAAGGGTTCAGCTTTGGGCAGATCTTCAGTGGTTAACTCTGGGAGTTCCGCTGCAACTGCTGGATCCAACTTTCACGATTATGACGGATGCGAGTCAGACGGTTTGGGTGCGACCCTAAGTCCCGCAGACTTGAAGTGTCAGGGTCTTTGGGACCCTCGGTTCCTAGAGAAGCACATAAATATCAAAGAGATGATGTCAGTATGGCTAGCACTACAACAATGGATTCACATAACAGCGAACGTCCATGTTCAGATTTTGTCAAACAATTCGACAGTAGTAGCTTACATCATTAACCAAGGCAGCACTCATTCAATTCCATTATGCGAATTAACGAAGAAGATTCTCCTATACGTCATGAATCTTCAGGTTCATCTTTCCGTCTGTCATATACCGGGTCGTCTGAATGTACAAGCAGACTCGCTCTCTCAGAAAGGTCGCCTGTTGCCATCGGAGTGGACTCTCAACAAGCGAGTATTCAGAAAGATTTGCTACCAGTGGGATCGCCCCATGATAGATCTGTTTGCGATGCACTTGGACAATCAGTTACCGGTGTTCGTGTCGCCATGTCCAGATCATTGAGCGTACGCAGTAGATGCTCTGTCGATCTCATGAGACAGAATGATAGGGTATGCATATCCTCCAACTCCATTGATTCAGCAGATTATGTTAAAGATCAAAACAGTCTCGTTGCAAAATCCTGCTAGTAGCACCTCTGTCGTCACAGAAACTTTGGATCAATCTTCTCAGGTGTTTGTTATGGGACGTTCCCCGGAAGCTTCCTCCGCGAGATGACCTTCTTTATCTGGGTAAGTCACGCACACTGCATCACAACCCGGAAGGTCTCAATCTTCACGTATTTCTTTTCAACCTACTCACAATTGTTTACAATTGGCTGTAATGTAAGTGCAAGCCCTACTTCGGAACTAACGCAAGCTTTTAGAAACTTTTCCAAACGAGCTGGAAAAGTAATAGAGTGCAACAGCAGGAAAAAGATCGAAAAAAGGGTCGAGCGAGACCAGCGCTCCAAATTACAGGTACTCTCTCTGCACACCTTTTGCGTTTACCGAGCGCATGCGCAACAACCATGACGTCAATTCCTTTTATTTCCGCCATTTGTACATGGTCGGAAATTTTTGTGACTCGTACTATACTCAGCTGTTTTCTTCATGAACAACTTATTGTATGTACTATCTGCATTTAATTGTGTGCAAGTGGATTGTATCCTTTTTCAAGCTTTCAAAATTGTTATTAATTAATGTTATTTTTGATCATTGTTGCTTGTTTCTTCACACTTAGTCTTGTTTTTCCCCCATGTGTGAACACGACCTTTGTTTTGTTTTCCGTCGGCGGGAAGCTTGATTCCATTATTCTCATTCATATTATGCCAAAGACTATTCCTTGTACCTCTTGCTTGCAAGTGAAACATGTGGGCAACTCTCATTCCACATGTGTCACTTGCAACAATTGCACTCAGGCCCAATCATGTGGTATTTGTGGGTTTGGTCCTCAAAATTCTGGGCTTCTGTTAACAAGGTGGTTCTGTCCAGAGCTAGAACCCCTTGTTCTCGGGGTAAGGGTAGCCGTGCCGTAGCAGACATTTTTGTTAGTGCACGTGGTGACTCTGTCACACAGGATTCTGATCTGTCTTTTTCTGTGGCAAGTTCCTCTGCAACTGATGATGGTGTTAGTTCAGTGATACCTGATGTGGAGACTGTGGTCTCTTTGTCTTCTGATGTCACTCTTGAGGCATCTGTTTTCGTAGAGAGTTGCTGAGGAAGTTGTTACTACAGATCCTATTCTGTATGATGGTGGCACTTCCATCTCCTCTGGGGATGGTATACAGTCTCGGGGGACCGAAACTGTATCTGTTGGTGTGTCTGTGAGCTCTCAGACTCCCCTGGCTTCGCAGCGAAGCTGTGTGGGTTTGCTGTCTGCTCCGCCTCATCTGGCTAGGTTTGCTCCTATTCGGTTGAGCCGTTTGGTCGCTTCGGCAGCGATTCCTTGCCCCTCGAGCGACTCGTTTATTGTTCCTCCTTTCCCTGCTAGTGTGCCAACTAGCAGGATGGAGTTGGGACATTGGCATCCAGGGCCTGCTGTTCGGCAGAGGTCAGTGACAGCCCCGGTTAGCTGTCACTCTCGGAACCTTCCTCCGGTGATTCCTCACTGTGTTCCGAGTCTGGATGTTGATCGATGCTTGCCGTCGGTCTCAGAGGATGGGCAGTTGGGGCCGTCTGCCACACAGAGGCCAATGACAGGTTCCTGTCATTCTTGGGACAATCCTCCGGTGTCTTCTCACCATGTCCCAGGTCCAGCACCGATCGACGTGCGCCGTCGGTCTCTTTAGAGGATTTGCAGACAGGACCTTCTGTTCCACAGAGGTCAGTGATGGCCCCTGAGCGTCACAATCGGGACTATCCTCTGGTGTCTTCTCACCGTCTCCCTATTCTGTCTGCCGATCGATGTTCGACGTCGGTCTCTTCTGAGGATTTGGGTTCTTCCAGGAGGGTCCATTGGGAGGACACTCCGTTGGGCGATGCTGCTGCGACGGATTCTCAGGGTGACCTGCGTCAGGCCGTTTTGGCGCTCACCCGGTTGCTTTCTGGCAACCCTCAAGTTGGCCTCCCTGTGCCTCCTGAGGCACAACCTCCTTTGGTCGGTCGCCGAGATGTCTCGCTTGGCCCCTTGGATACTGCACAGTATTCACAGGAGGTTTCTGCTGGTCATCCTGAGTTGGGCTACGTCTCCTCTGCACCAGAGGTGACGTTTTTCTGGAAGGTGATGGGCCCCCCTCGTCCGTCTTGGGACAGGCTTTTGATTTCGTCTTTGGCTTATTGCCGGACATTCAACCTTCAGACCAGCGATCTGTGACCGTCCAGCTGCAGTCCTCTGTGGAGCGCCGTAACCCTGTTGAGCCTTCTAGCTCTGGGGCTTTGCATCCTCTGCAATCGGCTCAGGTAGTTGAGTCCTTCCAGGGCTCAGATGCCAAAATGCGTTCTAAGGCCCTCAAGGGTTCTTTCTTTTCTAGAGCTGATGCCTTTCTGCCTCCATCGCAGTTTCGTGTTTACTATTCCGTCTGTCCACCAGTCTTCCAAGGGATGACTACTGTGGATGAGGATTCTTCTTCCCTCGGGTTAACTAAGCCTAAGTCGCCAGTTCTCCCTATGTCGGTAGTTGAATCCATAGTGGGCCTGTCCCGAGAGATGCTGGGTATGTTATCTCTCGTGGACCATGTCGTCGCTGCCCTGGCTGAATATTTTCCACCAAGGGAGTTTGATGATGCTCAGGCGCCTTTTCGCGTTTTGTCACAGGCTCTCATGAACTTGACACACGCCTGTAACACGGCTAATTTGGAGCTGGCACGCTGGGATGCGGTGTTGGATTCTTCTCCATCCCTTCCTTCTGAGCAGCATGCTGCTCTGAGGTCTGCCTCTTTGGTTGGACCTCAGTTGTTCCATGGTACCGTAGAAGCTGTCCGTGCCGAAGTTCTTCGTCATTCGAAGGACCAGCTTTTGCTGTGACATCTGGACCAACCTGCTGCTGCGGGTGGTGGTTGTTCCAGGCCCGCCAAGCGTACTGCTGTGTCTGCCTCGTCGGCGACGTCGGCTACACCTTCAGCTCCATCTGCTCCTTCTGCTCAGAAGAAGCGCCGACGCGGCCAGGCTCGCTGGCAGCCTCAGGCAGGAAAGTCTCAGGACTCTGTCACTTTCCGAGGTGGTGGTTTCTCCTCTCGGGGGCCTCGTCGAGGCCGCAAGTGAAGGTTCTCGCCTCGATTTGCCTCCAGTCGGGGGAAGGCTGTCGCTGTTTTAGGACTGTTGAACAGAGATAATGTTGGACACTTGGGTCCTCGACGTCATACAATCTGGTCTGCGACTGTCCTTCCATCGGCACCCCAGTTTATCTCGGGTGCCCCTCCCGACTCGGGTTCCTTCTGATTCTCTACGTCGGGACCTTCTGGTGCAGGAGATTGACAATTTCCTCTCCAAAGGGGCGATCAAGGTGGTCAGGAACACCCTTTCACCAGGGTTTTACTCAAGACTTTTCTTGGTGCCAAAGAAAAACGGCCAATTTCGTCCTGTCATCGATCTGAGTAACCTGAACGAGTACATAATAGCTCCTCGTTTCAGTATGGAGACTTTCCGGTCGGTTCGACATTCAGTTCATCAGGGCAACTTTGCTGCCAGTATCAACCTGAAGGATGCCTACTTCCATGTACCCATTCATCTGGCGTCACGGAAATACCTTCTGTTCTCGTTTCGGGATCGAGTCTATCAATTCAGAGCTCTCCCGTTCTGTTTGAACCTGGCTCCTTGGGCCTTCACCCGACTGATGTCACATGTGCTTGCTTTTCACCGTACTCAGTTGGCTGGGCATCCTCCAACGACACCACGATGCTGCTGTTCTGGAGTTAGATGTCCGGCAGTTTCTTTGCCTGCTAGCGTCGCTGGGTTTCAGAGTCAATAGCGAGAAGTCAGATCTCCTTCCTTCTCAGCGATTCCATCCTTTGGATGCTGGGCCTTTGCGGTTCGGTGACAGATCTCACTCCGCTCGGTCGCTTGTTTGTCCGACCTCTCCAACACTTTCTGTTGGATCATTGGCATCCGAATGTAGATCCACTGGACCTGGAACTTCCTATTCCTCGGTCCCTGCTTTGTCACCTCCACCCGTGGGCCGATGTTCCCTGGCTGACACAGAGTGTTCCGTTGGATCTTCCTTTGGCCAGTCGCATCCTTACTGCGGATGCCAGCGATCGGGGCTGGGGTGCGACGTTGGATCCTCTCGGTCTGTCCACTCACGGCGAGTGGGACAGCAAGCAAGTGGGCCATCATATCAACCAGAAGGAGCTCCTTGCTCTTCTGTTGAGTTTTCGGCTTTGGATCCCTCACCTATCGGACCATATTGTTTTACTTCTTTTGGACAATTCGACAGTAGTGGCTGACATACAGAATGAAGGAGGCACACATTCGATTCCCATGTATCGGCTATCTCGGGATCTTCTTCTGTTGGCGTGGGATGTAAACGCTCGGGTGTCCATTCGACACATTCCCGGGCATCTCAACGTCCTAGCAGACTCCCTGTCCCGACGCGTCAGTGTCCTTCCAACCAAATGGATGCTACATCGCTCGGTGTTTCAGGCGATTTGCAAGCAGTGGGGCCATCCTCAGGTCGACGTTTTTGCTACTCGCTGGAATCATCAGGTAGAGACCTTTGTCTCCCCTTGTCCAGATCCTCTGGCATTTGCAGTAGACGCTCTGTCCCTGGACTGGACAGGTTGGATCGGGTATGCCTTCCCTCCTGCACCGATTCTTCCTCAAGTATTAGTGAAGATTCGTGCTTGCAGTTGCAGGATCATTCTGATCGCACCTCTGTCTCCACAGAGGGTGTGGATCAATCTGCTGTGGCCTCTGTTGGCAGATCGGCCGATTCGTCTACCTCTGTGTCGCGATATTCTTTTCCCAGGGTCATTCTAGGAAGTATCACAACAACCTGGCGAGCCTGTCCCTTCACGCCTGCCTTTTATCAGGTCCAGTCTCCGACGTAGAGGTTTTTCGAGATGAACAGTGGAGTGCATTTCTGCATCGCGGCGACATTCCACTGGCATGACTTATGCTGCGAAGTGGAAGGTTTTCTGCCTCTTGTGTGCAGATCACAGTGTGGATTACCGTGATCTGTCAATCGCTAAAATTGTGGATTTTCTGGTATATCTTTTTGACTCCAAGGGCCTCCAGCCTATTACGATTAAGGGCTAACAGTCTATGCTGTCTGCTACTTTCTCTTAGGTGAGAAAGCGGTGCATCGGTCGTTATCTTTTTCTCTCCAAACTCATTCGGCACTTTTCTTTGAAGAGGCCTCGAGTTTTGCGTCTTACACCCAAGTAGAATTTGGCATGGGTGTTGCACTGTTAGAGGGGGCGCCTTTTGAGCCTTTATCTGAGACCGATATGCGTTTTCTCACCAATAAGACAGTTTTCCTTCTAGTGTTTGCTTCTGCTCGACGAGTCAGTTAGCTTCATGCGCTATCTGTTCATTCTGCTTTCTTCCAAAATGAGGCTAACAGTGTCACCTTCAATTCTGATTGCTCTTTTCTGGCTAAGAATCAACTTCCTGATTCGGTACCTCCTCCCATCTGCATTTGGGCTCTCCCTGCTGTCGATGGTTGGAGACCTCTTCTTTGTCCTGTTCGTGCGATCAAGACTTACATTAATCGCACTCAGTTCATTAGGAGGGGTCGGAAGAGATTCTTTTTGTCTCTCATTCCTAAGAGGCAGTCTATCTCTTCCCATTCTATTTCCAGGTGGATCTGTCTTGCAATCAAGCTGGCTTATTCACGCTTGTCTGCTTCGGATCTTGTTTCGAACCGGTTTAATCCTCATGAGGTTCGTGCCATTTCTACATCCTGGGCGGTCTCCAATTCTGTTTCGCTCCAGGATGTTATGAATGCGTCTTACTGGAGGAATGCTTCTACCTTCTCCTCCTTTTATCTCCGCCACCTACAGCAGCAATCTGAGGACCTTTATTCTTTAGGCCCTACTGCTCAGGCTGTTGTGCACCCTCGTTAAAATTGTTTTTATTGAGGTTGTGCTTCGCTCAGCCTAGTTCTTTTCAGGTGCCTTCTCTCTATCTTCATTACAGGTTTCGCTATTGTTCTCTGCCCTCCTTGCTTTTCTTTCTGCTGCTCTTGTTGGTATTGGTTATGTGATTCACCTCCTTCTATTGTTTATTCAGCCAATTGTAAACAGTTGTGAGTAGGTTGAAAAGAAATTAAAATTTTTTAGTAAATTTTGTTTCTTAACATCCCTACCACAATTGTTTACCGGAGACCCACCCTCCTTGGGGATATCTTTGATATCGAGGCCTCCCCCGCTAAATCACAAACTTCTCGTTGGCAGAAATACGGAATTGACGTCACGGTTGTTGTGCATGCGCTCGGTAAACGCAAGAGGTGTGCAGAGAGAGTACCTGTAATTTCGAGTGCTGGTCTCGCTTGACCCTTTTTTCGATCTTTTTCGTGCTTTTGCACTCTATTACTTTTCCAGCTTGTTTGGAAAAGTTTCTAAAAGCTTGAGTTAGTTCCGAAGTAGGGCTTGCACTTACATTACAGCCAATTGTAAACAATTGTTGTAGGTATGTTAAGAAACAAAATTTACTAAAAAATTTTAATTTCCATTGTGCGGTCCTTCTTGCATGGAAAACAGTTTACAGGTCGCGCAGTGGACGCAATTTCTAACTGCAGGAGGTCCTCCTCTATGTTGAACTATGCAGCAAAATGGAGGGTTTTCTTCTGTTGGTGTCAGGATCAGTTGGTAGACGTTTATGATCCGTCCATACCAAATATTGCCAATTTCCTGGTCTACTTGTTTGACGATCTCAAACTGCAGCCCGTCACTATTAAGGACTATAGGTCTATGTCTTCAGACACTTAGTTTCATCATGATAACTTGGCTATTGGATCAAATGCTTCATTGTCCAAGCTGGTTAGAAATTTCTCTATTAATAGACCTAGAACCCTCAGATTAATTCCCAAGTGGAATTTGGCTTCAGTTCTGTTGAAGCTCAAGGAAGCTCCTTTTGAGACGTTGGACGTTGTAGAGTTCAAATTCTTGACCTATAAAACGGCATTTCTTTTAGCCTTTGCATCTGCTAGAAGAGTCAGTGAACTTCATGCTTTATCTGTTGATGAATCTCACTACCGTAGTGTGGGTAATACCATTACCCTAACTACGGAAGTGGGATTTCTGGCTAAGAATCAGATTCCAGACAAGCGGCCTGAGCCTATTATCATTAAGGCTCTGCCGACCTCGGATAACCGTAGCTCTTTGCTGTGTTCAGTTAGAGCTATGCGCATATATAAACGTCAATCAGATTTTATTAGAAAAGGAAGAAAACGTTTTTTTCTTTCATTGATTCCTAACAGAAAAGATATTTCTGTTCATTCAGTCACTAGATGGATTCAGTTGGTAATACGCATTGCCAATGAAAATCAATCTTCGGATCAACGTTCAGTTAATAAGATATCAGTGCACGAGGTTAGAGCACTGTCCACTTCCTGGGCTTATTCTAACAGTATAGCCATTACTGATCTCATGAAGGCTGCGTACTGAACACAGCCCTCTACATTTACCAAGTTTTACCTGAGAAATTTAGAGTCCATCTCCGGTGCTTAGATCTTTAGGTCCTCTTTCTGTTGCTCAGAATGTCGTCCATTAATGGTTACATCTATAGTTATTTAGGCAGTCCGTTCCAGCATTGACGCTGTTCTGCTGCCCTCTTCGTTCTGAGGACATGTACCTCAGAACAAGGGGAAGGGGGGGGGGGGGGTGGGGGGGTGGATGGTTTTTTCCTTTATGATCATCTGGCTTTATAGTGAAAAGCAAGGGAAGACCTCCTCCGGTGTCAGTAGTCCTGAGTTGGTGCTGGGATGTTTTTAATGTGTAGCTCTGTGTGAAGCAATAACTATGTCTCATTTATGCACTGCTTTTAAAGTGTAGCTCACTATGAAGCATTTGTATATGTTGCCTGTCAAACGGGTGTTAATATACAATCCTCGGACACTTTTAAATGAGTATAAAGAGTCTCATTCTCTGGACTATCTTTATATATTGGTTTTCCTTCACCGAATTAGCATAATGGGTTATACTGGCATTAAATGGAGAATTATATATTATGTAATACTCAATTACATTGTTGGTGTTATGCCTTTCTCTTTTCTCGTAAAGGAGAAAGACATATATAATTCCTATCTTCTCCTATTCTCCTGTAGGAGATATCCTTTACTGAAGTAATTGAGAGATTGGATTTTCCTTTATGTCCTAGGCCCTCCAGCCTTTTTATGATTCAGCTAGTCTGGGCCATTGATTGTTGTATAAAAGTATTATAAATTTTAAGTAATTTGTATATTTTTTATACTTACCAATGGCCCAGACGGGTATGACCCTCCCATGAGTGGGCACTCATACCTCCCCGCTGTTTATAACATTTAACAGACAATTTATAGAAAGAATGATGGTTGACGCCAATTTCGGTGTCTTCTTGGATACTGCGCATGTGCAGATCTGAAAAGTATAGAGGACCAGATAGGACATCAATTTTTTGGTTTTGCATGCAAATTTGGGGGATTGGGGGGGGGGGGGGCAAAATTTGTGTTTGGCCCTGGATTATTTTTTGAGTTATCACCTTCTAGTCTGGGCCATTGGTATGTATAAAAAATATACAAATTACTTAAAATTTATAATTTTTCTTGATCTTTTAATATTGGCGCTGGTATCAAGCTTCCCTCTTTCTACTTTTGTAAATCCCATCTCCAGCAATAACCATATCTAAAAATGTTGTTCCTGGGTAATTCCCAATGGTTATAGCTGAATTTTCGGGTGACATAATTGATGTCAACCTCACAAAAAATTAAATTACCTCTGATTTAGTATGCCATAGAACTAAAAAAAATTAATAGATATCCATTTTTTGTGTTCTAATTTAGGTGTCATTTTTAGCTCACCTGGCCTAAAAGGCCATGTAAGCTTTTCTCATCACTTGGCGTCTGTCATCGTTCTGCGTCCGGCATCCATAAACTTTTCACATTTTCATCTTCTTCTCTGTAACCGCTGAGCCGGTGTGAACCAAACTTGGCAGGAATGGTCTATGGAAGCTCCTCTACAAACGATCCTCATTTTGTTCCCGTCGGATGAAAAACGTGGCTTCCAGAGGCATTCTTTGATTCTGGTTGGTGGATTTTCAAAAATCTTCTCCTCTGAAACTGCCAGGCCAAATGTTTTGAAACTTCACATAAATTATGACTGGGACCCTCTCTACCAACGATCCTCATTTAATGTTGACTGGGCCACAAACGTGGCCGCAATTGCAGCTTGTAGTTACTGTAGAAACCCTATGAGAAATCACATTTTCATCATCTTCTCTGGAACTACTAAGCTGACATGCACCAATCCTGGCAGGGATAGTCTATGGGATATCCTCTACAAACGTTCCTCATTTTGATCCCTTGGGTTTGAAAACATGGCCTTCAGAGGCATTCTTTGATTCTGATTGGTGGAGTTGAAAAATCTTCTCCTCTGAAACCACAGGGCCAAATGTTTTAAAACTTTGCATGGTTGATGACTGGGACCCCCTACCAACAGGTCCTCATTTAATGTTGATCGGGTTGCAAACATGGCTTCAATTGCGGCTTGTAGTTACTCGAGAAATCCTATGGGAAGTCACATTTTCATCTTCTTCTCTGGAACTACTGAGCTGACATGAACCAAACCTGGCAGGAATGTTCTATGGGAGGTCCTCTACAAACGGTCCTCATTTTGTTCCCGTGGGTTGAAAAATATGGCCGTCAGAGGCATTCTTTGATTCTGATTGGTGGATTTTCAAAAATCTTCTCCTCTGAAACTGCCAAGCCAAATTTTTGGATACTTCACATAAATGATGACTGGGACCCCGTCTACCAACGGTCCTCATTTAAGGTAGATCGGGTTGTAAACATGGCCGTAATCACGGCTTATAGTTACTATAGAAACCCTATGGTAAATCACATTTTCATCTTCTTCTCTGGAACTTCTGAGTTGACATGAACCAAACCTGGCAGGGATAGTCTATGGGAGGTCTTCTACAAATGCTCCTCATTTTTGTTACCGTGCATCGAAAAACATGGCTGCCAGAAGCATTTTTTGATTCTGATTGGTGGATTTTCAAAAATCTTCTCCTCTGAAACTGCCAAGCCAAATTTTTGGATACCTCACATAAATGATGACTGGGACCCCGTCTACCAACGGTCCTCATTTAAGGTTGATCGGGTTGTAAACATGGCCGTAATCGCGGCTTATAGTTACTATAGAAACCCTATGGTAAATCACATTTTCATCTTCTTCTCTGGAACTTCTGAGTTGACATGAACCAAACCTGGCAGGGATAGTCTATGGGAGGTCTTCTACAAATGCTCCTCATTTTTGTTACCGTGCATCGAAAAACATGGCTGCCAGAAGCATTTTTTGATTCTGATTGGTGGATTTTCAAAAATCTCCTCTGAAACCAAAGGGCCAAATGTTTTGAGACTTTGCATGGTTGATGACTGTGACATCCTCTACCAACTATCCGCATTTAATGTTGATCCTGTTGCAAACATGGCTACATTTGCAGCTTATAGTTACTATAGAAACCCTATGGAAAATCACATTTTCATCTTCTTCTCTGGAACTACTGAGCCGACGTGAACCAAACTTCACAGGAATGGTCTATGAGAGGATGGAAATATGTGGATGCCTGAGGCTATATTCTAATGCTTAACCCAATGCCTCTCCTGTCTGCATGAAGATCGATACTGTCAGCAAAATACTTGTTTTTTGAGAATCTGGTAAGGATTGGTTCCAGTGTTCTCCACTGAGAACTGGGGAAAAAACCCAAAATATTGTGTATACAGTACAAGTCAAAATAAGTTGTAGCATAACTGCAATAAACTAAGTAAACTGCTGCTCCTGCACTGACAAGATCAGAATCTGACATTTTCTGGAAAGCTATCAGTGAGAGCTTTCCAGAAAATGATGTCAGCTTCTGGTCTTATCAGTGTAGGGAGAGAAAGATACATAGTTTATAGGATTATCCTACAACTTATTTTGACTTGTACTGTAAACAAGTGCAGCTGTAATTATGTTAATACATGTATTACTCTCAAGTTCCTTATCAGAAATACTGATTGATGACAGATGTTTGGGAAGCATGGAAGTTTTGTTTTTTTTTCTTTTCCCATATGTCAACTTAGCTAACGAGTAAATTATATCATTTAAGATATGACAAAATTAAAGTAAAATGTGTTTCCTGTAACCCTTTACCTATCCAAACCTATTTGAAAGAGAATACTGTCTGAAAAATTGTAATTTTCAAAATATTTAACCTTCTTTTACTGATTTTTTTGTTGAAACAGAATTCATAAATGTATGGATTTTCAAGAAATCTTCTTAGAAACTACAAGGCCAAATGTTTTGAAACTTCATGTGACTGATGACTGGAACCCCTTCTACCAATGTTCCTCATTTAATCTTCATCGGGTTGCAATTATGCCTGCAATTGTGTCTTATAGTTACTATAGAAACCCTATAGGAAATCACATTTTCATCATCTTCTCTGAAAGTGTGAAACAGACTTGGCAGGCATGGTCTATGAGAGGTTCTCTACAACTGTTACTCATTTTATTCCTGTTGGATGAAAAGCGTGGCCGCCAGAAGCAATTTTTGATTCTGATTGGACAATTTTGAAAACTCTTCTCCTCTGAAACCACAAGGCCAAATGTTTTGAAACTTTGCATGGTTGATGACTGGGACACCCTCTACCAACGTTCCGCATTTAATGTTGATCGTGTTGCAAACTTGGCCACAATTGCAGTTTATAATTACTATAGAAAAACCCTATGGGAAATCACATTTTCATCTTCTCTCTGGAACTACTGAGCCGACGTGAACCAAAACTTGGCAGGAATGGTCTATAGAAGGCCCTCTACAAACGATCCTCTTTTTGTTCCTGTTGGTTGGAAAATATGGCCACCAGAGACATTCTATGGTTCTGTTTGATGGATTCAAATGTTTTGAAACTTCACGTGATTGAGGACTGGGACACCTTCTGCCAGTGATCCTCGTGTAATGTTGATGTAATGTTGCAAACATGGCCACAATTACAGCTCATAGTTACCATGGAAAGCCTATGGGAAATCACTTTTTTATATGTAGTTCCAGGTGAACGATTACAGACTCTTTAGAGTCTCTAGTTTACTTTTTTCAGTGAAAATGCTTATTTTCTCAAATGCACTGCTCCATCCATATAAATAGTGTACACAGATATGAAAGTTCAAACAATATCAATTGCATGAGTACTCTATTAAGTACAATTGTAAGAATTTCAAATACCAGACCTTTATCCAGAACAGCGTAAATATTATGTCTTTTTCATATCTGCCACTTTATTGAACAATCACTCTTGAAATTTTGCAAATTTACACCTAGACAAAAACCATATCTAAAAATAGAATAATTTTCTAGCCAATGACTAACTTGTCTGAGGCTGCTGTTGTGGTGACGTTGGGGCTTCAACTAAGGAGCTAAAATTATAAATATGTTCAAATTCCATAGTTCCCTAACCACATGGAACAGAGATCTGTTATTTGGTATGATGCATCCTTAAGACTAGTAGAATGGAATGGTAAAAAAAATTGCCATTGTTGTGTCATAGTTTACTGTAGAGGGAATCGAAAAAATGCTGAGTCAGCATTTTTGCAAAAATTGAAAAAATCTACTCCACAAACACTGATCAGAATCATTTGATATTTGGTATACAGCATCCATAGTGGGGTCAGGTACCTTTTGTTAAAATTAAGCCCTTTGGTTCATATTTGTACTCAATACAGGAGCCTGAAACAAAAAATCAGAATCTTTTAATATTTGGAATATAACATTGTTACAGGGGTCAAATTCACATTTATTCAAATCAAGTCCACAGCTAATACTTGGGTTCCCTATGGGAGCCTGAATGTTAACTTAGTGCAACATGAGGAATAAACTTTAAAAATCTTCTTCTTCAGATCCACCAGTCAGAATCTTTTGATATTTGGTATACAGCATCCTTCGGGAGGTTAGATCTAAGTTTGTTCAAACCAAGTCCCTTTGTTAATATTTGGGCTCCCTATTGGAGCCCGAATTTTAATTTAGTCCAATATGAGAACTATCTAACTCCTTTTTTCTAGTTCTATTAGTCAGAATCTTTTGATATATGGTCTAGAGAATCTGCACAGGGGTCATTCAAATTCGTCCAAATCAAGTCTATCGGTTAATAATTGGTGTCTCTATGGAAGCCTGATTTTTAACTTTGTGCAATATGGGAAAGATCTTTAGAAATCTTCTTCTTCATATCCACCCATCAGAATCTTTTGATGTTCAATATACAGCATCCCTAGGGAGGTTAGATTGAAGTTTGTTGAAACCAAAACCCCGGTGTTAATATTTGGGCTCTCTATTGGATCCTGAATTTTAACTTAGTCCAATATGAGGAATAATCTTTAAACTCTTTTTCTCCTGAACCACAAGTCATAATCTTTTGATACATGGATACAGAATCCTTAGAGGGGGTTGGATTCAAGTATGTTGAAATCAAGCCTGTCAATTAATAATTGGGCTCTTCATGGGAGCCCAAATTTTAACTTAGTACAATATGGGGAATAATCTTTAAAAATCTTCTTCAGATCCACAAATCAGAATTTTTTATCAAGTATCTTGATTAATATTTGAGCTCGCTATTGGAGCCCAAATTTTGACTTGATGGAATATTGGGAATATTCTTCAAGACATTTTTCTCATGAACCCCAAATCAGAATCTTTTGATATATGGTATACACCATCCTCGGTGGAATCATATTCAAGTTTGTAAAAATCAAGTCCCTAGGTTAATATTTGTGCTCCCCATTGGAGCCTAAATTTGAACTTAGTCCAATATGAGGAATATAATCTTTTAAGATCTTCTTTTTCAGAACCACTAGTCAGAATCTTTGGTATTCAGCATCCTTGCAAAGGTCGGATGCCAATTTGTTGAAATCAAGTCCCTTGGTTCATATTTGTGCTTTATATGGGAGCCTGCATTTTAACTTAGTGCAATATGGGGAATAATCTTTAAAAAAATGTCTTCCTCAGATCCACCAGTCAGAATCTTTTGATATTTGGTCTATAACCTTATTACAGAGGTCAGATTCAAGTTTATTCAAATGAAGAACCTTGGTTAATATTTAGGCTCTCTATGGGAACCCGGCTCTTCACTTAGTGCAATATAACAAATAATCTTTACAAATCTTCTTCAGATCCACCTGTCAGAATATTTTGTTATTTGACATACAGCATCCTAAGAGAGGTCAGATCTGAGTTGATTCAAGCCACGTCCCTGTGTTAATATTTGGGCTCCCTATCAGAGCCCAAATTTTAACATAGTCCAATATAACTTTTTATCAAGAACCACTAGTCAGAATCTTTGATATATGGTATACTGAATCCTTACAGGAGTTGGATTCAAGTTTGTACAAATCATGACCTTCAACTTTTACTTGGGCTCTCTTTAGGAGCCCAAATTTCAACTTAGCACAATAATGGGAATAATCTTTAAAACTCATCTTCTTCAGATCCACCAGTCAGAATATTTTGTTGTTTAGGTTTCAGCATCATTACAGGGGTCGGATTAAAGTTTGTTCAAATCAAATTCCTTGAATACTATTTGGGCTCCCTGTTGGAGCCCAAATTTTAACTTGATTCAATATGAGGAATATTCTTTAAAAATCTTCTCACAAACCCCCGATCAGAATCTTTTGATATATGGTACACACTATCCTTAGGGGAGTTGGATTTAATTTTGTTCAAACCAAGTCCCTGGATAAATATTTTGGCTTCCAGTTGGGGCTTGAATTTTAACTTGGTCCCATATGAGGAGTAATCTTTAAAACACTTCTTCTTCAGAACCACTAGTCAGACTCTTTTAATATATGATGTACAGATTACTTAGAGAGGTCGGATTAAAGTTTGTTCAATATAAGCCCATTGGTTAATAATTTTGCTCTCTATGAGAGTCTGAATTTTAACTCAGTGCAATAAGTGGAATAATCTTTAAAAATCTTCTTCTTCAGATCCACCAGTCGGAACTTTTGATGTTTGATATACAGCATCCTTACGGTGGCCAGATTCAAGGTTGTTCAAATCAAGTCCCCTGATTAATACTTGAGCCCCTTACTGGAGCCAGAATTTCAACTTGGTGCAATATGAGGAATATTTTTTAAAAATCTTTTTCTTTTGAACCCCCACCCCCACCCCCCAATCATAATCTTTTGATATATGGTATAAACCATCCTTAGAGGAGTCAGATACAAGTTTATAAAAATCAATGGTTAATATTTAGGCTCTTTAACTTTGTCCAATATGAGGAAGAATCTTTCAAAATCTGCCTTTATCAAATCCATTGGTCAGAATCCTGATTTTGATGGGGGGATGGGGGGGGGGGGGGGGAGGCATGAGCGGGGGTGTTTAGTCAGTTCAAGTTTGTTCAAGTTAAGTCCCTATGTTGATATTTGGGCTCCCTATTTTTCATTACTGGAAATCAGGGCATTATTTGTTTTGTAGCATCTCAATACCAGAAAAAATCACCTTTTTGGTCAACAGAGTTATGAATAGTTACATGATTTCGGTCCTCTGTAGTGTTGACTGGTCATAGATACTAATTAAATCCTTCTTTAAACAACTTTGTCAGGTGAGCGCCTCAGGCCACATGGGGACTCTTGTTTACTTTAACATCATTTTCTATGCTTCCACATCACTTTATTTTTTTATGATATCCCCATAATATTTTACATGCACCTAGAGGAATAGTTGAAGTGATGTCTTGTCATATGTGAATCCACATTGTCACTCAACATAAATACTATGACGAAATTCCCGCTGATGGCCGGAAAACATCAAAATTAAATTTTGAAGTTGCAATTCTGTGCCGTAATAGTATGCGTAGTCCCAAATACTAAATTGAAAATATTTTGAAAATCCAGTGTCAGATACCAGAGATATGACTTGAATGTTGGGGTATATCCTCCCATTTTGTGAGCACCCTGCTCAAAAAACTACAACACATATCACCTTAATATTTTACATACTCCTAAAGGAATGATTGAAGTGATATCTCATCACATTTGAATTTGCATTATTGGTCAACATTTAACGCAATGATGAAGTTCCCAACGACGACTGAAAAACTTCAAAATTAAATTTTATGTCACAAAGTTGATATTCTAGGCTGTAATAGTACATATGGTCCCAAATACTAAGTAGAAAATTTTTTGTTTTGAAAATCCGACATTGGATACCCGAGATTTAAAATAAACAACATCTGGGCTATACCCTTCCATTTTGTTATCACCCCCCCCCCCCCCCCCACCCCACTCTAAGAACTCCAACACATACTGCTATATTATTTTGCATATTTCTAGAGCAATACTGTGAAGTGATATGTCATCACTTTTGCAACACGAATCCAGCATTTTATCATGTTGAATAGGAGAAGAGAGTTTGCACATGTGTGTGGAGCACACACATGCTTTCTGGAATTCCAAATGATATGACTGCGTTCAGTAGAGTTCATAGAATAAACGCTGAAAATTTGGAGTGGGTGCTTTCAGAACTTTGAAGGACATCGAAAAAATGCAGAGTCAGCATATTTGCAAATATTAAAAAGAATTTCTTCTCCACAACCACTGATCAGAATCTTCTGATATTTGGCATCCATAGGGTGGGGTGGGGGGGGGGGGGGGATACAAGTGTGTTCAATTTAAGCCCCTAGGTTCGTATTTGGGCTAACTTAGGGCAATATGAGAGATAAGCTTTAAAAATTTTCTTCTTCAGAACCGCTGATCAGAATGTTTTAATATTTGGTAAACATCATTGTTTCAAGGGTCAGATTCAAGTTTGTTCGCATCAATTTGGGCTTCCTATGGGGGGCCCAAATTTTAACTTGGTGCAATATGAGGAAATTTCTTTAAACATCTAAGGGGGAGTTAGATTCAAGTTTGTTCAAATCGAGTGCCTCGGTTAATATTTTGGTTTTTTATGGGAGCCTGAATTTTAACTTAGTGCAATATGAGGGAATTTCTTCTCCAGATCCACCAGTCAGAATGCTTTTATATTTGGTATACAATAGCTCTGGGTGGGTGAGATTCAAATTTGTTCAAATCGGATCCCCGGGTTAATATATGGGCCCTTTCTTTAAAAATCTAAGGGGATTGGATTCAAGTTGGTTCAAATTGAGTGCCTTGGTTAATATTTGGGCTCCCTATGGGAACCCGAATTTTAACTTAGTGCAATATGAGGAATTTCTTTGAAAATCTTCTTCAGATCCACCAGTCTGAATGCTTTCATATTTGGTATACAACATCTTTGGTGGGGTGAGATTCAAGTTTGTTCAAATCGAGTGCCTGGGTTAATATTTGGGCCCCCTATTGGAGCCAGAATTGGCCATATAGCTGAAGAATTAGACATTTTTAGCTGCGACGAGCAGCTCTATATGTGGCAATGTCGGTCTGTCGGGTGGTCTGTCACCAACGAGTTTAAAAAACACCATAACTCCTAAAATACTTGATGGAATGACACCATACTTTGGTATGCAAGTGTATCTTCATGATGTCTACACCCTCTCAATAGTGCATGTCATTCGGATAATTTCTGTCACATTTATGGACTTGTCACCAAGTTTTTTTGTCACCAACAAGTTTTAAAACATCATTGGCATTGCATGAATCATCGCAGCTTCGGCACTGTGGCAGTGCTTCTAGTTTATTAAGTACCTTCTAGAGGTGTGTAACTGAGATTAATCCACGTAGGTGAAGTTAGTCTGATTGTATCAAGGAGCTCCATAGGGAGCTCCAATTTTTACATTATGTTTAACTGTAGAAAAGGCATGATGCTTGGAGTATTTTAGTCACTCCTGAGGGGCTTGAAGATTGACAATGGATCCTATGGAGATTAATTGCTTTATGTAGATTCATTCTAGGACTCTGTTTATATCGGGTTCTGTTCAATGGGAGCACTTCAGGCCCTGTGGGGCCTCTTGTTCTAGTTCTCATAGAACATTACGATGCCTTTGAAATGTATGAGATATAATTTGCAAAATGACTGAATTTACAATAAGTGTCCATATGCTGATGCCACCACCCAGCAGTGCTTTTGTTGATTTTGTGTATTTGGTGGACATTTTTGGCTTTTTGTAGGGGAGGAGGAGATTTGGGGGCTTAAAATTTGGGTATACTAAAAGACCAGCATGTGGGAAAGGATCTTCATTGTGGATGGAGTCTGTCTGCAATTTCCTGCCATAGGTGTGGCCCTTGTTGGACTTAGAATCCCCCAAACGAACATTTCACCTTGTTGCTCAGGTGAAGATAACCAAATTTTGTTTTTTAGCTCATCTTGACAAAGTCAAGCTGAGTTAATCTCATCACTCTCCGTCTGTTGTCCGTCCGTCGTCTGTCATCACCATGTTTTGGTCTTCTCCTCCAAAGCCACTGGGCCAATTCAAGTGGAAGTTTGTGTGTGTGATGGTCCCAAAGGGTCATTGCATTTTTGTTCAACTCAATATGCCCAGCCCCATAGGGAGGGAGTGGGGAAAAATGCTCCAAAATATTTTTAAAATCTTCTTCTCATGAACAAGTGTGTACAATGACTTAATATTTGCTATGTAGTTTCCTTTTGAGGTGTAGAATCAAGTTTGTTCAAACGAAGTTTGTGAAGCAATATTTGGCTTTGTAATGGGAGGGGTAAGATTTTTTGGCCCCGCCCAAAATTTCTATTTTCTGAACCGATGGTCCGGTTTGAACCAAATTTGGTATGTGGTATTATTGGATCATAAATACTTGACTCATGCAAAGAAAAAAATTCTCGCATCCCCATGGGAACCCTCGGAGCTAAAAATAGAAATATTTTCAAATGCCCATGTTTCCCAAACCACAGGGAAGAGAGAGCTGTTATTTGGTATGAAGTATCCTTAGGACCAGTAGAATTGAATGGTATGTTAGGTGTTCTGTAATGGGCATCGAAAAAATGCTGAGTCCGCGTATTTGCAAAAATTTTAAAAAATCTTTTCTCCAGAACCAATCATCAGAATTTTTTGATATTTGGTATACATCATTCATAGGGGGGTCAGACACAAGTTTGTTAAAATAAAGCCCATTGGTTCATATTTGGGCTCAATACAGGAGCCCGAATTTTTAACATAGGGTAATATGGGGAATATCCTTTAAAAATCTTCTTCTTCAGAACCACCAGTCAGAATCCTTTAATGTTTGGTATACATCATTGTCATGAGGGTCAGATTCAAGATTGTTCAAACCAAGTCCCTAGGTTAATATTTGGGCCTCCTACGGAAGCCCAAATTTGAACTTTGTTCAATATTGCGAGGTGTGTAACTAAGATTAATCCACATAGGTTGTATCAAGGAACTTCATAGGGGAGCTCTACATTTTACATTATGATCAACTAAAGAAAAGGCATGATGCCGGGATTATTTTTGTCACTCCTGAGGGACTCAAGGATTGACAGTGTATCCTATGGAGATCGATTGCTTAATGTAGACTCATTCTTGGACTCTGTTTTTATTGTGTTCTGTTCAAGATGAGTGCTTCAGGCCCTGTGGGGCCTCTTGTTTGGTATGCTAATAGGTCAGCCTAGGGGAAAGGATTATTGCTGAATATTACAGCTAAAAAAGAGGGTGATTCAATGAATTTTTGGACCTAAAAAATACAATTGACTATTGTTGTGTTTTTGTTGGGAATTCCCTGCAAAAATATGCATGTGACTGGTTCTTCCCTTTCTGTCAATTTTTCTCTTGTAGTTGCATACCACCCATGTTTGCATGTCCGAAATAGTTGCATTGAATGACATTACTTGACAAAAATAGTGGAATGCCAAAATTAAAGTGATGTAATTATATTCTTTTTCACCTTTGAACATTATATTGGTTGCCTGTGGGAAAATATTTAGTACTGTTATACCTACTACATTTTTCTTGATCACAGATCTCCTTTCATCAGATATTGCTCCTTTACATTTGATTGGATTATCAGCAGGCACAATCCAATCAAATGTAACCGAGCAGTGTGTCAAAAACAAAATTGGATTCTTGCCAGGGTTAATATGAAACTACCTTCAGTAGACTATAGATGTTATAGTCACTGCCTGTGGTATTTTGTGAAGCTTTCGGCACTACTAGTTAATAGAAATATTCTAATAATCAGTGTCCTGTTGAATAATACATTGTGTAGCTTTATTGTTCATGTATTAATATATTTAGCTTCCTACAAATTGACAACAGCAAAATAATATTTAAGAAAGTCTTCCCCCAAAACATGTTTAAAATTGTTTTCAAATTTCTTAAAAACATTTTTAGCTCACCAAAGGGAGCTCAACTTATCACTTGCCGTCCGTCGTCGTCCGTGGTCATGAAAATTTTTCAAACGACTTCTCCTCTGAAACCACTGGTCCAATTTTCATGAAACTTCATGTGATGTTCATTACTATATGGCAATTCAGGTTTGTTTAAATGAAATGGCCACGTCCCTTGGGGGCTCTGTATGGGGCATAACTCTGATAGCACCATATGAATTATAGAAAAAATTATTAAAAAATCTTCTTCTCCAGAACCAGTGGGCAGAATCTTTTGATACTTGGTATGCAGCATCTTGGTATGGGTCTGATTCAAGTTTGTTCAAATCGATTCCCTCAACCAATATTGGGGCTCACTGTGGGGGTATGAATTTTTACTTAGTGCAATTTAAGAAAAATTCTTTAAAAGTCTTCTTCTCCAGAACCAATGGGCAGAATCTTTTGATATTTGGTATGCAGCATCTTGGTATGGGTCTGATTCAAGTTTATTCAAATTGAGTCCCTTGATCAATATTGGGGCTCCCTATTGGGGCATGAATTTTTCCTTAATGCAATTTAAGGAAAAATCTTCTTCTCCAGAACCAGTGGGCAGAATCTTTTGAGATTTGGTATACAGCATCTTGGTATGGGTCTGATTCAAGTTTGTTCAAATGGAATCCCTTGATCAATATTGGGGCTCACTATGGGGACCTGAATTTTTACTTAGTGCAATTTAAGAAAAATTTTTTAAAAATCTTCTTCTCCAGAACCAATAGGCAGGATCTTTTGATATTTGGTATACAGCATCTTGGTATGGGTCTGATTCAAGTTTGTTCAAATTGAGTCCCTCGATCAATATTGGGGCTCACTAAAGGGGTGTGAATTTTTACTTCGTGCAAATTTTCTTAGTGCAATTTAAGAAAATTTCTTTAAAAATCTTCTTTTCCGGAACTGATAAGTAGAATCTTTTGATATTTGGTATACAGCATCTTGGTATGGGTCTGATTCAAGTTTGTTCAAATTGAATCCCACGTTCAATATTGGGGATCACTATGGGGGTGTGAATTTTTACTTAGTGCAATTTAAGAAAAAATCTTCAACAATCTTCTTCACCAGAACCAGTGGGCAGAATCTTTAGATATTTGGTATACAGCATCTTGGTATGGGTCTGATTCAAGTTTGTTCAAATCGAGTCCCTCAGCTAATATTGGGGCTCACTACGGGGGCGTGAATTTTTACTTAGTGCAATTTAAGAAAAATTCTTTAAAAATCTTCTTCTCCAGAACCAATAGGCAGAATCTTTTGATATTTGGTATGCAGCATCTTGGGATGGGTCTGATTCAAGTTTGTTCAGATCGAGTCCCTCAACCAATATTGGGGCTCACTATGGGGGTGTGAATTTTTACTTAGTGCAATTTAAGAAAATTTTTTAAAATCTTCTTCTCCAGAACCAATGGGCAGAATCTTTTGATATTTTGTATGCAGCATCTTGGAGTGGGTCTGATTCAAGATTGTTCAAATCGAGTCCCTTGATCAATATTGGGGCTCCCTATGGGCCGTGAATTTTCACTTAGTGCAATTTAATAAAAAATTCTTTAAAAATCTTCTTCTCCCAAACCAGTGGGCAAAATCTTTTGATATTTGGTATGTAGCATCTTAGTAAGGTTCTGATTCAAGTTTGTTCAAATTGAGTCCCTTGATCAATATTGGGCCTCACTATGGGGGCGTGAATGTTTACTTTGTGCAATTCAAGGAAAATTCTTTAAAAATCTTCTTCAGAACCATCATGCAGAATCTTTTGATATTTGATCAGCAGCGTTGTCCCATTCAGTCCTGTTGATGTTTTAGCTCCACAGAGAGTATAGATTTACTCTGTAGAACCTTAAGAATAGCTTTTGATAAAATTTGTGTCTTAACAGTATGGAACATTCGGGGAGCGCCTAAGGCCCCCTGGGGCCTCTTGTTTTAAATAAAACGTCCCTGCTTTTTATTTTAAAAATAATGTTAGACTGATTAATTTTGGTGTTAATATGTCAAGTTTATTTTTTGGCGAAACTCTACTATATGCGCATCCACTTTTATTTTTAGCTCTGGTCTGTTATTTCTGTTATAAAAGACAAGAAACTGGAAACACCGAGAACACCAGATGAGGGTTCACCTTGGGCATTTCATCCGTGTGGTAGACAACTACTCAAATCTTGGTAAGTATTAATTGAAATGTCTGTTTTGCCATTTTCAAATGTGCCATGCGTATTCTATCAGAAATCCATGATCAAGGTTTCAAGTGGATTAGATGTGCTGGTGGGGGTCTTAAAATGCAGCAAAAATATTTTTCAGATGAAATTGTGTGACCAAATTCACTTGTCATGGTCAGATTGTTTTTTTTGATGAACTAAAGGTGTCAACAATTGTGACTTTGCCAAACATGTCCTCATAAATTTGTTTTCAGAAAACTGATTAGTACTCTCAGATAAATGACATCAGTTCCAGGGAGAAATAATTATTGGTGTTTTTATTTGTCTCACAGTTCCATATAAATCATGAAGGGAATAGCAAGATGTGCATTCTTCACAATTTTTAGTCTACAACAATTTTAGCTGACTTATCACCTCTTGGAACTTGATTTCCTATTGATTTCAATATGAAATGGACAAATTCATTCATTAAATTCACCAGTTAAATTTCCACCAGTCCGAATGCTTTCATATTTGGTATCAGGGGTTCACATTCCAATTTGTTAAAATTGAGTCCCTGCGTTTATATTTGGGCTTCCTATGTGAGCCCAAATTTTAACTTGGTGCAACATGAGGGAATTTTTTAAAAAATATTCTTCTTCACATTTACCAGTTAGAATCCTTTCATATTTGGTATACAATATCTCTAGGTGTGTCATCTGCAAGTTTGTTCGAATCAGATCTCTGGGTTAATATTTGGGTGCCCAATGGGAGCCTGAATTTTAACTTTGTGCAATATAAAGGAATTTCTTTAAAAGTCTTCTTCTCCAGAACCATCTCTAAGAATGTTTTTATATTTTGTATACAACATCATGGGGTTCAGATTCAAGTTTGTTCAAATTGAGTCCCTGAGTTAATATTTGGGCTCCCCATGGGAGCCTGAATATTAATTTAGTGCAATATGAGGGAATTTTTTCAAATTCATTTTCTCCAGATCCACCAGACAGAATGCTTTCGTATTTGGTATACAACATCCCTTGGGTTGTGAGATTCAATTTTGTTCAAATCGAGTCCCTGGGTTAATATTTGGGCTCCCTGTGGTAGCCCAAATTTCAACTTAGTGCAATATAAGGAAATTTCTTTCAAAATCTTCTCCTTCAGATTCACCAGTCAGAATGCTTTCACATTTGTTATACGGCATCCTGGTGGTGGGACAGAAAGGCTCAGACTCAAGTTTGTTCAAGTTAAGTTCCTAGGTTGATATTTTGGACTTCTAGTTTTGCATTACTGGAAATCTGGGCATTATTTCTGTGGTAGCATCCCAATACTAGAAAAAGATCATTTGACATGGAGAACAGAGTTATAAATAATTAATTAACTACATTCCTCTGTAGTGTTAACTAGTTATAGAAGCCATTTAAATCCTTTTTAGCTCATCTTGACAAAGTCAAGCTGAGCTAATCTCATTGCTCTCCGTCCATTGGCCATCCATCGCCCGTCAACACCATGTTTTGGTCTTCTCCTCCAAAACCACTGGGCCAATTGAAGTGAAAATTTGTGTGAGTGATGGTCCCAAATGGGAGGGGTAAGATTTTTTGACCCTGCCCAAAGTTTCTATATTTTTATTCTGTACCAATGACCCAGACTTAGCTGGCGCTAACTCTCAAATTCTAGGGCCAAACACAAATTTTGCCCCCCCCCCCCCCTCCCCAATCCCCAAAATTTGCATCAAAATCCAAAAAATAGATGTCCTATGTGGTCCTCCATACTTTTATCCACTGCGCATGCACAGTGTCAGGAAGTACCGAAATTGGAGCCAAATCCTCATTCTAGGTTTGGCCCGTTCGATCGGTAACATCTCACTGATATCTGTGCTTATAATCTCAATTACAATGATTCCAGACACAAAATCATAAAAGAAATGGTGGATCTAAGGATGAAATAAGAGGATGAGAGGAAGAAACAGTGGAAGGATGTGTTCAGGGCTGTAACTTATAATATTTTTATACTGTACCAATGACCCAGACTTAGCTGGTGCTAACTCCACAAAAACCAGGGCCAAACACAAATTTTGCCCCCCAATCCCCAAAATTTGCATCCAAAACAAAAAGAAATCATGTCCTAAAGGACCTCCATAGTACGACTCTACTGCGCATGCGCAGTGACGCAGTCGTCCCGAAATTGGCGCCAAATATCATTCTCTGTTTGGCCCTTCATCAGTCAACATCTCACTGATCTTTGTGCTTGTAAATCTCAGTTTAAAGGATGCCAGACACGTAATTCTTGGAGAAAATGTGATTCTAAGGAGGATAGAAGGAGGAGAGGAAAAAAGAAGTGGCAAAAAATAATCAGGGCTGTACTTAAAATTTTTTGTTAAAATTATGTTAAGTTGCCTATTTTCGAGGCAAACGCCTCTTGTTGTCATTCTTGCTAATTGTTGCACTGCTTATTCAGTGTTTCCTCTCCCCTAATCTTCTAAAGTCCCCCCTTGCAATTCTCCCATGCTTTTGGCATATTTTTGAGAAGTTTCATTTCTAAAATTTCCCTGGGAGAGTTGCTTGGTTACAGAATGTTTTCTGTTATTTTCCCCATAGTTACGTTTTCACCCATGGGTGTATAACGTTTGTGTTCTGCATCTTCCATCTGATGTTCTGCAGATTCTCCCCTGGGAGTCTCTGTTTTGCATCAGATAGAGTGTAATTGAGGACTGATTCCGGGCCAGTTTTTTCAGTGCCTGGAGTCATGTTTTCTTCTGTGTTTACACTGTTTGTTTTCATTGGCAACAGCCTTTTTTGAGGGGGGCTGTTTGCCTTTGAGGTAGTTTATCTCATTATAAGATACATTTATATTATCCGAAAGTGTCTCATTAATTATTTTATATAATTTTAAAATTTTTGACCACACTTTGCCATCGGATCCATCGGGGCTCAACGTTACTTTTCAGCAACTTGGGCTTCTCTGAAAAAATATTTTTTCAAAATTATTTTGTTTTGCAATTGTTTTTTCATTTATTAATGGATCATGTTATTATGTATCTTTGTGTCAGGGGTTTTTGCGAGTAACTAGGACTTATTGTTGTTCCTTCACAATGAAAGGAACTTGTTCAAATTGTAATAGGAAGAAATCTTCCTCTGACTTTCATGATTATTGCATAAATTGTAGTCAGTGTTCTCGCATTAATCCCTGTCCTGTATGTGAACATTGGGATGAGAAACATTGGAAACGTGTGTCACGATATGTTGTTTCTGGAGAAAGAGCGATGCCGGCTCTTTCTCCACAAGGTCACTCTACTCTCTCAGTTTCTATTTCAGAGGAACCAGAACAGGGTGATGTTTCCATGTTATCTTCTTCAAGTGTGCGTCCGTCGTCACAATTAAATACAGAGCTAGCGGCAAAAGTGCTCATGGAGATTAGACAAATGTCGTCCGCTAGCTCGCCCGGTGTAGCGTCCATTCACCGAATGGTTCGGCAGCCGGGTTCGTCCGATGCGGTCCAAGAGGAAATTTTGGGTGATGCGAGCACTATAAAAATAATAGATGCACACCCAGTGACGGCGGATAGTGAACGAGAACGGAGGAAGCCTTTTAGTCCGGTTCCTAGCTCGTCCAGGTCCAGCCGGGCCGCGAGCGAGAGAGGCCCCTCTCTCGTACAACAACATCTGGGACCAGATGTTGTGGTACAAAATGTGTCTTTAGCGGAGCATACGTCCGTCGCTCGGGACGCTCCGTTGTATAAGCAGTCCGCAGAGACTGTTAAGGCTTCCTCTTCTCGCCGGCGCACACGACCGCACCTTGGCTGCGTGACCTCCGATATCTTGCCAGCTTCGCCGATGAAGGATTATTCGGCGACCAGGTCACACCATCCGGCAGCCAGGGATTCGAGACCGAGGGACTCCGGACGTTCGCATAGGAAAAGTATGCGGGAGCCATCTGATGCGGAGCTGCCCTCGGCAAAGCAGCGAAAGACCGCTCCTCCGCAGGTCTCGACGTCGGACATTCTAGTGCAGATAGCACAGCTTATCGCAGCATCCCAGCAGCCGACAGAGACGGTGTCGGATCGAGAATTATCCGACGGCGCTGGGTCGGTACGCTCCGCCGAAGCATCGGGGGCGGACGACCGGGAACATCGGGAGGTCCGACCGGATGGTGAAAGGGATACGGATGAATTGGAGCTATCCCTTTCGGAACAACACAAAGCTGCCGTAGACTTCATCCGGCACTTTCTTCCTCAAGTTGTTCCGTCGGGCCAGACTGCTGCGCTTCCGGACAGGAGAATTATAGCGTCATTGGACTCTGATTTTTTCGAGCGGTTCAGGGACATCGCTCCCGAGTTTCCGTCGCAGTCCAATAATGTTGCAAGAACATTTGAATTATTGAACGACGCTATTTTTAAACTTGCTTCCAGGACAGGGAAAGCAGGCTTCTTGTCCGCAAATACTCTCAACCTGCCTTTCATTAATGCAAGGAATAAATTCGACACGGCAGGTCAGGGTATACCGAGAGTTCCTCTGCGTATGGACGACGAGGCGGAAGACTTAGAGCTATCATTACCGTCGTCAGCTTCTATTCCAACCGCAGTGTTGGAAACAGCTATTGCGTCTAACAGAGCCAATTTAGATGCCTTATCTTACGCAGATCACCTTACGAAGGCGTTATCACTGCGTCTTCAAGGGGAAGAGTTTCAGGATATACAATCCTCCTTAAGACTTCTTTCAAGGGCAGTAGCTTATTCCACGTGTAACTCCGCCCTTTCAGTGGCAAATCTGGAGTTGGTTAGACGTGACGCAGCCCTGTCTACATCCACACTAGTGGATTCTAAGGTGAAGAACTCTCTTAGAGTCGCTTCGGTCTCAGGAGATCTTCTCTTTGACGGCAAGCTTTCCGCTATTTATGATAATATTAAAAAGAAAGCTAGTGATTCTCTGTTGTTTAGATCCGCTCCTAAAAGGTCGGATTCAGCAGACACGAATAAGGCGGGCACTTCTGGGTCTTATCCGCCCAAGAGAGGTTCCTATAGAGGTTCCGGTGCGTCCTCTAGCTCTTATTCGAGAGACCGTCAGGATAGCGACTCTCGTTCGGGACGTCCTTCAGGCCGGGACAATCGGTCGGACGCCCCGAGGTCGACGAGGCGAGGTGCGGGTCGTGGAAGACGTGGTTTCTCCTACCGCAGGCCTCGCAGATCCAGGAGGTGATGGCTCAAACCTCTATCGCGTTCCGGTTGGCGGAAGGTTGTCGAGTTTTTCTCAAGAGTGGGCGTCGATTACGGACGATCCGTGGGTGAGAGGAGTGACTTCGGAAGGTCTAAAGATATCCTTCAAACGAAAGCCTCCATTAACTCGAAGTCCAAAGTGGACTCATCTTCCGTCAAATCCTCAGAAAAGAGACGCTCTGCTATCAGAGGTGCAGTCTCTTTTAATGAAGAACGCGGTAGAGGTCGTAGAAAACCAGGAATCGCTGGGATTCTACAGCCATCTGTTTCTGGTTCCGAAACCAGACGGCTCGTTCCGTCCAGTCATAGATTTGAGCTGGATAAACAAGCTGATCATCGCTCCGAAGTTTTATATGGAGACGATTCGATCGGTCAGAGCGAGTATTCGGGTGAACGATTATGCAACGAGCATAGATCTCAAAGATGCGTACTTTCACGTCATGGTACATCCGACATTCCGAAAGTATCTACGCTTCGCAGTCCTAGGAGTGGTGTATCAGTTCCGGGCCATGTGCTTCGGATTGAATCTAGCACCCTGGGCTTTCACTCGGGTAATGAACTCGGTAATGATTTACTTCCGAGCTCATTCGTCTGCGGTAACGTCGGCCTACCTGGACGACATTCTTCAGAGGTACGGCAACGAGTTAACGCTTCAGAACGATGTTCAGAATCTTCTTCTATTGCTCCGACGTCTCGGTTTCATAGTAAACGAGGAGAAGTCGGATCTGGTGCCGTCCAAGTCATTCACTCATCTGGGAATGAGCTTCGAGACGCACAACAATCTCGTTCGTCTGCCGTTAACCAGAGCGAAATTAGTCAGTTGTTACGCTCGCTATTGTCTAAATACAGACAAAGTCACAGCGAGAGAATTTATGAGACTGATAGGTCTGTGCGGAGCCGCTGCGGATCTCATTCCGATGGGACGGCTACGCACACAGCCTCTTCAAATTTTCTTGACTCAGAATTGGAGTGTGAAAATTCATTCGCTCGATGTAGACGTTCTCTTGTCAGATCAAGTGAAACAAGAGATTCAGACTTGGGCAAACATTCAGTGGTTAACTCAAGGAGTTCCGCTGCAGTTGCCGGATCCGAGTTTTACCATTATGACGGATGCCAGTCAAACAGGTTGGGGTGCATCATTAATCCCAACGGATTCGAGATGCCAGGGTCTTTGGGATCCGCAATTCCTGTGCAAGCACATAAACATCAAGGAAATGATGTCAATTTGGCTTGCGTTACGTCACTGGATGGACATTATTCACGATGCTCATGTCCAAATCCTATCCGACAATACGACAGTAGTGGCGTATATACGGAATCAGGGAGGCACTCATTCAGTTCCGTTGTTCAATCTAACGGAAAGAATCCTTCTGTTTGCGTTGGAACATCACGTTCTTCTTTCGGTCCGTCACATACCGGGTCGTCTGAATGTGCTAGCAGACTCCCTTTCTCGAAAGGGTCGCTTGTTGCCGTCGGAGTGGACTCTCAACAAACAAGTATTCAATCAGATTTGCTACCAATGGGAACGGCCAATGATAGACTTATTTGCGACACATCTCAACAATCAGTTGCAGACGTATGTGTCCCCGTGTCCGGATCCAAGAGCATTTGCTGTAGACGCTCTATCGATCCCTTGGGACGGAATGATAGGATATGCGTATCCTCCAGCGCCGTTAATTCAACAAGTATTGCTAAAGATAAAACAATCTCAATGCAAGATTCTGTTGGTAGCATCTCTGTCGCCACAGAGACCGTGGATAAATCTACTCAGGTGTCTGTTGTGGGACCTACCGCGGAAGCTCCCTCCACGAGAGGATCTTCTTTGGCAGGGGAAATCGCGCCAACTGCATCACAACCCGCAAGGTCTCAACCTTCACGTTTTTCCGTTGTGCGGTCCTTCTTGCATGGCAAGCACTTTACAGGACGAGCAGTGGACGCGATTTCTAACTGTAGGAGGACCTCCTCTTCGCTAAACTATGCGGCTAAGTGGAAGGTTTTCCGTCGTTGGTGTAGGGATCATTCTGTTGATATATTTGATCCCTCTATACCAGACATTGCTAACTTTCTAGTATACTTGTTTGACGAAATCAAACTGCAACCGGTTACTATAAAGGGTTATAGATCTATGTTATCTGATACCTATGCACATCATGATAGTTTACAAATTGGATCTAATGTCTCTTTATCGAAATTGGTTAGAAACTTTTCGATAAATAGACCCAGAACTCTTAGATTAATTCCTAAGTGGAATTTAGCTTGGGTTCTCCTTAAATTGAAGGAAAAGCCATTTGAACCTCTTGGGACAGTAGATTTCAAATTCTTATCTTATAAGACAGCTTTTCTCTTAGCTTTCTCTTCTGCCAGAAGAGTCAGTGAGCTTCATGCACTATCGGTGGATGATTCTCATTATCGTAGTGTTGGGAACACTATCACCTTCACTACTAACGTCGGTTTTTTAGCTAAGAATCAGGCTCCTAATAAATATCCGGAACCTATTGTTATTAAGGCTCTTCCGTCTTCAGACGGGCGTAGGCCTTTACTCTGTCCTGTTAGAGCACTACGTATCTATAAACAGAGATCTCAGTTCATCAGAAAGGGACGGAAACGTTTCTTTCTGTCTTTGATGCCTAATAGAAAGGACATTTCAGTCCATTCTATTGCTAGATGGATTCAGTTAACTATCCGTACTGCGTATGAAGATTTATCTTCTTCTCAGCAGTCTGTGCTTAAGATTTCTGCTCATGAAGTAAGAGCTCTTTCTACTTCCTGGGCTTATGCTAATAGTGTTGCTATTACAGATTTAATGAAGGCTGCTTATTGGTCTCAGCCATCCACATTTACTAATTTTTATCTCAGAAATATTGAGTCCATTTCTGGAGACCTGCATTGTTTAGGTCCGTTATCTGTTGCTCAGAATGTCGTCCACTAAACAGTTGCAACTATAGTTATGCAGGCTTTCTGTTCAGGCAGTGACTCCGTCCGGCTGCCCTCTTCGCTCTGGGCTATTTGACCCAGGGCAAGGGGAAGGGGGGGGGGCGGGTGTTCCCTTAGGTCACCTGCTTTATAGTGAAAAGCAAGGGAATGCCTCCTCCAAGACAGTATTTCTGAGTCGCTTCCGGGATGGTTTTAAAGTGTAATATTAATGTTTAATTTCATTCATGTCTTATTTTTAAAGTGTAGCTCGGTGTGAAGCATTTGTATATGTCAAGTGTCAAACGGGCTTTAATATACAATACTCGGACACTTTTAAATGATTATAAAGAGTCTCAATTCTCTGGACTACTTTATTTATTGGCTTGTTTTAAAAATAATTAGTATAAAGGTTATACTGGATGTTAATAGAGAACATGAATGTTATTGTGCTCAATTATTAAGGGTAGTGTATCTTTCTAATTTAAATATTAAATAAGAAAGATACATGTAAAGCCTAATACTCCTTTTCTCCTTAAGGGGTTACCTCTTTATTTTATAATTGAGCTTATTGGATTTTCCTCTATGTCCTAGGCCCTCCAGCCTGTTTACTATTCAGCTAAGTCTGGGTCATTGGTACAGTATAAAAATGTTAAAAAATTTATAGTAATTTATATATTTTTTATACTTACCAATGACCCAGACGGGGATGGCCCTCCCTGAGTTGGGAACTCTTGCCTCCCCGCTGAGTACATAGCGCTGACCAGGCACTGCCAGTAAGAATGATATTTGGCGCCAATTTCGGGACGACTGCGTCACTGCGCATGCGCAGTAGAGTCGTACTATGGAGGTCCTTTAGGACATGATTTCTTTTTGTTTTGGATGCAAATTTTGGGGATTGGGGGGCAAAATTTGTGTTTGGCCCTGGTTTTTGTGGAGTTAGCACCAGCTAAGTCTCGGTCATTGGTAAGTATAAAAAATATATAAATTACTATAAATTTTTTAACTTTTATGCAAAATTATTTCATGTTCCCTAATTTAGGGCTGGGCCTGATGTTTACATTCTTGTTATGAAATTTCCACAGTTTGTTCAGTGTTTCCTCTCTCCCTTTCCTTTATACCCCCCTTGCTATTCTCCCATGCTTTTGGCATAATTTTTGTAATTTTTTTACTGAAATTTCTTGGGAGTTTTGGCTTGGTAACAGAATGTTTATTCTGTTTTTCCCCATGGTTATGTCCTCACCCTAGGGTGGTTAGGCGTTTCGGTCATGCATCTACCATCCGATGTACTGCAGTTTCTTCTCAGGAAGCCTCTGTTTTACATCAGATAGTGTTAAAATTGGTTACTGATTTCGGGCCATATTTTCAGTGCCTGGAGTCTTGTTTCCAGTTTTTATTCACTTTTGTTTACATTGACAACGGTTACTTCTGACAGTGCTTCCTTGTCTTCTATTCAGTTCTGCTCATAGCCAGATACATTAATATTGTCTGTAATTGTAACATTCATTTTTAGACATGTTTTAAAATTTTTGTCCTCACTTAGGCTTTTTTGGGATCCATTTGGGATCATCGTTCCCATTGAGAACTTGGGCTCATCTTGAAATTTTAAAAAAAAATTTTTTTTCTTTTGAATTATTGGTGGGAGTACGATGACTGTTTAATATTTTTTCAAAATGAAAGAATATTGTTCAATTGTAAATTGAGGAAGTCTCCTTCTGATTCTCATGTTCATTGTATTTGCTGTAGTCTGTGTACTCACACTAATTCTTGCTCAGTGTGTGCCAATCGGATGACAAACGTTGGAGACATGTGTCACGGTATATTGTTAGTGGTGAGAGGTCCATGCCGGTCCTTTCTCCACAGGGTCACTCTAGTTTTTTCAGTCTTTTTTTCAGAGAAACAAGAACAGGGTGATGTTTCCGTGATGTCTTCAAAAGTGTGCTTCCGTCGTCGCAATTAAGAGCTAGCGGCAAAGTGCTCAACGAAATGCGGCAAGTGCCTAAGAGGTCCCTAGTAGGATCGACGGTCACTTGTCGCCCATTAGCTCCCCCGGTGAAGCAATCATTCACGAAATGGTTGTGATGCCGGGTTCGTCCGTTGCGGTCCAGGAGAGGAGAAGGGGTATTGCGAGCACTATAATCTCGGATCACGCACACCCGGTGACGACGGATCGGAGGATGGAATGGAGGAAGCCAGTCAGTCCGTTAGCTATCTTGTCCAGGTCTACCCAGACCGTGAGTGAGAGAGGCCCCCTCTCTCTCTTACAACAACATCTGGGCCCAGATGTTGTACGTACGTTCGTCAGTCAGTCGGAGCATACGTCCACTCGTCCTGCTCGGGATGCTCCATCGCATAGACAGTCCGGCGCGTCTTGTCTATTGGCTTCCTCATCCTCACATCAGCACACACGACCGCACCTTGGCTATGTGAACGCAGATATCCAGCCTGCTTCGCCGACCAGGGATTCCACGTCGTCCAGGTCACGCCATCCGCTAGCCAAGGACATGAGGCCTTTCCAGTCGGGATGTTCGCATATAAGAAGTATGCAGGAATTAACATCCCAGGAGCTTCCAGCGGCTAAATTACGTAAGACCGCGGCTCCACAGGCCTCCGTGACGGACTTGCTATCACAGATAGCTCAATTCATCGCAGCATCCCAGCAGCCATCAGAAACTTTTTCAGAACAGGAACTGTTTGAGGAAGCTGGGTCAGTTCGCTCTCCTGCAGAGTCAGAAAGGGATGACCGAGATTCTCATGTGGTCCAGTCGGATGGTGAAAGGGAATCAGCGGAGCTGGAATTTTCCTGTTCCGAACAACTTAAGGTGGCCATAGATTTCATCCGTCAACACCTTTCAAAAGTTGTTTCTCCGGACCAAAATGCTGCGTTCCTGATATGAGACTGATAGCGTCACTGGACACAGACTAATACGGCCGGAATAGGGACATTGCGCCTGAGTTTCCGACCCAGTCCAGAAATGTCACGTGGACATTTGAACTTCTTAATGACGCTATATTCAAGCTAGCCTCTAAGACTGGCAAATCCGGTTTCTTATCGTCTCATGCTCTGCAGCTGCCTTTCATCAATAATAGAAATAGATTTGAAATGGCAGGACAGGGCGTGCCAAGAGTTCCTCTGCGTTTAGACGACCAGGCAGAAGACTTGGAGTTGGCATTGCCGGCGTCTATGTCAATTTACTCCAGTATGCGGGAGACGACAATCTCGTCTAACAGAATCAGTTTAGACGCATTATCTTACGCAGATCACCTTACCAGAGCGTTATCATTACATCTTGAAGGAAAAGAATTCCAGAATGTTCAAAACTTCCTTGAGAGTTCTTTCGAGGGCCATAGCGTATTCTACGTATGACTCCACCCTTTCAGTGGCAATCTGGAGTTAGTCAGACGTGATGCTGCCCTGGCTGCATCCACAAGAGTGGATAGTAAGGTGAAAAACTCTCTTCCAGTCGCCCCGGTCTCAGGAGAGCTTCTCTTCAATGGTAAGCTTTCTATAATCTATGATCAGATTACTAAGAAAGCTTCGGATTCTTTTTAAATCCACTTCGAAAAAGTCAGACTCAGCAGAGAGGAGTAAGGCAGGCACTTCTTGGGCGAGTACGTCCAAGGGAAGTTCCTATAGAGGATCTAAGAAAGCCTCTACATCTTACTCCAGAGACCGTCAGAGTAGCGACTCAGGTAGGGGTCATAATGCTGGCCGAGATAACCAGTCAGACACCTCTAGGTCGACTGGGCAAGGTGCGGGTCGTGGAGGACGTGGTTTCTTCCCCCACAAGCCTCGCAGGGCCAGGAGGTGAGGGTCTAAACCTCTATTGCATTCCAGTGGGCGGAAGGCTGTCGAGATTCTTAACCAATTGGTTGTCAATTACAGACAACCCATGGGTGCAAGGGGTTATTACCATTAACCCTTTACCCAACGAATCGGCCGCATCCGCCCGCGTAATATGCAAATTCAGCAGTTGAAAAAATATTATTTTTCAAAAAATGTCAACAAAACCATATCATGTGGCCCATTGTTGGAACGAGCTCATCGAGCTCCACTTCGGATTCTTTTTAAATCCACTTCGAAAAAGTCAGACTCAGCAGAGAGGAGTAAGGCAGGCACTTCTTGGGCGAGTACGTCCAAGGGAAGTTCCTATAGAGGATCTAAGAAAGCCTCTACATCTTACTCCAGAGACCGTCAGAGTAGCGACTCAGGTAGGGGTCATAATGCTGGCCGAGATAACCAGTCAGACACCTCTAGGTCGACTGGGCAAGGTGCGGGTCGTGGAGGACGTGGTTTCTTCCCCCACAAGCCTCGCAGGGCCAGGAGGTGAGGGTCTAAACCTCTATTGCATTCCAGTGGGCGGAAGGCTGTCGAGATTCTTAACCAATTGGTTGTCAATTACAGACGACCCATGGGTGCAAGGGGTTATTACCATTAACCCTTTACCCAACGAATCGGCCGCATCCGCCCGCGTAATATGCAAATTCAGCAGTTGAAAAAATATTATTTTTCAAAAAATGTCAACAAAACCATATCATGTGGCCCATTGTTGGAACGAGCTCATCGAGCTCGTTCCAACGAGGGGTCACATGATATGGTTTTGTTGACATTTTTTGAAAAATTTGAAAAAATGATATTTAAAATAATAAATTTTGATATCGTCTGCGTTAGGTAAAGGGTTAACTCGAAGTCCACGTTGAACTCAGCTTCCGTCAAACTTTCAGAAGAGAGATTAGCTTCTATCAGAAGTTCAATCTCTTCTGGACAAGAACGCGATAGAGGTCGTAGAAAACCAGGAATCTCCAGGTTTCTACAGTCACCTGTTCCTGGTTCCAAAACCTCACAGCTCGTTTCGTCCAGTTATAGATCTGAGCTGGATAAACAAGCTGATCGTGGCTCCGAAATTTTATATGGAGACCATCCGATCAGTCAGAGCGAGCATTCAAGTGAACAATTATGCTGCGAGCATAGATCTCAAGGATGCGTACTTTCATGTCATGGTACATCCGGCGTTCAGAAAGTATCTTCGCTTCGCTGTCCTAGGAGTCGTTTATCAGTTCTGAGCAATGTGCTTCAGTCTGAATCTAGTGCCCTGGGCCTTCACTTGAATAATGGACTCGGTAATGACTCATTTCCAAGCTCATTCGTCTGTGGTAACGTCGGCCTACTTGGACGACATTCTTCAGAGGTATGGCAACAAGTTAATGCTTCAGAACGATGTTCAAAGTCTGCTTCAATTGATCCGACGTCTCAGTTTCATAGTAAACGAAAAGAAGCCGGATTTAGTGCTGTCCGAGTCATTCACCCACCTGGGAAAGAGCTTCGAGACGCAGAACAATCTCGTTCGTCTGCCGTTAACCAGAGCAAAATTAGTCAGTTGTTATACTCGCTTTTGTCTTCACTCAGATGTAGTAACAGCGTCCCCGTGGGAACCCCGGGAAGTAAGCAGCACTTGTTTACTGTGGTAAACCAGTTCCGCTTTACTAGTAAAATAGGACCCAGTCACCAATGCTTGGGGTGAAAGTCCTCTAAAATGGACAACATGTTGATCAACGATTGACTAAACTTGACTTCATCTCCATGTTGTGTCATGATTAGCCATGTTGCATAAATATGTGACGTTAACCACCAACAAACAAACAAACAAACAAGTAACAGCGAGAGAATTCATGCGACTGGTGGGATTGTGCGGAGCCCCGGCGGATCTCATTCCGATGGGTCGCTTGCACGCACGTCCACTCCAGATAATTTTTACTCAGAATTGGAGTGTGAAGATTCATTCGCTCGAAATGAACATCGTCTTGTCGAATCGAGTGAAACAAGAGATTCAGACTTGGGCAGATATTCAGTGGTTAACTCAGGGAGTACCACTGCAACTGCCGGATTCGAATTTTATGATAATGACGGATGCGAGTCAAACAGGTTGGGGCGCAACTTTGAGCCCAACAGATTCGAGGTGCCAGGGTCTTTGGGATCCGCAGTTCCTAAACAAGCACATAAATTTCAAACAGATGATGTCAATTTGGCTTGCGCTACGTCAGTGGATGAACTTTATTCAGAACTCGCATGTTCAAATTCTGTCTGACAATTCGACAGCAGTAGCGCATATTCGGAAGCAGGGAGGCACTAATTCCATTCTGTTGTTCAATTTAACAGAAAGAATCCTCCTGTTTGTTGTAGAGCATCAAGTTCCTCTGTCGGTCCATCATATTCCGGGTCGTCTGAACGTTCTAGCAGACCCCCTTTCTCGGAAAGGTTGTATGTTGCTGTCAGAATGGACTCTTCAACAAATGAGTATTCAATTAGATTTGCTACCAATGGGATCGTCCAATGATAGACTTATTTGCGACGCATCTCAACAATCAGTTGCAGACGTATGTGTCGCCATGCCCAGGTCCTCAAGCGTTTGCAGTAGACGCCCTCTCGATCTCTTGGGACGGAATGATAGGATACGCATATCCTCCAGCTCCGTTCTTTCAACAGAAATTGCAAAAATCAAGCAATGTCACTGCAAGATTCTGTTGGTAGCTTCTCTGTCACCCCAGAGCCCATGGATAAATCTACTCAGGTGTCTGTTGTGGGACATTCCGCAGAAGCTTCCTCCACGGGAGGACCTTCTTTCGCAGGGGAAATCGCACACACTGCATCACAACCAGCAAGGTCTCAACCTTCACGTATTTTCATTGTGCGGTCCTTCTTGCATGGCAAGCATTTTACATGATGAGCAGTGGTCGCAATCTCTAACTGTAGGAGGACCTCCTCTTCACTAAATTATGCTGCTAAGTGGAAGGTTTTCTCTCGATGGTGTAGGGATCATTCTGTTGACTTTTATGATCCCTCCATTCCAGACATTGCTAATTTTCTGGTCTACTTGTTTGACGAGATCAAACTGCAGCCAATAACTATTAAGGGTTATAGGTCTATGCTATCAGATACCTATGCTCTTAATGATAGCTTACAGATTGGATCTAATGTCTCTTTATCTAAGTTAGTGAAAAACTTTTCGATAAATAGACCTAGAACCCTTAGGTTAATTCCTAAGTGGAATTTAGCTTGGGTTCTTCTGAAGCTAAAAGAAGCGCCATTTGAACCTCTTGATACAGTGGATTTCAAATACTTATCTTATAAGACAGCTTTTCTCTTAGCCTTCTCTTCTGCTAGAAGAGTTAGTGAGCTTCATGCACTATCTGTTGATGATTCTCACTATCGTAGTGTTGGTAATACTAGTACATTGACTACTAATGTTGGATTTTTGGCTAAGAATCAGGCTCCTAATAAGTACCCTGAACCTATTGTTATTAAGGCTCTTCCGTCTTCAGACGGTCATAGGCCTTTGCTTTGTCCAGTCAGAGCTAGGCGTATTTACAGACATAGATCTGCATTTATCAGAAAGGGACGTAAGTATTTCTTTCTGTCTTTGCTGCCTAATAGAAAGGTCATTATGGTCCATTCTATTGCAAGGTGGATTCAGTTAACTATCCGTACTGCTAATGATAAATTATCTTCATATCAGCAGTCTGTGCTTAAGATTTCGGCGCATGAAGTAAGAGCGCTGTCTACATCTTGGGCTTATGCTAATAGTGTTGCTATTACTGATTTGATTAAGGCTGCATATTGGTCTCAGCCTTCCACGTTCATGAATTTTTATCTTAGAAATATTGAGTCCATTTCTGGCGATCTGCGTTGTTTAGGTCCGTTATCTGTTGCTCAGAATGTCGTCCACTAAACAGTTGCAACTATAGTTATGCAGGCTTTCTGTTCCGGCAGTGACTCTGTCCTGCTGCCCTCTTCGTTCTGGGGAAGGGGAAGGTGGGGGGGGGGGGGGATGGTGTTCCCTTATATCACCTGCTTTATAGTGAAAAGCAAGGGAATACCTCCTCTGGAGTCAGTAATTCCGAGTCGGTGCCGGGATGGTTTTAAAGTGTAAAACTAATGTCTATCTCATTTATGTAATATTTTTAAAAAGTGTAGCTTGGTGTGAAGCATTTGTATATGTCACGTGTCATACGAGCGTTAATGTAGAATCCTCAAACACTTTTAAATGAGTATAAAGAGTCTCATTCTCTGGACTATCTTTATTTATTGGCTTTCCTTTAATAAATTAGTATAATGGGTTATACGGGATGTTAATAGAGATCATTGATGTTATTGTGCTCAATTACGGAATGGTATTGTGTCTTTCTTTTTTGGTATAAACAAGAAAGATACATGTAAAGCCTGTTCTCCTCTTCTCCTTGAGGGGATAATTCTGTTTTCATGTAATTGAGTCTATTGGATTTTCCTTTATGTCCCAGACCCTCCAGCCTTTTTTCTATTCAGCTAAGTCTGAGTCATTGGTACAGTATAAAAATGTTAAAAAATTTATAGTAATTTATATATTTTTTATACTTACCAATGACCCAGACGGGGATGTCCCTCCTATGAGTTGGGAACTCATACCTCCCCGCTGATTACATAACACTTACCAGGCACTGGTTGTAAGAATGAGGATTTGGCTCCAATTTCGGTACTTTCTTGACACTGCGCATGCGCAGTGGATAAAAGTATGGAGGACCACATAGGACATCTATTTTTTGGATTTTAATGCAAATTTTGGGGATTGGGGGGAGCAAAATTTGTGTTTTTCCCTAGAATTTAAGAGTGAGCACCAGCTAAGTCTGGGTCATTGGTAAGTATAAAAAATATATAAATTACTATAAATTTTATAACTTTCTGAACTGATGGTCCGGTTTGAACCAAATTTGGTATGTGGTATTATTGGGTCATAAGTACTTGACTCATGTAAAGAAAAAAATTCCTGCATCCCCATGGAAACCCTGGGAGCTAAAAATAGAAATATTTTCAAATGCCCATATTTCCCAAACCACAGGGAAGAGAGAGCTGTTATTTGGTATGAAGTATCCTTAGGACCAGTAGAATTGAATGGTATGTTGGGTGTTCTGTAATGGGCATCGAAAAAATGCTGAGTCAGCATCTTTGCAAATAGTTAAAAAAAATCTTTTCTCCAGAACCAATCATCAGAATCTTTTGATATTCGGTATACAGCATTCATAGGGGGGTCAGATACAAGTTTATTAAAATAAAGCCCATTGGTTCATATTTGGGGTCAATACAGGAGCCCGAATTTTTAACTTAGGATAATATGGGGAATATTCTTTAAAATTCTTCTTCTTCACAACCACCAGTCGAAATCTTTTAATGTTTGGTATACATCATTGTTATGAAGGTTAGATTCAAGATTGTTCAAATCAAGTCCCTAGGTTAATATTTGGGCTTCCTATGGAAGCCCAAATTTTAACTTTGTTCAATATGGGGATAATTTTTAAAAATCTTCTTCAGATCCACCAGTCAGAATGCTTTCATATTTGGTATGCAACATCACCAGGGGATCAGATTCAAGTTTGTTCAAATCGGATCCCTAGGTATACATTTGGGCTTGCTATGGTAGCCCAAATTTTTACTTAGTGTGATATGAGGAAATTTCAGATTCAAGTTTGTCCAAATCGGTCTCATATTTTGGCTCCCTATGGTAGCCTGAATTTTAACTTGGTACAATATGAGGAAATTTCTTTAAAAATCTTCTTCTTCAGATCCACCAGTCAGAATGCTTTCATATTTGGTATACATCTCTAGGGGAGGTCAGATTAAAGTTTGCTCAATTCAAGTGCCTGGGTTAATATTTGACTCCATATGGGAACCTGAAATTTAAGTCAGAAGGCTTTCATATTTGGTGTACAACATCTCTGGGGGGTCAGATTCAAGTTTGTTAAAATCAGATCCGTAGGTTAATATTTGGGCTTGCTATGGTAGCCCAAATTTTAACTTTGTTCATTATGAAGGAATTTCTTTAAAATTTCTCTTCTTCAGATCCAACAGTCAGAATGCTTTCATATTTGGTATACAACATCTCTTGGGAAGTCAAATTCAACTTTGTTCAAATCAAAATCCTGGGTTAATATTTGGGCACCCATCTGAGCCGGAATTGGCCATGTTGCTGAAGAATTAAAAATTTTGTATTCAGTACCCTCTGGAGGTGTGTAACTAAGATTAATCCACATAGGTTGTATCAAGGGGCTTCATAGGGGAGCTCTACATTTTACATCATGATCAACTGAAGAAAAGGCATGATGCCCGAATTATTTTTGTCACTTCTGAAGGACTCAAGGATTGACAGTGTATCCTATGGAGATGGATTGCTTAATGTAGACTCATTCTTGGACTCTGTTTATAATTGTGTTCAGTTTAAGATGAGCGCTTCAGGCTCCATTGGGCTCTTGTTTAAACAACTATTGTCAAGTGAACCTCTTGTTTTAACAGGCTCTGGGAAGGCTATGAAAAGTCTCATTTTATGTTTGTTAACCAACGGGTACAGTGACTTGATATTTGGAATGGAGCTTCCTTTTGAGGTGTAGATTCAAGTTTGTTCAAAGGAAGCTCGTGAAGCAATATTTGCCTTTGTAATGAGAGGGGAAAGATATTTGGCCCCACCTAAAATTTCTATTTTCTGAACCGATGAACCGATAGGCTGATTTGAACCAAATTTGGTTTGTGATATTATTGGGTCATAAGTACTTGATTTATGTAAAAAAAAATTCCTGTGTCCCCATGGGAACCGCAGGAGCTAAAAATAAAAATATTTTCAAATTCCAATATTTCCCAAACCCCACTGAACAGAGAACTGTTATTTTGTATGAAGCATCCTTAGGAGCCATAGAACTGAATGGTAAAAAAAAATTTTCATCGGTTGTAACAGGGTGTTCTGTAGAGGGCGTCGAGAAAATGCTGAGTCAGCATATTTGCAAAAAATGTTTAAATCTTTTTCTCTAGAACCAGTGATCAGAATCTTTTGATATTTGTTATACAGCATCCATAGGGGGGTCAGATATAAGTTTGTTAAAATGAAGCCCCTCAGTTCATATTTGTGCTCAATACAGGAGCCTGAATTTTTAACTTAGGGCAATATTGGGAATAATCTTTAAAACTCTTCAGACCCACCAGTCAGAATGCTTTGATAATTGGTATATAACATCTCCAGGGGGGGTCAGATTCAACTTTGTTCAAATCGGGTCTCTCAGTTCATATTTGAGCTCTCAATTCTAGCCCAAAATTTCAACTTAGTGCAATATGAGGAAATTTCTTTAAAAATGTTCTTCTTCAGATCCACCAGGCAGAATCCTTTCATATGTGGTGTACAACATCTCTAAGGAGGCCAGATTTAGGTTTGTTCCAATCAGGTCCCTGGATTGATATTTGGGCTCCCAATTGCCCCCCTAATTTTAATTTAGTGCAATATGAGGAAATTTCTTTAAAAAATTTCTTCTCCAGATCCACCAATCCGTATGGTTTTATATTTGGTATACAACATCTCTAGTGGGATCAGATTCCAGTTTGTTCAATTCAAGTGCCTAGGTTTCTGTTTGGGCTCAGTACAGGAGCACTAATTTTAATTTGGTGCAATATGAGGAAATTTCTTTAAAAATTTTCTTTTTCAGATCCACCAGTCAGAATCCTTTCATATTTGGTATACAACATCTCTAGTAGGGTCAGATTCAAGTTTGTCCAAATTGGTCTCATATTTTGGCTCCCTATGGTAGCCTGAATTTTAACTTGGTACAGTCAGAATCCTTTCATATTTGGTATACAACATCTCTAGAGGGGTCAAATTCAAGTTTTTTTTTTTAAATCGGGGCCCTGGGCTCATATTTGGGTGCTCTGTGATAGCCCGAATTGTTACTTAGTGCAATATGAGGACATTTCTTTAAAAATCTTCTTCTCCAGATCAACTGATCCAAATGGTTTCATATTTGGTATTCAACATCTCTAGGGGGATCAGATTCAAGGGAATCAGATTCTGGTTTTTTCAACTCGAGTGTGTGGTTTAAGATTTAGCTCCCCATGTTTAAGATTTAGGCTCCCCATGAGAGCCCAAATTTTAACTTTGTGCAATCCTGGGGATAATCTTTAAAAAATCTTCTTCAGATCCACCAGTCAGAATGCTTTCATATTTGGTATACAACATCTCTAGGTGTGGGGGTGGTGAGGTGTCAGATTCAAGTTTGTTCAAATTTGGTTCCTGTGTTCATATTTGGGCTCCCTATGGTAACTCAAATTTTAACGTACAGCAATATAAGGAAATTTCTTTTAAAATCTTCTTCTTCAGATCCAGTGAGAATCCTTTCATATTTGGTATACAACATATCTAGTTCACTATTCAGAACTCTTAGTCCGACTTTAACAAACTTTGAAATGCAGCATTAGTTGGAAACAGATATTTGATTTAAAAAAAACAATATTCGCCCTAGCTATCGTGGGACTCAATGCATGTTAAAAATAGAAACATAATTCCAAGATAAGTTTATAAGGAGCCATGTTTATTAAGCACCCTCTAGAGTTGTGTAACTTAGATTAATCCACATAGGTTGTATATCAAGGGGTGCCATAGTGTACATTATAATTAACTGAACAAAATGCATGATGCTTGGACTATTTTAGTCACTACTGAGGGGCTCAAAGATTGACAATGGATCCTATGGAGATTGATTGCTTGATGTAGATTCATTTGTGGCCTCAGTTATATCAGGTTCTGTTCAAGGTGAGCTCTTCATATTCTTGTATTTTGTTCAAATGAAGCAGCTGCCATCTTCGGGCTGTGGTTAATGTCCCAACAGCCTAAAAATCTTCTTCTCCTGAACTATCAGAGAGATTACCTTGATATATGGTATGGAACATCCCTTGGGGATGAAGATTAAAGTTTGTTCAAGGGAAGTTTATAGGTCAATATTTGTGCTCTTTATGGGAGCATACCCATTTTGGGCTCCACCCCAAATTTGTATTTCAAGAAGCAATGGGCCAATTGGTACCAAATTTGGCATGTGTATAAGTGAGTTCTAAGTACTTAAGTGATGCCAAAACATATTTGTTCAGAGCCCCATGGGAACCCCAGGGGCTAAAAATAGAGAAAAATTCAAATGCCCATATTTCCCAAACCACATGGAACAGAGAACTGTTATTTGGTATGAAGCATCCTTAGGACCAGTAGAATGCAATGGTAAAAAATTGCCATTGGTTGTGTCATGGTGTTCTGTAGGGGTGGGGGTGGGGGGAGGGGGGGGCATAAAAAAATTTTGAGTCAGCATATTTATAACAAATAAAAAAAAAATTCTTCTTCAAAACCACTGATCAGAATCTTTTGATATTTGGTATACAACATCTCTAGGGGGGGGGGGGGTGGGGGGGGGGGGGGTCAGATATTCAAGTCTGTTCAGTCGTGTCCCTGGTTTAATATTTGGGCTCTGTATTGGATCTCAAAGTTTAACTTAGTGCAATATGAGAAAACTTCTTAAATATCTTCGTTTTCACATCCACCAGTCAGAATCGGGTCCCTGGGTTAATATTTAGGCTCTTTATTGGAGCCCAAAGTTTAACTTAGTGCAATGTGGGAAACTTTCTTAAAACATCTTCTTCAGATCCACCAGTCAGATTCTTTTGATATTTAATATACAACATCTCTAGAGAGGTCAGATCCAAGTTTGTTCAAATCGAGTCCCTGGGATAGTATTTGGGCTCCCTATGGGAGCTCAACTTTTTACTTGGTGCAATATGGGGAAATTTCTTTAAAAATCTTCTTCAGATCCACCAGTCAGAATCCTTTCATATCTGGTATACAACATAGGTGGGTCAAATTCAAGTTTGTTCAAATTGAGTTCCAGAGTTAATATTTGGGCTCTTTATTGGGGCCCAAAGTTTAACTTAGTGCAATATGAGAAAATTTCTAAAGAAAATCTTCATCAGATCCAAAGTTTAACTCAGTGCTTTATTATTATTTCAAAAACTTCATGGACGAGAATATTGTTTTTTGGAATGCAACTTCCTTAGGTCCAGTGGAATCAGATGGATCAAAAAAATTGCTATTGATTTTGTCATGGGGTGTTGTATGGGTTTGCCCATTTTAACACTGTTGGCAATGGGAAAATGCTGAGTCATCATCTTTCTTGTACGCCATCAGCTAATATGAAACTTGTCTTCTTCTTTAAAACCACTGGGCCAAATTCATTCATTTATAGCACAGACCATCTTTAGAGTATACCCTTTCTACTTTGTTCAAGTGAAGCTGCTGCCATTTTCAGGTTTGTGGAGTTTACTCTTCTGATTTTTTTCCCCAAAAGTTACTATGCCCTTTGGGGTGGGGTTAATGCTCCATAAGCCCTAAATGCTTTAAAAGTCCTCTTCTCATAAGCCACTCAGAATAATGCTTAAATTTCTGGTATGGAACTTACTTTTATAATAGTGATGCAGATTCACTTTTTTTAAAAGGAACTCAGTAGTTCTACATTTGGGCTCCCAAATTTGGGCTGCACTCAAAATTTCTATTTCCAGAACCAATGGGGAGATTTGAACTAAATTTGTCATGTAGTATATAACTGGGTCATAAGTACTTCATTTATCCCCAAATGTCCAATTTTTTTTTTAAATCTATATTTCTGGGGTGAGGAGAGAACCACAGGAGTTGAAAATAAAACAAAAATTTTGTTTGCACACTTTTTGGAGACTTCACAGAACAGAAGTTTGTTTTTGCCTTGGAAGCTTTCCTTGGACTAGCAGAAGTGAATGGCCAAAAAAGTTGCCTTTAGTTGTATTATAGCAAATCAAAAAATTGCTCTTGCTACTGGTCAATTACTCAGTACAAACTCACCTCTTTTGACAGCTTGAGCCGGTGAGCATTTTAGGCTCACTTGAGCCTCTGGTTAATTTTAAGATAGAGTTTTATCGTAAACTTTATGATGTAATATATAACTATGGCTGTTTGTGATGCATATTTTGAAAAAAACATGATGGTGAAAAATTTTAATACAGTAAATCCTTATAATTGTAAAAATTTTACTTGTTTAATTGTAGGATAGATTTTTATAGTAAACTTCATGATGTTCAAACTCTGGCTATGTTGTGCTGCATATTTTGGACAAAAGATGATGCTGAAAAGTCGAATAAATCATCCCCAAAAGCATCGGTAGAATATGTACCAGCTAATGTAAGTATAATCATATGTATATTAATTCGTAGTTTAAAATATTATTATTTACAAATTATATTTAAATCAGAAATCTGTGGATTGGACTAAATTAGTTGATTTCTCAGGCATTACCCACATCATTAAAACTCAGAGCCAGATCACATTAATTAATTTTGAAAATTACAACAATAAATTCAAGTGATGATTTTCTGTAATAAAACGTGGTGGTCAGTATGGAGAAAGAATTGTAATGGTTAGAATTTATTTTCAGAGGTCATTTTTGATGCATTGTTTTTGTACATGACTTTGCAGTGTGTCACTGTTCTTAGTTTGCAAAAACTCCAGTCTTACAGTTATCTTTCAATGCTATTTTTTGGCAAAATTAACATGTATAGTTTATTAAGTGAAGTGTTTGAACAAATTAAAAGAAAAACACAGTTGGACTGACTTTGATGTTGTTCTTCAATTCCACCAATTCTAAGCAGTGAGAAGGCCACAGTTGTCTTTCTCGATTGGATCACGATGGGATCATAATCTGGTCACAACATATTTATACCCATGGATCGAGCCCACTTAATTGGATTTCTCTTAATTGAATAACCCTGTTAATTGAATATAATTTTCAAACACCAAACCATTTACCATACCTTCAGTACAGATTTGACCAATTAATTGCATAAATTTTGTAGAGTAAACTCCTGTTAATTGAATAAAACATATTGTGATATGTCAAGAAATTACTCGACAATCACAATTTCCTTTTTTATAGACTTACTTGGCCTCAGTACATTCAATACAGTTATTTAATTTATTACATCTTGTTTGACAAAGTGCCATGAGCACTGTAAAACAAGATATAATAGATTAAATACTCAGATTATCACTACAGTACAGGAAAGTAACAACATCCCTATTAATTGAATACTGCTGTTAACTGAATAATTGCCCTGGCAACCTGGTGATTCAGTTAACAAAGTTCCACTGTATTAAAAAATCAAGACAGACTAAAAGAAAAATATATAGCCCATGAGATACGATGTACTCACATTTGTGTTTTGAGAGCTGCGGTTCCAAGTTTTGTTGGCTGAGAAGCAGACAAAGAATTTTGACCAGATTGTAACCTGCTCACAATCCAATTAAAACTCTCTGTCTGCTTTTGTAATTACAATACAGTGTTTTGGAAACTCCCAATAATATGCTTCAAGTTTTCTGCTGCTATTTACTTCTGCCAACCTTGGACAGTTTAATTATGTGGGTCAGTATACCGTGGAGCCCACTTACTTGTATAACTTTCAGTTGAATAACCATGTTAATTCTATATAACTTATAAACACCACACCATTTATCATACCTTCAGTATAAATTTGACCTGTTAATTGCCTATAGTTTACAGAGTAAACTTCTCTGTTATCTGAATAAAACATCTTGTAATCTGTCAAAGGAATACTCCAGAATCCACTGAATTCCTCACATTTATAGACATTTTTTACCTCCATCCAATGTAGGCATTTGATCTATTATATCTTATTTGACAGGCCTCAACAAGCTTTGTCAAACAAGGTGCAATAGAATGAATGCTAAGTTTATAATTATAAGATAGGAAAATCACCCAATTCATATTTGTTGTATACTCTTGAGCTGAAACAGTTAAAGGGTCTTCTTGATCGATTAATCACATGGATTAACCTTGGTTAACCGATTAATCACTTACCGTAATAGGTAGCTGAATAATTGCTGTACAATTGATGATTTACAGTATATTAACTCTTTACCCAACATAATGGGAAAAATTGGCCAGTGCTACATACAAAAGTCTTCATTCAAATTTTATTATGTTTTCAATTTTTGTCTCAAGAACATAGCTTATGACCTCTCATTGGGACGAACTCGTTGAGCTCGTTCCAATGAGGGATCATAAGCTATGTTTTTGAGACAAAAATTGAAAATTTTTAGTAATTTAAGAATTTATTTTGTAAGTATCGTCTTTCAACCGCATTGGGTAAAGGGTCAAGAATGACCATTTCCAGCTACTGATACATGCTCATGTACAAGTATGTCAGCACATAACTTGCATGCTTTACTCTGCCTCATATAATTGATGTGAGTCAGTGTGACAACGTGGGCCTGTTTTGGAGGAAGTTTGTTCCCTTGTTAACTTATATAATACAATAGTTCAAAAGTAACAGTTAATTGAGCAAATACTCTTTTGATCGATCAAGACGTTGATCATTGGTTAATCAATTAATCGGTTAACTGTTTCAGGTCTAGTGTACTCCTGTTAGCTGAATTTTACTCTGGCAAAGTGGTTGTTCAGTTAACACTGGACTTGGTTTGATTAACAGACACCCAGTTCAAATTGTCCAATCACAATATTTGAATGAGGGGAAAAGTATTCAGATACGCTGAACAGTTTCATAGGTTTATTAAAATTATCTAATCAGTAATTTGAAAATAAAATTGACATTAAAAAGGATTTTGTTGAGCTTTTTGAGAAAGAGTACTTAATTTTAAAAAAATCTTTTGCAGAAGTCCCTGAAAGAATGCACATTATCACTGTAACTGAAAAAAAAACTCCCTCATCTAGAATCTTCAGAATAATTGCCTGAGAAACAATTTTCTTTTTTCAATTTCTCAGTAGTGATTTTTGTGGTTATTGCTATTGCAGGGAAAATTTTTTTTTCTAAATTTGAATGCCAGCTTCTTGTGCTGTATCTTTTATCTCTGCACTAAAAAATTGCTGGAAAGTCAGCAACAAATGTCACAAATAGTCTAATCCCCTCATCTGGAATCTTTAGAATAATTGCCTGAGAAACAATTTTCTTTTTTCAATTTCTCAGTAGTGATTTTTGTGGTTATTGCCATTGCAGGGAAAATTTTTTTTTCTAAATTTGAATGCCAGTTTTTTGTGCTGTATCTTTCTTTTATCTCTGTACAAATGAATTGCTGGAAAGTCAGCAATAAATGTCACAAATAGTCTAACCCCCACCCCCCCCCCACCCCACCCCACCCCCCTCCTCCAATGAAAATGGTGGTAAGTGCATCCATGCATTAACTCCTCCGAATGTGACATTTGATGACCTGCAGTCACAGCATAACAGCTTTGGCATCATCAACCATCAAAGTAAAGCCGATCATGAAAACTAGTCACATGATATCAACTTTCTAGTATCAGCATTTGTTTTTTGTTACTAATAAAATATGCTGTAAAAATTCACTTGCCATTGTCATAAAAAGATACACACCATAAATATATTCATTTTTCTCAGACATGAAAGTAATCAGTGCTTTCTGTCTAAAAATTATCTCAGAAATTTTATAGAATAATGTGTCACCCTCATTTGGGTAATTCCCTGATTGATAATCATTCTTCAAAAATTATTATGTCTGCGCAGTGTTTCCTTTCCTTGCCATGTTTTCCCAAACCGTTTCTAACAACCTGGTGATGAAAAAAAAAATATATATATTTTTACAAATCTTCAGAAACGGTCACCCAAGGACACAAGTTCTTGGGGTACCCCTTAAATTAGGCTCTATCCTATATTTTTGGCTAGTTGCAGTTCAACCTGCTTCTTTTGGGACAGTATGTATTATTAAAATAATGTGCACTTTCAAAACAAAATTTTCACTTTGAAAACTTGTTTTAATTTTAGTAATAAAACTTTGTCTGATATATTGACCCAGACATATGTTTATTTCTTACATATGTATTAACTGTGCAGACAAATGTTTTCCATTATAATATTTAATACCTTCTCGTGTTATGGTGCCTTATGTTACTCTTTTTCGACACATATTTATTGTCTTCCCAGTTTGTCAGTTTCATTTGGTATCAGTTTTAAATGAGGTATTTCACTGATATTGTTTCATGCAATACCTAATGCTTGGCATTCGATAAGCTTAAATAACTTTTAAGCTTATCATTTGCTCTTCAAGCATCATTGTTTACACTTTCAGTGTACTTCTGACAGTTTACTGGTTTATATTCGGTGTATTTAAAATATTTTTAAAAAAACATTCGGCATTACCTTTGTGACTATTATATGCATTCTAAATTAATTTTTAGTAATTATTATGCTTAAAATAATGTATATTATACTATAGCCTCAACTGTTGTTGGGACTCAGTGTTACATCAAGTATCCTGATTTCAATTTTGTTTTCAGTTTTCTTTGGGTATATTACCTTAGATAGAATGAGAATTTTGAGTGCAAAAACGAAGTTTTTTGCTAAAAATAAAATTCTTGTTTCCTAATTTCATGCAACTCAGAAAATTTGAATTATGTCAGAAAGTTGCATAAGTTGTTCTGAGAGTAAGTCAAATAGCAATAATCTCATATACTGGTTGTCAGCTCTGGCTGTAACCAAAACAGTAAGTAATTGCATTGTTTGGGCAAACTGGAGATTCAGTCGATGGACCAAAGTTCAGCCATCGATGTAGCGGCACTGAGCCCACCATGCCTAGGTTATCACCTAATTTTTTTTAAACCAGTCTTTTTTTTTTTTCTTTTTTTTATTATAGAGAAAAATATGAAAGAGTCTTCTACATGGCATTCAACAACTACAGTTGTTCTTCATTCATCTCGTAGGATGCTAATAAGAAAAGGAATGCCTGAGGGCGAGCTGGCATCTTAGGTGCTAAAAGATGCCTCTGGTGCTACTTTGAGTTCAAAGCAGTTTTGTGTGTGGGAGGGGGGGGGGGGGGGGGGTGCCAGCTCACAAGAATAATCAAGTCCTTGATTAATAAAAGTGGAACAGGAGAAACAAATAACTCTACAGCTGTTCATGAGGTGAGCTGGCCTCGGCCTCCTAATGAATCAGCACATCAATCAGCTAAAAGCACCTTATATGAAGAATATGGTTCGCATAGACTACCAAGGCAACCTTAACATATTGTTCCTTTCCATTCCATTCATAGATGCAGCAGCCTCACTAAATACGTTCTGTGAGCCAGCATTCCAACTCCAGAAGTTACAGATCTTTTTCAGAGTCATCCCCTGCATAGAAGTAAACACACCATTTCAGCTCATCACAGGCTGCTCATAATTACAAGCATTGAACGTCTCTCCACTGGGATCATCAGCCAAAAAACATAAAGATCAAATGAGAATGATTCTGAAGCCGTTAAAGCCTTCACAAAGCTGTAGAGCTGCTGTCACAAGTGTTTCATGCAAGAGAGAAATCACCAAATAGGTCACACACTTCTTCCTCCAACTCATATGACTCACGTTCAAGCTCTCAGTCTTGCCAGTATTCAAATGACTGTGTGCACAGTGATCGCGCATCTTGCTCACATTCAGTTAAGTCTGAAGATGATCAAGCTGACCATCATTGCCACTGCAACATACAGAAACTGTGAACTTTATTGAATACTACTGTCCAGGCTCAGTGCCCAAAGAACTTCAGAGTTTGTCCTCAGTGTTGTTTGTATCTTCTTCATTGGACCAAATTCATTTCCAGAAATATGACACAGCTCTTCCATTTCCGACACAATCATCTCAAGTTTCATCATCATTCAAGAGACTTAATGCTTTGCTTATACACAAGATGGATGGATTTTCTTATATTACTAAGAAAGAGAGCAATCTGCCTTGTCAAGGAAAATACCTTCGTCCACACAGTTGGAGCTTCAATTCAGTTGTTAGAATTACCTGTGGACAAGAAATCGCCTTCACTCAGCATGAATATTCCTGTGAAATGTTCTATTCATTTAACTCTTTGAGAACAAACAATTGATATGTCCAGACAAGCAGTCATTGTCCTGTCATTTGCAGATCATATTACAACAGCGTTAGGAAGGAGATACGAAAATATCATATTTGAAGATGCTGTTTCACCTCTTAAGAATTCTGTCAGGAGCCTCATGTCGTCGGTCCACTATACATCTCGTCACATCCAACCTTGAGCTTGTTTGAAAAGACAATGCACTAGCTTCTTCCAATATTGATGCAGAGTTGAAAGTATCACATTGAACAACAAGTCTATCTGGTACCAGTTTATTTAATGAGCAGGTTACCTACATTCAGGATCTCTCAGTTTCTCTTACCTTTAAAAGAAAACCTCCTCTAACAAGAACTCCTATGTTTGCAAATCTGCCTTGTTATTAATGATTTCTCTCCAGGCTTTTATTCAAGAATTGTTCTTGTGCTGAGGCTAGATGGATCCTTCCATCCAGTCACAGACCTCAGCTGGATCAAACTAATCATAGCTCCAAAGTTCTCTATGGAGACCATATGGCCAGCATTTGTGCAGGCGACTTTTCAGCAAACATAGACCTCAAGGACTCATATTTTAATATCATGATAACCAGGCATTCAGGAAATATCTATCTGAGGTTTCCCATCAAATGGAAGGTTTACCAGTTTTAGGCCATGTGTTTTGGTCTAAACCTTGTCCATTTGTCATTCACTTGTAACAGCTCACTTCTGAGCTCACTCTTTAGTAATGACTTTAGTATACCTGGACGACATTCTACAAAGATATTTTCAGAAAGAAATTCTGTTCAGGATGTCCAGAAGCTTCTGTCTCTTCTGCAGTCACTGAGATTCGTAGTGAATTTTCAAAAGTTGGATTTAACACTGTCAGCCACTTTTCTTCACCATGACATTGAATTCAGGACTCATCAAAACCTAGTTCGCCTTCCGATTGTGAGAACACATCTAATAAGAATATTTGTCTTCTATTTTATGAAAGCAGACTCAGTAACTGTGAGGGAGTTCGTAAGGCTTTTGGGTCTATGCAGAGCAGTGACAGACCTAATTCCACATGGACAATTTTTCAGTTGGTCTCTCCAGTTGTAGTTTCTAGACAACTGGTCAACCACAGCTGACAGCTTGGACAAGAAGATTCATCTTTCTTTGACTCTCAAGAAGGACATTTCAAAGTGGACAGACGTTGAATGGATGGCCCAGGGAATTCAATTAGAAATTCTTCCTCCTTTATCCATGATAATGTTGGATGCAAGTGATCAAGGGTGGGAGCCCTCCTTGACTCTGGAGAATCTTTATTGCTGTGGTCAGTGGGACTAGACTCAGTTACCTCTCCATATCAATCAGAAGGAGAAGCTGGCAATTCTATTCATTTTAGAACACTGGGAAAACATTCTAATGGATTGTCCAGTACATATTTTCTCAGACAGTTCAACAGTGGTTGCTTATCTCCACAATCAAGGCAGAACACATTCGCACCTGATGTTCAGAATAACAATGCAGAGTCCTTTGATCTCTCAAAATCAGTATTTTGCTGTCTATTCGCCACATTCCAGGTCACCGCAACATGATAGTGGGTGCTCTTTGAAGATATGGAAGAATCCTTCCAACAGATTGGGCTCTCAATAAACAAGTCTTCTCAGCTCCCAACACATGTTTGGACTGTCCAATGATAGATCTGTTTGCCATGAGATGGAACAAATAACTTAGGACGTTCATATCTCTGTGCCCAGATCCATTAGCATTTACAGTAGATGCCATGTTCATGTCTTAGAATGGAATAGTCAGTTTTGCCTTTCGTCCTACACTTTTAATTCAACAAGTGCTATTAAAAATCAGACTGCTTCATTGTAGATGTGTAAACGTTTTTTTCTAGAAGAGCAATGGACTGCATTTCTTCAAGTAGGACCTCTTCTTTTCTAAATTACACAGCGAAGTGGAGAGTCTTTTAATCCTGAGGTAATAATAATTGAATTAGTTATATGCATCCGTCAATATCTCACATTGCAGACGTCTTAGTATACCTTTTGATAAAAAGAAGCTTCAGCCTTTTACAATCAAGGGGTACCTCTATATTCTGTCAGATATTTACTTGCTCAAGGGCAATATTAACATTGGCTCTAATCAATCATCGTCAAAATTGATCAAACACTTCTCTATTAAGAGGCTTAGATCCTTAAGGCTTATTCCCAAATGGATTAATGCTCTTCAATGTACTATCGGTAACACTATTACTCCTACTACTCAAATAGGCTTTTTAGCCCATATTCCAAGCACCAGAAAAGTTACCTGCATCAATTGTTTTAAATGCCTTACCTCCAGTCATTAATACTAGGTCTTTGCTATGCCCAGTTAGGGCTCTTAGAACATATGTTACTTGGTCTAAGAAAAGGAAGAAAAAGACTTCCTGTCTCTTCTGTTGGGCAGACAAGACTTTTCTGTCCACTACATTTCACAAATACATATAAACATTTTCCTACTGCTGAGCAAACAACCAACTAATGCACACATTTTAAGCCACTAAATTTACATTCAGCACTTTTCGATGGAATCACGATGGTGGCCTTTGACACTTAGTTAAATAATGTATTATATCGTAATAATTTCCCACAGTAGGTTTAATGATGACATGTATTCTTTCCTGGACAAGACCTTGTAAAATATTTTGGGGTCTTAGAGAAAGGAGTGGTTAATTAATCCCTGCAGCCCCCTCCAAAGAAACCTCCCCTTCCATGCCCTCTGAACTGGATTCACCTAGATAATTAACCCATTATGTGTTAAAAATGAGGGTCCTTTCCTTTCATTTTTAAATGGATTCCATTGTCTTATTATTTGTATTGTTTGTTATTTTCTTTTCATAATGTTACTCATTTCTCTGTAGACAGATGCAAACGTATCATATACAATGGGAAGTAGCTCAGATAGTGGATGGACATTTTGTAAGTGATAATGAAGTCCAAAAACTACTTACTCTTAAATATTTAAGTATTCATACCAGAAATTAATAAATCATTGTAAATGTATGGACATTATGTTTATGCTGCCACTCTTAACCCTTTACCCAGTGCAGACTTTATTAAAATTTATTATTTTAAATATCATTTTTAAAAAAATTTCAACAAAACATATCATGTGACCCCTCATTGGAACGAGCTTGACAAGCTCGTTCCAAAGAGAGGTCACATGATAAGGTTTTGTTGAAATTTTTTGAAAAATAGTATTTTTATACAACAACCAATGGCCCAGACTAGCTGGTGCTAACTCAAAAATAATCCAGGGCCAAACACAAATTTTGCCCCCCAATCCCCCAAATTTGCATGCAAAACCGAAAATGTTATGTGCTATCTGGTCCTCCATACTTTTGCAAACTGCACAGTATCCAGAAAGACACCGAAATTGGCGCAAACCATCATTCTTCGTTTGGCCCTCCAGTCAGTAACAACAAACTGACATCTGTGCTTTTAAATCTCAATTTTAATGATGCCAGACGCAAATCAATGGTAGAATTAGTGGATCCAAGAACATAATTGGATGATGGAAGGGAACAACGGTGGTTGGAAATGTTCAGGGCTGTAAATTTATAATTTTTATCTAAATTATTTCATGTTTCCCAATTTCGGGACATGGGCCTGACGTCGTCATTCTTGCTAATAATTTTTCCACTGTTTGTTAAGTGTTCCTTCCCTATCCTTCCTTGAAGCCCCAAAGCCCCCCCCCCTCCTCCCCCCCAGTTAAACTCCCAAGCTTTTTGGCTTATTTTATTGAATTTTTTTTATAAATTTCTTGGGAGTTTGACGTGTTACACAGAATGTTTATTCTGTATATTCCCATGGTTATGTCCTCACCGTAGGGGTGTTTAGGCATTTCGGGTCATGCATCTTACATCCGATGTATCGTATTTTCTTCTTCTGAAGATCTTGCTTTGCATTGGATAGTTCAAAATCTGTTACTGACTTCGGGCCTCTTTATTCAGTGCCTGGGGTCTTGTTTCCAGTTTTTCTTCTGACGTAGTTTACATTGTCAACGTTGTATAAATATATGTAGTTTCCTATTTATTTCATGGTAGGATTGTTGTAAGATACATTTATAATATTCCGGTAGTGTAGCAAATTATTTTTTTTTAATTTTGTCCACACTTAGGCTCTGTCGGGATACCTTTGGACTCGTCTTGTTCCCTTTGGGAACTTGGGCTCCTGTCAAAATTTTTTGAAAATTTTTTTTTTTTAAATTAATTTTTCGATTTATATTTTGAATGTATTTATTATGTATCTTTTTCATATATTTATTGTGGAGTTGGTGGGAGTACTGTCGACTTTGTTTTGATTCATTATGAAAGCTTATTGCTCAAAATGCAAGGCGAGGAAGTATTCCTCAGATTTACATGCTTGTTGCCTTGCTTGTAGTCGATGTACTCCCACTAATTCTAGTCCAACCTGTGTCAGAAGGGATGACAGACGTTGGAGACGGGTGTCATGGTACGTTGTTAGCGGCGAGAGGTCAATGCCGGTCTTCTCGCCACAAAGTCAATCAAGTTTCTCAGTTTCTTTTTCAGAGCAACAAGAACATGGTGATGTTTACGTGACGCCTAGAGATAGTGTACTACCGTCGCGCTCAGATGAGCAAACAGAGCTAGCTGCCAAGGTGCTCATGAATTTTAGACAGGTCATAAAGCCACTAGCCGGTGGTTTTAGTCCCTTGTCGCCAGCTAGCTCAACCGGTGAAGCGGTTACTCCGTCCATGGGTACCATGATGCCTGGTGTGTCCGCTGCAGTCGATAGGAGTGGATTGGGTAGAGCGAACACTGTAAAACATAAACATGCTCACCCAGCGACAACGGAACAGAGGAAGAAGCTGGCAAGTACCGTGGGAAGTTTGGCGAGGTCTGAAAGGACCATGAGCGAGAGAGGTCCCTCTCTTTCCCAGCAGCATCTAGGGCCAGATGTTGTGATTAGAAACTTGCATGAGTCGGAGCATACGTCTGCACCTTCCATCCGGGATGCTCCATTTTGTTCGCAGCTGGCCTCTGCTGCAGTTACGGCTTCTACAACGTCATCTAAAAAGCACACACGACCGCACCTTAGCTACATGACATCGGATATCCAGCCTGCATCGCCGAGAAGGAACCACTCATCATCTGCAAAGTCGGACAATCCGGTAGCTAAGGAGACGAGGCCTCGTTTATCAGGACATCCGGAGAAAAGAGCCATCTCTGACACACCGTCCCAGGAGCAGCAGGCGGCCAAGAAACAGAAGACTGCTGCTCCTCAGGTCTCCGATATGGACTTGCTGCTGCAGATTGCACAGCTCATCACAGCATCCCAGCAAGTGCAAGAGCAGCCTACAGCAGCCTCAGACCTGAGCTGTCAGATGGTGCTGGGTCGGTCCAGTCATCTGCACGTTCAGATACCATAGACCGAGACTCACAACTGATTCAATCAGATGGTGAAAGGGATATGGAAGAGGATTACCCTTCCCTTTCGGAACAGCACATGCTTGCGATGGATTTAATCCATCAACACTACCCTGAAATTTGTTCCGGCGAATCAGAATGCTGTGACTACTAGAATGAAACCGCTGGTGTCATTGGACGCAGACGTTATCTGGTTCACTCTAGACAGGTGTCGCAGGCCTTCGGCCATTTAGACAACGCCATATTCAAACTCTCCAGTGGGAAGAAGAAAGGCGGTTTCTTGACATCATCTTGTATAAATTTACCGTTTCTTGGACTACGTTCATTTAATACGGTCGGGGAAGATGTACAGAGAGTTCCTTTGCGTTTGGATGAACAGGCCGAGGATCTTCAGCTATCCTTGCCTGGGTCATTCACAATTGGCTCGGACACAATTGAGATGGCAATTTCTTCAAATAGAGCGAATTTGGACGCTATCTCTTATGCAGATCACCTTTCAAGAGCTGTGGCGCAACGTCTCAACGGGAAGGAATTTGAGGATGTTTGTACCTCTTTAAGAGTTCTTTCCAGGGCAATTATGTTTACCACATATAACTCTGCCTTAACAGTGGCTAATTTGGAGTTAATCAGACGTGATGGTGCCCTTGCGTCATCATCTTTAATAGATGACAAGGTGAAAAACTCTCTCCGGGTCGCTCCGGTCTCCGGTCACACAATTTTTGACGACAAGCTTTCATTGGTTTATGACCAAGCTACAAAGAAAGCATTTAATACTCTTCTTCTAAAGTCAGCATCTAATCGACCCGCTACAGCAGAAAAGAGTAAAGGAGGACGTCCCAGACAGAAATCGTCTAAAGGGGACTCCTTGCGAGGGTATAGGAAACCCTACTATAATTACTCTAGAGATCGTCAATACAGCGACTCGGGAAAGGGGCGTAGGTCTGATCGAGACTATCGGTCAGACGCCCCTAAGCCGACGGGTCGAGGCTCTTTATGAGAGGGATGTGGTTTCTCCTCCCGTAAGCCTCGCAGGTCCTACAGGTGATGGTCAGGACCTCTATTGCTTGCCAGTTGGTGGAAGGTTATCAAGATTCGCAACAAACTGGATAATAATTACAGAAGACCAGTGAGTGAGAAGTGTAGTCTCAGACGGCTAACATTCCGTGCAAAACCACCACTAACAAGGTGTCCGCGGTGGACAAATCTTCCGTCAAATCCTTGCAAAAGAGAATCTCTCCTAGCGGAGGTACAGGCTCTCTTCTCAAAGTAAGCAATAGAGGTCGTCGAGAATCAAAATTTTCTAGGATTTTACAGTCACCTGTTCCTCGTACCGAAGCCAGATGGCTCGTTCCAACCGGTAACAGACTTGAGCTAAATAAACAAGCTCATCATGGCTCCTAAGTTCTATATGGAGACAGTTTGGTCAGTAAGGGCGAGCATTCGAGTGAACGACTATGCGGCAAGCATAGATCTAAAGGATGCGTACTTTCATGTCCTGGTACATCCAGCATACAGAAAGTACTTGCGCTTCGCCGTGTAAGGGACAGTGTATCAGTTCCGAGCAATGTGCTTCGGTCTGTACCTGTGCCCTGGGCTTTCACTCGAATAATGAACTGGGTAATGTCTCACTTCTGAGCTCATTCATCTGCGGTAACGTTGGCTTACTTGGACGACATTCTTCAGAGATACGGCAACAAAACTATTCTTCAGAACGATGTTCAGAGTCTGCTTCTTTTGCTCCGACGTCTCGGCTTCATCGTAAATGATGAGGAGAAGTCGGATCTAGCTACGTCCAAGTTGTTCATTCACTTGGGGATGAGCTTCGAGACTCACCACTCTCTGGTTCGTCTGCCATTACCCAGAGCGAAATTAGTCAGTTGTTATGCTCGCTTTTGTCTACACTCAGACGCATTAACAACGCGGGAATTTATGTGACTGATGGGGTTGTGTGGAGCCGCTGCAGATCTTATTCCGATGGGTCGCTTGCGCACACATCCCCACCAGATAATCTTTACTCAGAACTGGAGTGTGAAGGCGCATTCGCTTGAGACCAGTATTGTTTTAACGGACCTGGTAAAACAAAGGGTCCAGATTTGGGCAGATATTCAGTGGTTAACTCAGGGAGTTCTGCTGCAGCTGCTGGATCCGGCTTTCATGATTATGATGGATGGGAGTCAAACGGGTTGGGGCGCGACCCTGAGCTCGACAAACTCAAAGTGTCAGGGTCTTTGGGACCCTCAGTTCCTAGAGAAACACATAAACATCATTATGATGTCAATATGGCTTGCACTGCAACATTGGATTCACATTATAGCGGATGCTAATGTCCAGATATTGTCGGACAACACGACAGTTGTAGCATATATCAGGAACCAGGGAGGCACTCATTCGATTCCGTTATGCGAACTAACGGAAAAAATTCTTCTGTATGTCGTGAATCATCATGTTCAACTATCGGTTTGTCATATACCGGGTCATCTGAATGTACTAGCAGACTCACTCTCTCGGAAAGGTCGCCTGTTGCCATCGGAGTGGACTCTCAACAAGCGGGTATTCAGACAGATTTGCTACCAGTGGGATTGACCCATGATAGATTTGTTTGTGACACACCTGAACAATCAGTTGCAGACGTACATGTCGCCATGTCCAGACCATCGAGCATTTGCAGTAGACGCTCTGTCAATCTCATGGGGCGGAATGATAGTATATGCATATCCTCCAACTCCGTTGATTCAGCAGATTCTGTTAAAGATCAAACAGTCTCATTGCAAAATTCTGCTAGTAGCATCTCTGTCATCACAGAAACTGTGGATCAATCTTCTCAGGTGTCTGTTATGGGACGTTCCCCGGAAACTTCGTCCGCGAGAGGACCTTCTTTATCAGGGGAAGTCACACACACTGCATCACAACCTGGAAGGTCTCAACCTTCACGTATTTCCATTGTGCAGTCCTTCTTGCAATTTCTAACTGCAGGAGGTCCTCCTCTTCGTTGAACTACGCAGCGAAGAGGAAGGTTTTCTTCCATTGGTGTAAGGATCAGTCGAGAGACGTCTATGATCCGTCCATACCGGATATTGCCAACTTTCTGATCTACCTGTTTGACGTTATCAAACTGCAGCCCGTCACTATTAAGGGCTATAGGTCTATGTTATCAGACACTTACGCTCATCATGATAACTTGGCAATTGGATCTAATGCTCCATTATCCAAACTGGTTAGAAATTTCTCTATAAATAGACCTAGAACCCTCAGATTAATTCCTAAGTGGAATTTGGCTTGGGTTCTGTTGAAGCTTAAGGAAGCTCCGTTTGAGCCATTGGAAGTTGTAGAGTTCAAATTCTTGACCTATAAAACAGCATTTCTCTTAGCCTTTGAATCCGCTAAAGTGTTAGTGAACTCCAAGCCTTATCGGTTGACGAATTTCACTATCTTAATGTAGGTAATACCATTACTTTAACTACAGAAGTGGGATTTTTGGCTAAGAACCAGGCTCCAGATAAATGGCCTGAACCTATTACCATATAGGCTCTGCCGTCTAAGGACAACCGTAGACCTCTGCTGTGTCCAGTCAGGGCTATGCGCACATATAAACGCTGATCAGATTTTATAAGAAAAGGAAGAAAATGCTTCTTTCTTTCACTAATTCCTAACAGAAGAGATATTTCTGTTCATTCTATCGCCAGATGGATTCAGTTGGCAATACGCATTGCCTATGAAAGGCTCTCTTTGGATCAGTATTCTGTAAGTAAGATATCAGCGCCTGAAGTTAGAGCACTTTCCACTTCTTGGGCTTATTCTAACAGTATAGCCATTACTGATCTCATGAAAGCTGCGTACTGGACACAGCCTTCTACATTTACCAAGTTTTACCTTAGTCCATCTCCGGTGACCTTAGATGTTTAGGTCCTCTGTCTGTTGCTCAGAATGTCATTCACTAAATGATTACATCTATAGATATTTAAGCAATCCGTTCCAGCAGTGATGCTGTTCCACTGCCCTCTTCATTCTGTGGTCATGTACCTCAGAACAGGTGGGGGTGGGGGACGTTTTTTTTCCCCTATGATCATCTGGCTTTAATTATAGTGAAAAGCAAGGGTGGATCTCCTCCGGTGTCAGTAGTCCCGAGTCAGTGCTGGGATGGTTTTAATGTGTAGTTCGGTGTGAAGCAAATAATATGTCTCATTCATGTATGTTTTTAAAGGGTAGCTCACTGTGAAGCATTTGTATGTGTCACGTGTCAAATGGGCGTTAATATACAATCCTTGGACACTTTTAAATGAGTATAAAAAGTCTCATTCTCTGAACTATCTTTATATTTTGGCTTCCCTTCACCAAATTAGCATAAAGGGTTATGCTGGCATTAAATGGAGAATTATATATTATGTAATGCTCAATTACATTGTTGGTGTTATGTCTCTCATTTCTCGCAAATGAGAAAGACATATATCAGTCCTTTCTCTCCTATTCTCCTGTAGGAGATATCCTTGATGAAGTGATTGAGTGATTGGATTTTCCTCTATGTGCTAGGCCCTCCAGGTTGTTTATGATTCAGCTGGTCTGGGCCATTGGTTGTTGTATAAAAATATTATAAATTCATAGTAATTTGTATATTTTTTATACTTACCAATTGCCCAGATTGGGATGGCCCTCCCATGAGTGTGCACTCATACCTCCCTGCTGTTTATAACATTTAGCAGGCAATTTTTTTAGAAAGAATGATGGTTGGTGCCAATTTCGGGGTCTTCCTGGATACTGCACATGCGCAGTTCACAAAAGTATGGAGGACCAGATAGGACATAAAATTTTCAGTTTTGCATACAAATATTGTTGATTGGGGGGCAAAATTTGTGTTTGGCCCTGGATTATTTTTGAGTTAGCACCAGCTGGTCTGGGCCATTGGTAAGTATAAAAAATAAACAAAGTTCTATGAATTTATAATATGTTTTCAGCTGCTGAATTTGCATATTACACAGGTGAATGTAGCCGATTTGTTGTGTAAATGGTTAAACCTTTTCTCAATAAGAATACAAAATGACACTCATAAGAATACAAAACATAGCTTATGACTCGCATTGGAATGAGCTCAAGAACCTTGTGTCTATGAGATGTCATAAGCTGTGTTTTCATAAAATTTGTGTTGAGCTGCAATGTCAGTAACTCATGTGAAGACTTTGTTATAATGCATTGCAATGAGTTACTCTTTTTTGATTGTCCTTTTTTCTCAAAAATGAATCTTAACATTACAGTGTGAACTGTATTCTAATAAAAAAAGTGAAGAAATATGAAAAAAATAATCTTCTGCTGAAAAATGTCTTAAGAAAATGACAAAATATGAAAAAATTAATTTTCTTGAATGAACTCACAAAATGTTTTTCAATCAACATTTGATTTGTCTGAATCTTTAATAACTTTACCAATACTATTATACATTTTTTTTTTCAAAAAATTATAAAAGAAGATTCATCACAGCTATAATTGTATGATTATGCCATGCAGTTCCACAAACTGTGTCATTATGTTGATTTTTTCAAGTCACATTAAATACTTATTCTTTGGAATATCTATAACTGGATCACGAAATAATTTTCTGCATATCTTTGTGGGTAAAGGGATGTCACATTAAATCAACAGTAGTCTGCGTGCAAAGTCCACACTTTAGACTGAGAGCATGACTTCATTGAAGAGTACCTTGACAATGGTTTTTAGTCATGCCTTGCCAAGGCACCCAATATTCAACTGGAAATTTCTACCAAGCCACTACACTTACACATTATGATGCAATGGAAATCCTGAACATTTGGTCAGGGCTAAACAGGTTAATAGTGTGCGCTGGGATGAAGTTTGTGATGCTAAGAACTAATAGATATATACTCATTTATAGTTTGTTAATTTCTGGTACAGTTTTATTTTAATGTGAGTATTCAGTGAATGCAATCATTGGTACAAAGTTACCAAATTCATAAAATTGTAGATGACCAAGTGTCAGTGGAAATCAACTGTTGGATGACCGACCTCATGAATTTTCTTTCTTGTTTTTCATCCACTGATATTGCAGCTGCTGCCTTCAGTTCTTGGAAATCATTCCAAAAAAAATTTCCAGGAATTGTTCTGATCTGATAATGTTAATTAATTAGTAAGAGTACTGGTCATGTACAGCCATTACTTTTGCTAAAAGAGTGAATAATGCCTATTCATTATAATGTACCACTGATTATAATTATTCACTCATGCTCATAAAATAAATTGATGATTAAAATTGTTGAAGAATATATGTTGTAAGTAATGTTTTGTGATGAAATATTTCTCAAACTAACAATGATAATGTATGTTTAACTCTTAAAGGCCTATTTCCAACTTTATAACCTAAGAACAGGTGCCCTCAACATATAATCATGACAAGGTTCTGCTGACAACAGGCAAATTATCTAGGCAGTGGTTTCTAGTTACAGTCTTAGCTTCCTGTTAAGGCAGCCAAGGCATAACTAGAAATCACTGCTAAATCTCTGGACGTATAAAGGCTGTGGTCTGGTGGGAATTCAGGACACTTGTCCAGGCCCTTAAGGGTTAACTTTTATGTTTGTACAAAGAAAGTAATGCAGATAATCATGGAGTTAAAAACTGAGAAAAATTTACTTCTGGTGAACAAATTCTCTAAATACCAAAATAAACTATCTTGATAACTTTTTTATTTTATCTAGTGTTGCATGACTCTCCAAGCTTACCACTGGAAAGATGCTACATTCATGTGTATTTAGCTTTTTAGTTTACATGGAAAACTATTTAAAAAACACAGCTTTGTCTAGTGTAAAACTTTTCTTAGAAGTGGCTTTGGGAAATCTTTTATCATGTCAGGTTTCAGTACTCAGAGGCCGATTCTGTTTTTAATCACTCATAGGATAGTGAATCTTTAAGCTAAATGACAGTCAGAAATTTTCTTGTAAAATAATTTTTTTCAACTTTTTATTGTCTCGTGGGACCACTTTCTGAAAATCCTTTGAGTCACAGGATAAAGACATCTTGGTTCCCAAATTTTTGTTCAAGAAAAAGTTTATTATTACTGTGAATTCTTGAAGATATTAACATCAGGTAAGCACTAAATATTTACAAATCATATGAGTGAGGAAATACAGGAGTACTCTGTGCATGCAGTGTTGGACATTCTTGACTTAATTGTTATTAAATATACTAGAATTTGTTTCAGAAATATTCCAGTGGTTTGTATGACGCAATCTCTTTACTCTTTCAAAGCTGCACAGATATATAGAACTCTGTTTTTCTTGGTGTTTACCTATTAGTCATTTGAATAAACCCTAGAAAGAACTTTTATTTAATGCTCAGGCATCAATTCACGCTGAAAAATTAAGTCATATTCCCCTGTCGGTCGGCAAAACGAAATATCAAAATGATATTTAGAAATCGATATTTCATCGTAGGTTCGGATGACGAATCACATGTACTTTAAACGAGTCAGCACATCAGTAATGAATTCTAGAGTCCCAAATACAAACGAATTCGAATAATTGATAGTGACAGTGACTAAATCAATTCATTAAATCAGCGGTTTCAGAGTTTGACTTTCTCATTCACCTTCCAGCGAAAAGCCGAAATCACTTTCAAATTTCTTCAGTTCAACTTCACACGTCTTCAGTGCATTGAGTTCAAAAAAAATAAATGACGTGTCTTGTTATTGAAAATAAGAAAGTGGTGTTTTTTGTTATTGTTCTATTTCTTCGAAACACATTGCGATTATTTCAATTCGCCAGCCTTGGTAAATCGTAAAGTTAGGGGAGAAATAAGACGGGACTACTTTTTGTGCGGATATTCACACATTCCAATGGTTGGAGTTTGGTTGTTGTAATTTTTGTATGGACGCCGGTTCGGCACATAAATTTTGCGCCTTAATGGCAAATAAAGGCCACAAATTGGAGAGTTTGTAGTCGTAGAGCATTAAATAAAAAGAAAATTCACGAAAATTTGATGAATACCGAAAATATCTCGTTCGTGGCTACAAGAAATATGAGGATCTTCACTCGCGACTGCGTCGCTCGTGAAGATCCTCATATTTCTTTGTAGCCACTCACGAGATATATTTTTATACTGTACCAATGACCCAGACATAGCTGGTGCTAACTCTTAAAATATAGGGCCAAACACAAATTTTGCCCCCCAATCCCCAAAATTTGCATCTAAAACTAAAGAAAACATGTCCTGAGAGGCCCTCCACACCTCGCCCCTACTGCGCATGCGCAGTGTCAAGGACGTTCCGAAATTGGCGCCATTAATCATTCTAAGTTTGGCCCTTCATCAGTTAACATCTGACTGATCTTTGTGCTTTTAAATCTCAGTTTAAATGATGCCAGACACATAAATATTAGTGAAATGGTGATTCTAAGGAGGATAGAAAAGGAGGAGAGGAAAAGAATGTGTGACAGAATATTATCAGGGCTGTAACTTAAAATTTTTTAATGAAATTATGTTAAGTTACCTATTTTCAAGGCAGCAGCCATTTTGTTGTCATTCTGATTATTTAGTTACACTGTTTTTTCAAGTGTTTTTCCTCTCTCCCTGTCCTTTAAGTTCCCCCTTGCTATTCTCCCATGCTTTTGGCATAATTTCTGTAATTATTATTACTAAAAATTTCTTGGGAGTTTAGCTGAATAACAGAATGAATTCTGTTTTTTCCCCATGTTTACGTCTTCACCTACGGGTGGTTAGGCGTTGTGTTCTGCATCTACCATCTGATGTTCTGCAGTTTCTTCCCTGGAAGTCTCTGTTTTGCATCAGATGGTGTATATTTTGATAACTGATTTCGGGCCTGGGTGCCTGGAGTCTTATTTTAGTGTTTTTACACTCATTGTTTACATTTACAAACAGCCCTCTGTGTGAGGGGGGGATTTCTAAATAATAATATCTTTATGTTATTTCAATCATAACTAGATACATTATTATTGTTCGTAAGTGTTGAATAAATTGTTTAAAATATTTTTAAAATTTTTGTCCACACTTAGGCTTGGGATCCATTGGGGCTCAACGTTACTTTTCAGAAACTTGGGCTGTTCTAAAAAAATATTTTTTCAAAATATTTTGATTTCAATTATTTTTTCTATATTAATGGATCATATTATTATTATGTATTTTGATTGCCAGGGGTTGGTGCGAGTACCAGGACTTGTTTTCTTTTCACATTGAAAGGATATTGATCAATTGTTTTAAGAGGAAGTCTTCCTCTGACCTTATTATCATTCTATATGTGGTCTGTGTACTCGCATTAACTCCGGTTCTGTATCATATGATTTTGATGACAATATCGGAAGCGTATGTCACGGTATGTTGTTGGGGATTTGGACACTCGGTCCTTTCCCCGTAGGGTCACTCTACTTTATCAATTTCTATTTCAGACGATCAAGATTAGGGTGATGTATCTGTGATGTCTTCCAACAGTGTGCCTCCGTCGTCACAATTAATGAAGGGCTAGCGGAAAAGTGCTCATGTAATACGCCAATTGCCTAAGAGGACCCTAGTAGGTTCGACGGCCTTTGACGTCCGCTAGCTCGCCCGGTGTAGCGTCCATTCACCGAATGGTTCGGCAGCCGGGTTCGTCCGTTGCGGTCTAGAAGGAATTTTGGGGTGATGCGAGCACTATAAAATTAACTTAATGCACACCCAGTGACGGCGGATCGGAGGGAGAACGGAGGAAGCCTTTTAGTCCGGTTCATAGCTCGTTCCGGTCCATCCGGACGGCAAGCGAGAGAGGCCCCTCTCTCGTTCAACAACATCTGGCCCCAGATGTTGTGGTATAAATGTGTCGTTAGCGGAGCATACGTCCGTCGCTCGGGACGCTCCGTTGTATAGGCAGTCCGCTGAGACTGCTAAGGCTTCCTCTTCTCGTCAGCGCACACGACCGCACCTTGGCTGCGTGACCGCCGATATATTACCAGCTTCGCCGATCAAGGATTCTTCGGCGACCAGGTCACACCATCCGGCAGCCAGGGATTCGAGACCGATGGACTCCGGACGTTCGCATAGGAAAGTATGCGGGAGCCATCTGATGCGGAGCTGCCCTCGGCGAAGCAGCGATAGACTGCGCCTCCGCAGGTCTCGACGCCGGACATTCTTGTGCACATAGCACAGCTTATCGCAGCATCCCAGCAGCCGACAGAAACGGTGTCGGATCGAGATTTATCCGACAGCGCTGGGTCGGTAGCCGGGGACTCGAGGCCTGCAGACTCCGGACGTTCGCATAGGAAGTATGCGGGAGTCAACGTACACGGAGCTTCCAGCGGCAATGCATCGTAAGTCCGCTACTGCACAGGCCTCGGGAACGGACGTGCTTTCCTTAATAGCACAGTTTATCGCAGCATCCCAGCATCAACTGAATCTGTCGCATATATTTTATCCGACGATGCTGGGTCGGGACGCTCCGCGGAAGCGGGTACGGACGTCCGAAAGTTTCATCCCGTCCGACGGGATACCGAAAGGGATTCGGTGGATTTCAAGCTTTCCCTTTCGGAACAACATATGCTGCGATGCCGGATAAGAAACTGATAGCGTCGGTGGACTTAGAAATTTTTGGTTCGGTTCAGGGACATCGTCCCTCAGTTCCGACATAGTCCAATAATGTCACACAAACTTTCGAATTATTGAACGACGCTATATATATTATTATTTTATGCTTGCTATCCAAGCATTTCTGGTTTCTTGTTCGAAGAGTTATGGAGATGTCTTTCAAAAGTGTGCCTCTGTCGTCATAGTTAATGAAGAGTTAGCGGCAATAAGTGCTCATGGAATATGTCTATCGCTTACGGAGTGACATTCGCTAGCTCACCCGGTGTAGCGTACATTCATCGAATGGTTCGGCTGCCGGGTTCGTCCGTTGCGGTCTAGGAAGGAGATTTGGGTGATGCGAGCACTTTAATTACTTTAGTACTCACCCAGTGACGGCAGATTGAGGACAGATCGGAGGAAGCCAACAACATAGGGGACCGCATGTTGTGGTTCAGATTTTTTACATTCGGAGCATATATCCGTTGCTCGGGACGCTCCGTTATATTGACAGTCCGAGAGACTGTCTTTAATGCTTCCTCATCCTCACAGCAGGGCACACGACCGCACATTGGCTACGTGACCTCGAGTATCCGATCAGTTTCGGCATTCAGTGATTCCACAGCGAATAGGTCGCGCCATCCGGTAGCCAAGGGACACGAGGCCTATACACTCCGTTCGCTCGCATATTGGAAGTATGCACGGGGTAACGATCTCGGAGCTTCCTGCGGCAATGCATCGTAAGACCGCTGCACCTCAGGCCTCAGTGACGGACGTGCTATCCGAGTTAGCACAGTTGTTTCGCAGCATCCCAGCTATTGACGGTTTCTCGGTCGAATCAGGAATTATCCGACGGCGCTGGGTCGGTGCGGTCCGCGGTTGCATCAAGCTACGGACGACCGAACGCTTTATAGGGTCCGACAGGATGGCGAAAGGGATTCGAAAGATTTCGAGTTTTCCCTTTAGTAGTATCGGAAGATGCCTTTCATATCTTCTGGCATTTCTTCCAGTGATTATTTTTCGGACTTCATTGCTGCGATCTTGGATAAGAGACTTATAGCGTCATTGGACTCGGATTTTTCGATCGGTACAGGGACTTTGTCCCTGACTTACCGACGCAGTCCAATATTGTCATTACAACATGTGTTTTATTTTTCGACGCTATATATTTATATATATATACAAGCCTGCTACTAAGCATGATAGTTTAGTTTCTTGTCCGCGTGGCTCATTTCTGCCATTTTATCTTTTTTACATATAGTTTATTTTGGCAGAGCAGGGCATACCGAGAGTTCATATGCGTCTAGACGGTGTGATTAAAGACTGCATATATTCTTTTTCGCCGTTTATGTCTTTTCCAATTTCAATGTTGGGAACGACATTATGTATAGTAGACTTAACTTAGACGCTTTATTATACGTAATCCGCCTTACTGAGGCGTTATCATTACGTCTTCAAGAAAAGATTTACGGGATATTATTCTCAATGTAATTTCTTTTGAGGGCAGTAGTTTGTTCACGTATAACTCCGCCCTTCAGTGGCTGATTGGAGTTGGTTAGACGTGATGCAGCCCTAGCTACATCCACGCGTGGATAGTAGGTTAAGAACTCTCTCAGAGTCGCTTCGTTCTCGGAGGAGCTTCTCTTCGACGGCAACTTTCCGGCAATCCATGAATTGCTCGATTTATACATTCTCTTGTCTATCTAGTGTTACAAGAGATTCAGACTGGGGCAAACATTCGGTGGTTGACTCAGAGAGTGCCGCCGCAGTTGCCGGACCCGAGTGTGGCTGTTATGACGGTTGCCAGTCAAACAGATTGGGATTTATACTGATCCCTACGGATTCGAAGTGCCAGGGTCTTTGCGTTCCGCAGTCTTTTAGCTATTAGTTTAACTTCCGCGGAATAATGTTTTTTTAGGCTTGCTTTATGTCATTGCATGAACATTATTCAGAAACGCATGCCCAAATTCCTGTCCTTTAATTCGACAGTAGTGGCGTATCTCCGGAACCAGGGAGGCACTCTTTCGTTTCCGTTATTCAATTTAATGGAAAGAATCCGTCTGTTGGTTATAGTACACCAAGTTCAGTTTTGGTCCGTCATATTCTGGGTCGTCTGATTGTTTTATTGCACTCCCGTTCTCTTACGGGTCGCTTGTTGCTGTCAGAATGGACTCTCAACAAACAAGTATTCAATCAGATTTGCTATCTATGGGAGCGCCCAATGATGTTTGATTTATGACACAGCTTGCTAATCAATTGCAGACGTATGTGTTGGCTTGTCCAGATCTCTGAGCTAATACTGTTAACGCTCTATTGATCTATAGGACGGAATGATAGGATACGCGTATCCTCCGGCGCTGTTGTTTTTAGCAGGTATTGCTAAGATAAACAACCACAATACATTTCTGTTGATAGCATCTCTATCTTCACAGAGATCATGAGTAATTTACTCTCTTGTCTACTGTGGATCTTAACGTGAAATCTTCCTCTATGTAAGGATCTTTTTTCACTAGGTAAATCGTGTCATCTTTATCACAACCAGCAAGGTCGCAACCTTCATGTATTCCGTTGTGTGGTCCGTATTGCATTGTAAGCACTGTACTGGACGAGCTTTGGACGCGATTTCTTACTATAGGAGATCCTCTTCTTCGCTATTCTATGCGACTAAAGTGGAGGCTCTTCCGTTGTGGTGTAGGGATCATTATGTTCATATGGTTGATCCCTCCATACTACTCATTGCTATTTTTTAGTATACTTGTTTCACAAGATCTACTGCAGCCTGTGGTTATTTAGGTTATAGGTTTATGTTACCTCATACCTATGCACTCTATGATAGTTTACAATTGAGTCTTTTGTCTCTTTATCTAAGTCAGTTAGTAACTTTTTGATAAATAGACTTAGAATCTTTAGATTAAATTCCTATACGGATTTTAACTTCAGGTTCTTATTTAGCTAAGTAATCATTTGAGCCTCTGGAAACAGTAGTTTTCAAATTCTGACCTTTTAGACAGTAATTCTGTTGGTTTCTCTTTTACTGTAGAGTCAGTGAGTTTCATGCACTATCGATGAATGATTTTCACTTTCATAGTTTCGGAATCAATACTTCCGTTACTATTTAGGTTGGATTGTTGCATAAGAGTTAGGCTCCTATTATCCGGAACCTATTTTAAGGTCCTTCCGTCTTCGTATGGGCATAGGCCTTTACTCTTTCCGGGTACAGTTTATGTATTTATAAACAGATATCTGTTTATTACAAGGGCGTAAGCTTCTTCTGTCTTTGATGTCTAGTAGAAGGACGTTACGCTCCATTTTATTGTTAATGGATTCTATTAACTAGCGTACTGCTTATGGTATATCATTGCCTTAGCAGTTGTGCTTAAGATTTCGGCTCATGAAGTAAGAGTTCTTCTACTTCTTGGGCTTACATTAATAGTGTTGCTATTATAGATTTTTGAAGGCTGCTCATTGCGCTCAGCCATCCATTCATGAATTTTATCTCAGAAATATCGAGTCCATTTCTGGAGGCCTCTATTGTTAGGTCTATTATCTACTGCTCAGAATGTCATTCACTTAACAGTTGCTACTATAGCTAGGTAGGCTGTCTGTTTCGGCAGTGTCTCCGTTCGGCTGCCCTCTTCGCTCTGGGCTATTTGACCCAGGGCAAGAAAAAGGGGGGGGGGGGGGGAGGGTGTTCCCTTGGGTCACCTGTTTTTACTATGAAAACAAGGGGATACCCCCTCCGGAGTTAGTAATTCTGAGCTGTTATTGGGATGGTTGTTTAGTGAGAAGTTTAAGTTTATAAAATTCATTCAAGTCTTAGTTTTTAAAGTATAGCTTTTGAATATTGCATATGTCAACGGACATGATTATGCAATTCTCACACACTTTTAGGAGTATAAGAGTCTCTATTCTCTAGACTTACTTTATTATTGGCTTACTTTAAAAATTATTAGTATAAGGATTATTGGATATTAATAGAGTACATGGATGTATGAAGCTCAATTTTTGGAAGGCGTTGTATCTTTCTAATTTATCATAAATAAGAAAGATACATGTAAGGCCTATTACTTCTTTTCCCTACAGGGGATGACTCTATTTTATTTTATTGAGCGTATTCCATTTTGCTCTATGTCCTTGGCCCTCCAGCCTTTTTACTATTCAGCTATGTCTGGGTCATTGGTACAGTATAAAAATGTTAAAAAATTTATAGTAATTTATATATTTTTTATACTTACCAATGACCCAGACGGGGATGGCCCTCCCAGGAGTTGGGAACTCTTGCCTCCCCGCTGAGTACATAGCGCTTACCAGGCACTGGTTATTAGAATGATTAATGGCGCCAATTTCGGAACGTCCTTGACACTGCGCATGCGCAGTAGGGGCGAGGTGTGGAGGGCCTCTCAGGACATGTTTTCTTTAGTTTTAGATGCAAATTTTGGGGATTGGGGGGCAAAATTTGTGTTTGGCCCTATATTTTAAGAGTTAGCACCAGCTATGTCTGGGTCATTGGTAAGTATAAAAAATATATAAATTACTATAAATTTTTTAACTTTCGGTATTCATCAAATTTTCGTGAATATCCTCTATATATATAGTTTATTGAACATAATTTACATTCAACTGATTGAGAGCAAGAAACCACTATCATGGCTCTGCTGAAAAGTGCTGAAAGCCACTCTTATGATTTTACACTGTACGTGTTAGCTTGTTGTTTGCCAGGTAGCAGAAAAAAAGTTTATCTAAACTTGTTTTGTTTCTATATATTCAGGGGTGTGATATTTTTATACTGTACCAATGACCCAGACTTAGCTGGTGCTAACTCTAACAAAACCAGGGCCAAACACAAATTTTGCCCCCCAATCCCCAAAATTTGCATCCAAAACAAAAAGAAATCATGTCCTAAAGGACCTCCATACTACGCCTCTACTGCGCATGCGCAGTGACGCAGACGTCCCGAAATTGGCGCCAATTATCATTCTCTGTTTGGCCCTTCATCAGTCAACATCTCACTGATCTTTGTGCTTGTAAATCTCAGTTTAAAGGATGCCAGACACGTAATTTTTGGAGAAATGGTGATTCTAAGGAGGATATAGAAGGAGGAGAGGAAAAAGAAGTGACAAAAAATAATCAGGGCTGTACTTAAAATTTTTTGATGAAATTATGTTAAGTTGCCTATATTTTTATACTGTACCAATGACCCAGACTTAGCTGGTGCTAACTCCACAAAAACCAGGGCCAAACACAAATTTTGCCCCCCAATCCCCAAAATTTGCATCCAAAACAAAAAGAAATCATGTCCTAAAGGACCTCCATAGTACGACTCTACTGCGCATGCGCAGTGACGCAGTCGTCCCGAAATTGGCGCCAAATATCATTCTCTGTTTGGCCCTTCATCAGTCAACATCTCACTGATCTTTGTGCTTGTAAATCTCAGTTTAAAGGATGCCAGACACGTAATTCTTGGAGAAAATGTGATTCTAAGGAGGATAGAAGGAGGAGAGGAAAAAAGAAGTGGCAAAAAATAATCAGGGCTGTACTTAAAATTTTTGGTTGAAATTATGTTAAGTTGCCTATTTTCGAGGCATGGGCCTCTTGTTGTCATTCTTGCTAAATGTTGTACTGCTTATTCAGTGTTTCCTCTCCCCTAGCCTTCTAAAGTCCCCCCTTGCAATTCTCCCATGCTTTTGGCATATTTTTGAGAAAGTTCATTTCTAAAATTTCCCTGGGAGAGTTGCTTGGATACAGAATGTTTTCTGGTATTTTCCCCATAGTTACGTTTTCACCCATGGGTGTATAAACGTTGTGTTCTGCATCTTCCATCTGATGTTCTGCAGATTCTCCCCTGGGAGTCTCTGTCTTGCATCAGATAGAGTGTAATTTGGATGACTGATTTCGGGCCAGTTTTTTCAGTGCCTGGAGTCATGTTTTCTGGTATTTCACACTGTTTACATTGGCAACAGCCTTTTTTGAGGGGGGCTGTTTGCCTTTGGTGTAGTTTATCTCACTATTAGATACATTTATATTTTCCGTAAGTGTCTCATTAATTATTTAATATAAATTTAAAATTTTTGACCACACTTTGCCATCGGATCCATTGGGGCTCAATGTTACTTTTCAGCAACTTGGGCTTCGCTGAAAAAATATTTTTTCAAAATTATTTTGATTTGCAATTGTTTTTTCATTTATTAATGGATCATGTTATTATGTATCTTTGTGTCAGGGGTTTGTGCGAGTAACTAGGACTTGTTGTTGTCCTTTCACAATGAAGGGACATTGTTCAAATTGTAATGGGAAGAAATCTTCCTCTGACTTTCATGATCATTGTATTAATTGTAGTCAGTGTTCTCGCATTAATCCCTGTCCTATATGTGAATATTGGGATGAGAAACATTGGAAACGTGTGTCACGATATGTTGTTTCTGGAGAAAGGGCTATGCCGGCTCTTTCTCCGCAAGGTCACTCTACTCTCTCAGTTTCTATTTCAGAGGAACAAGAACAGGGTGATGTTTCCATGTTATCTTCTACAAGTGTGCGTCCGTCGTCACAAATGAATTCAGAGCTAGCGGCAAAAAAGCTCATGGAGATTAGACAAATGTCGTCCGCTAGCTCGCCCGGTGTAGCGTCCATTCACCGAATGGTTCGGCAGCCGGGTTCGTCCGATGCGGTCCAGGAGGAAATTTTGGGTGATGCGAGCACTATAAACATAATAGATGCACACCCAGTGACGGCAGATAGTAAGCGAGAACGGAGGAAGCCTTTGAGTCCGGTTCCTAGCTCGTCCAGGTCCAGCCGGGCTGCGAGCGAGAGAGGCCCCTCTCTCGTACAACAACATCTGGGACCAGATGTTGTGGTACAAAATGTGTCTTTAGCGGAGCATACGTCCGTCGCTCAGGACGCTCCGTTGTATAGGCAGTCCGCGGAGACTGCTAAGGCTTCTTCTTCTCGTCAGCGCACACGACCGCACCTTGGCTGCGTGACCGCCGATATATTACCAGCTTCGCCGATCAAGGATGTTACGGCGACCAGGTCACACCATCCGGCAGCCAGGGATTCGAGACCGATGGACTCCGGACGTTCGCATAGAAAAAGTATGCGGGAGCCATCTGATGCGGAGCTGCCCTCGGCGAAGCAGCGGAAGACTGCGCCTCTGCAGGTCTCGACGCCGGACATTCTTGTGCAGATAGCACAGCTTATCGCAGCATCCCAGCAGCCAACAGAAACGGTGTCGGATCGAGAATTATCCGACGGCGCTGGGTCGGTACGCTCCGCCGAAGCATCGGGGGCGGACGACCGGGAACATCATGAGGTCCGACCGGATGGTGAAAGGGATACGGATGATTTGGAGCTATCCCTTTCGGAACAACATAAAGCTGCCGTGGACTTCATCCGGCACTTTCTCCCTCAAGTTGTTCCGTCGGGCCAGACTGCTGCGGTTCCGGACAAGAGGATTATAGCGTCATTGGGCTCTGAATTTTTTGAGCGGTTCCGGGACATCGCTCCCGAGTGTCCGTTGCAGTCCAATAATGTTGCAAGAACATTTGAATGACGCTATATTTAAACTTGCTTCCAAGACGGGGAAAGCAGGTTTCTTGTCCGCTAATACTCTCAACCTGCCTTTCACTAATGCAAGGAATAAATTCGATACGGCAGGACAGGGTATCCCGAGAGTTCCTCTGCGTATGGACGACGAGGCGGAAGACTTAGAGCTATCATTACCGTCGTCGGCTTCTATTCCAACCGCGGTGTTGGAAACAGCCATTGCGTCTAACAGAGCCAATTTAGATGCCTTATCTTACGCAGATCACCTTACTAAGGCGTTATCACTGCGCCTTCAAGGGAAAGAGTTTCAGGATATACAATCCTCTTTAAGACTTCTTTCAAGGGCAGTAGCTTATTCCACGTGTAACTCCGCCCTTTCAGTGGCAAATCTGGAGTTGGTTAGACGTGACGCAGCCCTAGCTACATCCACACTCGTGGATTCTAAGGTGAAGAACTCTCTTAGAGTCGCTTCGGTCTCCGGAGAACTTCTCTTTGACGGCAAGCTTTCTGCTATTTATGATAAAATTACAAAGAAAGCTAAGGATTCTCTGTTGTTCAAATCTGCCTCCAAGAAGCCGGATACAGCAGACAAGAATAAGACAGGCACTTCTGGATCTAATGCACCCAAGAGAGGTTCCTATAGAGGTTCCGGTGGGTCCTCTTGGTCTTATTCGAGAGACCGTCAGGGTAGCGACTCTCGTTCGGGACGTCCTTTGGGCCGGGACAATCGGTCGGACGCCCCGAGGTCGACGGGGCGAGGTGCGGGTCGTGGAGGACGTGGTTTCTCCTACCGCAGGCCTCGCAGGTCCAGGAGGTGATGGCTTAAACCTCTATCGCGTACCGGTTGGCGGAAGGTTGTCGAGCTTTTCACAAGAATGGGCGTCGATTACGGACGACCCTTGGGTGAGAGGAGTGACTTCGGAAGGTCTAAAGATATCCTTCAAACGAAAGCCTCCATTAACTCGCAGTCCAAAGTGGACTCAACTTCCGTCAAATCCGCAGAAAAGAGACGCTCTGTTATCAGAGGTGCAGTCTCTTTTAATGAAGAACGCGGTAGAGGTCGTAGAAAACCAGGAAACTCCGGGATTCTACAGCCATCTGTTTCTGGTTCCGAAACCAGATGGCTCGTTCCGTCCAGTCATAGATTTGAGATGGATAAACAAGCTGATTGTCGCTCCGAAATTTTATATGGAGACGATTCGATCGGTCAGAGCGAGTATTCGGGTGAACGATTATGCAACAAGCATAGATCTCAAAGATGCGTACTTTCATGTCATGGTACATCCGACATTCCGAAAGTATCTACGCTTCGCAGTCCTAGGAGTGGTGTATCAATTCCGGGCGATGTGCTTCGGATTGAATCTAGCACCCTGGGCTTTCACTCGGGTAATGAACTCGGTAATGATCTATTTCCGAGCTCATTCGTCTGCGGTAACGTCGGCCTACCTGGACGACATTCTTCAGAGGTACGGCAACGAGTTAACACTTCAGAACGATGTTCAGAATCTACTTCTATTGCTCCGACGTCTCGGTTTTATAGTAAACGAGGAAAAGTCGGATCTGGTGCCGTCCAAGTCATTCACTCATCTGGGAATGAGCTTCGAGACGCACAACAATCTCGTTCGTCTGCCGTTAACCAGAGCGAAATTAGTCAGTTGTTACGCTCGCTATTGTCTGCACGCAGACAAAGTCACAGCGAGAGAATTTATGAGACTGATAGGTCTGTACGGAGCCGCTGCGGATCTCATTCCGATGGGGCGGTTACGCACACGTCCTCTTCAAATTTTCTTGACTCAGAATTGGAGTGTGAAAATTCATTCGCTCGACGTAGACGTTCTCTTGTCAGATCAAGTGAAACAAGAGATTCAGACTTGGGCAAACATTCAGTGGTTAACTCAGGGAGTTCCGCTGCAGTTGCCGGATCCGAGTTTTACCATTATGACGGATGCCAGTCAAACAGGTTGGGGTGCATCATTAATCCCAACGGATTCGAGATGCCAGGGTCTTTGGGATCCGCAATTCCTGTGCAAGCACATAAACATCAAGGAAATGATGTCAATTTGGCTTGCGTTACGTCACTGGATGGACATTATTCACAATGCTCATGTCCAAATCCTATCCGACAATACGACAGTAGTGGCGTATATACGGAATCAGGGAGGCACTCATTCAGTTCCGTTGTTCAATCTAACGGAAAGAATCCTTCTGTTTGCGCTAGAACATCACGTTCTTCTTTCGGTTCGTCACATACCGGGTCATCTGAATGTGCTAGCAGACTCCCTTTCACGAAAGGGTCGCTTGTTGCCGTCGGAGTGGACTCTCAACAAACAAGTATTCAATCAGATTTGCTACCAATGGGAACGGCCAATGATAGATTTATTTGCGACACATCTCAACAATCAGTTGCAGACGTATGTGTCTCCGTGTCCGGATCCAAGAGCATTTGCAGTAGACGCTCTGTCGATCCCCTGGGACGGAATGATAGGATATGCGTATCCTCCAGCGCCGTTAATTCAACAAGTATTGCTAAAGATAAAACAATCTCAATGCAAGATTCTGTTGGTAGCATCTCTGTCGCCACAGAGACCGTGGATAAATCTACTCAGGTGTCTGTTGTGGGACCTACCGCGAAAGCTTCCTCCACGGGAGGATCTTCTTTCGCAGGGGAAATCGCGCCAACTACATCACAACCCGCAAGGTCTCAACCTTCACGTTTTTCCGTTGTGCGGTCCTTCTTGCATGGCAAGCACTTTACAGGACGAGCAGTGGACGTGATTTCTATCTGTAGGAGGACCTCCTCTTCGCTAAACTATGCGGCTAAGTGGAAGGTTTTTCGTCGTTGGTGTAGGGATCATTCTGTAGATGTATTCGATCCCTCTATACCAGACATTGCAAACTTTCTAGTATACTTGTTTGACGAAATCAAACTGCAGCCTGTTACTATTAAGGGTTATAGGTCTATGTTATCTGATACCTATGCACTTCACGATAGTTTACAAATTGGATCTAATGTCTCTTTATCTAAGTTAGTTAGAAACTTCTCGATAAATAGACCCAGAACTCTTAGATTAATTCCTAAATGGAATTTAGCTTGGGTTCTTCTTAAATTGAAGGAAAAGCCATTTGAACCTCTTGGGACAGTAGATTTCAAATTCTTATCTTATAAGACAGCTTTTCTCTTAGCTTTCTCTTCTGCTAGAAGAGTCAGTGAGCTTCATGCACTGTCGGTGGATGATTCTCACTATCGTAGTGTCGGGAACACTATTACCTTCACTACTAATGTGGGTTTTTTAGCTAAGAATCAGGCTCCTAATAAATATCCGGAACCTATTGTTATTAAGGCTCTTCCGTCTTCAGATGGGCGTAGGCCTTTACTCTGTCCTGTTAGAGCGTTATGTATCTATAAACAGAGATCTCAGTTCATCAGAAAGGGACGAAAACATTTCTTTCTGTCTTTGATGCCTAATAGAAAGGACATTTCGGTCCATTCTATTGCTAGATGGATTCAATTAACTATCCGTACTGCTTATGAGAGTTTATCTTCTTCTCAGCAGTCTGTGCTTAAGATTTCTGCTCATGAAGTAAGAGCTCTTGCTACTTCTTGGGCTTATGCTAATAGTGTTGCTATTACAGATTTAATGAAGGCTGCTTATTGGTCTCAGCCATCCACATTCACGAATTTTCATCTCAGAAATATTGAGTCCATTTCTGGAGACCTGCATTGTTTAGGTCCGTTATTTGTTGCTCAGAATGTCATCCACTAAACAGTTGCAACTATAGTTATGCAGGCTTTCTGTTCCGGCAGTGACTCCGTCCGGCTGCCCTCTTCGCTCTGGGCTATTTGACCCAGGGCAAGGGGAAGGGGGGGGGGGGGGGGGGGGGGGGGCGGGTGTTCCCTTAGGTCACCTGCTTTATAGTGAAAAGCAAGGGAATGCCTCCCCCAAGTCAGTATTTCTGAGTCGCTTCCGGAATGGTTTTAAAGTGTAATATTAATATTAAAATTCATTCATGTCTTATTTTTAAAGTGTAGCTCGGTGTGAAGCATTTGTATATGTCAAGTGTCAAATGGGCCTTAATATACAATACTGGGACACTTTTAAATGACTATAAAGAGTCTCAATTCTCTGGGCTACTTTATTTATTGGCTTACTTTAAAAATAATTAGTATAAGGGATATACTGGATGTTAATAGAGAACATGAATATTATGGTGCTCAATTATTAAGGGTATTGTATCTTTCTAATTTAATATTAAATAAGAAAGATACATGTAAAGCCTAATACTCCTTTTCTCCTTAAGGGGTTATCTCTTTATTATATAGTTGAGCTTATTGGATTTTCCTCTATGTCCTAGGCCCTCCAGCCTGTTTACTATTCAGCTAAGTCTGGGTCATTGGTACAGTATAAAAATGTTAAAAAATTTATAGTAATTTATATATTTTTTATACTTACCAATGACCCAGACGGGGATGGCCCTTCCAGGAGTTGGGAACTCTTGCCTCCCCGCTGAGTACATAGTGCTGACCAGGCACTGCCAGTAAGAATGATAATTGGCGCCAATTTCGGGATGTCTGCGTCACTGCGCATGCGCAGTAGAGGCGTAGTATGGAGGTCCTTTAGAACATGATTTCTTTTTGTTTTGGATGCAAATTTTGGGGATTGGGGGGCAAAATTTGTGTTTGGCCCTGGTTTTGTTAGAGTTAGCACCAGCTAAGTCTGGGTCATTGGTAAGTATAAAAAATATATAAATTACTATAAATTTTTTAACTTTTCAGGCTTTTCTCTGATTTCATTTTTTTAAATGTTTCATTTCTTTAAATTTACAGGAAAATGGTCTTTTAGACCATTTTCATTTTCATGTGAAGTCAAAGAACTAAAATGACAACAAAAGCATTATTTCTAAAGGATATTAGTTATATGGCCGACATAAAGCTTGATTTTGAGACCTTTCCCTCTATGCAAGAATGATCTCAGTTTATTTTATAAGCATGTAATCACACCCCTGTATATTAGAGAATGCCAATGAAGCAGTTGGCAGCAAGTCATTATACATGTTGAGGCCACCATTTTTGATAACGGAAATTAGATGATAAATAAATCCCCAACTCAATGAAAAAAAATTAGATTAAATATTTTTTTGCCGTGATGATCTTTTTATTTGGGCCTTCTGTGTATTAAACATGAAAAAATAAAATGAAGAAACACACAGCTGAAACAACTACTAAAAACTTCAGCATTTATAGTACAAGTAGAACAATGAATGGGGATTATGTTGTACACAGAGCAAGAATCCAATACCATGATGTCATGATTATCATTTATAAAAAAATCAATTCATAGACACTGAATAATTGTCAAAACAAGCCATTAAAAATCATACTCAATACCTTGATTTTGCGAACAAGTCAAGAAAGGGAGAAATATTGTAAGATAAATTGGTCATTACCATCATGTGAGTTTCCGAGCTGGTGTTTAAAACCTTGTCCTCGCCTCTGGATCATATATTGACTCATCTTAATGAACCCATCGATATATGCCCAGAGATGATGTCTTGACTTCTGTACACCCATTTCAGAAACCCACATGTTGGTAATAACCTATATTGAATATTTTCTGAATCAGATTTTCTTTGAATCAACATATTACATCCCAACTCTTACACCTGTGTGTGTCCATCCATCCATCCTTCTGTCCAAAATCATAAAGTTGCTATAACTTCATCACCAGTTGACATATTGTGTTGACATTTTATAAGTATCTTTCCCATCATATGCCAAAAGTAGGATACTGAAGGATTTAATCCAAGAATTATGCCTCTTTGTAGAATGAAAAATATGCAGGTTGGTTTTAATTTTTGCTCAACTTCACCAATAGTTGATGGCTTGTCCTGAAATTCAGTATGAAACCTCCCCATCACATGCTACACACTCACTATGCAGAATTTTTATGCCAGAAAATATCATCCAAAGGTTATGCCCCTTTGTTTATTGGAAAATATAAATGTTGGATTTAATTTTTACACATAAAGTGTGGGTATAGCAGCACAAATTGTGCAACCTTCTGATGTGAAAAGTCCTGCATTTTGATTGCAGAGGGTAAAACCCTTATAAAAACAGGTTTCAGTTCGTAATTTATCTGTGGTGGTTTGAAAGAGTTAATTTTATCCAATTATAGCTTCTGCATTTATTCATATCCTGTATTGATATTACTCTCTCAACACTGATGGTTATTCTCCCAGGCCAACACAATTGCAGACTTTAATTGTCTCAGTGCTGGACACCTTTATCAGGGCTTTATTGTAAAGTGTTGTTTGTAGTGAAAGAGGTTTCATATTCTTCAAATGCAACATTTTTATCATTTTATTATTATTATTATTATTATTATTATTATTATTATTATTATTATTAGTTATTTGAGAAAAAATATTTTTACAAGTGTTGTCTACTTTTAAGTGTTTGGTAATAGGTTATGGTCCTAATATAGATTTTGACAAAGGCTGTTGCCTGTAAACAGGTGCTCAACATGAATTCATTACAAAACTTTCTAGGCTAGAATACACTTACAATGGTTGGTGTTTCTAGTCAAGTCGTGGCTGCCTGTCCAGTAAGCCAAGACTTGACTAGAAATCACTGACCCATCACTGGATGATCAGGTTGTGGAAATCCTGTTGAATTAGCCAAGCCCTCATGGTTAAAATGTTGTACATTGAATATGCAATGTAGCCCACACAGTATAGTATGCACAGATAATTTGGTACCCAGACACCAGATGGGTGGAAATCTTAAGTATACTCAACTGTCTATCCCTGTGGGAACTGCGGAAAATGGAGCAGTGTCTGTTTACTTTGGTTATGTTTTACTGGTAAAATATGACCAAGTAACCACTGCTTGGGATGGAAGTCCTCTAAAGTAGGCAGCATAAGCATGAATGAGTGACTAAACTTGGGCAGCACAAGCATGAATGAGTGGCTAAACTTGGTTTTATACTTGATTACCTGGTGATCCCTGAACTCTTAAAGGACCAATTTTTATGCCCCCGCCTCCAGATGAGATTCAGTGGGCATATAGTTGAGGTCTCTGTCTGTATGTCTGTACTTCTGTTCCAACATTTTGCATTGTAACTCAAGTACCGGTTGTCAGATTTTGATGTCCTTTGGAATGGGGAGAGACCAGCATGTGGGAAAGGATATACACATATCGTGGGCTTTGTCCATGCATTCTCACCAGTGTCATGGCCTTTGTTACACTTAGAAAAGGTACAGACGTTTTGCATTTTAACTCAAGTACCGGTTGTCAGATGTTGATGTCCTCTGGCACAGAGAGCGAGACCAGCATGGGGGAAAGGATAGACACATATTTCAGGTTTTGCCCACACATTCTTACCAGAGTTATGTCCCTTGTTAGACTTAGAAAAGTGTCTGTACAGCTGTTTTGCATCATAACTCAAGTACTGGTTGTTGGATTTTGGTGTCCTTTGATATGGTGAGAGACCTGAACGGGGAAAGAATACATTCTTAACCCTTTACCCAACGTAACGGCCAAAACCGGCCAGCGCTATTCACGAAAATCGTCAATTAATTTTCATTATTTTTTCATTTTTTGTCTCAAAAACATAGGTTATGACCCGTCGTTGGAACGAGCTCGTTGAGCTCATTCCAACGAGGGGTCATAACCTATGTTTTTGAGACAAAAAATGAAAAAAAATAGTCATTCAAGAATTTTTTTTGCAAGTGTCGTCTGCTTTTCATGTTAGGTAAAGGGTTAACAGAGTTATGGACATTGTTTTATATCATTATAGATTCATGTACTTACTCACACACATAATTTTTTTGTTTGTGGTGGAGGGGGGAGAGGCAGGGGGATACGTAATATACTATTCATGGTATTAGCGGGGGAGGAATTCGTCACATACAGGTGAATTGTGCACTTGGTGATACCTTCTTGAAATTTGGCACACTGTTAGTGTAGGCTATGAGGTTCTCAAAAACGATCGGCTACAAGTTGACACCGACCGGTGGCGACCAGTAGCGGCACAATCCAAAATGGCCGCCAGCGGCTGAAGGGAACCTCCTTTTCGACGGTCTACCGACTATACATCCGATTGTAAGGGCGCGAAAGTGAACTCTGATCCACGCACGTGTTGGAAACAGACGTGGGAGATGATGTAGAATAAAACGAGATTCTCTATACGGACGCATCAATTTCTTGGAACTTGAAAAGAGCGTTGTTTCTCCGGGATCAGCGTCATTCAGGCAAACCTGAATGACGCTGATCCCGGAGAAACAACGCTCTTTATGAAGCAGTCTCTTTGCCATACAATCTCTTGTTTGGCGTAATTCCGCAAGCAATTCTGATTTGTCTGTCGAAATTAATTCGAGAACGCGATTGTTCACAAAAATCATTCACAGAATGAGTGAGAATCCTCTTCGTGTACGGACTAGTACTGACTGGGAACGTTGTTGCTTTTGCCAGCAAGACAGTTCCAAGAAATTGATGCGTCCGTATAGAGAATCTCGTTTTCATGACGCCTATAAAGCTATTGAGGAAGACATAACGCGCTTCCTAGATAATGGCGTTGAGCTTCCATATAATTTGACCATTGATTGTTTGATGAGAGAGAGTGATGAGTGTATGTCGATGTCACTGTTGACGAATAAGGCAATATATCATAAGACATGCCGTGACAGTATTCGGACTCACATCGTACAGCGCGTGCTACACAAGCGAGAGCGAAATGAGGCAGTGGCATCCTGCTCCACGCTGAGTCCTAAAAGAACACGGACAAGTTTTGAATCTGGCTGTGACAGGAAACTGCCCCAGTGTGTTTATTGTCACAAACGCGAAGGTGACAGCAGTGAGCCTATTTGCAGATCAATGTCTGATAACAATAAACTCAAAATTATGGCAAAGGAAGCCGAGAACTGGGTTGTTTTTTCTCGGGTCAATGCAGCATTTGATTCCGCTGCTAGTGATCTTTACTATCACAAAACCTGTTATTGTAAGCTTGCCAATGAAGCACGAGCGGCTAAATCTAAAAAGTCGAAGAACGCCGAACATTCCGCGTCAGGCCTGCCCTATGACCCTCTCGTTATGGCAGAGCTCATAACATTTGTTGAACACAACGATTCCGCGATGAAGCTTGTCGATCTCAAGAATCTGTACAGTCGGAGGTTGAAGCAAGTCGGTTCTGATTGGCTTAGTGAAGAAATACATTCCACTCGATTCAAAGAACATTTGTTGCAGAAATTGGGCGATGGCTGGGACGCCTTCACACAGGGTAGAGATGTGTTTATTTCAAGTAGGTTTCGAGTTGGCTCCTTGTTGTCCGAATCTTTAACTCGTATAGTGTCTGAGGAAGAGGCAAAAAAGATAGTTGATGTGGGTCTTCTTCTGCGTAAACACATACTCATATCTCAAGCTCCTTTCACGGGATCATTTTCATCTTATTGCTTGAGCGAGCCTGTACCCAACTCACTCCTGACTCTTCTTAGAGTTCTACTTGAGGGCACATGTAGTATACAGAACTTAGGCGATGATGAGACTGTTAATGCCAAGACTCGAGTGGCTTGTACTATTTCACAGATGTTGATCAGCAATTCAGCGAAACGCTCCGAACATGCACAAAATGTTCACCAGAGACGTGACAGAGAAACTCCAATGCCTCTTTATGTGGGTTTGAAGTTGCATGCCCATGATCGTATGAAAAATCTTATCAGAGATTTTCATCAAATGGGACTCTCTGTCTCTTATGATCGCGTAATGGATGTTCGCAGGAGTTTCGCGAGAGCTGTTTCACTGCGGTTCAAGAACGAAGGTGTTGTAGTCCCAGCTAACTGCAAACGTAATGTTTTCTCGATAGGAACCACTGATAACATTGATGTATCTGGTAGATCTGATATGCATGGTACGTCCATCACACTCATTGGTCAACTGAGCAGGGACAATGTGGGTACTGATCCCCCACCACTGAGTTTAGATGTTCCAGAAGACACACAAATTGAACTCCCAGACGACTATGCATTTGTTCCTTTCGTTGAAGACTTTGGTGGGGACATCAGGCTTGAATCTCCAGATGAATGTAATGTACGGCCCAATGAATATGCAGATTTGAACGTGGGAGAGAATGACTGGTTGTCTCATGTGTCACAGATCAGCAATAAAGGGAAGGTTGATGGCAGCTGGCAGCTTGATGAAGTCCCTGTGACCTTTTCAGGCTTCTTTTCAAAACATGAAGATCAAGACAATGTCAAACCTCGTGCAGTTATTGGGGTATTCCCTGTTTTCAGTGAGCAGAAAGCGGACTCACTCAGTATGCAGAAGCATGCTATGTATGTGGTCAGGGAAGCTACTGCTTTCGTAAACCCCGGCCAGATACCTGTCATTGAAGGTGACTGTCCGTTGTATGCCAGGCAGAAAAAATGTCAATGGCTGTTCCCAGAGGAGATAGGTGAGGATCGAATGGTGTGTATGATTGGATTCCTGCATCTTGAAATGTGCACCCAAGAAGCTGGTGGTAAGCTTATGGGTGGTTCTGGTTGGGAGCGAATGTTTCACCTCGCAAAGATATTCACACCCGGTGTAGCATCATCCCTACTTGGTGGGAAACATGTCAAGAGGACGCGACAGGCATATCTTCTCACTCTAGCTTGGCTTGAGATCCTCAGAAAGAATGCTTATGAGATTTACTGTCAGCAGACTGGGCCCCATGAGTCATTTGAAATGTGGGAACAGAGGATTCTTTCACAATCTCCAACTGCGCGCTATTGGGGTGAAATCGTTCGGAACTTTCTCTTGACAAGCTGTCAATTCGTTCGGAACCAACGAATCGGTAACTGGCCTGGTACACTGTGTTCTATCGATGAGTTGTGCAGTTACTTTTTTGCCCTAGGACATACAAATTATTGTCGGTGGGTCCCCGTATTTCTGAGAGACATGTCTCAGCTACCCAGGCGGCATCCTTCAATCCACAACAAATTCATGGAAGGCCATTTTGTGGTCCAGCGTAGTGAGAGGAAGTTCAGTATGATGGGTTTAGATCAGAGCCAAGAACATAGTATCCAACTACTCAAAGAAGACAGTGGTCCAAAAGGTCTCTATGGCCAGGCTGAAGAGAAAGTCGTTATTGAGCTTTCAAGGTCAGAAGTTCTGCGTGTTATAGATGAGTATGAATATGCAAGTTTCCACACAACATCATCAGATAACACGGAACACCCGGAAAGTTCGGTATCAGAGCAGAAAAAATTTCTGAATCAATTGAAATCTCTCCTCGATCTGGTGAATCAGGGACTCATTATCAACCCTTATGATGAAACTAGTGGTCAGCTGGTGACATTAGATACTGGTGAATATATGGACCCCGAAGTTAGTAAGAGTTTACGGTCATTACCCGAAAGGGGCAAGCATTTATATTCCACTTTCTTGAAGGAAAGGCTTGTGGAATGCACCGTACCCCTGAATGATGTTATTCCCAAGGCAAATATATATACCTTCCTTAACCCACCCCCAGCCAACCTGGACAAAGGCCGAGACAAACTCATGTCAAGTAAAGCAACTGCCGCAATAGTTACCCAGATGTTCGTTTCACTGCAAGCCCGGCCTGATTCAAACATGGATGAGTTTTTCATGCACGAGAATGCACGTGATCCGCCAGCATTATCCGATAGAGGTAAGCTACGGAGTGGGACAAAATCTCAAATTCTCAATTGTTTACCAGCTATTCCTGCACAAGGGAAGAATTCAGCAGCTAGACAAGCTTCAGTTGTCATCTTGGATATGCCTGCTGTAGTCCATGTAATCAAACCACAGAAAGCAGATCTGTTTGGAGAATATGCTCGATTGCAATTATTGCCATACATCGAATCTCTGATTAACACGAACACCACAAGGGTTGATGCGATCTATGACTGTTACCCCGAAGGCAGTTTGAAGAATCAGACGCGAGCAAAACGCCTCGGTGAGACAGCAGTTAGGTTGATACGGGTGTCCGAGAACGTCCCTTTACCTAAAGGGAAGAATTGGCAGGCATTCTTGAAAGTTAGTGAGAATAAAGACGAATTTTTCAAGTTCCTGTCTGCTGAACTGCTGAAATTAACATCAACATCCGAGTACCAGTTGTTAACGACATCAGGAGAATATGTACTATGCAATAAGGATGTTAGCTTATGTGACATATCTCCATCGAACCACGAGGAAGCAGACACGCGCATGATGCTTCATCTCAACCATGCAGTCTCACAAGGTCACAAAATAGCTTTTCTTCGCACGGTTGATTCTGATGTCGTCATTCTGTCTTTGCACCATTTCGCAACATTCCGTGACCTTGGACTCAGTGAGCTGTGGATTGGGTTTGGAATTGGAAAGGCATATAAAGATATGCCAATTCATGAGATAGCTTCACAACTTGGACCTGATTACTGTAAGGCCCTGACTTTCTTCCACGCCTTCACAGGTTGTGATGTAACATCCAGCATGCTCGGCATTGGGAAGAAGACAGGATGGAATGCATGGATGAATTTTCCCGCATCAACTGAAATGATGATAGAATTGACTGAGAATCCGCAAGTCTTTTCAGAGGATTCCCCTCATATGCAGCATATCGAAAAACTCACCATACAGATGTACAGTAACAGTTGTGTCAGTACACGTGTCAATGATGCGAGACGGCATATGTTCACACATGGCCTTAAGTCTATGGAAAACATCCCGCCCACCAAAGCAGCTCTGTATCAACATGTAAAAAGGGTAATTCTTGTGTCATCTTTCATTTGGCATCGTGCTCTGCAGAAACACTTATGTGTGCCAGACCCATCACAGTACGGATGGGAGTGGAATCCACGTCTCAATATTCTGGTCCCATTTTGGACTCACCTAGGAGACGCAAGTGCTGCATGTGCACTGATGCTCCACTGTAGTTGTGCCAAGGCCTGCAAGGGCAATTGCAAATGCTTGAAAGCTGGATTAAGGTGCACACCTTTGTGTAAGTGTGAAGGTGGCTGTTGTAACAATATTGAGTAGTATACTGTCATGTTAGGACCAGTCATCTCCTATTCTGGTATTTTTTTTTCCATTTTCGGCCAGTTAACACATGTCATGTTTCTAGTTGAGTTGATTTTGCTAACAAATGTTCATCCCATGTGGCTTGCTACATTGTCCGGGGTATAGGAATACAGTTTTAGATTTCGGGAAATAGTCTGTTATTTACTGCACAAGACGGTGTTAATTCATGCATAGCATGATACAATATCCCCAACTATTTTGCCTCTGTACAACAGTTGATACCTTCGTTCACCCGTGTGTTCATCTATGGTATCCTTGTCTTTCTCTGGCCATAGGCCACATGTGACTAGTCAGTTCCTACTCCATAGCAAATCAACTTGGAAATCCTTCATCTTGTAGCGCACTCATGTCTCAATGAATCCATACCTGAGTTGATCTAATAAATCTAACGTAAGGTATCAAATTGCCATACCGGATCATATTTCGATAAGTTATTCGCTAAAACATTTCGACCACTCATCGACATCAAAGGTCATGTTTTGGCTCCCAGTGGTGGCTATATCTCTATATCCCTGGTAAAGTAGCATACCATGAGGGATGGGCATTAAGTGTCGGCAACATTAATCCTGACTTGGAACACACCACATCTTAACTGGCCGAAAATGAAGAATACTACTTGTAGTCAAAAAATATTCCTGTACCTCGAATGACTGCAAACATACACTCACCCCTTCTAGTCCCATTTTGCCAATGTTCTATACTGGCAAGATAACATTGTATAATTAACAACGGGAACTAATGCATCCCGAGTTCATTCCAGCACTGCCCTTGCTGGCAGACGTGTCGCTATGGTGTTGAGATTGAACCAGAACTCCTCTAGAAATTTGATAGTTTTATTTTCTTAGAAAATAAATCTATCGAAAATGCCGGAAGTTGAGAATAGACTGTCACTTTAATTGGATTATCAAATGTCCAAGTATCCCCACTGCTGCATACTATCGAGTACCCTTGTTCATGTGTTGACAGGAATCTCTCATACCATGTTCATTTGACCATTGCATTCCCGAGAAACATTCAACACTAATTTATCTACGGACGGACGATCATACTGACAGTCAGACACACAGACGCACACATCGACGGAAATTCTGATCCCATTATCCATTAATCTTCCCCCCAACTTGTTCCAAGGGCTTCACTCCATCATTCACATCAATTACAGCACATGTATGGTGTTAGGTTTGGAGCTTCAGTTGTGCGATCGGCGAAAATAGCTTTTTTTCGATCCGCTTGGCGGCCATTTTGGATTTCGCTGCTAGTGGTGGCTAGAGGATGGTGCCAACTTGTAGCCGATCGATTTTGAAATCTCTGATGCCTACCCTTACATCATGCCAAATTTCAGGAAGGTATCACCAAGTGCACAATTCTAGCGAATTCCTCCCCCGCTATATTGCAGGAAGGGGTATATGCAATGCTTGGTGTTACTCTTTTTTCTTGTTGGTACCAGTAATCATTATCAGCCATTATATCTGATATCAACATGATATTGTTTTTAACAAAATGATAGACCATAACTGATAACTTCTGAGTTCATTTCTGGTTGGAGAGCCTCAGTGATATGCAATTTATTAGGCAAATTAACTCTGGAGTCAACAAAGCTGATTTTACAAATTAATATTATATTGCTCCTTGAAAGTTGAGACCTTTATGCTTTCAGGGACGAAATATTGTCATTCATATCATCATTACTGATACAAGATTCCAGACAGTCAAATGCTGCATGAGTTAGGGCTACATGCTGTTTGAATGCTGGTGATAGTACAGTGGAACCCTGTTAATTGAATACCCACTTTGCCAATGGAAATTATTCAATTAACAGGAGTATTCAATTAACAGGGATTGTGTCACTTTCCTGTATTCTAGAGATAAACTTAGCATTTATTCTATTATATCTAGTTTGACAGTGCTCCATGAGCTCTGTAAAACAAGATATAATAGATTAAATGCCTGTATTGGATGTACTGAGGCCAAATAGGTCTATAAACAAAGGAAAATTGGGGAGAGTCAGGGTAATTTCTGGACAGGTTACACGATTTTTATTCAATTAACAGGAGTTTACTCTATAACCTATATTCAGTTAACAGGTCAAATTTGTACTGGAGGTATGGTAAATGATTTTGTGTTAGGAAATTATATTCAATGAACATGGTTATTCATTTAAGAGATATCCAATTAAGTGGGCTCCACTGCATTGAAACCAGTATCGTGATATGCTGGTATCTTGACAAACTGTTTGGTTTAAAAGCCAGATATTACAAAATACCCTTACAATTCTGTATGACATTTGTAATTTGCACAGTTTCCTTATGTTTATCTTATCTGTATTGGGTCGGTAATCGAGTTGTCAGCTTTTTGAATAAGACTCATATTGACCCCATCCAACCCTAAACTGCATATTGTCCTGTTGTTTCCTCAAGTTTTCACTGGACAAGAATGTAAGAGTATGAAGGAATTTCCATCCATTAGGTTTCTGAGTACCAAATCACCTTGTGTGTACTGCATATTCAATCTTCAGGAATTTGGCCAATAAAAAAAAAATACATTTCGTTCCTGAGTAATTAATATTTCAGATCAGTGAGGAAGGGAGGCATTTATTTTTATATCTTTTAACTGACTGGGTGCGGGATGCCAAAATTTGTGCTCCATTCTTAAGTTCAAGTTGCACAACTTAGAAGTTTTCATATTTTTATACTGTACCAATGACCCAGACTTAGCTGGTGCTAACTCTAACAAAACCAGGGCCAAACACAAATTTTGCCCCCCAATCCCCAAAATTTGCATCTAAAACCAAAAGAAATCATGTCCTATTGGACCTCCATACTTCGCCCCTACTGCGCATGCGCAGTGTCAAGGACGTTCCGAAATTGGCGCCAATTATCATTCTCTGTTTGGCCCTTCATCAGTCAACATCTCACTGATCTTTGTGCTTGTAAATCTCAGTTTAAAGGATGCCAGACATGTAATTATTGGAGAAATGGTGATTCTAAGGAGGATATAGAAGGAGGAGAGGAAAAAGGAGTGACAAAAAATAATCAGGGCTGTACTTAAAATTTTTTATGAAATTATGTTAAGTTGCCTATTTTCGAGGCATGGGCCTCTTGTTGTCATTCTTGCTAAAAAGTTGCACTGCTTATTCAGTGTTTCCTCTCCCCTGGTCTTCTAAGTACCCCTTGCAATTCTCCCATGCTTTTGGCATATTTTTGAGAAAGATCATTTCTAAAATTCTCTTGGGAGAGTTGCTTGGTTACAGAATGTTTTCTGTTATTTTCCCCATACTTACGTTTTTACCCATGGGTGTATAAACGTTGTGTTCTGCATCTTCCATCTGATGTTCTGCAGATTCTCCCCTGGGAGTCTCTGTCTTGCATCAGATAGAGTGTAATTTTGATGACTGATTTCGGGACAGTTTTTTTCAGTGCCTGGAGTCATGTTTTCTGGTGTTTTACACTGTTTACATTGGCAACAGTCTCTTTTGAGGGGGGCTGTTTGCCTTTGGTGTAGTTTATCTCACTATAAGATACATTTCTATTATCCGTAAGTGTTGCATTAATTATTTAATATAAATTTAAAATTTTTGACCACACTTAACCATCGGATCCATCGGGGCTCAACGTTACTTTTCAGAAACTTGGGCTTCGCTGAAAAAATATTTTTCAAAAATTATTTTGATTTGCAATTGTTTTTTCATTATTAATGGATCATGTTATTATGTATCTTTGTGTCAGGGGTTTGTGCAAGTAACTAGGACTTGTTGTTGACTTTTCAAAATGAAAGGATATTGGTCAAATTGTAATAGGAAGAAATCTTCCTCTGACTTTCATGATCATTGTATTAATTGTAGTCAGTGTTCTCGCACTAATCCCTGTTCTATATGTCAATATTGGGATGACAAACATTGGAAACGTGTGTCACGGTATGTTGTTACTGGAGAAAGGGCTATGCCGGCTCTTTCTCCGCAAGGTCACTCTACTCTCTCAGTTTCTATTTCAGAGGAACAAGAACAGGGTGATGTTTCCATGTTATCTTCCGCAAGTGCGCTTCCGTCGTCACAAATGAATACAGAGCTAGCGGCAAAAGTGCTCATGGAGATTAAACAAATGTCGTCCGCTAGCTCGCCCGGTGTAGCGTCCATTCACCGAATGGTTCAGCAGCCGGGTTCGTCCGATGCGGTCCAGGAGGAAATGTTGGGTGATGCGAGCACCATAAACATTCAACGTGCACTCCCAGTGACGGCGGATAGTAGGCGAGATCGGAGGAAGCCTTTGAGTCCGGTTCCTAGCTCGTCCAGGTCCAGCCGGGCCGCGAGCGAGAGAGGCCCCTCTCTCGTACAACAACATCTGGGACCAGATGTTGTGATACAAAATGTGTCGCAAGCGGAGCATACGTCCGTCGCTCGGGACGTTCCGTTGTATAGGCAGTCCGCGGAGACTGCTCAGGCTTCTTCCTCTCGTCAGCGCACACGACCGCACCTTGGCTACGTGACCGCCGATATTTTACCAGCTTCGCCGATCAGGGATTCTTCGGCGACCAGGTCACACCATCCGGTAGCCAGGGACACGAGGCCGATGGACTCCGGACGTTCGCATCTAAAAAGTATGCGGGAGCCATCAGATGCGGAGCTGCCCTCGGCGAAGCAGCGAAAGACTGCGCCTCCGCAGGCCTTGATGCCGGACGTACTTGTGCAGATAGCACAACTTATCGCAGCATCCCAGCAGCCGACAGAAACGGTGTCGGATCGGGAATTATCCGACGGCGCTGGGTCGGTACGCTCCACCAAAGCATCGGGGGCGGACGACCGGGAGCATCATGAGGTCCGACCGGATGGTGAAAGGGATACGGATGACTTGGAGCTATCCCTTTCGGAACAACATAAAGCTGCCGTGGACTTCATCCGGCACTTTCTCCCTCAAGTTGTTCCGTCGGGCCAGACTGCTGCGGTTCCGGACAAGAGGATTATAGCGTCATTGGACTCTGAATTTTTTGAGCGGTTCAGGGACATCGCTCCCGAGTTTCCGTCTCAGTCCAATAATGTTGCAAGAACATTTGAATTATTGAACGACGCTATATTTAAACTTGCTTTCAAAACGGGGAAAGCAGGTTTCTTGTCCGCCAATACTCTCAACCTGCCTTTCATTAATGCAAGGAATAAATTTGACACGGCAGGACAGGGTATTCCGAGAGTTCCTCTGCGTATGGACGATGAGGCGGAAGACTTAGAGCTATCATTACCGTCGTCGGCTTCTATTCCAACCTCGGTGTTGGAAACAACTATTTCGTCTAACAGAGCCAGTTTAGATGCCTTATCTTACGCAGATCACCTTACTAAGGCGTTATCACTGCATCTTCAAGGGAAAGAATTTCAGGATATACAATCCTCTTTAAGACTTCTTTCAAGGGCAGTAGCTTATTCCACGTGTAACTCCGCCCTTTCAGTGGAAAACCTGGAGTTGGTAGACGTGACGCAGCCCTAGCTACATCCACACTCGTGGATTCTAAGGTGAAGAACTCTCTCAGAGTCGCTTCGGTCTCCGGAGAACTTCTCTTTGACGGCAAGCTTTCTGCAATTTATGATAAAATTACAAAGAAAGCTTCAGATTCTCTGTTGTTCAAATCTGCTTCTAAGAAGTCGGATACGGCAGACATGAATAAGACAGGCACTTCTGGGTCTAATGCACCCAAGAGAGGTTCCTATAGAGGTTCGGGTGCGTCCTCTTGGTCTTATTCGAGAGACCGTCAAGGTAGCGACTCACGTTCGGGACGTCCTTCGGGCCGGGACAACCGGTCGGACGCCCCGAGGTCGACGGGACGAGGTGCGGGTCGTGGAGGACGTGGTTTCTCCTACCGCAGGCCTCGCAGGTCCAGGAGGTGATGGCTTAAACCTCTATCGCGTACCGGTTGGCGGAAGGTTGTCGAGCTTTTCACAAGAATGGGCGTCGATTACGGACGACCCTTGGGTGAGAGGAGTGACTTCGGAAGGTCTAAAGATATCATTCAAACGAAAGCCTCCATTAACTCGAAGTCCAAAATGGACTCAACTTCCGTCAAACCCGCAGAAAAGGGACGCTCTATTATCAGAGGTGCAGTCTCTTTTAATGAAGAACGCGGTAGAGGTCATAGAAAACCAGGAGACTCCGGGATTCTACAGCCATCTGTTTCTGGTTCCGAAACCAGACGGCTCGTTCCGTCCAGTCATAGATTTGAGCTGGATAAACAAGCTGATCGTCGCTCCGAAGTTTTATATGGAGACGATTCGGTCGGTCAGAGCGAGTATTCGGGTGAACGATTATGCAACAAGCATAGATCTCAAAGATGCGTACTTTCACGTCATGGTACATCCGACATTCAGAAAGTATCTACGCTTCGCAGTCCTAGGAGTGGTGTATCAATTCCGTGCGATGTGCTTCGGATTGAATCTAGCACCCTGGGCTTTCACTCGGGTAATGAACTCGGTAATGATCTATTTCCGAGCTCTTTCGTCTGCGGTAACGTCGGCCTACCTGGACGACATTCTTCAGAGGTACGGCAACGAGTTAACGCTTCAGAACGATGTTCAGAATCTACTTCTATTGCTCCGACGTCTCGGTTTTATAGTAAACGAGGAGAAGTCGGATCTGGTGCCGTCCAAGTCATTCACACATCTGGGAATGAGCTTCGAGACGCACAACAATCTCGTTCGTCTGCCGTTAACCAGAGCGAAATTAGTCAGTTGTTACGCTCGCTATTGTCTGCACGCGGACAAAGTCACAGCGAGAGAATTTATGAGACTGATAGGTCTGTGCGGAGCCGCTGCGGATCTCATTCCGATGGGGCGGTTACGCACGCGTCCTCTCCAAATTTTCTTGACTCAGAATTGGAGTGTGAAAATTCATTCGCTCGACATAGACGTTCTCTTGTCAGATCAAGTGAAACAAGAGATTCAGACTTAGGCAAACATTCAGTGGTTAACTCAGGGAGTTCCGCTGCAGTTGCCGGATCCGAGTTTTACCATTATGACGGATGCCAGTCAAACAGGTTGGGGTGCATCATTGATCCCAACGGATTCGAGATGCCAGGGTCTTTGGGATCCGCAATTCCTGAGCAAGCACATAAACATCAAGGAAATGATGTCAATTTGGCTTGCGTTACGTCATTGGATGGACATTATTCACAATGCTCATGTCCAAATCCTATCCGACAATACGACAGTAGTGGCGTATATACGGAATCAGGGAGGCACTCATTCAGTTCCGTTGTTCAATCTAACGGAAAGAATACTTCTGTTTGCGCTAGAACATCAGGTTCTTCTTTCGGTCCATCACATACCGGGTCGTCTGAATGTACTAGCAGTCTCCCTTTCACGAAAGGGTCGCTTGTTGCCGTCGGAGTGGACTCTCAACAAACAAGTATTCAATCAGATTTGCTACCAATGGGAACGGCCAATGATAGACTTATTTGCGACACATCTCAACAATCAGTTGCAGACGTATGTGTCTCCGTGTCCGGATCCAAGAGCATTTGTAGTAGACGCTCTGTCGATCCCTTGGGACGGAATGATAGGATATGCGTATCCTCCAGCGCCGTTAATTCAGCAAGTATTGCTAAAGATAAAACAATCTCAATGCAAGATTCTGTTGGTAGCATCTCTGTCTCCACAGAGACCGTGGATAAATCTACTCAGGTGTCTGTTGTGGGACCTACCGCGAAAGCTTCCTCCACGGGAGGATCTTCTTTCGCAGGGGAAATCGCGTCAACTCCATCACAACCCGCAAGGTCTCAACCTTCACGTTTTTCCGTGGTGCGGTCCTTCTTGCATGGCAAGCACTTTACAGGACGAGCAGTGGACGCGATTTCTAACTGTAGGAGGACCTCCTCTTCGCTAAACTATGCGGCTAAGTGGAAGGTTTTTCGTCGTTGGTGTAGGGATCATTCTGTAGATATTTTCGATCCCTCTATACCAGACATTGCAAACTTTCTAGTATACTTGTTTGACGAAATCAAACTGCAGCCTGTTACTATTAAGGGTTATAGGTCTATGTTATCTGATACCTATGCACATCATGATAGTTTACAAATTGGATCTAATGTCTCTTTATCTAAGTTGGTTAGAAACTTCTCGATAAATAGACCCAGAACTCTTAGGTTAATTCCTAAGTGGAATTTAGCTTGGGTTCTTCTTAAATTGAAGGAAAAGCCATTTGAACCTCTTGGGACAGTAGATTTCAAATTCTTATCTTATAAGACAGCTTTTCTCTTAGCTTTCTCTTCTACTAGAAGAGTCAGTGAGCTTCATGCACTATCAGTGGATGACTCTCACTATCGTAGTGTCGGGAACACTATCACCTTCACTACTAATGTCGGCTTTTTAGCTAAGAATCAGGCTCCTAATAAATATCCGGAACCTATTGTCATTAAGGCTCTTCCGTCTTCAGACGGGCGTAGGCCTTTACTCTGTCCTGTTAGAGCGTTACGTATCTATAAACAGAGATCTCAGTTTATCAGAAAGGGACGAAAACATTTCTTTCTGTCTTTGATGCCTAATAGAAGGGACATTTTGGTCCATTCTATTGCTAGATGGATTCAATTAACTATCCGTACTGCTTATGAGAGTTTATCTTCTTCTCAGCAGTCTGTGCTTAAGATTTCCGCTCATGAAGTAAGAGCTCTTGCTACTTCTTGGGCTTACGCTAATAGTATTGCTATTGCAGATTTAATGAAGGCTGCTTATTGGTCTCAGCCATCCACATTCACAAATTTTTATCTCAGAAATATTGAGTCCATTTTTGGAGACCTGCATTGTTTAGGTCCATTATCTGTTGCTCAGAATGTCGTCCACTAAACAGTTGCAACTATAGTTATGCAGGCTTTCTGTTCCGGCAGTGACTCCGTCCGGCTGCCCTCTTCGCTCTGGGCTATTTGACCCAGGGCAAGGGGAAGGGGGGGGGGGGGGAGGGTGTTCCCTTAGGTCACCTGCTTTATAGTGAAAAGCAAGGGAATGCCTCCTCCAAAGTCAGTATTTCTGAGTCGCTTCCAGGATGGTTTTAAAGTGTAATATTAATGTTAAAATTCATTCATGTCATATTTTTAAAGTGTAGCTCGGTGTGAAGCATTTGTATATGTCAAGTGTCAAACGGGCGTTAATATACAATCCTCGGACACTTTTAAAAGAATATAAAGCGTCTCAATTCTCTGGACTAACTTTATTTATTGGCTCTCTTTAAAAATAATTAGTATAAAGGGTTATACTGGATGTTAATAGAGAACATGAATGTTATTGTGCTCAATTATGAAGGGTATTGTATCTTTCTAATTTAACATTAAAAAAGAAAGATACATGTAAAGCCTAATACTCCTTTTCTCCTTAAGGGGTTGCCTCTATATTATATAGTTGAGCTTATTGGATTTTCCTCTATGTCCTAGGCCCTCCAACCTTTTTACTATTCAGCTAAGTCTGGGTCATTGGTACAGTATAAAAATGTTAAAAAATTTATAGTAATTTATATATTTTTTATACTTACCAATGACCCAGACGGGGATGGCCCTCCCAGGAGTTGGGAACTCTTGCCTCCCCGCTGAGTACATAGCGCTGACCATGCACTGCCAGTAAGAATGATAATTGGCGCCAATTTCAGAACGTCCTTGACACTGCGCATGCGCAGTAGGGGCGAAGTATGGAGGTCCTATAGGACATGATTTCTTTTGGTTTTAGATGCAAATTTTGGGGATTGGGGGGCAAAATTTGTGTTTGGCCCTGGTTTTGTTAGAGTTAGCACCAGCTAAGTCTGGGTCATTGGTAAGTATAAAAAATATATAAATTACTATAAATTTTTTAACTTTCTGTACATGTAGTTCACATTATCTTTAAAGTCAGTTAACCCCTATCACACTGGTAGTGTCAGAATGTTTTCCAGTAAATCTTTTTTTCTCTTGCTTAACCATTAATTTAACGAATTGTATCTTGTTTGACAGAGCTCACTGAGCTCTGTCAAACAAGGTATATTTGGTTAAATATCAAACTACATTATGGGAAATAAATGCTGCCGAAAACTTTGTCATTTTGACATCAGAGTGCTGAGGGTTAATTGCATCTGTTTGAATTTCCCTTGATACTGTAGACAATCTCCAGTAAATTGTAACAACTAGTCAAAGACATGTTAACAGTTTTTGGTAACAAAGAAAAATTAATCACTTTATCAGTTAATAAAGAAATATGAAATACATTTATGTTCAGTTATGCACCTTTTTCTAAAAAATAAATACTGCCCACATAATATTTGCATTATATTTTTATACTGTACCAATGACCCAGACTTAGCTGGTGCTAACTCCTAAATTCTAGGGCCAAACACAAATTTTGCCCCCCCCCCCCCCCCAATCTCCAAAATTTGCATCAACATCCAAAAATTAGATGTCCTATGTGGTCCTCCATACTTTTATCCACTGCACATGCACAGTGTTAAGGAAGTCCGAAATTGGAGCAAAATTCTCATTCTTTGTTTGGCCTTTCAATCAGTAACATCTCAATGATATCTGTGCTTATAATCTCAGTTAAAATGATGCCAGACACAAAATCATGAAAGAAATGGTGGATCTAAGGATGAAATAAGAGGATGAGAGGAAGAAACAGTGGAAGGATGTGTTCAGAGCTGTAACTTATAATTTTTATGCAAAATTATTTCATGTTCCCTAAATTCGGGGCATGGGCCTGATATTTACATTCTTGTTATGAAATTTCCATTGTTTGTTCAGTGTTTCCTCTCTCCCTTTCCTTAATACCCCCCTTGCTATTCTCCCATGCTTTTGGCATAATTTTTGTAATTATTTTTACTGAAATTTCTTGGGAGTTTTGGCTTGGTAACAGAATGTTTATTCTGTTTTACCCCATGGTTACGTCCTCACCCTAGGGTGGTTAGGCGTTTCGGTCATGCATCTACCATCCGATGTACTGCAGTTTCTTCTCAGGAAGCCTCTGTTTTACATCGGATAGTGTTAAAATTGGTTACTGATTTCGGGCCATATTTTCAGTGCCTGGAGTCTTGTTTCCAGTTTTTATTCACTTTTGTTTACATTGACAACGGTTACTTCTGACAGTGATTCCTTGTCTTCTATTAGTTCTGCTCATAGCCAAATACATTAATATTGTCCGTAAGTGAAATTAATTAATTTTTAGACATGTTTTAAAATTTTTGTCCACGATTAAGCTATTTTGGGATCTATTTGGGCTCATCGTTCCCATTGGGAACTTGGGCTCATCTTGAAATTTTTTCAAAAAATTTGTTTTCTTTTGAATTAAATTTTCGAAATGTTTGTAATGGATTATTATTATTATGTATCTTTATTTTCAAGGGTTGGTGCGAGTACGATGACTGTTTAATATTTTTTCAAAATGAAAAAATATTGTTCAATTGTAAATCAAGGTAGTCTCCTGATTCTCAAGTTCATTGTATTTGCTGTGTACTCGCACTAATTCTTGCTCACTGTGTGCCATTTCGGATGACAAACGTTGGAGACGTGTGTCACGGTATATTGTTAGTGGTGAGAGGTCCATGCTGGTCCACTCTCCACAGGGTCACTCTAGTTTTTTCAGTCTCTTTTTCAGAGGAACAAGAACAGGGTGATGTTTCCGTGATGTCTTCAAAAGTGTGCTTCCATCGTCACAATAATGAGCTAGCGGCAAAGTGCTCAAGGAAATGCGTTAAGTGCCTAAGAGGTCCCTAGTAGGATCGACGGTCACTTGTCGCCCGCTAGCTCCCCCGGTGAAGCAATCATTCACGAAATGGTTGTGATGCCGGGTTCGTCCGTTGCGGCCCAGGAAAGGAGAAGGGGTGTTGCGAGCACTATAATCTCGGATCACGCACACCAGGCGACGATGGATCGCAGGATGGGACAGAGGAAACCAGTCAGTCTGGTAGCTAGCTCATCCAGGTCTACCCGAACCGCGAGCGAGAGAGGCCCCCCTCTCTCTTACAACAGCATCTGGGCTCAGATGTTGTTGCATGTACGTTCGTTAGTCGGAGCATACTTCCACTCCTCCTGCTCGGGACGCTCCTTCGTTTTGACAGTCCGACGCGGCTTGTCTATTGGCTTCCTCATCCTCACGTCAGCACACGCGACCACACCTTGGCTATGTGACCCCAGATATCCGGCCTGCTTCGCCGATCAGGAATTCCACGTCGACCAGGTCACGCCATCCGCTTGCCAAGGACATCACGAGGCCTTTCCAGTCGGGACGTTCGCATATAAGAAGTATGCAGGTATTAACATCCCAGGAGCTTCCAGCAGCTAAATTACATAAGACCGTGGCTCCACAGACCTCCGTGACAGACTTGCTATCACAGATAGCTCAATTCATCGCAGCATCCCAGCAGCCATCAGAAACTTTTTCAGAAAAGAAACTGTCTGAGAAAGCTGGGTCGGTTCGCTTCCCCTGCAGAGTCAGAAAGGGATGACCGAGATTCTCATGTGGTCCAGTCGGAAAGGGAATCAGCGGGGGTGAAATTTTCCCTTTCCAAACAACTTAAGGTGGCCGTAGATTTCAGAAGTTGTTTCTCTGGACCAAAATTCTGCGTTACCTGATAAGAGACTAATAGCATCACTGGACTCAGTCTTATTCGGCCGGAATAGGGACATTACGCCTGAGTTTCCGACCCAGTCCAGAAATGTCACGCGGGCATTTGAACTTCTTTATGACGACGCTATATTCAAGCTAGCCGCTAAGACTGGCCACTAAGACTGGCAAATCCAGTTTCTTATTGTCTCATGCTCTACAGCTGCCTTTCATCAATAATAGATATAGATTTGAAACGGCAGGACAGGGCATGCCGAGAGTTCCTCTGCGTTTTGACGACCAGGCAGATGACTTGGAGTTGTTATTGCCGGCGTCTGTGTCAATTTATTACAGTACGCTGTTGACGACTATTTCGTCTAACAGAATCAGTTTAGACGTATTTTACGCATATCACCTTACCAGAGCGTTATCATTACGTCTCGAAGGAAAAGAATTCCAGGATGTTCAAAACTTCCTTGAGAGTTCTTTCGAGGGCCATAGCATATTCTACGTATAACTCCGCCCTTTCAGTGGCAATCTGGAGTTAGTCAGACGTGATGCTGCCCTGGCTGCATCCACAAGAGTGGATAGTAAGGTGAAAAACTCTCTTCCAGTCGCTCCGGCCTCAGGAGAGCTTCTCTTCAACGGTAAGCTTTCTATAATCTATCAACAGATTACTAACAAAGCTTCGAATTCTCTGCTTTTAAATCCGCTTTGAAAAAGTTGGACTCAGCAGAGAGGAGTAAGGCAGGCACTCCGGGAGCGAATACGTCCCAGGGAAGTTCCTATAGAGGATCTAAGAAGGCCTCTACGTCTTACTCCGGAGACCGTCAGAGTAGCGACACAGGTAGGGGTTGTAATGCTGGCCGAGATACCGGTCAGATGCCCCTAGGTCGACTGGGCGAGGTGCGAGTCATGGAGGACGTGGTTTCTCCTCCCGCAAGCCTCACAGGGCCAGGAGGTGATGGTCTAAACCTCTTTTGCGTTCCACTGGACGGAAGGCTGTTGAGATTCATAACCAATTGGTTGTCTATTACGGACGACCCATGGGTGCAAGGGGTTATTTCCAAAGATCTAAAACTGTCCTTCAAGGAAAAACCTCCGTTAACTCGAAGTCCACGTTGGACTCAGCTTCCGTCAGACGTTCAGAAGAGAGATTCGCTTCCATCAGAAGTTCAATCTCTTCTGGACAAGAATGCTATAGACGTCGTAGAAAACCAGGAATCTCCAGGTTTCTACAGTCACCTGTTCCTGGTTCCAAAACCAGACAGCTCGTTTCGTCTAGTTATAGATCTGAGCTGGATATTCAAGCTAATCATGGCTCCGAAATTTTATATGGAGACCATCCGATCGGTCAGAGCGAGCATTCGAGTGAACGATTATGCTGCGAGCATAGATCTCAAGGATGCGTACTTTCACGTCATGGTACATCCGGCGTTCAGAAAGTATCTTAGCTTCGCTGTCCTAGGAGTCGTTTATCAGTTCCGAGCAATGTGCTTTGGTCTGAATCTAGTGCCCTGGACCTTCACTCGAATAATGAACTCGGTAATGACTCATTTCCGAGCTCATTCCTCTGTGGTAACGTCGGCCAACTTGGATGATATTCTTCAGAGGTATGGCAACAAGTTAACGCTTTAGAACGATGTTCAGAGTCTGCTTCAATTGTTCCGACGTCTCGGTTTCGGTTTCATAGTAAACGAGAGGAAGTCGGATCTAGTGCCGTCCAAGTCATTCACCCACCTGGGAATGAGCTTCGTGATGCACAACAATCTCATTCGTCTGCCGTTAACCAGAGCGAAATTAGTCAGTTGTTATGCTCGCTTTTGTCTTCACTCAGATATAGTAACAGCGAGAGAATTCATGAGATTGACAGGTTTGTGCGGAGCCGCTGCAAATCTTATTCCGATGGGGCGGCTACGCACTCGTCCACTCCAGATAATTTTTACTCAGAATTGGAGTGTGAAGACTCATTCACTCGAAAAGAAAATCGTCTTGTCGAAGCAAGTGAAACAAGAGATTCAGACTTGGGCAGATATTCAGTGGTTAACTCAGAGAGTACCTCTGCAACTGCCAGATCCGATTTTTACGATAATGACAGATGCGAGTCAAACTGGCTGGGGCTCAACTTTGAGCCCAGCAGATTCGAAGTGCCAGGGTCTTTGGGATCCGCAGTTCCTAAACAAGCACATAAACATCAAGAGATGAGGTCAATTTGGCTTTCGCTACGTCAGTGGATGAACATTATTCAGAATTTGCATGTTCAAATTCTGTCTGACAATTCGACACTAGTAGCTTATATTCGGAACCAGGGAGGCACTCATTCCATTCCGTTGTTCAACGGAAAGAATCCTCCTGTTTGTCCTAGAGCATCAAGTTCTTCTATCGGTCCGTCATATTCTTGGTCGTCTGAACATTCTAGCAGACTCCCTTTCTCGGAAAGGTCGTATGTTGCCGTCAGAATGGACTCTCTACAAACGAGTATTCAATCAGATTTGCTACTAATGTGATCGTCCTATGATAGACTTATTTGTGATGCATCTCAACAATCAGTTGCAGACATATGTGTTGCCATGCCCAGATCCTCAAGCGTTTGCAGTAGACGCCCTCTCGATCTCTTGGGACGGAATGATAGGATATGCGTATCCTCCAGCTCCGTTGATTCAACAGATATTGCTAAAATCAAACAACGTCACTGCAAAATTCTGTTGGTAGCATCTCTGTCACCCCAGAGACCATGGATAAATTTACTCAGGTGTCTGTTGTGGAACATTCCACAGAAGCTTCCTCCACGAGAGGACCTTCTTTCGCAGGGGAAATCATGCACCCTGCATCACAACCCGCAAGGTCTCAACCTTCACGTATTTCCGTTGTGCGGTCCTTCTTGCACGGCAAGCATTTTACAGGACGAGCAGTGGACGCAATTTCTAACTGTAGGAGGACCTCCTCTTCACTAAATTATGCTGCTAAGTGGAAGGTTTCCTCTCGATGGTGTAGGGATCATTCTGTTGATTTTTATGATCCCTCCATTCCAGACATTGCTAATTTTCCGATCTACTTGTTTGACGAGATCAGACTGCAGCCAATAACTATTAGGGCTTATAGATCTATGCTATCGGATACCTATGCTCATCATGATAGCTTACAGATTGGATCTAATGTCTCTTTATCTAAGTTAGTGAAAAACTTTTCGATAAATAGACCTAGAACCCTTAGGTTAATTCCTAAGTGGATTTTAGCTTGGGTTCTTCTGAAGCTAAAAGAAGCATCATTTGAACCTCTAGATACAGTGAATTTCAAATACTTATCTTATAAGACAGCTTTTCTTATCAGCCTACTCACAATTGTTTACTTCAGGCTTGCACTACAGTGGAAGTCCCTAACTCGGATAAAATACTCTCTATTTTTGTCTTTCCCAAGCAATTTGGGAAACAAAAGTGGTACAAAAGCACCAATAAAAAATAAGCCAAAACTGGGTCGAGTGCAACCGGCGCAGACCCAGTACGGGACGCTCTCTCCCAAGTACAACTCCACGACTTCCGTTGCCAGTGCGCATATACCGTCTCTAAAGACTCATTCTTTTTATAATCCGCTTCGTGTTGAGATGTTTTTGCACGCTTATCAGTGTTTCTCCAGCTCGATGTTTGATGATTCCTGATTCATTGTGCATCAGTATATCCTTTGTATTCTCAGGAACAGTGTTTTTTATATTCTCTTTTATATTATATATCCATAATGTATATTTAATTGTTCTCTCTCGAGTCGCGCGTGAATTTCGTGTGCCATGTGGTTCGGACTTATAATATTTCACAATTATTGTTAATGCTTTATTTGCTAAATTTTCTAATTGTGTTAGAGTTAGGTGTCAGCGGGGTACCACTCCTACAGTTTTTCTTCTTTCTTTTGAGAGTAGTCATCCTGTTGTGTGGTTCCCGGTCGACCGTCTGGGGTCTTTGTTTCTGTCACCTTTCTCTCTTCTTTGGGGGTGTTCTTCTGTTTTCTGATTTCACCTTCTCTGCTCCTCTCACCTCTATCATGCCCAGGACAATTCCTTGTGGGCAATGTCTGCTGCCAAAGCATGTGGACGATTTACATTCATCTTGCTCCTCCTGTAATGGGTGTTCGGCCGAGCGGCCATGTGGTGTCTGTGGATCATGGTCATCCACTTTCTGGGCGTCAGTTAACCGTGTCGTTCGTACTCGTGGCCGTGCCTCCCGCTCCTGCGGGAAAGGAGAACGTGGTCGTTCGGGGCCTCCTGAGCCGACCTTGTCTGGTGAGAGTTATTCCTCCTCCGTGGGGGATGTGCAGTCTTTTCCTGTAGTGGATACTGTGGGAGCCGTTGAGTGTTCTGGTGAAGAGGTGCCTGGTTTCGGGACTACGGTCCCCCTCCAGTCGACATCTGAGGCTGTCCCTAGGGTTGTGACTCCTCCTTCGGAGCCGAGCCGGTGTGCTCTCTCCACTATTTCACCAGCCTCAACGACTCCCGACGTATCTACTACTACTGCTGGTCCGTCTGCTTCGTCGTCAGTTTCAGCCGGCCTCGGCTTTTCGCTGCAGGGGACTGCAGGAATGTCCGGTACTGTAGACGTGGGATATCGGCCTCAGCCTTCCCTGACTTCAACTCGGCGAAGTCGGAAGGGGCTGCCGGGCGAACCCATCTCTGTGGTCTCTTCGCCATCGAGCACCACAGTTGTGTCTTTGGATTTGGATGTTCTTAGTGGAAACACTATGAACTCTGTGGCGTTTCCGTCTACTCATTCTGGCCTCACGACTAGTTTTGGGGGACCAACGCCTTTTGTGCAGCCTGGACCTTCTGCCCCGCAGAGGTCCGCGGTGACTCTCATGAGTTCTCTCCATATTGATCCTCGGGGTGCCTCGTACCCGTATACACGTCTGCCTTCAGATGTTTCGGCTGCCGCCCGTCGTCCCGCGTCGGGTGTTTTGGAGGATCGTGACCCTTCGCTGGTTAAGAGGGTCAGAGGTGAAGCCACTTTGCCGGTTCGCTCCCCTGTCGAACCGGTCGGTACGGGCAGTGAGCTTAGGGAGGCCCTCTCCTTACTCACTCAGGTTCTTTCTAAGAGCCTTCCTGTTGCTTCCAGCGAGGCTATGAGTGGTTTCCAGGCGCCTCCTATGGCACCGCCTCCCGGGATTGGAAACAGGCCAGTTTCTGATTCCCCTGGTGTCCCGACACCATGGGAGGCGTCGGCTGGTTTGCCCATGATGGGCTGTGTGTCTTCCGACTCTGGGGAGGAGTCCGACATGCTTGAGGTCGAGGGCCAGCAGTCTTCGGACTTGGGGGCAGCTCTTGACTTTGTGTTTGGGTTTCTGCCTGATCTCAAACCTGCTAACCAGCCGACAGTGTCAGCCTGGCCGCGATCATCGGTCGCACGCCAACAGCCTATGAAGCAACCTGCTTCTGGGGGCCTTCGACCGTGCCAGTCGGTACAGGTGGTTGAAGCTTTTTCAGCATTGGACTCCAAGCTAAATTCCTAGGCTCTGAAGACTTCGTTCTTCACCAGGGTTGACACCTTTTTGCCTCCTGTGCGTTATCGTTCCTATGATTCTGCCAATCCGTTGGTCTGCCAGACTTTGACGGTTCTGGATCAGGACACCACTTCCCTCGGGCTTTCCAAGCCCAAGTCTGCCGTCATTCCAATGACGACTCTGGAGTCCATGTTGGGCTTATCTAAAGAGATGCTTGGCATGCTTTCTCTCTCAGATCACGTCGTCTCAGCTTTGGCTGCTTATCTGCCTCCAGATAAGTTTGACGAGGTACAGGCTCCTTTGCGTGTGCTGTCCAAGGCGCTTATGCATCTTACTCACACGCATGCCTGTAACACGGCTAATCTGGAATTAGTTCGAAGGGACGCTGTGCTGGACACAGGACGATCCCTTCCTGAGGAGCAGCGTGCTGCTCTTTGATCTGCTTCTTTGGCAGGTCCGCAACTTTTCCATGGTTCCGTGTCGACGGTCCGGGATGACGTCCTACGTCATTCCAAAGATCAGCTGCTGTGTCGTCAGCTTGATCAGCCTTCTAGGGGAGGCAAGGGCCGTTCCAAGCCTAACAAGTACCCTTCTGCTTCCTCTGAGAAGCAAAAGGCTGGTCCTTCTGCCGCCGCCTCTACTTCCTACTCAAGGGGTAAAGGTAAAGGTCGGCAGAATCGAGGGAAGTCTCAGGATTCTTCATTTCGTAGAGGAGGTGGTTTCTCCTCTCGCGGGCCTCGTCGGGGCTCGAAATGAAGGTCCTCACCTCGACTCGTCCCAGGTTGGAGGAAGGATAGCAGAGTTCGCAGACCATTGGGCCACCATCACATCCGATCCGTGGGTGTTAGATGTTGTTCGGTCCTGGCTGCGAATATCCTTCCAATGGCACCCCACTCTGTCAAGGGTGCCTCTTCCAACCACAGTTCCTTCAGACGTTTTACGGCGGGAACTTTTGTCCACGGAGATGGCAATCTCCTGGCAAAGGGGGCGATCGAGGTCGTCAAGAACATTCAGTCAGTGGGTTTCTATTCCCACCTGTTCTTGGTGCCGAAGAAGGACGGCCGACTCCGACCGGTTATCGATCTGAGTATCCTGAACCAGTCTATCATTGCTCCCAAGTTCAGCATGGAGACTTTCAGGTCGGTCCGCCAATCAATTCACCAGGGAGATTTCGCAGCCAGCATCGACCTGCGAGACGCTTACTTCCACGTTCCGATGCATCGGGCGTCACGGAAGTATCTCAGGTTCGCTTTTCTGGGGCGAGTTTACCAGTTCAAGGCCATGCCTTTCGGCCTCAACCTGGCTCCTTGGGCGTTCACCAGACTGATGTTGCATGTGATAGCGTTCCATGGCACACAGTCCAGGGTGACTACTTCGGCATATCTGGACGATATCCTCCAGAGGCATTCCAATGCTGCCTTACTGGAGTCGGATGTCGCCACTCTGTTGAGCTTGCTCACGTCGCTAGGATTCAGAGTCAACGAGGAGAAGTCGGACCTGGTCCCTTCTCAGTCGTTTTGTCATCTGGAGATGTCTTTCCAAACCAGATTCAATTTGGTAGCGGTTCCCCAGGCCAAGGCTGTGATTCTCTTAGCTTTTGCTCTGACTCTGTCCCAGTCCACGTCCGCGACCGCTCGGAGTTTTCTCCGGCTGATCGGTCTCTGCGGTTCGGTGACGGTTCTCATTCCTCTAGGTCGGCTGCGTGTCAGACCTCTCCAACACTTTCTGCTCAATCGTTGGAGGCCGAATGTAGATTCTCTGGATCAGGTGCTTCCGTTTCCGGAATCTCTGTATCCTCACCTTCTTCCCTGGACAGATGTTCAGTGGATTACGCAGGGTGTTCCATTGGACTTACCCCTGTCCGATCGCGTTCTGACGGCAGATGCCAGCGATCCCGGATGGGGTGCGACGTTGGATCCTCTCGGTCTTTCCCTACACTGGATGTGGGACCAGGATCAAGCAGCTCTACACATCAACCAGAAGGAGCTTCTTGCTCTTCTTCTGAGTTTCAGGCAGTGGATCCCTCACCTGTCGAATCGCCAGGTCCTTCTGCTCTCCGACAATTCGACAGTGGTTGCTTACATTCGGAACCAGGGCGGCACGCACTCGGTTCCGATGTACGAATTAGCTCGGGATCTTCTACTGCTCGCTCAGGATGTTCACACCGGAGTGGTTGTTCGTCACATTCCCGGTCGTCTGAACGTCCTAGCCGACTCCCTGTCCCAACACGGCAGGGTTATTTACACCGAGTGGATGCTTCACAGTGCAGTGTTCCAGCCGCTTTGCAATATCTGGGGACGTCCCCACATCGACCTCTTTGCAACTCGTTCGAACCATCAGGTGGACACTTTCGTGTCCCCGTGTCCAGATCCTCTGGCTTTTGCCGTGGGCGCTCTGTCACTCGATTGGAACGGTCTAGTCGGCTACGCCTTCCCGCCGGTTCCGATTCTTCCTCAGCTTCTCGCCAAAATTCGAACCTGCAGTTGTCGAATCATTCTGATCGCTCCCCTGTCGCCTCAGCGGGTGTGGATCAATCAGCTCCGCTCGCTGATGGCGGCGGTTCCGGTACGTCTCCCGCTACGTCGCGACCTTCTTTGTCAAGGTCACCCAAGGAGGTTTCACATCGACCCGACTTCGTTGTGCCTTCACGCATATCTTTTGTCAGGTCCTGTCTCCTCTGTAGAGATTTTTCGAGACGAGCAGTGGAGTGCATTTCTTCTTCAAGGAGGCACACCACTGGTTTAGCTTATGCAGCTAAATGGAAGGTCTTCTGTCGATGGTGTGCTGATCACTCTGTTGATTATGCCAATCCTTCGACTTCACAGATTGCGGAGTTTCTGGTATATCTGTTTGATTTTCGGGGTCTCCAGCCTGTTACCATCAAGGGTTACAGGTCCATGCTTTCAGAGACTTTTTCTTATGTGGGGAAGCGTCGTATCGTCACTAATCCTTACCTCTCCAAGCTTGTTCGGCACTTTTCTTTGAAAAGGCCTCGGACTTTGCAGCTTACTCCACGATGGAATCTTTCGTGGGTGCTGCTTTGCTTGGAGGGGGGGGGGGGGGGGGGCGGGGACGCTGTTTGAACCTTTATCTAGGGCCCTGCGAATCGGGAAATTTATGTTCAAATCGAATCTCGAATCGAATCGGGACTGATGTCGACATCGAATCGAATCTCGAATCGAATCGGGATAAACTCGAGAAATAATTATAACTGGCATTATCTTGTGCAAAGATGTCCGGAAAGCACTGCGAGAAGAGATCGTTGACATAACTTGACAACTTGGCGTTGTTTTAATTTTCTTTCTCATTGAATGGCCATCCAGATGTTCACTTGGCCCGACAATAAATTCAAGACATAAATATGGACAAATTAAGGTGTTACTGCCCAGAGACATTTAAGACAAACCACTAAATTGAAACATGAGACTTAAAAGCACAAATGTAATACAAGTGGCACATTAATTCCCATGGGTTGAAGTCAGCTACAGCCGCTAACTTCAGGTACTTTAGCATGCCTAAATACATTATTGTTATGTTTGGTTGTTTTTGTATTATCAGAATTTGGGTCTTGTAGATTTCGGTCCGTTCTCAACTCAATAACACAGTATACATCAAAAGCAGCGAAGGCGTTAAACTGTGTTAGTTTCTGCATTAGTTAACTCGAATAGTGACGCAGTGCTCATTCACACAAATTGCTTTCACTTCATTCCAACTTCCAAGTACCAACTCCAAACAATGCAAAGAAACTACAGAGGTTTTCCTCCCACAGTTTTCTAACATAATAATGGGAGCGCTCCAGGCGACATGTCCCCATTATTGTGTTAGAAGATTCCGGGACTGGGAGCAGGCCTTAGGCCCATAGCTGGATATTTCGGTTGTGTAGATGGGCGTGAACAGGTTACAACTTGGACAGAGCCGCTGAGCAAACGGGATTCCGCGAATAACTCTCACACGAATTCCTGGAAATCTATAAATAGCGAATTTGCGGTGTGTGGTTTTCTGGTAAACTGAAAGTGAAACGACAGAATTTTGCAATGAATTTGACTATTTTCCTGATAGAAACATTAAAACTAGAAGAGTTCGCTCCTTATTTCAACTGATGTCGGCACTGTCGAACACTGATTCATTTTCCTCGAAGTTTCATTTGACTAACGAATCGGCAAACTAGTCGAGATCGATATACGAATACCAAAGCGATGTCGACATCGAATCGAATACTCGAAGCTTCGCAGGGCCCTACCTTTATCCCAGGTGGATATGCATTTTCTCACATATAAGACGGCTTTTCTGATGACATTTGCTTCGGCCAGACAGGTTAGTGAGCTTCACGCCCTCTCGGTTGACCCGGCCTTTTTTAGGAGCTCTCCCAACAGTGTTACTTTTACCACTGATTGCTCCTTTTTGGCCAAGAATCAATTACCAGATACTACTCCTCCTCCTATCTGTATCAGGGCTCTTCCTTCTGTTGAGGGTAATCGCCCTTTGCTCTGTCCGGTCCGTGCTATTCGCATTTATCTCGATAGGACACGCTTCATACGGAAAGGCAGGAAACGTTTTTTTCTGTCTCTTATTCCGGGTCGACAGAAGATCTCTCCTCAATCCATTTCTCGATGGATTTGTCTTGCTATTCGTTCGGCTTATGGTTGTTTAGCGGCTGGTGATTGTATTACCAATCGTATTTCTGCATCCGCGAGGTGCGGGCACTGTCCACCTCTTGGGCTTATTCTAACTCCGTCAAGTTGTCGGATGTTATTCAGGCAGCCTACTGGAGAAATGCTTCTACTTTCTCCACCTTTTATTTGCGCCAGTTGCAGGAGCAGTCGGAGGACCTTTTTGCCCTGGGTCCTCTTTCTTCTGCTCAGGCTGTTGTCTGCCATAGCCATTAGGCTTCTTGAAGGTCAGTTTCAGCCTTGTGCTGTTACTGCCCTTTTTCTGTCTGTGTGTCACACAGGCCCATATGTCTCCTTTCATTGTCCTTTACCAATGATTGCGACATTATGGTTGATTAGCCTTGGGACCTCTTCCTTCTGCTTCACGGTTCCAGTGCACTGGGGTTATGTGTGGGTTGGTTATGCGATTCCCTCCAGCCTTTTGTCTATTCAGCCTGAAGTAAACAATTGTGAGTAGGTTGATAAGAAATCTAAATTTTAGAGTAAATTTCCTTTCTTATTATACCTACCACAATTGTTTACATGGAGGCCCTCCCGTCTTCTTTACGGGTAAAGAATCTTTCCTCCCCGCTGATCACATAATTCTAACGTTGACGGATTCAAAAAGAATGAGTCTTTAGAGACGGTATATGTGCACTGGCAACGGAAGTCGTGGAGTTGTACTTGGGAGAGAGCGTCCCGTACTGGGTCTGCGCCAGTTGCACTCAACCCAGTTTTGGCTTATTTTTTATTGGTGCTTTTGCACCACTTTTCTTTCCCAACTTGCTTGGGAAAGACAAAAATAGAGAGTATTTTATCCGAGTTAGGGACTTCCACTGTAGTGCAAGCCTGAAGTAAACAATTGTGGTAGGTATAATAAGAAAGGAAATTTACTATAAAATTTAGATTTCTCTTAGCCTTCTCTTCTGCTAGAAGAGTTAGTGAGCTTCATGCACTATCTGTTGATGATTCTCACTATCGTAGAGTTGGTAATACTATTACATTGACTACTAATGTTGGATTTTTGGCTAAGAATCAGGCTCGTAATAAGTACCCTGAGCCTATTGTTATTAAGGCTCTTCCGTCTTCAGATGGTCATAGGCCTTTGCTTTGTTCAGTCAGAGCTATGCGTATCTACAAACGTAGATCTGAGTTTATCAGAAAGGGGCGTAAGCGTTTCTTTCTGTCTTTGCTGCCTAATAGAAAGGACATTATGGTCCATTCTATTGCAAGGTGGATTCAATTAACTATCTGTACTGCTTATGAAAAATTATCTTCATCTCAGCAGTCTGTGCTTAAGATTTTGGTGCATGAAGTAAGAGCGCTGTCTACATCTTGGGCTTATGCTAATAGTGTTGCTATTACCGATTTGATGAAGGCTGCATATTGGTCTCAGCCTTCCACGTTCACGAAGTTTTATCTTAGAAATATTGAGTCCATTTCTGGCGACCTGTGTTGTTTATGTCCGTTATCTGTTGCTCAGAATGTCGTCCACTAAACAGTTGCAACTATAGTTATGTAGGCTTACTGTTCTGGCAGTGTCTCTGTCCTGCTGCCCTCTTCGTTCTGGGATATTTGACCCAGAGCAAGGGAAGGGTGGGGGGGGGGGGGTTCCCTTATATCACCTGCTTTATAGTGAAAAGCAAGGGAATACCTCCTCTGGAGTCAGTAATTCCGAGTCGGTGCCGGGATGGTTTTAAAGTGTAAAGCTAATGTCTATCTCATTTATGTAATAATTTTAAAGTGTAGCTCGGTATGAAGCATTTGTATATGTCATGTGTCATACGAGCATTAATATACAATCCTCAGACACTTTTAAATGAGTATAAAGAGTCTCATTCTCTGGACTATCTTTATTTATTGGCTTTCCTTTAATAATTAGTATAATGGGTTATACTGGATGTTAATAGAGATCATTGATGTTATTGTGCTCAATTACGGAATGGTATTGTGTCTTTCTTTTTTGGTATAAACAAGAAAGATACATGTAAAGCCTGTTCTCCTCTTCTCCTTGGAGATAATTCTGTTTACATGTAATTGAGTCTATTGGATTATCCTTTATGTCCTAAGCCCTCCAGCCTTTTTTCTATTCAGCTAAGTCTGGGTCATTGGTACAGTATAAAAATGTTAAAAAATTTATAGTAATTTATATATTTTTTATACTAACCAATGACCCAGACAGGGATGGCCCTCCCATGAGTTGGAACTCATACATCCCCACTGATTACATAATGCTAACCAGGCACTGGTTGTAAGAATGAGGATTTGGCTCCAATTTCGGACTTCCTTAACACTGCGCATGCGCAGTGGATAAAAGTATGAAGGACCACATAGCCATCTAATATTTTTATACTGTACCAATGACCCAGACATAGCTGGTGCTAACTCTTAAAAATCTAGGGCGAAACACAAATTTTGCCCCCCCAATCCCCAAAATTTGCATCTAAAACCAAAGAAATCATGTCCTGAATGGCCCTCCATACTTCGCCTCTACTGCGCATGCGCAGTGTCAAGGAGGTCCCAAAATTGGCGCCATTTATCATTCTTTGTTTGGCCCTTCATCAGTTCACATCTGACTGATCTTTGTGCTTGTAAATCTCAGTTTAAATGATGCCAGACACATAAATATTAGAGAAATGGTGGATCTAAAGAGGAAATAGAAGGAGGAGAGGAAAAATGAGTGACAGAAAATAATCAGGGCTGTAACTTAAAATTTTTTAATGAAATTATGTTAAGTTACCTATTTTCGAGGCATGGGCCTGTTGTGGTCATTCTTGCTATAAAGTTACACTGTTTGTTCAGTGTTTTCCTCTCTCCCTTTCCTTTAAGTCCCCCCTTGCTATTCTCCCATGCTTTTGGCATATTTTCTGTAATATTATTACTAAAATTTCTTGGGAGTTTTAGCCAGACATGTTAAGTTTTGAAAATGACAATCAGGGAGATTTGTGCACGCGCGGATAATATAGCAAGACCTCTGTTCTGAGAACAGCAATAAGTTACTCCCCCTCCCCACCCCCCCCCCCCCCCCCCACACACACAAACACTGTTTCAATCAATTTACCCCCAACTTTCACCACTCTCCATGCAAACATATTTGAAACGAACACATCAATAGCTCCCTCCCACTTTTTCCCAGATAAGGTATTCTGACAACTACCCCCCCAGGCTCCCCCCCCCCCCCCACCCCCCCGCAAAAACGTCCCCTTCCAATGGTCATTTTGGTCTTGGGTCGATTCAGTCTCGATGTTTTCCCCAAGATTCGTCTTCGGTTTCAAATATTTTTGAGGCCGAAACATCCAGAGGACGAAACGACCCGGGCCGAAAGCTGTTCTGGTAAACCGTAAAGGGCCGAAACATCCCGCGAATGTTTTGACAAACACTTGAGGCCATTTTGATCAATGCTTGAGATGTTCTGACCAAGACTTAGGGATATTTGACCGATGCTTGGGCCGTTTTGGAGAGCCAGTCTCTGAGACTAAAATGAATATGGTTTCAAAACGGTAATCAGCTGTTGTTCGTGCACATGCGGCTATGTTTATGTTATCAAAACTGGAGTAAAGTCGCTTAAGAACTAAGAAAAAATATGTTGTTGTTTTTGTCGTGAAAACATTGCACCAAGCTACTTTTTCTGTTTTCAATCACCATTTAATGACAGAATAATATTAAATGGTCCATTCTTGCATTACATTACTTTAATTGAACATGATTTGGAACAACAGGAACAATTAAAGAAGGAGACCGATTTTGTGATTGTGAAGCTTCAAAATTAAATGTCCGGGTCACTGGGTTGGTCTCATGGATTACCTTTTGCAAACGTGAAGTAAACTGTAAACATGGTTGGTTTTGACAGGGAACGTAATCAAGCTCCCTGGTTTTGATGTGAAATTGTTTAATAAATACTGAATGCGGGAGATTTAAGGGTCAAACCGTGAGTGTGGGAGTTCGTGGCCCAATCCGGGAGTCTCACGGTGAATCCATGAGACTTAACATGTCTGGTTTTAGCTGGGTAACAGAATGAATTCTGTTCTTTTTCCCATGTTTACGTCCTCACCCATGGGTGTTTAGGCGTAGTGTTCTGCATCTACCATCTGATGTTCTGCAGTTTCTTCCCTGGAAGTCTCTGTTTTGCCTCAGATAGTGTATTTTTGGTAACTGATTTCGGGCCATGGTCATCAGTGCCTGGAGTCATGTTTCTGGTGTTTTTACACTTCTTGTTTACATTGACAACAGTCTCTGTGGATGGGGATTTCTTGTCTTTGTGTTAGTTTAATCACAACAAGATACATTATTATTATTCGTAAGTGTTGCATTAATTTTTTAAAATATTTTTAAAATTTTTATCCACACTTAGGCTTGGGTTCCATTGGGGCTCAACGTTACTTTTCAGAAACTTGGGCTTTTCTGAAAAAATATTTTTTCAAAAATTTTTTTGATTTCAATTATTTTTTCTATGTTAATGGATCATGTTATTATGTATCTTTGTTTTCAGGGGTTGGTGCGAGTACTAGGACTTTTTGTAATTCTTTTCACAATGAAAGGATATTGTTCAATTGTAATAAGAGGAAATCTTCCTCTGACTTTCATAATCATTGTATTAATTGTAGTCAGTGTACTCACACTAACTCCTGTTCAGTATGTGTCATTGGGATGACAAACATGGGAAGCGTGTGTCACGGTATATTAGCGGGGAAATGGCCATGCCGGTCCTTTCTCCGCAGGGTCACTCTAGTTTATCAATCTCTATTTCAGACGAACAAGAACAGGGTGATGTATCCGTGATGTCTTCCAAAAGTGTGCCTCCATCGTCACAATTAAATGAAGAGCTAGTGGCAAAGTGCTCATGGAAATACGTCAGTTGCCTAAGAGGTCCTTAGTAGGATCGACGGCCTTTGACGTCCGCTAGCTCGCCCGGTGTAGCGTCCATTCATCGAATGGTTCGGCAGCCGGGTTTGTCCGTTGCGGTCCAGGAAGGAGATTTGGGTGATGCGAGCACTATAATTAGACAAAGTGCACACCCAGTGACGACGGATCAGAGGAGAGATCGGAGGAAGCCTATTAGTCCGGTTCCTAGATCGTCCAGGTCCATCCGGGCTGTGAGCGAGAGAGGTCCCTCTCTCGTACAACAACATCTGGGACCAGATGTTGTGGTACAAAACGTTTCGCATTCGGAGCATACGTCCGCCGCTCGGGACGCTCCGTTATATAGACAGTCTGAGAGACTGTCGATAAGGCTTCCTCATCCTCACGGCAGCGCACATGACCACACCTTGGCTACGTGACCACGGATATCCAGCCAGCTTCGCCAATCAGGGATTCCACGGCGAACAGGTCACGCCATCCGGTAGCCAAGGGACACGAGGCCTGTAGACTCCGGACACTCGCATAATAGAAGTATGCACGGGTCAATGTACACGGAGCTTCCAGCGGCAAAGCAACGTAAGACCGCCTCTCCACAGGCCTCGGTGACGGACGTGCTATCCAAAATAGCACAACTTATCGCAGCATCCCAGTAAACAACAGAATTTCTGTCGGATCAGGAACAATCCGACGACGCTGGGTCGGTACGCTCCGCTGAAGCATCAGGTACGGGCGACCGAGCTCTTCATAGGGTCCGACAGGATGGCGAAAGGGATTCGGAGGATTTTGAACTTTCCCTTTCGGAATAACAGAAGCTGCCATAGATTTCTTCCGGTATTATCTTCCCGAGATTGTTCCGTCGGACTAGAATGCTGCGATGCGGGATAAGAAACTAATAGCGTCATTGGACACAGAATTTTTTTTTTTTTTTGATCGGTTCAGGGACATCGTCCCTGAGTTGCCGACACAGTCCAATAATGTCACAAGAACATTCGAATTATTGAACGACGCTATATATAAGCTTGCTACCAAAACAAGCAAGTCTGGTTTCTTGTCCGCAAATGCTCTAAATCTGCCTTTCATCAATTCAAGGAATAAATTTGTAACGGCAGGACAGGGCATACCGAGAGTTCCTCTGCGTCTAGACGACGAGACTGAAGACTTGTAATTGTCTATATCGCTGTCTATGTCAATTCCAACCACGACGTTGGAAACGACAATAATGTCTAACAGACTTAACTTACGGTAGACGCTTTATCATACGCAGACCACCTTACTAAGGCGTTATCATTACGTCTTCAAGGGAAAGAATTCCAGGATATGATCCTCAATGAGATTTCTTTCAAGGGCAGTAGCTTTTCCACGTATAACTCCGCCCTTCAATGGCAAACCTGGAGTTGGTTAGACGTGACGCAGCCCTAGCTACATCCACGCGCGTGGATAGTAAGGTGAAGAACTCTCTCAGAGTCACTTCGGTCTCGGAGAAGCTTCTCTTCTACGGCAAATTTTCGGCAATTTATGAATTGCTCGATATAGACGTTCTCTTGTCAATCAAGTGTAACAAGAGATTCAGATTTGGGCAAACATTCAGTGGTTGACTCCACTGCAGTTGCCGGATCCGAGTTTTACGATTATGATGGATGCCAGTCAAACAGGTTGGGGTACAACATTGATCCCAACGGATTCGAAGTGCCAGGGTCTTTGGGTTCCGCAGTTTCTAGGCAAGCACATAAACATCCAAGAAATGATGTCAATTTGGCTTGCACTACGTCATTGGATGAACATTATTCAGAAAGCGCATGTCCAAATCCTGTCCGACAATACGACAGTAGTTGCGTATATCCGGAACCAGGGAGGCACTCATTCCATTCCGTTATTCAATTTAACGGAAAGAATCCTTCTGTTTGTTCTAGAACACCAAGTTCTGCTTTCGGTCCGTCATATTCCGGGTCATCTGAATGTATTAGTAGACTCCCTTTCACGGAAGGGTCGCTTGTTGCCGTCAGAATGGACTCTCAACAAACAGGTATTCAATCAGATTTGCTACCAATGGGAGCGGCCAATGATAGACTTATTTGTGACACAACTCAACAATCAATTGCAGACGTATGTGTCACCATGTCTGGATCCCCGAGCTTATGCAGTAGAAGCTCTATCGATCTCGTGGGACGGAAGGATAGGATATGCGTATCCTCCAGCGCCGTTGATTCAGCAAATATTGCTCAAGATAAACAATCTCAATACAATTCTGTTGGTAGCATCTCTGTCTCCACAGAGACCGTGGATTAATCTACTCAGGTGTCTGCTGTGGGACTTACCGCGAAAACTTCCTCCACGAGAGGATCTTCTTTCGCTGGGGAAATCGTGTCAACTTCATCACAACCCGCAAGGTCTCAACCTTCACGTATTCCGTTGTGCGGTCCTTCTTGCACGGCAAGCATTGTACAGGACGAGCAGTGGACGTGATTTCTAACTGTAGGAGGACCTCCTCTTCTCTATACTATGCGGTTAAGTGGAAGGTCTTTCGTCATGGGTGTAGGGATCATTTTGTTGATATTTTTGATCCCTCCATACCAGACATTGCAAACTTTCTAGTATACTTGTTTGACGAGATCAACTGCAGCCTGTTACTATTAAAGGTTATAGGTCTATGTTATCTGATACCTATGCACACCATGATAGTTTACAATTGAATCTAATGTCTCTTTATCTAAATTAGTTAGAAACTCTTCGATAAATAGACCTAGAACCCTTAGATTAATTCCTAAATGAATTTAGCTTGGGTTCTTCTTAAACTAAAAGAAAACCATTTGAGCCTCTTGAGTCAGTAGATTTCAAATTCTGGTCTTATAAGACAGCATTTCTCTTAGCTTTCTCTTCTGCTTGAAGAGTCATTGAGCTTCATGCACTATCGGTGGACGATTCTCACTATCGTAGTGACGGGAACACTATTACCTTTACTACTAATGTTGGATTTTTGGCTAAGAATCAGGCTCCTAATAATATCCGGAACCTATTGTTATTAAGGCCCTTCCGTCTTCAGACGGGCACAGGCCTTTACTCTGTTCGGTTAGAGCTTTATGTATTTATAAACAAGATCTCAGTTTATCAGAAAGGGACGTAAAAGCTTCTTTCTGTCTCTTATGCCTAATAGAAAGGACATTATGGTCCATTCTATGGCTAGATGGATTCAGTTAACTATCCGTACTGCTTATGATAATCTATCTTCAACTCAGCAGTCTGTGCGTAAGATTTCGGCTCATTAAGTAATAGCTCTTTCTACATCTTAGGCTTATGCAAATAGTGTTGCTATTACAGATTTAATGAAGGCTGCATATTGGTCTCAGCCATCCACAATCACGAATTTTTATCTCAGAAATATTGAGTCCATTTCTGGAGACCTGCTTTGTTTAGGTCCATTATCTGCTGCTCAGAATGTCGTTCACTAAACAGTTGCAACTATAGTTATGCAGGCTTTCTGTTCAGGCAGTGACTCCGTCCTGCTGCTCTCTTCGCTCTGGGCTATTTGGCCCAGGGCAAGGGGAAGGGGGGGGGGGGGGGTTCCCTTGGGTCACCTGTTTTATAGTGAAAACAAGGGGATACCTCCTCCGGAGTCAGTAATTCTGAGTTGTTACCGGGATGGTTTTAAAGTGAAAAGTTAATGTTTTAAAAAAAAAATTCATTCATGTCATATTTTTAGCTCACCTGAGCGAAGCTCAAGGGGAGCTTAACTAATCACTTTCTGTCCGTCGTCCGTCGTCCGTCGTCCGTCGTCCGGCGTCCGTCGTCCGTCGTCCGTCGTCCGTCGTCGTCCGTCCGGCGTTAACTTTACATTATCGACTTCTCCTCCTAAACCACTAGCCCAATTTTATTCAAATGTTGGCTAAATGTTTATTACCTAATGCCAATTCAGATTTGTTCAAATGAAGTTGCCCCTCCTCCTGGGTGGTGCCACACCCCCAAGGGGCACCAAAATCTTTGTAAATCTTCTTCTCATGAACCAGCAGTAGCAGAGACTTGATATTTGGTGTGCAGCTTCCTTTTGAGGTGTAGACTCAGATTTGTTCAAGAGAAGTTTGTGGGGCTATACTTGACGTTGTTATGAGAGGGGCAAAATTTTTTGCCCCGCCCAAAATTTCTATTTTCCAAACCGAGAGGCTGATTTGAACCAAATTTTATGTGAGGGCTTATTGGGTCATGAGTACTTGATTTATGCAAAAAAAAATTTTCCCGCAGCCCCGTGGGAACCGCAGGAGCTAAAAATAGAAAAAATTTAAAACGCCCATATCTCCAAAACTGCACGGCACTGAGAATTTTTATTTGGTGTGCAGCTTCCTTAGGACCAACAGAAAGGATTGGTAAAAAAAAATTGCCATCGGTTTTATCATAGGGTACAGTTTCGGGACTTTGAAAAAGTGCTGAGTCAGCACTTTTTAACACTGTAGGCAATGGGAAAAACATTAAAAAATCTTCTTCTCCAGATCCAGCAGGCAGAATCTTTTCATATTTGGTATGCAACATTGTAGGGTGGATCTGATTCAAGTTTGTTCAAATCGGCCCCCTGGGTTCATATTTGGGCTCAGTATAGGAGCCCGATTTCGAACTTAGTGCATTTCAGGCAAATTTCTTAAAAAATCTTCTTCTCCAGATCCAGCAGGCAGAATCTTTTGATATTTGGTATGCAACATTGTGGGGTGGATCTGATTCAAGTTTGTTCAAATCGGCCCCCTGGGTTTATATTTGGGTTCAGTATAGGAGCCCAAATTTGAACTTACTGCATTTCAGGCAAATTTCTTTGAAAATCTTCTTCTCCAGATCCAGCAGGCAGAATCTTTTGATATTTGGTATGCAACATTGTAGGGTGGATCTGATTCAAGTTTGTTCAAATCGGCTCCCTAGATTCATATTTGGGCTCACTATAGGAGCTTGAATTCGAATTTAGTGCATTTCAGGCAAATTTCTTCAAAAATCTTCTTCTCCAGATCCAGCAGGCAGAATCTTTTGATGTATGGTATGCAATGTTGCGGGGTAGATCTGATTCAAGTTTGTTCAAATCGGCCCCCTGGATACATATTTGGGCTTACTATAGAAGCCCGAATTCGAACTTAGTGCATTTCAGGCAAATTTCTTAAAAAATCTTCTTCTCCAGATCCAGCAGGCAGAATGTTTTCATATTTGGTAAGCAACATTGTGGGGTGGATCTGATTCAAGATTGTTCAAATCGGCCCCCTGGGTTAATATTTGGGCTCAGTATAGGAGCCCGATTTCGAACTTAGTGCATTTCAGGCAAATTTCTTAAAAAATCTTCTTCTCCAGATCCAGCAGGCAGAATCTTTTGATATTTGGTATGTAACATTGTAGGGTGGATCTGATTCAAGTTTGTTCAAATCGGCCCCCTGGGTTCATATTTGGGCTCAGTATAGGAGCCCGATTTCGAACTTAGTGCATTTAGGCAAATTTCTTAAAAAATCTTCTTCTCCAGATCCAGAAGGCAGAATCTTTTGATATTTGGTATGCAACATTGTGGGGTGGATCTGATTCAAGTTTGTTCAAATCTGCTTCCTAGATTCATATTTGGGCTCACTATAGAAGCTCGAATTTGAACTTAGTGCATTTCATGCAAATTTCTTAAAAAATCTTCTTCTCCAGATCCAGCAGGCAGAATCTTTTCATATTTGGTAAGCAACATTGTAGGGTGGATCTGATTCAAGTTTGTTCAAATCGGCCCCCTGGGTTTATATTTGGGCTCAGTATAGGAGCCCAAATTTGAACTTAGTGCATTTCAAGCAAATTTATTAAAAAATCTTCTTCTCCAGATCCAGCAGGCAGAATCTTTTGATATTTGGTATGCAACATTGTGGGGTGGATCTGATTCAAGTTTGTTCAAATCGGCCCCCTGGATTCATATTTGGGCTCACTATAGAAGCTCGAATTCAAACTTAGTGCATTTCGGGCAAATTTCTTCAAAAATCTTCTTCTCCAGATCCAGCAGGCAGAATCTTTTGATATTTGGTATGCAACATTGCGGGGTGGATCTGATTCAAGTTTGTTCAAATCGGCCCCCTGGATTCATATTTGGGCTTAATATAGAAGCCCGAATTCGCACTTAGTGCATTTCAGGCAAATTTCTTCAAAAATCTTCTTCTCCAGATCCAGCAGGCAGAATCTTTTGATATTTGGTATGCAACATTGCGGGGTGGATCTGATTCAAGTTTGTTCAAATCGGCCCCCTGGATTCATATTTGGGCTTAATATAGAAGCCCGAATTCGCACTTAGTGCATTTCGGGCAAATTTATTAAAAAATCTTCTTCTCCAGATCCAGCAGGCAGAATCTTTTGATATTTGGTATGCAACATTGTGGGGTGGATCTGATTCAAGTTTGTTCAAATCGGCTTCCTAGTTTCATATTTGGGCTCACTATAGAAGCTCGAATTCGAACTTAGTGCATTTCAGGCAAATTTCTTAAAAAATCTTCTTCTCCAGATCCAGCTTCAGAATCTTTTCATATTTGGTAAGCAACATTGTGGGGTGGATCTGATTCAAGTTTGTTCAAATCGGCCCCCTGGGTTTATATTTGGGCTCCGTATAGGAGCCCAAATTTTAACTTAGTGCGTTTCAGGCATATTTCTTAAAAAATCTTCTTCTCCAGATCCAGCAGGCAGAATCTTTTGATATTTGGTATGCAACATTGTAGGGTGGATCTGATTGTGATTCATGAACGTATTTATTTGTAAAGTTGATAGAATCTTAGACAAAATTTGCAGAAAAGATCTACTATAGAAGGGGTGGTATCCAGGGTGAACCGTTTACCCAAATCTAGCAGTACTAATGCATTATTCACACAAATCTTCGTTCAAATTTTATGACCCCTCATTGGAACACACGCATTCAGCTCATTCCAACAAAGGTCATATGCCATGTTTTCGAGACAAAGGAATAAAAATTTTAGTTATTCATGAAATTTTTAGGCAACTGTTGTCTGTTATTCACATTGCTTCATGAAATTTCAGTACTTTTAGAAGTTACCTCAGTAATCAAGGGTTAATTCCCCTTAATTAAATGTCGCCTCTAAAAAACAACCACTTTGCATATCTTACCTTTTTACCAGCATAACTGCCAAAACTTGTCAGCATTCTTCGCAAAAATCGCTATTCAAATTTTAATTTTTGTCTCTTAAACATACATGTACTTATCGCTTGTAAATACCCCATTGGAATGAGCTTTTTGAGCTCATTCCAATGAGAGGTCGCACACCATGCTTTTTGAGTCAAAAAAGCAATTTTTTTAGTTATTCCAGAATTTCGTACGTAAAACACAGCTTTATGACTTCACATTAAAATGAGCTCTCTAAGCTTGTTCCAATCAACATTCACGCACTATGTCTTTCACACAAAAAATAAAATTTTCCATTTCTTCAGGAATTTTGTTTGCAAGAACACTCTTACCCCCCCCCCCCCCCCCACAAACACACACACACAAACACACACACACACACACAAACACAGACACACACACCTAAAAGTTCGTCAGCAAAAAAACAGTTACTTCAATTTTTAAATGCATTATAGGAACAACTTGCCTAATCAAATTTAAATACTTTTGCATCATTCTGCATCTAGAACAAACCATTTACCATATCTTTACGCAAAATTCTCCAGCATCATTCACAAAAAACACCATTATTTATATATTCACATTTCTGTCTCAAAAATATACCTGATCTTCCCATACCCCTATTGGAATAAGCTGTTTGAGCTTGTTCCAATGATGATAAAAAAAAATAAAATTTGTGAAAATTTTTGTTTTCTTGCATGCAAATATATACATGTAGCACATGGAAGATATCCACAGTTGGGGAGAGATGTCCAAGGCTATCTCTTCACATTCCTTGTTTGTGCTTCATGCTAAACCAGTTTGTCTGCAGAGATAAATTTGCTTTATTAAAAATCATTGGAGATTGGCCACACACCAATGATTTTAAATAAAACTAATTTTAGGTAACAAATGTTGAACTTCAAACAAAATCTATCACTCAACCAGTTAATGTTGATGAGGCATGACATGGTGAAGGTGACCTAAAATACTTCTTAGAGTCACTTTGTCAGGTGAGCGATTAAGGCCACGTGGGGCCTCTTGTTAAAGTGTGGCATTGGTATTTGTCACGTGTCAAACGGGCGTTAATATACAATCCTCGGACACTTTTAAAAGAGTATGAAGAGTCTCAATTCTCTGGACTAACTTTATTTATTGACTTACTTTAAAAATAATTAGTATAAGGATTATACTGGATGTTAATAGAGAACATGAATGTTATGATGCTCAATTATGGAGGGTGTTGTGTCTTTCTAATTTATCATAAATAAGAAAGATACATGTAAAGCCTAATACTCCTTTTCTCCTCGAGGGGATGACTCTATTTTATATAGTTGAGCTTATTGGATTTTCCTCTATGTCCTAGGCCCTCCAGCCTTTTTACTATTCAGCTAAGTCTGGGTCATTGGTACAGTATAAAAATGTTAAAAAATTTATAGTAATTTATATATTTTTTATACTTACCAATGACCCAGACGGGGATGGCCCTCCCAGGAGTTGGGAACTCATACCTCCCCGCTGAGTACATAGCGCTGACCAGGCACTGTTTGTAAGAATGATAAATGGTGCCAATTTCGGGACCTCCTTGACACTGCGCATGCGCAGTAGAGGCGAAGTATGGAGGGCCATTCAGGACATGATTTCTTTGGTTTTAGATGCAAATTTTGGGGATTGGGGGGCAAAATTTGTGTTTGGCCCTAGATTTTTAAGAGTTAGCACCAGCTATGTCTGGGTCATTGGTAAGTATAAAAAATGTATAAATTACTATAAATTTTTTAACTTTTGGATTTTGATGCAAATTTTGGGGATGGGGTTGGGGGGGGGGCAAAATTTGTGTTTGGCCCTAGAATTTAAGAGTTAGCACCAGCTAAGTATGGGTCATTGGTAAGTATAAAAATATATAAATTACTATAAATTTAACTTTCTGCAGCAAATTGAACGTTTACAAAATAATTATAATAAAGATACTGCATCATTCTTTATTACAAACATTTGCTAATAAATATGTAATAAAAAAAGGTAAAATTTTGAAGTCTCACGATTTCAAACTAATTTGGAAGACACTGCAAGCCAATAAAAACTTACGAGAAGGGGGTTTAATTTCAGTGAGGGATTGCTATAGAACCCAAACCTTTTTTTGGCCTTAGTTAGCAAGCTGAAAATATTAATTGATGGACTTCCCATTTCCCTCCTCCCTTCCCTCCACCCAAGTACATTAAAAACAAACTCTGCTAATCCATGTCACTGAGATAACGTGGAAGAATATGTTCTATAGCATCAGTGTTGAATGAGTTCACTTTATATTTACTTTGTAATAACATTCAATTAGTAATAATACATTGTAATATCATTAGGTGGAAGTTTATTATTTATAAATAATTAGAGGTTGCAGTATGATGTGTCTGCAATGCAATGCAATAGGATGCTTTGGGAAGCAGCATCTGTATTAAATATTTAAAAAAATGGTTTACTGTAGTCTTAACATTTTCTTTTTATTCTTCATGCCTGTGTACTTTATAAACAAATATAATATTTTTATTTTTCATTTATTTTTGACATAGCTTGTATTGAGATCCTCTGGTACAAACATTTGTATCAGGATCTGATATTGTCAAGGCCTTGTAAAATGCCATTTTCTTGCCTCTCGGGCCTTTATATTATTCTTATTGTTGCAAAAGAGGAAAGTTATCTGATTTCCTTCCCCTCAATAAATATTTTTCTGGCAAAGTGACCATAGTCAGCAAGCCAGAAAATAAACAGTCTGTCATCTGCAAAATGAGGTCTCCAGAGGGTGAATTTAGTGATGTACCCTGCACAGCAAGGTAGCATCACTAAATTTACCCTCTGTGATCCTCAATCTGAATCAAGGTCTCAAACGAAAACAGAAAGAGGTACCCAGAGGATACTTTGGCCCACTGTATGAGATAGCATCAGCACATTCACCCTCTGGGGACCTCATTCTGCAAATGACAGATATCTTATTTTCAGGCTTCATAGTCAGCTGATTTGGTTGATGTTTCTCTGTATCTTTTATAGCACAGATTTGGTCATTTGAATATACTATTAACTAATTTGTATTTTAACCTTGGTGAAAACTTTTCATTTAACCCTTTACCCAATGCAGACGATATCAAAATGTTTTATTTTAAATATAATTTTTTTTTAATTTTCAAAAAATTTCAGCCAAATCAAATCATCTGACCCCTCATTGGAACAAGCTCGATGAACTCGTTCCAAAGAGGGGTCACATGATATGGTTTTGTTGAAATGTTTTGAAAAATAATTTTTTTTTCAGGTGCTGAATTATGCATATTATGCGGGCCGATTCGTTGGGTAAAGGGCTAACAGAACTGGATAGAAGAGTGCACAAAAACCACCAAATTATCTATCATGCTCTCGAATTTAAGGATATTGCTTCAAATCAGAGATTTTATTCACCACCATGAATTTGCTTGAATTCAAAATCCTGATAGTTGCATGACTTCTTTCTTGGAAACACAAATATGAATTATTTGGGGAGAAAATTATGTAAAACCACAATAAATACTTTTCATTCATTAACCCCCTGTAGACTGATATTGATAGCTATCAAAATTTCAAAAAGCAATTTTTTCTTATCATCTAACTAGGAATGTAACCAATTCAGTGTTAATTCCCAGTTGCATTGTGGGTAATATTTGCTACTTGAAACCTTGACACCAGTTTTCAGAGGGTTAAGTATCAGTTTGCATTGTTATCCCAGAAGTTTTAAGTTAGTGTAGCCTGACCGGTTTCATTTTTATTACATGCCTGTTCTATGTAATCTCCATCTGCAGCAACACTAAACCATGCGGAAAATAAAAATAAAAAATCTGCTCCGCACAGATGTGCAGAATGTAAATTGTTGACAGACTATTTTTAAATATAAGCAAAATTTCACTGGAATTTTCGACAAATCGTGCAACACAATTACAGTTTGAATTGCTAGCGATAGCTGAAAATTGTCCTGAGTTCCAATGTGTTCTATGTGCCAGTAGGCACACAGAACACATTGGAACTCGGGGGACAAAATAAAAACACAGGTTCCCCTTGCAAATTGGGTTGGCGATAAAATGTATTCTTTTTGTTGATAGTTGTCAAATGAACTGCTGAGTGTTCTTCTAATAATTGGTTTTATAGACATGAAGGCATGTAGTAAACACAGAACGACAGTGTGTGAATAAGTTAATCGATATGGTACTTGTGCAAACGCGGAAAGATAAAACACGAGGCTTGCAGCCTCTTTTTCTATCCATTCGTGCTGGCACCCATGTCATATCGATTAACCCATTCACATGCTTATCATTCTGTGTATGTATGTGAACTTTATCTTAGGCACAGGAAACTACTCTGAGGGTAATTGATTACCCCTCTGCACTCTGATGTGGAAATATTAGAATATTTCGACCTGCAATTTCTTTCCATAATGCAGCTAGAAATTTAACCAATTCAGTATTTCTTTAGCTCTGTCATATGAGCCTGAATTGTTTAAATCCCTCATTGCATTATGGGAAAAAATTGCCACTTGAAATTTCATTATTTTGACATCAGTGTGCTTAGAGTAAACCTTAAAGTTATTTATATTTTTTGCATCATGAACTTTATATGAGTTGTGGATACTAAAGTCAACTGATACAATGAATTGTTTTAACAGATGTAATGTTATGATCTATTTTGAATGCTGATAGATTAGTGTACTTTGACATTTGCTGTTGAAAGCTGGCTATTTGAGTGGATTTCAATGGCAAGTCATAGGCAATATTTTGAAAGCAAAAAATGAAAAAAGGTTGTATAGGAGAAAATATTGTCATCTTGTTGGTCATGTTTGGTAAAGGGTTAAAATTACTGCATTTTACCAACAAAATTAAGATAAATGTATTATTAATGACACTCACTTAATGGTACACCAGTTGATTGTGTAACTCTTTTAATTGCCTGTAATTATCAAACACCAAACCGTTTATCAACACAAAATTTGACCTGTTAATTGCAAATGGAGTATAGAGTAATGTCTGTTAATTGAATAAAAAAGGAAGCAATGCAACAAAACATTTAGACAGATTACCACCAAATTCTCTGTTTTGCAGCCATTTTAACTTTAGTACTTGCACAGATAAAATTCTCTGTTTATCACCAAATTGAGAGAATTTATTTATTTGTTTATTTATTTGTTTATTTATTTATTGCGGTTTAACAACACTTTTGACAGCCAAGGTCACCTCGTGTCGGACTGTTTTATGGGTGGAGGAAGCCGGAGTACCCGGAGAGAACCACTGAGCAATGGCAAGCAACTGTCAGACTCCCCAACATACTAACTCCACACAAGCAGGGTTAGCATTGGTTGAAGACAAGTGCACCATCGATGTGCAGTTCGCCTTAGTACACAATGCCCCCGTGCCCCTACGTTTGCAATTGGGATGAAGTGTCTTGCCCAAAGACACAAAGTGGTTGCTGCAGGTGGGATTCGAACTGAGGACCTCTCGGCTTGCTGCCTACATCTCTACCTACTGAGCCACCACACTCCTAATTGAGAGAATCGTTCAAATGATTAATTTCACACTGATGTTAAAATATCAATATTTCAAGCAGAAAATGTTTTCCTCAATGCAACTATGAATTTAGTCATTTCAGTATTGTTTGTCACAGCTCATTGTGCTCTGTCAAACAAGATTGAATTTCTCAAATTCCAATTTGCATTATGGGAAAAAATTGTACCGTGAAATTTTTTATATACTCTCCCAAAAAAGAAAATGTGCATGCTAAAAAATAACACTAAAAAAAAAGATATATATCATTTTCATTCATGGAAATTTTATTCAATCACAGATGAATCAATTTGTGATCAACACGAGAAATTTCATTACGCTACGACGAATACTCTTGGTGCCATGGAGAGTCAAAGACACTAAGGGTCAAACACAAAAGTCAAACACTCAGTATCTGGTATGACCTCCATCTGCATCGACTACTGCTGTGCATCTACACCTCATGGAAGCGAACAAGTTAGCATGGAAGTGTTGTGGGATGTTGTTCCATATTCTGATAAGCTGTCTTTGGAGTTCCACAAGCATTGACGGTGCATGGGGAAGCCGGCATAGCTGACGCTTCATTTCGTCCCATTCGTGCTCAATGGGTGAGATATCGGGTGAATTTGCGGGCCAGGGAAGAACATCCGCTTGCTGTTGCTGCAGATACTGTTGAACAACATGAGCTGCGTGGGGTCGGGAGTTGCCCTGCTGTAGAATGACGCCGGGGCCATGACGTTGCAGAAATGGGACAACAACAGGTGTAAGCACTTCATCACGATATCTGGCTGCATTGAGATTGCCATCAATAATGACCAGCTCAGTTCTGTTACGGGCATTGATGCCACCCCACACCATGAGAGACCCTCCCCCATAACGGTTTCGCTCCACGACACATGGATCTGCGTAGCGTTCGTTTCGACGTCTGTACACTCTCTGGCGGCCATCTGATGATGAAAGATGGAAACGACATTCATCTGTGAATAAAACACGTCGCCACCAGTGTAAGGGATGCCTGAGATGTTGTCTACACCACTGCAGTCGAGTACGACGATGACGTAACGTCAAAATCAGACGAATTGCAGGTCTTCGAGGACGTAAGCCGTATTCTCTCAGCTGGTTGATTACTGTTTGAGGATGTATCTGTCTCAGGTTAGGGATGTTCCTGGCTGTCGTCGTTGCCATTTGTTGCCGGTTCCGGAGATGGATGACACAGATATACCGATCTTGTGAGGGGTGGTAACTCAGGGTCTCCCAGAGCGGGGTCGGTCTCGAACGTCATCATGTTGTGCATGTCGATGGACTAGCCTGTCTACAGTGTTCAAATGCTGGGCAACCTCTCTGTGTGTTCTGCCAACTCTAATCATACCCAGGGCAAGGAGACGTTGATTCATTGTCAATCTTGGCATGCTAATGTGGAGTCGTTTTACAGCAGCGCAAGTTTGAATGTGAACGATAGGAAGGCCTTACTTTAGTGTTTAAATACCCAAGGATTCACACCGCTGCATGAATTTTCAGACTCTCCACGTGCAAAACATGCCTTTTCACAAACGTGCAGCACGTCATTTAACGTTAATGCAATTTTAATGGGGAGAGCTGTTTTTGTGTTCAATGTAACTTATTCATGAACAGGTTAACACTCTTTACACCTACGAAATTATTTTTTTGGAGTTTGATCAATTTCTGCAATGCACACTTTCTTTTTTGGGCGAGTATACTTTGACATCAGTATGCAGAGGGTTCATTGAATATTCCTGTTAACTGATGGAAAGGCTATTTTAGCTTGTTGCAAACTGATGTTGGAAAATCAGTTGGTTCAATTTCTAGTTTATAGGAACAATTGGCTGCTTGAAAGTTTGGTATTTTAACATCAGTGTGCAGTGGACTAAGTGGGTTACATTGTATTACCATCGTGTGTTTGTAAAGAGTCATGCTCCATTTTTTGAGAATATCATGACTATCCTTCATATATTTCAGCTTGTCATTATAAACATGAGTTTGACACTAATATGAATTGTGAACATACCCAGAATGATAATGATCTAGAAGTGCAATAATTTTCTTGTACTGACCCTTTTTGGTCAATTTACAAAACTTATCCATTAATTTATTTAGGTCTGGATCTCACATGGGTGGTCTAGACCTATTTGACTGGATGAATCTCATAAATTTGGGTACTCATTGGAGATCCTCTCTCCATGTGCCTGGCTGTGTAATTTGAACTGAAATTAGTGTGAGGCAATCATGGTGATAGGAGAGGAGCTGCAACTTCAAACTTACTTTTGCTTCATATTTTTGTAGAATTTATAACATTAGTAATTATTTGCACCTACTAATGTATTTTGAGATAGATGTGATGTCGTAGAGTCATGGTGAGCTGCTGAATGACATCTAAATTAAAGTTGGAGGAATTGATGTGTTCTTTGATTTTCATTGCTTGGTTTCAAAAAAAGTTATTTATTCAGCTGTTTTGGTGACATTATATTTTCTGGAGTAGGAACACAGTGACCAGTGGCAGAGTCAAGAATCGGCACACAAACCCTCTAAAACTACTCAGATTTTCTAACCAGTGCATGCATTGGGTGTAATCAAGTATTTTGATGATGCTTTCTCCAGTAAACTGCATAATTACATTATAATCTTGGCATTTGTTTTAATGAATTTTTAGACATATTAACAATAAATGCCTTTAACATAACATGCAATACAATGATCATAAATGCACCAGAGAGATCCTTGTTAACCCTTTACCTAACGAATCAACCGCATTCACCCACATAATGTACAATGGACAAAGTCAAGCTGAGATAATCTCATCACTCTCCGTCCGTCCATCGTCTGTCGTCCGTCGTCTGTCAACACCATGTTTTGGTCTTCTCCTCCAAAGCCACCGGGCCAATTCAAGTGAAAGTTTGTGTGAGTGATGGTCCCAAAGGGTCATTTCATTTTTGTTCAACTCAACATGCCCAGCCCCATAGAGAGAGAGTGGGGGAAATGCTCCAAAATATTTTTAAAATCTTCTTCTCAAGAGCCACTGTGTACAATGACTTGATATTTGCTATGGAGCTTCCATATGAGGTGTAGAATCAAGTTTGTTCAAACGAAGTTCGTGAAGTAATATTTGTAATAGGAGGGGTAAGATTTTTGGCCCCACCCAAAATTTCTATTTTCTAAACCGATGGTCTGGTATGAACCAAATTTGGTTTGTGGTATCATTGGGTCATAAGTACTTGACCCATGCAAAAAAAAAAAAATTCCTGCATTCCCATGGGAACCCTGGGAGCTAAAAATAGAAATATTTTCAAACTCCCATATTTCCAAAACCACACGGAACAGAGAGCTGTTATTTGGTATGAAGTATCCTTAGGACCAGTAGAACTGATTGGTAAAAAAAAATTGCCATCTGTAATGGGCATCGAAAAAATGCTGAGTCAGCATATTTGCAAAAATTTTTCAAAATCTTTTCTCCAGAACCAATGATCAGAATCTTTTGATATTTGGTATACAGCATTCATAGGGGGGTCAGATAAAATTTGTTGAAATAAAGCTCATTGGTTCATATTTGGACTCTCTACAGGAGCCCAAAGTTTTAACATAGGGTAATATGGGGAATATTCTTTAAAAATCTTCTTCTTCAGAACCACCAGTCAGAATCTTTTAATGTTTGGTATACATCATTGTTATAAGGGTCAGATTCAAGATTGTACAAACCAAGTCCCTAGGTTAATATTTGGGCCTCCTACGGAAGCCCAAATTTTATCTTTGTTCAATATGGAGGGTAATTTAAAAAATCTTCTTCTTCAGATCCACCAGTCAGAATGCTTTGATATTTGGTATGCGACATCTCTAAGGGGGTCAGATTCAAGTTTGTTCAATTCGAGTGCCTAGGTTAATATTTGGGCTCCATATGGGAACATGAAATTTAACTTAGTACAATATGAGGAAATTTCCCCGTGGGAACCCCGGGAAGTAAGCAGCACTTGTTTACTGTGGTAAACCAGTTCCGCTTTACTAGTAAAATAGGACCCAGTCACCAATGCTTGGGGTGAAAGTCCTCTAAAATGGGCAACATGTTGATAAACGATTGACTAAACTTGACTTCATCTCCATGTTGTGTCACGATTAGCCATGGTGCATAAATATGTGACGTTAACCACCAACAAACAAACAAACATATGAGGAAATTTCTTTAAAAATCTTCTTCTTCAGATCCACCAGTCGGAATGCTTTCATATTTGGTATACAACATCTCTAGGGGGGTCAGATTCCAGGTTGTTCAATTTTGAGTGCCTAGATTAATATTTGGGCTCCATATGGGAACATGAAATTTAACTTTGTACAATATGAGGGAATTTCTTTAAAAATCTTCTTCTTCAGATCCACTCATCAGAATGTTTTCACATTTGGTATACAACATCTCTAGGGGGGCCAGATTCAAGTTTGTTCAAATCGGATCCATAGGTTAATATTTGGGCTTGCTATGGTAGCCCAAATTTGAACTTAGTGCAATTCGAAGAAATTTCTTTACAATTTCTCTTCTTCAGATCCAACAGTCAGAATGCTTTCATATTCGGTACACAATATCTCTAGGGAAGTCAGATTCAACTGTGTTCAAGTCAAGAGCCTGGGTTAATATTTGGGCTCTCTATGGAAGCCAGAATTGGCCATTTTGCTGAAGAATTAAAAAATTTTGTATTCAGTACCCTCTTGAGGTGTGTAACTAAGATTAATCCACATAGGTTGTATCAAGGGGCTTCATAGGGGAGCTCTACATTTTATTTTATGATCAACTGAAGAAAAGGCATGATGCCCAGATTATTTTTGTCACTCCTGAGGGACTCAAGGATTGACAGTGTAGCCTATGGAAATGGGTTGCTTAATGTAGATTCATTCTTGGACTCTGTTTAAATTGTGTTCTGTTCATGATGAGCGCTTCAGGCCCCGTGGGGCCTCTTGTTTTATATAAATTTCAATGAACCTGTATCATGTGACTCCCTCAATGGAATGAGCTCATCAGACTCATTCCAATGAGAGGTCACATGATATGATTTAGTTGAAAGTTTTTGAAAAGAAAATAATTAAAATAACAAGTTATGATGTATACTTTGGGTAAAGGGTAAAGAGTACCATTGTACATCACAATTGTCCCCAATTTTGTAGGTCAGTGCTCCAGAGTAATTGGGGACAGTATCATGGCATACTTTGAAACTTTTCTTTTGGGAGAGCACATAACTCTGTAGCTTCTGGGGGACTTTAGCAGCTGAGACGCCTTGTTGTGTGTTGGGCTCCCCTGCCCCTACTGATTACAATTTCTGGATCCGTCACATTCACCAAGGCAAATAGTGTGTAATAACACTCATGCTCCATAGCTCTTATAAATTTGTACACCTGTCTTGTTCATGATGGATATCACATAGTTCCTGAAGGATTATGACATTTGAAACAGCCTCCGTCAGCATGCATGCACCAAGAATTACTATATTGTACCAATGAGCACATCCTTGATAAATGATGCTGTGTTTGTTATCTGAAACAGTGCAACAAACAAAAGGTTGACTTATTGTTTTCACCTTTGTTTATTTCATGCAACATTGAGACATGTTTACTGAAATTTATCTTAAGATATTGTATGTTTGGAACACAGCTATGATAAACAGTGTTCTTTTCATTATCGCTTTTGATTCAAAGAATAATATGTTTCCACTTGTCATTAACCCATTGAACCCAAAAGGATGCTTTGAACCTAAAACGCTGCTTATGATATGACCTGAATTCATAAAGTAGATAGTTGCTCAGTGAATTTGTGTGATAGACCATAATTATATTGATTGGTCTCCTCCCAAGTAACGAATATTGACTCTACCAGTTGATGGCTCTGAACTCGAATGGAATATACCATCAGTGTCCAAAGGGTTAATCCATATACACTACAGCATGTTTACCAGAACTTTTCTTTTAGTGTCTGTTGGAATATTTAAATCTTCTGTCCATGATTTTCCACAGTACTTGCTGCCTCTACCAGTGTGCATAATAGTACGACATTACTTGTATAATCGATGCCAAGAACCAGTTTTGAATGAACAAAAGTGACTAATCAAATGGTATTTTTTTTTTTTTGTACAACAAACATTGGAGTAATGAATTTAAAAAGTTCAAATGCATTTTTTTCTAGCTCAAGAAAAAATTACACTCCTAGATTTTTCGTGTGTGTAAAAATTGAAGCAGGAGGGGGATTTTTCACATTGGAGTCTTTATCCCCAAATGTAGTGGGAATAACATTTCAGTGTGTCTTTGCTTTTATAGAGGAAATCTTGGTATGTGATATACTATTGGAATAGTCTCACTGATCACTTTCCACCAGTGTGTAACATAACAGGATATCATTCATCCAAATTGAAGAAACGAATTGGTATACTCTGTCTTTCATCACAGGCCTATGAGATCAAAGACTGCAGACCCTCAACATTTGGTAATGACAAAAATTGCAGACAAGATTTAGGCATCTCTACAAATGATACCAGAATCTGTAATCTGAAGCAGGAATGTATCTTCAAAAATGTGTTGTTCAAAGAGCAAAAAATATAGTTCATCTGCCTAAATTAACTGTTCTGTTTTACATAAGTCAAAGAAAATGACATGTATTTCCACTTTGTAGACAAATCTAAAGAAGAACTCTTCAACCTGGAATTTTGACCCACTGTGAGGATTATTGATTAAGTTGATCAAAACAAAAAATCATTTTCACTCTTTATCTGGAAAATAGCATGCACTGTCAGCAGCAAGAGGTGAATTAATTGTAGCATTATCAGCAAAAAAAAAATGCACATATGCCTTTAAGTAGTGATAGGAGCATAACCACCTGGTCATTTCAGTCTTGTGCACTCTCAAACTACTATCATTGTCTTCCTGGGTGTTCTTCTAACCACATTGGGAAGTTGTAGAAATGCCAGCAAATTTTGTATACTAAAATCCTAGAGGTTCTTCATCATGACAAACTGCCCAATTTTAGCAGGTCACAGTACAATAGACACTTAACCCTCTGCACACTGATGTTAAAATATCAACCTTTTCAGTTGCAAAGTTTCCCATTGTGCAACAGGGAATTTGACCAATTATATCTTCTTTGACAGGGCTCACTCAGCTCTGTCAAAGAAGATATAATTGATCAAATTCTTCATTTACCTGGGAAAAATGAAGTCATTGAAGAAAATTTTAAAATACAATCAGTGTGCTAGGAGTTAAAATAGTCAATTTTATTGACAAGAATAATTATTGGGTGACTTGCATGTGACACATTCAGAAAAGAACTTCATATTCCCTTGAGGGAACTCAATGGCTAAAAATAGAAAAGAATTTCAAATGCCTATCTTTCTAAGCTGATATGACAAATATGTTTTATATGACATCGAGTATCTATATGAGTGGGTGATTAATACTGAGTGTAAAAATACTATCTTTTTTAAAAATGATTCTTACGAGACTAAACAGATCCCTTTAGCATTTTCAATAAGTTAATGCGTTTGGTGGCTTTTTTCGCCATGTCGTTGGTGTGTTTGTTGAAGGACAGTTTTTGATCAATGGTGATGCCCAGGAATTTCGCCTCTTTGCATTCTGGGAGGGTGTTATCCATTAGTTTTAGGTCAAAATCACGTTTATTTGTCTTGCGAGTAAAGGTGATTCGTTGTGTTTTATTGACGTTTAACTTAATTCTCCATTTGGCACTTCATTGTTCTAGGTCATCGAGAGCACGTTGCAGGGGTTTTTGGAGCAGATTGGCCGTATTATTAGAGTCCCAGAGGCCCTTATCATCCACTGTGACCTGGTACCAACTTGTATTTTTATGCCATAATAGACCTGTCTTGAGAGACTGCCCCTTTGAAGACTGAAACCATGACAAAAACTTTTTACCTGTTCTGGAATTGGAAAATCCATTGTGGTTATACTAACATAATTAAAGGTATTAAAAGCTCTTAATTGGGATTCAATTGCTAACTCATTAAAGATTGAGATGTTTTTATATGACCCCTGTGAAATTATTAAGTTTATTGCTGAATAAACAATTTCATACATACCTGAAATGTGACAGATAGGAATAAAAATAAATTTGTGTTGAAAATCTTTTTGGAACAAATTGAAATGGACTGTTATAAAAATTATAAAAATAAATTAGTGTTGAAAATCTTCAATGAAGATTTTCAACACTAATTTATTTTTAGCTCAACTTTGACGAAGTCAAATTTGAGCTATTGTCATGGCCCGTCGTCCGTCGTCCGTCTGTCCGTCTGTCCGTCTGTCCGTCTGTCTGTCCGTACGTCAACAATTGGCTTTGGCTCGGGCTAGAGGTCGTATTTATGAACCGATCTTTACGAAACTTCTTGTGTACCTTTGTTATGACCCTGGGACGGGAACGAGTGTTTTTAGGTGTGGTCCGAAATTCAAGATGGCTGCCAGTGGCTATTTTGTACCGATGATGCAAAAATCAGTTTTTTGTACAGAACTTCTGTATGAAAGTTCTGATTTGAATAAAGTTTTGTATAAATGTTTAGTACCATGGGATACATCACATATAATACGGGTTTTTTTCTCGTGCGTAAATTATGCAAATTAGACTGACTTTGATTTATTTAGTGTTACTTTCAGAGCTGTAAGTGCCAAGCTGCTATGGCTCGGGCTAGAGGCCGTATTTATGAACCGATCTTTACGAAACTTCTTGGGTACCTTTGTTATGACCGTGGGATGAGAACGAGTGTTTTTGGGTGCGGTCAGAAATTCAAGATGGCTGCCAGCCACCATTTTGTACCGACGATGCAGAAATCTGTTTTTTGTACAGAACTTCCATATGAAAGCTCTGATTTGAATAATTTTTTGTATGAATGTTTAGTACCATGGGATACATCACATATAATACGGGTTTTTTTCTCGTACGTAAATTGTGCAAATTAGACTAATTTTGATGTTTTTTGGGGTTACTTTCAGCACTGCAAGTGCAAATGCCAATACGGCTCGGGCTAGAGGCCGTATTTATGAACCGATCTTTACGAAACTTCTTGGGTACCTTTGGTATCACCGTGGGACGAGAACGAGTGTTTTGGGGTCCGGTCCAAAATTCAAGATGGCCGATGGCAGCCATTTTGTACAAAATTAGGTGCAATCAGATTTTTGCACATAACTTCCATATGAAAGCCCTGATTTGAATAATTATTTTGTGTGAATGTTTAGTACCATGGGATGCATCACATATAATACGGGTTTTTTTCTCGAGCAGAAATTATGCAAATTAGATGAACTTTGATTTTTTCAGTGCGACTTACACACAGTAAGTACACATGTCAATACGGCTCAGACTAGAGTCTGTATTTATGAACTGATCTTCACGAAATGTCTTGGGTACCTTTATTATCACCTTGGGACGAGAACGAGTGTTTCGGGGTGCGGTCTAAAATTCAAGATAGCTGCCAGTGGCCATTTTGTACCGAAATTAGGTCTAATCAGTTTTTTGTCCACATCTTCTATACAGCTCAGACTAGAGGCCATATTTATGGACCAATCTTTACGAAACTTCTTGGGTACCTTTGTTATCACCGTGGGATGAGAGCGAGTGTTTTTGGGTGTGGTCCGAAATTCAAGATGGCCACCAGCAGCCATTTTGTACCAAAATTAGTGCAATCAGTCTTTTGTATAGAACTTCTGTATGAAAGTTCTGATTTGAATAAATTTTTGTATGAATGTTTAGTAACATGGAATACATCACATATTGTAAGGTGTTTTTTTTCATGCCGAAATTATGCAAATTAGATGAACTTTGATTTATTCAGTGCTATTTACACAATGTAAGCACACATGTCAATACGGCTCAGGGTAGAGGCTGTATTTATGAACCGATCTTCACAAAACTTCTTGGGTACCTTTGTTATCTCCTTGGGATGAGAATGAGTGTTTCTGGGTACGGTCCCAAATTCAAGATGGCTGCCAGTGGCCATTTTGTACCGAAATTAGGTCCATTCAGTTTTTTGTCACAAGTTCTATACAGCTCGTATTTATGAACTGATCTTCACAAAACTTCTTGAGTACTTTTGTTTTCACCTTGGGACAGGAACGAGTGTGTTTTGGGGTGCCTTTGTTATCACTGTGCTATGAGAACAAATATTTTGGGGTTCAGTCAGACCCACTCTGGGACTCAAAGATTTTTTCTAGTTCAGCATCTGACTGTCACCCACCTTTACAATACTTTACCTATACATTTGTTACAGGCAACGGTCAGTATTCATGTACAGACCGTTACAATACTTTATATGTACCTTTGTTATCAGGTCATTACCTAGATGTTTGTCATTGCTGTGTCACATACTATACATGTACATGTCTTTGTCTTGACAAGTTGAGCTACAGTGTCATTGACACTTTCATTATAATAAACAGTCCATTTCAATTTGTTACAAAAACTTAATAAAAAAGAACAACTACAAAGTAATTACAAAAATCTATTCTTCTCCATTTCTGAATTTTGTGGTTGGTTATTCACTGACTTGAGGAAACCTGAAACCTGTTATGAGAGACCACCTGTCTTGAGAGACCACTTTTCAATTTGTGTGGCCCAAAGGGCGGTCTCTCAAGACAGGTTCTACTGTAGTATAAATGATGTGGTAAAAAATCTTGGTTTTATTATGGCCTCATCTGCGGGAGTCCCTGATTTTAACAATATGGTTCTGACACACTATGACCCTAGCTGTTGAAGGTGTTATTAATCGCAAATAAGCAAACATTAACATTATGGTTAACGAGGAATAAAATCTCACATACCACCAGTCCAAATGCTTCCATGCTTGAGTTCTAACATCTGCGTAAGCATGATTTACAAGCTCCTTCAAATCAATCCCTCAGGGTCATATTTAGGGATGTTATGTGGTCTCATATTTTCACACTGTGGATAAAGAAAGAAAGCATTGTAAAAATCATCTTATCTAAAACAACTGCCCCAAATGCTTTAATGTTTGATATAACACCTTTATGAGAATGATTTACAAGTTTGTTCAAATCCTGCCCTAGCATCAAATCATGGCACTCCAGCTTTTAACACTACTGGTATTGGAGGAAAAAATCTTCTCTCAAACTAATGCTCCAAATGCATTCTTGGTTGATACATAACATCTCTGTAAGGAGGAGTCACATGTTTGTTCAAAACAATCCCCTGGAATGCCTTGGTGCCCTCAGATTTTAACACTGGGGGTATGGTCAGAACAATATAAATTAAATAAATATATTATTGTCTCCATCCAGACCCACTGTTCTACATGCTTCCATGTTTGATATTTAACATCTCTGTCAGGATGATTTACATGTTTCTTCAAATTGAGCTCCTGGCATCAAGTTAGAGGTGCCATAGGGTCTCAGGTTTTAATACAACGCTATGACTAATAGAAAGACCATCAAAATATCTTTTCTGAAACCACTGCCCCAAATACTTACACATGAAATGCATATAACCTTTGGGATGAATATTTTCAAATTTATTCAAATCATTCCACTTGGGTCATATTTAGGGGTGAAATGGATTCCACAGGATAATGCAGAAAACATTTTAAAAATCCTCACCTCCAAGGATTTTCCATAGTATCTTGGATAGAGATTAATTGATATGCAATAATTGTGAATTCAGTTACAGTGTGCAAAATTTCAAAAATGACTCCAACTGACTGGCCATTCACGTGGTTTGGAGATGGCTAACCGAATGCTTGGCTATGTAAAAATTCCCAGAAAATTGCTTTTTTTCTCATTAACAAGTATTCATATATTGCGTGGAATTAAAATAAATACAGCCTCTCAAGGCAAAAGTCTAAAAATCTATCAGACACAAGGAAGGCTGGTTAACTGGTAGAGTGCTGGAAGCCCATATTCAGGCTTTATTCTGAACTGCAGGTACCTAAAGTTGAAGACTTCATATTTTGTAGATTTCCTTCTTATTATCTTAGATTTGGAAGTAAAATTACTTCATCTCCATTGATTTGCATTGTTACAATTTATGGGAGAGTGCCTATAGGCACGCTCCCATAAATTGTAACAAGACAAAAATGTGTGAACAAATCTTGAGGCTGAGAAAAAATTTAGCACTCTACCAGTAAAGGTATTCAGACTTTTCCATTCAAGATGCAACATTTGGCTAACTGGTCATCCGTTTGCGTATATTTAAATTTGCATAACCACCACGCGAACGAAACGAGCATTCGTGTCAAATTTTGCACACTGCAGTTAAGTATAACAGGATATTTATTACAAGTTTCTGTTCATTGAGTAATTTAAGCAGAGAAAAAGAATAAATAGAATGCAAAGAGATCAGTCAAAAAACTTTGGAAGTTTTCAGAAGAAAGATATGTTGCTTCCCTGTAAATTTGTGTCAGCATTTTGTATTGCCAATGCAAAACCTGCCGCAAAACAAAATTGAGATGGCAGAGGTTTTTTTTGCCATCGCAATTTTGCTGATCAAGGTGATGTTATATGTGCCTATAATAAGATAGGTAATGTTTGGGTATGTAGAAGTGGGCCTTGTGACAGTACAAACGTGGAATCAGTTGAATTGTTTTAAAATAGTAAGAGATCTTACACCATTTAAGTGTTATTTTTTATGAATAATATAAAATAATATCTATTTGTTTACTTAGTTTGATTATTTATTTATTTTATACACACCCATTTCTGAAAATCATTTTTGCTAGAAACAGTTTAGATCACTAAATAGAATTCATTTAACCCTTTACCTAATGAATCACCCGCATTGTAATTTGCAAATTGAGCAGATGAAAAAAATTACTTTTTAAAAATATTTCAACAAAACCACATCATGTGACCTCTCATTGGAATGAGCTCATCGAGCAATTTGCAAATAATAAATTTTGATATTCTCTGCATTGGGTAAAGGGTTAAAAAGAAGCCTACAACATGCTGATGTCAACTGATTCAAGTTTCAATACACAAAGGATAACTTTTTGAACATGTGTGAGCACTGTGATTAAAGTATTCAATTATTGATATTTTGCCTGTCAGGCAGTTATAAATTAATTATAAACATCGAAGTTATCCATCCATGGGTACCAGTCATCCAAGATGAGTATGAGTTGTCCTGATATCAAATTAATCACACTCCCAAATTGTCTCCGCATGTGGTGAATAAACATTAAATTTATTTGGCCATTTGCCTTCAACTATATTGCCTGTTTGATTTAAAATTAAAATGCCCAATTTGGTCATATGTTGACCTAATTTCTAAGATTTAATTTTATGAAGCTAGTTCAGGTAGGAGATAGGTCTATTCAAGTTCTGTGTGCACATATTTTAAGATGCATCTGCAAGCACAGAACTTTACTAATTTCACCTGAGTGGTATTTAAACAGTTTGAGTGGTTTCCCTTTTGTGTTTGTAAAATGCAACACAGTTCCACTGCAATTTCTTTTTTGAGGTTGAAAATAAGGGTCTTTTGTGTGCAATTATATGGTATGTTTTAAAATCAGAACTGAGAAAATGTGGATTATATATTTTAATATCTTCTTCATGACTTCTGTAACTAAGAATGCTCACAATATCAAAGGTGCTGAAGTCTGCTGAACATTTCTTTCTTATTTCTTTTTTATTCCCGCATTTGAAAAAATGCGGGGATATATTGGTTGTCACTGTCCATCCGTCCATCCGTCCGTACGTACGTCCAGGAATGGTTTCTGGCGAAAAACTCCTAGGGGTTTCAATTCAAAACATTGAAAGTGTGTTCATGTTCATTCATAGGGTCTGTAGATGTGCATAAAGGTTTTGAATTTTTGATTCGGCCCTCGGGGACATAAGTGGCACCACTTTTGTCGTTAGAGGAATGGTTTCCGGTGAAAAACTCCTAGGGGTTTCAATTCGAAACATTGAAAATGTGTTCATGTTCATTCATAGGGTCTGTAGATGTGCATAAAGGTTTTGGATTTTTGATTCGGCCCTGACAATAATCACAAATGCGAATGCGGGGATATACTATATTGTGCTTTACACACAAATGACACCCCTCTAGTTTTTTCTTTCATTACCTGTATTATGGTGCGTTCAGTTTAGGATGCATTTGAACCGTGTTTATTCTGATTGAATAAATATCTGATGCACATATCTTGAAGTTTTGAGACCATTGTCACTGACAAGTTAGTCTGCCATTCAAGTAATGTTGTTAAGTAGTTAAAATCAGAAGGATCTCACTGCTATGTAAGTGAATTGAAGAAAGTGTTGCAATAGCAAAGGGTCGAAACTGTCCCTCCATGCTTTTGGCATGCAAAACCATTAATCTTGCTTGTTATAATAGCACCACTATTTAATCTCCCAATTAGATTGTCTATAAGGCCTAAAAAAGTAAAAAATCTGTTTCTCAGGCCCTCCCACATGGTCCTTTTGGCTGCTGCATGCTCTCTTTTTATAACCAATGCAGGGGAGCACAGTGGATCAGTGGTAGACTGTTGGACTTCTATGCTAGAGGTCCCAAGTTCAATCCCCATCCGGGATGACCCGCATTGTGTCCTTGGACATGGCACTTTATCCTGGTTGCCAACGTGAGGGCACAATGACGCCGTGTACTAAGGCATACAGCACGTCGATGGTGCACATGTCTTCAACCGCTGTAACCCTGTTTGAACAGAGCTTGAACAGAGTTAGAATTTTGAGGAGCTGACAGTTGCTCGTCAGTGCTTGGTGGTTCTCTCCAGGTACTCCAGCTTCATTCACTCGTAAAACTGTCATGGTCACGATTAGCCAGTGTGCATAAATATGTGACCTTAAACACCAATAAATAAATAATAAATAAATATAACCAATGCAAACTTCAAAAGATAAAAATTAAATGGTTTATGTCTGATATTTTACCCAAGTTAATAAAATTGATAAATTTGTGCCCAAGTGCAACAAGGCTTTGCAGAGCTTTAGCATTGCAAAGCCTTCTTGCACTCAAACGACAAAATACAGCACCACCCATGCTATTCTAAAACATAAAACAAATCAAGAACATGAACTTTTGATGGCAAAGAAATAATTACAAAAATAGGCCTGAGAAACAGAAGATCTACTTTGTTGGGCCTAATTTCAGTGTATCCTATTACCAGCAAGAGACTTTTAGCTAATGGGATAGCCTACTGTCACAAGACTAGCTCAAGGATTTTTATCAAGCACACTAGTTCTTATATCGGTCTCATAAAACAATCATTTATCTCCCCAATATGATGTTTGTGAAGCACAAACTTTTACAGCAATCTACCAGGTTGTTTTGGAAGTAGACTCTGGGCTTTCAGTAGGTTCAGCTTGATCTTGCACAGTCTAGAAAGTTCTGTAATTATCTCCTGCTCATTGAGCTCAGTCAGAACAGATATAATTGCATGTACTGATTTTAGACTTGGGCGGTATTGAAATGTCAAGTTCAGTTTCGGTATTGGTATTTTCAGAATGATTTATTTACCTCGGTATCGGTACGGTATTTGGTGTCAACAATGTACATGTACTCACGCCAATACCAGTACTAAATGTAATTTCTTGTATACTGCTGTGGTTCAGTGTTTTACAGCAGACAAAGCCACCAAATGCTCAAACTATTGGAAGCACCTCAGGCATTCACCATTGGTTATTTGATATAACATAAGAGCTGACAGAAAATACCCCCTGGGTATTTTCTCTCAGCTTCTTTGTTACATAAAATGACCTGTGGTGACTGCCTTTCGAAATACAAAGTCCATAGGATCTTCTTGTGAGGAATTGTGCAGTGTTCTATTGTTTGTCCTTTTATTTTTTAACTAATGTCGGGAATGTTTTTAAATACCAAAAGTTCGGTATTTTGAGATTCCCTTGGTACGGTAAATCGGTATTGGTTTGATACCGATACTGAACGGTATTCCGCACATCTCTAACTGATTTGCTATTGCTAGTAATCGTGTACTTTCTTAGAAGACTAGATTCGATATATCAACTTTTCAGTCATATATTTAGAGATCTGAGGTACCCGATTTGAGCTGTTGAGGGCACAGTATGACCAATTTGGAATATGATACATGCTAATTGAATAAAAAGTTGGAAAGCCCCTGTGTTGTTCACAAATAAATATTCAAGAATTCTGAGTTTTGAAGAATAATCCCAACTGACTAATATTCCAACTACATCATCAATTCATGCATTCAACAAAGTGCCTAGGACATGTAATTATAGAAAGGTGAGCATGGTTTTGGAGAAAACTAGTAGAAGCAAATGGGGGAACAATTTTTTTGAAGGTTGAAAATATCAAAACAAAAATAACACAAGTTCTTGCTCAATACAAAAAAACCTCTGGTAGTCAGTTATGCCATTATGCAATTTATAGCTTATTTGTTTTTTTATTATAATGAACCACGTCATTCGTTTTTGAGTAGTCTCCCTTGATGTGCAGAACTGCAAATTTTTTAAATTATAGACTGCTTCGGAAAGCTGGTTTTGGGAAAGTTTTGTTTATGAAAGGACAACAGCAGCACATGGATTAAATAAATATTTCCTCGTTGAGTAACATTTCTTCCAGTATACATACCAGTATGAATTATTCCCATTATTTTCTCTTTGATGTTTCTGCAACAAATTTCCAATTTACTGCTTCGTTGTAAAGAACTGTTATTACTAACTGACAAAGAGTGAAGTGAATTTCACTCGTAAGAGTAATAAAGGGAGGGAGCAGGCATTTTTTCCTTTCTCAAGCTAGAAGATCATAGTCACATTGATTTTCACCCAAAGTTAACCCAGATGAGGGATAAGTGATAGGTCAACAACTTTGAATGCATATATGACTTATTTAATAGAAATTTGAACATTATATGAAGAAAGAGAAACAACCCCATGTGGGCTTTATACAAAAGGCAACAGTCTTGATTTCAGTGCCTATATCAATCTTATCTGGGGCTCTGTATGTTTGATCAGATATTAGGAATACTTTATAGAGATTCATACAAATTTTGAAACCTTTTTTCACTATCCTGTCCATACTCACGAATATAACACATAAAGCATAACTACGTACATTGAGTTTAGAACTGAAATAAATTTGAAGATTATTATTTAGCATTTAGCAGTTGGGAAAGTTAATTTCTGCATGATGACTGTTTATTTATGCAAAAAACGTTCTTTTCTTTGTCAGAATTCCTCTTTGAATCTGAGAGTAAAATTTGTCTGCATTGACTTCCTTTCAGGTCATCCAAAAACATCTTTTGTCCCTAGAAAACACATGATAGTCATGCATAATCAACTATGAATATTACTATTGTATTTCAGATAAAGGTCTAAAGTTCATCATATATTTTAATATGACTTAATTACATTTCAATGTAATAAACCAATAACATCAAGACATATGTCATAAAATGTATATTGCATGATATCTAAGTCCTTATATTTTGTACTGATATTATTGACTCTGATTTCAGTGTAGATTCCTGTACGGATTTATTGCAGACTTTTCTGCAGGCTCAGTATTTTAGTTTACATGTTTATTTATCCACAGCCTAACATCTCTTTTTCCTGTTCTTTTTCACAGTATAATCCCTATCACACTGTAACATCTGCCACTTCAGTGTTAAAAGGATGGACCTCTTGTAAGTTGTTCACTTGTGAATTTGTCCTGTACTATATGTGGATTTCTGTTGTCATGGCACCAAATCAGCGCTTTTTTGTTTTCTTTTAAACATCATGTTCTTAGAGTTTTTTTTTCATTAATCAGATTACAGTTTTTCTTTTATAATCAGAGAGTAGCATGCATGAAATTTAGCATGATCATGTGAGTTCCCATTTCAGTTATCGCAGATTTAACCATTTCAGGCTCTTCTAATTTTAGGGCCAGTTTTCTCACAAAAACAGTAGAACTAGCACTAAGGCCACACAAAATAGAATAATTGATTCTCAGGCAATTTTTTTTCAAATTGTTGAGGGAGGGAGGGAGGGATTTATTTTTAATTTTTATTTATTTTTTCTTTGTAAAAAGTGAACAAACATGGAGAGGATTTTGGGGTTTTTTTACACACAGAAATACAGAAAGTGCATATTTATACAAATAAATTCATTTTTAATTTGAAAAATAAAACATTCCTCTAAAAACAAACTGTAGGTACTGCAATTCAAAGGCTTCATATTCTTTCGATGCTCTTCATATTATCTTTGACATTTTTTTATCCTACAGGCACTCTCCTATAAATTGTAACAAAGCAAACATATTGGAGACATAACTAAATAGATTTGCATCAATCAAAAAATGTAAAAAGTTTCGGGTCTCCCTGATTGGTACTAATATTGGAAGCCACTGAAAGGCAATAAAAATGTCCAATGAGGGGGTTCAAATTCGATAAGGGATTGCCTGAGAATCAAAACACTTTTCATTTTTAGCCTAATGATTCTTTTTCAACAATTTGGGATGGATAGAATGGGTTCTTGGTATTGACATTAGATCCACAAAGCACATTTTATTTTTTATTACATGGACATGGCATAGGGATTATAAGGATCTAGTTTTGTTGTTCTTATCATACTGTGGAACCCATTTAAATGGATATTTTTTAACTGAAGAACCTTATCAATTGCATATAACTTCCAAACACCAAACAATATACTACACCTTCAGTATAAATTTGATTAGTTAATTACATATAAGTTTTTGAGTAAACCCCTGTTAACTGAATAAAAAGTCTTCTGATTTTTCCACACTTATAGACCTTTTGAACATTCAGTACATCTCATTTAAGTTTTTAAACTATTTTATCCCATGTGACAGAGCTCTGTCAAACACGATGTTATAGAATAAATACTCAGTTTGTCACTAGAGTACAGAAAAATGACCAAATTCTTCTTAATTGAATACTATTAAGGGAGTATTTTTCACTATCACAGTGGCTAGTCAATTAACAGCATTCTACTCTATCATGAAGGAACACCTTTCTATTTTACGTTCAAAATCAGTACAGCACTAACACTACATTTACAGTGGCATTTTAAATCTGTCACATGTCGACATGACATGGCACACAAAATGATTTTATGGACTAGATGTGATATGAATGTTGCAATACAATAAAGTGATAAGGCTATTGAAAAAAATTATTGTTTCGCAGGCACCTCCCTCGGTCATTGAAAATATACCCCACCACTTTTTTTTTTATCTGGAAATCTCTTCATTGATTCCCTTTTGCACTTGCAGAACTTGAAATTGAACCACCTATATCTTGTTAAAAAAAGATCATACTGAGCTCTCTCAAACAAGATATAGTTGGTTGAATTTGCAATTTGTTGAATTTGCAACTGAAGTTTTGACTGCCGAAAACGGTGATTTTTTTTATTTAAGTTCAGTTAATAATCCCAACTATTTTCAGTAATGGTTTGTGGCTATAAAAAAGCCTTTCTCCCTCATCATAAAATTGACAGAAAACTGCCTGAGAAACAATTATTGAGAGACATATTTTTAAATAGGCTAAATAATTAATTTTTCTTATTTTATTCTAAATTGCAGAAAAATTATTAATCATTAACCATTCACCCAATGCACCAGATATCAAATTTTGTTATTCTGATAGTTTTCTTTTCAAATTTTTCACAAAACTTCAATGAAGCCATATAATGTGCCCCCCTCCCCCATTAGAATGAGCTTGTTCCATTGAAGGGTCACATAATGTGGTTTTGTTGAAATATTTTGAAGAACAAGTTTTTTTCAGCTGTTCCATTAGTAACACAATATCTTCAAGAAAAATGCTTCTTTATTTTCTCTTTCTTGAACATACTAGATAAATTCGCTGACAGTAATTCTTGTAAAGCTGTCATGTTTTTGTTTTTTTTTACTTTATTATTGATGATTTCTGCACCTGAAAATGTCCATGTTAAATCTCACTATTTTAGAAGGAGACTCACTATTTTCCAGAATAAATTTTTGTTAAATGAGCCCGAAAATAGATTTTCAACAGAATCTCACTACTAAAGTCGGTAGTTTTTACTCTTTGAACCATACAAAAATTAAAATCTCACTATTTTTGCTCAGAAATCTCACTATTTTACAATTTAGCAGCTTAATATGTCTGCCTGACATTCATTATTGGAAGAAAAACTGATAAAAGACTTTTTTTTTTTCAAGTTATCCCTTTAGCTTTAGCTTATTTGAGCAGATAAGTAGATATTTATTACAAATCTGGTGTAATCAAGAGCTTATAATTTACAGACATTGCACATGGCCTAACTCTTTGCATGCTACTGGCAGATATTCCTGCCCAGCACAGGGTTTCTCTTATCATTGAAATAAGTATAATTTGGGCACTTTTAATAATATTTTCACCCTGTAAATTGAATGGATTTTTTAACCAATAATTTCTTATGTTACATTTAGATTAATTTTTCAGCAAATCTAGTCATGGCTGCTTAACTGCTCCCATGACTGGATTTGATGAAAAATACTCTGAAAATAATCAGCAGGTTAAGAGTTAAGTCAGGCTTTTAGATTATTCTAATTTGTGCACAATTGGTGAAGGTCTCAGGACCTATCAGGCTGGCTATGGTTCAGCTCAGTAGGAGAAAATTTTGACATCAAACTAGCCATTTCCGTGAATTTGGAGCCCCAGGTAGTACTCTGCTTAAACCATTTTTGATATTGGAAGGGTAGGGGAGGAGGAGTGGAGAAGTGCTTGTGAAGATAGTTAGGGATAATTTTATCAAGAAAGTTATTCAAATGAATCCATAATTTAGGCACAATATCCTATTTTGTGCACTATGTTTTCCATTGATAATTTGGGGGATTTAAAAGGCCTGCTTAAGTTGGGGAAAGATATTTTGAAATTTGCATAAAGATTCATGTACTGTCTGTTGTTTCTGTTTTCCCATTTATGTTATAAGACAACCAGATATGTCATATGCTCAAATGTATCTGAGGGAAAAAACATTTGTTTTTCTTTGTTTATCAAATTGATTCATATGACAGGCCTAGTAAGATATATTATTTTTTGGCCATGACAGAAATAAAAACTTCAACCAATTTATTTTATATATTCCCAGATAACTCAGAAAATAAAAAAAATGTTTGATGTTTTTTCATATATATTGTTTGATATTGGATTGATTTCCTGGTGAAAAATTAATATTTGAACTCTCACCTTTTAAAAAATGGAGTTTGAGCCATTCCATTTGATATATTCAGAATACTTGAAGCACTTTTCTGACTGCACAATCACTTCGGAAAATTTGAGGAAAACAAGACATATTTGCTTATTCCCAGTTAACTCACCTGCCATGACTAAAAGACAACTCTTCCAAATGTATTTTTGAATAGATAAAAATTCATTTTTTCTCTTCGAAATATAGCTTATGACCCCTCATTGAATTGGGGTTAATCATTTATGACCGTTACATTTGGTGAAGGGTTAATTTAAGAGTGATAAGTCGGTGATGATATCTAAAGTATTTCTACAAGATATTAAAATTTTATACCAAATTTTATTTTTAGCTTGAGCTATTGCAGTCACTTCTCATCCGTTGGCATACATACATACATCCATAATATCTGTACATAAGTACATTCGTCCACAATTTCCTTTGGCATACCACACAGGTCGCATTTATGATTGGATTGCTTTGAGACTTGGTATGCTTGTTTGGGGTGACCTCCAGATGGGGTCTACCAATTTTCTTCCATTTCCATCGAAAAATGTTGCTGTTGGCAGTGACCTTTGAACTTAGTTTAGTTTGGCATGAATATTTGCCATTGGCATGTCCTACAAGGCACATTGGGGGTGCAATGGCATTGTGGTAATCGGTTCTCGTCAGATCACCGAAGTTAAGCAACGTCGAACCTGGTTAGTCTTTGGATGGGTAACCATCTGAGTGATCAAGTCGGACTCCCGCGTTGTGTCCTTGGGCAAGGAACTTAACCCAGATTGTCAACATGGGGGCACGATGACGCTGTGTACTAAGGCATACTGCACGTCAATGGTGCACAGGTCTTCAACCAATCTAACCTTGCCTGTGCTTCAGTGCAGAGTTATGATGTTGGGGAGCTGCTTGTCGTTGTTCAGTGTTCTCTCCAGGTACTCCGGCTTCCTCCACCCATAAAACTGTCACTGACACGATATGACCTTGGCTGTTAAAGTGTTGTTAAACCTTAATAAATAAATAAATACAGGGCACATTTATGATCGGATCGCTTTGAGACCTGGTATGCTTGTTTGGGGTGACCTCTAGATGGGAGCTTTTGATTTTCTTCTATTTCTGTTGAAAAATGTTGCCGTTGGCAATGACCTTTGAACTTAGTTTAGTTAGGCATCAATATATTCCTTTGGCACACCCCACAGGGAACATTTATGATCAGATCACTTTGAAACTTGGTATGCTTGTTTGGGGTGACCTCCAGATGGGAGCTATCGATTTACGTCCATTTCTGTCAAAAAATGTTGCCGTTGGCAACAAACTTTGATGAACTTAGTGCAGTTATCCATCAATATTTTCCTTTGGCACACCCTGCAGGGCACATTTATGATTGGATCGCTTTGAATCTTTGTATGCTTATTGAGGTGACCTCTAGATGGGAGCTATCGATTTTCTTCCATTTCTGTCAATAAATGTTGCCATTGGCAACCTCAAGATGGGAGCTATGGATTTTCTTCTATTTCTGACAAAAAATGTCATTGGCAACTGCCTTTGAACTTAGTTTAGTTAGGCATAAATATTTTCTTTTGACACACCCTACAGAGCACATTTATGATTGGATCACTTTGAACTTGTTATGCTTGTTTGGGGTGACCTCTAGATTGGAGCTATCGATTTTTGTCCATTTCCATCAAAAAATGTTTCTGTTGGCAACAACCTTTGAACTTAGTGTAGTTAGGCATCAATATTTCCCTTTGGTACACCCTGCAGGGCACTTTATGATCAGATTGCTTTGAAACTTGGCATACTTGTTTTGGGTGATCTCTAAATGGGAGCTATTGATTTTCGTCAAAAAACACTGTTGACAACGACCTTTGATAAACTTAGTGAATGCATCAATACATGTATTTCCCTTTGGCACACCTGCAAGGGGACATTTATGATCAGATCACTTTGAAACTTGGTATGCTTGTTTGGGATGCATCCAGATGGGAGCTATTGATTTTCTTCCATTTCTATCAAAAACATTGCCTTTGGCAACAGCTGTTGAACATAGAATTTTTAGGCATCAGTATTTCCCTTTGACACACCCAACAGGGCACCTTTATGATCAGATTGCTTTGAAACCTGGCATGCTTGTTTGGGGTGACCGCTAGATGGGAACTATCGATATTCTTCCATTTCTGTCAAAAAATGTTGCTGTTTGCAATGACCTTCGATGAACGTAGTGCTGTTATGCATCAATATTTCCCTTTTGTACACCCTGCAGGGTACATTTATGATCGGATCACTTTGAAACCTGGTATGCTTGTTTGGGGTGACCTCTTGATAGGAGCTATCGATTTTCTTCCTTTTCCATAAAAAACATTGGCCTTAGCAATCTTTAAAATCAGTGCATTGGTGCATCTACATATTCTGGAGATTTTCTCAAATGTTTATGGGTCGATTTCTTTGAAACATGGTATGGATGTTCACTACCATGGGAACCTGTGCACCTGCGATTATAGTTTCGATCAGTCTATTTTTTTTTCCACAGTTGTGCCGCTTTTCGTCTTAGGCATCAATATTTCCCTTTGGTACACCCTGCAGGGCACTTTATGATCAGATTGCTTTGAAACTTGGCATACTTGTTTTGGGTGATCTCTAAATGGGAGCTATTGATTTTCGTCAAAAAACACTGTTGACAACGACCTTTGATAAACTTAGTGAATGCATCAATACATGTATTTCCCTTTGGCACACCTGCAAGGGGACATTTATGATCAGATCACTTTGAAACTTGGTATGCTTGTTTGGGATGCATCCAGATGGGAGCTATTGATTTTCTTCCATTTCTATCAAAAACATTGCCTTTGGCAACAGCTGTTGAACATAGAATTTTTAGGCATCAGTATTTCCCTTTGACACACCCAACAGGGCACCTTTATGATCAGATTGCTTTGAAACCTGGCATGCTTGTTTGGGGTGACCGCTAGATGGGAACTATCGATATTCTTCCATTTCTGTCAAAAAATGTTGCTGTTTGCAATGACCTTCGATGAACGTAGTGCTGTTATGCATCAATATTTCCCTTTTGTACACCCTGCAGGGTACATTTATGATCGGATCACTTTGAAACCTGGTATGCTTGTTTGGGGTGACCTCTTGATAGGAGCTATCGATTTTCTTCCTTTTCCATAAAAAACATTGGCCTTAGCAATCTTTAAAATCAGTGCATTGGTGCATCTACATATTCTGGAGATTTTCTCAAATGTTTATGGGTCGATTTCTTTGAAACATGGTATGGATGTTCACTACCATGGGAACCTGTGCACCTGCGATTATAGTTTCGATCAGTCTATTTTTTTTTCCACAGTTGTGCCGCTTTTCGTCTTAGAATAATCGTGGTAGCTGGGGGTATGGGCAGTCAGACCTCTAATTTAACTTGGTATGTGCATTAGGCGAGATCTCTTGATATGAGCTGTCTTTTAGCATTCATTTCTGTGAAAAAAGTTGCCTTTTACAATGACTTTTAAACTCACTGCATTTGTGCATGAACATTCTTCCTTTAGCCATCCCCAGAGTTTACCTTTAAAAATGCATGGATTATTCTTACATTGTGCACACACAATGCTGTTATGTTGAAGTTTCACCAAATAACATTGGAACCCATGATCTTCAAATTCAATTTTGCCATTTCACATATCAACAGTTCAAGTTTGTCAAGTTGAGCTTCAGTGTTATTGACACTTTCATTTAATATACTCATCAAACTAACACAAGTGCTTTAACCTCATATTTCATTCCTACTTGAAAATGAGCAATGGAGGGATTCTCTAAGAGAAAAATTCCTTAGAGAACAGAAAAGTAAAAAACAACCAAGTTTTGACCAAACTGGCCAACTAGGAGCCAAAAAAGCAGGGTACACAACTGTAACCATTGTCCAATTTCGCCAGACATGCACATTTCAGCTTTCAAAATTTTAAATATCATATGCATTTATATTTCTGAAGTAAGGAGGAGGCATATATAAGTAGGATATTTTATTGCCAGAGGGGCAGCATTTTGTGTTAGTTTGGCTAGTATATTAAGAACTAAAATTTGGTATTGGCCTGTAAACACAAGTATGAAGGAAATAGTGACATTTAAAAGTCAAGGAGATTAATTCCTTCAATAAGACTATGTGGTAATGGAGAAGGAATAGCAGAGTGCCATGAAGAGCTATGCTTTTGATAACTGGAGACCACAATGTTTCAGCTGAGTGTTTCTTCTTTTAATATTAAAAACAAACCATGAAACAGAATAAGGAACATCCACTCCAAACATAACTGCAAGCCTTGCAGCTGAAGTAGATAATAATATAGACGGCCATTGAACTCCAGAAAATTTGATAGAATTGTCGTAGAATTGTCGTAGAATTGTCATATATAACTAGTGAATGACATCAGGATAGGCCAAAGTCATAAAATAATACGAGTGGAACCTGATAATAAAAATAAATTATCACAAAAGATAATGCTTAAAGAGACGAAGAAGAGAAAACAAAGCCTGATGTGAAAAAAACTATGTCTTCGAACGAGAATAGAAATTATTTCCCCTTAGCTGAAATGATATTGAAGATAGAAGTTAAATACAAGAACTTATATATATTGTTTCTTACGGATTGGAATGTATTTCATATTGAATAAGAAGCAGATATATGGCAAAGCTCAAAAGCTCAAGTAAGATAAGGTATGAACTATCTGCCTGCCTACTTAACCAGGAGGAGATTACTGTGTTGCACTGATGAATAAGGATTGCAAAAGACCTTGATTATTCCCTGTGAGAAGGGGATAGCTATCTCAATGTAAACCAAGAAGTTAAAATTATATTGTGATAAGAAAATACATACTCAGATTGCAAATAGAAAAGAGAAGTAGAATCTAAGTAAACAGTCTGAACTGACTAAAGTACCAGTGAAACCTAAACCATAAAGATGAGAGCTGTGCAGTCCTAACCACCACAGTAAGTAAGATGAGGTGAAATCATCCTTAGATGAGAATATTTGAAAGGAAAACTTCCTGGAGTCTAATAGAGACAGTCTAGGAATATTACCCCTCCAATAGGGAGTAGCCAGAAAAAATAACCTTCAGTTAGGGGCATGTCCTAATATTGGATGATAATGTGCCCAAAAAGGGTCAGATTGTTTCAGAAAAAAATAATGAGACTAAATATGAATAACTACTTGGATCAAAGAGGTCAGCATGATGAGCAGTATTATGAATTCATAGTGGTTAACAGGGAGTGGACAGCAATGATGCATATCACCCACATTAATCACATCCAAGACTCTTGAGGCAAAAGCTGCTACTTGATGATCAGATATGCAGATCGAACATCATCCCAACAAGTACAAGAATAAATCTGAAGTATATGCAGGGAACAAAATATACATCAGAATAGACATAAAGATCTAGCAACACCGTCTGGGAGGAGAGCTGTGGCTAATGAAATGTGCCCCCCTGTACTTACATATGATAAAACCTCCGAGGAGGAAAACATGTATATGGTTTCCCAACAAAAAGGTAGATGCGCCTCAGACAGGATTTCTTACAGAGGCGATAGCATCATCTACAGAATTGTAGCAGAGAGGTTTGGCAGGAGAGGAGAACTGTAAGAAAGAGATAGCTGTTCTTTCTGCCAAGGATAACTGGCATGATGATGGCGGAAGAGAAAAAAACTTGACCTCAGTAACATAATCCTAACAAAGATCAGTGTACAGAGAGGAAACAAAGTTATGTATATAAGCAGCAGCCTCAGCTTCGAACATATAGACACCAGCAGGCTGAAAAAACAAAAGTGTTGATAAAGCCAGTATCTCAAAAGTAAGGTGTATGGGGTTAGAAGAGTGTCATCAAAAACAGTAATCTTCTATACCCCTGATAGTACATAGGAGAAGGTGTGTGTTCATCCAGATGTGAATGCTTAGACGGGAGAAAAACCCATGTGAGATTTGAAAAAGCCAATGTCAGCTGAGAATAAGAGTCTTGGCAGAAAATTATCATCCGGTGGATGTAAAAAAATGGAACGAGGGTTGGATGGAGTGTGATTCCGATTCAAAGAATGAGTGTGCCATACTGCACTAGAAAGCCTTACTGATTAGTGTAGAAGATGAGTAAAATCGATCTGTTGGGAATGCTGACGCTCCCCAAAACATCAACTACCTTCAGCAAAAGGTTTGTCACAACAGTAATACGGCTCATATAGAGCTAAAATTGGCAAGAACCTGTATCTAGTGTGACATATGTATATGATCTGAACATATCTATAGCAAACCATATGGTTCAGTTGATAAGAAAAAGATCCATTCTAACCTGAGCTTGACATCACCACCAGAATGTGTAGTATTGGTGGTGATGTGGCCAGTACAAGACTGAAAGAATGACATACTGATCTAGAAGAACGTTAGGCAAAACAGTTGTCATTTCTGTTCTGAAAGCACGATAAGAATCAGAAAACTGACACTCACAAAGATGACTGAGATCTTCACCAAAAGCATCACCACTATTAAAATAAAAACAGTTGGAGAGAGCAGATGTGACCCCATATTAAAATTGATGATCATACACCAATCTAAACGAAACAAAAAGCAGGTAGATGGATCAGTTGTGTGGTACTGCTTACTTATGCACTAGATAAGCTAGAAATAATAACAACCTGCAGGAAATAAGGTCGTTAGTAATATTGTCTAAAGTCTCTTGAAACTTTTAAAGAGAAACATCTCTAACATTATTAGCTGACTGTGCTAGGAGATGTGAGTTGGAATTGTGTTTATAATCCCTTAAGACTCATTAAGCCCTTATATTATGCTTATAGTCATGAGAATTTATACACTGAGTAACAATATGACTGTTTACCTGTGTGCTGGATAAACTTGAAATATAAATGACCTACTTTTGGAGTAGCAGGATATTGTGCTGCATTGTAGGCACTGATGTACAGCCGCAGCACAATGTCCTCAGTATGTGAAACTGGAAACTGAAACAAATTACAACGGATGAAGGAAATACAAAAGCTTAACACAACTACAAAAAAACAGTAAAATACCCATATAAATGCATATCAAAGAGTTTATAAACAAACTCAACTAATACCAAACATTTTTAAACAAAAATTTGATGCACGAAAATGGGGGACTAATTTCATTACGTTGATACTGACAAAGAACAAAAATTGTAAAAATCATTTTCCTGAGAAATTGACATCTGGAAAATGTGCTGATAGGCGGCTAAGGCATCTTCCTGAGGAATCCTGAGACTTTCCTTGTGAATCTCCCTAAAACTACTGAATTGTAGATGAAAATAGCAGAGGAAATTTTAAAAGCAATCCATGCAAATGGATAGAAATTTGGAAATTGAATTGCACATGTCTGGCAGAAATGGACAGGGGTTACTGTTCTGGAGTAGTATTACTGGACAGCAGGCTGTACACCTTATGTTATTGGCTCCTGGTCAGTCCAGTTTGGTTAAAAGTTGTCATTTTTAGCTCAACTTTGGCAAAGCCAAATTTGAGCTTATGCCATGGCCAGTCGGCCGTCGGCCGTCAGTCCATCTGTCCGTCAACAATTCAATATGGCTCGGGCTAGAGGCCGTATTTATGAACCGATCTTTACGAAACTTCTTGGGTACCTTTGTTATGACTGTGGGACGAGAACGAGTGTTTTGGGGTCCGATCCGAAATTCAAGTTGGCCGCTGACGGCCATTTTGTACAAACTTAGGTGCAATCAGATTTTTGCGCAGAACTTCCATATGAAAGCGCTGATTTGAAAAATTTTTTGTATGAATATTTAGTACCATGGGATACATCACATATAATACGGGTTTTTTTCTCGTACATAAATTATGCAAATTAGACTAACTTTGATGTATTTAGTGTTACTTTCAGCACTGTAAGTGCAAATGCCAATACGGCTCGGGCTAGAGGCCGTATTTATAAACTGATCTTTACAAAACTTCTTGGGTACCTTTGGTATCACCGTGGGATGAGAACGAGTGTTTTTGGGTGCGGTCCAAAATTCAAGATGGCCGATGGCAGCCATTTGTACAAAATTAGGTAAAATCAGATTTTTGCACAGAACTTCCATATGAAAGCGCTGATTTGAATAATTTTTTGTGTGAATGTTTAGTACCATGGGATACATCACATATAATACGGGGTTTTTTCTCGTGCAGAAATTATGCAAATTAGATGAACTTTGATTTTTTCAGTGCTACTTACACACAGTAAGTACACATGTCAATATGGCTCGGGCTAGAGGCTGTATTTATGAACCGATCTTCACGAAACTTCTTGGGTACCTCTTTTATCACCTTGGGACGAGAACGAGTGTTTCTGAGTGCGGTCCAAAATTCAAGATGGCTGCCAGTGGCCATTTTGTACCGAAATTAGGTCTAATCAGTTTTTTGTACACAACTTCTATATGGCTCAGGCTTTACAAAACTTCTTGGGTACATTTGTTATCACCGTAGGATGAGAACGAATGTTTTTGGGTGTGGTCCAAAATTCAAGATTGCCACCAGTAGCCATTTTGTACCAAAATTAGTGCAATCAGTCTTTTGTACAGAACTTCTGTATGAAAGTTCTGATTTGAATAAATTTTTGTATGAATGTTTAGTAACATGGAATACATCACATATAGTACGGGTTTTTTTCTCGTGCAGAAATTATGCAAATTAGATGAATTTTTATTTATTTAGTGCTACTTATACACTGTACGGCTCGGGCTAGAGGCTGTATTTATCAACCGATCTTCATGAAACTTCTTGGATACCTTTGTTATCACCTTGGGACGAGAACAAGTGTTTCTGAGTGCGGTCCAAAATTCAAGATGGCTGCCAGTGGCCATTTTGTGCCGAAATTAGGTCCAATCAGTTTTTTGTCACAACTTTTATACAGCTCGTATTTATGAACTGATCTTCATGAAACTTCTTGGGTACCTTTGTTTTCACCTTGGGACAGGGATGAGTGTGTTTGGGGTGCCTTTGTTATCACTGTGCTATGAAAACAAATATTTTGGGGTTCAGTCAGACCCACTCTGGGGCTCAAAGATTTCTTTTCTAGTTTAGCATCTGATTGTCACCCACCTTTACAATACTTTACCTCTACATTTGTTACAGGCTACAGCCAGTATTTATGTACAGACCGTTACAATACTTTATATGTACCTTTGTTATCAGGTCATTACCTAGATGTTTGTCATTGCTGTGTCACATACTATACACGTACATGTTTTGACAAGTTGAGCTACAGTGTCATTGACACTTTCATTTACTTTTCTGTTCTATAAGGGTTTTTTCTCTCGAGAATCAGGGGGGTGTTCATTTTCAAGTAAGAATTAAATGTGAGGTTAAGGCACTTGTGTTAGTTTGGTAAGTTGCAAAGAAATCAGTTCTGAGTCGTACGAAGTGGTAACATGGAGACCATACTAAGAAATATTTTACAACTGTATTCTCTGGATTTGTATTTTCTGCCTGTGAATATGAATGACTGATGTGAATCACTTGTATTTTAAACAAATATGGCAAATTATTTACCTGTAAATTGTCATGTCTTTTAACTCTTTTGGTGTGACAGGTGACTACAATTGATAAACACGGCAGACCGTGGTAAGTGACTATAGTCATCATTTTAGCCGTGTATGTGATTAGAAATCTGACTTAATACTACACATATAGCTTGGAATAGTTTCAAAATTGTCTAAAAGGGTCCCTAAAAATGGCTTGAAAGGGTTCTTGGTGATAGGAACTACAATTCTGAAAGATATAAAAGCTTTATTGTATTAGCTCTAAGTTATAATAGCTGTATCACTAAAGTTTCTAGATCCTTTTATTTTAAAACATTTTCCATTAAAAAGAGATTTCATTTTATTTCAATTTTCTTTCTTATTTATAAATAGATTTAGAATTCCACACTGTTAATAGGTCAGTTGCTGAAAACCCATATTTGGGCTTTATTCTGAAGTAACTCTTTTGGTGTGACAGGCGACTAAAGTTGATAACACGGCAGACCGTGGTAGGTGACTATAGTCGGCATTTTAGCCAACTGTGAGTGACCTTCTCCAAGTGCTATTAAATAAAACGTGTATGTGTTCCTATGTTTGTGCTCTGTTTTTATTCTATCCAAGAACAACTATATCACATTGTTTTGATAATTTAGGTTGTTAAATGCATCTCAGTACACGAAGCATTATCAGTTTTTACTGGTGATTCAGATTCAAATTGTGAACTTGATAATGACAGTGAATTAGAATTGGAATCATATGGTCAACCTTTGTCAAACATTGAATAGGCAGACAACACTTGACTAAAACTGACGGCTCTGGTTATACGACTTTCCTTATTCACTATTAGTAAAACATCAGTATGAGACTCGGCTGTACAACATTGAAGGCGAGCAGACTTGGCTTTAGGTTTCAAGGTGTTAGATAATATCTGTAATCTTAAATTAGAAATCTGACTTAATGCTATACATATAGCTTGGAATAGTTTCAAAATTGTCTAAAAGGGTCCCTAAAAATGGCTTGAAAGGGTTCTTGGTGATAGGAAATACAATTCTGAAAGATATAAAAGCTTTATTGTATTAGCCCTAAGTTATAATAGCTGTATCACTAAAGTTTCTAGATCCTTTTATTTTAAAACATTTTCCTTTAAAAAGAGATTTCATTTTATTTCAATTTTCTTTCTTATTTATAAATAGATTTAGAATTCCACACTGTTAATAGGTCAGTTGCTGAAAACCCATATTTGGGCTTTATTCTGAAGTACAGGTACTGCAACTTGAAGGCTTCATATTCTGTGGATGTGCTTCATGTTATCTTTAAAGTGAAATTTGTTAGTCTGGATGCATTTGCCTTGTTACAAGTTATGGGACAGTCCCTTTAGGCACTCTCCTATAAATTGTCTCGAGATAAAGACGTGTGAACAAATTTTGATGGCCCAAAATAATTTAGCACTCTACCTGTTAATTATGTGTGAAATTAGTGAAATTAGGATTACTGGAACTAGGTTTTGCTTGCACATTTGGAATTGTGTTTAGTTACAAGTAATTTTCTGTTACAAATTTTTTTACTCGTAGCACTCTTGCAGTACATGTATAATTGAATTCTCTTCAATGATATATAGAATAACTATATAGTGTATGAAATGAATTTTATTAGCCCATATCAGCCCATGAGTAGGATTAATTTTTTAACTGCAGGGAGCACTGTGGCTCAGTGGTTATAGCCTTGAACTTCAAAAACAGAAAGGTTCACGGTTTGGTTTGATCCTTACCAACATTAACTGCATTGTTTCCCTTGGCAAGACACTGATTGCTCATGTGGGGCATGGTGGCATTGTGTATCAAGACATACTTCATGTCGATGGTGCACTTGCCTTCAACCAATGCTAACCCTGTTTGTGTGGAGTTAGTACGTTGTTGAGCCTGACAGTTACTTGTTGCTGCTCAGTGGTTCTCCAGGTACTCTGACTTCATGCACCCAGAAACTGGAAATAAATAATTAAACAACTGGTGATGGGTTAAATAATGAATGCTATGAGTGGGATAAAATATTTATTTGACAAACCTATACAGTCATCTTTATCCCATAACAATTTTTAGCTCAACTTGACAAAGTCAAGCTGAGCTATTGCCATCACTTCTCGTCCATCGGCGTACGTACGTTAGTACGTGAGTACGTACGTCCACAATTTCCTTTGGCACACCTCACAGGTCGCATTTATGATCAGATTACTTTGAAACTTCTTATGCTTGTTTGGGGTGACCTCTAGATGGGAGCTATCGATTTTCTTCAATTTCCGTTAAAAAATGTTGCCGCGGCCAACGTTCTTAGAACTTAGTTTAGTCAAATCACAATATTTCCCTTTGGCACACCCTACAGGGCACATTTATGATTTGATTGCTTTGAAACCTGATATGCTTATTTAGGGTGACCTCTAGATGGGAGCTATCGATTTTCTTCAATTTCCGGCAAAAAATGTTGCCACGGCCAACGTTCGTAGAACTTAGTTTAGTCAGACCTCAATATTTCCCTTTGGCACACCCTACAGGGTACATTTACAATCAGATTGCTTTGAAACCTGGTATGCTTGTTTGGAGAGACCTCTAGATGGGAGCTATCGAATTTCTTCAATTTCTGTCAAAAAATGTTGCCGCGGCCAACGTTCTTAGAACTTAGTTTAGTCGGAAGACTCAATATTTCCCTTTGGCACACCCTACAGGGTACATTTATGATCGGATTGCTTTGAAACCTGGCATGCTTGTTTGGGGTGACCTCTAGATGGGAGCTATCGATTTTCTTCAATTTCTGTCAAAAAATATTGTCGCGGCCAACGTTATTAGAACTTAGTTTAGTCAAACCACAATATTTCCCTTTGGCACACCCTACAGGGTACATTTATTATCGGATTGCTTTGAAACCTGGCATGCTTGTTTGGGGTGACCTCTAGATGGGACCTATCAATTTTCTTCAATTTCCGGCAAAAAATGTTGCCGCGGCCAACGTTCTTAGAACTTGATTTAGTCAGAAGACTCGATATTTCCCTTTGGCACACCCTACAGGGCACATTTATGATCGGATTGCTTTGAAACCTGTCATGCTTGTTTGGGGTGACCTCTAGATGGGAGCTATCGATTTTCTTCAATTTCCATCAAAAAATGTTGCCGCAGCCAACATTCTTAGAACTTAGTTTAGTCAGACCACAATATTTCCCTTTGGCTCACCCTACAGGGCTCATTTATGATTAGATTGCTTTGAAACCTGGTATGCTTGTTTGGAGAGACCTCTAGATGGGAGCTATCGATTTTCTTCCATTTCCGTCAAAAAATGTTGCCACGGCCAACGTTCTTAGAATTTAGTCTAGTCAGACCACAATATTTCCCTTTTGTACACCCTACAGTGCACATTTATGATCGGATTGCTTTGAAACCTGGCATGCTTGTTTGGGGAGGCCTCTAGATGGGAGCTATTGATTTTCTCCGGTTTCTGTCCAAAAATGTTGCCACTGGCAAAAAAACTGACATTGGTCCCAATGATCTTCAATTTTGCCATTTCATTTATAACTTGCCAAGTTCAAGTTTGTCAAGTTGAGCTACAGTGTCATTGACACTTTCATTTTCTATTGTTTCTGGGTCAAAACAATAAACATTTTTGATAAAAAGCTTTAGAATTATTGTTTTTCACTAACATAGATGCATTATGTCTTAGCGTCTATGTGCACATGTAGTGATATTACTAATGTCACAGCTACAGCTACTGTAGATATAAATGTTTTCAGTGTTAAACCTATTGAGAAAGTTTATTGGCCTAGTGTGGTAGGAAGTAAAATTTTATCCCAGGCTTTTATTAACTGAATAAATTTATGGGATAAATTATTTTACTGATGAAGGACTAAGAAATTAATCAGTTTAATTAAGATATACCGGGTAATTGGTTAACTTGACATTTACCTTTTTTGGAAATATTTACTGCTGAAAATTTCTGTTTTCGAGCAATAGAGTGCACATATTTGAATTCTTAGTGATAGTATTTTCAATAAGACATGTTTTGTTCCTTTTTGGTAGTTTAGCTTCTCTCTACAGGTGAAGTTAAAGTATTAGACAATCTACAAACTGTCGACTGATGTTGACCTAACTCTCTGAACACTGCTTTCAAAGTACCAAAATTTTAAGTAGTGAATTTATATGTAATGCAACTAGGAATTTACACAATTCAACCTTGTTTGACAGAGCTTGTTGAGCTCCCTGGGTTTATATTTGACCTCCTTGTGGGAACCCAAATTTTAACTCAGTGTAATACCCCAAAAATGCTTCATTAGATCTACCTGACAGAAACTTTTCATATTTAGTTATACTATCCTTGTGGGGACAGATTCAAGTTTGTCCAAATCAAGTCCATTGGCTCATATTTGGAATTAGAGGTGGAGAAACACCATACTGGTGCCACATCCATCTATTGGGCTCCTACTGCTACTATCAGCACCCACCAGCACATGACAGTTGATCCCGAAGATCCAGAAATACCAGTATCATATCCTTAGCCATCTCATGGCCCACATTTAGTGAGTTATCTCATTAATATTGGACCTCCATACCCGCAGATAGCCTCAAACTGGGGAATACATCACAGACATCACAAGCATTTATAATATGGCCAAGACGTTGAGCCCTGCTGCACACAGCCATTATCATACCCATGTCTAACAACCAGCATACCTCCTGTTTCTTTACTGGTGGGAAGAAGAGATTGAAGAGGTAACAACAATTATTTTATATGCTTCTTTATTTCCAACCTTCAGTTTGCAAACAATTGTTCACATTTCATCTGTTTCCCCTTTGCTTGGTCACCAAATCGGTACCCCAGCTGCTTCATCCTTTTTACACATATCCTGGTTTGTTACCTATAAAAAAACAAAATTAATAATAAGCATCAGCTTCAGGCATTATCACACATACTAAACACAGTGCAAATCACAATCTTAACAGTAAAATTAATCAATGAGTATGACACCTGTGTCATTGGATTGTAACCATCTACACACCAGACATTTGATTGTAACTGTTCAGCATTGTAACTGCCCAGGAACTGACAGTATAGAAAAAATAGTTCCTATGTCATCCCATTGTAACCGCCTGGCATTGTAACCACCCAGAAGAATAGATTAGATTAAACATAGTTATTTGTTGTTTGATGTTAAATGTCAAAAGGATTGGAACACAAGTTATTGCAACTTATTTCTTATCAACCTACCTCAATTGTTTACTACAGGCTTGCACTACAGTGGAAGAACCTAACTCGGATAAAATACTCTCTATTTTAATCTTTCTCAAGATTTGGGAAAGAAAAGTGGTGTAAAAACACCCCGAAAAAATAAGCCAAAACTGGGTCGAGCGCCATTTGCACACACCCAGTATGGGATGTGTGTGTGTGTGTGTGTGTGTGTGGGGGGGGGGGGGGGGGGGGGGGGATGGGGGGGACTGTCATTCCCCCCCCCAACTCGACCACGTCTGTTGTGAGTTTGACCCCCTCCCTGATGTGCAGCTCCTACTGCTCCCGCGGGGGTGGGGAATGCTATCGTTTTGGGGTCGCCTGATTCGACCACGTCTGGTGAGAATTGCTCCCCCTCCGTGGGGGATATGCAGCTCCTCCCGCACCAGGGATGACACCTTTTTGCCTCCGGCGCGTTATCGTTCCTACAATTCCGCCAATCCGTCGGTCTACCAGACTTTGACGGTTTTGATCAGGACTCCAATTCCCTCAGGCTTTCCAAGTCCAAGTCTGCCGTCATTCCGATGAAGACTCCGGAGTCCACATTGGGCTTATCGAGAGAGATGTTTGGTATGCTTTCTCTCTCCGATCACGTCGTCTCAGCTTTAGCTGCTTATCTGCCCCCAGATAAGTTTAATGAGATACAGGCTCCTTTGTGTGTGCTGTCCAAGGCGCTCATGCATCTTACTAACGCGCATGCCTGTAACATGGCTAATCTGGAATTAGTTCGAAGGGACTCTGTACTGGACACAGGCCGATCCCTTCCTGAGGAGCAGTGCGCTACTCTTCGATCTGCTTCTTCGCAGGTCCACAACTTTTCCATGGTTCTGTGTTGACGGTGCGGGATGACGTCCTATGTCATTCCAACGATCAGCTGCTGTTTCTTCAGCTTGATCAGCCTTCTAGGGTAGGCACGGGCCATTCCAAGCCTAACAAGTACCCTCTGCTTCCTCTGCGAAGCAAAAGGGCTGATCCTTCTGCCTCCGCTTCTACTTCTTACTCAAGGGGTAAGGGTAAGCATCGGCAGTCTTGAGGGAAGTCCCAGGATTCTTCATTCAGTAGAGGAGGTGTTTTCTCCTCTCGCGAGCCTCGTCGGGGTTCGAAATGAAGGTCCTCACCTCGACTCGTCCCAGGTTGGAGGAAGGACAGCATAGTTCGCAGACCGTTGGGCCACCATCACATCCGATCCTTGGGTGTTAGATGTTGTTTGGTCCGGGTTGCGAATATCCTTTCGAAGGCACCCCACTCTGTCCAGGTTGCCTCTTCCAACCACAGTTCCTTCAGACATTTTACGTCGGGAACTTTTGTCCATGGAGATAGACAATCTCCTGACAAAGGGGGCGATTGAGGTCATCAAGAACATTAGGTCAGTGGGTTTCTATTCCCGCCTGTTCTTGGTGCCGAAGAAAGACGGCCGACTCCGACCAGTTATCGATCTGAGTTTCCTGAACCAGTCTATCATTGCTCCCAAGTTCAGCATAGAGACTTTCAGGTCGGTCCTCCGTTCAATTCACCAGGGAGATTTCGCTTCCAGCTTCGACCACTTCCGCGATGGCTCGGAGTATTCTCTGGCTAATCGGTCTCTTCTGTTCAGTGACGGATCTCATTCCTCTAGGTCAGCTGCGTGTCAGACCTCTCCAACACTTTCTGCTCAGTCGTTGGAGGCCGAATGTAGATTTTCTGGATCTGGTGCTTCAGTTTCCAGAATATCTTTATCCTCACCTTCTCCTCTGGGCGGATGTCCAGTGGCTTTCGCAGGGTGTTCAGTTGGACTTACCCACGTCCGATCGCGTTCTGACGGCAGATGCCAGCGATCTCGGATGGGGTGCGACGTTGGATCCTCTAGGTCTTTCCATTCACGGGATGTGGGACCAGGATCATGCAGCTCTACACATCAACCAGAAGGAGCTTCTTGCTCTTCTTCTGAGTTTCAGGCAGTGGATCCCTCACCTGTCGAATCGCCAGGTCCTTCTGTTGTCCGACCATTCGACGGTGGTTGCTTACATTCGGAACCAGGACAGCACACACTCTGTTCCAATGTATGAATTGGCTCGGGATCTTCTACTGCTCGCTCAGGATGTCCACGCCGGGGTGGCTGTTCATCACATTCCTGGACGTCTGAACGTCCTAGCCGACTCCCTGTCCCGTCGGGGCAGGGTCATTTCCACCAGGTGGATGCTCCACATGGTGGGTTCCATCGATCTCTTGCGACTCGTTGGAACCATCCGGTGGACACTTTTGTGTTCCCGTGTCCAGATGCTCTGGCTTTCGCCGTGGACGCTCTGGCCCTCCTTTGGGATGGTCTTGTCGGCTAAACCTTCCTACCGGTTCCGATTCCGCCTCAGGTTCTCGCCCAGATATGAACCTGCAGTCGTCGAATCCTTTCGATCACACCCGTCGCCTCGGTGGGTGTGGATCAATCTGCTCCGCTCTCTATTAGCGGCGGTTCCGGCATGTCTCCCTCTACCTCGCGACTTTCTTTGCCAAAGTCGCCCGAGGAGGTTTTACGTTGACCCGTCTTCATTGTGCCTTCGCACATGTCTTTTATCGGGTCCTGTCTCCTCTGTAGTGGTTTTTCGAGACACGCAGTGGAGTTGCTTTTCTTCTTCAAGGAGGCACTCACTCCACTGGTTTAGCCTCTGTGGCTAAGTGGAAGGTTCTTCTGTCGATGGTGTGCGATCACTCTGTTGCTTCTGGCACTCCTTCGATCACACCACTTGCAGAGTTTCTGGTATATGTTTGTTTCTGGGGGTCTCCAGCAATGGGTACATGTCCATGCTTCGGAGACATTTTGTCATATGTGATACCGCATTGTTTCGACACTCATCCTTGCCATTCCAAAGCTTGTTCAGCTCTTTTCCTTGAAAAGGCCTAGGACTTTGCAGTTTCCTCCAAGATGGTCACTTTCTTGGGCGCTGCTCTGCTTGGGGTGTGGGGGGGGGGGGGGGGTCACGCCTTTATCCTGGATAAATATGCATTCTCTCACATGCCAGATCTCTCCTGCATCCATTTCTTGATGGATTTGTCTTGCTATTCGTGCAGCTTCCGCTCGTCTAGCTACTGGTGATTGTATTACCAATTGTTTTTTCTGCCACGAGGTGCGTGCATTGTCTTCCTCTTTTAATAACTCTGTCATGTTGTCGGATGACGGATGTTATTCTGGCAGCCTTCTGGAGAAATGCTACATTCTCCTTTTATCTGCGACAGTTGCAGGAGCCGACAGAGTACCTTGGGGCTCTCTTTCTTCGGCTCAGGCTGTTGTCTATCCCAGCCTTTCAGCTTTTTTCAGGGTCAGTTCCAGTTTTGTGCTGTTACTGCCCTTTCTGTCTGTGCGTCGCACTCCACCATACGCCTCATCTTTCATTGTCTTTTCTAATGTTTGTGATGCTATGGTTTGATAGGCCTAGGGATCTCTTCCACTGTCCACGGTCCCAGTGCTATTAACTCTTTGCATGCTGCTGGCGGATATTCCTGCCCAGGACAGGATTTCTTTTGCTACTAAAATTAGTATAATTTGGGTACATTTAATAAAATTTCCTCCCTGCAGACTGAATAGATATCTTTGCCAATGATTTCTTGGGATAAATTCCGATGAATTTTTCATCAAATCTAGTCATGGCTGCTTAACAGCAGCCATGACTAGATTTTCTGAATAATGTCTTAAAAATACTCAGCGGGTTGAGAGTTAAGTTATGTGATTCCCTCCAGCCTTTTGTCTATTCAGCCTGTAGTAAACAATTGAGGTAGGTTGATAAGAAGTATAAATTTTATAGTAAATTTCCTTTCTTATTATACCTACAGAAAATTTTTTACATGGAGGCCCTCCCGTCTTCTTATTCGGGTAAGAATCCTTCCTCCCCGCTGATCACATAACTCCTGTTTTGTTCGGAATCAAAAGAAAGATGAATTGACGCATTGTGCACTGTTTTACGGAAGTCGTGGATTTGTACTATGGAAGAGCGTCCCATACTGGGTATGCACCGATGGCGCTCGACCCAGTTTTGGCTTATTTTTTTGTGGTGTTTTTACACCACTTTTCTTTCCCAAATCTTGGGAAAGATTAAAATAGAGAGTATTTTATCCGAGTTAGGTTCTTCCACTGTAGTGCAAGCCTGTAGTAAACAATTTCGGTAGGTATAATAAGAAAGGAAATTTACTATAAAATTTATACTTCCATTCCTCTCCTGTACAATGCAGTGATAAATGTAATCAAACATGTGGAAAAACGACATACACAAACAGCAATTACAATTTTGTTATCGACGGAAAAAGAATTTTAAGGTAATGGGTGCACAGAAGTAAAGTGAGTTAAATGGTGTTTATTTTCATGGTTGGACAGTCAGTAATAGATTAAGGTCGGAGTGATGTGCAGAAAGTCTAGTCTCTTAGTCGCTGTAAAATATATACTAGTATACTTAAGCAGGTGGCAGGAGGTCAATTGAACAGGCGCATTCTAAATTAGATGATAACATGTCACGGGTGAGTACTGAAGCAGTAATAATAATAATAATAATAATAACAATAATAATAATAATCATCATCATTATCACATTATCACCATTATTATAATAATAATTATGATAATAATAACAATAAAAAATGTATTTTGTTAGAAGCAGAAGGTATTCTGGCAAATTTATTTGCTGCTCTGTAGGTTCTGAAGTTAGGGTTGATGGATATCTCAGTTGTTCTATTTCATCTGATGCCAGTGTGACTGTATCATAATAATAACGAAACAGAAAAAAAAAAAAAAAAAATTATAGAGTAAAAAGAGGCAGCCACCTAGCACCTTCAATTTGCCTCTGACAGGTCTTCATATAGATGGAACCGGTCAGGATTTAAGTACTATACAGGATCTCATTTCACCCATGGCATCCATGCAAGAGTACTGAGACCCCACTCTGTGAGGATCAATATCACCAAGAATCAAGACACCCAGGATACCCCTCATTTGGGCCACGAATGAAATCACAAAAATCACTGTGGATCAAGTAAACCAGGAGCTAGCCATCACTAAAGATAGAATAGCTCGGGAGACACAAAAACTACGAGAAAGTGCTGCACACAATCAGATGCAAGCCATGGAAGCTTCTATCCAAACCATTCTTAAAAGGGAGGAGCTCCAACTTAACAGAACATATGAAAAATGTGTCCTGTTCCTTAAGAAAGAAAAACAGAACACATGCTATTGAATGATAGAGAACAAGAGAAATTGAACTACCACTAGAAGAACCATTGTGAACCCACCTGACTGGAGAGACGAATGCTGTGGGTACAGTTGTAGAGAAAGCAGACCCACTCAGAGAAGAGGCATACCTGGCTTTGTAAGCCACCACCCCTACCATTTATATAGTACACTGGCAATTACAACAACAATGCTGAAAATTGTTATGATTTAATTATCAATCTCTCTGACCATGTACTCATATTTGATGAATTCTCTTTACCAAAGACTTAAATGTTTATCCAGCATGCACCATATGTGACCGCAGTACTCTGTCTAAAGATACAGAAGCATTCTTCAAATGCCTATGCCGCAAGTTAGTTTTCGATGACTCTGATCCTACCACCCCAAATGATCCCCTTCTGACACTATTAGACACAAAATCCTGTCCATCAAGCAAATGGGTAACCCAAGTGGGTCAGGACCCAGGCTTTGAAGCATTATACTGGACCACAAACAACTACATCCTCACCAACCATTCCAAATGCTTTAAAAGTGACAATCTCATAACAGCAGAAGGTGAGCCCTTAAAAAAAAACTTAAGCAGTAACCACAACATTGTGAACAAGAGGTTCAATAAGGGATCTGGTGTAGCCATCTGGGACTATAAAGATTACATACAGGAAGGACATAGAGAGCTGAACAATGAGTGATATTACATTAAGACATGAGACAACCTCACCCAACATCACTCTGAACTTATTTCTACCATGCTAAACAAACAAGCCAGCAAAGGAGAAATCTCAGGGTCAAAAATGGCCTCACCACATCACCACCTCAATTATATTTAGTCCACAAGAGTACTATTTGGGGACAAGTACATAACTATCCGATCATCATTGGCTTAGGAGGGTCCACTGAAATGATCAGCAGCTTTGTTGATGAACACATCAAACCTTTTGTACCAACATACCCAAGATACCAGCAGGACACCAATCATTTACTCCTTAAGCTTTCTCAACTTCCCATACCTTGATCTGTATTTCTGGAAAATTTCCTTCTTTGTATATTGGATTTAGTTTCACTCTACACCAGTATATAGAATACTTTTTCCCTGAAACCTGAACTTGACTTACGATACATTAATGGCATTTTCCTTGTTTGGACATGTGGCAAACGATCACTTTTAGAATTTATGGAATACATTAACTCCAGTCATCCAAATAGAAAGTTTACAGCCAAAATTTCCAACACACCTTTCAACAGTTTAGATGTCAAAATTACCAAAATGAGAAACTCCATCATAACTGACTTATACACTAAATCCACAGACATGCATACTTCAAACCAGACTCATGCCAACGTACAATTTGATTAAAGGCATCCCATACAGAAAGTTGTTGAGAGTACAGCGCATCTGCAGCACACCAACTGATTTCTAACACCATGCTAATATTTAACTGAAACATTTCAAAAACCATGGGTACACTGATAATGCATTACTTGAAGCATGACCATGTCTGTAAGTTTGATTGATCAACCTCGATCCAAAGCCAGAATAAAATGCAAGCCAGGTACATGTTTATCACCTCTTATCATGTGGTTCATACTTGAAAGCACTGCACCAGGCAGAGAATTATTCATGCAACCACTGCTTCTGCCCTACCACCAGAATCCTCTCAAAGATTCTCTCACAAGTGCCAAATTGCCAATTCCTAGACAAAATAGCGGATGAACATTACTCAATCCTTGTACGTAGTGCCCATCTCCTAACTGCCCTATTTGCAAGAATTTTGGCAAAAAATTGTAGTTCAAAAGTATGGTTACCTCTACATGCTGCAAAGGCCTTCGCAACAATAACTGCATGATCCACAATTGTATCTACTTACTAACATACAATACCTACAAGAGGCAATATGTGGGTGGAACTAGAAGGCACTTCCTTATCCATTTAAAAGAAGATTTAGTGACATTAACCACAAGTGTGACACACCTATTGCTATACACTTTAACCAGAAAGATAATTCGCTTTCAGTTCTTAACTACTGCATCATACAGATATTGTACTCCAACCCAATACCATTGCCATCACAAAATTCCATCGAGTTTCACTGTTGAAATATTCATCAAACATGGCTTGAACAAAAAGGATTTTTGATTTTTATTCTAAACATTGGAAATTACTTGAGCAGTAAAATTACATCCATCATTGTCTATAAAAATGAGATATTATCCTTTCTTTGGATTTCTTATTATTTTGGCGGGCAAAACTTCTGAATTATCTGATGGGTTCACCACTTAATTTCATTATCTACATTAGTTGATGCCTCATGAAACTCAACCATTTCATTTGCATCACTACTTATAGGCAAGTGAACACTAATGAACTCTGATGTATGTTCCCCATTGCCTAACAAAAATGACAGAGTCATCTTGTCCAATAACTGTTGCAGGTCCTTTCCATTTTGAACTGTCATTCCTTTTATAATAAAATCTATTCCCTGTCTGATAAACATCATGAAATGTTCACAAGAGCTTTCCCAAATTTTTCTGAAAATTCAGCTTCAACATAATCTGAATGTAATGCAGTAAGATGATTATGCACATATTCACTCACAGTGGTTGCATGTAGAGCTGGCAAGAAATCTTGTAAAGTAGATGGAAGTCTTGGGTTTATAGCATAAATTAACTGTTATGGACTGAAGTCTTGTACTGAATCTAATGAATTCTTTGCATTTAGAGACCAAGCTAATGCAGTTTCCCAATCAGTATTATTGTCTTCTTTAACTTTGGTCCAAAAATTTCACTCAAAAATTTGAAATGAAATAATGAGAAACAGATAAAGTTTCTGCAGGTTTAGGTGGTGGCATCTTGAATCCACTGCATAGATCACAATTTGTTGTCGGCTTGTGTAAATGCCTGAGAATTATTGAATCCTCTTTTCCAGAGTTCTGAAGAAGTTTGACCAACTTTGATTCAGATGCATGACCGAACTGCTTATGGAGTTTTATAACTTGATTTTCTGTCAGCTAATTTGTACTTGATGAATTAGTAATGCCAGGTACACTTTGCACACAAGTTGTTTCATATGATGTCAGTCCATCAGTAATTGAAACACAATAGTGACCACTTGAGGTGTGTTCTAAAGGCAAGTCTTTTCCAAACAGAGAAACTTTATCGTTTTCAATGTCTATGACATCACCCGCCCACTTCAATGATGATTTGCTGAGCAGAAGTGGAATATTACATCCTTCATCTCCATCTCAGTATTACAATGATTTCCATTTTTGCAGAATAATTCTTTTGACATTACACAAGTCACTAATTCTTTTGACATTACACAAGAGCATCTTCAAATTAAAAAGTTTGCTTCCAAGGCTGTTTGGAGATTTTTGTCTGATATTCATTTGGAATACTAGCAGTCTAATTGGTTAACCATTGTTCACCCAAACCAGTTTTGATGCAGGCTGTATCAAGCGCTGCTGCTCCAAAATGCTTCCAATACCAACTGTCTATCTCGTACAGTCCTTCACTGTCCAATAGCTTAAAAGCAAGTATTGCAACTGGAAAGACCATATCATGTTTTTTAATGAGTCTACAATGATTCTCAAGTTCTATAATGAAGTCAGTCATGCTGATACCCTCAGCATCTGGTTCCCTCAGTTCGATGAAAGCTGTCAAAGAATGTGTATGCCTGATACGCAGAATCAGTTTTGCTCTTTTTTTAATATTTCATAAAGCTTTTGCAGAAGGACTTCCATCCCATCATTATCATTTGGATGCAGCATAGTTGAATTTGGCTCTTGTGTAATGTCAAAATAATTCAAATCTGCTGCATCAAATGATAATACATCATCTTTTGCCTTCCCATTCAGACTCAATACAACAGCTTATGCTTGCTTCCTAACAAACAGTTAGAATCTTTTGATATATGGTATACACCATCCTTACAAGGGTCAGTATCAAGTTTGTTCAAATCAAGTCTTTTGAATAATATTTGGGCTCCCTATTGCAACCAGATTTTTTTCTTCGTGCAATATAAGAAATATTCTTTAAAAATCTTCTTTCACAAACTCCCAGTTAGAATCTTCTGATACATGGTATACACCACCCTCAGGGGAGTCAGATACAAGTTTATTAAAAGCAAGTCCCAGGGTTAATATTTGGGCAAAAGTTTTAACTTAGTCCAAAATGAGGAATGATCTTCAAAAATTGCTTCTTGAGATACAATCAAAATCTTTTAATATTTGATTTTCAGCATGCTTAGAGGGTTTAGATTCAATTTGTTCAAATAAAGTCCCTGAGTTGATATTTGTCTTCCCTATGTGGATAGTGGGGTGGAAATTTTTAACAGAGTGCAAACCAGTCAGAATTTTTTTATATTTGGTACACAAACATCCTTGAAGGAAAGGGGGGGGGGGGGTGCAATTTTGAGTTCTTTTCAGTTCCTGGCTTAATATTTGGGCTCCCTATGGGAACCCTAATTTCAGCTTGGTACAAAAGAGGAATATTCTTTGAAATCTTCTTGAGATCCACCATTCAGAATGTTTTGATACTTGGTATACAACACCCTAGCCGGCTCAGATTCAAGTTTGTTCAAATTAAGTCCCTGGATTCATACTTGGGCTCCCTATGAGGGCCCAAGTTTTAACTTGGTGTAATATGACAAATAATCTTTAAAAAAATCTCCTTTTTCAGATACACCATTCAGTATCTATGTTCAAGTTAAGTCCCTAGGTTAATATTTGGACTCCATAGTTTTCTGAAAATCTGGGGATTATTTCTGTGGTAGCATCGAAATACTGAAAAAAAATCATCTGTCATGGCCAGCAAAATTGTAAATAATTAAATAACTTCAGTCCTCTGTAGTGTTAGTGTTTTTTCTATACTTTTTATTTTCAAACTCAATTTCAGTCTTAGCCTTTCTAAATTTTGGCAATATAATCTCCACAAAAAACCATATCTAAAAAATTGCGATGTCCAAGGAAATTCTCAACCATTACATGTATTGTCGAACTTTGAGGATGCCATCATAGAGGGTCATAGGGTCAAAAATTAAAATGTGTCAGATTTTTTTAAAATTTTAGTATGTTGTAGAGCTAAAAAAAATTAGACAGCTGTTTTTTGTTTTTTTTATTTTATACCATTTTGACGTTTTTATGTCACTTTGAAGTTTAGCCTATTTTCTACATTCTTCATTAAAAGCCCTATGCTCATGGATCAAGTTGCGTCTTATTTCTATGGGATACAGTTATGAAACTTCCCACAAATATTTCTAGTCATGTGCAGATGTTCGCCATTATTTTTTTTCATTTCAATGTGACATATCTGATGCCAGTGATGCCATTTGTGTGCTTTTTAGTCAAGTTGTGACAAAGTCAAACTCGACTTATAGTTTGGTGCATGGCAGTTGGGTGGGCGGGCATAAACAATTGGTTTCCGGCTGATAACTTGATAATGGTTCAACCCACATTCATGAAACTTCATAGGTAGGTTGGCATTGGTGAGAGGAAGAACCCTATGTATTTTGGACTTGCTTGGTCAAAGGTCAAGGTCACAGTGACTTTGAACATAGTAAATTGTAAACAATTGGTTTTGGATGTTAACTTGACTATGGTTCAACCCACATTCATGAAACTTCATATGTAGGTTGGCCTTTGTGAGAGGAAGAACCCTTTTTATTTTGGACGCACTATTTCAAAGATCAAGGTCACAGTGACCCTGAACATAGTAAATCAAAACAATTGGTTTCCGGATGATAACTTGATAATAGTTCGACCTGCATTCATGAAACTTCATAGGTAGGTTGGCATCAGTGAGAGGAAGAAGCCTATTTATTTTGGACTTGCTAGGTGAAAGGTCAAGGTCACAGTGACCTTCAACATAGTAAATCGTAAACAATTGGTTTCCGGATGATAACTTGATAATGGTTTGACCCACATTCATGAAACTTCATAGATAGGTTGACCCAGGTGAGTGGAAGACCCCTATTTATTTTGGACTCACTAAGTCAAAGGTTAAGGTCACAGTGATTTTGAACATAATAAATCGTAAACAATTGGTTTCCAGATGATAATTTGACAATGGTTCCACCCACATTCATGAAACTTCATAGGTTGGCATTGGTGCAAGAAAGAGCCCTATTTATTTTGGAATCACTAGGTCAAAAGTCAAGGTCACAGTGACCCTTCACATAGTAAATTGTAAACAATTGGATTCCGGACAATAAGTTGATAATGATTAAACCCACTTTTGTGCTGTCACAACTTGACATTGGATCGGTGATCGTATCGGCATTTTTTCTATATCTTTTATTTTCAACCTCATCTCCACAAAAAAAAACCATCTAAAAATGTTATTCCACCGTAGGAAATTCCCAACCATTAAGTTTGAACTCTGGGGATGATGTCATAGAGGGTCATAGGTTCAAAAATTAAAATGTGTCGTGACTTTTTTTGAAATTTTAGTTTGTTGTAGAGCTCAATATATTAAGAGAAAGCGGGTTTGTTTTTCGATTCATTGCCATTTTGATGTTTTTACGTCACTTTAAAGTTTAACCTATTTTCTGCATTCTTCATTAAAAGCCCTACCTTCTGTGCCTTGTTTAAAATATAGGAAACAGTAATGAAATTTACCACACCTATTTCTGGTCGCGTGCAGCTGTGAACCTTTGTTTTTAGCTTAACTTGACAAAGTCAAGATAAACTATTGCCATCACGCATACAGAAGTCTGTTAGTCTGTGAATCTGTGAGTTCTGTTCCTTTAGCACAGGCTACACCCCATAGTTCTTGTCTGATCGTCACGAAATTTCATATGCAGGTTTGGGGTCATGTCTAGATGAGAACGTCCCCTTTTGGTCGTGATCGGTCAACTGGTATGGCTGCCCGAGCCCAAAACCCAAAAACCATTAGCACAGTCTACAGGTTGTATTTATGAAGGGATTTAATTGTAACTTGGTAGGATGCCTCTGTATAATGCCTAGATGAGAACATCTCCTTTTAGTCATGATCTGTCAACCGTGATGGCTGCCCAAGTCCGAAACTCAAAAACTTTTAGCACAGTCTGCAGGTCATATTTAATATGGAGGGATTTCCTTGTAACTTGGTAGGATGACTCTGTATGATGTCTAGATGAGAACTTCCCCTTTTGGTCATGATCTGTCAACCGTGATGGGTGTCCAAGCCCGAAACCCAAAAACTTTTAGCACAGTCTGCAGGTCATATTTAATATGGAGGGATTTCATTGTAACTTGGTAGGATGACTTCGAAATGACGTCTAGATGAGAACTTCCCCATTTGGTCAGTATCTGTCAACCGTGACGACTGCCGGAGCCCAAAACCCTAAAACCTTTAGCACAGTCTACAGGTCGCATTTATGGACGTGATTGGGCAACTGTGACGGCTACAGGGTGCCCGAAGACCAAAAACCTTGAGCACAGTCTACAGGTCATATTTATTAAGGGATTTCATTGTAACTTCGTAGGATCACTCCAGATGATGCCCAGATGAGAATGGCCATTTTGGTTGGGATCATTCAACCATGATGGCTGCTGTACCCGAAGCCCGAAAACCTGTAGCACAGTCTACAAGTCATATTTATGAAGGGATTTCATTGTACTTTGGTAGGATGACTCCAAATAATGTCTAGATGAGAACATCCTCTTTTGGTCGCGATCATTCAGCCTTTATGGCTGCCCGAGCCCAAAAACATTTAGCATTGTCTATAGGTTGTATTTATGGAAGGATTTCATTGTAACTTGTGAGGTTGACTCTATATAATGCCTAGATGATGACATCCCCTTTTGGTCATGATTGGTCAACTGTGACAGCTACAGGGGCCCGAAGCCCAAAAACCTTGAGCACAGTCTACAGGTCATATTTATGAAGGGATTTCATTGTAACTTCATAGGATCACTCCAGATGATGCCCAGATGAGAATGTCCCGTTTTGGTTGTGATCATTCAACTATTATGTCTGCCCGAAGCCCAAAAACCTTTAGTACAGTCTACAGGTCATATTTATGAAAGGATTTCATTGTAACTTGGTAGGTTGGCTTTATATTATGTCTAAATGAGAACGTCCCATTTTGGACGCAATTGGGCAACTGTGACGGCTACAGGGGCCCGAATGCCCGCAAACCTTTAGCACAGTCTACAGGTCATATTTATGAAGGGATTTCATTGTAACTTGGTAGGATGACTCCAAATAATGTCTAGATGAGAACATCCCCTTTTGGTCGCGATCATTCAGCCTTGATGGCTGCCCGAGCCCAAAAACCCAAAATCCTTTAGCATAGTCTATAGGTATCGCAGAACTAAATATTGAAATTAGAGTGAACCGCCTTAATATGTTGCACTCAGAAATGACGCAATCTCTAAAAATAAACAGCCTTGGGGAAATCTATTGTTTCAATAAAAATTTGAAACATTCTATTGACATCTTGCATTATTGTTGAATATTCCTGATAAAAAAGAGGGCGATTTGATGACTTTTGGACCTAAAAAATACAATTTACTTTTTGTGTGTTTTTGTAGGGAATTCCCTGAAAAATATGTGCACGTGACCGGTACTTCCCTTTGTGTCAGTTTTTCTCTCTTATTTGTTGCATGACCCCCTGTTTTCAGATCAGAAAAAGTTGTCTGAAGGGCTATACTTGACAGAGATATTTGAATGCCAAAATTAAAGTGATGCGATCATATTTTTTTCCACCTGAACGTTATAATGATCGCCTATGGGAAAATATTTAGTTCTGTGATATCTATAGGAAATATGTTTTTTGGCTTGCAGACCAGATTCAGTTATTATTTTGGGGGATTATTTCACATTTAAATATTTATTTGGGGACCATACACCTTACCAAACCATTTTATTGTTTTGAGAAGTTACATTTTTGTCACAGTCAGCAATAAAAGCTATACATTTCCAAAACTAAGGCTGTTCATGCAAGAAAATTCACATCTTGAGCAAGTGTATTCCCAAGAGCACACTATAACCCCTGGCAGCTGCTAACTAACAGCCTATCTTACCCTATTAACATATTTATTTGAACCATGGTTTCTCCTCATGTTACTAGGGGCAGGGAGGATTCCAAATCTTCCAACCCCCTCCCAAATCACCATTCAAACACAGACCTAAAACCTTCACTGCCCTTCTATTCACTATTATTTAGAAGTTTTTCTCTTCTATATTATGCTCTTCAAAATGTTTGAAAACAATTCCTTCATTGAAAAAGTATCCTGGAAGACAAATTTGAGGAGGAGGTGGGGCTACAGTGGAAAATAACATAATAAAATTACAAATGTGAGTGAATGGCATTTGTGCATAGCTACCAATATAGTTGTCTAGTGCTAGTGCTGTCATGGTTCCCCTGATACAGCATAAATTTACAGTGACAGTTGTGAAATATTGCTCTTTCCCTGATCCAAGTCCTCTCTCCCACACATATTTAACCCTTCTGCTGATGATAAACATTTGGAAAGACTGAACAGCATGTTTTTAGAGTCTGAAGTTAGTATCATACACTTTCAGTTTCTTATGATTTACTTTGAGGCTTCAGCACTCATGGTCCACTGAGTTATTTTTCAATTTAACAACCTTGCCCTGGCTCTTCCACTATATTTTTCATTGTATGCCATTCAGTACTCTCATGTAGACCTCCTACATGTGCGACTGCAAGCCTATCTGTCTGTCTGTCTGTGTGTCTGTCTCTTCATCAGACATGGTGTTTCTTTGCTTTTCACTTGCCTGTATCTACATTTTCAATAATTGGCAGCTGACTAACTCCCCCCCCCCCCCCCCCCCACACACACACACACAAGTATATTCAACATTAAACATCAAATACCACTACATTCTTGAAGCAAATGTCTGATTCATCCTCTTTGGAAACATGTTTTCAATTATTTCAATCTTTTTGCCATAATGGGTGTCTGTGGGGATTAAAACAAAGGTTATGAAAGTGCACTTATGGGAACTTGCAGCATAAGCATAGCACTATAGAATCAATATTTGATGGTTTTAGGCATCTTACCAGTGTTATGAGATATCACAGTAGCAGGTACTGGCCATTCTTTTGGTAAAAACACTGTTTTATGTTTTGTCAGTGCCATACCAATGACTCTATGTGCCTTTACTGAGAAAACTGAGGCTTTTCCTTTACAAAAATTGCAAAATATTCATCAAATACAATGTGAAATGTCTTCAGAAGCCAGACTGTGATTTAAAAACCATTACAGATGGGAAAGTTCATATCACAGTAGGTTTGTTTTGGGTCAATATCAATTAAATTATGAATTATATCACATATTTTGATGAAAAGGGGCATACCGGGGGGTCCTATTCAGGGCAAAATTTTACTACATCAGATGGTGGAATAAAATTTGACATCAGTTGTGAGGATAAACTGGTAGAGTCCTTTCATATTGGTGAAATATATAGCTGCATCCCCAATTTTGGAAACAAAATTGACATCCATATTGTTCCATGGGGGTTAGGACACTGTTTTGCTTGCAGTATGGTTAAATGAGGCAGATTTTTTCTAAAAATATTTTGTGCTGATGCAGATGTTACTTTTATTTTGGGATCAGGGTAGTTTTTTTAAAGAAAGCTGTGAATTCTCATTCTTCTCAGTTAATTTATAAAGTAACAGGATAGAAAAATCTTTTGGAGGCAATACCAGTTTTTAAGCCCACTTGACAAAGTTTGGACACTTTTCTTTAAAAGAGCAAATTTTCCATGTTTTTGACTCTGCCAAAGGCAAAAGTTGGATTCTAATGCAGAAATGACTCTTTTATCTCATGGACGTGGTAAAATGTCTCTTTGGTGGGGTTGGGGATGATTATAGGTATCGCGGAACTAAATATTGAAATTAGAGTGAACTGCCTTAATATGTTGCACTCGGAAATGACGCAATCTCTAAAAATAAACAGCCTTGGGGAAATCCATTGTTTCAATAAAAGTTTGAAACATTCTATTGACATCTTGCATTATTGTTGAATATTCCTGATAAAAAAGAGGGCGATTTGATGACTTTTGGACCTAAAAAATACAATTTACTTTTTGTGTGTTTTTGTAGGGAATTCCCTGAAAAATATGTGCACGTGACCGGTACTTCCCTTTGTGTCAGTTTTTCTCTCTTATTTGTTGCATGACCCCCTGTTTTCAGATCAGAAAAAGTTGTCTGAAGGGCTATACTTGACAGAGATATTTGAATGCCAAAATTAAAGTGATACGATCATATTTTTTTTCCACCTGAACGTTATAATGGTCGCCTATGGGAAAATATTTAGTTCTGTGATACCTATAGGTCGTATTTATGGAAGGATTTCATTGTAACTTGTTAGGTTGACTCCATATAATGCCTAGATGATGATATCCTCTTTTGGTCGTGATTGATCAACTGTGACAGCTTCAGGGGCTATTATCAGTCACTTACGTAAACAAGAGACCGGAGAAACTCCTGTCAGCTGTAAAATACATATTATTTTAACTTAATGTAATGAAATTTCTGTATAAGTGGCCGAGGAAAAATTTATCTGATTCCTGTATGAATACCTTTAATTTTATCCTCTCAAGACTGCAATGTGGGTTTCAAAGATTTTATTGATGCCATGAACAAACCCTTTCAATGCTGTATATGTTTTTCTGATTCCTTGGAACAAAATTGATCTGATTCCTGTATGAATATCTTTAATTTAACCCTCTCATGACTTCAGTGTGTTTTTCCAAAGATTTTATTTCATGATGAACCCTTTCACTGTTGTCCACATATATGTTTTTTTCTAGTTTCTTGGAAACATTTATCTGATTCCTGTATGCATATCTTTAACTTAACAATCTGAAGACTGCAATGTGGGTTCCAAAAATTTTATTGATGCCATGATCAAACACTTTCACTGCTGTGCACATATATGTTTTTTCTGGTTCCATGCAAAGAGATTGATCTGATTCCTGTATGAATATCTTTAATTTAACCCTCTCATGACTTCAGTGCATTTTCCAAAGATTTTATTTTATGTTGAACCCTTTCAGTCCTGTGCACATATATCGAGGGTCTTATACAGAAAGGGGTTATCTCTCACCAGGAGGGTCTCATGCAGAAAGGGTATATTGCAATACTAAGAGCAGAGATAGCCCCGTTCTGCATGAGACACTCTAAATGAACATATTTTTTCTAGTTTCTTGGAAACATTTATCTGATTCCTCTATGGATGTCTTTAATTTAACCCTCTCAAGACTTCAGTATGGCTTTCAAAGATTTTATTGATGCCTTGTTCAAACCTTTTCAATGCTATACACATATGTTTTTTTTCTGGTTTCTTGAGTTAAAATTCTCTAATTCCTGTATGAATATCTTTAATTTAACCCTCTCAAGACTTCAGTGTGGGTTCCAAAGATTTTATTAGCTCATCTTGACAAAGTCAAGCTGAGCTAATCTCATCGCTCTCCGTCCATCATCCGTCGTCCGTTGTCCGTCAACACCATGTTTTGGTCTTCTCCTCCAAAGCCACTGGGCCAATTCAAGTGAAAGTTTGTGTGAGTGATGGTCCCAAAGGGGCATTTCATTTTTGTTCAACTCAGCATGCCCAGCCCCATAGGGCGGGAGTGGGGGAAAATGCTCCAAAATATTTTTAAAATCTTCTTCTCAAGAACCAGTGTGTACAATGACTTGATATTTGCTATGGAGCTTCCATATGAGGTGTAGAATCAAGTTTGTTCAAACGAAGTTCGTGAAGTAATATTTGGCTTTGTAATAGGGGTAAGATTTTTGGCACCGCCCAAAATTTTTATTTTCTGAACCGATGGTCCGGTATGAACCAAATTTGGTTGGTGGTAGTATTGGGTCATAAGTACTTGACCCATGCAAAAAAAATAATTCCACCATCCCCATGGGAACCCTGGGAGCTAAAAATAGAAATATTTTCAAACGCCTATATTTCCCAAACCCCACAGAACAGAGAGCTTTTATTTGGTATGAAGTATCCTTATGACCAGTAGAATTGAATGGTAAAAAAAAAATTGCCATCGGTTATGTTAGGGTGTTCTGTAATGGTCATCGAAAAAATGCTGAGTCAGCATATTTGCAAAAATTTTAAAAAATCTTTTCTCCAGAACCAATCATCAGAATCTTTTGATATTTGGTATACAGCATTCATAGGGGGGTCAGATAAAAGTTTGTTGAAATAAAACTCATTGGTTCATATTTGGGCTCTCTACAGGAACCCAAAGTTTTAACATAGGGTAATATGGGGTATATTCTTTAAAAATCTTCTTCTTCAGAACCACCAGTCAGAATCCTTTAATATTTGGTATACATTATTGCTATGAGGGTCAGATTCTAAATTGTTCAAACCAAGTCCCTAGGTTAATATTTGGGCTTCCTACGGAAAGCCCAAATTTTATCTTTGTTCAATATGGAGAGTAATTTTAAAAAATCTTCTTCTTCAGATCCATCAATCAGAATGCTTTGATATTTGGTATGCAACATCTCTATGGGGGTCAGATTCAAGTTTGTTCAAATCAGATCCCTAGGTATATATTTGGGCTCACTATGGTAGCCCAAATTTTTACTTAGTGCAATATGAGGAAATTTCTTTAAAAATCTTCTTCAGATCCACCAGTTGGAATTCTTTTATATTTGGTATACAACATCTCTAGGGGAGTCAGATTCCAGGTTGTTCAATTCGAATGCCTAGGTTAATATTTGGGCTCCATATGGGAACATGAAATTTAACTCAGTACAATATGAGGGAATTTCTTCAAAAATCTTCTTCTTCAGATTCACTTGTCAGAATGCTTTCACATTTGGTATACAACATCTCTAGGGGGGTCAGATTCAAGTTTGTTCAAATCAGATCCATAGGTTAATATTTGGGCTCGCTATGGTAGCCCAAATTTGAACTTAGTGCAATTCGAAGAAATTTCTTTACAATTTCTCTTCTTCAGATCCAACAGTCAGAATGCTTTCATATTCGGTACACAACATCTCTAGGGAAGTCATATTTAACTGTGTTCAAATCAAGAGCCTGGGTTAATATTTGGGCTCTCTATGGGAGCCGGAATTGCCCATTTTGCTGAAGAATTAAAAGTTTTGTATTCAGTACCCTCTAAAGGTACTAAGATTAATCCACATAGGTTGTATCAAGGCGCTTCATAGGGGAGCTCTACATTTTACTTATGATCAACTGAAGAAAAGGCATGATGCCCAGATTATTTTTGTCACTCCTGAGGGACACAAGGATTGACAGTGTAGCCTATGGAGATGGCATGCTTAATGTAGACTCATTCTTGGACTATATGTACAAGATGAGCGCTTCAGGCCCCATGGGGCCTCTTGTTTCACGTAATACTGTTAATAAAAACCTATTTCTGATTTCTTTTACCAACCCTAAAATGAGCCTCCATAAATTCTCTTTCTCTTTTGTTTATTTTTGATGCTTAAACCATTTTCACACAGACTTGAATTTACTGGTGGCAGTAAAATTCTGTTTCTCTAGTTTGAAATCTTTCTTCTTCTTTAAAACCACTGGGCCAAATTCATTCATTTATGGCACAGGCCATTTTTGGAGTAAACCTTTTCTCCTTTGTTCAAATGAAGCTGCTGCCATCTTCAGGCTGGTGGAATTTACTCTTCTGATTTTTCCCTCCAAATTACTATATCCCTTAGGATGGGGTTAATGCTCCATAAGCCTAATATGCTTTTAAAATCCTCTTTTTATAAGTCACTTGCAATAATGCTTAGATTTCTTGTTTGGAACTTTCTTTAGTGATGCAGATTCATTTTTTTTCAAAGAAACTCTCTTGGTCAAAATTTGGGCTCCCAAATTTTGAGCTACACTCAATATTTCTATTTTCAGATTCATTGGACAAATGTGAACCATATTTGTCATGTAGTATATAACTGTGCCATAAGTATTTCATTTATACCCGAATTTTTTTTTTTTTTTGGGGGGGGGGGGGGGGGTGGGGGGGGGAGGGTAGAGAGAACCACAGTAGTTGAAAACAAAACAAAAATTCACAGATTGAACAGAGCTTGCTAGAAAGCTTTCCTAGAACCAGCAGAAATGAATGGCCAAAAAAGTTGCCTTTTGGTTGTGTTATAGCAAATAAAAAAAATTGCTCTTGCTGCTGATCACTTACTGATACACTCATCTCTTTTGACAACTTGAGCCAGGTGAGCGTTTTAGGCTCACTTGAGCCTCTGGTTTAAACTTGTAACTTTATTTCTGTTCTGCACATAATAAGTTTACAATGGCATGGCGGGGGTTTGAACCCACGCCAAGAGACTTTCCTTCAGCACCAACTGCCTAGTGAAACTATACTGAACCATGCACACCACTCGGCCTCCGACACCACAAAAAGGGAATGCTAGTTAACCAAGTATATATGAGGCCAGTACAGAACACACGGAATACTCAATTATTTAATTATTCATCAGATAGTTGCATCTAAGTACTTAGTTCTACGAACTGCACCTCAGACGAAATCAGCGACAATTGTCTTTTTCAAATTCCCCCCCCCACCCCCCCCCCCCCCACCCCCCAGTGGACCTACTACCCAACCCACTCTTGGTTGAAAGCAATGTTGACACAGTCAAAGTTTGAACACAGGGTTTGCTGCCTACCCAGAGCACTGAAAAATATGGAAACAAAGATTTAAAATCCTTGGAAAAATGGGCAAAAACATCCTTTTTGCAGGAATCACTAGAGAATGACTAATCACATTTTGGGGTGGAAAAAATCAATATATAGCCACTTGGTGGCCATTCAGTAGTATTTTTGAGGTACATTTTTGTTAGCACTTATATCTCAAAGATGCTTTGAGACTAAACTTAAAACCTTTGCACATTGTGCAAACATAGCAAGAGGATGATGTATATTGATTTTTATGCCTCTGCCTATTTAGCAAAGGGGCATTAAGAGTTACCCTTGTCCATTCATTCATCCGTACGTATATATGTTCATTTGTCAGTCCTGAATATGGTTTCCAGATGATAACTTTAGTTTGACTGAACGAAAGTGAAACAAAATTCTAAGCATAGGTTTATAACCACATAATCCAATTTGGGATTGATAGTGAGCTTGGTCTGATATTTCTTATCAACCTACCTCAATTGTTTACTACAGGCTTGCACTACAGTGGAAGAACCTAACTCGGATAAAATACTCTCTATTTTAATCTTTCCCAAGAGATTTGGGAAAGAAAAGTGGTGTAAAAACACCACGAAAAAATAAGCCAAAACTGGGTCGAGCACCATCGGCGCACACCCAGTATGGGATGCTCTACCATAGTACAAATCCACGACTTCCATAAAACAGTGCACAGTGCGTCCATTCGTCATTCCTTTTTTATCCGAGACACGTGGAAGATGTGTCTCCGACATATGCATTAGGAAACAGTGATAATTCAACTCGTCGATAATGGGTTTCCTGTGACTGAAATTATGGATCTGAAGATCGTATAATAACAGGACTGTGTTTTATATATTCTTGTTAATATTTTCAACCACATTCTCATTGTGTATTATTTACTTTTCTGTTTTCACGAATGTTTTGTTTTCGACTTTGTGTCAATGCGATTCGACAATGAATTTTTCGGTTGATAAAAATTTAATTGTTATTGGAGTTAGGTGTCAATCAGGGACTGTCTGGACAGGATTTCTTCACTGTTGAGGGCTGAATTTCTGTTTTTTTCGGTCCCTGTCGGCCGTCTGGGTTCTGTCGTGTACCCTCCGTTTTTTTTCTGCCACCTTCTCTTGTAGTTGAGGGTGTTCGTCTACTTTCTGTTTCTGTTGAGTTCACCTTTTTCTTCTACTGCTCTCACCTCTGTTATTTCCAGTTCGGTTCCTTTTGGGCAATTCCTTTTGCCCTCGCCTTGGTGCATTCTTGTGTCCGTTTCGTCCGCACCCGTGGGTGTTGTGGACCGCTGTCATTTTCGGGAGGCTCCCAACTCGACCACGTCTGGTGTGAGTTATACCCCGTCCTTGGGGGATGTGCAGCTCCTCCCGCACTTGCAGGGGGGGGAGGGGTGAACCTGTCATTTCGGGGCCCCCCAACTCAACCACGTCTGGTGTGCGTTATCCCCCCTTCATGGGGGATGTGCAGCCCCTCCCGCTCTCGCGGGGGGTGGGTAACACTGTCGTTTCGGGCCGGCCGACTCGACCACGTCTGGTGAGAATTGCTCCCCCTCCGTGGGGGATGTGTAGCTCCTCCCGCACCAGCGGGGGGTGGGGAATGCTGTTGTTTCAGGGTTCCTGACTTGACCGTGTCTGGTGAGAGTTATTCCCCTTCCGTGGGGAATGTGCAGTTTATTTTACCATGGTGGATACTGCGGGAGCTGTTGGATTTCTGGTGAAGAGATGCCTGTTTCCGGGACTATGCGCCCTCTCCACTCAACATCTGAGGCTGTCACTAGGGTTGTGACTCCTCCTTTGGAGGCCGAGCTGGTTGGCTCTCTCTGCTTTTCTGCCAGTTCCAACAGCTCCCGTCGTATCTGCTGCTACTGCTGTTCTGTCTACAACGTCATTGGGCACCGTTTTTAGCCGGCCGCGACTTATCCCTGCAAGGGTCTGCAGGGATGTCTGTAGTGTGGTTGTGGGGTATCAGCCTCAGCCTTCCCCGACTTCAACTCGGCGAAGTCGGAAATGGCTGCCGACTGAACCTCTACTGTGTCCTCTCAGCCGTTGAGCACAGTAGTTTTTTTACCTGCAGTGGTCTGCTGCGGTGTCTGGGAGTGTAGACGTGGGGTTATTGGCCTCTGCCTTCCCTGACTTCAACTTGGCGAAGTTGGAAGTGGCTGCCGGCCAGACCCTCTACTGTTGTCTCTGTGCCGTCGAGCACCACAGTTGTGTTATTGGATTCGGATGTTCTTAGTGGGACACTATGAACTCCGTGGCGTTTCCGTCCTCTCATTCTGGCCACACGACCAGTTTTGGGGGACCAACGTCTTTTGTGCAGCCTGGACCTTTTGCCCCACAGAGGTCCGCGGTGACTCTCATCAGTTCCCGCTATGTTGATCCTCGGGGTGTGTGGCACCCCTATACACATCTGCCTTCAGACGTTTCGGCTGCCGCCCGTCGACCCACGTCAGGTGTTTTGGAGGATCGTGACCCTTCGCTGGTTAAGAGGGTCAGAGGTGAAGCCACTTTGCCGGTTCGTTCCCCTGTCGAACCGGCCAGTACGGGCAGTGAGCTTTGGGAGGCCCTCTTCTTAACTCACTCAGGTTCTATCAAAGAGCCTTCCTGTTGCTTCCAGCGAGGCAGCGAGTGCTTTCCAGGCGCCCCCATGGCACCGCCTCCTGGGATTGGAAACAGGCCGCTTTCTGATCCCCCTGGTGTTCCGACACCATGGGAGGCGTCAGCTGGTTTGCCCACGATGCGCTATGTGTCTTCCGACTCAGGGGAAGAGTCAGACATGCTTGATGTCGAGAGCCAGCAGTCTTAGGACTTGGGGGCAGCTCTTGATTTTGTGTTTGGGTTCCTTCCAGATCTCAAACCATCAAACCAGTCGACAGTGTCAGCCAGGCCGCGATCATCGGTCACGTGTCAACAGCCTATGGAGCAACCTGCTTCTGGACGTCTTCGACTGTGCCAGTCGGTACAGGTGGTTGAAGCATTTTCAGCCTTGGACTCTAAGCTGAGTTCCAAGGCTATGAAGGCTCAGTTCTTCACCAGGGTTGACTCCTTTTTGCCCCCGGCGCGTTATCATTCCTATGATTCCGCCAATCCGTCAGTCTGCCAGACTTCGACGGTTTTGGATCAGGACTCCAATTCCCTCGGGCTTTCCAAGCCCAAGTCTGCCGTCATTCCGATGACGACTCTGGAGTCCACGTTGGGCTTATCGAGAGAGATGCTTGGTATGCTTTCTCTCTCCGATCATGTCGTCTCAGCTTTCGCTGCTTATCTGCCTCCAGATAAGTTTGACGAGGTACAGGCTCCTTTGCGTGTGCTGTCCAAGGCGCTCATGCATCTTACTTACACCCATGCCTGTAACACGGCTAATCTGGAATTAGTTCGAAAGGACTCTGTACTGGACACAGGCCGATCCCTTCCTGAGGACCAGCACGCTACTCTTCTATCTGCTTTTTTGGCAGGTCCGCAACTTTTCCATGGTTCCGTGTCGACGGTCCGGGATGACGTCCTACGTCATTCCAAAGATCAGCTGCTGTTTCTTCAGCTTGATCAGCCTTCTAGCGTAGGCAGGGGCCGTTGCAAGCCTAACAAGTACCCTCTGCTTCCTCTGCGAAGCAAAAGGGCTGATCCTTCTGCCACCGCTTCTACTTCTTACTCAAGGGGTAAGGGTAAGCGTAAGCAGACTTGAGGGAAGTCCCAGGATTCTTCATTCAGTAGAGGAGGTGGTTTCTCCTCTCGCGGGCCTTGTCGGGGCTCGAAACGAAGGTCCTCACCTCAACTCGTCCCAGGTTGGAGGAAGGATAGCAGAGTTCGCAGACCGTAGGGCCACCATCACATCTGATCCTTGGGTGTTAGATGTTGTTCGGTCCGGGCTGCGAATATCCTTCCGAAGGCACCCCACTCTGTCTAGGGTGCCTCTTCCAACCATAGTTCCTTCAGACATTTTACGTCGGGAACTTTTGTCCACGGAGATAGACAATCTCCTGACAAAGGGGGCGATTGAGGTCATCAAGAACATTCAGTCAGTGGGGTTCTATTCCCACCTGTTCTTGGTGCCGAAGAAGGACGGCCGACTCCGACCGGTTATCGATCTGAGTATCCTGAACCAGTCTATCATTGCTCCCAAGTTCAGCATGGAGACTTTCAGGTCGGTACGCCATTCAATTCACCAGGGAGATTTCGCTTCCAGCATCAACCTGCGAGGCACTTACTTTCATGTTCCGATTCATCGGGCGTCACGGAAGTATCTCAAGTTCGCTTTTCTGGGGCGAGTTTACCAGTTCAAGGCCATGCCCTTCGGCCTCAACCTGGCTCCTTGGGCCTTCACCAGACTGATGTCGCATGTGATAGCTTTCCATCACACACAGTCCAGGGTAACTACTTCGGCATATCTGGACGATATCCTCCAGAGGCATTCCAATGCTGCCTTACTGGAGTCGGATGTCACTACTCTGTTGAGCTTGCTCACGTCGCTAGGATTCAGAGTCAACGAGGAGAAGTCGGACCTGGTCCCTTCTCAGTCATTTTATCATTTGGGGATGGCTTTCCGCACCCAGTTCAATTTGGTGGCGGTTTCCCAGGCCAAGGCTGTGATTCTGTCAGCTTTTGCTCTGACTCTGTCCCAGTCCACATCTGCGACAGCTCGGAGTATTCTCCGGCTAATGGGTCTCTGTGGTTCGGTGACAGATCTCATTCCTCTAGGTCGGCTGCGTGTCAGACCTCTCCAACACTTTCTGCTCAGTCGTTGGAGGCTGAATGTAGATTCTCTGGATCTGGTGCTTCAGTTTACAGAATCTCTTTATCCTCACCTCCTCCCCTGGATGGATGTCCAGTGGCTTCTGCAGGGTGTTCCGTTAGACTTACCCAAGTCCGATCACGTTCTGACGGCAGATGACCGCCAATGATCTCCAATGGGGTGCGACGTTGGATCCTCTAGGTCTTTCCCTTCACGGGATGTGGGACCAGGATCATGCAGCTTTACACATCAACCAGAAGGAGCTTCTTGCTCTTCTTCTGAGTTTCAGGCAGTGGATCCCTCACCTGTCGAATCGCCAGGTCCTTCTGTTGCCCGACAATTCGACGGTGGTTGCTTACATTCGGAACCAGGGCGGCACGCCCTCTGTTCCAATGTATGAATTGGCTCGGGATCTTCTACTGCTCGCTCAGGATGTCCACGCCGGGGTGGTTGTTCGTCACATTCCCGGTCGTCTGAACGTCATAGCCGACTCCCTGTCCCATCAGGGCAGGGTCATTTCCACCGGGTGGATGCTCCACATGGTGGGTTCCATCAATCTCTTGCGACTCGCTGGAACCATCTGGTGGACACTTTCTTGTCCCCGTGTCCTGATGCTCTGGCTTTCGCCGATGCTCTGGCCCTTCTTTGGGATGGTCTTGTCAGCTACGCCTTTCTGCCAGTTCCGATTCCGCCTCAGGTTCTCACCCAGATATGAACCTGCATTCGTCCAATCCTTTCGATCACACCCGTCGCCTCGGTGGGTGTGGGTCAATATGCTCCGCTCTCTGTTAGTGGCGGTTCCGGCATGTCTCCCTCTACCTCGCGACTTTCTTTGCCAAAGTCGCCCGAGGATGTTTCACGTTGACCCGACTTCATTGTGCCTTCGCACATGTCTTTTATCGGGTCCTGTCTCCTCCGTAGTGGTTTTTCGAGACACGCATTGGAGTTGCTTTTCTTCTTCAAGGAGGCACTCACTCCACTGGTTTAGCCTTTTGATGGTGTGCGATCACTCTGTTGCTTCTGTCACTCCTTCGATCACACCGCTTGCGGAGTTTCTGGTATATGTTTGTTTCTGGGGGTCTTCAGCAATGGGTACAAGTCCATGCTTCGGAGACCTTTTTCATATGTGGTACCGCATTGTTTCGACACTCATCCTTGCCTCTCCAAGCTTGTTCAGCTCTTTTCCTTGAAAAGGCCTAGGACTTCGCAGTTTACTCCAAGATGGTCACTTTCTTGGGCGCTGCTCTGCTTGGGGGTGGGGGGGGGGGGGGGGCGTTCGCGCCTTTATCGTGGATGAATATGCGTTTTCTCACATGCCAGATCTCTCCTGCATCCATTTCTCGATGGATTTGTCTTGCTATTCGTGCAGCTTCCGCTCGTCTAGCTACTGGTGATTGTATTACCAATTGTTTTTTCTGCCATGAGGTGCGTGCATTGTCTTCCTCTTTTAAAACCTCTGTCATGTTGTCGGATGACAGATGTTATACTGGCAGCCTACTGGAGAAATGCTACATTCTCCTTTTATCTGCGACAGTTGCAGGAGCCGATAGAGGACCTTTGTCCTCGGGGCCCTCTTTCTTCGGCTCAGGCTGTTGTCTATCCCAGCCATTCAGCTTTCTGTCTGTGCGTCGCACTTCACCATACGCCTCATCCTTCATTGCCTTTTACTAATGTTTGTGATGCTATGGTTTGATAGGCCTTGGGATCTCTTCCTCTGTCCACGGTTCCAGTGCTATTGAGTTATGTGTGGGTTGGTTATGTGATTCCCTCCATCCTTTTGTCTATTCAGCCTGTAGTAAACAATTGAGGTAGGTTGATAAGAAATATAAATTTTATAGTAAATTTCCTTTCTTATTATACCTACCGCAATTGTTTACGTGGAGGCCCTCCTGTCTTCTTATTCAGGTAAGAATCCTTCCTCCCCGCTGATCACATAACTATTTTGTTGTCGGAATCAAAAAAATGACGAATTGACGCACTGCACACTGTTTTACGGAAGTCGTGGATTTGTACTATGGTAGAGCGTCCTATACTGGGTGTGCGCCGATGGTGCTTGACCCAGTTTTGGCTTATTTTTTCGTGGTGTTTTTACACCACTTTTCTTTCACAAATCTCTTGGGAAAGATTAAAATAAAGAGTATTTTATCCGAGTTAGGTTCTTCCACTGTAGTGCAAGCCTGTAGTAAACAATTGCGGTAGGTATAATAAGAAAGGAAATTTACTATAAAATTTATATTTTTTGGCAGTTATGGTCCTTTTCTGATTTAAAAGATCATAAATCCGGGGCATTAGTGTCCCATCGACACATTTGGTGGCCTGCTGTGTTGGTGCTATCGTTCAATGGAGATAAGATATTTATTAATTCAATATCAACAAAGATAAATGACTAGAAACTCATGCTTGGGTATGCTCTGAGACTGAACTTTAAAATTTGGTATATTGTTAAGCTATAACTGGAGCATAAAGTGTGTCAGTTTTGTTTCAACAAGAAAGTCAAGATGACGAAATGATGATTATTTGAATGCAGAAATTTCTGTCTGTCTATCCATCCAAACAAAAATCTTAGAAACTTTTCTGTAATTGCATGTACTAATATTTTTATTAATGATGATTTTACATTAATAAGGATTTCCCTACTCAAAATCATTAAATTTTGGATGCATATTAACACATTTTAGTGATGCCTTTAACTTTGAAATTTAATAATATTATACACATTTGCAGTCAAAAGGGTGGGAGGGGAGGTGTCCAATCCAAATGTCATCTCTTGGGGGCAGGGAAATATGTCAATAAAACCATGAAACCCAGATTTCTATATGAAACCAGTGACCACAAAAATACTAAGTGATGCATGGGGATGGGCCTGCACTTAAGTTTGGCCCAGGATGGCAATGTATGCTTGTCAGCCACTGATTCTACGTACAATTCTTAAATTGGGTTCCTAAATCTAAACGTTTGTTCTGTAATCTTTTCTCACCATACAGTTTTTGTCATTACTTGAAGCTTCCCCTCAATGGTCCAGTACTGTGTTTCTCGTCTACCACTGGATCAGGAGTATGGGTTGCATTCTCCAGTAGTTCTAGTTACATTTGCTTACATTATTAGTTCATTTGAAATGGTTCGTAACCTCCTCCACCCCCCCCCCCCCCTGCACACTCAGGTCAGAATACCAAAATTTCACCCTGCAATTTTTGTCTATTATACAACTAAGAATTTAATCAATTCAGTTATGTTTAACAGAGCTCACTGAGCTTTGTCAAACAAACTTGAATTGGTTAAATTCCAAGTTGTATTACAGGAAAAATCTGCTGCTTGAAATTGCACTGTTATGGCATCAGTGTGCAAAGGGTTTAAAAATAGTACTTAACCATACACCTAATGTAACAGCTATTTACAGCCATTGCTGTTCATTGAAAGCACCATTCAATTTTTTTTTCTGTTGTTGCTGCCAAAGCAGCTTATGATTCCTCATTGGACATAGCTTGATAAACAGAATATAGGCTATGTTTTTGAGGCAAAAATTAAAATTGTTTTTCGGTTTTTTTGGCAAGTGTCATCATCTAACAGAGTAATGTAATGAGTTCAGTCTCATCTTATCCACATTACAGTCAAGATTTGTTTTTTTATCAATACAAATTCTTCTGCGTTTGTTTCATAATAATGGTTTCAACTCTTTATTGGGGTTTGTCAGTTGCTGCTCCCGGCTAAGGAATCAGCAGCCCAACTATATCAAAAGACCACAGAGTCCATCTTCTTTTGAATGAAAAGTCATTAAAAGTATATCTCTTTAAGGCTGCCTTTGGATCGGCTACTGATGTTAAAGTACAATTGTGAATTTACTGTATTCTGTATGTAAACTGATATTCATAACAATATCATTGAGATTTCATATAATAGTTTGTAAAAGCCCTCAAGTATCTTTATGGACATTTGGCCTTAATTAATTATATTGTTTTTATTATTATTATTATTATTATTATTATTACTGCAGCAGAGAATTAGTACTGTGTTTTGCGTTGTTTGATAGTCACCAAAAAGCTCTTCCTGTTCATGTTTGCATTTCATCAGTGCTAATACCCGATTTAACCCTTTACCTAACATAACGGCCAAAAATTAACCAGATAAGCTTACCACAGCCTTAAATATCTCAGAGGTTTTTCAATAAAACCATACAAATATGGATATCATTAGACCCAGCTCATTGAGCTGGTTCTAATGATATCCATATTTGTATGGTTCTATTGAAAAATCATGAAATTTGTTTTCGAAAAATGTGAAATTTAATTTATTTTTAAAAAATACTGTGTTAGGTAAAGGGTTAATTTGGTGGCATTCCAGCCCTCTTGAGCGGACAACAGAATCTTTCATGCAACTCACTTCTTGGTCAGCCTGTAACATTGTAAATTTTGACAAATTTAATCTGAAATTTATATTTTTAACTTATGACAGATGTTTGCTTGGTAAAGCTTGATGAGTATCTTGCTGACGTAAAAAACATTTATTGTGCATAAGTGTGCAGCTGTAATTTACTGCGTATAACCATTTATTGAAGTGAACCTATGTCTTTTCAGTGAGCTCATCATTTTGTAAGTGACTGTTCTTACCTTACTTGTGAGAGTATAATTTTTATATATATATTTATATATATATATATATATTTGTATAGTGTACTCGTCTTAATTATATACTGGTTTATAGAATATCCCTATTGACTGCAGTACTGTGATGACAAAAGTGCTCCTTTTCTCCATCTGATTGTGATCTTGCCACAACACATTAACACCAGGGCTTCAAGATTCCATAAATAACATATAGTGGAGCCCACTTGTACAGTGCTAAATTATTTTTGGTCATCAAAATTTATACACATATCTTTGCCTTGTTACAATTTATGAGAGAGTTCTAATAGGCACATAAATTGTAACAAGGCTAATCCTGACAGTCTAAATAATTTCACTTCAAAGGTGATATGAACAACATCCACAGAATAGGAAGCCTTTAAGTTGTGGCACCGACACTTCAGAATAAACCCCAAATATGGGTTTCCAGCTCTCTACCAGTTAATTGTATATCTTTAAACTGAATAATCTTGTGAATTGTATAAAACATAAAACACCAAATCATACCTTCCGTTCAAATTTTACCTGTTAATTACGTATAGCTAATAGAGTGAACTGCTGTTAATTGAATAAAAAATCTTGTAAACTGTGGAAGAATTACTCCAACATCAACTGATTTCGCCATATTTATAGGCATTTTTTAAATCATTACATCAAATATAAGCATTTAATGTTTTATCTTGTTTGACAAAGCTCAGTCAGCTTTGTCAAACCAGATATAATAGAATAAAGCCTCAGTTTACAACTAGAAGGTAGGAAAATTACCCAATTGCTATTAATTGTATTCTCCTGTTGATTGAATATTATTCGCTGCTCCAGTATCTTTTCAATTATTAAGGTTTCATTGTGTGAAATCAAGACTAATTTGAAAGAAACAAATATAATAGTCACTTGAGATTCAGTGTCCTGTGATCTGGATGACAATTTTTGTCCACTTTTGTAATGAACAGTACTGTATATTTCCAGCACGGAACCATTTACCACACATTCAAAACATATTTGACCTATTAATTGCATATTGGCTACAGAATAAATCTCTTTCCTAAATCTGAAAATATTTTCTCCACTAAGAATTCATGAGGAATGTATTAACTCTTAGGCCAAAAAAAGAAGGGTCTTGGTTCTCAGGCAACCCCTCATTAAAATCAAACCCCCTTGTTGAATGTTGTTATTGGCTTGCAGTGTCTTCAAAATTCAGTATGATATCATGAGACCTTAAAACTTCATTATTTTTGATTGATGTATATTTATTTGCACTTGTTTGCATCAAAGCATGATTAAATTAAAGTGTCTGTTTATTTTAAATGTTTTTTAAACATTTGATTTGTTACGTTTTGCAGAAAATAACTCAAATATTATGTGGATGGTATTTATTTTTAAAAAAGGTGAACAAATATAATTGAACAGAAATGTGTTTTATATTTCTTTATTAAATGGTCAAGTGCTAAATTTTTGTTGGTTGTCAAAATTTATTCATATGTCTTTACCTTACTGCAATTCATGGGAGAGTGCCACTCTCCCATAAATTGCAACAAGGAAACTCCATACAAATAAAATAAGTTCTCTTATAAGATAATGTGAAACACATCCACAGATTGTGAACCCTTCAGGTCAAGGCACCTGCATTTAAAAATAAAACCCAAATATGGGCTTCCAGCACTCAACTAGTTAACCCCTCCCCCCACACCCCCCAAAAATAGGTATAAATACAGAACTTAATACGGGTTGAGTACAGGGACCAGGAATCAACGACCCTTGTTGCTGTTTTTCCTGTATTTCATGCATGCTTTTGGTGCATGTAAATTGTAAGAAAAACTCCAACTTGGGTGGTTAATTTTAATCTCCCCATACTTCACCATTGTTGTGTTCTGTCTTTATTTGTTATGTGTATTGTTGTTCAAATGTGCATGCTATTCTTTGTTTATAACACTTGTTTATGTCACTTCTTTCCCTTTTTACATCTTACACTCTATACTGTTAAAGTTAGTTGTATATAAATATTGTCAGTGAAAACCATCACAACTGGACTTGCTTACTTTATAAGCCTTTTTTACATTTTCTGCTGCACTACTTTTACTCTTTATCTAAGAATATTATTCCTTTACTAAATATTAGGTCTTCACCTAATGCTACTGCAGACAACACGTGCTGTATTTTTCTTGAATATAACTAAAAAATTTCTTTCCAATGAAGAGTCATTAGCTATGGTTTTGAGGAAAGATTCAATAAAATGAAATTGGAATAGTGATTGTAGTGAAAAGTGCTGAGTGAATTTGGCCAAAGATCATCTGATTTAGGTTTATGAACCCATTTTTGGTCTTGAGTTCAAATATGGGCTCCAAATCCTAAAATGAAAATTTGAAAAATGTGTTGGTGTCATAATGTTCTTGTATTCTCAGAATGCTCTATATTATCAGCTCTAAGTGAAACATATTTTGTTGATAAGATTTCATCTGTTATAGTTTATTGAAGAGTTTTCAGTAGTTATCAACATCAAGTGTTTTTTGTGTGAACTTGTTGAGGAGGAGTAGTGCATATTTACTCTCAGACAGTCTTGCAACATCTCTAAAATAGGGCTTGATAAACAACAGTGGAAGGTTACTTCTCTGAATGGGGGGTAGTGATTTAATCACTTGGCTAAATCCAATTTTGTACCTCTGTTGTTATACCAGTCTGTAGCTGTGGGGATTTGTATCATTCAAATATCCTTTTTTTTTGGCAAGTGTCACATGTTAAATGATTCATGCCAATGACTATCCTTCTTTCACTACTCACCAGATACTGTGTGTGACAAAGTTTATCCATTTTATGAGCCATGGCATCCAAGGCATGGATTCTCATTAACAGGATTATCTTCTCCATGATAACTGGTGATAACGTGGAAACTGATCTTGTCGAATACTTCAATTGCTTAGAATAATCCAAGCTGCCTCAATGATATTTGGTAAGCGATATTTTGTTATGTTGATCCAGAATTTATGTCATTAGCACTTCCTAGTACCTACAGTCAGATATCATCAAAGGAACTCAGTTTAGGTTCAGATTGTCAAAGAATGCGATGTTTTTGTAAATATTTTTTATCTCTCCTGCCAAATGATGTTTTGGTGGCCTATAGTGAGAGGATCCATCCATCCTTCTGTCTGTCCATCCATCTGCACTAATAAATCAGGGTTATGTTCCCAGTTGTCGGTACACAGTACTGTTATGCATCTAGTCTGTTTTGTGTAACTAGCCACATAAATTTGAACTATCAAATCAGTATTCATGTGTCTAAAAAAGTGGTTTATGAGGATAAAATGGTTTATGTGGCTCCTAAGTAACAAAAAGTGGGCATTGTATTTCCAGGGATTTTACGGCTAGGATCAGTAAACTGAAAGGCTTAGGGTTTACTATCACCCACAAATTAGACTTAATAAAGAGTTTTAGTTGTTGTCCATGCATTTTAAATTCCTGTAATTTTTTACCCACATAAACCCTAATTTTAGATTTTATTTGTCCGTTCATCCATCCATATCTTTGTAATTGATGACCAGATTTCCATGAAAGTTATGTGCATACATCCTATGATAGACATTCGGTGCTCAGTGAAAACACCTTGTCCACACATTCTTCCCAGAGTTATGTCCCCTTGAATTTTTCAAGTCAGTCAGCATATGACCAAAAGTTGTCCTGGGCTAATTTCAACAATTACCAATGGATTTCAAATATTTTTGGTATGTGGGCTCACAAGATCTTCAAGTGATACATGTTCACATATCAACTTCATCTACCTAGTTTTTCAGGAATTGTGCCCCTTTGACTTTTCTTTCTGGTCTCCCACTGGGTTACTGTGAGGTGACTTATGGATGCACTCCATCCATCTGTCTATCCATCTGTCTGTCAATTTCTTCTTTTTTTTTTTAAAAATTCAAGATGGCCAACTGGCGGCCATTTTTGTTGGAAATTGTGCGTAATTAGTTTTTTGCCTAGAACTTCTAAACGACATTCCCGATTTTTGGTATGGAGGTGTAGCAGCATAAGATAAATAACACATCATACGTTTTGGGGAGTTTTTTTTTCTTTTGCATAAATTATGCAAATTAGACCAACTTAATTTTTTTTTTCAGTCATATGTGTATATATTATGTTGGTGTGTCCTGTTACCACCTGTATCTCAGAGATGCTTTAACGCTTTTGTTTCAAATTAGTCAGCAATGATCAGACATTCTATAAAATTGATGCACGTCAATTTTTTTTTTAACTTCAAGATGGCCAGGTTGCAGCCATTTTTGTTGAAAATTGCATGTAGTTAGTTTTCTGCCTAGAACTTCTAAATGACATTTCTGATTTCAATAATGTTTGGTATGGAGATGTAGCAGCATAAGATAAATAACGTAGCATATAGGTTTTTTCAGTCATATTTGTACATATTATGTTTGTGTGTTCTGTTTCCACCTTATCTCAGAGACACTTCGAAGATGTTGTTTCTAATTTTTACCAGTCATCACATTATACAAAATTCATGTGTGTAATTTTGGTAACAAAAATTCAAAGCAATATTCTAAAATTTGGTGACACTGCTTACTGTGGGGGACTATTGTCTGGGTCATTTTCTATAATTACCACCCAATTTAAGTTTTTTTTTGATGTGTGACCTCACAGGACAATAAAATGAAATGAGTTTGCATACCAGCCTATTTTGCCAAAGTTATCCCCAATTTACTTTAATTTTTTTTTAGTAAATCGGCACTAAACCAAAAGTTGTCTGGGTTTTTTTTTAAACATTTTCTATTTGATTACAAACCTATTCCAAATATTTTTGATTTCTGACCTCATAGAACAATGAACTGAAAAGAGTTTGCATTCCAGCGTTGCCTAACTATTTTTGCTGAAGTTACTCCAAATTGATTATCGAGAATCCAGGACAAAATGCTAATGGACAAAATGCCAATCAGACAAAATGCCAATCGACAAAATGCCAATCAGACAAAATGCCAACCGGACAAAATGCCAATCGGACAAAATGCCAATCGAATCTAATACTGAAGTACAAATAAGAAAAACATAAAGTGAATTAAATGATTATTGTTCAATAATAATAGCACTTTATCAGACAACACTTATTGAATATTTTCCAAACAAATACAATAGCATAACATAGGATAATATATGTACACAACTTATACATTTCTTAAATTTTTGTGGTGATATTTTTGAAAATTTTACAATGGTTTCCATAAATTTCCTATAGGTTAAGCCTTTACCTAACAAAAAGTAGACAAATATCAAGAAAATTGACTTAACCATTTCTTTTTTTTACCTTACACAGATTTTTAAGCCTTACCTCCAAAAAGGCAAAAACATCAACAAAATTGACTTAACCCTTTACCTAACACAGCTTTTTTGAGCAGTACAGAGTTATGGCTACATTTAAGTCTGTAGACAGCTTGCCATTGCACTGGAAGGCAGTTCTCTGGGCACATTGGCAATGAATTTTCCTGGATGTTTGACATTTTTTCGTATACATCCATCCATCGAAACAAAGTTTTACTCCTCCTTTGTTGCTTTGTATTAACTCCATAGTTCTACCAACATAGACACAAGTGATTTAAAATGAATGAAGAATGAAAGGTTTTAGCGAGCCGAAGGCACGCAGGGATGATGTGGGATTTACAAATCCCTTGCGACCCAGTTAACCTTATTTTATTTCACTTGGATCACACAGGCCTAGCTTTCCTATTACCTCAAATGGGGTCTGAGGGGGTATGCACGTGGTTAGAATTCCCGGCAGTTTACGTTTGAGTGATAGATTGTCAATACTCAATCCCTCAATGCCATTAAGACTATTAGAGAGTGGGCTCTATTCGGTTCTAGCTCGGCAGTGTTGGCCATATGAAAAATCGAGGGTGGCGACAAAACGCTCTCCTGAAACCATTCCAGGCACGCGAATCGCTCACCTAAATGTATTTTTAGCAAACTGAATGTAGAAGCATTAAAATAATGCAGTGTCGTGCATCACCGGTACGGTACGATACGGTGTTACGTGCACACCGACACTGACCAAAATTGGATGACAGGTCTTTAAGTTTAAAGGTGACATTAGGATGATTAGGTCTACAATTTAATTTCGGGAATTTCTACGGACTGGTCCATAAACAAACCAGTCAAGAAAATACTATTTGTGGCCTCCACGTTGTTTGAGCTGCAGTCTACTGCCATTCAGATTCAAACTTTGCAAACTTGCTAAGCACTTATTAACAGGCAAAGCTAGTCTAAAATCTAATCAAGTGAATCGGTGATACAAACAGAGAATGGTGAAAAATAAAGTAAAAGATAAGATCGCCATTTACATTACCGTAACCGCTGACTTAAGACTTTGCCACTTCGCTCAGAAATTTCAAGAATGTGACTGTCACGCATGCTGGTAACAGACAGAAATTCCAATCCAATAAGAAAATCCGTGAAAATTTTGTGTGAAACAACAACGATGAATTCTATTTTCATCAACGAATTGTCTTCAAAGCATGTGTGATATTTTATTGAATGGATGTTTATTTAAAATTTTGCATCATTGGATACATGTAATTTTAATGAGGGCCTTGATGGGAGGTTCACCTGAATAATGAATCGATGGAGGATTGGAGCAGGGGGGCTGGGGCTGTTTAAAAACAAAGAAATTCTTCATGTTTTTTAAGCAGTCCCCTCATAATTTTTGTACGGGAAGAGGACCTTCCATTAATTTACAGATCAGTGTGCAAGCCAAAGCTGTTTCATTTTTGTCGACGATGAAAATCGAATAGCCTGCATTTTGTTTTGTTTATTGAAAGCAGTCCAACAAATAGAATTCATTTAAAAACGTGGCCGTAATGAGGCAGTGGTTGATACAGGAATTCTGAAAGGGGGGTGCGGAATCGTGCAGATGGCGATGGCATCCGCCGCGAGTGCTAAAGGCACGAGCTTTTGTAGGTGGGTCCAAAATTTTTGGAAATGGGCGATCAAATGGAGCATTCTGGTGGTTTCTGGGGTGGAAATCCTCTTGGTTTTTTGAATGGCTAAATAACCCTTTTTAAACAGCATGTTTCAAAATTTCAAATTCTGTCATACGTTCAAGACAGAATTAGAAAATTTGAAATATGCTCTTCAGAACCGTTGCCATTCACTATTATATTGCATTTTGGACACAATGTTAAATTAATTGTTTACAGTCATAACCGACTTGAGGAGAAAATTTTCCTGTGGCAGGTCCCCCGGATCCCTACCAACAGGAGGGGGAGGACTCCGCTCCTGTTACCTCCCCCAAACCTTTAACCCTCGGGATATGCGTTCTGCATATCGCTTAGTACCCTCCCCCCCCTCAATTCATGTATTGCCAGCCCCCCAAATGAAAATTCTGTCTACGCTCGTCCATGCTAGACAAACACAAGCTATTAGCTCGTGTTTGTCTAGCATGGAGGGGCGCAGACAGGATTTTCATTTAAATGTTAGAGTCTAAATTGAGTTGAGTCTTCCTGTGGCAAAAAGCATCAAACTTCTTGATCGTGGGCCGATTAACTTCTGCCATCTGAACGTAGGGACTGGCTATTGTAAGCTAACCCGATACATTCTAACAACAGAACCACATGGGCCTCAAAATGATCCGGCTTTGTATTTAATTAAATTTACTGCGAAACACAATTTGTCTTGGTGGAAAACTTGGGGCCAATTAGTTCTGTAATTTGAAGGTAAGGACTGGCTGTACATGGTGAGCTAAACCCCTTACTGTCTGATAACAGAACTACACGGGCCTACAAAAATGTGGATGATTCTGGGACTTTTTTGTATTTATATGCAAAACACGATTTTTCTTGGTGGTAAACTGTTAAAACAAAACTCGATTGAATCGGAGTGGACAGAGATCTCATAACTTGGGTGGGGGGGGTGGGGTGGGGGGTGGGGGGTGGTCAAATTTTGCACCAGATTTTAGTAACGTATTCACAGCCATCGATCAGTTCTGTTTTTCCTTCTATCATTCCACCCGTATTCCATTTTCTAAAAGTTGAAGACTTAACACGCAAACCTTTTATATTAGATGCCATACTGATAACAGATTTAACCGTGCTGTTTTGGGATCTCAAACTTGACTCTCGAAGTATGTTTGATAGCAAACCACGTGACAGCAGCAACAGTCAGTCAAACGATAGAGTTGTCGATTTCAATGTAATACTGCGGACGTACGACTGTGTAGTGTGAAATCGGCGTGTGACGGTGTCTGTGAACTAAAGTTAAACTATGCAGGTGCAGTGTGTTTCCCCAGAGTGTCATTTTTAGTCGAGTTGTGACGAAGTCAAACTCGACTTATAGTTTGGTGAATGGCGGGTGGGCGGGCGGGTGGGCGGGCGGGCGGGCGGGCGGGCTTCGGGCGGGCGGGCGTAAACAATTGGTTTCCGGATGATAACTTGATAGTGGTTCAACTCACATTCATTAAACTTCATACGTAGGTTGGTCTTGGTGGAAGGAAGAACCCTATTGATTTTGGACATGCTACGTCGAAGGTCAAGGTCACAGTGACCTTGAACATAGTAAATCTTAAACAATTGGTTTCCGGATGATAACTTGATAATGGTTCAACTCACATTCATGAAACTTCATAGGTAGATTGGCCTTGGTGAGGGGAAGAACCCTATTGATTTTGGACTCGCTACGTCAAAGGTCAAGGTCACAGTGACCTTTAACATAGTATATCGCAACAATTGGTTTCCGGATGATAACTTGATAGTGGTTCAACCTAGAGTCATGAAACTTCATAGGTGTGTTGGCCTTGGTGCGTGGAAGAACCCTATTGATCTTGGACTCACCAGGTCAAAGGTCAAGGTCACAGTGACCTTGAACATAGTATATCGCAACAATTGGTTTCCGGATGATAACTTGATAGTGGTTCAACCTAGAGTCATGAAACTTTATAGGTGTGTTGGCCTTGGTGCGAGGAAGAACCCTATTGATCTTTGACTCACCAGGTCAAAGGTCAAGGTCACAGTGACCTTGAACATAGTATATCGCAACAATTGGTTTCCGGATGATAACTTGATAGTGGTTCAACCTAGAGTCATGAAACTTCATAGGTATGTTGGCCTTGGTGCGAGGAAGAACCCTATTGATCTTGGACTCACCAGGTCAAAGGTCAAGGTCACAGTGACCTTGAACATAGTATATCGCAACAATTGGTTTCCGGATGATAACTTGATAGTGGTTCAACCTAGAGCCATGAAACTTTACAGGCGTGTTGGCCTTGGTGCGAGGAAGAACCCTATTGATGTTGGACTCACCAGGTCAAAGGTCAAGGTCACAGTGACCTTGAACATAGTATATCGCAACAATTGGTTTCCGGATGAGAACTTGATAGTGGTTCAACCTAGAGTCATGAAACTTCATAGGTGTGTTGGCCTTGGTGCGAGGAAGAACCCTATTGACCTTGGACTCGCCTGGTCAAAGGTCAAGGTCACAACTCGACATTGGATCTGTGATCCTGAGCGGCATTTTTATGGGATTCAAAAATAATAATTTAACCCTTTTAAAAGGGTGACAACGATTAAACTGCCGGCTTTACAAGAGATTGCTTGAGCGAGAAGATGGCATACAGACTGTGTGTGAGACAGAAGCAAGGCGCGCGAAAAAGCGCGTGCGCGGAATGAGAATCAGGCACGCGGTAGGCGCGCGATAAAATCGCGCGCGTAATATTTCCAAGACTGGCTCGGCGATGGTAGAGGTTTGAGTTCCACCATGGTGGCGAGCCAGAATATAATGTTGTGCAATGGCAAATTTAAGGGAAGAAGACAAAAGAAAACCAAACAGCAACGTCGGTTTGGTAGCGGCCCTGGTATATGACCATAGCGGTTACAAAAAATGGAGTGGAGAAAGCTCCAACAGTTTTGTTTTGAAAAACCGGGAGTCATCCATCAAGCCTTCTGGGAGATAGGATGCTGTATGTGATCATGAGGTATCTGGTTATCCTTCGGAATTCCAAATGACCTCCCCACCCCACCCCCCAAAAAAAACCACACCCTCTCACAGACACACACCCTCAAGCCCTTAAAAGGGCTGTTAAATCTTTATTCAAATGTTTATTTATATAAAATGTATACTCGTCCCCAGCCAGACAAGCTTGTTTCAATCCTTGCCTGGTGTTTGGTGGTTTCTTGTGTATGTTGCAGAAAGGTAGGTTGCACCAATTCCTTCTACACTTTGTCTACCATTTCCATACGTTTTCTTGATAAGAGTGTTGAAAGAAAATTTGAGAATGTTCAATTCGAAAAGTTATAGGTAGAGAGAAAGATAGGTATCCGCTATTGTATATTGTGAATGTTGTGTGATTGTTGCTTTGGATGGGGTAAGGGGTGTGTATCTTCGGAGCCCACTCCCCAAACGCAGAGTTGCGCAACAATCCTCACAGACTCAATCCTAAAGAACTCAATGAGTAGCGGGTAATCCTCACTGACTCCACGCAGTGAGTAATTTTAATTTACTGTGGCTTATTTTGTTTTTATCTTAACTTGAGTCAAGATAAGCTATTTCCATCACGCGTGCAGAAGTCTGTTAGTCTGTTAGTATGTGAGTCTGTTCACATTTTCCTTTAGCACGGGATTCACCCCTTAATTCTTGTCTGATCATCACAAAATTTCATATGCAGGTTTGGGGTCATGTCTGGATGAGAACGTCCCCTTTTGGTCACGATCGGGCAACCGGTATGGCTGCCCGAGCCCAAAACCTGAAAACCATTAGCACAGTCTACAGGTCGTATTTATGAAGGGATTTCATTGTAACTTGGTAGGATGCCTCTGTATAATGCCTAGATGAGAACGTCCCCTTTTGGGCATGATCTATCAACTGTGATGGCTGCTCGAGCCCGAAACCCAAAAACTTTTAGCACAGTCTGCAGGTCATGTTTAATATGAAGGGATTTCATTGTAACTTGGTAGGATGACTCCTTATGATGTCTAGATGAGAATTTCCCCATTTGGGCATGATCTGCCAACTGTGATGACTGCCCGAGCCCAAAACCCGAAAACCTTTAGCACAGTCTACAGGTCATATTTATTGAGGAATTTCATTGTAACTTGGTGGGTTGACTTCATATAATGTCAAGATGAGAAAGTCCCCTTTTGGTCCTGATTGGGCAACTGTGACGGCTACAGGAGCCCGAAGCCCAAAAACCTTTAGCACAGTCTACAGGTCATATTTATGAAGGGATTTCATTGTAATTTGGTAGGATGACTCCAAATAATGTCTAGATGAGAACGTCCCATTTTGATCGTGATTATTCAGCCTTGATGGGTGCCTGAGCCCCAAAACCTTTAGCATAGACAAAAGGTCATATTTATGGAAGGATTTCATTGTAACCTGTTAGGTTGACTCCATATAATGCCTAGATGATGACATCCCCTTTTGGTCGTGATTGGTCAGCTGTGATGGCTACAGGTGCCCGGAGCCTGAAAACCTTGAGCACAGTCTACAGGTCATATTTATAAAGGGATTTCAGTGTAACTTCGTAGGATCACTCCAGATGATGCCCAAATGAGATTGTCCCCTTTAGTTGCGATCATTCAACCATGATGGCTGCCCGAGCCCAAAGCCCTAAAACCTTTAGCACAGTCTACAGGTCACATTTATGAAGGGATTTCATTGTAACTTGGTAGATTGACTTCATATAATGTCTAGATGAGAACGTCCCCTTTTGGACACGATTGGGCAACTGTGACGGCTACAAGGGCCCGAAGCCCGAAAACCTTTAGAACAGTCTACAGGTCATAATTATGAAGGAATTTCATTGTAGCATGGTAGGATGACTCCAAATAATGTCTAGATGAGAACATCCCCTTTTGGTCGTGATCATTCAGCCTTTATGGCTGCCCAGGCCCAAAACCTCTAGCATAGTCTATAGGTCGTATTTATGGAAGGATTTCATTGTAACTTGTTAGGTTGACTCCATATATTGCCTAGATGATGACATCCCCTTTTGGCCGTGATTGGTCAACTGTGATGGCTACAGGTGCCCGAAGCCCGAAAATCATGAGCACAGTCTACAGGTCATATTTATGAAGGGATTGCATTGTAACTTCGTAGGATCACTCCAGATGATGCCCAGATGAGAATGTCCCCTTTTGGTTGTGATCATTCAACCATTATGGCTGCCCGAGCCTGAATACCTTTAGCACAGTCTACAGGTCGTATTTATGAAGGGATTTCATTGTAACTTGGTAGGTTTGACTTCATATAATGTCTAGATGAGAACATCCCCTTTTGGACACGATTGGGCAACTGTGACAGCTACAGAGGCCCGAAGCCCGAAAACCTTTAGAACAGTCTACAGGTCATAATTATGAAGGGATTTCATTGTAGCTTGGTAGGATGACTCCAAATAATGTCTAGATGAGAATGGCCCCTTTTGGTCACGATCATTCAGCCTTGATGGCTGCCCGAGCCCAAAACCTCTAGCATAGGCTATAGGTCATATTTATGGAAGGATTTCATTGTAACTTGTTAGGTTGACTCCATATAATGCCTAGATGATGACATCCCCTTTTGGTCATGATTGGTCAACTGTGATGGCTACAGGTGCCCGAAGCCCGAAAATCTTGAGCACAGTCTACAGGTCATATTTATTAAGGGATTTCATTGTAACTTCGTAGGATCACTCAAGATGATGCCCAGATGAGAATGTCCCCTTTTGGTTGTGATCATTCAACCCTGATGGCTGCCCAAGCCCAAAGCCTGAAAACCTTTAGCACAGTCTTCAGTTCATATTTATGAAGGGATTTCATTGTAACTTCATAGGATCACTCAAGATGATGCCCAGATGAGAATGTCCCCTTTTGGTTGTGATCATTCAACCATGATGGCTGCCCGAGCCCAAAGCCCACAAACCTTTAGCACAGTCTACAGGTCATATTTATGAAGGGATTTCATTGTAACTTGTAGGTTGACTTCATATAATGTCTAGATGAGAACGTCCCCTTTGAACGCAACTGGGAAACTGATGGCTACAGGGGCCCGAAGCCCGAAAACCTTTAGCACAGTCTACAGGCCATATTTATGAAGGGATTTCAATGTAACTTGATAGGATGACTCGTTTTGGAATAATTTCACTCTAACTTGGTAACTTCCGTTGATATATGTCAACTGTGAGGGCCAGATACATTAACTGTGAGGTCATATTAACCCACCCCTCAGCTCTTTAGTACAGCGTACACCTCATATTATTTTTATCAAAAACATTGCACACATGGAACAGAAATGAACATATTCCCAATTATCACAATTCTTGTCTTATTTCATAATCCTTTCATAAACATTGAACATTATCCTTTTCATCAAACACAACACACAAGTTAAGCTACAGTGTCATTGACACTTTCATTCTGTTAAGGGTTCGGTGTTCGTTCAGCTTCACCATTGATTCACTATCCTGGAGTATGTGGAGGGTTTTGTTATATAGATCTTATTAAACGCATTTCAATCGCGCTTCAGCAGAGTTACGAGGCAGTCCTCACAGACTCTATCCTAAAGTTGTTTTTTTTAGCTCACCTGACTTTCAGTCAGGAGAGCTATAATGATCACTCACCGTCCGTCGTCCGTCATCTGGCGTCCGTCGTCCGTCGTCTGTCGTCCGTGAACATGGTGTTTGCGTCTTCTCCTCCCAAACCGCTGAACCAATTTAATTGATATTTGAGATAATAGTTTGTTATGACATCGCAATTTGATTTTGTTCAAATCAAGTTGCCCCGCCCGTGGGTAGGGCCACACCCAAAAAGTGAGCTGAAATCTTAAAAAATCTTCTTCTCATGAACCAGCAGTAGCAGAGACTTGATATTTGGTGTGCAGCTTCCTTTTGAGGTGTAGACTCAGATTTGTTCAAGAGAAGTTTGTGAGGCTATACTTGGCGTCGTTATGGGAGGGGCAAAATTTTTGGCCCCGCCCAAAATTTCTATTTTCCAAACCGAGAGGCTGATTTGAACCAAATTTTATGTGAGGGCTTATTGGGTCATAAGTACCTAATTTATGCTGATTTTTTTTTCCCGTAGCCCCATGGGAACCGCAGGAGCTAAAAATAGAAAAAAATTAAAACGCCCATATCTCCAAAACTGCACGGCACCAAGAATTTTTATTTGGTGTGAAGCTTCCTTAGGACCAACAGAAAGAATTGGTAAAAAAAAATTTCCATCGGTTTTATCATAGGGTACAGTTTCGGGACTTTGAAAAAGTGCTGAGTCAGCACTTTTTAACACTAGGCAATGGGAAAAACATTAAAAAATCTTCTTCTCCAGATCCAGCAGGCAGAATCTTTTGATATTTGGTATGCAGCATTGGAGGGTGGATCTGATTCAAGTTTGTTCAAATCGGCCCCCTGGGTTCATATTTGGGCTCAGTATAGGAGCCCGATTTCGAACTTAGTGCATTTCAGGCAAATTTCTTAAAAAATCTTCTTCTCCAGATCCAGCAGGCAGAATCTTTTGATATTTGGTATGCAACATTGTGGGGTGGATCTGATTCAAGTTTGTTCAAATCGGTCCCCTGGGTTTATATTTGGGCTCAGTATAGGAGCCCAAATTTGAACTTACTGCATTTCAGGCAAATTTCTTTGAAAATCTTCTTCTCCAGATCCAGCAGGCAGAATCTTTTGATATTTGGTACGCAACATTGTGGGGTGGATCTGATTCAAGTTTGTTCAAATCGGCCCCTTTGGTTTATATTTGGGCTCAGTATAGGAGCCCAAATTTGAACTTAGTGCATTTCAGGCAAATTTCTTTGATAATCTTCTTCTCAAGATCCAGCAGGCAGAATCTTTTGATATTGGGTATGCAACATTGTGGGGTGGATCTGATTCAAGTTTGTTCAAATCGGCTCCCTGGGTTTATATTTGGGCTCAGTATAGGAGCCCAAATTTGAACTTAGTGCTTTTCAGGCAAATTTCTTCAAAAATCTTCTTCTCCAGATCCAGCAGGCAGAATCTTTTGATATTTGGTATGCAACATTGTGGGGTGGATCTGATTCTATTTTGTTCAAATCGGCCCCCTAGATTCATATTTGGGCTCACTATAGAAGCTCGAATTTGAACTTAGTGCATTTCAGGCAAATTTCTTCAAAAATCTTCTTCTCCAGATCCTGCAGGCAGAATCTTTTGATATTTGGTATGCAACATTGTGGGGTGGATCTGATTCCAGTTTGTTCAAATTGGCCACCTGGATTCATATTTGGGCTCACGATAGAAGCCCAAATTCGAACTTAGTGCATTTCAGGCAAATTTCTTTGAAAATCTTCTTCTCAAGATCCAGCAGGCAGAATCTTGTGATATTTGGTATGCAGCATCCTTAGGGGGGTGAGATTCAAGTTTGTTCAAGCCATGTCCCTAGGTCCATAATTGGGGTCACTGTGGGAGCTTGAATTGTAACTTTGTTCGAAATGAGGATTCAAGTGTGTTAAAGCCAAGTCCATGGGTCCATATATGCCCAAATTATAACTTAGTCAATATGAGGAATTTTTCTTTAAAAATCTTCTTCAGATTCAGCAGTTGGAATGTTTTGATATTTGGCATGGAGCAACCTTGGGGGCTGAGATTCAAGTTTGTTCAAGCCAAGTCCCTTGGTTCATATTTGGGCTCACTATGGGAGCCTGAATGACAACTTAGTTCAAAATGAGGAATTTTCTTTAAAAATCTTCAGATCCAGCAGATGAATGCTTTTGATATTTTTTATGCAGCATCCTTAGGGGGGTAAGATTCAAGTTTGTTCAAGCCATGTCCCTAGGTCCATATTTGGGCTGATTGTGGGAGCTCGAATTGTAACTTGGTTCAAAATGAGGAATTTTCTTTAAAAATCTTCTTCTTCAGATCCAGCAGTCGGAATGTTTTGATATTTGGTGTGCAGAATCCTTAGGGGTGTGAGATTCAGGTTTGTTAAAGCCAAGTCCCTGGGTTCATATATGGGCTCCCTGTGGGAGCCCGAATTATGACTTAGTTCAGTATGAGGAATATTCTTTAAAAATCTTTTTTTAGATCCACTGGTCAGAATATTTGGATATTTGGTTTCAGCTTTTCTTAGGAGGAGCAGATGCAACTTGTGGAAATCAATTCTCTGGGTTGATATTTAGGCTACCATGTCAGGTGAGCGCCCTCAGGCCCTCTGGGGCCTCTTGTTCTGGAAACTTATTTTGTTTTTCTGTTAAGGGATCGGTGTTCGTTCAGCTCAACCATTAATTCACTATCTTGGAGTCTGTTGAGGGTTTTGTTTTGTAGGTCTTTTAATCGCATATCAATAGTTTCTATTTTTGCTAGCTCGTGAAGTTCCTTTATCGGTGTCCATTTGGGTTTGTATAGTGCCACATGCAGGGCATAATTTTGAACCCTCTGTAGCTTCTGAATGTTGGTTTTGCTCAGGTCACTTGTTATTATGGCACCATATTCTAGTACCGGACGTATAAATGCTTTGTAGAGCTTGAGAAGCACATCTTTGTTTGCTCCCCAATTTCTACCTCTGATCATCTTCATAAAATTGATACGTTGAGTAGCTCTAACCGTAATGGAGTTTACTTGACTGTTTAGACTGAGATTGCTATCTAGGATAAATCCCAAAAATTTGGCCTCTTTGCTTCGAATTTGTGATCGTATAACTGGAGATCGATACTGGGGACTAGTTTTTGTCCCCCGACCCTTCGGGGGACTATTGTAATCAGCAGTGTCCATCCGTCCGTCCATGCGTCTGTCCGTGCATGCGTCCGTGCGTCCGTCCGTGCATCTGTCCGTCACACCCTTGTCCGGATGATAACTTTAGTTTGGATGATTTTACTGAAACTAAATTTGGTATGTGTCTTACTTGGGTGGAAATGCAGGTCAAGTTCGAAAATGGGAATGCTCCACTGATTTCTACTGGATTTATTCCCCTTTTTCGACTTAAAAAATACAGTTTTTGTGTTGTCCGGATGATAACTTTAGTTAGGATCATTTGATTGAAACGAAATTTAGTATGCCACTTATTTGGGTGGAAATGCAGGTTAAGTTCGAAAATGGGCACGCTCCACTGATTTTTACTGGATTTATTCCCCTTTTTCGACTTACAAAATACGTTTTTTGTGTTGTCTGGATGATAACTTTACTTTGGATCATTTGATTGAAACGAAACTAAGTATGTGGTTTAATTGGTTGGAAATACAGGTCAAGTTAAAAAATGGCCATGCTCTGCGAACAAATTGCATCCTAACGGCTCCCTTGAATTTGCCATCTTGGTCGGGGGACCGGGGGCGTTGCCCTTGTTTTCCTTTGCTTCTTGAAGAACGTAACTTTTTGAGTTTTGGCGGCATTGATTTTGATGCGCCACATGGCACACCAGCTCTTAGGATCACGAATGGTATCCTGTAGACGATTTTTAATTATGTTTTGGGACTTGCTGGCCGTCCAAATGCCTTTGTCGTCTGAGAACTGTGATAGTTCAACACAGTTTTTCCCTACTTTTTCTATGTCATTCACATATATTATGAAAAGAAGCGGACTTAGAACCAACCCTTGTGGGGTTACTTTCTTCCCCTGACACCTCGCGATTAACCCTCACTTTGATTTTTCGGTCAGTTAGAAATGATCCTCAGAATTTTAGTGGGTAATCCCAGTCGAACACTTTTTCTACATCCAAGAAAAGCACTGTTCTGGTTTCGTTTTGACTAAATGCTGTTTTCATATAGTCGACCAGTCTATATACATGTTCGATTCCCTCTTTCTGACCCCAATACGCTCTTTGCCATTTGTTGAAAAAGCTGATTGATTTGAGATAGCTGCGAAGTCTCGTAGTGAGAATCCGCTCAAATATTTTTCCAACACAGCTAAGCAAGCTGATTGGGTGGTAGTTAGCAGGGTTGGTAAGGTCTTTGTCGGGTTTAGGTATCATGACTCCTGTGGCCACTTTCCAGCATTTTGGGAAGAACCCACAGGAGAGACAGCAGTTTAGGAGTTTGGTAAGTCTGCAGTAGAAGATGTTGGGGCACAGTTTCATTATTTTGTAAGAGACTTGGTCTTCTCCTGGGGACGAAGATGACTTGCATTTTCTGATTATACCCATGACCTCTTCTACGCTTATTACTTCGGTTAATTCATGGTCGTCCCCATCTTCATGCCTTTGGTCAAAGTTCAGTTCATTGAAAATTGAGTTGTTATCTTGGACAAATTTATTTACTTTTACTTTAAAATCATTGTCAAATATGTTCCCTTCTTGAGGACGATGTGCTTTCTTTAGAAGTTTGCCAAAAGCGCTGGCCTTTGCCTTCCGTCGCTAGTCTTCAGCGCATTATTATTGACACTTTTGCTCTTTTGGCCAGTAAGAGTTTTAAATGTATCCCAGAACCTCTTAGGTTCTCTCAGCCCATTTAGGTTTTCTGTTGCTTTTTCCCATCTCACGTGATTGTCGTTAGCTATGGCCTTTTTTACTTCTCCATGTAGGCGATTATACGCGGTTTTAAGTTCTGCTCTTTTCATTTGATCATTCTCTGATTGGTAAGCCCGGAAGGCTTTTTTTTGTTTGATTATTTGAAGAGTGTTTGGGTTATTCTGTTTATCCGCGTCTTTACTGTTTGCTTGGGACAAATTTCATCTAGTGTACTGTTGATAACCTCGTTAAGATGGGTGCAGGCTTTTTCTAGTTCATGAGCATTTAAGGGGTCACTTGCCTTTATGTTTACTTCGATAATGCTTCTGAAGAGGTTCCAGTCAATTTTTGATAGGTTCCTCCTATTCGTGGGAGGATACCTTGCGGGACCAGTATTACATTTCAAAGTGGTGTGAACCGGCAGGTGATCACTGCCTAGTTCATCATCCCCTACAAATATGTCTTGCGTTTGGCTGGTTAGTGATTTGCTGGTGATAATCAAGTCTAAGATATCTGATTGATGGAATGGGTTGTTGCTTATGTATGTTACGGCTTGTTTGTTATTTGCCACAAATCGATCGAGTTCTTCAGTGGTGTTGAAAAGGGCGTCACCATTAGGCTCAGTCTTATGACAACCGAATACCTGGTGTTTGGAATTGAAATCACCCAAGAATATGCAGTGCTTGTACTTTTTGGTAAAGAATTCAAATACTTTACTGTCTACTGTTGCTTGCGGCTTGTTAGCTCACTGAAGGGAGCTTAACTTATCACCGGCTGGCCGTCGTCCGGCATCTGTCATCCGTAGTCGTGAACATTTTTCAAACTACTTCTCCTCTGAAACCACTGGTCCGATTTTCACGAAACTTCATGTGGATGTTCATACTATATGGCAATTCATGTTTATTCAAATGAAATGGCCACGTCCCTTGGGGGCTCTGTATGGGGCATAACTCTGATAGCACCATATGAATTATAGAAAAATTATTAAAAAATCTTCTTCTCCAGAACCAGTGGGCAGAATCATTTGATATTTGGTATGCAACGTTGTGGGGTGGATCTGAATCAAGTTTGTTCAAATCGGCCCCCTGGATTCACATTTGGGCTCAGTATAGAAGCCCGAATTCGAACTTAGTGCATTTTAGGCACATTTCTTAAAAAACTTCTTCTCCAGATCGAGCAGGCAGAATCTTTTGATATTTGGTATGCAACATTGTGGGGTGGATCTGATTCAAGTTTGTTCAAATCGGCCCCCTGGGTTCATATTTGGGCTCAGTATAGAAGCCCAAATTTGAACTTAGTGCATTTCAGGCAAATTTCTTTAAAAATCTTCTCAAGATCCAGCAGGCAGAATCTTTTAATATTGGGTATGCAGCATGCTTAGGGGGGTGAGATTCAGGTTTGTTCAAGCCAAGTCCCTGGGTTCATATTTGGGCTCACTGTGGTAGCCCGAATTATAACTTAGTTCAAAATGAGGAATTTTCTTTAAAAATCTTCTTTAGATCCAGCAGATGAATGCTTTTGACATTTGGTATGCAGCATCCTTAGGGGGGTAAGATTCAAGTTTGTTCAAGCCATGTCCCTAGTTCCATAAAATTTGTCTCTCATGACTTCATTCCTTTGTGGTGTTGATGAACCATGTCTAACTGAATGTGACCCCCAAATACTTCTTCTTTGAACCACTTTGTTTGAATCACTTTGTCCGGTGAGCGATTAGGATGCTGCGTGCCAAATATCAAAACATTCTGACTGCTGAATCTGAAGAAGACTTTTAAAGAAAAATTCCTCATATTGGCTAAGTTATAATTCGGGCTCCCACAGGGAGCCCAAATATGGACCCAGGGACTTGGCTTTAACAAAGTTGAATCTCACCCCCCTAAGGATGCTACACATCACATATCAAAACAAAACAAACAACTGGATCTGAAGAAGATTTTTAAAGAAAATTCCTCATTTTGATCTAAGTCTTCTTCTCAAGATGTAGCAGGCAGAATCTTTTGATATTTGGTATGCAACATTGTGGGGTGGATCTGATTCAAGTTTGTTCAAATCGGCCCCCTGGAATTACATTTGGGCTCAGTATAGAAGCCTGAATTTGAACTTAGTGCATTTCAGGCAAAATTCTTAAAAAATCTTCTTCTACAGATCCAGCAGGCAGAATCTTTTGATATTTGATATGCAACATTGTGGGGTGGATCTGATTCAAGTTTGTTCAAAACGGCCCCCTGGATTCATATTTGGGCTTACTATAAAAGCTAAAATTCAAACTTAGTGCATTTCAGGCAAATTTCTTAAAAAATCTTCTTCTACAGATCCAGCAGGCAGAATCTTTTGATATTTGGTATGCAACATTGTGGGGTGGATCTGATTCAAGTTTGTTCAAATCGGCCCCCTGGATTCATATTTGGGCTCACTATAAAAGCTCAAATTCGAACTTAGTGCATTTCAGGCAAATTTCTTTAAAAATCTTCTTCTTCAGATCCAGCAGTTGGAATGTTTTGATATTTGGTATGCAGCATCCTTAGGGATGATTCAAATTCAAATTTGTTCAAGCCATGTCCCTAGGTCCATATTTGGGCTCACTATGGGAGCCCGAATGATAACTTAGTTCAAAATGAGGAATTTTCTTTAAAAATCTTCTTCTTCAGATCTAGCAGTCAGAATGTTTTGATATTTGGTATGCAGCATCCTTAGGGGGGTGAGATTCATGTTTGTTCAAGCCATGTCCCTAGGTCCTTATTTGGGCTCACTGTGGGAGCCTGAATGATAACTCAGTTCAAAATGAGGAATTTTCTTTAAAAATCTTCTTCTTCAGATCTGGCAGTCCGAATGTTTTAATATTTGGTATGCAGCATCCTTAGGGGAGTGAGATTCAAGTTTGTTCAAGCCAGGTCCCTAGGTCCATATTTGGGCTCACTGTGGGAGCTTGAATTGTAACTTAGTTCGAAATGAGGAATTTTCTTAAAAAATCTTCTTCTTCAGATCCAGCAGTTGGAATGTTTTGATATGTGGTGTGTAGCATCCTTAGGGGGGTGAGATTCAAATTTGTTAAAGCCAAGTCCTTGAGTCCATATTTGGGCTCCCTGTGGGAGCCCAAATTATAACTTAGACAATATGAGGAATTTTTCTTTAAAAATCTTCTTCAGATTTAGCAGTCAAAATGTTTTGATATTTGGCATGCAGCATTCTTAGGGGGTGAGATTCAAGTTTGTTCAAGCCAAGTCCCTGGTTTCATATCTGGGCTCACTGTGGAAGCCCGAATGATAACTTAGTTCAAAATGAGGAATTTTCTTTAAAAATCTTCTTCTTCAGATCCAGCAGATGAATGTTTTTGATATTTGGTATGCAGCATCCTTAGGGGGGTAAGATTCAAGTTTGTTGAAGCCATGTCCCTAGTTCCATAAAATTTGTATCTCATGATTTCATTCCTTTGTAGTGTTTTGAAGAACCATGTCTAACTGAATGTGACCCCAAATACTTCTTTGAACCACTTTGGCTGGTGAGCGATTAAGGCTCTTTGGGGCCTCTTGTATTAAAATCTACTTTGATTTAATGGTAAAACAACACTGACTGTGAAAAAAGCCACCCAAAGAAAAAGCCCACCATTAAAGCTTACACCACTATGTTGTGTTAAAATAAACAACAGAAAGAAATGACTTGGAATTTAATCCAGTTTTAAAAACAACAGTGACTTTGAAAGAAGCTACTCAAAGAAAGACAAAGTCCACCATTCAAGCCATCTGCCCCATTCTAACAATATTAAAATGTCTATGAGAAAAAAAACCCAGAAAAAACAGACCCATTATTTTAAAATTTAATGAAAATTTAAAAATTGGCATTTTGTCCATTGGCATTTTGTCTGATTGGCATTTTGTCCATTGGTATTTTGTCCGTACACTGATTATCGGTGATCCCCCGCTGATAAAAATCTAAAACTCTTGCTTTAATGGAACCCTTCTCAGAAAACTATCTGAGCAGTGGATACCGGTGTGGTGCACATGTTATATTGTTTTTTTGATGTGAAGTGAGGAACACCTGTTATTCACTAAGTGGCTTGGATAATGCAATTCCCTTCATGCTCAAGATAATATTGATTACAAACATCTTTTTGAAAAAGCATGCTTCAAGTTGGTCATATCTTTTGGTCTTGTAAATCTGAAGAAAAACCTTTTTTATTATACTTAATTCACCAAAGTTTTTGAATTTACTTTATATCAAAAATGATAACTTGTTTAGAGGGAAATTATTTTTGGAATATATTTTGTGATTTTTGTTTTCTTAATTAGGTGATAAAGGTTTGACATCATTTTGACCTTTGTAAAAACCTTGTTAAATGTAGTAGTTCTTTATTTTTGCACTGACTCAGCTTTCCTAAGCAGAAATTGAACTTGTGCAGATTTTTCAACCAACAATGATAAACAAATACTAAATAATCTAACAAACATAACTTTGAAGAATACAAGAAAGAGAGACCCACATTTTCAGCTCACCTTGAGGAAATCAAGCTGAGCTTATCTAATCGCTCTCTGTCTGTCATCCATCCATCCGTCATCGGTCAACACCATGTTTTGGACTTCTCCTCCCAAACCACTGGGCCAATTCAAGTGAAAGTTTGTGTGAGTGATGGTGTTTTTGTTCAACTCACAGCCCCATAGGGAGGGCATGAGGGAAATTGCTCCAAAATATAAAAAAAAGTCTTCTTCTCATGAACCAGTGGGTACAATGACTTGATATTTGGTATGGAGCTTCCTCTTGAGGTGTAGAATTAAGTTTGTTCAAACGAAGTTCGTGGAGCAATATTTGCCTTTGTAATGGGAGGGGCAAGATTTTTGGCCCCACCCAAAATTTCTACCAATGGTCTGATTTGAACCAAATCTGGTATGAAGCATCCTTAGGACCAGGAGAATTGAATGGTAAAAACAAAAATTGCCATCGGTTGTGTCAGGGTGTTCTGTAGTGGGGGAAGGGAGGAGGGGGGGAGGAGGTATCGAAAAATGCTGATTCAGCTTTATTCATATTTGCAAAAACTAAAAAAATATTTTTCTCCAGAACAAGTGATCAGAATCGTTTGATATTTGGTATACAGCATGCATTGGGGGGAGGGGGGGGGGGGGGTGTTAAGGGGGGGGGGGGGGGGGGGTCAGATACTAGTTTGTTAAAAATGAAGCCCCTTGTTCATATTTGGACTCAATATAGGAGCCTTAATTTTTAACTTAGGAACTTAGTGCAATATGGGGAATAATCTTCAAAAATCTTCTTCAGAACCACCTGTCACAATCTTTTAATGTCTGGCATACATCATTGTTAGGAGGGGCTCTCTATGGTAGCCCAAATTTTAACTTATTGCAATATGAAGAAATTTCTTTAAAAATCTTCTTCAAATCCACCAATCAGAATGCTTTCATATTTGTTATACAACATCTCTAGGGGGGTCAGATTCGAATTTGTTCAAATTTAGTGCCTGAGTTAATATTTGGGCTCCCTATGGGAGTCCAAATTTTAACTTAGTGAAATATGAGGGAATTTCTTCAAAAATCTTTTTCTTCAGATTCACTTGTCAGAATCCTTTCATATTTGGTATACAACATCTGTAGGGAGGTCAGATTCAAGTTTGTTCAAATTGTTGGGCTCCCTGTGGTAGCCTGAATTTTACCTTAGTGCAATATGAGGAAATTTCTTTAAAAATCTTCTTCAGATTCACCAGTCAGAATCCTTTCATATTTGGGATACAACATCTCTTGTTCACTATTCAGAACTCTTAGTCTCATTTTAACAAAATTTGATATACAGCATAAGTGGCAAACACATATTTGAGTATATGAAAAAAATTAACCCTAGCTATCATTGGACTCACTGTTTGCTCAAAATAGAAACATAATTCCAAGTTAATTTTATAAGGAGCCATGTAGCTGAAGAATTAGATATTTTTTATTAAATACCCTCTAGAGGTGTGTAACTAAGATTAATCCACATAGTTTGGACCGCCGTAGGGGAGCTCAACTCTTTACATTATGATTAACTGATGAAAAGGCGTGATGCTTGGGCTATTTTAATCACTCCTGAGGTGCTCAAGGATTGACAGTGGATCTTATAGGGATTGATTGCTTAATGTAGAGTCATTCTTGACCTCTGTTTTTATCAGGCTTTGTTCAAGGTGAGCACTTCAGGTCCCGTGGGGCCTCTTGTTACAGTTCTTATCCTTATGACATGATATTTCGTGAAAGGCATTTTTCTTTTCAAACAGACATTTTCAGATATTTCCAGGTATGCCGTTCACCACCATGTTATTAAAATCTGGTAACAAACTAAGAAAAGCTTAACCTATTGTTTAGCATGAAACTGCTTCTTAAAAAGTACTGTAAGTCAGGCCATATCTGTTTAACTATCAACAACAAAATTATTTATTTGTGAAGATTATTTATTTGTGAAGACATGTATTTTGGATAATTTATTGAACATTTTGGCAGTCTGAATGTTATGACCATCCACTCGTGAGAGGTCACTACATTCACATTGCTAAACAAGGACATAAATGTTTGAACATTGAGGAGATTCTCAAAAATCAAGTACCTGAGAAATTTTGCACAAGTCAAGTGGACAAATATAAATTTGGTTTAAAAATCTTTGGCACAGCATTGTGATAACATTCATCAGTATATGGTAATGCAAAATGATTTGCAGTGCCATCAGATTACTGCGATACCAATCTTTTTTACCCCTGAATTGACACTTCCTTAAAAACTTTGGAAGTCTTTGAATTCAGAAAGTTTTTTTTTTGAAAAATATAATATCTAATAGTACAAAACTTGAATTTGTTTCAGACCCCTTGGTGAATGAACTCATATTTTGCACTAAAGCAAACCCCATTTCTATTCCATATTTCTTAATAAAGTATAAAAAAAACCTGCACATACCCAAGAGAAATGGAACACTGCATTGGATGAAAATCTTGACCATAATGATTGGCAATACACCCCACCAACCCGGCCCTGACCGACACCCCCAGTGACCTCTGTCTGCACACCAATACTTACTCCGTTGACCTGGACCGCGATATTACACGTATTTACCTCCATACTTACCTCCGTCTGAACAGACCTGCTCGCCATCATCAAGACAAAATTACGCGATCGGACAGGGAAAATTGTAAACACGCGACACGCGACAAAAGGCAACACGACGAACCGTTCGACAACTTAGCGCTCACAGTTTTATTTAAGGCCTCCTAACTTTGTCCCAGTTACTATACTAAACTAACTCCCCACAAAGTTGAATAAAATAACCTGAAAATGAAATATATATGATTAGTAAACAATAAAAATACTTAATTTCGATTCGTAACCAAGGAGACTTCTTCTGTATACTTGCGGATCGAGGTTCCTATACCTTTGGAGGGTCACTGCTGTTCAAACTGAGATCAAGATCACTGGAGCTTCGGGGAAAAATTGGGAGAGATGGGGAAAAGGGATGCCAAATGTGCCACTCTGGAGTAGTGGAGACCCTGGAACATTTTCTCTTGGAATGCCCACAGTATATACCTCATAGAATAAAATTTACTGGAAGAATAATGCAGAAGTGGGGTGAAGAAACAAAGGATAGATGGCTGAAGGGGGACACGAGGGAGAGGGTAGGAATGCTTATTGAAGAAATTGAAAAAGAGGAAGTGAGGGACACTATTAAGCAGTTTATATCTGAATGCTGGGAGGAGAGGAGGGGAAGAGGGGGTGGGGTGCAGGGGGAATGATGGCCTTCTCTTATGAGGACCGCGACAAATCAGCGGCTGGCCAAAGAGTTATTATTATTATTACATTTACAAAACAAACTTTTAGGAAAACAGATGATACATATCTACAAAGTTTACAATATAAGATTAACCATAAAATCCTATTCACAAAATCTAGACTCTTTAAATGTGGGCTTTCTTAAACAGAGCTGTGTTCATTCTGTGGAAATACGAAAGAAACAATCGCACATCTATTTTACGATTGTTCTTTCTCAAAAACGGTTTTACTTTCACTAGTGGAAAGGATTAATCTTAGTCCGGATCCACAAATTCAACTAAACATTAGTAAAAGAGAAATAATTTTAGGCTCTACTTCCGAGCATGCCTATCCAAATGTCTCCTCATCTACAAAAAGTATATTTACACCTGCAGTCAAAGTAATACCAACCCCTCTTTCTAAGATCTAGCAAGAGCTATAAAATCCTGCAGCAATATTGAAATGTATTCTCTATACCTGTACACAATCAGCAAGGCCGAGCGTATTAGGGATAAATGGAACTACCTAACTGACGCATTCTTTGAATAATTGGAGAACTGCTTTGTATATACATTATACTGTAAAAATCTTGTTGTAATCTTATATAATGTCCTATTTTTCTAGTGATGCCAATAAAAATTAAAAAAAAGAATTCTTTTCAGCCAATATGGATTTTGAAATTTGGTAGAATTTTTGTTTATAACTTATCAAAGACTGGTCAGAACAAAATGGTCTTTAGCATGCATTTATTACTGAACAGTATCTAAGTCAAGTTCAATTTTCAACTATTTCTTTTAACATTTTGTAGCTGATGTGACTGAAAGTCAGGATGAGCAATAGTGATCACTCTCCATCCGGCATCTGTGAATACAGTGTTCGGGACTTCTCCTTCATAACCACTGAAAGGTTTCAGTGAAACTTGAAGTGATCGTTTGTTGTAACTTCGCGTTTTGATTTTGTTCAAATCAACTTGCCCCACCCCATAGGTAGGTAGTGGAGGAAAATGCTCTCAAATTTTAAAAAAATCTTCTCATGGCCTGATTGGTACAATGACTTGATATTTGGTACTGACCTTCCTTTTCAGATGTAGAATAAATTATGTTCAAATTACATTTGAAGGCCAAAATTTGCCTTTGTAATAATTTCTAATTTCTAAATCGATGTGCCATTTTGAACTAAATTTGGTGTGTGGTCTTATTGAGTCATAAGTATTTGATTCATATCAGTTTTTTCCCCACAACCCTGTGGGAACCCCAGGAGCTAACTAGAGGGGGTATCAGTATCCTGTAGCTCACCAACAGGTGGCCTGTGTAAAGGGGTGGCTGGAGTAAAAAAAATGTTCAAAACCTGCACACAAAAGTCCAAAATTAAAGTAAATAAGCAGCTAAAGGGTTAAATAATATGATACTAGCCCCAAGAAGTATCCTAACATAAAATAGGAACCATGGCAATATGCTACAAGGTAAGTCTTCACTTTGAAGAAAAGAAAGACAAACCTCAAAACCTGCTCATAAAAGTAAAAAAAAAAGTATCACATTTGTTTCAATGGGTTAAAATTGAGAAAAATACCCTGATAATGTCACAGTAACCACCATGGCAATATGCCAGTAAGGTGAAACCCTATCTGAAAAATATCCACTTGGAAGGAAAGAAAGAAAAACCGCAAAACCTGCACATAAAAGTAAAAAAAGCATCACATTTGTTTCAAAGGGTTAAATAATATAATAATAGCCCCCGAGAAGCATCCTAACATAAAATAGGAACCATGGCAATATGCTACAAGGTAACATAAAATAGGAACCATGGCAATATGCTACAAGGTAAGTCACCACTTGGAAGAAAAGAATGACAAACCTCAAAACCTGCATATAAAAGTAAAAAAAAGTATCACATTTGTTTAAAGGGGTTAAAATTGAGAAAAATACCCTGTCACAGTAACCACAATGGCAATATGCCAGTAAGGTGAAACTCTACTTAAAAAATATCCACTTGGAAGAAAAGAAAGACAAACCTCAAAACCTGCACATAAAAGTCAAAAAAGCATCACATTTGTTTCAAAGGGTTAAAATTTAGAAAAATACCCTGAAAATGTTACAGTAACCACCATGGCAATATGCCAGTGAGGTAAAATTCCACTTAAAAAAATTATCAAAACCTGCACATAAAAGTCCAAAACCTGCACACAAAAGTCCAAAATTAAAGTAAATAAGCAGCTAAAGGGTTAAATAATATAATACTAGCCCCAAGAAGCATCCTAACATAAAATAGGAACCATGGCAATATGCCACAAGGTAAGTCTCCACTTTGAAGAAAAGAAAGACGGGACACGGTGGCTCAGTTGGTAGAGGTGCAGGCTGCAAGCCGAGAGGTCCTCGGTTCGAATTCCACCTGCGGCAACCGCGTTGTGTCCTTGGGCAAGACACTTCACCCCGATTGCTTACATGGGGGCACGATGACGCTGTGTACTGAGGCGTACTGCACGTCGATGGTGCGCATGTCTTCAACCAATCTAACCCTGCCTGTGCTGCGGTACAGAGTTCAGAGTTATGATGTTGGGGAGCTGACAGCTGCTCGTCGTTGCTCGGTGGTTCTCTCCGGGTACTCCGGCTTCCTCCACCCGTAAAACTGTCACGGTCACGATTAGCCATTGTGCATAAGTATGTGACCTTAAACACCAATAAATAAATAAATGAAAAGAAAGACAAGTAATAGATATATCACTAGTTTGTGTACTATATGGGTAAATAATTGTACAGTTGTGCAGGTGTCCTCCAATATTTGGACGAGGTGAAGCCGAGTCCAAATATTGGAGGACACCTGCACAACTGTACAATTATTTACCCATATAGTACACAAAATAGTGATATACGTGATTTAATCCACAGCCCCTCAATGTTAACAAAAGTCAAAAAAATTATATTTTAGAAAGTTTGACACAAGTAAAACCACATTTTAAAACCCTTTTTGCTTGCTCTACCCCCGAAAAACAAAATGGGCATAACCCATTGTTTGCTTGCTAGAAAGTCTATTGAAGTTATGACACGCATCAGGAGTTCAGATATTGTGAACAGATCTGTGGCTTCGAAGTGAACTCACATCATGACGTAATTTGTTCTTCCGCTAATATAATGTCTCAGCTCAAGGGTGGAACACTTATTCAATCCCTCATCGAAAGTGCGGCAGATAAATTTAATAATCGTTCATTTTTAAAGCATTTGGAAGAATAATTCTTTTTTTTATCTGAAGAAGAGGTTCGCTTTCCCTCAGGGGTGGCGGGTGGTGGTGCCTGATTGCCATCTTAATATTTGAAAAAGGGCATTTTTTTTAGGTTATTTATTTATTTACTGGTGTTTAAGGTCACTTTTCTGAAGCTATGGCTAATTGTGACCGCAAAAAAAGGTATAAAGTCAAGTTTAGCCAATCGTTGACACACATGCTGCCCATTTTAGGGGACTTCTACCCCGGTCACTGGTGACCAGGTCCTATTTTACCAGTAAAACTGAACTTGTTTACCAAAGCAAACAAGCACTGCTTCACTTCCGAGGTTTCCACAGGAGTCCTTTTTAGGTTATCAGGGCTGTTGGTTATTAAAAGCAACAAAAAATTAAAAAGTACATTATAATTTGAACACAATGCACACTCAATTCAGTAGCTCTGTCGAGAAAAGCTTGTCGATAATTCATGTGTTAGAAAGTTTTTCACACCTCCTTTACAGCATCTTTACTTTTGAATGGTTATGATTACAGTACCGTGACAGTCGTACAAATATCTAGTTATTGGGACTCTTTCAAAACTGTCCCAATATCCAGATATTGATACTGTTTTACTGAGCTGTTCTCATCAAAACCGTACTTGGTGTGATTTTATAGGGCTTGTTTTCATGACAGAGAACAAAAGAAATATTAGGTAGCTGTGGATTAAACATCAAAACCTGCACATAAAAGTAAAAAAAAAGTATCACATTTGTTTCAGTGGGTTAAAATTGAGAAAAATACCCTGACAATGTCACAGTAACCACCATGGCAATATGCCAGTAAGGTGCAACCCTACCTGAAAAATATCCACTTGGAAGAAAAGAAAGAAAACCTCAAAACCTGCACATAAAAGTCAAAAAAGTATCACATTTGTTTCAAAGGGTTCAAATTTAGAAAAATACCCTGAAAATGTTACCATAACCACCATGGCAATATGCCAGTGAGGTAGTAAAACTCCACTTAAAAAAAATATCAAAACCTGCACACAAAAGTACAAAACCTGCACACAAAAGTCCAAAATTAAAGTAAATAAGCAGCTAAAGGGTTAAATTATATAAAAATAGCCCCAAGAAGCATCCTAACATAAAATAGGAACCATGGCAATATGCTACAAGGTAAGTCACCACTTGGAAGAAAAGAAAGACAAACCTCAAAACCTGCAAATAAAAGTTAAAAAAAGTATCACATTTGTTTTAAGGGGTTAAAATTGAGAAAAAAAACCTGTCACAGTAACCACAATGGCAATATGCCAGTAAGGTGAAACTCAACTTGAAAAATATCCACTTGGAAGAAAAGAAAGACAAACCTCAAAACCTGTACATAAAAGTAAAAAAAGTATCATATTTGTTTCAAAGGGTTAAAATTTAGAAAAAATACCCTGAAAATGTTACAGTAACCACCATGGCAATATGCCAGTGAGGTAAAACTTCACTTAAAAAAAAATATCAAAACCTGCACACAAAAGTACAAAACCTGCACACAAAAGTCCAAAATTAAAGTAAATAAGCAGCTAAAGGGTTAAATAATATAATAATAGCCCCGAGAAGCTTCCTAACATAAAATAGGAACCATGGTAATATGCTACAAGGTAAGTCGCTACTTGGAAGAAAAGAACTACAAACCTCAAAACCTGCACATAAAAGTAAAAAAAAGTATCACATTTGTTTCAGTGGGTTAAAATTGAGAAAAATACCCTGACAATGTCACAGTAACCACCATGGCAATATGCCAGTAAGGTGAAACTCTACTTGAAAAATATCCACTTGGAAGAAAAGAAAGACAAACCTCAAAACCTGCACATAAAAGTCAAAAAAGCATCACATTTGTTTCAAAGGGTTAAAATTTAGAAAAATACCCTGAAAATGTTACAGTAACCACCATGGCAATATGCCAGTGAGGTAAAACTCCACTTATAAAAAAATATCAAAACCTGAACACAAAAGTCCAAAACCCGCACACAAAAGTCCAAAATTAAAGTAAATAAGCAGCTAAAGGGTTAAATAATATAATACTAGCCTCAAGAAGCATCCTAACATAAAGTAGGAACCATGGCAATATGCTACAAGGTAAGTCGCCACTTGGAAGAAAAGAAAAAACAAACCTCAAAACCTGCACATAAAAGTAAAAAAAAGTATCACATTTGTTTCAAGGGGTTAAAATTGAGAAAAATACCCTGTCACAGAACCACAATGGCAATATGCCAGTAAGGTGAAACTCTACTTGAAAAATTTCCACTTGGAAGAAAAGAAAGACAAACCTCAAAACCTGTACATAAAAGTCAAAAAAGCATCACATTTGTTTCAAGGGGTTAAAATTGAGAAAAATACCCTGAAATGTTTAGGAAACCACCATGGCAATATGCCAGTAAGGTAAAACTCCACTTGAAGACAAAATTTCAAAACCTGTACGCAAAAGTCAAAAACCTGCACAGAAAAGTCAAAAACCTGTACACAAAAGTCCAAACTTCAAGTAAGTAAGCATGGAAAGGGTTGAATAAAATATTACTATCCCTGAAAAGCATGCAGACATAAAAAAAAAAAGCAAAAAAAAAAAAAAATCAAAACCTGCACACAAAAGTTCAAAATGAATGAATCTGGACGCCGACGCCGGCATGAGGGCTATGCCATAGGCTCACACAACTATCGTTGGTGAGCCAAAAATATAAATTTTTCAAATGCAGTAGTAGTGGACAGTAGATTCAAGTTTGTTCAAATCAAGTCCCAGGTTAAAATTTTAGGTCTATATAGGAACCTAAATTTTAACTAAATCTTTTACAGAACCACTGATCAGAATCTTTGGATATTTGGTTTACTGCATCTGGGGAGGGGGAAAATATGAGAAATGTCATTTAAGAGTCTTCTCCAGAACCACCAGTCAGAATCTTTTGATATTTGGTTTACATCATCCTTACAGGGGTCAGATTCAAGTTGATTTAAAACAAGCTCCCTGGTTAGTATTTGGGCTGCCTATGGGAGCGCAAATTTCAACTTAGTGCAATATGAATAATCTTTAAAAATCTTCTTCCAATCCAACTGTTAGAATCTTGTCATATTTGGTATACAGCATCATTAGGGAGGTCAAATTCAAGTTTATTCAAATCAAATCCCTAGGTTGCTATTTGGGTTCCCTATGGGATCCTGAATTTTAACTTAGTGCAATATGGGGAAAATTCTTTAAAAATCTTCTTTCCCAGAACCACCAGTCAGAATTTTGATATTTGGTATGCAGTAGATTCATATTTGTTCAAATGAAGTCCCTCAGTTAATAATTGGGCTCCCGATGGGAGCACAAATTTTAACTTAGTGCAATATGAGGAATAATCATTAAAAATCATCTTCATATCCACCAGTCAGAATCTTTTGATATTTGGTATACAGCATCCTTTGGGAGGTCAGATCCAAGTATGTTCAAATCATGTTCCTGGTTTGATATTTGGGCTAAATTTTAACTTAGTGCAATATATGGAATATATTTAAAAACTCTCCAGAACTAGCAGTCAGAATCTTTTGAAATTTTGTACCCAATATCCTTAGGGGGTGGGGAGCAGATTCAAGTTTGTTCAAATCAAGTCCCTCAGTTAATATTTGTGCTCCCAATGGGAGGCTGAAGGTCATCTTAGTGTAATATGGGGAATATTCTTTAACAATCTTCTCCAGAACTACCAGTCAGAATCTTTTGATATTTAGTGTGCAACATCTTGGGGGGTGGGGGGGGGGGGGGGGGGGGGGCTTTGGGGGGTTGGATTCAATTTGGTCAAATGAAGTCCCTGGATTAATATTAAGGCTCCCTATGTGAGTCTGGATTTAACTTTGTGCAATATTTGTTCAAATTAAGTACCTGGGTAGATATTTGGCCTTCTTATGTAAGCCTGAATTTTAATTTTGTGGAATATGAGAAAACTTCTTTAAAATTCGTCTTTAGATCCACCAGTCAGAACCTTTTGATAGTTGATGTAGAGCATCCTTAGGGTGGTCAGATTTAAGTGTATTCAAATTATGTCCCTGGGTTGATTTTTTGTCTCCTTATACATTATGTGTATGCTCCATTTAAAACCCGTCTTCATCACACCCGGTGATCACTCTGTAATATACAGGTCGCCCACATGCCTATTGAGGCTACTTATAGATGAGTGCGAAAACCAGACTTCAAACAGAAAGCCAACAACATGCATCAACGGATAGCAGCGAGTGGTGCAGCGATATAATTTATTTACACAAATAAACTTCTGATCGCAAACTCGACCAATAAACAAAAAAAAATGTTTGAAAACACAACATTATTCCATTATGATGACATTACTATGTTCACTTGTATTCTTCTTACAAGAACTGGGCCACAAAGCTAGCATTTAAGAAAGCGGATAAATACATTTCTTCCACTTTATACCCGACCAATGAAACTGAGCCCCAAACTATTCCGTAAAAAAGTTTTCTTTTCTTCTTTATTGTTTTCGTTCCCTGTTGTTTGATTGACTGTTGATGTACACTGGCCATACCCCTCCTCCGGATTTGCTGTTGAAAACAATAAAAATTCATGTATGCGTGTGTGTGTGAATGTGGGTGTGTTGGGAGGGGGTAAATAGATTTATTTTTTTTATTTGAGTGGGACACTCAAGGAAGCAGGTTGGTGAGGTAGGGAAGCTGGGATAAAAGCCTATTTTACGAGGGTCTACCATCTCCTGTAGTGCCACCCTTGCCCAAAAGCCCCATTCTATAAAATGTCGGTGAACTTGCGTGAAGCCAACCGGGCATGTTTTAAGGCATTTTCACTTGCAGCATACTTGGCATTTTTTCTCTGTTTGAAATACACTCTGGGTGGATGTACATGTAGGTGGGTATACAGTAGAAGTGGGTTTAAAGGGAGAGGCTGTTGCACAACAAATAAACATTATGAAAAGGAAACATGTTAAGAAATTAAGAAGCCCCAACAGCATGGGAATATTGCCTTTATTCCCACTGTATTGCTTGCATTAGGCCTACTATGCTTTTTCTAGGGAATTGTTATGGTGATCATGGGTATGAATCAGTGGCGTAGCCAGGGGGTGCTCAGGGGCATATACTCCCCCCCCCCCCCCCAAAAAAAAAAAAAAAAAATTTAAAGGAAGAGGCTGTTGCACAACAAATAAACATTGTGAAAAGGAAACATGTTTAGAAATTAAGAAGCCCCAACAGCATGGGAATATTGCCTTTATTCCCACTGTATTGCTTGCATTAGGCCTAGTGTTGTGTACTAAGGCGTACTGCACGTGCTGAGGGGGCATATACCCCCCCCCCCCCAAAAAAAAAAAGAATCCCCCCCATGTTAACCCATATAGGGAACATCAGGCAAGAAATTTTAATATCTGGATACTTATACTTGTAAGATGTATGAGGGGTGTCATCCCAACAAGACGAATAGGTGAAATATCCCAATAAGATGAATCCCGACAGGATGTATCATGTAAACATTTTTTTTCATTAACTAGAGGTGAAATTAGTGAAAAGAGATTTATAAAATGTGTAATTACGCTCTTTTGGGGTGGTTGTTTTACATGTTTCAGTAGTTGCTGAGCAGTTACTATTAGTATTTTTATTTTTCATCCCTTGATCTCCCACATTCACTGACTGACTTGAGCAAGAGTTTATTTCCATAATGAGTTCAGTTGTTATATCCTTAAGTCTTACTTTGTCAGGTAACCACGTTGTGTCCTTGGGCAAGACACTTCAACCCCATTGCCCACATGGGGGCACGTTGGTGTTGTGTACTAAGGCGTACTGCACGTCAATGGTACTTGTCTTCAACCAATGCTAACTCTGCTTGTATTATTCGGATTCTATTTGGTGGTAATGTGGCATAATTATTGATGCCTTTCACAACTTATAAATTATCGACACAAATGGACAGCATCAAGGAAATTGCATTTCTTTTTTTTTGTTCTTGAATTTAAAAATTATTCCGCAGGGAAGGCAAGGTGCCCCATCCAATGAGAGGGGGGGCACCATCTCTCGTGCTAGCCCCATCTCTCTGCTACATAGCTCGGGCGATGCTGTGCATCATGTATGCCCCTGATGCAGATGCCAAAGGCATGAGCAATGGTAGGTGATTTGGGGTGGGAGAAGGCCCCCACCAAGAAAATTTGGAAATCAGTTATTAAATGGAGACTTCTGGTGGCTTTTGTGATGAAAAATCCTGTTAGTTTTTGGCCGTCAGAATAATGTTTTTAGCCGGGAGAGGTGTGTCAATCGCCTGATTAATCCAAAGCTAGTCATTATTGAATAATAAAAACATAATTGTTTTCTGTTGAATTTGTGAACTACATCTGGTTATAATTATCATTAGGCTAAAATAATAATAAAAATAATTAAAAATGTTGCTTACAGTCTCTTATGTTTCCTCAACCATGTCATGTGCAGAGGTGTTAAAATAGATGTTTGTTTGGAGGATAAAAGCTTCTGTTGCTTTGTTGCTCCACCTAAATGTTATTTCACACCTTGTGCAAGCAGTGGTTAATTCAGTCTGCATGAACTTTAATTAATCCCTTCAATCATGATTAGTTTAATTGCATAGCCCTGCAACCTAACAATTCAGTTAAATAATTTGTTACATGAGAGAGAAAGAATATTGTAATTAAGTTTATATCTGATTTGTTTTTGTTTAAGTAATCACCGTGGTGACCCATAAAAAGTTTCATCTCAGTCAATCAGACTGATTAGTCTATTTTTAGCACAACTGTTACACAACAGCAATCAGCAATACTGGTATCAGTTTTAAATTAGAGCTACACGTAATGGGAGCCTGAAAGTTAATTTAATGCAATATGGAGAATATTCTTTAAATATCTTTTTCTTCAGAACCCCCTGTCAGAATCCTTTGATATTTGGTGCACACCATCCTTTGGGGGAGTCAGATTCCATTTTGTTAAAATCAGGTTCCTGGATTATTATTTGGGCTCACTATTGGAGTTAGATTCAGTGTTCAACTGAGGGTCAGAAACGGGGTGGGGGTGTTGGCATCTACGCTAAAGAGGAATTACAGCCCTCATTGATTACAGATCTCACAGAAGCAAGGACTCAGATTCCAGTATCCAACGAAATAGTCTGGGCAAAAATCAAGTTAGGTAGCAGGAGTGTTGCCGTTGGTGTTGTATACTTAGCAGTGGAGGGAAGTAAGCCCGAGTGGAATGATTCAATATATACAACTCTTAGATCGAATATCACAGAGCTTGAAAGCAGAGGGTTCAGTATTGTCCTAATGGGGGACTTCAATGGGCACATCGGGGATAAGGAGGAGGGCATACAGGGAGGTGATAGGAAAGTTAACACGAATGGGAGGAAGATGTTGGACCTATCAAAAGAGCTTGGTTTAAAGATCTTGAACAGGGATGCGAAATGTAAGGGTAAATGGACCTGGGAGAGGAACGATAAGAAAACAATAATTGATTATATACTCACTGACATTAGCGTATGGAGGGAGGTTATAGATGTAGAAATAGATGACGAGGGAAAAAATGACTTGGGTAGTGATCACAACCTGATAACAGTTAAGATTATGGGCAAAAAGACGAATAGAGACAGAAATACCTTCAAGGAAGTTTGGGGACTAAAACAAGGAGCCGACTGGAAGCAGTTTCGGGAAAAACTAAAACCAAGTCTTGAATGTATACCTAGGGATGCAAATGTCCAGAGTATTTCAGATGGCATAGTAAATAGCCTAACAGAGGCAGGGAAGGATTGTATAGGAAGGGTGAGGGTCCCAACGAGAGAGCTTGGATACAGGGTTAACGAGGGACTGAAAAAGGCTATAAAAGAAAGGAAGGTAAAATGCGCTGCTTACAGAAGAAGTAGGAAGCTTAAAGGGGTGGATAACAATGACACGAGACTAATGAAAGGAGAATATGAACTGGCACGGAAAAAGGTGAATGAGATAAAGAATAATAATAGGAAGGAGCGCAATTGCAGTCTTGCCAGAACAATAAAAAAAACGGGGGGTTCGAGCTCAAACGTATTTTGGAACTGGGTAAATAAACGGGGGAAAAGTAGTGTGCAGAGTATCAAAGTGGATGGGGAAAGTACAGAAGATAAAGGCCGTATCGCTTCAGAGTTAGTCAAGCACTGGGAAAAGATAAACGATAGGCGATGGGGCAGTGGGTCCCCACCAAAAAGAAATACACTGGTGGAGGAGAACCTATCCAATCGTGTATGTAGCGAAATAACGGCAGAAGAAGTGCGGAACGTGGTCTCGAAATTAAAAAATGGTAAAGCGGGAGGGACTGATGAAATTCCGAACGAATTCCTCAAAAATGGAGGGGAGGCACTTATTGAAGTCCTGACAAACCTTTTCAACCTGGCTCTGCGAAAGCAAGAGGTCCCCAGAGAGTGGAGGGAAAGTAAGGTGTCGTTCATACACAAAAAGGGGGATAAGGAAGTTCTAGATAACTATAGGGGGATATCAGTTAGTAGTAACATCGGAAAAGTATTCTGTAAGGTCATATACAGTAGACTAGAGGAAGTTATTGAAGAGAAAGGTTTTCTAGGAGAAATTCAAAATGGTTTCAGGAAAGGACGAAGAGTCACTGATCACCTATTTACACTCACCCAACTGATAGAATCAACAAAGGCTGAAAAGAAAAAGATGTTTCTGGCATTTCTAGATGTGAAAAAAGCGTACGACCGAGTGTGGAGGGAAGGTATGTGGCGAAAGCTCGAGGGCATCGGACTGGGGGGTGACTTTGTGGGAATCATGAAAGCACTGTATACAGATGTGCAAAGCCAACTCAGTCTAGGGAGTATCACTACAAAACGAGTCCCTATGGATATAGGCCTCAAGCAGGGGTGTATCTTTTCACCGATTTTGTTTGCATTGTATGTTAAAGATTTAGGGGACGAACTAATTCAGAGTGCGGAGGGGGTAAATGTTGGAGACATAAAGATACCAGGCTTATTCTTTGCGGACGACATGGTGTTAATGTCTAGAACTGAACAGGGGCTAGAGAAATTGCTGGAAATTGTTGGTAGTTATGGGAACACTTGGCGGCTCGAACTAAATGAAAATAAAAGCAAGGTAATACCCGTTGGACGTAAGGTAGATATGACGAAGAGATGGAGAGTGGGGGAGTTCTCAATCCCCGAAGGGGAAAGCAAACAAATCACTGTAGGAGAAAAGGGAGAGTATGAGTATCTAGGGGTAAGCATAAATATAACGGGAAGAGGGGTGTACAGAAATTACTCAGCCAAACTGATTCTGAAAGGGAAAAGAATTCTGAACCAACTAAAACTTTTAGGGAAAAATAGTTTCAACAAGGTCTTTGTGGGGAAAACACTATGGGAGAGGGTGGGTTTACCAAGTATAACGTATGGCACGGACGTGATTCCATTAAACCAAACCGTTATTAAGAAGTTGGAAAGTACTCAGAATGATGCCGGCAGATGGATAACAGGGTCAAGTAATGCTGCAGCTTTGGAAGCAGTAAGGGGGGAGCTTGGGTGGATGAAAATCAAGGACAGGGTAGATTTGGGAAAACTGTGTTACTTTAACTACTTGAGAAACCTGCCTGACAACCGGTGGTGCAAATTGATGCTCGATACCATTTGGAATTCTAATATAGAAACGGGGTGGTCAAAACATGTGAGGGAACTAATGGACAATTACTCTATAGAGGTCACAAACATAGAAGTATTAATGAAAGAAGGCAAAAGGTTTGTCAAAGAGAGAGTCATGGAAGATTGCAATCGAAACTGGCGAGCAGGGGTTAGCGTGAAAAGATCACTGCAGGGGTTACAATATAAAGAAAAGCCAGCTTTTGAGAAGTACCTAGATGGCACCTTTGGAGGGTCACTGCTGTTCAAACTGAGATCAAGATCACTGGAGCTTCGGGGAAAAATTGGGAGAGATGGGGAAAAGGGATGCCAAATGTGCCACTCTGGAGTAGTGGAGACCCTGGAACATTTTCTCTTGGAATGCCCACAGTATATACCTCATAGAACAAAATTTACTGGAAGAATAATGCAGAAGTGGGGTGAAGAAACAAAGGATAGATGGCTGAAGGCGGACACGAGGGAGAGGGTAGGAATGCTTATTGAAGAAATTGAAAAAGAGGAAGTGAGGGACACTATTAAGCAGTTTATATCTGAATGCTGGGAGGAGAGGAGGGGAAGAGGGGGTGGGGTGCAGGGGGAATGATGGCCTTCTCTTATGAGGACCGCGACAAATCAGCGGCTGGCCAAAGAGTTATTATTATTACACCAAGTCCCTGGGTTAATATTTGGGTTCCCTGTGGAAGTTCAATTTTTTATTTCAGTGCAATATTAGGAATATTTTAAAAAATCTTCTCTCTCCAGAACCACCAGTTAGAATATTTAGTATACAACATCCTTTGGGGGTGCAGTTTCAAGTAAAATCAAATAAAGTCCCTGGGTTAATATTTTTGTTTCCTATAATGGTACCCCAAATTTTAAATTTGTGTGACAGAGGAATATTCTTTAAAATCGTCTCTAGAACCACCAGTCAGGCTCAGATTCAAATTTGTTAAATCAAGTAGTTCCTGGATTCTCTAGGAGCCAAAATTTTAACTTAATGTAATATCATTATTAATCTTTAAAAATCTCCTTCAGATTCACCATTCAAAATCTATTGGTATTTGGTTTACAGTGGGGGCAGGAGAGGGGGTGGATGATCAAATTCAAGTTTGTTCAAGTTGAGTTGTCATTTTGGCCCCATAGTTTTACATTATTGGAAGTCTGGGCATTATTTCTGTGGTAGCATCTCAATACAAAAAAAATTGTCTGAATAAAGACAACACATATTTATGACCATTTTTACTTGGCATTTGTTTGAATGCATTTTTCAAGGCTTTAAAGCATTTAAAAGTAAAGAAAAATGACAGCATCTCCAGTTTGCGATGGCAAAACCTTTTAGATGGCAAATTTCAAGATGGCCACCATTCTTTTTAAGAAATATAGGCTTAAAGCTTTAATAACTTTAAGACCATGTACAATGGTGAAGTTTGGTATCATTAGATGCAAAATTCACCCATCAATAGAATTATATATCATGTGAAAAATACCAGTCATCAGCTCCTCCAGAAATCTCAGAAAAACCTACATAGAGAGGTTAGTGTTAGCCAATTTGCATGTCCTCAGTATATGACAATGTGTCAGATTTTCATCCCCAAAAAGTTTGGAAATGTATCTGTCAGGTGCAACTCAGTGATTTTACAATTAATTCTATATATAAAGAGATTGATGAGAGGATTGGTGAAGATGTGTTCTCCCTGTGATAATCTGGGTACCAGAGCCACACCACAAGGCGTACTATGTTAAAAAGATGTGTAAAACATTTTATTGCCCTTCCTATACGAACATTTCACACTGATTCTGAATCCACTTGATATTAAAATTTCTTGCCTGATGTAACCCATATAGGGAACATCAGGCAAGAAATTTTAATATCTGGATACTTATACTTGTAAGATGTATGAGGGGTGTCATCCCAACAAGACGAATAGGTGAAATATCCCAATAAGATGAATCCCGACAGGATGTATCATGTAAACTTTTTTTTTCATTAACTAGAGGTGAAATTAGTGAAAAGAGATTTATAAAATGTGTAATTACGCTCTTTTGGGGTGGTTGTTTTACATGTTTCAGTAGTTGCTGAGCAGTTACTATTAGTATTTTTATTTTTCATCCCTTGATCTCCCACATTCACTGACTGACTTGAGCAAGAGTTTATTTCCATAATGAGTTCAGTTGTTATATCCTTAAGTCTTACTTTGTCAGGCAACCACGTTGTGTCCTTGGGCAAGACACTTCAACCCCATTGCCCACATGGGGGCACGTTGGTGTTGTGTACTAAGGCGTACTGCACGTCAATGGTACTTGTCTTCAACCAATGCTAACTCTGCTTGTATTATTCGGATTCTATTTGGTGGTAATGTGGCATAATTATTGATGCCTTTCACAACTTATAAATTATCGACACAAATGGACAGCATCAAGGAAATTGCATTTCTTTTTTTTTGTTCTTGAATTTAAAAATTATTCCGCAGGGAAGGCAAGGTGCCCCATCCAATGAGAGGGGGGGCACCATCTCTCGTGCTAGCCCCATCTCTCTGCTACATAGCTCGGGCGATGCTGTGCATCATGTATGCCCCTGATGCAGATGCCAAAGGCATGAGCAATGGTAGGTGATTTGGGGTGGGAGAAGGCCCCCACCAAGAAAATTTGGAAATCAGTTATTAAATGGAGACTTCTGGTGGCTTTTGTGATGAAAAATCCTGTTAGTTTTTGGCCGTCAGAATAATGTTTTTAGCCGGGAGAGGTGTGTCAATCGCCTGATTAATCCAAAGCTAGTCATTATTGAATAATAAAAACATAATTGTTTTCTGTTGAATTTGTGAACTACATCTGGTTATAATTATCATTAGGCTAAAATAATAATAAAAATAATTAAAAATGTTGCTTACAGTCTCTTATGTTTCCTCAACCATGTCATGTGCAGAGGTGTTAAAATAGATGTTTGTTTGGAGGATAAAAGCTTCTGTTGCTTTGTTGCTCCACCTAAATGTTATTTCACACCTTGTGCAAGCAGTGGTTAATTCAGTCTGCATGAACTTTAATTAATCCCTTCAATCATGATTAGTTTAATTGCATAGCCCTGCAACCTAACAATTCAGTTAAATAATTTGTTACATGAGAGAGAAAGAATATTGTAATTAAGTTTATATCTGATTTGTTTTTGTTTAAGTAATCACCGTGGTGACCCATAAAAAGTTTCATCTCAGTCAATCAGACTGATTAGTCTATTTTTAGCACAACTGTTACACAACAGCAATCAGCAATACTGGTATCAGTTTTAAATTAGAGCTACACGTAATGGGAGCCTGAAAGTTAATTTAATGCAATATGGAGAATATTCTTTAAATATCTTTTTCTTCAGAACCCCCTGTCAGAATCCTTTGATATTTGGTGCACACCATCCTTTGGGGGAGTCAGATTCCATTTTGTTAAAATCAGGTTCCTGGATTATTATTTGGGCTCACTATTGGAGTTAGATTCAGTGTTCAACTGAGGGTCAGAAACGGGGTGGGGGTGTTGGCATCTACGCTAAAGAGGAATTACAGCCCTCATTGATTACAGATCTCACAGAAGCAAGGACTCAGATTCCAGTATCCAACGAAATAGTCTGGGCAAAAATCAAGTTAGGTAGCAGGAGTGTTGCCGTTGGTGTTGTATACTTAGCAGTGGAGGGAAGTAAGCCCGAGTGGAATGATTCAATATATACAACTCTTAGATCGAATATCACAGAGCTTGAAAGCAGAGGGTTCAGTATTGTCCTAATGGGGGACTTCAATGGGCACATCGGGGATAAGGAGGAGGGCATACAGGGAGGTGATAGGAAAGTTAACACGAATGGGAGGAAGATGTTGGACCTATCAAAAGAGCTTGGTTTAAAGATCTTGAACAGGGATGCGAAATGTAAGGGTAAATGGACCTGGGAGAGGAACGATAAGAAAACAATAATTGATTATATACTCACTGACATTAGCGTATGGAGGGAGGTTATAGATGTAGAAATAGATGACGAGGGAAAAAATGACTTGGGTAGTGATCACAACCTGATAACAGTTAAGATTATGGGCAAAAAGACGAATAGAGACAGAAATACCTTCAAGGAAGTTTGGGGACTAAAACAAGGAGCCGACTGGAAGCAGTTTCGGGAAAAACTAAAACCAAGTCTTGAATGTATACCTAGGGATGCAAATGTCCAGAGTATTTCAGATGGCATAGTAAATAGCCTAACAGAGGCAGGGAAGGATTGTATAGGAAGGGTGAGGGTCCCAACGAGAGAGCTTGGATACAGGGTTAACGAGGGACTGAAAAAGGCTATAAAAGAAAGGAAGGTAAAATGCGCTGCTTACAGAAGAAGTAGGAAGCTTAAAGGGGTGGATAACAATGACACGAGACTAATGAAAGGAGAATATGAACTGGCACGGAAAAAGGTGAATGAGATAAAGAATAATAATAGGAAGGAGCGCAATTGCAGTCTTGCCAGAACAATAAAAAAAACGGGGGGTTCGAGCTCAAACGTATTTTGGAACTGGGTAAATAAACGGGGGAAAAGTAGTGTGCAGAGTATCAAAGTGGATGGGGAAAGTACAGAAGATAAAGGCCGTATCGCTTCAGAGTTAGTCAAGCACTGGGAAAAGATAAACGATAGGCGATGGGGCAGTGGGTCCCCACCAAAAAGAAATACACTGGTGGAGGAGAACCTATCCAATCGTGTATGTAGCGAAATAACGGCAGAAGAAGTGCGGAACGTGGTCTCGAAATTAAAAAATGGTAAAGCGGGAGGGACTGATGAAATTCCGAACGAATTCCTCAAAAATGGAGGGGAGGCACTTATTGAAGTCCTGACAAACCTTTTCAACCTGGCTCTGCGAAAGCAAGAGGTCCCCAGAGAGTGGAGGGAAAGTAAGGTGTCGTTCATACACAAAAAGGGGGATAAGGAAGTTCTAGATAACTATAGGGGGATATCAGTTAGTAGTAACATCGGAAAAGTATTCTGTAAGGTCATATACAGTAGACTAGAGGAAGTTATTGAAGAGAAAGGTTTTCTAGGAGAAATTCAAAATGGTTTCAGGAAAGGACGAAGAGTCACTGATCACCTATTTACACTCACCCAACTGATAGAATCAACAAAGGCTGAAAAGAAAAAGATGTTTCTGGCATTTCTAGATGTGAAAAAAGCGTACGACCGAGTGTGGAGGGAAGGTATGTGGCGAAAGCTCGAGGGCATCGGACTGGGGGGTGACTTTGTGGGAATCATGAAAGCACTGTATACAGATGTGCAAAGCCAACTCAGTCTAGGGAGTATCACTACAAAACGAGTCCCTATGGATATAGGCCTCAAGCAGGGGTGTATCTTTTCACCGATTTTGTTTGCATTGTATGTTAAAGATTTAGGGGACGAACTAATTCAGAGTGCGGAGGGGGTAAATGTTGGAGACATAAAGATACCAGGCTTATTCTTTGCGGACGACATGGTGTTAATGTCTAGAACTGAACAGGGGCTAGAGAAATTGCTGGAAATTGTTGGTAGTTATGGGAACACTTGGCGGCTCGAACTAAATGAAAATAAAAGCAAGGTAATACCCGTTGGACGTAAGGTAGATATGACGAAGAGATGGAGAGTGGGGGAGTTCTCAATCCCCGAAGGGGAAAGCAAACAAATCACTGTAGGAGAAAAGGGAGAGTATGAGTATCTAGGGGTAAGCATAAATATAACGGGAAGAGGGGTGTACAGAAATTACTCAGCCAAACTGATTCTGAAAGGGAAAAGAATTCTGAACCAACTAAAACTTTTAGGGAAAAATAGTTTCAACAAGGTCTTTGTGGGGAAAACACTATGGGAGAGGGTGGGTTTACCAAGTATAACGTATGGCACGGACGTGATTCCATTAAACCAAACCGTTATTAAGAAGTTGGAAAGTACTCAGAATGATGCCGGCAGATGGATAACAGGGTCAAGTAATGCTGCAGCTTTGGAAGCAGTAAGGGGGGAGCTTGGGTGGATGAAAATCAAGGACAGGGTAGATTTGGGAAAACTGTGTTACTTTAACTACTTGAGAAACCTGCCTGACAACCGGTGGTGCAAATTGATGCTCGATACCATTTGGAATTCTAATATAGAAACGGGGTGGTCAAAACATGTGAGGGAACTAATGGACAATTACTCTATAGAGGTCACAAACATAGAAGTATTAATGAAAGAAGGCAAAAGGTTTGTCAAAGAGAGAGTCATGGAAGATTGCAATCGAAACTGGCGAGCAGGGGTTAGCGTGAAAAGATCACTGCAGGGGTTACAATATAAAGAAAAGCCAGCTTTTGAGAAGTACCTAGATGGCACCTTTGGAGGGTCACTGCTGTTCAAACTGAGATCAAGATCACTGGAGCTTCGGGGAAAAATTGGGAGAGATGGGGAAAAGGGATGCCAAATGTGCCACTCTGGAGTAGTGGAGACCCTGGAACATTTTCTCTTGGAATGCCCACAGTATATACCTCATAGAACAAAATTTACTGGAAGAATAATGCAGAAGTGGGGTGAAGAAACAAAGGATAGATGGCTGAAGGCGGACACGAGGGAGAGGGTAGGAATGCTTATTGAAGAAATTGAAAAAGAGGAAGTGAGGGACACTATTAAGCAGTTTATATCTGAATGCTGGGAGGAGAGGAGGGGAAGAGGGGGTGGGGTGCAGGGGGAATGATGGCCTTCTCTTATGAGGACCGCGACAAATCAGCGGCTGGCCAAAGAGTTATTATTATTACACCAAGTCCCTGGGTTAATATTTGGGTTCCCTGTGGAAGTTCAATTTTTTATTTCAGTGCAATATTAGGAATATTTTAAAAAATCTTCTCTCTCCAGAACCACCAGTTAGAATATTTAGTATACAACATCCTTTGGGGGTGCAGTTTCAAGTAAAATCAAATAAAGTCCCTGGGTTAATATTTTTGTTTCCTATAATGGTACCCCAAATTTTAAATTTGTGTGACAGAGGAATATTCTTTAAAATCGTCTCTAGAACCACCAGTCAGGCTCAGATTCAAATTTGTTAAATCAAGTAGTTCCTGGATTCTCTAGGAGCCAAAATTTTAACTTAATGTAATATCATTATTAATCTTTAAAAATCTCCTTCAGATTCACCATTCAAAATCTATTGGTATTTGGTTTACAGTGGGGGCAGGAGAGGGGGTGGATGATCAAATTCAAGTTTGTTCAAGTTGAGTTGTCATTTTGGCCCCATAGTTTTACATTATTGGAAGTCTGGGCATTATTTCTGTGGTAGCATCTCAATACAAAAAAAATTGTCTGAATAAAGACAACACATATTTATGACCATTTTTACTTGGCATTTGTTTGAATGCATTTTTCAAGGCTTTAAAGCATTTAAAAGTAAAGAAAAATGACAGCATCTCCAGTTTGCGATGGCAAAACCTTTTAGATGGCAAATTTCAAGATGGCCACCATTCTTTTTAAGAAATATAGGCTTAAAGCTTTAATAACTTTAAGACCATGTACAATGGTGAAGTTTGGTATCATTAGATGCAAAATTCACCCATCAATAGAATTATATATCATGTGAAAAATACCAGTCATCAGCTCCTCCAGAAATCTCAGAAAAACCTACATAGAGAGGTTAGTGTTAGCCAATTTGCATGTCCTCAGTATATGACAATGTGTCAGATTTTCATCCCCAAAAAGTTTGGAAATGTATCTGTCAGGTGCAACTCAGTGATTTTACAATTAATTCTATATATAAAGAGATTGATGAGAGGATTGGTGAAGATGTGTTCTCCCTGTGATAATCTGGGTACCAGAGCCACACCACAAGGCGTACTATGTTAAAAAGATGTGTAAAACATTTTATTGCCCTTCCTATACGAACATTTCACACTGATTCTGAATCCACTTGATGTAACTCGGTAAACCATGGGCATTTTGAGATATTCATGATTGTGGACACGACAGGTATTTTTCTTGTCACATTGATATTCTTAGAGACACCAAATCTTTTCTTCGAACTACACTTATTTCTATACATGGGATTCCTCTCTGTAATAATAATAATAACACTTTGGCCAGCCGCTGTTTTGTCGCGGTTCTCGGACGAGAAGGCCATGGTTACCCCTGAACTCCCAACTGCCTCCCTATGTGGGTCACACACACTTTTGTCTCAAAATGCCAAAAAGACAGTCATTTAGTTGACAAAATTAGGCAGGATTCAACATACCTGGGAAGCAGTCCAAGTTAGTTGTTTCTTTGTTCCCTACTGAAATGTGAAAAAAAGCTTCTGATTAATATATCTTAGTGAAATTTTTTTGGCTGAATATGTATTCAGCTGATGCATCACTGTCAACCTTAAAGTAGTCGGGATATCTGATACCTTTCAGACCTACCTATGGGAAACAAGCAAACTCAACAGATTGCACAAAATCAGGTATATTTTGATGATTTCTCAGAAAACCATGTAAACCTATGGAAGCAAGGGTATCTGTTTTGCAATATTGTTTCCCAGTGCATGACATCAAAATAATGTTCCTCTTGTTGACACTGGAAAACAGACACAAATATGATTGTGTGTGTGAACAGGCGACTGCTCTGGTAATCAGATGCTATGGCTATCAGTCGGATGAAATGCCCAATGCCAGATTCAAAGCCTTGTCAAATGAAATGACCAATGTCCAAACAAAGGCCAGAAATTAATGAGCATCGCACTAACTCACAAATCGTTTGCAGAACATGCAAAACGAGCACATTTCCAAACAGTACTCTGGTGAGCGGCACCACTGAGTCACCCTCCACAGGCCGATCTATCATTGTTTGGAGGATAAAGCATCTAACCAAGTGATTCATAACTCGGCCTGATTCTGTACTTCCAGACTTTATTCATTGTAGCATGTACATCACTGTGCCATTTTAAAGAGGTCATTTTAGAATGGCATAACCATTTCAGAGTGGTATAACCAACAGGCATCGATATCCATGGAAAACGACTACGAAGATCTGGGATGATTTGATTTCTTGCTAAATATTCTGCTTATACTACAAATGATATCATTCATTCGAAATCAAGTTATGTCATCATGATGTGGTTGTGTAATTGAAGGTTAGTCTTCAAAACAAACATCTACCAATCAGATAGCTGTTTTTCATATGTGTGAAGTTTATTCATCAGTCTGTCTGTCTATCCCTCCATCCATCACAAACTTTGCTTAACTCCTCCTACAGTTTTCCGAGTATTTTTACGAAACTTGGTCTGCAGTGTCAGTATCAAGTGTAGATGTGCATGTGGTCAGGAATTTTCGATGCTACAAATTTTGCATAGTTACAGCCCTTGGAAATAACAAAATTTCCATCACAAAGGCTTGTCCGCTTAACCCTTTACCCAACGAATCGGCAACATCAGCCTGCATATAATGCAAATTCAGCAGCTGAAAAAATACTGTTTTTAAAATTTTTTTCAATAAAACCATATCATGTGACCCCTCTTTGGAACGAGCTCGTTCCAATTAGGGGTTCACATGATATTGTTTTGTTGAAATTTTTTTTTTTAATTTTTAAAAATTATATTTAAAATAATATATTTGTATACTGTCTGCATTGGGTAAAGGGTTAACTCCTTCTATATTTTTAGTCCCCTACCGGCATCGCCGGAGGGGACTATAGGTTTGCACTCTGTTCATCCGTCAGTCTGTATGTCTGTCAGTCACACTTTAGTTTTCCGGATTTTTTTTGGAAACGTTTTAACGGAATGATTTCATTTTTGGTAAACTACTATAGAACGATGACTTACAGATCAAGTTTGAGTTTCATGCTGATTGCATTATTCTTGTGTGAGTTACGGCCCTTGGAAATATTTGAAAAAGCACCAAAATATCAGTTTTCTGGAGTTTTTTTGGAAACGCTTCAACGGAATGATTTCATTTTTGCTCAACTACTATAGAATGATGACTTACAGATCAAGTTTGAGTTTCATGCTGATTGCATTATTCTTGTGTGAGTTATGGCCCTTGGAAATATGGAAAAGCACCAAAATATCAGTTTTCCGGAGGTTTTTTTTTAAACGCTTCAACGGAATGATTTCATTTTTGGTAAACTACTATAGAACGATGTCTTACAGATCAAGTTTGAGTTTCATGTTGATTGCATTATTCTTGTGTGAGTTATGGCCCTTGGAAATATGGAAAAAATGCCAAAATATCAGTTTTCCGGACTTTTTTTGGAAACGCTTCAAAGGAATGATTTCATTTTTGGTAACCTACTATAGAACGATGACTTGCAGATCAAGTTTGAGTTTCATGCTGATTGCCTTATTCTTGTGTGAGTTATTGCCCTTGGAAATATGGAAAAGCGCCAAAATATCAGTTTTCCGGACTTTTTCTGGAAACGCTTCAACAGAATGATTTCATTTTTGGTAACCTACTATAGGATGATGACTTACAGATCACGTTTCATTTACACTCTGTCCATCCATCCGTCAGTCTGTCAGTCAGTGTGTCGGTCATACTTTAGTTTTTCGGACTTTTTTTGAAAACGCTTCAACAGAATGATTTCATTTTTGGTAACCTACTATAGATCGATGACTTACAGATTAAGTTTCATTTACACTCTGTCCATCCATCCGTCAGTCTGTCAGTCAGTCTGTTGGTCATACTTTAGTTTTCCAGACTTTTTTTGGAAATGCTTTAACGGAATGATTTCATTTTTGGTAACCTACTATAGAACGATGACTTACAGATCAAGTTTCATTTGTACTCTGTCAGTCTGTCAGTCAGTCTGTCAGTCATACTTTAGTTTTCCGGACTTTTTTTGGAAATGCTTCAACCGAATGATTTCATTCTTGGTAACCTACTATAGAACGATGACTTACAGATCAAGTTTGAGTTTCATGCTGATTGCATTATTCTTGTGTGAGTTATGGCCCATGGAAATATGGAAAAGTGCCAAAATATCAGTTTTCTGGACTTTTTTTTGGAAATGATTCAACGGAATTCATGCTGATCACATCTAGGTTATAACATTTGTATAATTATTAATGCTCATTAGTCCGGTAGGGGACATTGTATTGCTTCAGCGATATGTGCGCTCTTGTTCTATTGGATTTTTGCAAAACTTGGTCTGAAGTATAAGTATCAAGTGTAGATGTGGATGTGGTCAGTAATTTTTGATGTGATGAATTTTGTGTGGTTATGGCCCTTGGTAATAGCAAAATTTCCATCACAAATGCTTTTTCACTTGACTTCTCCATTTTTCATTAGATTTTTATGAAACTTGGTGTGAGGTATGAGTATGATGTGTATATGTGCATGCATAAAGGAAGTTTCGATTCCTATATTTTTTCCAGAGTTATAACCCTTGTCAACTTTGAATTTACCAAAATTGCATGTTTTTGGAAGATATCTTCAGTTGCGATCCATATGGTTCCTTCAGTTGCAATGAACCAAATGAGGTTTTTCACCTTGCCCAATGAAGTCCATCCACAATCTCAAGTGTTTGTTCATCCTTCTTTTCATCTGTCTTGATCACCTCATATGCTTATTCCTATCATAATATAAAAGTCAGCAGGAGATATGGATGGCGTTGGATTGTCTTGTTCTTTCTTCAGTATCCAATGATCGCAAAAATAAATGACTCAAAAGGGCGGGGTAGACATAATTTTTATGTGTACCCATACTATGTATGAAACACATAATGCCATCCAGGGTGGCTTCGTCCATCCTCTGTCTGTCTGTCTGTCCGTCCGTCCGTCTGTCGTACCGTCCATCCATCCGTCCGTCCGTCCATCCGTATCCATTTCTTTGGCATTCGTTAACTTGAAAAATATTGCTTGGATTGTCTAGTTACTTTATATTTTGTGTTCAGGTTACTGATGTGCCGAGCTGTATAGTTTTTGGTGTAAATCTGATAATTTGATCCAGAGATATTAACCCTTTATCCTTCAAATTGAAAATTCCTCCAATCCCTTTGGCATTCGATAACTTGAAAAATATTGCTTGGATTGTCTAGTTACTTTATATTTTGTGTTCAGGTTACTGATTTGCCAAGCTATATAGTTTTTGGTGTAAATCTGATGATTTGATCCCGAGATATTAACCCTTTATCCTTCAAATTGAAAATTCCTCCAATCCCTTTGGCATTCGATAACTTGAAAAATATTGCTTGAATTGTCAAGTTACTTTATATTTGTGTTCAGGTTACTGATGTGCCAAGCGGTATAGTTTTTGGTGTAAATCTGATAATTTAATCCTGAGATATTAACCCTTTATCCTTCAAATTGAAAATTCCTCCAATCCCTTTGGCATTCGATAACTTTAAAAATCTTGCTTGGATTGTCAAGTTACTTTACATTTGTGTTCAGGTTACTGATGTGCCGAGCTGTATAGTTTTTGGTGTAAATCTGATAATTTAATCCTGAGATATTAACCCTTTATCCTTCAAATTGAAAATTCCTCCAATCCCTTTGTCATTTGATAACTTGAAAAATGTTGCTTGGATTGTCAAGTTACTTTATATTTGTGTTCAGGTTACTGATGTACCGAGCTGTATAATTTTTGGTGTAAGTCTGTAATTTTGATCCTGAGATATTAACCCTTTATCCTTCAAATTGAAAATTCCTCCAATCCCTTTGGCATTCGATAACTTGAAAAATATTACTTGGATTGTCAAGTTACTCTATATTTGTGTTCAGGTTACTGATGTGCCAAGCTGTATAGTTTTTGGTGTAAATCTGATAATTTGATCCTGAGATATTAACCCTTTATTCTTCAAATTGAAAATTCCTCCAATCCCTTTGGCATGAGATAACTCAAAAAATATCAATCCGATTGTCATGTTACTTTATATATTTATTCAGGTCACTGAAGTGCTGTGTTGTATAGTTTTTTTTATGTAAATCTGATAATCTGATCCAGAGATATTAACCCTTTATCCATCAAATTAGACACTCCTCCAATCCATTTCTATATGTACCCATACCATGTATGGTGTACATAATGTCGGCATCCGTGGTGGCCCTCTGCCATACAGCTTTCTACTAGTTGTGCGTATGGGTACACATCTGACAATTTCATCGGCCTATTTTCAAACAATAATTTAATGCTATTTCGACATCTTTCTGTCCAAAAAACATTTATCATCAGAGAATGTTTTTTCTTGCTCCCAAGTTGTGTCAATAGAAGGTGTGGATTTTTTGCGCCGAGAGCACACATGGGATTTTTCATAATATACCAGGTACAATGTAATCCTTAAAGTCTGCATATTTCCTGTCTTTGCCCTCAAAAAAGTTTAGTTTTTCAAAATTGGAGATAGTCATTTTTATTTTCTTTTAACCCTTTACTTAACATGAAAAACAGACGACAATTGCAAACAAAATTCTTTTAAAAAATTTTTGGTCTCAAAAACATAGGTTATGACCCCCTCATTGGAAGGTGCTCAATGAGTTGTTCAAAAGAGGGGTCATAACCTATCTTTTTGAGACAAAAAGTGAAAAAATAATGAAAATTCATGGGCGATTTTTAGTTTAAACAGTATTTATTTCAAAAGAATTTCCATGGTAATACATAGCTTACATTATTGTATTGTTAGCTTATCTGTGGTCGTTTCCACTCATAATAATTTTAACAGGTAGCAAACGAGAAGACAGTGAGACCAATTCCTTCTATCAAGAACGTGTACAATAAGATACCTGTTGACACAAATAATTCGCTAATAAAGAAAAATAGAAAATACTATAAAAAGATACAAATTGGTTAGATTTCCCAAACTGATATAGAGTAAGAAGATAGAAGTACAGTTCTTAGGAAGAGAAAGAGTAAGGAGCGCCTAGTCCGAACCGAACCACCTCCATGTTTGTACCTTGATACTGTAACAAGCGAATTCTAAATTTTAACATTATTGGACTATCATAAGAACATATACTCTAGTGAGGGAAATGACCGAGAGTTAGTTTATCGTGGTACAATAATTCTGAGCATATTTTGGTGGATTTGCACAGTTAAACAATAGTAGCATAAACAGATTTCGGCGCCCGGATACCAAAGCGTTCCATGTCCCAGTGGTACATACAACACTTTACTCTCCGGCGATGAATTATACTTTCATCGATCATTAGCGACAATCTTCGGGGACGGACCATGTATTATTCCCAGATGCGAGATGCACTTTATTGCTTTATGTTTGCAAGTGGGAGTACAAACATAGAGACGGTCAGATAATTCCAGTTAGCCCATGTCGGGCTTACACTTGAGTTGTTGTTAGTTCAAGGCACAGTTGGAAGATAGGAAGTAATCTCCACCAGTCAACAGTGGCCTCCGCCCGGCGATTTTTGTGAATAGCACTGGCCATTTTTGGCCGTTATATTAGGTAAAGGGTTAAATGCCTTGAGATCTTGAAAGATGCATTCTCTTTATTACAACCAAACCATACTTGCAGAAAGTATTTGCACATGGAAAGAACAACTCTATCAATTTTGGAGTCTGTAGCCATAAGGTCAAAGCTCATGGGATGATAACTTTCAATCAAACTTTGTCGAAAATGTGTTTCTTATCAACCTACTCACAATTGTTTACTACAGGCTTGCACTACAGTGGAAGTCCCTAACTCGGATAAAATACTCTCTATTTTTAGCTCAACTTTGACGAAGTCAAATTTGAGCTATTGTCATGGCCCGTCGTCCGTCTGTCCGTCCGTCTGTCCATCTGTCCGTCCGTCCGTCCGTCTGTCCGTCTGTCCGTATGTCAACAATTGGCTATGGCTCGGGCTAGAGGTCGTATTTATGAACCGATCTTTACGAAACTTCTTGTGTACCTTTGTTATGACCCTGGGACGGGAACGAGTGTTTTTAGGTGTGGTCCGAAATTCAAGATGGCTGCCAGTGGCCATTTTGTACCGATGATGCAAAAATCAGTTTTTTGTACAGAACTTCTGTATGAAAGTTCTGATTTGAATAAAGTTTTGTATAAATGTTTAGTACCATGGGATACATCACATATAATACGGGTTTTTTTCTCGTGCGTAAATTATGCAAATTAGACTGACTTTGATTTATTTAGTGTTACTTTCAGAGCTGTAAGTGCCAAGCTGCTATGGCTCGGGCTAGAGGCCGTATTTATGAACCAATCTTTACGAAACTTCTTGGGTACCTTTGTTATGACCTTGGGACGGGAACGAGTGTTTTTGGGTGTGGTCCGAAATTCAAGATGGCTGCCAGTGGCCATTTTGTACCAATGATGCAAAAATCAGTTTTTTGTACAGAACTTCTGTATGAAAGTTCTGATTTGAATAAAGTTTTGTATAAATGTATAGTACAATGGGATACATCACATATAATACAGGTTTTTTTCTCGTGCGTAAATTATGCAAATTAGACTAACTTTGATTTATTTAGTGCTACTTTCAGAGCTGTAAGTGCCAAGCTGCTATGGCTCGGGCTAGAGGCCGTATTTATGAACCAATCTTTACGAAACTTCTTGGGTACCTTTGTTATGACCGTGGGACGAGAACGAGTGTTTTGGGGTACAGTCCCAAATTCCAGATGGCTGCCAGCAGCCATTTTGTACCGACGATGCCGAAATCTGTTTTTTGTACAGAACTTCCATATGAAAGCTCTGATTTGAATAATTTTTTGTATGAATGTTTAGTACCATGGGATACATTACATATATTACAGGTTTTTTTCTTGTGCGTAAATTATGCAAATTAGGCTAACTTTGATTTATTTAGTGTTACTTTCAGCACTGTGAGAGCAAATCCCAATACGGCTTGGGCTAGAGGCCATATTTATGAACCGATCTTAACGAAACTTCTTGGGTACCTTTGTTATCACTGTGGGACGAGAAGGAGTGTTTTTGGGTCCAGTCTGAAATTCAAGATGGCCGCTAGCAGCCATTTTGTTCAAAATTAAGTGCAATCAGATTTTTGCGCAGAACTTCCAAATGAAAGATCTGATTTGAATAAATTTTTGTATGAATGTTTAGTACCATGGGATACATTACATATAATACAGAGTTTTTCTCGTGAATAAATTATGCAAATTAGGGGTCCGGGTGGGACTTAGAAAATTTTGGACCAAAATCCGGAAATTAGTTTTTTGTGTTTTGATGCATTTTGGTCAATTTTAAGAAGAAGAAGAAAAAATTTTAGTCTGAAAATATTTTGTTTGGGACTGAAAATTTCCACACAAAAATAATAATCTACAATGATTGGTCTTAATCTGTAGTCCATTACAGTCACCTTGTAATTCTTTTATTATTGTTGACTGGGCCAAAACAAATACTAATTCCTGTCACATTCATTATTCAGTTGTCTTGGTCACAGCAAGTACTAATTCCTGTCATATCCAAGTTGAGCTACAGAGTCATTGACTCTTTCATTGTCTTTCCCAAGCAAGTTGGGAAAGAAAAGTGGTGCAAAAGCACCAATAAAAATAAGCCAAAACTGGGTCGAGTGCAACCGGCGCAGACCCAGTATGGGACGCTCTCTCCCAAGTACAACTCCACGACTTCCGTTGCCAGTGCGCATATACCATCTCTAAAGACTCATTCTTTTTAAAATCCGCTTCATGTCGAGATGTTTTTGCACGCTTATCAGTGTTCCAACCAGCTCGATGTTTGATGATTCCTGATTCATTATACCACAGTGTATCCTTTGTATTCTCAGGAACAGTGTTTTATATATTCTCTTTTCTATTATATGTCCATAATGTATTTTTATTTGCTCTCTCTCGAGTCGCTCGCGAATTTCGCGTGCCACGCGGTTCGGACTTAGATTTTTTCACAATTATTGTTAATGCTTTTTTTGCAAAATTTTCTAATTGTGTTAGAGTTAGGTGTCAGCGGGGTACCACTCCTGCAGTGTTTCTTCTTTCTTTTGAGAGTAGTCTTCCTGTTGGGTGGTTCCCGGTCGACCTTCTGGGGTCTTTGTTTCTGTCACCTTTCTCTCTTCTTTGGGGGTGTTCTGTTTTCTCATCTCCACTTCTCTGCTCCTCTCACCTCTATCATGCCCAGGACAATTCCCTGTGGGCAATGTCTGCTGCCAAAGCATGTGGACGATGTACATTTGTCTTGTTCCTCCTGTAATGGGTGTTTGGCCGAGCGGCCGTGTGGTGTCTGTGAAACATGGTCTTCCACCTTCTGGGCGTCAGTAAACCGTGTCGTTCGTTCTCGTGGCCGTGCCTCCCGCTCCCGCGGGAAAGGAGAACGTGGTCGTTCGGGGCCTCCCGAGTCGACTTTGTCTGGTGAGAGTTATTCCTCCTCCGTGGGGGATGTGCAGTCTTTTCCTGTGGTGGATACTGCGGGAGCCGTTGAGTGTTCTGGTGTAGAGATGCCTGGTTCCGGGACTACGGTCCCCCTCCAGTCGACATCTGAGGCTGTCACTAGAGTTGTGACTCCTCCTTCGGAGCCGAGCCGGTGTGCTCTCTCCACTATTTCACCAGCCTCAACGACTCTCGACGTATCTACTACTGCTGCTGGCCCGTCTGCTTCGTTATCTGTTTCAGCCGGCCTCGGCTTTTCGCTGCAGGGGACTGCAGGACTGTCCGATACTGTAGATGTGGGATATCGGCCTCAGCCTTCCCTGACTTCAAATCGGCGAAGTCGGAAGGGGCTGCCGGCCGAGCCCATCGCTGTGGTCTCTTCGCTGTCGAGCACCACAGTTGTGTCTTTGGATTCGGATGTTCGTAGTGGAAACACTATGAACTCCGTGGCGTTTCCGTCTACTCACTCTGGTCACACGACCAGTTTTGGGGGACCAACGCCTTTTGTGCCAGCCTGGACCTTCTGCCCCGCAGAGGTCCGCGGTGACTCTCATGAGTTCTCGCAATATTGATCCTCGGGGTGCATCGTACCCCTATACACGTCTGCCTTCAGATGTTTCGGCTGCCGCCCATCGTCCCGCGTCGGGTGTTTTGGAGGATCGTGACCCTTCGCTGGTTAAGAGGGTCAGAGGTGAAGCCACTTTGCCGGTTCGCTCCCCTGTCGAACCGGTCGGTACAGGCAGTGAGCTTAGGGAGGCCCTCTCCTTACTCACTCAGGTTCTTTCTAAGAGCCTTCCTGTTGCTTCCAGCGAGGCTATGGGTGGTTTCCAGGCGCCTCCTTTGGCGCCGCCTCCCGGGATTGGAAACAGGCCGGTTTCCGATTCCTCTGGTGTCCCGACACCATGGGAGGCGTCGGCTGGTTTGCCCACGATGGGCTATGTGTCTTCCGACTCTGGGGAGGAGTCCGACATGCTTGAGGTCGAGGGCCAGCAGTCTTCGGACTTGGGGGCGGCTCTTGACTTTGTGTTTGGGTTTCTGCCTGAGCTCAAACCTGCTAACCAGCCGACAGTGTCAGCCTGGCCGCGATCATCGGTCGCGCGCCAACAGCCTATGGAGCAACCTGCTTCTGGGTGCCTTCGACCGTGCCAGTCGGTACAGGTGGTTGAGGCTTTTTCAGCATTGGATGCCAAGCTGAATTCCAAGGCTTTGAAGACTTTGTTCTTCACCAGGGTTGACACCTTTTTGCCTCCTGTGCGTTATCGTTCCTACGATTCCGCCAATCCGTCAGTCTGCCAGGCTTTGACGGTTCTGGATCAGGACTCCACTTCCCTCGGGCTTTCCAAGCCCAAGTCTGCCGTCATTCCAATGATGACTCTGGAGTCCACGTTGGGCTTATCCAGAGAGATGCTTGGCATGCTTTCTCTCTCAGATCACGTCGTCTCAGCTTTGGCTGCTTATCTGCCTCCAGATAAGTTTGACGAGGTACAGGCTCCTTTGCGTGTGCTGTCCAAGGCGCTTATGCACCTTACTCACACGCATGCCTGTAACACGGCCAATTTGGAATTAGTTCGAAGGGACGCTGTGCTGGACACAGGACGATCCCTTCCCGAGGAGCAGCGTGCTACTCTTCGATCTGCTTCTTTGGCAGGTCCGCAACTTTTCCATGGTTCCGTGTCGACGGTCCGGGATGACGTCCTACGTCATTCCAAAGATCAGCTGCTGTTTCGTCAGCTTGATCAGCCTTCTCGGGGAGGCAAGGGCCGTTCCAAGCCTAACAAGTACCCTTCTGCTTCCTCTGTGAAGCAAAAGGCTGGTCCTTCTGCCGCCGCCTCTACTTCTTACTCACGGGGTAAAGGTAGGGGTCAGCAGAATCGAGGGAAGTCTCAGGATTCTTCATTTAGCAGAGGAGGTGGTTTCTCCTCTCGCGGGCCTCGTCGGGGCTCGAAATGAAGGTCCTCACCTCGACTCGTCCCAGGTTGGAGGAAGGATAGCAGAGTTCGCAGACCATTGGACCACCATCACATCCGATCCATGGGTGTTAGATGTTGTTCGGTCCGGGCTGCGCATATCCTTCCGACGGCACCCTACTCTGTCAAGGGTGCCTCTTCCAACCACAGTTCCTTCAGACATTTTACGTCGGGAACTTTTGTCCACGGAGATTTCCAATTTCCTGGCAAAGGGGGCGATCGAGGTCGTCAAGAACATTCAGTCAGTGGGTTTCTATTCCCGCCTGTTCTTGGTGCCGAAGAAGGACGGCCGACTCCGACCGGTTATCGATCTGAGTATCCTGAACCAGTCTATCATTGCTCCCAAGTTCAGCATGGAGACTTTCAGGTCGGTCCACCAATCCATTCACCAGGGAGATTTCGCAGCCAGCATCGACCTGCGAGACGCTTACTTCCACGTTCCGATGCATCGGGCGTCACGGAAGTATCTCAGGTTCGCTTTTCTGGGGCGAGTTTACCAGTTCAAGGCCATGCCTTTCGACCTCAACCTGGCTCCTTGGGCGTTCACCAGACTGATGTCGCATGTGATAGCGTTCCATCGCACACAGTCCAGGGTGACTACTTCGGCATATCTGGACGATATCCTCCAGAGGCATTCCAGTGCTGCCTTACTGGAATCGGATGTCGCCACTCTGTTGAGCTTGCTCACGTCGCTAGGATTCAGAGTCAACGAGGAGAAGTCGGACCTGGTCCCTTCTCAGTCGTTTTGTCATCTGGGGATGTCTTTCCAAACCAAATTCAATTTGGTGGCTGTTCCCCAGGCCAAGGCTGTGATTCTCTCAGCTTTTGCTCTGACTCTGTCCCAATCCAGGTCCGCGACCGCTCGGAGTTTTCTCCGGCTGATCGGTCTCTGCGGTTCGGTGACGGATCTCATTCCTTTAGGTCGGCTGCGTGTCAGACCTCTCCAACACTTTCTGCTCAGTCGTTGGAGACCGAATGTAGATTCTCTGGATCAGGTGCTTCCGTTTCCGGACTCTCTGTATCCTCACCTTCTTCCCTGGACAGATGTTCAGTGGATTACGCAGGGTGTTCCGCTGGACTTACCCACGTCCGATCGCGTTCTGACGGAAGATGCCAGCGATCTCGGATGGGGTGCGACGTTGGATCCTCTCGGTCTTTCCCTACACGGGATGTGGGACCAGGATCAAGCAGCTCTACACATCAACCAGAAGGAGCTTCTTGCTCTTCTTCTGAGTTTCAGGCAGTGGACCCCTCACCTGTCGAATCGCCAGGTCCTTCTACTATCCGACAATTCGACAGTGGTTGCTTACATTCGGAACCAGGGCGGCACGCACTCGCTTCCGATGTACGAGTTAGCTCGGGATCTTTTACTGCTCGCTCAGGATGTTCACGCCGGAGTGGTTGTTCGTCACATTCCCGGTCGTCTGAACGTCCTAGCCGACTCCCTGTCCCGACAGGGCAGGGTTATTTCCACCGAGTGGATGCTTCACAGGGCAGTGTTCCAGTCGCTTTGCGATCTCTGGGGACGTCCCCACATCGACCTCTTTGCGACTCGTTGGAACCATCAGGTGGACACTTTCGTGTCCCCGTGTCCAGATCCTCTGGCTTTTGCCGTGGATGCTCTGTCACTCGATTGGAACGGTCTAGTCGGCTACGCCTTCCCGCCGGTTCCAATTCTTCCTCAGGTTCTCGCCAAAATTCGAACCTGCAGTTGTCGAATCATTCTGATCGCTCCCCTGTCGCCTCAGCGAGTGTGGATCAATGAGCTCCGCTCGCTGATGGCGGCGGTTCTGGCACGTCTCCCGCTACGTCGCGACCTTCTTTGTCAAGGTCGCCCGAGGAGGTTTCACGTCGACTCGACTTCATTGTGCCTTCACGCATATCTTTTGTCAGGTCCTGTCTCCTCCGTAGAGGTTTTTCGAGACGAGCAGTGGAGTGCATTTCTTCTTCAAGGAGGTACTCCACTGGTTTAGCTTATGCAGCTAAATGGAAGGTCTTCTGTCGATGGTGTGCTGATCACTCTGTTGATTATGCCAATCCTTCGATTTCACAGATTGCGGAGTTTCTGGTATATCTGTTTGATTCTCGGGGTCTCCAGCCTGTTACCATCAAGGGTTACAGGTCTATGCTTTCAGAGACTTTTTCTTATGTGGGGAAGCGTCGTATCGGCACTAATCCTTACCTCTCCAAGCTTGTTCGGCACTTTTCTTTGAAAAGGCCTCGGACTTTGCAGCTTACTCCACGATGGAATCTTTCGTGGGTGCTGCTTTGCTTGGGGGGGGGGGGGGGGGGAGGCGCCATTCGAACCTTTATCTCAGGTGGATATGCAATTTCTCACATATAAGACGGCTTTTCTGATGGCATTTGCTTCGGCCAGACGGGTTAGTGAGCTTCACGCTCTCTCGGTTGACCCGGCCTTTTTTAGGAGCTCTCCCAACAGTGTTACTTTTACCACTGATTGCTCCTTTTTGGCTAAGAATCAGTTACCAGATACTACTCCTCCTCCTCTCTGTATCAGGGCTCTTCCCTCTGTTGAGGGTACTTGCCCTTTGCTCTGTCCGGTCCGTGCTATTCGCATTTATCTTGATCGGACACGCTTCATACGGAAAGGCAGAAAACGTTTTTTTCTGTCTCTCATTCCGGGTCGACAGAAGATCTCTCCTCAATCCATTTCTCGATGGATTTGTCTTGCTATTCGTACGGCTTATAGTCGTTTAGCGGCTGGCGATTGTATTACCAATCGTATTTCTGCCCACGAGGTGCGGGCACTGTCTACCTCTTGGGCTTATTCTAACTCCGTCAAGTTGTCGGATGTTATGCAGGCAGCCTACTGGAGAAATGCTTCTACTTTCTCCACCTTTTATTTACGCCAGTTGCAGGAGCAGTCGGAGGACCTTTTTGCCCTGGGTCCTCTTTCTTCTGCTCAGGCTGTTGTCTGCCATAGCCTTTAGGCTTCTTGAAGGTCAGTTTCAGCCTTGTGCTGTTACTGCCCTTTTTCTGTCTGTGTGTCACACAGGCTCATATGTCTCTTTTCATTGTCCTTTACCAATGATTGCGACATTATGGTTGATAAGCCTCGGGACCTCTTCCATCTACTTCACGGTTCCAGTGCACTAGGGTTATGTGGGGGTTGGTTATGCGATTCCCTCCAGCCTTTTGTCTATTCAGCCTGTAGTAAACAATTGTGAGTAGGTTGATAAGAAATCTAAATTTTATAGTAAATTTCCTTTCTTATTATACCTACCACAATTGTTTACATGGAGGCCCTCCCGTCTTCTTTACGGGTAAAGAATCTTTCCTCCCCGCTGATCACATAACTCTAACGTTTACGGATTCAAAAAGAATGAGTCTTTAGAGACGGTATATGCGCACTGGCAACGGAAGTCGTGGAGTTGTACTTGGGAGAGAGCGTCCCGTACTGGGTCTGCGCCGGTTGCACTCGACCCAGTTTTGGCTTATTTTTATTGGTGCTTTTGCACCACTTTTCTTTCCCAACTTGCTTGGGAAAGACAAAAATAGAGAGTATTTTATCCGAGTTAGGGACTTCCACTGTAGTGCAAGCCTGTAGTAAACAATTGTGGTAGGTATAATAAGAAAGGAAATTTACTATAAAATTTAGATTTCTGGACAATAATTTTACTTCTATTTGACAAATACGCACCAAACTAAAAGTCATAGGGCTGTTACTTACTATAAATGGAACTTTGTCGAAAATGGGTTTCCAGGCAATAAATTTAGTTCTATTTGACACATGTCCACAGTTTGATCCCTTTCAGGAGTAACTGCATTGTGTCCCTGGGTAAGTCAATTTATCCCGATTGCCAACATTGGGGTACTGTGGCACTGTGTACTAAGGTGTACTGCACGTCGATGGCACACCTGTCTTCAACCAATGTTAACCCTGCTTGTGTGGAGTTAGTATGTTGTGGAGTTTGACAGTTGCTTGCCATTGCTCAGTGGTTCCCTCTGGGTACTACATCCATAAAAACATGTGGTGATCCTGACTGTCAAAAGTGTCGTTAAACTCCATTAAATAAATCAATATCCCACCAAACAGTAGGGCTGTTACTATAAATAGAACTTTGGCAGAAATTTGTTTCCAATTACTAAGTTCTATTTGTCATATGTCCTTTAAACTCACAATGTAGATATCTACATGCAAAGAAAAGAATTCTGTTAATTTTTAGCTCAATTTTGACGTAGTCAAATTTGAGGTTATGCCATGGCCCGTCATCTCTCTGTCTGTCCGTCCGTCAACAATTCAATACGGCTCGGGCTAGAGGCCGTATTTATGAACAGATCTTTACAAAACTTCTTGGGTACCTTTGTTATCACCGTGGGATGAGAACGAGTGTTTTTGGGTGCAGTCTGAAATTCAAGATCGCCACCAGCAGCCATTTTGTTCCTAAATTAGTGCAATCAGTTTTTTGTAGAGAACTTCTGTATGAAAGTTCTGATTTTAATAAATTATTGTATGAATGTTTAGTAACATGGAATACATCACATATAATACAGGTTTTTTTCTTGTGCAGAAATTATGCAAATTAGATGAACTTTGATTTATTTAGTGCTACTTATACACAGTAAGTACACATGTCAATATGGCTCGGGCTATGGGATGTATTTATGAACTGATCTTTATCAAACTTTTTAGGTGCCTTTGTTATCACCTTGGGACAAGAACAAGTGTTTCTGGGTGCAGTCCAAAATTCAAAATGGCTGCCAGCGGCCATTTTGTACCAAAATTAGGTACAATCAGTTTTTTGTACACAACTTCTATACGTCTTGGGCTAGAGGCTGTATTTATGAACTGATCTGTATGAAACTTCTTGGGTACCTTTGTTATCACCATGGGACGAGAACAAGTGTTTTTGGGTGCGGTCCAAAATTCATGATGGCTGCCGGCAGCCATTTTGGAATGAAATTAAAGCAATCAATTTTTTGTACAGAACTTCTATATGAAAGTTCTAATTTGAATAAGTTTTTGTATGAATGTTTAGTAACATGGAATGCATCACATAAAAGACAGGGTTTTTTCTCATCCAGAACTTATGCAAATTAGATGAACTTTGATTTATTCAGTGCTACTTATACACAGTAAGTGCACATGTCAATACGGCTCGGGCTAGAGGCTGTATTTATGAACCAATCTTCACGAGACTTTTTGGGTACCTTTGTTATCACCTTGGGAGAGGAACAAGTGTTTTTGGGTGCAGTTGAAATTCAATATGGCTGCCGACGGCCATTTTATACTGAAATTAGGTGCAATCAGTTTTTTTGTACAGATCTTCTAGGACTACATTTGTTATCATCATGGGATGGTAACGAGTGCCTTGGGGCTCGGCCAAAAATTCAAATTGCCTGTTGGCAGTCATATTTACGGGAATTCTGTGCTTAAATTTTTTGTACAGAACCTATAAAGAAGATTTTTTATGTCAGTAATGTTTGCTATAAATTTATTGGGTGCCTTAGTTATCACTGTGCTATGAGAACAAATGTTTTGGGGTTCAGTCAGATCCACTCGGGGACTCAAAAAGGGAGATAATTAAAAATCTTTTCCAAAAACACCAGACAAAATAATGTTTCTTGAATTCAGCATCCCTAGGATGTGTATATTCAAATGTGTTGAAGCCAAGTTCCTGTGTTACATTTGGTGTTGTTTAGGGAGGGTAAACATTAGCACAACCCGATTTTCTATTTACAATGAGAAAAATAAAACCCCCTCACCTGTAGGAACCCTATGAGCTAAAGATAAAAAATTCAAATACCTATATTTTAAGGAGGACAGGACAAATATTTATTAATTAGTATGAATCAACCTTAGAAGGGTTTGAATCAAACAGGCTAAAACAATTGCTAACATTTGGCTTATGCTGCGCAATACAAGGATCCCCATTGTAACATTAACCCCATGAAGATTTCTTTTCTAGTTTAGCATCTAACTGTCACCCACGTTTACAATACTTTACCTATACATTTATTACAGGCTACGGCCTGTATTTATGTACAGACCATTACAATACTTTACATGTACCTTTGTTATCAAGTCATTACCTAGATGTGAGTCATTGCTGTGTCACATACTATACATGTACATGTCTTACACTAGTTGAGCTAGTGTCATTGACCCTTCCATTCTGCTCGTCATCAGAAGGTCAAGGTCTACTTAATACCCCACTTTTGGTTTTGAGGCAATAACATTAGTTCTGGGTACTATAGCTGAATTAAACTGTCAGAAAGGATTTGCATCAAAGTTCATCTAATTTGCATATGGCAAGAGAAGAAGACTATCAGTTTTGAAGTTTGTAGTCATCAGTTCAACATTCATGAAACTGTTACTATAAATACATGTTCTATTAATAGAACTTTGTCAAAAACTTGTTTCTGAGTAATAACTTCAGTTGTATTTGACATTTGTTCCTTAGTTAATCATGGTATTAGGACACAATCATAGGTGTTGTTTTCACTTGAAAACAATATCCATTGCAGGTATGGAGTGGAACTGTAGAGGTCATAAGATAATAGAAGTTGAAAATTTCTGTGTAAAAGAGTCATATTAGATATCTAGATTCAACACTTAATTGCCACATTCAGTACTAAGTGCCCCTTGGTTCCAGTGGCAAAACATTGTTTGGGTAGCCATTGATGCTTTAGGACTTTAATTAATTCACTGGATCACATTTGGCAGACCTGAAGCTAGCTATTGGGATGGCTAGGGGGACGGTTCTGAACCTGTCGACTAAGGGTCAGGTCAACCAAGGGTGGCATCCACAGATTGAGAATGACACTTGTTTCACTAATATTGTGATTAAATTCCAAACACAGTAGAACTCAAGAGGGCAATTGTGGTGTTGTATTGTCAGAAGATTGGTCTTGCCAATGATCTTTTTTCCAAGATAATTTGTTTGGTATTTTCATGACAGTACTTGTTTCATGAGTCCCTGTAAAACTTTTTTCCAGGTGTATATTTCTGGAATGAGAGGCCGCAAACAACAGTATGTACAGCACTCAATACTATTTCTCTGTCCTTCACAGCTTGTTTCCCTTTGGGAGAGGCATGTAAATACATTTACAAGTTCTGATGTCATTGTCTCTCCAGGCAAGCAGCCTGCTTATTATCCCCAAGTTTGAAGAAGTGGGGATTATATTGTCATCACCCTGTGCATCCTTCTGCACATCTGTACATCAGAAATTCATGTATGTGCAACACACACACACATAATGAAGTTGTATGGGGTGTATTGGTTTCACTCAGTTTGTCCATTGTCCATCCATCAGTCTGTCTGCCAAGAAGTTTTTCACCTAGGAAGAGGAAATTACATATGCACATTCTTCATGCATAAGGATAACACCTAATGGATTTTCATTGTCAAGGTCACCATGTCTGCCTGTAGACACAACACTTTCTGCCAAGAAATTTTTCACATAGTAAGCCGATATGACAGGAGTTCATTCCTTATGGCATAAGGAAAATCCATTTTAATTTTGAAGCTCAAAGGTCACGGTTGAGGTCATTATCTGTCCATCCATCATTAAACACAATGCTTAATGTTTTCTGTGCACTAAGTCAAGAAATGTTTTACCTCAGAAGATGGAATGACACATGTAGATTCCTTATGGCATACAGATAACCCCTATTGCTTTTGAAGGTCATTGGTTAGGGTCATTATTTGCATTTATGGGATTTGGGGGTATTTCTCCTATTTATTACTTTCCAAAGTGTGATTTACTGGGATTTCCCGGTTTGATTATAAACGATAACTTCACAAGTGAATTATGCAATCAACAATTGGGTTATGTATCCGTGCATGCAAACGAAGATGTTTTCCCGGAGTTTAATGGAGACTTCAATGTTTTTTTTCTGTTTTTTTTTAACCCTTTACCTAACATGAAAAGCAAACAACACTTGCAAAAAAAAAATTCTTGAATAACTGTCATTTTCATTTTTTGTCTCAAAAACATAGGTTATGACCCCTCATTGGAACGAGCTCGATGAGCTCGTTCCAATGAGGGGTCATAACCTATGTTTTAGAGACAAAAAATGAACAAATAATGAAAATTAATTGGCGATTTTTTAGAACAGTGCTGGCCGGTTTTGGCTGTTACATTTGGTAAAGGGTTAAATAATATAATTATCGTTAATAATGAAATGTAATAATCAGAGTAATCGCTTGACTGGACTGGTTACGTGAAATAATTCATTCGAGGCGAGGGACTATATTGTAAAACACTCGTGCGCATTCGCGCACTCGTGTTTGTACAACGTCCCTCACCTTTCATGAATTATTTCATGTAACCAGTCCAGTCAAGCGATTACTCTCTATTACAACAAGTTACAGATTTCTATATGAAATTTTTATGTGTGCAACTCCTCTTACATTAATGAGCCAATGTTATTGAAACTTCTCAGATATGACCACTAACAGTAACAAGTGAACATGCACATAGTCATAAGTTTTTAAGATTATTATAGATTTCTATATGAGATTCTTGTGTGTGCAACTCCTAGTACAATATTGAAGCAATTTCAAAGAAATTTCTTTAATATACATACCACTAATAAGTAAATTGAACGTGCACATATTTTAAAATTTTCAATATCTGTGACAAGTTTAACCAGACTATTTCCACTTCAACTTGATTTTGAGGGTCAATTGTCAAAGTCTTTATTTACATTAGCATGGGGTATTTGTCCAACTAGGATAGCTCGAGTTATAGATTTCTCTATGAAATTCTTGTGTGTGCAACTTCTACATTTATGGTTTTGATGAAAATTCTCACGCATTACCACTAACAAGTCAACGTGCACATATTTCTCAAATATTTAATCTGCCATGATATCAATAAGGTTATTTCTCCTTGAACATAGACAATTTATTATAGATTTATGTAAAAGATCCTTGTGTGTCCAACTCTTTGTACTTTTATGAACTGATTTTGCTTGAAACCTAAACTAACCACTGAACATGTACATATAATCTGCAATACTTTTAACTAGGTTATCTCCTCTTGAATCCTCATAAATTTTATGCAGATTTCTATACAAATTCTTCTGCTTGCAGCTCTTCCCACAAAGATATTTCTGTTTTAATGAAACATTTTGTGCATGATAACTTGTTCGACATGTGCATTCTTGCATGCCAGGAACATAACAAAATGTTTCTGTCTTGTATTTAAAAAATATAATGTCCCATTTACAGTACTGTGAACACAAAAGCATTCTTTTTTTGCCACATATACCACTGAATGAAGATGTCCTGAATAAAAAATTGCAAAATGAAGACTCCCCCCCCCCCCCATCAAAAACAAAGAAGAATAGTACCTCACATTCATTATCCTATTTCCTTTTCAAAAGTTGAGACTATATTTATTTATTTGGGGTTTAATGATACTTTCAACAGCCAGGGTCACTCCATGTCGGATAGTTTTATGGGTGGAGAGAGCTGGAATACTTGGAGAGAATCACCAAGCAGTGGCGAGCAACTGTCAGACTCCCCAACAAACTGACTTCACACATGCAGGGTTAGAATTGGTTGAAGACAAGGGCACCATCGACATGCAGTACACCCTAGTACACAACGCCACCATGCTCCCACGTGGGCAATTGCGATAAAGTGTCTTGCATGTAGTGTTAAATGGAGGAAAGCGGACAGAGAATTTTGACTGGATCGCACATGAATCAAGATCCAATCAAAACCTTTTTGTCTTCTTTTGTGATCACAGCACTGTGTTTAATGCTTAACAGGATAACCCTGTAAATTGCTGTATAACTTTCAAACACCAAACAGTTTCCCACACCTTCAGTTCAAATTTGACCTACACTTCAAGGCCATAAAGTAAATCTCTGTTAATTCGATAAAAATAATTTTGATATATCTGAATATAATACTTATACACCTCAAATTCTCCAGTATCTTTATGGACATCCTTTTGCCTCTGTACTTTCATTATTAAGTATTTGATCTATTTTAACATGTTTGACAAAGATCTTTGAGCTCTGTCGAACAAGATATAATAGGAGAAATACTGAATTTATCACCAGAATTTAGACAAATGCTCCTCCCTCTTGTGGAAACCACAGAAAATAGAGTAGTGCTTATTTATTGCAGTAAACAAATTTTGCTTTAATGGTAAAATAGGTCTTGATATCCAATGCCTGAGGCAGAAGTCTTCTGAAGTTGAAAGCATAGGTATCAGCGACTGGAAAAACATGATTTCATATCAATGCTGCAGTCACAATGTTGCCGTAGATGATGGAAATGACCTTAAACATCAATAAATAAACAAATACAAATATGACCAAATCTGGTCAATTGAATTATTCTGTTAATTGAATATTTTTCATTGATGAAGTGTCTTTTCAATTAACAGGCTTCCTCTGTATCAGGTTATTTTGTGTGCACTATACAGAAAAGAGGAATGATTCATAATGAAAACTCTCATAAAGTGGAGTTCCCACCAAGATAATAACTTGTGAGAAGGACAAGCAAAGTTTAGGTTATTGGATTTATTGGTTTAACTGAGAGGTCCATCAATTGAAATTTTGCATTTATTTCTTATTTTTATTGACAAAATTCCAAGAATTGATGTCTTGATGAAAACCCAATTTTTGAGTCCTTTCAGAGAGAATCTTTCTTCCTTTACAATATTTACATTATTATGCTTTTACTGATAAAATGATGAGCAGAAAAAGAACAAGAAATAAACCTTCTTTCTCTGTTTATTGCATGCGATGCATACTATCTTTTGAGATATTTAAATTGCTCATTTATTTTCATGGTATTGACTCACTCAGCACGCTTAATGTACACACCATCGATGCACAAAAACCAGTCATCAAATGATCTCTTTTCAAGAGCAGCAGGTATGTCTTTTCTTCAAACAAAACTATCATTCATGCTTGGCATGGCAGACAACCTTGCTTTTGGGAGTGCTCAGAGGAGGTGAATTATAACAAATTGTACTGCGATAGTCGAATACTGGAGAGTATTTTCATGATAGCTTGATGACAGTCTAAACAAATTTGTTTGTGTAGTGCTGTATCCTTATTCCTCTGGGTTTGCTTTTTGTGTTTTCAAATGGCATGGCTCTGTGTGTTTAAAGCGTATTTCTTGGCATTGCTTAACCCTTTACTTTACACAAGGAGAAGCTAGGTCCTTACAGGGGTCAGAATCAAGTTTGTTCAAATCAAATCCCTCAGTTAATATTTGGGCTCCCTATTGAAAACCAATTTTTAACATGGTGCAATATGAGGAATAATCTTTAAAAATCTTCTTCAGATCGACCAATCAAAACTTTTGATAATTGTTATTCAATATCCTTAGGGAGTTCATATTAATGTTTCTTTAAATCAAGTCGCTAGGTTCTTTTTTGGGCTCCCTTTGGGGGCCTGGAATTTAACTTTCTGCAATATGGGAGAATATGCTTTTAAAATTATTTTCTCTAGAACCACCAGTCAGAATAGATATATATTTCGGATGCAGCATCCTCATGGAGGTCAGATTCAAGTTTGTTCAAATCAGATCAGAAGGTTAATATCTGGGCTCCCTATGGGAGCCCAATCTTGAACTTAGAGCAACATGAAGAATATTCTTTAAAAATCTACTTCTTCAGATCCACCAGACCAAATCAGTCATTATTCAGTATTCAGCATCCTTAAGGAGGTCAGATTCAATTTTTTTTCAAGTCAAGTACCTTGGTTAATATTTGGGCTACCTATGGGAGCTCAAATTTAAACTTAGTCCAACATGAGGAGTAATCTTTAAAAATCTTTTGACATTTGGTATGCAACATCCTTAGAACAGTCCGAATCAAATTTGTACAAATCAAGTCCCTGTGTTGATATTTGGGTTCCCTGTGGGTGCCAACGTTTAACTTAGTGCCATATGGGAATATTCTTATGGGAACCACCAGTCACACACTTTTGATATTGGTATAACACATCCTTAGGAGACCAGATTCATGCCTGTTCTAATCAAGTCCATGGGCCCAAATTTTAACATAGCCCAATACTAGGAATAATCTTTAAATATTTTCTTCCGATCCACTGGTTAAAATCTTGATATGCAGTCTACAGCATCCGTAGGGATCAGATTAAAATTTGTACAAATCAAACTGTGTTAATATTTGGGCTCTCTATTAGAGATCGGATTTTAACTTAGGGCAATGTGAGGAATATTCTTTAAAACTCCTCTTATTCAGATCCACCAGTCAGAATATTTTGATATTTGGTATACAGCATCGTTTTTGGTGTCAGATTCAACTTTGCTCAAATCCAAGTCTCTGGATTCATATTTGGGCTGTGGGAACCCAAATTTTAACTAAGTGCAATATTAGGAAATTCTTTAAAAAAATTTCTCTTTCAGATTCAGCTGTCAGTATCTTTTGTTATTTGGTAGTTGGCATCCTAGTTGGGGTGGGGATGAGGGCATAGATTCAAGCAGACGATATCACAATTTATTATTTTAAATATCATTTTTTAGAAATATTCAACAAAACTGTATCATGTGAGACCCTCATTGGAACGAGCTCGATGAGCTTGTTCCAAAGAGGGGTCACATGGTATGGTTTTGTTGACATTTTTGGAATAATAATTTTTTTCAGCTGCTGAATTTGCATATTACGTGGACGGATGTGGTGATTCGTTGAGTAAAGGGTTAAACAACTTTGTCAGGTGTGCACCTCAGGCCCCCTGGGGTCTCATGTTTAACTGATCTTTTTCATATTTTAATACATAGCTGATGAGTCTTTATTTAACCCTTTACCCAACGTAATGGCCAAAACCGGACAGTGCTCTTCTCAAAAATCGCCATTTAATTTTCATTATATTTTCAGTTTTTGTCTCAAAAACATAGGTTATGACCCCTCTTTGGAATAAGCTTGTCGAGCTCGTTCCATTGAGGGTTCATAACCTATGTTTTTGAGACAAAAAATGAAAAAAATTAGTTATTCAAGAATTTTGTTTGCAAAGTGTCGTCTGCTTTTCATGTCAGGTAAAGGGTTAAAAGCATATCTGGCTCATTCTTCTAAAGTATTATCAACTAAGTTTATGCACCCATGGGAACACCAGGAGATGTGGTAGTGCTCATTCTGCATGGTAACGCAGGGCTCTTTAACCAATGCCTGAAGTGGAAATCCTCTAGTTTAAAAATGGGCAGCATAGGTATAATCAATTGGTTAATCTTGACTTTATACTTGTGTACTTTATACTTGTGTTGCCATCCTGATAAAGCCATCAATGCTGTAAGTGACCAAAAATATCAATAAATGAAAAATCTATAACAAAGTTTAAAAAAAGAAAGAACTTTGAGTTATAAAGGGATAGAATAATGCTCTCTTTCATAATAACTGTTTAACCCTTTGAATCTGGAAGCACGTTTTCCCAGCCAGGTTCATAAGGTCCAGCTGTTCAGTGAATTTGTAGTGGTAGACCAATCAAGCCTGATATTAAGCTGTCATCTGCAGAATGAGGTTCCAGAGGGTGAATTTGGTGATGCTACCCTGCACAGCAGGGTAGCATTACTAAAATTACCTTCTGTGAACCTCAATCTGAATCAAAATCTCAAGCCTATACAGAAAGAGATACCCAGAGAATAAATTTTAGGGGATTCTAGTCTACTGTATGAGACAGCATCAGCATATTCACCCTCTGGGGACCTCATTCTGCAAATGACAGATAGCTTTTTTTCAGGCTTGAGACCAATCAATATTTTCAATGCTCAGCCCAAATGCTGCACATTGAAAATATTAATTGGTCCACCCCTAAAAAAATATGGACTCTTCCAAGCTAACCAATTAAAATGACATGGAAGATGCCATCAGTGTTTAAAGGGTTAAGGTAAAGGGTTAAGACATTCAGTTTAACAAATCTACATCTGGGTTCTGCAATAAGTGCTTGAAACCATTGTTGTGGTGTTTGATGTTTCCATGTTTTACTTGCCTTCATTTAACTTTTCCTTCATATCTGTTTTCTTAAAGGTATGGGAATGAATGCCTGCAATCACTCTCCTTTAATTGCTTTGATCATGTAATAGATTGGAAAAATATGCAGATTGTAAGTCACCATTCCTGATGAATTTAGTGCTGAGACACTAAAGTTATGGCTTATGGACTTCTTTGACAAAAGTCTCCTTTTTGTGCAAATGAATGTATGTGTTTTATGGTGTGTGTGAGGGTATGTTTGTTTCCTGTGCATGGGTGTGGTGGTGAGCGAAGGGGTAAGTGACCACAATAAAGCTCATTCCATTATTCAATATTCATTGACTGACTGTCAGTAACTGAAGATGTCCCTAATTATTATAAATTCATGCACCATATATTACATGTAAAGCCTATTTCCTGCACTATCAGTTAAACAGGGATGAGCAATTTCAGCAAATTTTGCTGATTTCAGAATATTCATGCCCAAAATGAAAATGCTGAAATTTTATTTCTATAAATTTGAATGAAAATGGCCTTAAAAGACCATTTTCATGCAAATGTATAGGAATAAAATATCTATTAACCACAACAAATTTTTATTATTTGAAAAAACATAAATTTCACAAATTTATCCTAAAAAATGTGAGAATTTTACCAAATTTCAGCAAATTAAATTGCTAGCCATTCTTATCCCTGATTGAAAATTCTATATTAACATTGAAAGCTGCACTCATTTTGACACTTTTTAAAATTGTTTGCACCTTTTATGAGCTAACAAGCTCATTTGTGTCCCCAATCGATTCATGTGTTAACCCTGTACCTAATGTACCGGTCATCTACATCCAGATGATTCAACAAAATTTAGTTATGTTTGTCTCCAAAACATAGTTTATGTCTCCTAATTGGAACGATCCTGTTGTCAGAAGCTGTATTTTCGAAGCAAAAAATGAAATTTTTTACTGCTTTTTGCAAATGTCCCTCTTGTATCAGGTAAAGGGATAAATGTTGCAACATTTCAACAACTCATGTGTTTGAGTGGGTGCTGTGTTGTGTGTTTTTGTTTGCACGCATGCCCATATGGTTGTGCATGCATGTGTACTGAATAAATTTCAGTAACTTTAGGTTATATGGTTATTTTTATGATTGACTACACTTGACTTCATTCCTATGTTGTAGTCATGAGTTAGATAGCCAAAGATACTGTTAGCGACCTTAAGCACCAATAAATATATTAGTAAAATAAATAAATGGTTATTTTTGTACCACTTTTGTGTACAGCTTTGTATGCATGTAGTTTATATTGTAAAATAACCATGTGCAAATTTATTTTGTTATATCTTACCTCCTTCAGGTTTCTGAGATATTCCCAAATTTTAAAGCAAAATATGAGATAATTGTAATAAAGCTATCTCTGCTTTAAGTTCTTTTTCCAATTCCTCCTGCATAGATGATTCAATTTGATGAAATTTCATGTACAAAATGATTTGAAAGTGGACAAATTGCATATTTCAAATTTCAACCTGTGACAGTTTTGATGAAGTTATTTGACCTAGAACTTGATTTTAATGTAGATTTCTGTATGACATAATTAATTTTGGATGTGCAGCTCCTACATTATGAACTGATTTGATAAATCTTCTCAGGTGTGTTCACAAGCAAGCGAATGTCCACATATTCCAAAATTTGTAAGCTCCATTTTAAGAGTAGGGTCCAGCAAATATTCAAAATCTTATTTGGTTTTGAATCTTTTTACTGATTCGGTTCAATTCAAAATCATCTCTGTTAGTAAATTTTTGCTCAGGCAGTTTTTTCAAATCAGGGAGGGTTTTATTTTTAAATTTTATTTTTTTCTTGCATATAATGAGTATGGATTGAGTGAGAGACTTTCCACTTTCTTTTCACACACAGAATATATAAAAAGTGCATAATTATACAAATAACTCATTTAATTTTAACCCTCAAGAGACTGATTCCGACTTGGATCATTTTTTAGCAACAGAACAGGTGACCTAATATGCTGTCTCTGGAGAAACTTGCAAGTTACATTCTAAGTGCCTTGACAGTCATTTTAGTCAAGTCTTGGTTGTCTAAATAGATAGCTGTCTAGAAACAACTTCAAAGCCACATATTTCATTTATAAACATCAATCAAAAGTTGTAAAAAGTTTTGAATCTCCTGATTTTGAAGTAATATTGGTAGATACTGCTGAGCAATAAAAACATCCAATGGAGGGGGTTCATTTTCAGTGAGGGTTTGCCAGAGAAACAAAACCTTTTTTTTTGCCTTATTTGAAAAAAATTTGGACCACAAGTTTTCAAACATTTGGTATAATTAGATATGAGCATTTCAGTGCTCTGGTTGCATGGATTTCACAACAATTCGTGTCGCTTAAATGTCGAAATGTAACATCACAAGGCTTCAATTTCAGTGTTGTGGTGAAGAGTGTGCATTGATGACTTTATTTCAATGAACCCTCTTCCCTACAAAATGGCAGTTGATACCTTGTAATGTTAACTTAGCTGTTGAAGCAATACAAAACTCTAGTCAACCAATCAATGAAACTGAGAAATTGTAAGTGCCCTATTTAGTGTCAGAATCCAAGGAAGTCAAAACTCTAAACCATGCAATATTTGTAAAACTACTCATAGTACCCTCTAGGTTATTACTTCGAATAAATCACTACTACAATGCATTTTTTGAGAGAATTTCATACATTTCTTTGTCGTTAACTTTGAGATGTGACTTTTTTATGATTACAGTAGTGATATCTGGTCAATTCGAATTTGAATATAGCTCCATTGATAAGATAACTATCACCACCAGGAAATTAAGAGTAAAATATATCAAAACTCCTTGTGCAAGTGATCCATTCAAAGTGACAGCATAGAGAACGCTACGAGTAGTTTGAATGTCAGTGTGTCAGAACTCTGTCCTATATGGTCATAATATTAATGAAAGGACACCAAACTTTGGGTCCATGCACTGGTCCATGCTGGAATTTCTACATGGAATGGTTGCCGTATAAATAGTTCAATCTTTCATAAACAAGTGGTTCTGATATCTATCTGTATGTGCGAGCAGTGGTACGAAGTAGTCTAGTACGCATATTGATGATACTGGGATTCATGGGAGATAAGATTAGCATTAGTACAACAGTGATAGTACTGTAAGACTAAAAAAAAATACAATTGATTCTCAGGCATCATCGCATTGAAAAAATGATCTGCGTTCAATGTTTTTATTGTCCTCGAAAATTTTTGTAAAATAACCGGTGTCTGTCTGTCGGTCTGTCGGTCCATGTGTTCGTGCATCTGTGAATGCGTCTGTCCCACTTTAGTTTTCCGATGGTAACTTGAGTTATAGTTCCCCAAATCAAATGAAATTTGATATGTTGGTGTGTCACCATAAAATACAGGTCAAGTTCAAATCGGGGTGTGGTCTGACAATTTTTGCCACAGTTATGTCCCTTTTTGTCATCCAAAAAATTGTTGGTGGACTATTAAAATAGCCAGTGTTCGTCTGTGTATCTGCCCATGTATCTGTGCGTGTATCCATCCCACTTTGGCTTCCTGATTATAACTTTAGTTACAGTTGGCCAAATCAAATGAAATTTGGTATGTCGATGTATCAAAAGGACATAACTCTGGCAAAATGAGTTTTGCCCCTTTTTCTACTTCACAGGTCAAGTTTGAATCAGGGTGCAGTCCAACAACTTTTGCCTGAGTTTTGCCCCTTTTTCAACTTCAAAAATTCATTTTTTGGGTTTACTGATAACTTCAGTTATAGTTGGCCAAATCAAATGAAAATTGGTATGTAGGTGTATCAGCATAAAATACAGGTCACCTTCGAATAAGGGTGTGGTCCGACAAGTTTTTCCAGAGTTATGTCCCTTTTTCGACTTAGAAAATTCTTCTTTTTTTTGTTTCCTGACGATAACTTTAGTTGCTGTTGACCGATTCAAATAAAATATGGTATGTGGGTGTATCAACATAACATACAGGTCAAGTTCAAATCAGGGTTTGGTCCGACATTTTTTTTGCCAGAGTTATATCCCTTTTTCGACTTCGAAAAATTCAATTTTTTTCAAATCTCGAATTGCACATTTTTTTTCAGGGGGATGTTTGGCCAGGCGGCCTTTTATTGACATTTTGAAGTTGGTACCTGTAGTCATTTAGTAGCAGATGAATGTCTTACTTGTTTCCCATCACATGAAATTAGAGGCAACCAAAAATGGTTGATTCGAAATTGAAAAATCATTTCACTATGGAATATAGGCTTTAACTCTTCCTGTAAGCCCACGGTGTGCTTTAAATAAAGAGTCTCTCGAATAACAATGTGTCTTTATGATAAAAACATTCAATGACCACTTCCTTTTGCAAATATTTACATCAGGAAAGGAATCAATAATAAAATAACCTGGTCATTTTAAAAGTTGGAATGGACACTAAAATGAAACATAAACTAAAAACTACAGCAGTTCTAACCGCTGCTAATGCGACCTTGGATATATCACAACTCTGCTAAACATACCATAGGTTTTCAGAAAAGTTGATAGATGATCATAATATGATAAATTCAAGATTTGTTGGAAAACCTTTGACTTTGTTTCACTCAAGAAATAGCAGTATCATGTGAGTTCGTCACAATACAAGTTCGGCCCAGTTGACTTCTATATCCGTGAAATTTGTATCTGTATTTATATCTGTATTTTTACATCCCAATAACCAGCCTTTTTACAATTCTGTGCCATGAATCTTACGTTTCTTCTGAGAAAGCTGAACATGGATTTAGCTTTCTGTGAGATCTTGTTGACAATGATTGTCCATTTTAGGTCGTTTCAAATTCTCAAGCCAATGTAGGGGTTGTTTTCCACCTGACCAAGTGTCTCATTATTCAGTGCGTAAAATTTACTGTACGCCCTCATATGCTGACCACATAGCACTTCTTTGAGTTGAATTTCATTCCCAGTTGTTTGCGTATTCTTCTAAATTTATCAGATCCTGCTGTAGTTTTAACTGGTCTTTGGTGCTGTTGAAGCAGAAAGTGGTCCGTAAACAGCCTCAGTGTAGATGTTACACAGTCTGGTAGGTTGTTGATATGACATAGAAGCAGTAGAGGTCAAAGGACGGTCCCTTGCACCACTCCAGAATCAACACCAGTATCACTTGAAAAGCTTCCCTCCAAAATCATCCTCAACGCATTTTTCTGGTAAGAATAAACTTGAGATGGATTTGTGAGTTCGGCCCAAGTTAGTTCATCAACCATGTCCCCTGGAAAGTGAGTTTCGCCCATCTAAAAGTGAAATCCCTGAGAGTTAGTGTTTCAAGGGCACAGTTATAACCAGTAACAAAATTGGGACATTTTAAAAAGTATTTGTGAATTCTACTCACATCCTAATAACCTGGATGGTTGGTCTATGATTTCACTGACAAGCAAGGGTGGCTCCAAGGGAGGGCCAGTGGGGGGCTACATCCCTCTCAGCAGAGAGGTAACCCCCCCCCCCTCCCATTCTGGGGAACCCTTCTGTTTTATTATATGGTTTCTTGGCTACTCCCTAGCCTCTGTTTAACAGTTATATTCTGCCCTTCCTGAACCCAGAGGCGTGAGCTCCAGTCTGGTGGGGGAGCAATAGATAACCGTCTTACAGAGTAGTATGTACAGAAACCCCTCAAATGCAGCTTATAGTTACTGTAGAAACCCTATGGGAAATCACATTTTCATCTTGTTCTCTGGAACCAATGAGCCGATATGAAAGAAACCTGGCAGGGATAGTCTATGGCCAGTCTTCTACAAATGCTCTTCATTTTTAGCTTAACTTGACAAAGTCAAGATAAGCGATTGCCAACACTCGTGCGGATGTCTGTTTGTCTCTGAGTCTGTTCACATTTTCCATTAGCACAGGCTACACCCCTTAGTTCTTGTCCGATCGTCAGAAAATTTCATATGCAGCTTTGTTGTCATGCCTAGATGAGAACGTCCCCTTTTGGTTGCAATCGATCAACCATGATGGCTGCCCGAGCCCCAAACCCCAAAACATTTAGCACAGTCTACAGGTCGTATTTATGAAGGGATTTCATTGTAACTTGGTAGGATGCCTCTGTATAATATCTAGGTGAGAATGTCCCCTTTTGGTCAGGCTGCCCAAGCCCGAAACCCAAAAACTTTTAGTGCAGTCTGCAGATCATATTTAATATGGAGGGATTTCATTGTAACTTGGTAGGATGACTCCGTATAATGTCTAGATGAGAATTTACCCATTTGGTTGCAATCTGTCAACTATGACGACTGCCCGAGCCCAAAACCCCAAAACCTTTAGCACAGTCTACAGGCTGTATTTATGGAGGGATTTCATTGTAACTTGGTAGGTTGACTTCATATAATGTCTGGATGAGAACGTCCCCTTTTGGTCACGATTGGTCAACTGTGATGGCTATAGGGGCCCGAAGCCCGAAAACCTTTAGCACAGTCTACAGTCATATTTATGAAGGGAGTTCATTTTAACTTGGTAGGATGACTCCAGATAATGCCCAGATGAGAACGTCCCCTTTTGGTCGCATTCATTCGACCATGACAGCTGCCCGAGCCCAAAACCTGAAAAACTTTAGCACAGACTACAGGTCGTATTTAAGATGGGATTTCATTGTAAATTGGTAGGATGACTCAGTATAATGTCTAGATGAGGACATCCCCTTTTGGTTGTGATTGGTCAACCGTGATGGCTACACAGGCCCGAAAACATTTAGCACAGTCTACAAGCCGTATTTATGAAGGGATTTCATTATAACTTGATATGATGACTCGTTTTGGAATAATTTCACTGTAACTTGGTAACTTTCGTTCACATACATTAACTGTGAGGTAGGGCTGCACGGTATTTGATTTTTCAATACCGAGTACGGTATAAAATAAAATACTGTGGTATGATTAAATACCATGAGCATCATCAGCTTTACATTTTCAGGACAGCTGGACAGGGGAACTTCAATCACAGGTGTCTGGAAACTTGATCAAAAGAGATATATCACACATACTTCGAAATACCCTTTCTTATATAAATAATATGTACATGTGTATATTAAATATATAAGAGGGGGTATTTTGAAGTAGGGGTGATATATCTCTTTAGATCAGGTTTCCAGATGCCTGTGCTTCGATGAAGAGTTGTTTTTTCAACGAGCATTTTACAGACAATGTATTTTTTAACTTTTTCGCTGTTATGAATTTCTTCACTCAAACAAAAGTGTTAAAAAACGATTGTTGGTAAAATGCTCGTTACAAAAAAACTTCGGTCATTTAATCTCAATTAACTTCGCTTGTAGCTAATAAAACACCAGTATGGCTTTTGTATTGTTGGTGGCAAAATGCTAATCGAGTTTATACGGAATACATTGAGACAGGATGTACTCAAATAAAGAAGCATTAAATTTATTGTTACTCTTAATTGTGCTACAGGCAATGGAACAGCATGTCTGATAATAAACATGCATTGAATTTGTGAAGTTATCAATTACCAATTTCAAACCATTCGATGGAAGCTTATTTCGACGGATTAACGTGTGCGCATTAGTCTAAAGTATGTAATTTTTCAGTCTTACTTTGATATGAGATGCAATTGGTTAGCTCCACATACATCTCATTTCGCATTTTCGTGGCACATATGGACTTTTTTATTCGATAAAACCGTGAAAGTCGGTATACCGATTAAGTTGAAAATTGCTTGGTATTTACTCGGTATCGAAAAAAATACCGAGTTTCGGTAAAATACCAAATTACCATGCATTCCTACTGTGAAGGCCACATACATTAACTGTGAGTGCCACATTAACCCACCTCTCAATTCTTTAGTAGAGTCTACACCTCATATTATTTTTATTGAAAACATAGCATACGGGAACAGAAATTAACATACACCCAATTATCACAATTCTTGTCTTATTTCATAATCCTTTCATAAACATTGAACATTATCTTTTCATCAAACACAACACACAGACAAGTTAAGCTACAGTGTCATTGAAAGTTTCATTGTTACCCTGCATTGAAAAACATGGCTGCCAGAAGCATATTTTGATTCTGATTGGTGGATTTTGAAAAATCTTCTCCTCTGAAACCACAGGGCCAAATGTTTTGAACCTTTGCATGATTGATGACTGAGACACCCTCTACAACGATCCTCATTTAATGTTGATCGGGTTGCAAACATGGCTGAAATTATGGCTTATAGTTACTGTAGAAACCCTATGGGAAATCACATTTTCATCTTCTTCTCTGGAACTACTGAGCTGATGTGAACCAAACCTTGCAGGGATAGTCTATGGGAGGTCTTCTACAAATGCTCCTCATTTTTGTTACCGTGCATCGAAAAACATGGCTGCCAAAAGCATTTTTTTATTCTGATTGGTGGATTTTGAAAAATCTTCTCCTCTGAAACCACAGGGCCAAATGTTTTGAAACTTTGCATGGTTAATGACTGGGACCTCCTTTACCTACAATACTCATTTAATGTTGATCGTGTTGCAAACATGACCACAATTGCGGCTTATAGTTTCTACAGAAACCCTATTGGAAATCACATTTTCATCTTCTTCTCTGGAACTACTGAGCCGATGTGAACCAAACTTCGCAGGAATGGTCTATAGGAGGCCCTCTACAAACACCCCTCTTTTTGTTCCCGTTGGTTGGAAAATATGGCCACCAGAGACATTCTCTGATTCTGATTGATGGATTTTTCAAAAATCTTCCCCTCTGAAACTACAAATTCAAATGTTTTGAAACTTCACATGATTGAGGACTGGGACACCTTCTACCAATGATCCTCATGTAATGTTGATGTAATGTTGCAAACATGGCCACAATTGCAGCTCATAGTTACCATGGAAAGCCTATGGGAAATCACATTTTTAGCTTTACTTGACAAAGTCAAGATAAGCTATTGCCATCACGCGTGCGGAAGTCTGTGAGTCTGTTCACATTTTCCTTTAGCACGGGCTACATCCCGCAGTTCTTGTCTGATCGTCACAAAATTTCATATGCAGGTTTGGGGTCATGTCTAGATGAGAACGTCCCCTTTTGGTTGCGATCAGTCAACCGGTACGGCTGCCCAAGCCCAAAAACCATTAGCACAGTCTACAGGTCGTATTTATGAAGGGATTTCATTGGAACTTGGTAGGATGCCTCTGTATAATGCCTAGATGAGAATGTCCCGTTTTGGGCATTATCTGTCAATCGTGATGGCTGCCCAAGCCCGAAACCCAAAAACTTTTAACACAGTCTGCAGGTCATGTTTAATATGGAGCTTGAGGGATTTCATTGTAACTTGGTAGGATGACTCCTTATGATGTCTAGATGAGAATTTCCCCATTTGGGCGTGATCTGCCAACCGTGACGACTGCCCAAGCCCAAAACCCGAAAACCTTTAGCACAGTCTACAGGTCATATTTATTGAGGAATTTCATTGTAACTTGGTGGGTTGACTTCATATAATGTCTAGATGATAAAGTCCCCTTTTGGACGTGATTGGGCAACTGTGACAGCTACAGGGGCCTGAAGCCCGAAAACCTTTCACAGCCTACAGGTGATATTTATGAAGGGATTTCATTGTAACTTGGTAGGATGACTCCAAATAATGTCTAGATGAGAACGTCCCATTTTGATTGCGATCATTCAGCCTTGATGGGTGCCCGAGCCCAAAAACCTTTAGCATAAGCAAAAGGTCATATTTATGGAAGGATTTCATTGTAACATGTGAGGTTGACTCCATATAATGCCTAGATGATGACATCCCCTTTTGGTCATGATTGGTCAACTGTGATGGCTACAGGTGCCCAAAGCCCGAAAACCTTGAGCACATTCTACAGGTCATATTTATAAAGGGATTTCATTGTAACTTCGTAGGATCACTCCAGATGATGCCCAGATGAGATTGTCCCCTTTGGTTGCGATCATTCAACCATGATGGCTGCCCGAGCCCAAAGCCCGAAAACCTTTAGCACAGTCTACAGGTCATATTTATGAAGGGATTTCATTGTAACTTGGTAGGTTGACTTCATGTAATGTCTAGATGAGAACGTCCCCTTTTGGACACGATTGGGCAACTGTGACAGCTACAGGGGGCCAAAGCCCAAAAACCTTTAGAACAGTCTACAGATCATAATTATGAAGGGATTTCATTGTAGCTTGGTAGGATGACTCCAAATAATGTCTAGATGAGAACATCCCCTTTTGGCCTCGATCATTCAGCCTTCATGGCTGCCCGTGCCCAAAAACCTTTAGCATAGTCTATAGGTAGTATTTATGGAAGGATTTCATTGTAACTTGTTAGGGTGACTCCATATAATGCCTAGATGATGACATCCCCTTTTGGCCGTGATTGGTCAACTGTGATGGCTACAGGTGCCCGAAGCCTGAAAATCTTGAGCGCAGTCTACAGGTCATATTTATGAAGGGATTTCATTGTAACTTCGTAGGATCACTCCAGATGATGCCCAGATGAGAATGTCCCCTTTTGTTTGCGATCATTCAACCATGATGGCTGCCCGAGCCCAAAGCCCGAAAACCTTTAGCACAGTCTTCAGTTCATATTTATGAAGGGATTTCATTGTAACTTAACTTCATATAATGTCTAGATGAGAACAGCCCCTTTTGGAACCATTAGGCAACTGTGACGGCTACAGGGGCCTGAAGCCTGAAAACCTTTAGAACAGTCTATAGGTGATATTTATGAAGGGATTTCATTGTACCTTGGTAGGATGACTCCAAATAATGTCTTGATGAGAACGTCCCCTTTTGGTCACGATCATTCAGCCTTGATGCATGCCCGAGCCCAAAACCCCAAAACCTTTAGCATAGTCTATAGGTCATATTTATGGAAGGATTTCATTGTAACCTGTTAGTTTGACTCCATATAATGCCTAAATGATGACATCCCCTTTTGGTCATGATTGGTCACCTGTGACGGCTTCAGAGGCCCGAAGCCCGAAAACCTTGAGCACAGTCTAGAGGTCATATTTATGAAGGGATTTCATTGTAACTTCGTAGGATCACTCCGGATGATGCCCAGATTAGAATGTCCCCTTTTGGTTGCGATCATTCAACCATGATGGCTGCCCTGCCCAAAGCTCAAAAACCTTTAGCACAGTCTACAGGTCATATTTATGAAGGGATTTCATTGTAACTTGGTAGGTTGACTTCATATAATGTCTAGATGAGAACGTCCCCTTTGGACGCAATTGGGAAACTGACGGCTAGAGGAGCCCGAAGCCTGAAAACCTTTAGCACAGTCTACAGGCCATATTTCTGAAGGGATTTCAATGTAACTTGATAGGATGACTCGTTTTGGAATAATTTAAATGTAACTTGGTAACTTTCGTTGATATACGTTAACTATGAGGGCCACATACATTAACTGTGAGGTCATATTAACCCACCCCTCAGCTCTTTAGTACAGTGTACACCTCATATTATTTTTATCAAAAACAACAGACATGGAACAGAAATGAACATATTCCCAATTATCACAATTCTTGTCTTATTTCATAATCCTTTCATAAACATTGAACATTATCCTTTTCATCAAACTCAACACGCAAGTTAAGCTACAGTGTCATTGACACTTTCATTATATGTTGTTCCAGGTGAGCGATTGCAGGCTCTTTAGACCCTCTAGTTATTGTAAGGTTTCTGGGGTACAGCATAGCATTGAAGATTGCTATGAACTGCCCCTCCTCCTCCCCGGGGCTTCAACCCTGGGTTGATGGAGGGGCAGTATATAGCCGTCTAAAGACGTTTAAGATGTTTTTCATGCATCCTTGATATTCACATGTATTAAGAAGTGGGTGACGATTGAATAAAAAAAAATAAAAATAAAATCCTAACTCCCTCCCTCCCTCATTCGTTTAAAAACAAAATGATTTGTTGTGCCCTAATTCAGAGGTTCATTCTGGAAGGATATTAATTACCTTCAGTGATAGTTCTAGGTACACATATGTTATAGACTAACCTCTTGTTAATTGGTTGAGTGCTAGAAGCCACTATCAGGACTTTCAAAAATATTAGAGTACCAGAGTAAAATCCAATATTTTCCGTGCTCATGTTTAATATTCATTGAAATGCAAATAATGTTTTATTCATATAAATTCATTTCATTACAACTTATTGGAGACTGCTTTTGGGCACTCTCCAATAATTTGTAATAAAACAAATTTTGAACAATAAATTGTGACCACCCAAAATAATCTAGCCTTCAACCAGTTAAATGAATAGAAGATCTTTAATCTTTTGAGAAGAGTTACTCTGACAGCCACTCAGTTTCTGATGTTTATAGATCTATTCATTTCACCTATTACATCTTGCTAGAGAGAGCTTCAGAAGCAAGGTGCATAGTGTCAGATCTAATTTAATATTTTTCACCAGCAAGATAGCCATTCAGTTAGAAGGGAGCCACTATATCATACAACATATTTCAAGTGAAAATCCTTTTATTCCTGTGGATAGTCAGTTTTGTCCCATAAAGTAACATATGAATACATATGCAGCTGCCTTCATGAAGGTAACTCCCTGAGATCCTCTCCAACTGACATACCTATCTACTATTCAATGACCCTTGGAACTTGGATCACACCAAACTAAAAATATCAATCCAGTGTTTCAATTGAATATCATGGAAATTCAGTAAAATGTTCATGGAAAACCATTAACAAGTCGTGGCATTCCATTTATGACATAATCATGAGCAATTAACCCATATTTTGTCTCAGCACATCCCTGAAATCTTTGAATTTCCAATCTCTGGCTTCTTAAAACCCTTGAATGTATATTGGAAAAATCTACTCAATCAAGCGCATGAATTCTGTATATGTAGCTGCTAATAAAATTGCTTTCCATGTATCTTCCATATGTTTTAAGCTTAGCTTTTTACTCTTTGTGACAAATTGATTAAGTACCAGGATCTCCTCATTGAAAACACTGGTAAGTTTACAAATGTTTCCTTACTATGATTGACCACAAAACATCTTCTTGTTTGCTTTATTCTCTGTAGTAGATTAGTCCTGCAGTTCTAGCTGGTGAGTGCAAATTGCATTTCAAAGGGAATTTGTAACATCAGTATTTTTTTTCAAAGATATCATGCTGCCAGCAAGGAGAGCCTTAGTTTAGCAAGATATTGTTATAAATAATTGTTTTATTACCATTTATTGGAGAGTGCATATTGGCACTCTCCAATAAATTGTAAAAAATATTTAAAATTTTGTACATAAAAAAATTTCTACCGCCAAGCAAACAACAAGCTAATTCATACAGTGTAAAGACACTGAAGAGGCTTTCAGTACTTTTCAGTGGTGCCATGATAGTAGCTTCTAGTACTCAACCAGCTAGTAGACAAGAGAATTCAGAGCAGCGTCTTCTAGCTGTTGTTGACAGATTAATTTTTCAGGTGAGAAGAAGAAACAAAGATACCAGTTGCAGGAAGGATGTCGCATTTCAAACACACAATTCCTACTTTTTTCATAAAATCAGTTTTTAATTTAAAATTTGAGTTTTAAGTATTTTGAGCAGTTGATGCACTTACAATAACACATTTTAATGCAGATTGAAGTGACATAAACAATAAAAATGCGGCTTCAAGGAGCTTTATTGACATTCGAGGAGCTTTCTTGACATTTGATTCACTGTATCAGGCACGAGTGGACAGGATGTGACAGCCAACTTGTTGATAAGTTGTAGTAAGGTTTGGTAGGAAGTATCAGTATTGAATCTAGATGTATTTATGATGACAGCATTGTTGACTGGTGAACTTTGGTGGAGTTATGGCACTTACATAATTTTGTTTTGATCTCATTTTGTTTGGACCACTAAACTTCTAAATAGATTGTTGTAACATTTAACCCTTTACTTAACATAGCAGACAAAAATGGCTAGAAAAATTAATCAGACTATGCCTTCCACAACCTAAAATATCCTGGAAATTTCTCAATAAAACTATACAAATATAGATATCATTAGAACCAGCTCGTCGAGCTGGTTCTAATGATATCCATATTTGTATAGTTTTATTGAAAAATTGTGAAATTTGTTTTTGAAAATGTAAAATTTTGTTTATTTTTTAAAAATACTGTGTTAGGTAAAGGGTAAATAAGCAGTGTAAATATGAAGTCCATCTGTGCATACATGTACTACCACAGTGTTCTGGAAGAAAGGATGAGCATGAAGTTTGCATAATGTTGCTTTCTGGTTCATCATCTATTTGTGGAGTTTTGTAAGTTTTCAGTGATTAAATCGTGTTTTTAGTACTCTTTCTAAACTTCTCAACAGATTTTTGTGATATGATACATGATGAAATTATGATATAATACTGGAAAGCAGCATGCCATCTTGTTGTACATATTGTTGCCTCATACAGATTAATTGACCTTTGGATGGGGTTTCTATTACTCCAGACCTTCTTCACAGAATATTATAATACTTGTTGAGTATCCGTGTGAAATCTACTTGTGAAAATCTTCACCACATTGTTGTCTGTTGACCGTATGTTGAGTTATTCCCTTTAAAATATATTCTTTTTTTCAGTGGAATTTGTTGCTTTAATATCAGGGGCATACATAGGGTGCAAAGCCACTACATCAGCGTGAACAATTTCCCAGTAGAGTTGTGATAGTGGCTTTCAACACTGAGACCTTTAAAATGACAAAAGTACATCAAGAGAAAGTCTTATTTTCTATTTTATTTTGGTTTTGGAATCAGTTTGGTCACCAGCCTGAAGATTGGTATCACTGGTTTCTGGTGATTAACACACTGTTTGGAAAGTGTGTCACAAATATTTTTCAACAGTATATCACATAAATGTGATTTCATTTGGTTTCATCAGCAAAAGTGTGGAGACCAGGGATCAAAATAAAGCATTTTGTGGTTAAAAATTCCATTTTTTTTTTTTATAAAACCAGTAATTTAGAGGTGTGTTAGTTTTTATGTGTACCCATACTATGTATGGTGCACATAATGCCGGCATCCGGGGTGACCTTCCGTCGTTCGTCCATCCTTTGTCCATCCTTCCATCAGTCCATCTGTCCGTCCATCCGTCTGTCCGTCCGGCATCCGTATCCATTTCTTTGGCATTCAATAACTTGAAAAATATTGCTTGGATTGTCAAGTTACTTTATTAGCTCGCCTACTTCTATTGAAGTGATGAGCTATTGTCATGACCTAGGGCATCAGCGTCGGCGTCCGGCGTGTCCAATATTGTAAGATTTAATGTTAAGGTTAATTTCTCAAAGATCAGTGGGCTCAGGCCTTTGATATTGCATATGTAGGTTGTAGGGGACTATCAGAACAGTATTTAACCCTGATACTACGACGTTTTTCCAAATTTCACCTAAAATTTTCTGCCAAAAGTTGTTGTAAGAATTTGCATTTAGGTGTTGTAAGAATTTGCGTTACAGTCAGCTTTTATGCAGATTGTGGTGCCTTAACTTCTCATTACTGTGGATTTTCATATTTCAATAACAACTGTAGGTATTAACCCTACTGTATGCAGAAATTTAACGGAAATTTTCTTTATTTTCAGTCAAAATTTTCATGTTTTTCTCGGACTTAGTAAATTTTAAGTTGTAAAACTTTGTAAACTTTGTGTTTAGGTGAGTTGTGTTTCTATGTGTCTTTCCAGGCAATTAATATTCTACACTTGGGTTACTGAACTCCATTGCAGTAATATTTAACCCTCATTACATGCATATTTGAGGAATTTGAGGCTGATTTTCGGCCAAAACTTGTAAGAATTAGCGTTTAGGTGTTGTAAGAATTTGCGTTAAAGTCAGCTTTTGTGCAGATTGTGGTGCCTTCACCTCTCATTACTGTTTATTTTCTCATTTCAATAACTACTTTAGGTATTAACCCTACTGTATGCAGAAATTTAACTGATTTCTTTTCTTTTTTTCAGTCACAATGTTCACATTTTTCTCTGACTTACTCAATTTTAAGTTCTAAAAGTTTGTGTTAAGGTGAGTTCTGTTTCTATGTGTCTTTCCAGGCAATTGATATTGTACACATGGGTTACTGAACTACATTGTGGTAACGTTGTGCCCTCATTACATGCATATTTGAGGAATTTGAGGGGGGATTTTGGGGACTTATATTCACTTTCTTTAAAAAAAAATTTTTTTTAACTTTTTTTTTTTTATTTGATACTTTCTCATACTTGTTACTAGTAACATTAAGGCTTATTTTAGTTGTTGATGTTATGTACTTTTGTTGGGACTTATAGTCACTTTCTTGAACGAATGTTTTTCCGCAACTCCTCTTTAACCAATGAATGTACTTCAATTACAATTTCAGTGATTTATGAAAGCCTTTCCTAATTCTTATTTATGATTTAATATCTGGCCTCACGATTCATATTCTTAATCATAAACATTTCTAAAAGAAAAAAATGCTTTTATATCCAATGATTCTATGTTGAATTGATATATAATAAATGCAGAAATATAGACTTTCCAAAGCCATCACATAAACCACATTAATCATTTGATGCCTAGTTAATGATTTATATTAACTAAATATTAGGCATGTTACATTGGAACGACATTATCAAGTGCGAATGTAGGTGAGTGTTGGGATGTAACATCCCTCTTGTATTTGTGTTCAGGTTACTGATGTGCTGAGCTGTATAGTTTTTGGTGTAAATAAGATAATTTGATCCTGAGATGTTAACCTTTTATCCTTCAAATTGAAAATTCCTCCAATCCCTTCAATCCCTTTGGCATTCGATAACTTGAAAAATATTGCTTGGTTTGTCCAGTTACTTTATATTGTGTTCAGGTTACTGATTTGCCGAGCAATATAGTTTTTGGTGTAAATCTGATGATTTGATCCCGAGATATTAACCCTTTATCCTTCAAATTGAAAATTCCTCCAATCCCTTTGGCATTCGATAACTTGAAAAATATTGCTTGGATTGTCAAGTTACTTTATATTTGTGTTCAGGTTACTGATGTGCCGAGCTGTATAGTTTTTGGTGTAAATCTGTTATTTTGATCCTGAGATATTAACCCTTTATCCTTCAAATTGAAAATTTCTCCAATCCCTTTGGCATTCGATAACTTGAAAAATATTGCTTGGATTATCAAGTTACTTTATATTTGTGTTCAGGTTACTGATGTACCGAGCTGTATAGTTTTTGGTATAAATCTGATAATTTGATCCTGTGATATTAACCCTTTATCCTTTATTATCCTTCAAATTGAAAGTTCCTCCAATCCCTTTGGCATGAGATAACTCCAAAAATATCAATCCGATTGTCATGTTACTTTATATATTTATTCAGGTTACTGATGTGCTGTGCTGTATAGTTTTTTATGTAAATCTGATAATTTGATCTGGAGATATTAACCCTTTATCCGTCAAATTAGACACTCCTCCAATCCATTTCTATATGTACCCATACCTTGTATGGTGTACATAATGTCGGCATCCGTGGTGGCCCTCCATCATACAGCTTTCTACTAGTTGCGCGTCTGGGTACACATCTGACGATTTCATCGGCCTATTTTTATTATCACTCAAATCCTTGTCCCTGGATGTTTATCATATTCATTTATCCTGTTGTATGTTTATATTATTTGACAAAGCTCAGAGCTTCGATGAGTTAGAGTATGATACTTCTTATAGACAGAAAACAGTTGCTGATTAACCCTTTACCTAACATGAGAAGCAAACAATACTTGCAAACAAAATTCTTGAATAACTATTTTTTTTAAAAATTTTTGTCTCATAAACATAGGTTATGACCCCTCATTGGAACGAGCTCATTCCAAAGAGGGGTCATAACCTATGTTTTTGAGACAAAAAATGAAAATATAATAAAAATTAATGGGCGATTTTTTAGAATAGCGCTGGCCAGTTTGGGCTGTTATGTTGGGTAAAGGGTTAAGTGTGAACTTGTCTTTGACAGTCAAGTCTTTCCATTCTGTCTATAATAAATTATTGCCCATTTATATTTAACATTTTGGGATGGAGTTAGTAACTTGAACTTTTTAAATTTTGTGTTTATACAGGTTGAGGTGCTGGTCATGTATAAAGGCATGTTCCTGAACCCAGTTTCATAATACAGGAAATAAAATTATTGTATAAAAGAAAAAACCTTTAACTTTTAGATGCAAACAAATATTTGCGTAGGTCAATCTTTTGTCAAGCTTACTTGAAAGTACCAGTACAGACAATAGGAAGATGCCATACACACACTTGCATTTCTGCTGAAACTCAGAATGCAAAGAGGATGCTTGCTTTGTAGACACTGTATTTACATGGGTATAGGGAGCGTGGTGGCTCAGTGGTTACAGCATTGGACTTAAAACCAAAAGGTACACAGTTCAATCCCCACCAGGGCTAACTATGTTGTGTCCTTGGGCAAGGCACTTCATCATGATTGCCCACGTGGGGACACTGTGGTGCTGTGTACTAAGGCATACTGCACGCTGATGGTGCGCTTGTCTTCAACCATTGCTAACCCTGCTTGTGTGGAGTTAGTACATGGGGGAGTCTGACAGTTGCTCAGTGGTTCTCTCCAGTTACTCCAGCTTCCTCCACCCGTAAAACTGTCCAACATGAGGTGAAATAAATAAAATAAATATTTGCTTGTGTATAACTACAATCTATATACATTTATCAAATATGCCATGGTTTACTATTTTTAAACCAAAATGACATGAATGTTGAGGGGCAGTTGTAGCTAAACATGCAGCTGTATTTTTGAAGGCTTTCTGGGAGCTGGTTAACCCTTAGAGCAGTCACAGTTAGAGAGAATGGTGATGAAGTGGAAAAAAAATGAAAATGCCAGGAATGTACACCTGTTTACTGATTTCAAAATTGTTAGGACATATTTGAACATTATGCATAAATCTCATTCAGGATCTCTGTATTGAAAGGGTTAAACAGTGTTGTTACTTGTTTACATAATTGATATCCCTGTCCATCCACACTTCCAAAATTTCATTAGAGAGAGACGGGATAGATGAAAAAGTAGCCCATCGATATCAAGGGAGATAATCAAAGTTGGAGTTTCTAGCTGGAGTGAATTATATGACAGAATTACAAATGTCATAGAGATGAACAAGTTTTGTTCTTATTTCAGAAATAGAACCAGCATTTTGAAAAAAATTAGTTTGAAATCACAGATCACAGCTCTAGAAGCCATTACCTGGGTTTTTATTTACCATTTACCCAACGCAGACGATTTCAAAATTTATTATTTTAAATATCATTTTTTAAATTTTTTCAAAAAATTTCAACAAAACCATATCATGTGACCCCTCTTTGGAATGAGCTCGACGAGCGCGTTCCAAAGAGGGGTCACATGATATGGTTTTGTTGAAAATTTTCGAAAAATAATATTTTTTCAACTACAGAATTTGCATATTACGTGGGCGGATGCGAGCAATTCGTTGGGTAAAGGGTTAAACTGCTCCAAATAAAATTACTGTATCTTCAGTATATGCTTCATATTCATGGAACTAAATGGAACTTTCTAGCTACACCTCTACTCTCAAAGGGATAAAAGGTTATAACCCAACTCTTGAACATATCTTCCTACCTCCACTCCCGAAGAGATTGTTAATCTTCAGGGAGAGTGGTGGATAAGTGCGCTGGACTCTCATTCTTGTAAGTGTCCAAACTCTCTGTCAGCATCAACTGTGAGTTGATGCTGTCACAGCGTACCATCTTATTGGGTGGGGACATAAAAAGGCTGTCCTATGTGCAGAGAAAGACACACTCAGTGGAGGGTAAAGATACTTTCATAGTATTGGAGAAGTTGGAGGCCATGAAGTTGCAGCTATGATGGTCATCCCATACACCTTCACCATTGGGCCAAGGAGAGGCATTAATCTAAGTTGCATAACTTGCTCGCAAATCCTTGTAAACAAATAAACTTAATACAAAAACCTCCTGAAAAGAGCTTGAGGGTTAACCCCCCCCCCCCCCCCCCCCACTCATACAGATTGATACACACTCAGTCTCAAAGAGGAGATTGAGGGTTATGCCCTACCTTCAAAGAGATTGTTATACCCCCACTCTCAAAGAGATAGAGGATTATACTCCACTCTCAAAGATATAGTTATATCCCCACTATTGGCAAGATTGAGAGTGATACCCCACTATCAAAGATATTGTTATACCCCCTCCCGAAAAGATTGAGAGTCAGTTGCCACTCTCAAAGATATATATTGTTACACCCCCACTCTCAAAGAGAATGAGGTGTATACTCCACTCCAAATTTTGCAATACTCCCTTTCTTGGCAAGATTGTTATGCCACAACTTGGGAAGAGATTGAGAGTTATACTGCACTCTTAACGATAATGTTATAACCCCACTCTTGTAGAGATTGGGAGCATGGTGGCTCAGTGGGTAGATGTGCAGACTGCAAGCCGAGAGGTCCTCGGTTCGAATCCCAACTGCGGCAACCGCGTTGTGTCCTTGGGCAAGACACTTCATCTCCATTGCCCGTGTGGGGGTACGGTGGCGTTGTGTACTATGGCGTACTACACGGCGATGGTGCATTTGTCTTCAACCAATGCTAACCCTGCATGTGTGGAGTTAGTTTGTTGGGGAGATGACAGTTGCTCGCCATTGCTCGGTGGTTCTCTACAGGTACTCCAGCTTCCTCCACCCGTAAAACTGTCACGGTCATGATTAGCCATTGTGCATAAATATGTGACCTTAAACACCAATAAATAATTAAATAACTTGTGGAGATTGACAGGTATACCCCACTCTTAAAGTGATTGTTATACACCCATGTGCACTCCAGATGAGCTTGTTTTACCCCCGCGTGCAAAGAGGTTGAGAACTATAATGAATTACATGCATTATGCATGTTTCCTTCGCTCTGTCCATCAGTCCATCCAAACTCAAACCTTCAATAACTGTAGGCTCTCTCCCATAAATTAACAAAGCAATAACATGTGAATAAATGTTGACAACAAAAAATAATTAACCCTTTGAACCCTAGCAGCTGTTTTTTCCGGCCAGGAACTGATACGTCATAACGTCATTAAATAGGGTGGCTGTTCAGTTAATGTATGGGGTAGACCAATCAATATTGAAAATATTGATTGGTCTACCCCCAAAAATGAATATGGACTCTTCTAATTGTTGCCATTGAACTGGTATGGAAGACACCACTAGAGTTCAAAGGGTTAAGCTCTCTACCAGTTTTCGTGATTTCAGGCATGCATGTATAATATGGTTGACATTTTTAAAAAAAGTGTGTGGGGGGAGGGAGGGGGGGGGGGGGAATGGGACATGGGGCTCCCCCTAATCCACCACATGGCCTTGCCAATGTATTTTAGTATCAGCGTGCATTAATTGGATTCCCTGTGTGAACCGTGGGAAGTTAAGCGGCACATGTTTTCTGTTGTAGACAAGTTTTGCTCTACTGCTAAAAAAAGGACCCACTCACAAATGCCTGGGGTGTGTGTCCTTTGAAGTGGACAACATAATAATGTATAACTGTCTAAAAGTGATTTTATACTTGTTGTGTGGTTGTGATACAGCCTTAAATGTTTGAAAGTGACCTAAAACCGTAATAATCAAACTTTTATTGTCTATAACTCTTTACTTAATGTTTGGCTATAGCCAGCTTGCACTATCCACAAATACCACCACTGAAATTTTATTATTTTTATTAAAAAAATTTTGCCTACCAAAACATAGCTTATGACCTCTTATTTGAATGAACTCATCGAGCTCAATCTGATGAAGGACCATAGGCTACGTTTTTGAGGCATTTCAAGATTTCTTTTTCCAAGTGTTGCCTCTGGTCCTGGACCTGTTAGGTAAGGGGTTAGATTGTAATATATGGACTCTTGCAGGATGTATATAAAAATATACAAGTCATTATTAACTATTTTAGTCCCCTGTGGAAACCCAAGGAAGTGGAAAGCAGGTGCTGCTTTATGGTAAAACAGGACCTGGTTAGGTAAACACTGCCTGGGGTGGAAGTCCTCCAAAGTGGGTAGCATGGACATAAATGATTGATTAGACATTGCTTACTACTTTTTTTGCAGTCATGATATGGATGCTGTAAGTGACCTTAAACACCTATAAATAAATATAAATAAATAACTTTTTCAGTTTGCTGGATCACATGACAAATACATTACTTATACAACAAACTGGACTGTTATTGTTTGTGGTTATGTAATTTATTTACTCCAATTACAATTCACATTTTAGCACAGTTCATTGCAGACACTTTTGCTTAAGTCGAGGGTGATCTGCAAAAAAAAATGTTTTTCATTTTTAGCTTAACTTGACAAAGTCAAGATAAGCTATTGCCATCATGCGTGCAGAAGTCTGTTAGTCTGTGAGTCTGTGAATCTGTTCACATTTTCCTTTAGCACAGGCTACAGCCCATTGTTCTTGTCCAATCGCCATGAAGTTTCATATGCAGGTTTGAGGCCATATCTAGATGAGAACGTCCCCTTTTGGGCACGATTGGTTAGCCATGATGGCTGCCTGAGCCTAAAACCCGAAAACCTTTAGCACAGTCTACAGGTCGTATTTATGAAGGAATTTCATGGTAACTTGGTAGGATGACTGAACAATATCTAGATGAGAACGTCCCCTTTTGGTCAGGATCTGTTAACCATGATGGCTGCCCAAGCCCAAAACCCCAAAACTTTTAGCACAGTCTACAGGTCATATTTAATACGGAGTGATTTCACTGAAACTTGGTAAGATGACTCTGTATGATGTCTAGATGAGAACTTCCCCGTTTGGTCGCGATCTGTCAACTGTGATGACTGTCCGAGCTCAAAACTCGAAAACCTTTAGCACAGTCTGCAGGTGGTATTTATGGAGGAATTTCATTGTAACTTGGTAGGATGACTCCATATAATGTCAAGATGAGAACATCCCCTTTTGGTTGCGATCGGTCAACTGTGATGGCTACAGGGGCCCGAAGCCCGAAAACCTTTAGCACAGTCTACAGGTCGTATTTATGAAGGGATTTCATTGTAACTTGGTAGGATGACTCCAGATAATGTCTAGATTAGAATGTCCCCTTTTGGTCACGATCATTCAGCCATGATGGCTGCCCGAGCTCAAAACCCAAAAACCTTTAGCACAGACTACAGGTCGTATTTATGAAGGGATTTCATTGTAACTTTGTTGATTGACTCAGTGTAATGTCTAGATGAGGATGTCCCCTTTTGGTTGGGATGGGTCAACTGTGATGGCTACACAGGTCCAAAGCTCCAAAACCTTTAGCACAGTCTACAGTCCATATTTATGAAGGGATTTCATTGTAACTTGATAGGATGACTCATTTTGGAATAATTTCACTGTAACTTGGTAACTTTGGTTGACATACATTAACTGTGAGAGCTACATTAACCCACCCCTCACTTCTTTAGTACAGTCTACACCTCAAATTATTTTTATTGGAAACATAGCAAACAGGGAACAGAAATTAACGTATTCTCAATTATCACAATTCTTGTCTTATTTCATAATCCTTTCATAAAACATTGAACATTATCCTTTTCATCAAACACAACACACAATCAAGTTAAGCTACAGTGTCATTGACACTTTCATTTCTCTTCATTGATGAGACAAGCCTTTGATATTTATTCTTGAAAAGCTCTCATGGAGATCTTTCCAAGAACCAATATCAAGCTGAAATAACAAGCAAAAAAAACAAGGAGTGAAATCGTTGTAGTCCCCCTCCTCCAACTTTTTGCAGCTGTTATTGTAGATTCATATTACTTAATTACAGGGCAGGCATTCAATAATATAGTACAATTTGATTGAAACAACAGTTCAAGTCTCTTTTTTAACCCTTTACCCAACGTAACAGCCAAAACTGGCCAGCACTATTCTAAAAAATTGCCAATTAATTTTCAAAATATTTTCATTTTTTGTCTCAAAAATATAGGTTATGACCCCTCATTGGAACGCGCTCGTCGAGCTCGTTCCACCGAGGGGTCATAACCTATGTTTTTGAGACAAAAAATGAAAAAAATTAATTATTCAAGAATTTTTTTTGCAAGTGTCGTCTGCTTTTCATGTTAGGTAAAGGGTTAACAATATTTTCTCCCATTAAACATTTGGCTCTTAATTACAAAGGTCTGTAACGCTATGTTTTTGTGAAAAAGAAATCAGAGCATAATAATATCTGTGAAGGGGAAGTTCCTGTGGGATGTTTCTTTGTTTAACTTTATCACATGATCTGACCCTTTTTCTAATTTTTAAACTTTAAAAGTAGTCAAGTATGATCATTCAGTAACATTCTGAAAGTATCCCCAGTTATTTTCTTGCATGCAAACTTGAATGCTAATCTCTAGTTGTTTGTTTGTAGTTTGTATGGTATGTATACAGGGAGTTCATTTAACCTTTTGCTTATGAATCAGCTGCATCTGCTCACCTCATTTACAAATTGAGCAGTTGAAACAACATTATTTTTCATAAAATATCAACAAAACTATATCATATGGCCCTTCAATGGAACTCGAGCTTGTTCCAAGGGGGTTGTGGTCACATGATATGGTTTTGTTGATTTTTTTTTAAATTTGAAAAAATAAATAATTAAAATAACAAAAATAACAAATCATCTGCATTGGGTAAAGGATTAATTGGTTAATTGCTAAATTATTTTTCAAATGTGATTTGAAACACAGGTATTTTTTGTGTCGCCGCCCCATGAAGTGGGGAGCGACATATAGGGATTACTTTTGTCGTCTTGCGTTGTCCGCGTCGTCCGCGTCACACTTTCTCTTATCCGCCACTCCTCTTTAACGGATTTTGATGAAACTTTCGGTGATTCTTTATCACATAATGACATAATGACATTGTGCACCTCCTATTTTATTTTTTGATCCGCTGTATTTTTTCCAGAGTTATGCCCCTTTTCCACTTAGAATTCTGTCTGAAACGCCAGGCGACACACGTCTTCCATGGAAGACTCACATCTAAGTTTTCAAAGATACCAGGCTACCAGCAAGAGTATCCTTAGTTTAGTATGATTTGTTCATAAATAATTGTTTTGTTAAAATTTATTGGAGAGTGCCTATAGGCACTCCTGAGCAAACAATAAGCTAAAGCATCCAGTGTGAAACCACCAGTTTTCAATAGAGCCATGATAGTGGCTCTAGCACTCAACTAGTTAAAGGATTTGAACCATTGTTTCAATAAAATTGTGTTAATGTGTCCTTCAAAATATCCTTGTCATTGGGGACTATTTTCTTGAAAGCATGCCCTGTAATGTAATGCAATATCTTATGGGAAGCACCAATTTTTTTGGCATCTTTTATCATGTTTTGCATCAACTGATAATTAGAATCTTCAGTTGTTCCCAAGTTTATAGGGAAATTAACAAAATACTCCAGTGTATTAGGTTTAAACCCTGCCAAAGGCTCAGTACAAACCTAATTTATTGAATTCATTTTATTGTTTCACTCTAGTAAAGCCTTTATGAGAACCACTACTCTGCCACATGGTCAAACTGTGAAAATTGTGCCAAACTCTCCAGGTCTCTGACAGTTAACAAATAGCTTATTACATACAATATGAATATCTTGATTATATGTATTTTTTCAAGCAAATATTTGACTAATGTGATCTTTTTTCAGAAATCTCCACCTAAACTTTTATCAAGGTAGTTCAGCATGTTTGATTGTATTTATGCTATTTTTGAATGTGTGATATCTGAAGAGAAATCATTAGTTTTTTTCTTAAGTTCAACAGTTTATTTTACATGAGATCTGATATTCAGGAGACACATTGACATTGCCTCTGATATAAAATTTGAACATGAATCTACTAGCCATTTATCAATGAATATCAAACTTCTTAACCATCCATGTCGAGCAAATTGTTTTTATTGGAAGAACTCATTGTAGATTTGCAGGGAGCATAAGTTCATATTTAAACTTCCAACTGAAGACTACAAGGTAACTTTAAAAATGGATTGTCCGTTCAAATTTACATTGAACATATTGGGCATGATATACTTAATTAAAGCACGTAAAATGTGCTGGTAAATTGACCCATTTCTCTGTGGGTATCCCAGGGAAGAGGAGCAGTGTCTGCTTACTTAAGCAAGTTCTGTTTTACTGGTAAAATAGGATTTAGTAACTAATGCCTGAGATGCAGTCCATTAAGGTGGACAGCATGGGTATAAATGATTGGATGAACAGATTGAAAAATGTGTTAGGAAAACCACATATACACAAAGAAAAAATTTAAACACCCCCAAATATAATAAATGATAACTTGCCACTGTTATATGTATGATTATATTGATGATCCAACAAATGGTTGTGAATGTGTATGATTGAATGTATCCCACAAACAGGTTCAGGGAATCATGTGCACAATGCAACGTAAGAATTTTTCAAAATACAGTTAGTGCATGACTCAGAATTGGGTATTTATAGTGCCTATTTTTCATTGTTCATTCACTGTCTGTCATCATGACATGAAGAAGGAAGAAGCAATCAGTTGACAACTCGATGTCCATTACACATTCACAAGTCTTTTGGTGAGAAAACACATGCAACCCAATGAGATTAAGGCCTGTCCACAGTCAGTACCCCCCCCCTCCCCCGACATCACAATGTGAAAACAGGGTACTTCTTAGGCTGGTGCGATGGCAACCATCCACCTCAAGTACTGTTCTGAAGAGCCCGTGGCTACCAGGTCAACGAATCTGCATGAGAACAGCCTGAGAAAAGCTATATTGAGGTCCAGAAGGGCCATCAAACGTCCTCTACTAAGAGATCATCACCAAAGAATAGCATTTTTCATTTAGAGCATTGCATTGACTAACATGCCTTGGTCTACCATAAGTCCTGATCTGAATCCAATGGAGCACATTTGGGGCATTCTAGGATGTCAAACTTAACATCAGGAATGGCAACAGTTACCTCTGCAACGGATATGACGATTGACTGGAGGATGTGATGCAGGATAGAACTTGAGGTGTTATTCGAGCACATGAGAATACAGCAGATATTGAAGTGTAACACTTTCTCATGTTCTCTAGAGGTTCTAAATGCCATTTTTATACACCAGTCATTTTTTGATGGACGTATTATGTTATGGCGTTGTCTGTCTGTCTGTCTGTCTGTCCATCCGTCCGTCCGTTCGTCCATCCGTCCATCCATCCGTCCGTCCATAAACAATTTTTGTATCGCCTACTCCTCCAAAGGTTTATATGCTATATCGTTCAAACTTTACAGAAATGTTGATCAGTAATTGTTGTTATGCCCCCTTTTAGTACTTGAAACATCACAGTATTGTGTTGCCTACTCCTTCAACATTTTACATGCTATATTGTTCAAACTGTGCACACATGGTGATCACCAATTGCCGTTGTGCATGTGACAAGAGCAGGTAACTCCATCTTGTATTTCCAGAGTTATGCCCCTTTTAGTACTTGAAACATCACAGTATTGTGTCGCCTACTCCTTCAACATTTTACATGCTATATTGTTCAAACTTTGCACACATGATGATCATCATTTGCCATTGTTCATGTGACAAGAGCAGGTAACTCCATTTTGTATTTCCAGAGTTATGCTCCTTTTAGTACTTAAAACATTACAGTATTGTGTCGCCTTCTCCTTCAACATTTTGCATGCTATATTGTTCAAACTTTGCACACATGTTGATCACCAATTGCCGTTGTGCATGTAACAAGAGCAGGTAACTCTGTTTTGTATTTCCAGAGTTATGCCCCCTTTTAGTACTTGAAACATTACACAATTGTGTCACCTACACCTTCAACATTTTACTTGCTTTATTGTTCAAGCTTTGCCCCCATGTTGATAATCAATTGTTGGTGTGCATGTGACAGGAGCAGATGACTCCATTTTTCTTTTTAAACGATGAGAATCTGCACCATTTATGGCTGTTATGATCCTCAAAATGTCCTTTTCCTTGGCGCCGCCTATCGGCAATCGTTATCAATTTAGTTAACCTGTCAATGAATGGATGCTACCATTATAAATGGTGAGGAGAATCTTTTACACCTAAATTGTTTGCATTTCCATTCTGCATGCTAAAATTTCACAAAAACAATATGAAATGTGTGCACACAAGCATACAATTTGAAACCCTTTACCCTAGACCGGGCAGGGGAATGGGCAATGATTGGAGGGGGGGGGGGGGGTTGTGACAGACATAGTCAAGTCAACAAAAATTTCAAACTTTACCCCAGAGAAACTTGTGCATGTTCCAATTTTGACAGGCATATGTTGCCCCACTAGGCAGTGCTCTTGTTATCCATTTATAGCCAAATAATGCTGCCTTGTTGAATCTCCAGCTCCATATTAAAACAGGTATCGTGTGGAGCTCTACCATTTACTTTTTTGGTTCATCAATGCTGTCATTGAAATGATGATGAAGACTATGGATTTTGTGTGTTTGTATAGTCGGAGTATGTTCTTTCAAGACAGCATTCAGTTTTTTAAGCTTACTTTGCAGGTACTTTATTGATATCAAGCAATACATTTACCATCGTAAAATATTCAGGGGCTGCTTAACATTTTTCTTTGTGTATATAAAATCTGGCCCACATCATGTAAGAATGCATTTGATTGGTCATTATGTATTTTCTTTGATGATGCAAAGATTCTTGTGAGCCAGTGAAATGCTGCGACACAAAACAATAGAGTAACACAAAAAGGTAAACAGATGGTCGAACGGGTGAGATTTTCTTTACAAATCTAAGCTCCATTCACTTACTTATAATTCAAGTTTAATTGTGGTATAAATATAGAAGACACCTCCGGTGAAGGTCAGGAGACAAGAATTAATGACCTTTGGTAGAGCTTTTCCTATAAAACTTTAAAAACTCCCACTCGGGTCATTGATTCTTGTCCCTGTACTCTACCCTTGTTGTGTTCTCTCTTCTTTATAACCCTTTACCTAACATAGTGGTAAAAAACAGCCAGGAAATTGACCAAAATCAGCCTACCATGGCCTAAAATATTTTACAAATGTCTTGATAAAATCATAATCAATCCGGTTCTTATGATATCCATATTTGGATGGTTTTATTGAAAAATTGTGAGATTTTTTTTCGAAAAATGTGAAATGTAATTGATTTTTTAAAAAAGCTGTTTTAGGTAAAGGGCTAAAACTGTACAGTTCTAAAGGGTTAACTGCATTTCTATGAACTTAATTTTGGTCACCAAGAAGTTCCTGATATTCCATGGAAAATAAGGTAAAGGCATGAAGGCAACAATATTGATAAAAAAAAATTGTGCTCTCTTGAAATAAATTCCATGGAATGGTCATGGAAATGTTGAAGTTCATCATGGTCATAACATCATGGAACTGTTGGAATACTCACAGAATTGAACCCCTTAATAGAAGCTATGGATTTACATGAGTACAGTAGACATTTTGAAAACAAGGTTCCTAATGGGACCATGCAGAAAGTTTAACAGTTCTTGTTTCCAGGTCTGCATTATTAGTATAATAGGACCTGATAACCAGTGTCCTGAAGTCTTCAGCATAAATAATAGCTATCAATTTAGCTGGAGGTATTTCATGAATTTGAACAACTTCTCCCGTGTGTTGATTGACACCATGCCACATAGCATCGAGATTCACAGCACAGGACAGGGTGTTCAAATTCATGAAATACCAACATCTAGGATGGTAACCAGACCTGTTAACTCTCCCGGTTTCACCGTGAGTCTCCCAGTTTGAGGCACCAACTCACGCTCTCACATCCTATTTTCTCCCGATTTGACACTTTTCAAAAATAGTTGTCCTGTTCTATTTTGAAAACTAAACAAGTTGCATTGTATTAAGTTACCTCCCCTTACTTATATACAAACAGATTCAGAACAATCATGTCCAGGCTCCAGCAGAGTATTTTGTCTTCATTTTGAACCAACAGGATTATTTTGTTTGTTTTTTTTCACAATGGGAGTTATGAATACTGAGGGCACCTTCTCTAATGTGAGTAATACAAAACACAGTTCAAATATTTTTTTTAATAAAAAACGAAAATGAAATTACCACAATCACACACAACTTTATTGTGCCGGCAACAACAGGTGTTTTTTTTTTAACAAAACAATATGTATTGTTAGCATTGAGTAATTTTTATTGTACAATAAAACTTGTCAAAAGATAATAAGAATGAATATTTTCTCACTAAAAATGTACAGACTGAACAAAGAATTTACATGAATAAATGACATGAACGAAGAAGGAATGCTCGTGTTGGTTCTTGAATGTTTTGGTCCTGGGGCGTTTCGGCTCAAGATGTTTCAGCCTCCATGTTTTGAAGCACCGGGATGGGCGTGCATGAGTAAGGAAAAATGGGCTGACTGTGGGGGGGGGGGGGGGTCATTGTACCAGTGATATCCATATTTGTATGCTTTTACTGACAAATACCATTAAAAGTGTTAAAATAAAGTATTAAAATGAAATATATAATGCATTTGGGTTGGGGGGGGGGGGGTTGCCGGGTGGGACCATGGGAGGCATAACAAGAAAAATATTGATGTATTGGCCGCGTGCAAAACTCTCACTGACAAGCATCCAAATCTCACTGAGAGCTCATCAAAATCTCACTGACAGTCACCTTCAGAGGTTAACAGGTCTGATGGTAACTAATTTAATTACACCCTGTCCTTTGTTGAATAAACAAAATGCATGGACTCAAGCTATTCACAATGGTCCAGAGGTATTCAGGTAAAATCACTTGAACAACTGGTCTGTTGTTCTATCAGGTATTTTAAGTTGCTTGCATACCCTGAAAAGACAACAGAGCCAGGGTGAAGTTATAAATGATTGGCTGAAGTTGATTTTTATACGATGATTGTTGTGCTTATTCAATGGTACCGATTCAATACAGACACTGGGGAATGTGCTACATACCCCACCAATGGATTTAGATTACGTGTAAGAAAGTCATGTAAGAACGCATCTGAACACAGTTGAAGTTCATTTATCACCTCCATGGGAACAACAGAAAGTTGTGGTGTTTCCTGTGGTAAACAAGTTCTGCTTGACTAATAAAATTTGACCTGGGAACCACCAGCTGATGTGGAATGCGGGCAGCATAAATATAAACGATTGGCTAAACTTGACTTCATACCTGTGTTGCAGTCATGATATAGCCATAGATGCTCAAAGTGACTTTAAAAAATTAAATAAATAAAAGTCCATTGAAATATAGTCAATATTGTCAATTTTAAATATTATTTTTCAAATTTTTGTAAAATTTTTAACAAAACCATATCATGTGACCCCTCATTGGAATGAGCTTGATGAGCTCATTCCAATGAGGGGTCACCTGATATGGTTTTGTCGAAGGTTTTTGAAAAATAATATTTTTTCAACTGCTGAATTTGCATATTACGTAGATGGATACAGCCAATTTAGGAAAAGGGGTTATAGAGTTGTTATTACCTGTTTGTTATTAACCCTTTACCTAACATAACAGTGATATGTGGCTTGCACAATTCACAAATATCACCATTCAAAGTTGATTGAATTTTCAAATTTTGTCAGAAAAAACATAGCTTGTGACTCCCTCATTGGAACAACCTCATCAGGCTCATTCCAGTGAGGTTCATAAGCTATGTTATGAAGCTAAAAATGAAAATATTAAAGCTATTCAATGAATTGTTTCACTGCAAAAACAGAGAATTAAATTGATGCTAAATGTCATATTAGTATAAAACGTAATTTATCATTTTCTGCATGCATCAGTTTCATTTTTTGCCTTGAAAACATGGAGCTTTTGCCAATGAGGGGTATGAGGGGTCATAAGCTATGTTCTTGAGGCGAAAAGTTCCCATGGGATTCCCAAGTATTGAAAGTCTGCTTGTTCTCCTCCACTAGTAAAATTTGACCTTGAGTATGAGCCCACCATATGTTTGTAACATAAGCATAAATAATTGGCAAAACCTGACTTTATACTTGTGTTGTGTCATGATATAGGCCAAATGCTGAAAATATTCTTAAACACCAATAAATAAATGGGGAAAAAACTTAAATTCATCAGTATTGAAAATCTTTTTTTCCGAGTGTTGTCTTCTACCCTTGTCAGATAAGGGTTAAGTTGTATTCTCCAAGAAGTGATACTGATTGTTCAACCATTCACTAATCATCATACATGGGGAAATTTTAACTACTATGGTGATATTTTTTTTTGCTCACTCCATGAAACATTTGGATTTGTAAGTTCATATGAAACTCACAGTGTAATTGCCTCATTTTTGCAGCTGTGATAAAGCGATCAAATAGCTGGTCAGATTCATTTGAAGATTATCGATTTGTTGATGAGAAAGATCCAAAAGAGAAGGCAGCAGAGCTTGAAAGAGAGTTGCATGAAAACAACTGCAGGTAAAGTTTATTTGAATTTTTCGTCAGCTACTTTTGTCAGTTTTGGCATGTTTGCTACAGATTTAACCCTTTACCTATGAATTGACCGCATCTGTCCACATAATATGCAAATTCAGCAGTTGAAAAAATATTCATTTTCAGAAAATTATAGCAAAACTATATCATGTGACCCGCTCATTGGAACGAGCTCGTCAAGCTTGTCCCAATGAGGGGTCACATGATATGGTCTTGTTAAAATATTTTGAAAATTTTTAACAAATAGTATTTAAAATCATAAATTTTGATATCATCTGCATTGGGTAAAGGGTTAACTGCAATTCAACAAACAGAAAAAAGTATGCTCTAACATGCAATTAAAATGAAGTTTTCCAGGCAATGATCACATTACTCGGATAGGGTTTTCTAGTCAAGTCCTTGAGACAGCCAGGACTAAACTAGAAATTTCTGCCAGGACTGTTGATAATGGACAAAGCTCAGATAGCTCTGTAAATCAAGCTGTTTTGAACAGAATACTTTATGAGTAGTTTATTAGGAGAGCTTTTGTGATCACTTTCCATTCGTCATCCATCCACAGTTTGGCGTGAACTTCACATTTTCGACTTTTCATAAACTACAGGCGTTGGTTGATGGGTTAACGACACTTTCAACATTCCGGGCAGTTGCACAGTTTTAAGTGCGGCAGAAGCCAGACAATCAGCATCTTCAAGTAAATGTCAGATTTCTGGCCATATGGTTGACCAGGAAAATTCCCGGTGGGTCCCATATTGGAATCCCCCTGAGGCCCCAAAATTGATGCAGTCCAAGACTTGTTGGGGCATGAAATTTTGGCAGTCCACATAGAGGCATTTTGATATGCCATCAGTTTTGAAAAATCAAAATATTCTCCCACTGGATCAAACTATGGTCAGCTCGATGGGTCCAAGACCACCCCCCGCCCCCTCCCAACATGCAACCATTTTTTTCCGAATGAGCGATATAAATATGCCACTCAAATGCCCTCTAAGTGGACTGCAATTGATCAGTTGTAGGGAAGCAGCGTTCTTTCATTTTGAAAAATCTAAATTTTCTCCGGGTCTGCCCAACAACCATCACCCCCCACCCCGATGCATTTCCCGGTAACTTTTCTTGGCCCAGTCTGGCACTGATCCTTACCAGCCACAAGTAGAGTCTGTTCTCTGTTTGCATTGATTGAAGGCATGTTTTCCATCATCAACAATTTAGCACTCTACATGTTAAAAAACCCTCCAGTTCTTGGAAATTTATTTGTGGATAAATACATGTGGTAGTCATGGGCTTTCCAAGTTCTTATTTATACCATATTCCAATTTGGTCATGCAGGGCTCCAAATGGCCCAAATTGGATACAACTACACACCTCCATTTGTATGACTGTTTGTATGATGTAAGTTCATGTATCAAATCTCGTCTTGTAAGAAATTATATGATTACTGACAAGAGCGAATCAATAACTAAGACTCCAATCCTGACAAAAATGCCCTGACTGGAAAAAGTATTGGGGGAGGGGTGATTCCCATGACCGCCCTGAGGTAAACCTCTGTATGGCACTGTTCTCCCACACCAGCATGTGTGGGTAAGTGTCACACTTGAGGATGCAATGCAAGAGACCCTGAGTAGATATTAACTAACAATGTCTAGATTAGAAGTCCTATGCGGTAACTACTATACACTGCACTTGCATTAGAAAGATCATTCATATTCCAGTTATTTCCTTGACTGACCAAAAGTTTCTGTCATAAATATGACTTTCTTACCACACCACCATACCTTAATTCCCAGAAGTATAATAATACTGAAATAAAATTAAAAATAAATAATGTAATCGTGGTGTTTGAATGGTGAAAACTCATGAAAAAGACAGGTTATTTGCTGATGTATAACCTGTCACACAAAGTGTTAGTATATGTGCACCCTCAGAATCCCTACCTTCTCAGTTTTTTGTGTATTTTAATTGGATGTTTGTTTTCAAGTCTACTGTGTGCGAAATGATTGACGCATGACATTTGCATCTGTTCAGGTGTTGTCATTTATTGATCACATGAGACATCAAAGATTCAGTTGTTATTTTAACTGCCAAATTTTTTGAAAATACCATCAAACTTGGCTTCAACTTCCATATTATATTGAATTTAATTAAACTATTCGAAATAACTATTGTGTTTTTCAGGGAACACTTAAAAATAACGTCTAGTATTATACAGCAAGCATATTCTGAAAACCTTCAAGCTATTTCTCAGTATCTGTTGAAAAACATAAAAGTTATTCCTTAAATCTTCACAGAGTATACACTTTATCTGGTAACCAGTGCTTGAAGTATTTGATAGGAAGTTTGCGTTTTAACCCTTAATGGACTGGAAATGTTTACAAATCTTTGCTTCACTTTGACAGTCTACATTCTGTGGCTTTGCAGTTGTGTCTAGGCAAATCTTGGCTGCCTATATGCATGTTTGAGCACTTGTTTTGCTGCAGTAAAAAGTGATCAAAGTTGGAATCAGACATTAAAGTTTTTCAGCAAATGTCTACCAGTCCTGTTTATGGTAACCAGTTTAATGCTATATTAAATGTAGAATCATCATTTAACTATTATTTAAATAAATAAAGATTTTCATATTTATTCACCATCTCCACTAGCTCAGACATGCTGATTGGTTTATTCGACAGAATTCAGGCCAAATACTTAAGTTTGAAAAACCCAACCCACAAAAGTAATCCAAATTAACAAAAAACAAAGAGTCCTGTATGGTACTCTATACATGATGTTGCACATGCACAGAGAAGTGCCATCCATTCCCACCAATAACCATTTTTTGTTTGTTTGGCCATCAGTGTGTAACTGGGCTGTACAGGGCTGACTAGACCACCCTAAGGTCTTCCACACTCTCTTATCACCAGTTAACCCTTGTAATTCTGTATGTTCTTGAACTATGACTGCATGAAAGTCCAATGTAACCAGGCTATACAGGGTTGAATAGATTACTCTAAGGTTTTCCACTTCCACACCCTCTTATCACCAGTTAGTCCACCCAAGTCTTTATGTTCTTGAACTCTGACTGCATGAACACAGAATCCAACCCATAAGTAGAGATGAGAACATAGAATACAACCCATAAGTAGAGATGATACTCATATTTTATTGTGCTCCCCAGAAAAAGTTTGGGGGAGAATATAATCGCTGCTTTGTCCATCTGTCTGTCAGTCCACCCATCTGTCCATCCAGGCTTAGCAGAGGTACATTGTGTGGTTTATAATTTAGGGTCAGGGGTAGTTGTGGGGTTGGGTTAGTACAGTGGCCACTTGTGGGGTTATTTTTTACGCTGAGGGTTTAATTTTTTGACCTTGTGGGGTTAGGATTTAACATGGGAAAAACCTCACAAGTAAGAACGTCCATCCTTCTGTCTGTCCATCCATGTGTCCGTCTGCTCATGCAGCTGTCCATCCTCAGCGATATCTCAGCAATGTGTGGATGGATTTCAATGAAATTTGGTACGAGGGATCCTTGTGACAAGCCACTCCTGCACGTTATAAAAAAGTTGCCTGCATATTTTTCACCAGAGCAATGGTCCTTACTTTGTCAATTTTTCCTGATATTTTTCCATACACAACAATATCTTACCAGTGCAGGGATGAATTTCAATGAAATTTGGTATGAGGGATTCTTGTGACAAGCCACTCCTGCACATGTTATAAAAAAGTTGCCTGCACATTTTTAACCAGCGTTACGGTCTGCTTGTAAACAGGTTGAGATTATTTTTGGTCGTCTAAATTTGTTATTCCACCCACGGGAACTCTGGGAAGTAAAGCAGTGTGTGTTTACTGTGGTAAGCAAGCTCTGTTTTACTGGTAAAATAGGACCCAGTCACTAATGCTTGGGGTACGAGTCCTCTAAAATAGGCAACATGGGAAATACATGATTGACTGACCTTGACTTTATCTCCATGTTGTGGTCATGATTAACCATTGTGTAGAAGTATATGACCTTAAACACCACTAAATAAATAAATAATTTGTTATTCAAAATTTGTTTTATTGCAAATTATTGGAGAGTGCCCACAGGCACTCTCCAATAATTTGTAATAGAACAAACTTGTATAAACAAAATGTTATTTGCATTTGACTGAAAAAAAAAACATGAGCAAGGAAAATGTTGGCTTTTGGTCTGGTACCCTCATTTGTTTTAAAGCCCTGATTATGGCTTCAAGTACTCAACCAGTTAACTAAGCTGACTGTTGGGGAGCATCCGTCAGTTAATAGAGCTGTTCAGTTAACCGAAAAATCTACTCAGTGTCAGTTGTTGGAAAAAAATGAAAGTCTCAACCTTGCATGTCTCATAAAACCATACTTCCGGTTTCGATGTCAAATCGTGGCACCAAGTTGATTATGCAGATCTGATTAACTGAAGTGTTTGGATGAGAAGATGGCTTTCACCAATTCCCACCTGCCTTATCCAGTAGTTTTAGTATACACTGAGCTGGGGTCATCGTTTGATTCCATTCCGCATGTAATTTGTGCTCAACTGCTCAATGTTTAAATTGTTGACAATTTGGTCTGTCGACTTACTGCATTAAAATTCAACGAGAGGAGGAAATTTGCTGTTGAATCTAACTCAGTTGTAATTCCCATTCAGATGTTCAGTACACGTGGGATCATCAGTATTTGACTGAAAATTTCGACTGCGGATTTTTGGAATCAAGTACAAGTGTGACGTCATATGCAGGGGTAAAAACATGCAAAATTGACAGTCACCATTGCCATTTGCAGTGCTTGCATATCAAATGTAGTCAAACTCACAAAAAATATATAGCATCATGTCATAGATACACATCATGGATTCCTCGGAAAGCCTTTTAGTTTCAGAAAGTGGCTTGTGTTATAGTTCCAGTATTTCATTGAACTTCCCCATTTGGTTAAATAAGAAGAAATAAAAAAACAAAACCGAAACCAAGACTTGAGTCTTTTATCAGAACCAACACTGAAACCAAAATTGAGGCAAAATTTCACAACCGAACAGCTGTATGAAAAACTGATCTATGGTGCATAATATTCTGAAGGCACTAGGCTGTAACCAGATTTGCTATTTCACTAGTTAAAAAAAAACATTTCACAGTGACTGACAAATGGACCACGCGATAATAGATATACATTAGTTCTTGAACTTTACATAAAACTTTTGACTAGTTTACTATTATATCCCACTTGCCAAAATGTCCAACCACACTTTATCACAAAGTAAATTCCTAAACAAAAGAAAATGACCAGGGTTGGAACTATAATTTAGATTTGATTTTTGTTCCAATAAAAAAAAACAACACATATTCCAAATACTTATGATATGTCGCAGTTTATAAGCTAACCAACACACTGTCAACCCCACCTTATGATGGACTACAAGCTCCTTAGGTAGTAGATGAACATGTGCTTGTTAGATCACAATCTAAGTGATCTGAACAAGCCACGACATGGCTTTTATTGTAACCTAACCAATGAAGCCGCTAAGAGAAAGAACAGGATGGTACAACAGAACACTCCATACAAACGAGTTTCCCATTGGCCCTGTCGTAACAACAGGCCAATCGAAAACTGGATTGTAGAAACTACTCGGTTGAACCAACAAAGTGATTGACAAAGTTTTCTGTGAGAAAACAAACCACGAGGATTTCAATTACGATAAACAAGTTAGGCCATGATTTGGGTGGTTCGCAATCCTATCGTCCTGATTGAGTCAAAGAGGCACTATACTAGTATGACGTCGCAAAATAGCCACAAGCACAAGCGACATCAGGATGAGTGGACTGCTGTGCATTGAGATTGTTCCAGTCATTGGTAGAGGAAAAGAGGGAATGGTGTGTGTACGTGTGTATGTGTGTGTGTGGGGGGGGGGGGGGGGGTACAGTGTTATATAAAACAGGCCACAGAAAAAAGGCGTTATACTGTAGCCTCAGCAAAAGCATAGCCTGAGCGATGTTAAGGCCACACTTACCGATATACCACATCCTGGAAAATTTTACTCTTTATTTGGGCACATTATCATCCAATGTTAGGGGATATTGTCGCTGATTTTCTAACCAGAAGAGTTTTTTGACCGCTCCCTATTTTAGAGGCTATTCTATTCCTAGACTTTCTCTGTCAGACTCTATGACAAAAGGAAGTTTTTTGTCTTCTATCAGCCTTGTCTAGGGACCTCTTTGATTGTTTTCACTTTGACTGGTGAACCATGGAGGTTCCGATTGTGTAGCTCCCATTGTCAATTCTCCAGTGCAGCACAACAATCTTCTGATTATGAAGGCCTGCAGACAGCTGATACTTTATCATTTTTATCTTCTGAATTTTTCCATATATCTGCTTCTAATTTTAATATTGAAAACATTCAGATCTGTAAGGAACAATATTAATGAGAAGGTATGCTTCTTGCATCACTTTTTAAATTACTTAACTTTCATTTTCAACATTATTTTAACGATGAGGAAGTAATTTCTGGTCTTGTTTGGAGACATAGTCTATTTGTATTAGGCTTTGTTTTCTCCTCTTCTTAGGCTCCTTAGGCATTATCTTCTGTGATAGTATATAGTTATTATCACATTATGTTAATATCATTTTATGATCTCAGAAGTCTTTCTCCAGTTATATATGGCAATTCTGTCAAATTTTCTGGAGTAAGGCAGCCATCTGTTGTATAATCTACTTCAGGTTGAACATGTAACCTCCTTGTGCACTTTCTTTAGTCCATACTGTCAGCTAAGACTTTCAAAAGATGGTGTGGGGGTGTGGGCAATAAGTTGCATCTCTCTTAATTTTTTCACATTCTTCAGTTGAAAAGGTAAGAATATTTCTTTCTTTTTCTTTTTGTTTGGCAGAAAGGAAAGTCTTTTCTTTATTTTCAAGTATTTATTCATGTACTATCCACACTACTTAGAAACTCGTTCTACAATGGGTAATATATTCTGTTTTTATTCTTTTTTCTTTTTTTTTCATTAGCTCAACTTTGACGAAGTCAGATTTGAGCTATTGTCATGGCCCGTCGTCCGTCTGTCCGTACGTCAACAGTTGGCTATGGCTCGGGCTAGAGGTCGTATTTATGAACCGATCTTTATGAAACTTTTTGTGTACCTTTGTTATGACCCTGGGACGGGAACAAGTGTTTTTAGGTGTGGTCCGAAATTCAAGATGGCTGCCAGTGGCCATTTTGTACCGATGATGCAAAAATCAGTTTTTTGTACAGAACTTCTGTATGAAAGTTCTGATTTGAATAAAGTTTTGTATAAATGTTTAGTACCATGGGATACATCACATATAATACGGGTTTTTTTCTCGTGCGTAAATTATGCAAATTAGACTGACTTTGATTTTTTTAGTGTTACTTTCAGAGCTGTAAGTGCGAAACTGCTATGGCTCGGGCTGGAGGCCGTATTTATGAACCAATCTTTATGAAACTACTTGGGTACCTTTGTTATGACTGTGGGACGAGAACGAGTGTTTTTGGGTGCGGTCCGAAATTCAAGATGGCTGCCAGCTGCCATTTTGTACCGACGATGCAGAAATCTGTTTTTTGTACAGAACTTCCATATGAAAGCTCTGATTTGAATAATTTTTTGTATGAATGTTTAGTACCATGGGATACATCACATATAATACGGGTTTTTTTCTCGTGCGTAAATTATGCAAATTAGACTAACTTTGATGTTTTTTGGTGTTACTTTCAGCACTGTAAGTGCAAATGCCAATACGGCTCGGGCTAGAGGCCGTATTTATGAACCGATCTTTACGAAACTTCTTGGGTACCTTTGTTATCACCGTGGGACGAGAACGAGTGTTTTGGGGTCCGGTCCGAAATTCAAGATGGCTGATGGCAGCCATTTTGTACGAAATTTGGTGCAATCAGATTTTTGCACAGAACTTCCATATGAAAGCGCTGATTTGAATAATTTTTTGTGTGAATGTTTAGTACCATGGGATACATCACATATAATACGGGTTTTTTTCTCGTGCAGAAATTATGCAAATTAGACGAACTTTGATTTTTTCAGTGCTGCTTACACACAGTAAGTACACATGTCAATACGGCTCGGGCTAGAGTCTGTATTTATGAACCGATCTTCACGAAACGTCTTGGGTACCTTTGTTATCACCTTGGGACGAGAACGAGTGTTTCTGGGTGCGGTCCAAAATTCAAGATGGCTGCCAGTGGCCATTTTGTATCGAAATTAGGTCTAATCAGTTTTTTGTACACAACTTCTATACGGCTCAGGCTAGATGCCGTATTTATGAACCGATCTTTACGAAACTTCTTGGGTACCTTTGTTATTACCGTGGGATGAGAACGAGTGTTTTTGGGTGTGGTCCAAAATTCAAGATGGCCACCAGCAGCCATTTTGTACCAAAATTAGTGCAATCAGTCTTTTGTACAGAACTTCTGTATGAAAGTTCTGATTTGAATAAATTTTTGTATGAATGTTTAGTAACATGGAATACATCACATATAGTACGGGTTTTTTTCTCGTGCAGAAATTATGCAAATTAGATGAACTTTGATTTATTCAGTGCCACTTATACTCTGTAAGTGCACATGTCAATACGGCTCGGGCTAGAGGCTGTATTTATCAACCGATCTTCACAAAACTTCTTGGGTACCTTTGTTATCACCTTGGGACGAGAACGAGTGTTTCTGGGTGCGGTCCAAAATTCAAGATGGCTGCCAGTGGCCATTTTGTACCGAAATTAGGTCCAATCAGTTTTTTGTCACAACTTCTACACAGCTCATATTTGTGAACTGATCTTCGCGAAACTTCTTGGGTACCTTTGTTTTCACCTTGGGACAGGAATGAGTGTGTTTTGGGGTGCCTTTGTTATCACTGTGCTATGAGAACAAATATTTTGAGGTTCAGTCAGCCCCACTCTGGGACTCAAAGATTTTTTCTAGTTTAGCATCTGACTGTCACCCACCTTTACAATACTTTACCTATACATTTGTTACAGGCAACACTCAGTATTTATGTACAGACCGTTATAATACTTTATATGTAGCTTTGTTATCAGGTCATTACCTAGATGTTTGTCATTGCTGTGTCACATACTATACATGTACATGTCTTTGTCTTGACAAGTTGAGCTACAGTGTCATTGACACTTTCATTTTTTTATTGGCATCACTAGAAAAATAGTACTTGACAAAGTTAAGATAAGCTCTTGTCATCACACATGCAGAAGTCTGTTAGTCTGTGAGTCTGTTCACATTTTCCTTTAGCACAGGCTACCCCTGTAGTTCTTGTCTGATCATCAGAAAATTTCATATGCAGGTTTGGGGTCATGTCTAGATGAGAATGTCCCCTTTTGGTCGTGATCAGTCAACCGGTATGGCTGCCCGAGCCCAAAACCCCAAAACCATTAGCACAGTCTACAGGTCGTATTTATGAAGGAATTTCATTGTAACTTGGTAGGGTGCCTCTGTATAATGCCTAGATGAGAACGTCCCCTTTTGGGCATGATCTGTCAACCATGATGGCTGCCCGAGCCCGAAACCCAAAAACTTTGAGCATAGTCTGCAGGTCATGTTTAATAAGGAGGGATTTCACTGTAACTTGGTAGGATGACTCCGTATGATGTCTAGACGAGAACATCCCCATTTGGTCGCGATCTGTCAACCGTGATGACTACTCGAGCCCAAAACCCGAAAACCTTTAGCACAGTCTACAGGTCATATTTATGAAGTGATTCCTTGTAACTTGGTAGGTTGACTTCATATTATGTCTAGATGAGAAAGTCTCCTATTGAACGTGATTGGGCAACAGTGACGGCTACAGGAGCCCGAAGCCTAAAAACCTTTAGTACAGTCTACAAGTCATATTTATTAAGGTATTTCATTGTAACTTGGTAGGATGACTCCAAATAATGTCTAGATGAGAACGTCCCCTTTTGGTCACGATCATTCAGCCTTGATGGCTGCCCAAGCCCAAAAACCTTTAGCATAGTCTATAAGTCGTATTTATGGCAGGATTTCATTGTAACTTGTTAGGTTGACTACATATAATGCCTAGATGATGACATCCCCTTTTGATCGTGATTGGTCAACTGTGACAGCTACAGGTGCCCGAAGCCCGAAAACCTTGAGCACAGTCTACAGGTCATATTTATGAAGGGATTTCACTGTAACTTCGTAGGATCACTCCAGATGATGCCCAGATGAGAATGTCCCCTTTTGGTTGCGCTCATTCAACCAGGATGGCTGCCTGAACTCAAAGCCCAAAAACCTTTAGCACAGTCTACAGGTCATATTTATGAAGGAATTTCATTGTAACTTGGTAAGTTGACTTCATATCATGTCTAGATGAGAACGTTTCCTTTTTGATGCAATTGGGCAACTGTGATGGCTACAGGGGCCCGAAGCCAGAAAACCTTTAGCACGGTCTATAGGTCATATTTATGAAGGGATTTCATTGTAACTTGGTAGGATGACTCCATATAATGCCTAGATGATGACATCCCCTTTTGGTCATGTTTGGTCAACTGTGATGGCTTTAGTGGCCCGAAGCCCGAAAACCTTGAGCACAGTCTACAGGTCATATATATGAAGGAATTTCATTGTAAATCGTAGGATCACTCTAATTTATGCCCAGATGACAATGCCCCATTTTGGTCACAATCATTCAACCATGATGGCTTCCCAAACCCAAAACCTGAAAAACTTTAGTACATTCTATAGGTTGTATTTGTGAAGGGATTTCATTGTAACTTAGTAGAATGACTCAGTATAATGTTGAGATGAGGACGTCCCCTTTTAGCTGCAATCGGTCCGCCATCATGACTGTACAGGCCTGAAGACCAAAAAACCTTTAGCCATATTTATGAAGGGATTTCAATGTAACTTGATAGGATGACTCGTTTTGGAATAATTTCACTCTAACTTGTTAACTTTCGTTGACATACGTTAACTGTGAGGGCCGCATACATTAACTGTGAGGTCCTATTAACCCACTCCTCAGCTCTTTAGTACAGTGTACACCTCATATTATTTTTATTAAAAACATAGCATACAGGGAACAGAAATTAACATATTCCCAATTATCACAATTCTTGTCTTATTTCATAATCCTTTCATAAACATTGAACATTATCCTTTTCATCAAACTCAACACACAGACAAGTTAAGCTACAGTGTCATTGACACTTTCATATAAGATACCGACAAAATGAAATTTTTGAAGTATAATTTATATACAGAGCAGTCCTCCAATTATTCAAAGAATGCATCAGTTAGGTAGCTCCATTTCCCCTAATACGCTCAGCCTTACTGATTGCGTACATGTATAGAGAATACGTTTCAATTTTTTGTAGGATTTTATAGCTCTTGCTAGATCTGAGAAAGAGGCGATGGTATTACTTTGGCTGTAGGTGTAAATATACTTTCTGTAGATGAGGAAACAAGTATTCCAGACATTTGGATAGTCATGCTCGGAAGTTGTGCCTAAAATTATTTCTCTTTTATTTATTTTTAGTTGAACTTGCGGATCCCTATGAAGGTTAACCTTTTCCACTAGTGAAAGTAAAACTGTTTTTGAGAAAGAACAATCATAAAATAGATGTGCGACCGTTTCTTTCATATTTCCACATAAAGAGCACAGCTCTGTTTCTGAAAGCCCACATTTAAAGAATTTAGATTTTGTGAATAGGATTTTGAGGTTAATCTTATATTGTAAATTTTGTTGATATGTATCATCTGTTTCCTTAAAAGTATGTTTGTAAATGTATTGCCAATCACTATGGTCAAGATTTTCGTCCAATGTGGTGTTCCATTTCTCTTGGGTATGTGTAGGTTTTTGTGATACTTTATTAAGAAATATGGGATAGAAATGGCGGTTTGCTTTAGTGCAAGATACGATGTCATTCACCAAGTGATCTGAAACAAATTCAAGTTTTGTCTGGTCGATATTATATTTTTCCATGATCTTGGTATTGTATTCACCACACCGAGGTAGTTTGTGAATGATATATAAAGGTCATATTTCAACTTAAATTCTTGAATGTCAATAATGGATCCTGGAGCGCTAAGTATAACTTTTATAAAGAAAACACCCTTTGTACACCAACGTCTGCAAAGAAATGATTCATTATTAATTTTTATGTAATTATTATTATAAAATAGTGGTTGTGAGAGGATCTCGGTTGAGGCTGTAGGATCGCTATCTTTTAAGAGAGCCCATACATTAAGCACATTTTTCCATATAATTTGAAACACTAAGTATACCATGTTTATTCAAAGACCACATTTTGCTCCCCCCAAATGTTTCAAACTTATCGACTATGAGTGTTTTCCATTGGGCCATTGTTTCTGAATCTAGTAACTTTTTGATCCATATCATTTTTAAAGAGCAACACAGTGTTTTTACGAGGGGTAGTTTGAGCCCGCCATTTTCGATTAAATTGATTATTACGTCACAGTTAATTTTGTCCATTTTATCCGACCATAGAAATTTAAAAATGATACTTTGAATTTCATCTAATATCCTATCAGCCAGATCAGGGAGAACAGTAAGAGAGTGTATTAAGATGGGGATCACTAACGTTTTAATAACTGTAACATTGCCGTCTAGAGTAAGATTTCTTATCAACCTACCTTTCAATTGTTTACAATAGGCTTGCACTACAGTGGAAGTCCCTAACTCGGAAAAATGCTCTCTATTCTCTTCTTTCCCAAGCGATTTGGGAAAGAAAAGTGGTGCAAAAGCACCAAAAAAAAAAATAAGCCAAAACTGGGTCGAGTGCGACCGGCCCACACCCAGTAGGGGACACTCTTCTCCTGGTATTAATCCACGGCTTCCGGAACCAGTGCACAGTCGTATAACCAACGTGTCATTCTATTTCTGCCATCTTGTCAAGATGCGGATCGTTTTGCTCATCAGCATTGATACCTTTTGACTGGATGTTGATGATGTTCCTGTTTCTGAATTGTGGTTTCATAGCTGTTTCTTCACTATCCAAACATACAGGACTGTGTTTTTATATATTCTCTCGATTAGTCACTGTATTTTTCGTGATAAATCTCTATACCAATTTTGCACGCAATTTTCGCGTACCGCGCTGTTTCGGACTTTTGTTCATTAATGCTAACTCTTTTGGGTTCTGCTTTTGTCTGAGTTAGGTGTCAGCTGGGGGCTGTTGTGGCAGCTTTTCTCCCCTCTGTTGAGGGTAGAATTTCTGCCAGTTCCCTTTTTGGCTATTGTGGTACTTTTCTGTTCCTGTCAAGCCTTTATTTCCTGCCACCTTACTGTGGTAGCTGGGGGTGTCCTGATTTATTAGCTCAACTTTGACGAAGTCAAATTTGAGCTATTGTCATGGCCCGTCGTCCGTCGTCCATCTGTCCGTCTGTCCGTCTGTCCGTCTGTCCGTACGTCAACAATTGGCTATGGCTCGAGCTAGAGGTCGTATTTATGAACCGATCTTTACGAAACTTCTTGTGTACCTTTGTTATGACCCTGGGACGGGAACGAGTGTTTTTAGGTGTGGTCCAAAATTCAAGATGGCTGCCAGTGGCCATTTTGTACCAATGATGCAAAAATCAGTTTTTTGTACAGAACTTCTGTATGAAAGTTCTGATTTGAATAAAGTTTTGTATAAATGTTTAGTACCATGGGATACATCACATATAATACGGGTTTTTTTCTCGTGCGTAAATTATGCAAATTAGACTGACTTTGATTTATTTAGTGTTACTTTCAGAGCTGTAAGTGCCAAGCTGCTATGGCTCGGGCTAGAGGCCGTATTTATGAACCAATCTTTACGAAACTTCTTGGGTACCTTTGTTATGACCCTGGGACGGGAACGAGTGTTTTTGGGTGTGGTCCGAAATTCAAGATGGCTGCCAGTGGCCATTTTGTACCGATGATGCAAAAATCAGTTTTTTGTACAGAACTTCTGTATGAAAGTTCTGATTTGAATAATTTTTTGTATGAATGTTTAGTACCATGGGATACATTACATATATTACAGGTTTTTTTCTTGTGCGTAAATTATGCAAATTAGGCTAACTTTGATTTATTTAGTGTTACTTTCAGCACTGTGAGTGCAAATCCCAATACGGCTCGGGCTAGAGGCCGTATTTATGAACCGATCTTCACAAAACTTCTTGGGTACCTTTGTTATCACTGTGGGACGAGAAGGAGTGTTTTTGGATCCAGTCTGAAATTCAAGATGGCCGCTAGCAGCCATTTTGTTCAAAATTAAGTGCAATCAGATTTTTGCGCAGAACTTCCAAATGAAAGATCTGATTTGAATAAATTTTTGTATGAATATTTAGTACCATGGGATACATTACATATAATACAGAGTTTTTCTCGTGAATAAATTATGCAAATTAGGGGTCCGGGTGGGACTTAGAAAATTTTGGACCAAAATCCGGAAATTAGTTTTTTGGTTTTTTATACGTTTTGGTCAATTTTAAGACAAAAAAAAAAAAAATTTTTTTACACTGAAGATTTGGGGTCCGGGTGTGACTTAGAAAATTTTGGACCAAAATCCGGAAATTAGTTTTTTGTGTTTTGATGCATTTTGGTCAATTTTAAGAAGAAGAAGAAAAAATTTTAGTCTGAAAATATTTTGTTTGGGACTGAAAATTTCCACACAAAAATAATAATCTACAATGATTGGTCTTAATCTGTAGTCCATTACAGTCACCTTGTAATTCTTTTATTATTGTTGACTGGGCCAAAATAAATACTAATTCCTGTCATATTCATTATTCAGTTGTCTTGGTCACAGCAAGTACTAATTCCTGTCATATCCAAGTTGATCTACAGAGTCATTGACTCTTTCATTTTTTCTTTGGGTTCACCTTTCTATCTACATCACCAGATATGCCTAGGACGATACCTTGCGGGGCATTTTTGTTGTCTTAGCATGTTGAAATTTCCCTTTATTCATGCTCCACTTAATTTGGGTGTTCCATTGAAAGACCCTGTGGGCTGAGTGTTCTTCAGTCTGTCGTGTAGTTTGGGCATATGCTGTTTCCTCCCATGCCTGCGGGAAGAGAGAGTTGTACCCCCTCGGTTGGAGTTTTGCAGTCTTTTTGTGGCATGGATACCGCAGTAGCTACTGATTTTCTGGCGAAGAGATGCCTGGTTCCAGGACTACTGTCCCCCTCCAGTGGACATCTGAGGCTGTCACTAGGGTTGTGACTCCTCATTTGGAGCCGAGCCTGGTTGCTCTCTCTGCTTTTCTGCCTTTGTCAACAGCTACTGATGTATCCTGCTGCTGATCCGTCGGTAACTTCATCCGGCCTCGGCTTATCCCTGCAGGAGTCCGCAGGGATTTCTGCTTCTTTGGATGTGGGATTTCAGCATCAACCTTCCCTGGCTTCAACTCGGCAAAATCGGAAGTAGTTGTCGGTCGTTCCCTCTGCTGTGGTCTCTCAGCCATTGAGCCCAGCAGGTTTTGATTTGCATTCAGATGTCCATGGTGGGGTCACCGTGGACTCTGTTGCGCTTATGTCCAAGCAGTCAGGTCCTTCGGCCAGTTTTGCAGGACCAGCACATTTTGTGCAGCCTGGACCTTCTGTCCCTCAGAGGTCCACGGTGACTCTCCTGAGTTCCCACACTTCAGATCCTCGGAGTATTTCATACCCCTATAAGCATTTGTATTCAGATTTTTCAGCTGCCACCCATCGCTCCCTGTCAGGTGTTCTTGAGGTTCATGACTCTTTGCTGGTTTAGAGGGTCAGATGTGAAGCCACTTTGCCGGGCCATTCCCACATCAAACGGGCATATACGGGTCGTGAGCTTATGGAGGACCTCTCCTTGCTCACGCAGGTTCTTTCCAAGAGCCTTTCCGTTGCCTCCAGCGAGGCTGCTAGTGGCTTCCAGGTGCCCTCTGTGGCACTGCCTACCGGATTGGAAACAGGCTGCTTTCTGATCCCCCTGGTGTTCCTACACTATGGGAGGAATCGGCTGGTATGTCTGACATGGGCTATGTGTCTTCTGACTCAGGTGATGGGTCAGACACACCTGACATCGAGAGCCATCAGTCTTCTGACTCGGGGGTGGCTCTTGACCTTGTGTTTGAGTTCCTTCAGGAACTCAAACTGTCAGACCAGCCAGGCCATGACATCGGTCATGCGCCTTCAGCCTGTGGAGCAACCTGCTTCTTGGTGCCTTCGACCGTACCAGTCGGTACAAGTGTTCGAAGCTTTTGCAGCATAGGACTCAAAGCTGAGTTCCAAGGCTATGAAGACTTCATTCTTCACTAAGCTGATACCTTTTTGCCCCTGTGCGTTATCGTTTCTATGATTCTGTCAAACCGTCGGTCAGCCAAACTTTGACGGTCTTGGATCAGGACTCCTCCTCCCTCAGGCTTTCCATGCCCAAGTCGGCCGTCAGCACACTGCTCTTCGATCCGCTTCTTTGGTGGGTCAGCTACTATTCCAAAGATCAGCTGCTGCTTCGCCAGCTTGATCCGCTTTCTGTTAGGGGCCGGGGCTGTTCCAAGCCTAACAAATGCCCTTCTGCTTCCTCTGTGAAGCCAAGGGCTGATCCTCCTGCCACCGCTTCTTCTTCTGGTAAGGGTAAGCATCGGCAGACCAGAAGGAGGTCTCAGGATCCTTCATCTAGCAGAGGAGGTGGTTTCTCCTCTCAAGGGCCTTGCCAGGTCTCGAAATGAAGGTCCTCAACTCGATTCGTCCCAGGTTGGAGGAAGGATATCAGAGTTTGCAGACCATTGGGCCACGATCACATCCGATCTGCGGATATCCTTTTGGATGTACCCACTAATTCGAGAGTTCCTCTTTCAACCCAAATTCCTTCAGACGTTTCACGTCGGGAATTCTTGATCACAGAAATAGGCAACCTCCTGTCAAAGGGGCGATTGAGGTCGTCAAGAACATTCATTCAGGTGGGATTTATGTTCTTGGTGCCGAAGAAGGACGGCCGACTCTAACCGGTTATCGATCTGAGTATCCTGAACAGGTCGGTTCACTGCTCCATTTACCAGGGAGATTTTGCTTCCAGCATCGACCTGCAAGACGCTTACTTTCATCGGACATTACGAAAGTGTCTCAGGTTCACTTTTTTGGGGCAAGTTTACCAGTTCAAGGACATGCCTTTCGGCCTCAACTTGGCTCCTTGGGCCTTCACCCGACTGATGTCGCATGTGATAGCCTTCCATTGCACGCAGTTCAAGGTGACTACTTTGGCATATCTGAACGATATCCTCCAGAGGCACTCCAATGCTGCTCTTCTGGAGTCAGATGTCGACACACTGTTGAGCCTGCTTACGTTGCTAGGGTTCAGAGTCAATGAGGAGAAGTCATACCTGGTCCCTTCTCAGTCATTTTGTCATCTGGGATGGACTTCTGTACTCAGCTGAATACGGTGGCGGTTCCCCAGGCGAGGGCTGTGATTCTCTCGGCTTTCTCCCTGACTCTGACCCAGTCCATGTTCACGACAGCTCAGAGTATTCTCCGGCTTCTCGGTCTCTGCGGTTCGGTGACGGATCTCATTCCTCTAGGTCGGCTGCATGTCAGACCTCTCCAACACTTTCTGCTCAGTCTTTGGAGGCCGAATGTCGATCCTCTGGATCTGGTGCTTCAGTTACCAGCATCTCTTCACTGTCACCTTCTTCTCTGGATGGATTTTCAGTGGATTATGCAGGGAGTTGCCCATGTCCAATCGTGTTCAGACGGCAGATGCCAGAGATCTCGGATGGGGCATGATGTTGGATTCTCTAGGTCTTTCCCTTCACAGTGTATGGGTCCAGGATCAAGCAGCTCTTCACATCAACCAGAAGGAGCTTCTTGCTCTTCTTCTGAGTTCCCGGCAGTGGATCCCCCATCTTTCGAATCGTCAGGTCCTTCCATTGTCTGAAAATTTGACAGTGGTCGCTTACATTCGGAACCAGTGTGGCACGCACTTGGTTCCCATGTACGAAATTGGCTCTGGATTTTCTACTGCTAGCTCAGAATGTCAACGCCAGGGTGGTGATTTGTCACATTCCCGGTCATCTGAACGTCCTAGCTGACTCCCTTCATTTCCACCAAGTGGATGCTCCACATGGGCAGTGTGCCAGTCGCTTTGCAATCTCTGGGGTCATCCCCACATCGATCTTTTTGTGACCCGTTGGAACCATCAGGTGGACACTTTCATGTCCGTGTGTCCAGATCCTCTGGCTTTTGCCGTGGCCGCTCTGTCACTCGATTGGAACGGTTTAGTTGGCTACGCCTTCCCGCCGGTTCCGATTCTGCCTCAGGTTCTAGCGAAGACACGAACCTGCAGTTGTCGAATCATTCTGATCGCACCCCTGTTGCCTCAGTGGGTGTGGATCAATCAGATCCATTCTCTGTTGGCGGTGGTTCCGGCACGTCTCCCTCTATGCCACGACCTTCTTTATCGAGGTCACCTGAGAAGATTTCATGTTGATCCGACTTCATTGTGCCTTCATTCATATCTTTTGTCAGGTCCTGTCTCCTCTGTAGAGGTTATTTGAGACGAGCAGTGGAGTGCTTTTCTTCTTCAAGGCGGCACTCCACTGGTTTAGCCTATGTGGCTAAGTGGAAGGTCTTCTGTCAATGGTGGTCTGATCACTCTGTTGATTATGCCAATCCTTCGATAACACAGACTGCAGAGTTTCTAGTATATCTGTTTGATTCTTGGGGTCGCCAACCTGTTACCATCAAAGGGTACAGGTCCAGGCTTTCGGAGACCTTTTTGTATGTGGGAAAGCATCGTATCAACACTACTCAATACCTCTCCAAGCTTATTTGGCACTTTTCTTTGAAAAGGCCTAGGATTTTGCAGCTTACCCCAAGATGGAATCTTTCTTTCTGCTTTGCTTGGGGGGGAGGGGTGGGGGGTGCCGTTCGGACCTTTATCCCAGGTGGATATGCCTTTTCTCACAAGACAGCTTTTCTGATGGCTTTTGCCTCAGCCAGAAGGGTTAGTGAGCTTCACGCCCTCTAGCTTGATCTGGCCTTTTTCAGGAGCTCTGCCAACAGTGTTACTTTTACCACTGATTGCTCCTTTCTGGCCAAGAATCAGATGATGGAAAGTACTCCACCTCCTATCTGTATCAGGGCTCTTCCTTCTGCTGAGGGTAATCGCCCTTTGCTCTGTCTGGTTCATGCAATTCGCATTTATCTCAACTGGACGCAGTTGATTAGGAAAGGCAGGAAATGATTTTTTCTGTCTCTTATTCCTGGTCGACAGAAGATCTCTCCTCAATCCATTTCTTGATGGATTTGTCTTGCTATTCGCGCATCCTACGCTCATCTAGCGACTGACGATTGTTTTACCAATCGTATTTCTGCCCACAAGGTACGTGCCTTGTCTACTCTTAGGCTTATGCTAACTCTGTCAAGTTGTTGGATGTTATGCAGGTAGCCTATTGGAGAAATGCTTCTACTTTCTCCACCTTCTATCTGCGTCAGCTGCAGAAGCAGTCTGAGGACTTTTTTTCTTTGGGCCCTCTTTCTTCTGCTCAGGCTGTTGTCTATCTTAGCCATTAGGTTTCTTACAAGGTCAGTTCTAGCCATGTGCTTGGTTACTGTCCTTTCTGTCTTTGTGTCACACAGAGCCACACGTCTCTTCTCTCATTGTCTTTTACTAATGTTTGTGATGCTATGGTTTTATAGTCCTAGCGAACTCTTCTTCTGTCCATGGTTCCAGCGCAGTCGGGTTATGTGGGGGTTGGTTATGTGATTCCTTCCTCCTATTGTTTATTCAGCCTGTTGTAAATAATTGTAAGGTAGGTTGATAAGAAATTTAAATTTTATAGTAAATTTCCTTTCTTATTATACCTACCACAATTGTTTACATGGAGGCCCTCCCGTCTTGTTATTCAGGTAAGAATCCTTCCTCCACACTGATCACATAACTCCAGTGTTGGCGGATTCAAATAGAATGACACATTGGTTATACGTCTGCGCGCTGGTTCTGGAAGCTGTGGATTAATACTAGGAGAAGAGTGTCCCCTTCTAGGTGTGCACTGGTCCCACTCGACCCAGTTTTGGCTTATTTTTTCTTGGTGCTTTTGCACCACTTTTCTTTCCCAAATCACTTGGGAAAGAATAAAATAGAGAGTATTTTTCCGAGTTAGGGACTTCCACTGTAATGCAAGACCAGTCTGCTAAAGCTTCGCATTTTGTTTATTTTTTCCGATAAGTGTTTATAGAAGTAATTGTCCAAAAGTTAGGTCCCTAGATATTTAAGGGCCCACACTTCTAGTTTATTAGTGCATATTCTAAATCATTTTGTATTCTACAGCTTTTATTCACAAAGTGTAAGTTATACTGCTACTTTTACAATCTACAATACCTTTCTAACCAGTACCTTATGTAGCACTGGTACCAATTCAGATTAGGGCTTTTCTTCCTGTAGACCAGTCCTGGAATAGACTATTTTTGTGTCCTGTTAGCAATATTCGTATATATGCTGCCAGGGCTATTCATTAGGAGTGGTAGGAAGAGTTCTTTATTTCCTTTTGTTCCAGGTAGAAAGTATCTCTCCCTCGTCCCTCCCCAATGGAGTCTTTCCTTATTGGTAAAGTTTATGATCATTAGTCCCAACAGATACAGTATATAATAGTATCACAGTCTATTAAGTATGCACCATGGCATCTACAAAAAAAGTGAATGTCGAGGAATTTGCAAATGTAACTTTCTTTGTGGTTTATGACCAGAAATGGTCAAACAAAATAAATAATGCCTGCCCACCCCCAGACCACCTGCCTGCAATTGCCTGCAACTCTCTCTCCCTCTGTCTCTGATTGTCATGCTTACACATCTCGAATAAATGACTCAGTTATTCTTTTTGCATTTTCTCCCCTGTTTTGTCTTTAGCTAATTATTTTGTTTTGGGAGTTAAAGACAAGTTTACTCATGACCCCCTCAAGTGTGTAGTTACATGTATGACAATTTACTTTGGGTAGAGGTTGGTAGCATTAGGCTTGCAATTATGTTGTATGGAGAATGTAACCTAGGTATTCAATAAACATGTCTCTTACCTTTATTTTCCAGTTATTCCCACCAAGTCAGCTTTCTGTTGACTAGAATTGGGAAACTTATTGCTCATTCACTCTGGGAGTACACTAGCATTTAGGTTTGAATATATATATATATTTGAGTACAATGGTCTATGGTCCCAGCTTTTAACACAGGAATCTCAATTAATGGAAGATCCTGAAGATGTAATTGCCAATCTCAGTTGGTATGGTGGCAGAGCATTTATGGCTAGGTGATGGGTGCTGTAGACCTGGGATCGACTCCCGTCTGGGTCACCTTCTGAAAAACTTTACAGTTTTCAAACCAGTGGCACAGTGCCAGGACTGTGCCTGGTGGAATTCCTGCTTGACAAAGTCGATATAAAATTAAATTCAAGCAGTTGCATCTTCGCGGATCTTCCATTAATTGAGATTCCTGTGTTTAAAAGCTGGGACCATAGACTATTATAACAGTAATCTGTTCCAGTTGCATTGGATGCTAGGGCAAACGATCGATGGGTAAATCTTACAATAAAATACAGGCTACTTGTAGACAATTACAAATTAACACAGAAAACAATTCCAACAATTCAGTAATTGTCATTTCTTGAATATCGGTCTTTGTGCAGATTGTAAATGTGAACTAACACACTGGCTGAGTCAATTACAACCTTTTTAGGAGTTGCCATTGGCTCAGTTGGTATAGGTAGCAGAGCATTTATGGCTAGGCAATTGAGTGCCGTAGACCTGGGATCGACTCCCGTCAGGGCCACCTTTTGAAAAACTTTAGTTTTCAATCCAGTGGCGCATTGCCAGGACTATTCCTGGTGGAATTTCTGCTTGACATAGCCGATATATATTTGAGTACATATATATAAATATGTGTTATATGTTGTGTTATTTTTATATAGCGAAGACCTCTGTCCGTCCATCTGTCTGTCCAAACTTTTTTATGGCATAACTTGAACAATAGTTAACAGATTTCAGTTCTTTATGGTATATGTCTCTATGGAAATAATGTCTACGTCAAGTTCGATGACCACCAAGTTCAACATTGAAAATTATGGGAGTTATGGCCCTTTGTTATAAAAATATCCTGTAAAACTTGAACAATAGTTATTGGATTTCAATTCTTTTTGGTATATCTCTGTATAGCAACAATGTCTACATCATTTCGATGACCACCAATATCCCATGAAAATTATTGTCTGTTTAAAAAATAATTGTGTAATGCTTGTTTATGGCATAACTTTAACAATAGTAACCGGATTTCATTTCTTTTCGGTATATGTCTCTATAGCAACAATATCTACGACCAGTGATATCCAATGAAAATTATGGGAGTTATTGCCCTTTGTTAAAAAATATTGTGTAATGCATGTTCAGGGAATATCTTAAACATTAGTAACTGAATTTCAAATTTTTTTGGTATATGTCTCTTTTGGAAAAGTGTCTACCTCAAGTTTGATGACCACCATTATCCAATGAAAATTGTTGGAGTTATTGCTCTTCCTAACAAAATATCTTGTAATGCTTGTTTATTGCATAACTTTAACAATAGTAACTGGATTTCAATTCTTTTTAGCATATGTCTCTATAGCAACAATGGCTACGTCAAGTTCAGAAACCACCGCTATCATGTAAATTTTTATGGGGCCTGATTGTGCTTGGTTTTGAATATATTTGTTTGCAGGGGGATTTATTATTTTCATATATTGTTTGAAAATACTGGTGATCCAATTATACTCGAGAACGTTCAGACATGCTAGAACTCTGGCCTCTAGATTTATTACTAAGATACACACATATATATTTCTTATCAACCTACCTTACAATTGTTTACTACAGGCTTGCACTACAGTGGAAGACCCTAACTCGGAAAATATACTCTCTATTTTTGGTCTTTCCCAAGGGATTTGGGAAAGAAAAGTGGTGCAAAAGCACCAAGAAAAAATAAGCCAAAACTGGGTCGAGTGCTACCATCACACACCCAGTAGGGGACGCTCTTCTCCAAGGATATATCCACAACGGCTTTCGGTAACCAGTGCGCAGGCAGTAACTAATGAATCATTCTTTTTTCATCCGCCTGCATGGCGTGATGTCCATTTGCATTCAGAAACAGTGATAAGTCAACTTGTTGATAATGGTTACCTGTGACTGGAATTATGGATCTGAGAATCGTATAATAACAGGACTGTGTTTTATATATTCTCTTTATTATTTTCAACCACATTTTCATTGTAATTTATATATTCTCTGTGTTCGCGCGTGACTTCCGCGTACCGTGCGGTTCGGACATAAATTTTTTGATTGATAAATTTAGGTTATCCTTTTGGATATTATTATTATTACTGGAGTTAGGTGTCAATGGGAGGGGGGAGCTGTATGGACAGGATTTCTCCTTTCTGTTGAGGACAGAATTTCTGTTTTTTGGGTCCCTGTCGGCCGTCTGGGTTCTGTTGTGTTTCTACCGGTCCTTTATTTTCTGCCACCTTTCTCTCATAGTTGGGGGTGTTCTTCTACTTTCTACATCTGTTGAGTTCACCTTTTCTTCTACTGCTCTCACCTCTGTTATGCCCAGGACTGTTCCTTGAGGGCAATGTCTTTTGCCCAAGCATGTGGTGCGTTCTCATGGCCGTTCCTCCCACACCCGCAGGGAGGGGGTATGCTGTCATTCAGGGCTCTCAACACAACCACGTCTGGTGAGAGTTATATCCTCTCCATGGGAGATGTGCAGTCTTTAACTGTGGTGGATACTGTGGGAGTTGTTGAGTTGTCTGGTGAAGAGATGCCTGGTTCTGGGACTGTGGTCCCTCCCCAGTCGACATCTGAGGTTGTCACTAGGGTTGTAACTCCTCCTTTGGAGCCAAGCTTGATTGCTCTCTCCACTTTTCCACCGGTTTCAACAGCTCCCATCGTATCTGATGCTACAGCTGTTCCATCTGCTACATCATCTTTCACCATTTCAGCCGGCCTCGGCTTATCCCTGCAGGGGTCTGCAGAGATGTCTGGTAGTGTGGACATAGGGTATCAGCCTCAGCCTTTCCTGACTTCAACTCAGCGAAGTTGGAAGGGGCTGCCGGCCAAATCCTTTTTGTGCAGCCTAGACCTTTCTGTTGTTCTGTCTGCTATGTCATCGGTCACCGTTTCAGCTGGCCTTGGCTTATACCTGCAGGGATCTGCAGAGATGTTCGGTAGTGTGGACGTGGGGTATTGGAAGGGGCTGCCAGCCGAATCCTCTGCTGTGGTCTCTCAGCTGTCGAGCCCTGCAGTTTTCTCATTGGATTCAGATGTTCATGGTGAGGTCACCATGGACTCTGTTGCATTTCCGTTCCATGCACTCTGGTCCCATGGCCAGTTTTGCGAGAACGAACGCTGTTTGTGCAGCCTGAACCTTCTGTGACTCAGAGGTCCGCGACAACTCTCCTGAGTTCCCACACTGTAGATCCTCGGGGTATGTCATACCCCTATACGCATCTGCCTTCAGATGTTTCGGCTGCCACCTGTCGCCCCGCGTTGTGTGTATTTGAGGATTGTGACCCTTCACTGGTTAAATGGGCCAGGAGTGAAACCACTTTACCAGTTCGTTCCCCCGTCGTACCAGCCGACACGGGCCATGATCATAAGGAGACCCTCTCCTTGAACACTCAGGTTCTTTCCAAGCGCCTTCCCGTTGCCTCCAGTGAGGCTACTAGTGGTTTCCAGGTGCCCACCACGGCGCCACCTCCCGGGATTGGAAGCAAACCACTTTCTGATCCCTCAGGTGTGCCTACACCATGGGAGGCATCGGCTGGTTTGCCCATGATGGGCTATGTGTCTTCCGCCAATTCCGCCAATCCGTCAGTCTGCCAGACATTGATGTCTTGGATCAGGACTCCACCTCCCTCGGGCTTTCCAAGCTCAAGTCGGCCGTTATTCCTATGGCGACTCTGGAGACCCTGTTGGGCTTATCGAGAGAGATGCTGGGCATGCTTTCTCTCTCAGATCACGTTGTCTCTGCTTTAGCTGCTTATCAGCCTCCAGATAAATTTGACGACATACAGACTCCTTTCCGTGTGTTTTCCAAGGCGCTCCTGCATCTTACATGCATGCCTGTAACACGGTTAACTTGGAATTAGTTCACTGGGACGCTGTGTTGGACACAAGCCGTTCCCTTCCTGAGCGCGCTGCTCTTCGATCTACTTCTTTGGCAGGTCCGCAACTATTCCATGGTTCCATGGCGACGGTCTGGGATGACGTCCTACGTCATTTCAAAGATCAGCTGCTGCTGCTGCTGCGTCAGCTTGATCAGCCTTCTGTTGGAGGCAGGGGCCGTTCAAAGCCTAACAAGTGCCCTTCTGCTTCCTCTGTGAAGCCAAGGGCTGATCCTCCTGCCACCGCTTCTACTTCTTACTCACGGGGTAAGGGTAAGTGTCGGCAGGCTAGAGGGAGGACTCAGGATTCTTCATGTAGTAGAGGAGGTGGTTTCTCCTCTCGCAGACCTTGCCGGGCTCAAAATGAAGGTCCTCACCTCGATTTGTCCCAGGTTGGAGGAAGGATATCAGAGTTCGCAGACCATTGGGCCACAATCACATCCGATCCTTGGGTGTTAGATTTTGTTCGTTCCGGCCTGCGGATATCCTTCCGGAGGCATCCCACTCTGTCAAGAGTGCCTCTTCCAACACAAGTTCCTTTTGACGTTACACATTGGGAACTTTTGATCACGGAGATAGACAATTTCCTGTCAAAGGGAGCGATCGAGGTCGTCGAGAACATTCATTCAGTGGGATTTTATTCCTGCCTGTTCTTGGTGTCGAAGTAGAACGGCCGACTCCGACCGGTTATCGATCTAAGTATCCTGAACCAGTCTATCATTGCTCCAAAGTTCAGCATGGAGACTTTCAGGTCGGTTCGCCGCTCCATTCACCAGGGAGATTTCGCTTCCAGCATCGACCTGCGAGACGCTTACTTTAACATTGCGATTCATCAGACATCACGAAAGTACCTCAGGTTCACTTTTCTGGGGCGAGTTTATCAGTTCAAGGCCATGCCCTTCGGCCTCAACCTGGCCCCTTGGGCCTTCACCCGACTGATGTTGCATGTGATAGCCTTCCATCGCACACAGTCCTGAGTGACTTCTTCTGGATATCTAGATGATATCCTCCAGAGGCATTCCAATGCTGCCTTTCTGGAGTCAGATGTCGACACACTGTTGAACCTGCTCACGTCGCTAGGGTTCAGAGTCAATGAGAAGAAGTCGGACCTGGTCACTTCTCAGTCATTTTGTCATCTGGGGAAGGACTACCATACTCAGCTGAATACGGTGGTGGTTCCCGGGCTTGGGCTGTGATTCTCTCAGCTTTTGCCCTGACTCTGTCCCAATCCACATCCACGACAGCTCAGAGTATTCTCCGGCTGTTTGCTGACGGATTTCATTTCTCTAGGTCGGCTGCATGTCAGACCTCTCCAACACTTTCTGCTCAGTCGTTGGAGGCTGAATGTCGATCCTCTGGGTCTGGTGCTTCAGTTACCGGAGTCGCTTCATCATCATCTTCTCCCCTGGATGGATGTTCAGTGGATTGTGCAGGAAGTTCCGTTGGGCTTACCCACATCCAATCGTGTTCTGACGGCAGATGTCAGCGATCTCGGATGGGGTGCGATGTTGGATTCTCTAGGTCTTTCCCTTCACGGATCATGGGACCAGGATCAAGCAGCTCTTCACATCAACCAGAAGGAGCTTCTTCTGAGTTTCCAGCAGTGGATGCCCCACCTTTCGAATCGCCAGGTCCTTCTGTTGTCCAACAATTCGACAGTGGTTGCTTACATTAAGAACCAAGGCAGCACGCATTCGGTTCCCATGTACGAATTGGCTCTGGATCTTCTACTGCTCACTCAACGCCGGAGTGGTGGTTCGTCACATTCCCGGTCATCTGAACATCCTAGCCGACTCCCTGTCTCGATGGGGCAGGGTCTTTTCCACTGAGTGGATGCTCCACAGGGTGGTGTTCCAGTCATCCCCACATCGATCTCTTTGCGCCTCGTTGGAACAATCCGGTGGACACTTTCATGTCCCCGTGTCCAGATCCTCTGGCTTTCGTTGTGGACGCTCTGTCACTCGATTGGAACGGTCTTGTCAGCTATGCCTTCCTGCCGGTTCCGATTCTGCCTCAGGTACTAGCCAAGATACGAACCTGCAGTTGTCGAATCATTCTGATTGCTCCCCTGTCGCCTCAGCAGGTGTGGATCAATCAGCTCCGCTCTCTGTTGGCGGCGGTTCCGGAATGTCTCCCTCTACATCACGACCTTCTTTGCCAAGGTCACCCGAGGAGGTTTTATGTCGACCCGACTTCATTGTGCCTTCACGCATATCTTTTGTCGGGTCCTGTCTCCTCTGTAGAGGTTTTTTCGAGACGAGCAGTGGAATGCATTTCTTCTTCAAGGAGGCACTCCACTTGTTTAGCCTATGTGGCTAAGTGGAAGGTCTTCTGTCGATGGTGTGCTGATCACTCTGTTGATTAGGCCAATCCTTCGATATCACAGACTGTGGAGTTTCTGGTATATCTGTTTGATTCTCGGGGTCTCCAGCCTGTTACCATCAAAGGGTACAGGTCCATGCTTTCGGAGACCTTTTCATATGTGGGACAGCGTCATATCGGCACTAATGCATACCTCACTTTTTCCTTGAATAGGCCTAGGACTTTGCAGCTTACCCCAAGATGGAATCTTTCTTGGGTGCTGCTTTGCTTGGGGGTGGGGTGGGGGGGGGGGGGGGGGGGGGGGGCGCACCGTTCAAACCTTTATCCCAGTTGGATATGCATTTTCTCACATACAAGACAGATTTTGTGATGGCTTTTGCCTCAGCCAGTCGGGTTAGTGAGCTTCACGCCCTCTCGGTTGATCCAGCCTTTTTCAGGAGCTCTCCCAACACTGTTACGTTTACCACTGATTGCTCTTTTCTGGCCAAGAATCAGATACCAGAAATGACTCCACCTCCTATCTGTATCAGGGCTCTTCCTTCTGCTGAGGGTAATCGCCCTTTGCTCTGTCCGGTTCGTGCAATTTGCATTTATCTCAATCGGACACAGTTCATTAGGAAAGGCAGGAAACAATTTTTTCTGTCTCTTATTCCTGGTTGACAGAAGATCTCTCCTCAATCCATTTTCTCGATGGATTTGTCTTGCTATTCGCACAGCTAACGTTCATCTAACGACTGACGATTGTTTTACCAATCGTATTTCTGCCCACGAGGTGCATTCATTGTCTACCTCTTGGGCTTATGCTAACTCTGTCAAGTTGTCGGATGTTATGGCGGTAGCCTACTGGAGAAATGCTTCTACTTTCTCAACCTTCTATCTGCGTCAGTTGCAGGAACCATTAGGCTTCTTACAAGGTCAGTTCCAGCTCTGTGCTGTTACTGTCCTTTCTGGCTGTGTGTCGCACAGAACCGTACGCCTCATCTCTCATTGTCTTTTACTAATGATTGTGATGTTATGGTTTGATAGGCCTAGGGACCTCTTCCTCTGTCCACGGTTCCAGTGCAATTGAGTTATGTGTGGGTTGGTTATGTGATTCTCTCCATCCTATTGTCTATTCAGCCTGTAGTAAACAATTGTAAGGTAGGTTGATAAGAAATTTTAATTTTATAGTAAATTTCCTTTCTTATTATACCTACCACAATTGTTTACATGGAGGCCTTCCTGTCTTCTTATTCGGGTATAAATCCTTCCTCCCCACTGATCACATAACTCCATTGTTGGTGGATTCAGAAGAAAGATTCATCAGTTACTGCCTGTGCACTGGTTACCTGATGTCGTGGATATGTACTTGAAGAAGAGCGTCCCCTACTGGGTGTGTGCCGGTAGCACTCAACCCAGTTTTGGCTTATTTGTATGTGTACCCATACTATGTATGGTACACATAATGCCAGCATCCGGGGTGGCCATCCGTCGTTCGTCCATCCTTTGTCCGTCCGTCCGTCTGTCTGTCCATCCGGTGTCAGTACCCATTTCTTTGTCATTCGATAACTTGAAAAATATTGCTTGGATTGTCAAGTTACTTTATATTTGTGTTCAGGTTACTGATGTGCCGAGCTGTATAGTTTTTGGTGTAAATCTGATAATTTGATCCTGAGATATTAACCCTTTATCCTTCAAATTGAAAATTCCTCCAATCCCTTTGGCATTTGATAACTTGAAAAATATTGCTTGGGTTGTCTAGTTACTTTATATTTGTGTTCAAGTTACTGATTTGCCAAGCTGTATAGTTTTTGGTGTAAATCTGATAATTTGATCCCGAGATATTAACCCTTTATCCTTCAAATTGAAAATTCCTCCAATCCCTTTGGCATTCAATAACTTGAAAAATATTGCTTGGATTGTCAAGTTACTTTATATTTGTGTTCAGGTTACTGATGTGCCGAGCTGTATAGTTTTTGGTGTAAATCTGTTATTTTGATACTGAGATATTAACCCTTTATCCTTCAAATTGAAAATTCCTCCAATCCCTTTGGCATTCGATAACTTGAAAAATATTGCTTGGATTGTCAAGTTACTTTATATTTGTGTTCAGGTTACTGATGTGCCGAGCTGTATAGTTTTGGGTGTAAATTTGATAATTTGATCCTGAGATATTAACCCTTTATCCTTCAAATTGAAAATTCCTCCAATCCCTGTGGCATGAGATAACTCCAAAAATATCAATCCTATTGTCATGTTACTTTATATATTTATTCAGGTTACTGATGTGCTGTGTTGTATAGTTTTTTTTATGTAAATCTGATAATTTGATCCGGAGATATTAACCCTTTATCCATCAAATTAGACACTCCTCCAATCCATTTCTATATGTACCCATACCATGTATTGTGTACATAATGTCGGCATCCGTGGTGGCCCTCAGTCATACAGCTTTCTACTAGTTGCGCGTATGGGTACACATCTGATGATTTCATCGGCCTATTTTTTCTTGGTGCTTTTGCACCACTTTTCTTTCCCAAATCCCTTGGGAAAGATCAAAATAGAGAGTATATTTTCCGAGTTAGGGTCTTCCACTGTAGTGCAAGCCTGTAGTAAACAATTGTGGTAAGTATAATAAGAAAGGAAATTTACTATAAAATTTAAATTTCTCAATACCCAACACCTACTGTTCAGTCAGCACTTGTGTTGGTTTGGTAAGTTGCAAAGAAATTAAAATTTTATACCAAATTTTATATACTTACCAAACTAACACAAAATTTGCCCACCCGGCAATAAAATATTCTATTAATATGTCCTCCTCCCTACTTCAGAAATGTACAGCACATGATATTGAAAATTTCAGTAACTGATTGCGCTTGTTGAGTAGGAATTGGACAATGGTTGCTGTTATGGAACAGTAATATTGGACGCCAGGCTGTTTGCTCTGCATTCTTCACCCCCTGGTTGCTTTGTTTTGGTCAAAACTTAGAGAATCTCTTAATTGCTCATTTTCAAGTAGAAATTAAATATGAAGTTAAGGCACTTGAGCTAGTTTGGTAAGTATATTAAGAAATAAAATTTGGTATGAAGTTTTAATTTTCGTGCAATCAAACAATTTGAAAAATGAAAAAAATTTGATCAGTTTCCTTTATTAAGAAGTCAAGCTATGGTATTCATCTGTCATGCTTGATTTGCACCAGGTGCAATCCACATGAATCCTATTCAGTTTGTGAAAAATGGGACGATAAATGTTGGAAAAAGGTACAATCATTTTTGGCAGCTCTCACATAATCACTCCTAGGTTGTCTCCCAGTTATGACTCACACAATGCTGCTTCTTCTATTACAGGAAGATCAGTTGCAGAATCTACAGTATCGAAGTCAACAGCCGTGATATTTTACCATATATTTCGAGAACAGTTTCCACTGGCAGCATTATGGCTGAGGCATATAATGAGATACATAATTTGACTGCTGCAACCTTGGAGGCCTACATAATAATTCAGCTACTGCAGCCAAGAGGCTTAACTGATGGCAGCTTACAAGGACATGGCCTGTCTGTTACAGGTACAGCCTTAGCATCCATGGATAATACACAGTAGAGACGCTAGGCCCATCTGGTGAATTACTAGCATTGCCATCAAGTGGTTCTCTGGCAATAACTGTCAGTAGCACCTTACCTCCTCTGCTGGGCACATTGTTCCATTTGGGGGATACCATAGTTCCATTTGCATCATCACTGTGACTGCTTTATCATCACAGTCATAGACAATCACCAAGCAGACACTGCAACTCCAGAAGCCCAAAATCTTCACACAGTAGACATCATCATAGCAGTAAGCATTTGTCTCATCACAGAATGGAATCATCACATCACTCTGGCTCAGCTGAGGCAAGTCATCATGGACATAAATGTTGTCACACTGACTCTCTGACACTGCTGTCTACCAAAGGACAGTTTCAGTCAGACTACGAATCAGGTGAAACCTTTATGCAAGTGCTACAACTTCATTCGTATATGTTTACAATAAGGGAGATGTCACCTGATCAGTCACATACACATCTTCCTGGGTCAGTTTCGTATTCTCATTCAGATCAGTCAGAAGACCTTGATCATAACTCACTTTCATCTTGCTCTCATTCAGAAGAGTTGTCAGATAATTACAGTGGACCCGCATTACCATTGCAACATACAGAGACAATGTACGTCGTTGAACATTTTTTTCACATGCTGTTCTGAAAGAGCTACAGAGTTCATCTTCTGTGTTATCTTTATTGGGCAGATTTCATTTACAGAAGCAAGAACAGGCTTTGTTATTTCTGACACATTCTCCACAGATTTTTGCTCTTCGTATCCACAAAGCTGAGAGTAAATCTTTTGTATATAAGAAAGATTCGGCTTTACTGTTCACAGGGTCTGAGTATGCTCGTACAAATGGCCCATCCTTTGAACTGTTGGTGTTACCTTTAGACAAGAAATCTTCTTCTCTCAGTATCAACATTCAGACTTGGTGCTCTATATGTTCTTTGATTCTAGATTAGACCATTGAATCACCTAGAGAAATGCTTAATATTTTGTCCTTTGTGGATCATATCATGTCAGCTTTAGGGAAGAAGTTCAAAAAGACATACATTGAAGATGTATTGTTTCTGTTACAAGTGTTATCTTGTTCTCTCATGTCTGCCATTCATTCATTGGTTCACAATATGGCAAACCTCGGGCTGGTTAGGCGGGGTAACGCTTTAGCATCCTCTACTCTGGATGTAGATTTGAATGAAACCATCACTTCAAGCAGCTCCATTTACAGGTTCCAGTTTGTTTAATGACCAGTTTACCTTTGTTCATGGGGAAGTTACCAAACAAGCCCCAGACAGTTTGTTATTCCATCAGTTATCAGGATGTAATACTTATCAGTTGGTCTAGTTACAAGAAGAAGAGGTTCTATTTCAGGTCTTTGCATTCACATTCTGATGCTTCATGTAACTATCGGTCTCTAAAACAATGTCAGCAATCATATTCGCGATGCTTTCAGTCTGCTTATCAAGGCAAATCTAATAGGAGAAAACAGTCTTTTTCCAATTGTTGAGGAAGTGCAACAAAATGAAACTCAGCACCTCTGTTGGCTTCCAGGCAGTGGCAGAATTTCTCATTTTTGCAGAAGTTTACAGATAATAACATAACGATCCTTGGGTTCTTCAGGTCATAAAAGAGGCGTTGACTCTTTCATTCAAAAGAAAACCTCCTCTATCAAGAACTCCAATGCAAACTATTCTGCTGTCAGATCAGTTAAAAAGAAATTGGCTTTCATATGCAATCCAGTCAGTGTTTCAGAAAAGGGCAACAGAGATTGCAACAAAGAAAACCCACAAGAATTTTATTCCATGGTCTTTCTTGTGCCAAAGCCAGATGCTTCATTTTTTACCATTGATCCTTGGGTATTCACTCACATAATGAATGCTATCATAGCTTATTTCCAAGCTTGTTGATCTGTTCTGACTTTGGCATATCGGAATATTTCTCAGATACATTTTCACAAAGAAACTCTGTTTCAGGATGTCCTGTAGCTTCTATCTCTTCTGCAGTCACAGGGGTTCTTTGTTAATTTTCAGAAGTCCGACCAAATCCCGTCACACTGCTTTTCTTCACCTGGTTGTGGAATTTTGAACTCATCATAATCCAGTTAGTCTTCCTCTAGCGAAAGTTCATCTGATCAAAATATTCTCCCTCTATTTTATCAGAGTGGACTCAAGTGAGGGAATTCATGAGACTCCTACATCAGATTCTACCCGGTCGCCTTTTCACTCTAACCTCTCCAGGTTTACTTCCTGGACAACTGGTCAGCCAGATGCTTCATTTTTTACCATTGCTCCTTGGGTATTCACTCACATAATGAATGCTATCATAGCTCATTTCCAAGCTTGTTGATCTGTTCTGACTTTGGCATATCGGAATATTTCTCAGATACATTCTCACAAAGAAACTCTGTTTCAGGATGTCCAGTAGCTTCTATCTCTTCTGCAGTCACAGGGGTTCATCGTCAATTTTCAGAATTCAGACCAAATCCCGTCACACTGCTTTTCTTCACCTGGTTGTGGAATTTTGAACTCATCATAATCCAGTTATTTTTTCTCTAGCGAAAGTTCATCTAATCAAAATATTCTCCCTCTATTTTATCAGAGTGGACTCAAGTGAGGGAATTCATGAGACTCCTACATCAGATTCCACCCGGTCGCCTTTTCTCTCTAACCTCTCCAGGTTTACTTCCTAGACAACTGGTCAGCCAAGGTTAGCCCATTGGATCTGAAATTTCCCCTGTTATCAAGAAGGAATGTCCAGCAAATGATGCAGAGAATTTCGATGGAAACTCCACCTCCAACATTCATGCTAATGTTAGATGCCAGTGACCAAGGTTATGGTGCCTCCTTGACTCCAGAGAATCTCTATTGCCATGGTCAGTGGAATGACTTTCAGTCAGCTCTCTACACCAATCAAATGGAGATGTTGGCAATTCTTCTCAACTTAACTCACTGGAAAACACAACTCATGTTCAGATTCTATCAAACAATTCAACAGTAGTAGATTACCTGCAGAATCAAGGGGGAACAAATTCTTGTCGGATGATCTCTTTAATGAAGGAACTCAGGAACAGAACATTTCACTATTAATTCTCCACATTCCAGGTACATAGTGTGATTGCAGCCACTCTCTCAAGACATGGAAAGATCCTTCCAACAGAATGCACTCTCAACAGTCCTTTTAACTATAAGCAGCTTTATGAAAGTCCAATGATAGAGCTATTTGCCACGAAATGGACAAACAAATTCTGTGCCTGTATCTGTTGGTGTTCACAGTAGTCAACTACACCTTTTCTCTGACTCCAATAATTCAACAGGTGTTATTGAAAATCAAATAGTCAAGTTGCAGAATCATTCTAGTCGCCCCTTTGTCTCCTCATACCACTTAGAGTAAACATTCCACATTGTCTACCACTGTGCAAGGACCTCTAGTTTCAAAGCAAGAACTACAGACTACACTGCAATGCAGCAGTTTCTTAACTTTTATGCCTTTCCATTGTCAGGTCCTTTCTCAGACAAAAACATTTTTCCAGAAGAACAATTGACTGTATTTCTGCTACAAGGAGGCTCTCCTCTTCTTTGAATTATGTAACGAAGTGGAGATTCATCCACTCCCAGTGTCAGAATTCAGTTAGTTACATGCATCCTTGAGTTTTTAATATTGTAGATTTCCTGGTATTTCTTTTTGATGTTTCAAAACTTTAACTAGTCACTATTGAGGGATACTGTTCTGTGTGCCTGATACCTATTCTCATGAATGCCTGTTGTTAAAATATTTTTCTATCAAAAGACCCAGGTCCTTAAGATTTATTCCAATATGGAATTTAGCCTGGGTTCTTTTAAATCTCCAAGAAGCTCCTGTTGAACCTTTGGACATGGTTGAGTTTAGGTATTTTGCATTTAAGACGATATTCGTTCTAGCTTTTGCTTTTGCTAAAAACGTCAGTGAACTACATGCTTTTTTCACTGAGGTCGCTCATTACTGTACAGGAATTACCATCACTCTAACTACTCAATTTGAATTTCTTGCAAAGAACCAGGCACCAGATAAATTACCCGCAGCTATTGTTATTAATGCTTTACCTCCTGTCAATAACTCTTGAAACTTGCTGTGTCCAGTAAGGGCTCTTAAAACTTATGTCAGAAGAGCTAGTTTTGTAACAAAAGGAAGGAAAAGAATTTTCCTTTCTCTTATTCCTGTTAGAAAGGATATCTCTGTTCATTCTATTTCCAGATGGATTCAGTTGGCTATCCACATGCATACAATTAAAACTAGAAGTCCTGTCATGAAATGCACACAAATAACATGTCCATCTGCGCGTTAATCTACGTGTTATGACCATAGTAAGGCTATCATATTCTGTACATATGACCTGTGCACAAGCAGTGTTTCAGCCAATGAACCTCCGGGTAACTCAGAGGTCCATTAGCAGAAACATTGCCTGTGTTTGCTATGAGTAACCAGGAGAACCTGCCATGCCATTCGATTTGGTAATTGCGCACAATTAAGCCTAGATAAGTGCACAGTTTGTGACAGGACTTCTAGTTTTAACTGTACAGCAGTCAATCTAATGTGGATAGCAGGATGAATAGAAGTTCATCTCATGAGGTTGGCACATTGTCTTCCTTCTGGGCATAATCTAATTCTATTTCATTATCAGATATTATAAAGGCTGCTTACTGAACTCAGCCTTCTACCATCACTACCTTTTATCTTAGACATCTGGAATCTGTGTCAGAGGACCTCAGGTCTTTAGGTCACTGATCTCTGATACTTTCTCTGTTTTGAATGTTCTGTGATCTTCTCCCTCGTATGTTATTTGGGGAGCTACAATTAATGCCAATGTTTGGTATTTGTGATATAGGTTTTATTAGTCATGAGCTCATACTATACAATAACTCCCGATTCGTAATCTCAACCTATCTTATGTATTACCTCTGGATGCATTTATATATTGGTATCCTTAACCTAAATTATAGCATTTCAGGTAATGCATGGTTTGTAAAACAGTAATAAGAATAATTTCTTGTGTCCAGTATAGCCTCTATATCTGCAATAGCTATTTAATTAATATTGACTGATGAAGATTGCTTTTGTTATCTCTAATCTCTTTTAGAGATTCCCGTCAACTGGAGTTAATTATGCAAGTCTGCTTACAACTCTTCTCCTGAGTCCTGTATTGGCCCTTTCGTCCTTTTACTTTTTCAGCATTGCCCAGACAGAAAAGACCCTTCTGTGAGTTATTCACTCACACCTATCCACATTTAACTATAAACACTTGCAGGAATGACAAAAGAATGGTTATTGGCCGGAATGGACATCACTTCATTGATCTTTGGAAATTGGTGGGGGAGGGAGTCAAAACTAAATGATTGGCCTGACTGGAACAGTGGTAGGTATGAAAAATATAGAAATTATTTTAAATGTGCAATTTTTTTCCTCCAAATGATATGATAGCTTATGCCCCCTCATTGCAACTATCTCAGTCCAATGAGTGTCACAAGATATGTTTTGGAGGCAAAATATGAAAACACAATACCATTTGAATAGTAATTTTTGACTGTTAAATTACATGAAAGATTAGCAGGGAACCCCTGTTCCTTGCATGCAGGTACTTCTCACTTTTGTCTCCACCAGACAAGCATTGAGATCAAATGAGAAGAATGGTAAGTAACATGATTTCAGGCTTCATTCTGTGTTATGAAATTAATAATTTTATTTTCACTTTTAGAATGTTGGATCCTGCACTCCACCAGCAGTATGACCTCTTTAAGAAAGCCTATGCAGAGATCCTGTATAAATGGGCCCTAACAAACCAATGTGCAATGGTGCTGAAATGTGTCACCTCGCCAACAGAACAACACAAAGGAGTAGGTCTGTATACATGTTTTTTTACTTCATTTAAAAAAAAATTCAGGCACTATACGTCATGCACCTGAGATGAAAGTAAGGCGCGTGGTTTCTTTGGTGGAGCGCAGAGTTGGTGAACTACCTCTAAATGCACCCCCCTCCACCCCCCCCCCCCCCAAAAAAAAACAAAAACAACTGAACAAACAAAAAAAACAACAGAAAACGGAAACTAAGTTTGGATGGTGTTGATAATTTAAAATACCCCCTATTTGAAAAATAACACCGGGGTATATCGGAATACTAATTAATTTCACCTTTGTCAATAACGTGAGCAGGTATGCCCATTCTAGCTATCAGATATTGGACTTATCCATTGAAATGGAATGTTCCACTAGCTTGCACAAGCATGGAAGTCCACTTCTTAAGCACATGGCTTCTGTCATGTTCTGGTGTTTTTGGAACTTATAACATTTCACATTCCTTTATTAGCCTAAAAATGTGTTGTTTTTGGGGTAGACAAACCGAGTCAAATAAGGCTGCAATAAGACACGACAAAGATTTGATAATTGATAAAAGACATAACACTAAAATATTTTGACACATTTATAAGAATGTTAAATTGTTTACTTCATTGACAATGGTTTGGTCCATTCAACTCTTGTAAACATCTTTCTGGGCTATGACTTACAAATCTGAGGTTCGTGACAGGTGTTGATATTCATCCCCATATTGATATTGATAAGTTATGTCAGAAGTGGACTCATCTGATGGGAAGAAGTTAAATTGACATGCGTGGTATTTTCATAACAGGGGGCACAATGGGGGATTGTGATTACTATCAATACACTGAGAATTTCCAACACGTTTTGGGCTTTTTGCATTAATTTTTACAACACAATGGCTTTAACTACCGGTATACTATGGATCTGTATTCCCTGTCTGTTTTACTCATTTCAATGAATAAAATCTTCATTAAACATATATCACAGTATATGTGGGATGTGAATTATAATGCTTTAATTTTTAAAGTTTTAAAAGTTATATTGGGCGGCTGGTCAGTTACTTGAGTGCGAAACACCGCAAAGCTTCTCAGTATGCCAATTTCATGTTATTTTCATGCTATAGAAAAAAAAATCAGATTTTTTTTTATTGTTAGGCTACCTACGAGCTTGGCTATTGGCACTAACAACGATCGTGGTCCACTTTTTCAAAGACTTACTTCAGCTATGCCAACTCGCCTTCAGTTGTGGTTGAAACTCGGATAATTTGTCGGATAATTGTAATTTTTTCACATGCATGATTGATCATTCGCCGTGAATTGTAGTTGCGCGAGCAATGGCGTGTGAGAACAATCGCTCGCCTTTAAAATGAAAAATGAAGGTTGTGGTTCAATATGAGAAATATTCTTTAGAAATATTCATGTTTAGATTCACCAGTCTGAATCTTTTGATATTTGGTATACAGCATCCTTAATGTGTGTGTGTGGTGGGGGTGGCAGATTATTCAGTTTGTTCAAATCAAGTCCTTGAGTTCATGTAAAGCCGCTCTATGGGAGCCAAAATTTTAACTTATTGCAATATGAGGAATATTCTTTAAAAATTTTCTTCCAATCCACCATTCAGAATCGTCCAATATTTGGTATACAACATCCTTAGAGGGTCCAAATTCAGATTTCTTCTTAAGTCCTTATTTGTGCATTTTCTGCGAGCCCGGATTTTAACTTGGTGCAATATGAGGAATATTCTTGGAAATTACTCTTTCTTCAGATTCACAAGTGAGAATGTTGAGATATTTGGTGTACAGTATCCTTAGGAGGGGCAGATTCAAGTTTATTCAAATGAAGACGCTGGGTTTATATTTGGGTTTCCTGTAAAGCATGAAGATTTTCAGACCCACCAGTCAGAATCTTTTGATATTTGGTATACAGGAGTGCAGTGGCTCAATGGTTATGACATTGCACTTTGAACAGAAAGGTGCATGGTTCGATCCCCACCAGGGGCAAACGCGCTGTGTCCTTGGGAAAGTCACTTAATCCTAATTGTCCACATAGAGGCACAGTAGTGCTGTGTACTAAAGCATGCTGCATGTCGATGGAGCACTTGCCTTCGACCCAGTTAATCCTGCTTGTGTGGACATTGTCTGACATTGCTTTCCACTGCCTAGTGGTTTTCTCTAGGTACTCTGGCTTCCTCCACCCATAAAACTGTCCAACACAAGCTGACCCTGGCTGTCACAAGGCTCCCAATAAATAAATAAATTTTATATACAGCATCAGTCAGATTCAACTTATAATAATAATGCATACTAATCACTCATGGGCATGTCGTGACTTGTTCCTGCCATCATGACAGAGAGCAAAAAAAAATTATTTGCAGGCTTGTACACAATCTCCGGCCTGGAAATAATCCGTGAACAACCGTTTCGTTATGTCAGTTGTAAAATATGCAAATGAAATACAGGATATAACAAAGTAATATAACATAACTTTCTTAAATAACTAATCATGCATGTTTTACCAGAAAACTTGACAGTTGTTCGGAACCATCTCAACTCATAGGTTGCATATTGTATCCACATATGAATAGAACAGCATGCTGTTTCAATCTTAAAAGAATTTCTGCCAAAATAAATAGCAACTCCTAATGCACGATCTCACTTCAGTGAGGTCATGCATTAGTTGTTGATATGTATATAGATGGAAATCCTGTTAAGGTGTAAAAAAGCATTACTGGCACAGTTAAAACAGAAGGCAGAAAAGCAACACAACACCCTTTTTCTATGGGTTTCCGCCATACTATATAGCATAATCTGCCAATGGGTTATAATATAAGCCCATTATTTCCAGGCCCGCAATCTGTTTTTATTGAAGTTTTGACAGCTACACTTGTTTCATAGAGTTTCTCTACATTGTACTACTAACCATCGCAGTCATACCTTCTCTTTTGGGCTCATAGTTGGGTTATCCATCTGCTCTGCTGTTATCTTCTTGTTGTCACTTGTAATCTACTGTGGGGCACTCTATAATTATTCAGGCATTGGTTTGAAATTGTGCCATTACTTGATAATGAAAGTGTCAGTGACACTATAGCTTAACTTGACTGTGTAGTGTTTGATGAAAAGGATAATGTTCAATGTTTATGAAAGGATTATGAAATAAGACAAGAATTGTGATAATTGAGAATATGTTAATTTCTGTTCCCCATATGCTATGTTTTCAATAAGAATAATTTGAGTGTAGACTGTACTAAATAATTAAGACTTGGGTTTATGTGGCCCTAACAACTAACATATGTCAACCAAAGTTGCCAAGTTACAATAAAATCATTCCAAAAGGAGTTATCCTACCAAGTTACAATGAAATCCCTTCATAAATATAACTCATAGACTTTGCTAAAGGAATCTAGGTCACATGACGGTTAGGCAGTCACGGTTGACCAATCATGACCAAAATAGGAGAATCTCATCTTGATATCATACCAAGTTATCCTACCAAGTTACAATGGAATCCCTTCATAAACACAACCTGTAAGCAGTGCTAAAGTAATCTAGGTCGAGTGACCAGGCAGTGGTAATGGCTGACCGATCGTGAACAAAATACGACAGTCTCATCTAGACATCATACCAAGTTATCCTTCCAAGTTACAATAAAATTGCTTCATAAATTTGAACGGTAGAAGACTGTGCTAAACAAATCTAGGTCACGTGTCTGTGTGGCTGTCACGGTTGGCTGATCATGGCCAAAATAGGATGTTCTCATGTAGACATTATACAGAGTCATCCTACCAAGTTACAATAAAATCCCTTCATAAATAATACCTGTAGACTGTGCTAAAGGTTTTCGGGCTTCGAGCCCACGTAGCCATGATGGCTAACCAATTGCGACCAAAAGGGGATGTTCCCATCCAGACCTTATACGGAGTCATCCTACCAAGTTACAATGAAATCCCTTCAAAAATACGACCTGTAGACTGTGCTAAAGATTTTGGGGTTTCGGCAGACATCTCGGTTGACTGATCATGACCAAAAGGGGACGTTCTCATCTAGACATTATATGAAGTCATCTACCAAGTTACAATGAAATCCCTTCATAAATACGATGACCTGTAGACTGCGCTAAAGGTTTTCGAGTTTCGGCTCTCGCAGCCATCATGGTTGACCGATCGAGACCAAAAGGGAACGTTCTCATCTAGACATTATACAAAGTCATCCTTCCAAGTTACAATGAAATCCCGTCATAAATATGACATGTAGACTGTGCTAAAGGTTTTTGGGTTTCGAGCTCTCGCAGTCATTATGGTTGACCAATCACGACCAAAAGGGGACGTTCTCATCTAGACATTATACAGAGTCATCCTACCAAGTTACAATGAAATCCCTTGATAAATACGTCCTGTAGACTGTGCTAAATGTTTTGGGCTTTGATCCTGACCAAAAGGAAATGTTCTCATCTAGACATGACCTTGAACCTGCATATGAAATTTCGTGAGATCGGACAAGAACTACAGGGTGCAGCCTGTGCCAAAGAAAATATGAACAGACTCACAGACTTCCGCAGATATGATGGCAATAGCTTATCTTGACTTTGTCAAGTTAAGCTAAAAATGAAAAAAACAAAAGTGGACAACAATTTTGTTAGCAAACAAAAATAGAGACCTAATAACAAACCAAAGTATCAGAACCAAACTGCTTTATTTTCAGCACAAATAACTGGGTTGACAGATTTAAAACATTGCTAACTAAAGTTTTTCAAAAGAGTAGATAACTTTTTCACAGAAAGATCATTTTACTTGGGAACTTTAGGAAAAGCTTTGTACAGTATCGGTTTTAGTATCTGAATAGAATCATGTTACTCACTGAGTAGAAACGTGTTTCATTTTGTTTATTGTTTATTAATTGCTTGTATTCTTACAATTTCAGAATTTTGCACCAAATGTTATAATTGTATGAAGGATGTACGGGGAGCTCAATGTGCCTCCTGCAAATACCTGGCAATGCTGTGTGTAATCTGTCGTACAGGAGTCAGAGGTAAGCTGTGTATGCAATATGCCATTGACATTTTATCAAATTGACAAACCTCCCCAACAGTATGTGAAAAGCTTGTGAAGAGGTTTTCTCTATTTTCCATTTTTATCCTGACAAAATAGAGCTTCTGATCAATCATTAAAAATGAATAGATCAGGCTTTTTCCAATGGGATTCTAAATGCTACTTTGAATTTGAATCAGCACAGTATAACCCGATTAACTGAATAGCTGCTTTGCCAGGATATTCAACTGACCAGAATTGGGCCACTTTCTTAAATTCTGGTGATAAATTAAGTATATATTTTATTATACCTTGTTAGACAGAGCTCTATGATCCCTGTCCAACAAGATATAATAGATTAAATACTTTAAACGGCACATGCTGAGGCTGAAATGGTTTGTTAACCTGGTGATTCAGTGGTTTACCCGTCGGCACCAGTGTTTTAATATCTAAAAAAATGGTGTTTTTGATGGTCATAAAATTCTTTGATTAGATAATTTATTTAATATTGTAGTGTGGCCATGCTTCAGTGTGTATCATGATCAACAGAGCACAATTGCAGGACTCATGGACATTTACATTTCACTGCCAGTCTCAGTAATGAAAATAATGTCATCCTACATCCTATTAATATGAAAGCCACATATGGCTATGGACCTTTAATGCTCATCATAAACCCAAAATGTCTGCAAGTTTATTGATAAAATGGAGATAACTCTGTTATCATTATTATACATATATATTTTGAATTGCAAAACAATTATACAAACAAAGCAACCCTTTCTCTGTCTTTATGGCACTAAAACAGTTAATGAAATGGATTTATTTATTGGAGTATAATGACACTTTCAACAGCTAGGGTCATGACAGGTCATACATTTTTAGCTCACCTTGATGAAGTCAAGCTGAGCTTATCTAATCGCTCTTCGTTTGTTGCCTGTCCGTCCGTCGACTGTCAACATTATGTTTTGGACTTCTCCTCCAAAACCACTGGGCCAATTCAAGTGAAAGTTGAAGGGCCATTGCATTTTTGTTCAACTCAACATGAGGGAGGAGGTGTGGGAAATTGCTGCAAAATATTTTTTAAATTGCTTCTCATGAACCAGTGGGTTCAATGACTTGATATTTGGTATGAAGCTTCCTTTTGAGGTGTAGAATCAATTTTGTTCAAAAGAAGTTCGTGGATCAATATTTGCTTTTGTAATGGGAGGGGCAAGATTTTTTGCCCCTCACCCCCCCCCCCCCCCCCCCCCCCCAAAAAAAAAAAAAAAAAAAATTCTAGTTTCTGAACCTATGGTCAGATCTGAACCAATTTGGTATGTGGTATTATTGGGCCGTAAGTACTTGTCTCATGCAAAAAAAAAATTTTCCTGTGTCCTGTGGGAACCCCAGGAGCTAAAAATAGAAATATATTTTCAAATGCCCATATCTCCCAAACCACATGGAACAGAGAACTGCAATTTGGTATGAAGCATCCTTAGGACCAGTTGCATTGAATGGTAAAACAAATTGCCATCAGTTATGTCAGGTTATCCTGGAGGGGGGTGGGGGGGAGATCAAAAAATGCTGAGTCTAAAACCAATGGGCAGAATCTTTTTGATATTTTGTATACAGCATCCATAGGGGGAGGGGGGGGGGGGGTCAGATACAAGTGTGTTAAAATGAAGCCTCTTGATTCATATTTGGGCTCAATACAGGAGCCCGGATTTTTAACTTAGTGCAATATGGGGAATAATCTTTAAATATTCTTCAGAACCACCAGTCAGAATCTTTTAATGTTTGGCATACATCATTGTTATGAGGGTCAGATTCAAGATTGTTCAAACCAAGTCCCTAGGTTAATATTTGGGTTTCCTATGGAAGCCCAAATATTAACTTAGTGCCATATGGGGGATTATTTTAAAAAATCTTCTTCTTCTGATCCACCAGTCAGAATGCATTCATATTTCAACATCTCCAGTGGGGTGAGATTCAAATTTGTTCAAAACGAGTGTCTGGGTTAATATCTGGGCTCCCTATTGGAGCTGGAATTGGCCATGTAGCTGAAGAATTAGAAATATTTTATTAAGTACCCTCTAGAGGTGTGTAACTAAGATTAATCCACATAGGTTGTATCAAGGGGCTCCATAGGGGTGCTCCACTTTTTACATTATGATTAACTGAAGAAAAGGCATGTTGACTGGACTATTTTAGTCACTCCTGAGGGGGCTCAAGGATTGACAATGCATCCTATGCAGACTGATTGCTTAATGTAGATTCATTCTTGGACTCTCTTTATATCGCGTTCTGTTCAAGATGAGCGCTTCAGGCCCAGTGGAGCCTCTTGTTATAAATGGAGTAGAGGAAGAACTGCTGTGCAGTGGCAAGTAACTGCCAAACTTACTAACCCCACAGAGACAGGGTTAGCATCACTTGAAGACATAAGTACCATAGCATTGAAGAGACCTGTATGGCACTCATAGATTGACATCTGCATATGCATAGAAGTTCAGGAAGTGCCCTCCAAATTATTAAGTTTTGATGGCTAAAACACTGGATTTATCAGGAAAGATGATTTAGAAGACAGATAAGAAGGCTAGGAAGGATTGCAGACAGAATTTCATCAGCACAGTGCTTTCCAAAATTTATTTAACTCCTTTCAAATCCTGTGTAACCCACATTTGGGTCTTTTCATGATGTATCATTCTAATTCTTCAATTTATATTATGTCTGCTCAATGTTACCATGTATCTTTTCCCTTCCTGTCTCCCCCGCCATTTCCACATTTTCAGGTGTTTTTAGCTCACCTGAACGAAGCTCAAGGGGAGATTTACTAATCACTTTCTGTCTGCCGTCAGTCCGTTGTCCGGCGTAAACTTTACATTATCGACTTCTCCTCACAAACTCCTGGACCAAATTGAACCAAATCTGGTGTGCATCTTCCTTATCATACATCAATTCAAGTTTGTTCAAATAAAGTCGCCATGCCTTCAGGCGACACCACAAGTGGCATAACTCTGATAGCACCCATAAAATCAAAAAAAATCTTTTTCAGATCCAGTGGTCAGAATCTTTTCATATTTGGTATACAACATCTCTAGGGGGTGGGGGGGGGGGGGGGGGGGGGGGGGGGGGTCAAATTCAAGTTTGTTCAAATCGAGTCCCTCGGTTAATTGTTTGGGCTCCCGATTGGAGCCTGAATTTTAACTTAGTGCAATGTGAGGAAATTCCACCAGTCAGAATCCTCTCATATTTAGTATACATCATCTCTAGGGGGGTCAGATTAAAGTTTGTTCAAATCGGGTACCTGGGTTGAAAATTTTGGGTCTGGTTCGGACTTAGAAATTTTGGACCAAAATGTGAACAAATATTTTTAGCGATTTTTTATGCGTTTTGTTCAATTTTGAGACAAAAAAAATTTGTTTTTTAGCCCGAAAATTTTGGGTCTGGTGTAACAGTTTATCTTCCCCCCCCCCCCCCCCCCCCCCCCCTGTATATCTCCCCCCCCCCCCCCCCCCCACAGCAACCGTGTTGTGTCCTTGGGCAAGACACTTCACCCCCATTGCCCACGTGGGGGCACGGTGACGCTGTGTACTAAGTCGTACTGCAAGTCGATGGTGCACATGTCTTCAGCCAATGCTAACCCTGTTTGTATGGAGTTAGTATGTTGGGGAGCTGACAGTTGCTCGCCATTGCTCCGTGGTTCTCCCTGGGTACTCCGGCTTCCTCCACCCGTAAAACTGTCATGGTCATGATTAGCCATTGTGCAGAAATATGTGACCTTAAACACCAATAAATAAATAAATAAATATATTAAAGAGCATGAAGGGCAATTTGAAATCTTGTTAGTCTGGCCTTGAGAGTGCAGCAACAAACCCTATATTTTGATATAGTTTTTTATTTGAAAATAAAATTCTCATCAGTATGGTTGTATGAGCAAAAAAAGTGATTTACAACTTTGAATGTCAGTTGGGGGGGAAGGGGGAGTCATAACCTAACCATGATACCCCTCCCCACCCCATCCGAATATATTTGTCACATTTTACAACTTAAGCACAGGAATCTTGAGAATGGAAAATATAGCCAAAAATCAGAAGAAAACCAACCTTTTGTGACTCAGGTGTAGGGTGGGTAAGATAATTTCTGAGTGAATAAATAAAAAACATATTTTGGTTGAGAACTTTTATTATCATAACAATAAAAACCATGTAAACTACAGCATCAAATTCAAACAAAACATCTACCACTTAATAGAATCAACAAAACCTTCAATGAATTTCTCTTCAAAATGGTGATATGAACAGTAATACACAGATGGAATTCTCTATAAAATGGTGGTTTAATTTGCCTTTAAAAAAAGACATTTGGCAATTTCAAGTGTCAGGTGGCGGGTAAGATAAACTGGTCACGACATCTTCCCCCCCCCCCCCCCCACAACAACCTGAATATTTTTATACTGTACCAATGACCCAGACTTAGCTGGTGTTAACTCTAAGTTATTCAGGGCCAAACACAAATTTTGCCCCCCCTCCCCCATTCCCCAAAATTTGCATCCAAATCAAAAAATCCAATGCCCTATATGGTCCTCCATACTTTTGCCTACTGTGCATGCGCAGTGTCAAGGAAGTACCGAAATTGGTGCAAAATCCTCATTCTTGGTTTGGCCCTTCTATTAGTGACATCTCACTGATATCTGTGCTTATAATCTCAGTTAAAATGATGGCAGACACAAAATCATGATGGAAATGGTGGAGCCAAGGATGAAATAAGAGGATGAGAGGAAGGAACAGTGGATGGATGTTCAGGGCTGTAACTTATAATTTTTATGTAAAATTATTTCATGCTCCCTAATTTCGGGGCATGGGCCTGATGTTTTCATTCTTGCTATGAAATCTCCACTGTTTGTTAAGTGTTTCCTTTGAAATTTTCTTATTGAAATTTCTTGGGAGTTTTAGCTTAGTTACAGAATGTCTGTTCTGTTATCCCCATGGTTACGTCCTCACCCTTGGGGTGTTTAGGCGTTTTGGTCATGCATCTACCATCTGATGTATTGCAGCTTCTTCTGTGGAAGATTTTGTTTTACATCGGATAGTGTTTTAAATTGGTTACTGATTTCGGGCCATGTTTTTCAGTGCCTGGAGTCTTGTTTCCAGTTTTTATTGACTTTTGTTTATGATGACAACGATTACTTTCTGTTAATTATTCCTTGTTTTCTGTAAGGTTTATTATATAGTCAGATACATTAATATTATCTGTAAGTGTAACATTAATTTTTAGAATTGTTTTAAAATTTTTGTCCACACTTAGGCTTTTTTGGGATCCATTTGGGCTCATCGTTCCCTTTGGGAACTTGGGCTCATGTCAAAATTTTTTCGAAAATTTTCTTTTGAATTATTTTTCGAAATTTCTTATGGATTGTATTATTATTATGTATCTTTGTATTTTCGAGGGTTAGTGCGAGTACTACGGGTGTATAATATTTTTTAATTATGAAAGAATATTGTTCAAATTGTAATTCGAGGAAGTATTCCTCCAATTCTCATGCTCATTGTATTTTCTGTAGTCACTGTACTTGCACTAATTCTTGTTCAGTTTGTGCCAGTTGGGATGACAAACGTTGGAGACGTGTGTCACGGTATATTGTTAGTGGTGAGAGGTCGATGCCGGTCCTCTCACCACAGGGTCACTCTAGTTTTTCAGTCTCTTTTTCAGAGGAACAAGAACAGGGTGATGTTTCCGTGATGTCTTCCGGAAGTGTGCTGCCGTTGTCGCAAATCAATGAAGAGCTAGCGGCAAAAGTGGTCAAGGAAATCAGACAAGTGCCTAGATCCTTAGTAGGATTGACGCCCTTGTCACCAGCTATCTCGACCAGTGGATCTATCACTCGTAATGTGGGTGATGTAACGCCAGGTATGTCCGTTGCGGTCCAGGAGAGGAGAAAGGGTGTTGCGAGCACTATAATCTCGGATCACGCACACCCTGCGATGACGGATTGGGGGATGGATCAGAGGAAGCCAGTCAGTCCGGTAGCTAGCTCGTTCAGGTCTACCCGGACCGTGAACGAGAGAGGCCCCTCTCTCTTACAACAACATCTGGAGCCAGATGTTGTTGTGCATAACGTTCGTCGGCCGGAGCATACGTCTGCTCCTCCTGCTAGTCTATTGGCTTTCTCTTCCACATGCCAGCATACACGCCCGCACCTTGGCTTCATGACCGCAGATATCCAGCCTGCTTCACCGACAAAGGATTCCATGTCGTCTAGGTCACTATATCCGGTAGCCAAGGAGTCCGGTAGCTAGCTCGTTCAGGTCTACCCGGACCGCGAGCGAGAGAGGCCCCTCTCTCTTACAACAACATCTGGGGCCAGATGTTGTTGTGCATAACAATCGTCAGCCGGAGCATACGTCCACTCCTCCTGCCGACAAAGGATTCCATCTCGTCTAGGTCACTATATCCGGTAGCCAAGGACACAAGGCCTCACCAGTCGGGACGTACGCATAAAAGGATTATGCAAGAGGTTCCATCCCAGGAGCTTCCAGCAGCTAAACTGCGTAAGACCACAGCTCCACAGGCCTCCGTGACGGACTTGCTATCACAGGTAGCGCAACTCATTGCAGCATCCCAGCAACCTTCGGAAACGGTTTCAGATCAGGAACTGTATGAGGAAGCTGGGTCGGTACGTTCCCTTGCAGTGTCAGACAGGGACGACCGAGATTTGCATCTGGTCCAGTCGGATGGTGAAAGGGAATCTGCAGAGCTGGATTTTTTCCTTCTGGAACAGCATAAGGTGGCAGTAGATTTTATCCGTCAACACCTTCCAGAGATTTGTTCCCTCGGACCAGAGAGCTGCGATATCAGATAAGAGACTGATAGCATCACTGGATACAGACTTTTTTGGTCAGTCTAAGGATGATGTTCCTGAGTTTCCGGTCCAGTCCAGCAATGTCTCACGGGCATTTGAATTGCTGAATGACGCTATTTTTAGGTTAGCCTCTAAGACAGGCCGAACCAGTTTGTTATCGCAACATGCTCTACATCTGCCGTTCATCAACAATAGGAATAAATTTGAAATGGCAGGAAAGGGCGTTCTGAGAGTTCCTCTGCATTTAGACGACCAGGCCAAAGACTTGGAATTGTCTTTGCCGGCATCTATGTCAATTCTCTCCAGTATGTTGGAGACGACAATCTCGTCTAACAGAGCCAGTTTAGACGCTTTATCATACGTAGATCACCTTACCAGAGCATTGGTAAAGAATTCCAGGATGTTCAAACTTCCTGGAGAGTTCTTTTTAGGGCAATCGCATTTTCCACGTATAACTCTGCCCTTTCAGTGGCAAATTTAAATTAGGAGTTAGTCAGACATGATGCTGTCCTGGCTTCATCCACTAGGGTGGATTCAAAGGTGAAAAACTCTCTTCGAGTCGCTCTGGTTTCAGGAGAATTTCTCTTTAATGGTAAGCTTTCATTAATCTATGATCAGATTACCAAGAAAGCTTCAGATTCTCTGCTCTTTAAGTCTGTTTCTAAGAAACCAGACTCAGCAGAGAGGAGTAAGTCAGGTGCTTCTGGAGCGAGTACGTCCAAGGGATGCTCCTATAGAGGATCAAAAAAATCCTCTAGCTCTTACTCCAGAGACCATCAGAGTAGCGACTCAGGTAGGGGACATAATGCTGGCCGTGACAACTGGTCAGATGCCCCAAGGTCGACTGGTTGAGGTGCTGGACGGGGAAGACGTAGTTTCTCCTCCCGCAAGCCTCGCAGGTCCAGGAGGTGAAGGTCAGAACCTCTATTGCGCGCCAGTGGGCGGAAGGCTGTCAAGATTTTTAATGAATTGGTTGTCAATTACGGACAACCGATGGGTACAGGAGGTTATTTCGGAAGGTCTAAAACTGTCCTTTAGGGAAAAACCTCTGTTAACACAAAGTCCACGATGGACTCTGCTTCCGTCCAACCTTCAGAAGAGAGATTCGCCTCTATCAGAGGTGCAATCTCTTCTGGAGAAAAACGCAATAGAGGTATTAGAAAACAAGGAATAACCCGGTTTTTACAGTCACCTGTTCCTAGTACCAAAACCAGACGGCTCGTTCCATCCAGTTATAGATCTAAGCTGGATAAACAAGCTGATCGTGGCTCCGAAGTTTTATATGGTGACCATTCGATCAGTGAGAGCGAGCATTCAAGTGAACGATTATGCTGCAAGCATAGATCTCAAGGATGCATACTTTCACATTGTGGTACATCCGACGTTCAGAAAGTACCTTCGCTTTGCCACCCCAGGAGTCGTTTATCAGTTCCGAGCAATATGTTTCGGACTGAATCTAGTGCCCTGGGCTTTCACTCGAATAATGAACTCGGTAATGACTCATTTCCGAGCTCATTTGTCTGCGGTAACGTCGGCCTACTTGGACGACATTCTTCAGAGATACGGCGACAGATTAACTCTTCAGAACGATGTTCAGAGTCTGCTTCAATTGCTCCGGCATCTCGGTTTCATAGTAAACGAAAAGAAGTCGGATCTAGTTGAGTCCAAGTCATTCATTCACTTGGGAATGAGATTCGAGACGCACAACAATCTGGTTCATCTTCCGTTACCCAGAGCAAAATTAGTCAGATGTTATGCTTGCTTTTGTCTAAACTCAGATGTAGTAACAGCGAGAGAATTTATGCGACTGATAGGTTTGTGCGGAGCCACCGTGGACCTTATTCCAATGGGGCACTTACGCACTCGTCCACTCCAGATATTTTTCACTCAGAATTGGAGTGTGAAGATTCATTCGCTCGAAACAAACATCGTCTTGTCGAACCAAGTAAAACAAGAGATTCAGACTTGGGCAGATGTTCATGGTTGACTCAGGGAGTTCCACTGCAACTGCCGCATTCGGTTTTTACGATTATGACAGATGCAAGTCAAACAGGTTGGGGCGCGACATTGAGCCCAACAGATTCGAGGTGCCAGGGTCTTTGGGATCCGCAGTTCCTGAACAAGCACATAAACATCAAAGAGATGATGTCAGTGTGGCTTGCGCTACGTCATTTGATGAACGTAATTCAGAATTCACATGTTCAAATACTGTCCGACAGTTTGACAGTAGTAGCTTACATTCGGAACCAGGCAGGCACTCATTCCATTCCGTTATTCAATTTAACGGAAAGAATCCTTCTGTTTGTCCTAGAGCATCATGTTCTTCTGTCGGTCCGTCATATTCCGGGTCATCTGAACGTTCTAGCCGACTCTCTCTCTCGGAAAGGTCACATGGACTCTCAACAAGCGTGTATTCAATCAGATCTGCTACCAATGGGATCGTCCAATGATAGACTTGTTTGCGACGCATCTCAACAATCAGTTGCAGACGTATGTGTCACCATGCCCAGATCCTCGAGCATTCGCAGTAGACGCTTTCTTGATCTCTTGGGACGAGATAGGATACGCGTATCCTCCAGTTCCGTTGATTCAACAGATATTACTAAAAATCAAGCAATCTCACTGCAAGATTCTGTTGGTAGCATCTCTGTCGCCCCAGAGACCATGGATAAATCTACTCAGGTGTCTGTTATGGGACATTCCTCGGAAGCTTCCTCCATGGGAGGACCTTCTTTCGCAGGGAAAATCGCGCACACTGCATCACAACCCGCAAGGTCTCAACCTTCACGTATTTCTATTGTGCGGTCCTTCTTGCACGGAAAGCAATTTACAGGACGAGCAGTGGATGCAATTTCTAACTGTAGGAGGACCTCCTCTTCGCTAAATTATGCAGCAAAGTGGAAGGTTTTTCTCTCGTTGGTGTAGGGATCATTCAATTGATATCTATGATCCCTCCATTCCAGACATTGCTAATTTTTTGATCTACTTGTTTGACGAGATCAAATTGCAGCCAGTAACTATTAAGGGTTATAGGTCTATACTATCGGATACTTATGCTCATCATGATAGCTTACAAATTGGATCTAATGTCTCTTTATCAAAGTTAGTTAAAAACTTTTCAATAAATAGACCTAGAACCCTTAGGTTAATTCCCAAGTGGAATTTAGCTTGGGTTCTTCTGAAGCTCAAAGAAGCGTCATTTGAACCCCTTGACACAGTAGACTTCAAATACTTATCTTATAAGACAGCTTTTCTCTTAGCCTTCGCTTCCGCTAGAAGGGTTAGTGAACTTCATGCTCTATCTGTTGATGATTCTTACTATCGTAGTGTTGGTAATACTATTACTTTAACTACCAATGTGGGATTTTGGGCTAAGAATCAGGCTCCTAATAAGTACCCGTGGACAATTATTATTAAGGCTCTTCCATCCTCAGATGGCCATAGGCCTTTGCTGTGTCCAGTTAGAGCTATGCGTATTTACAAACGCAGATCTGAGTTTATCAGAAAGGGACGAAAACGTTTCTTTCGGTCTCTGCCTCCTAATAGAAGGGACATTACGGTCCATTCTATTTCTAGGTGGATTCAGTTGACTATTCGTACTGCTTATGAAAGATTATCTTCAACTCAGCAGTCTGTCCTTAAGATTTCAGCGCATGAAGTTAGAGCGCTGTAGACATCTTGGGCTTATGCTAATAGTATTGCTATTACGGATCTGATGAAGGCTGCATACTGGTCTCAGCCTTCTATGTTCACAAATTTTTACCTTAGAAATATTGAGTCTATTTCTGGTGACCTTAGATGTTTAGGTCCGCTATCTGTTGCTCAGAATGTTGTCCACTAAACAGTTGCAACTATAGTTATGTAGGCTTTCTGTTCCAGCAGTGACTCTGTCCTGCTGCTCTCTTTGTTCTGGGGTAATTGACCCAGAGCAAGGGGAAGGGGGTGGGGGGGGGGGGATGGTGTTCCCTTATATCACCGGCTTTATAGTGAAAAGCAAGGGAATACCTCCTCCTGAGTCAGTAATTCCGAGGTGGTGCTGGGATGGTTTTAAAGTGTAAAGCTAATGTCTATCTCATTTATGTAATATTTTTAAGGTGTAGCTCAGTGAAGCATTTGTATATGTCGCGTGTCATACGAGCGTTAATATACAGTCCTCGTACACTTTTAGATGAGTATAAAGAGTCTCATTCTCTGGACTATCTTTATTTATTGGCTTTCCTTTAAGAAATTAGTATAATGGGCTATACTGGATGTTAATAGAGATCATTGATGTTATTGTGCTCAATTACGGACTGGTAATGTGTCTTTCTTATTTTGTATAAACAAGAAAGATATATGTAAATCCTGTTTCTCCTTTTCTCCTTGAGGGGATAATTCTGTATATGTAATTGAGCCTATTGGATTTTCCTTTATGTCCTAGGCCCTCCAGCCTTTTCAGCTCACCTGACTGAAAGTCAGGGTGAGCTTTTCTTATCACTCTTTGTCCATCGTCTGTCGTCCATCGTCCTGCGTGAAGGTGGTGTTTGAGCCTCTTTCTCCTAAACCACTGGCCACATTTTAATTAAATTTCATGTAAGTAGTGGTTATATAGGGGGCATTTTGATTTTTATCCAAAATAGGTTCCGCCTCATATTGAGCAGATGTGTGGGGAAAAAATGGCCAAATTTTTTGAAAATCTTGTAATGAACTACCAGTAGCAGAGACTTGATATGTGGTATACAGAGTCCTTTTGAGGTTTAGAATCAAGTTTGTTCAAGAGAAGTTTGTCGGGCATTATTTGCCTTCGTTATGGGAGGGGCAAAAATTTTGGCCAAGCCTAAAATTTCTATTTTCAGAACCGTGAGGTCTATTTGAACCAAATTTGATATGAGATGATAATGGGTCATAAGTAGTTGATTGATGCAAAAAAAAATTTTCTCCTTGCCCCGTTGGAACCTCAGGAGCTAAAAATAGGAAAAACCTTAAAACTGCCATATCTCCAAAACTACACGGCACAGAGAATTCGTATTTTGTATAAAGCTTACTTTTATCCAGTAGAATAGAGTAGTTTTAAAAAATCCCTATCGGTTTGATCACAAGGTACTTTTTTCAGGACTTTTGAAAAATTGCTGAGTCCAGCACTTTTTAACACTGTAGGCAATGGGAAAAAGATTAAAAAATCTTCTTCTCCAGATCCAGCAGGCAGAATCTTTTGATATTTGGTATGCAACATTGTAGGGTGGATCTGATTCAAGTTTGTTCAAATCAGCCCCCTGGGTTCATATTTGGGCTCAGTATAGGAGTCCGATTTCAAACTTAGTGCATTTCAGGCAAATTTCTTAAAAAATCTTCTTCTCCAGATCCAGCAGGCAGAATCTTTTGATATTTGGTATGCAACATTGTGGGGTGGATCTGATTCAATTTTGTTCAAATCGGCCCCCTGGATTCATATTTGGGCTCACTATAGAAGCCCGAATTCAAACTTTATGCATTTCAGGCAAATTTCTTAAAAAATCTTCTTCTCCAGATCCAGCAGGCAGAATCTTTTGATATTTGGTATGCAACATTGTGGGGTGGATCTGATTCAAGTTTGTTCAAATCAGCCCCCTGGAATTACATTTGGGCTCATTATAGAAGCCTGAATTTGAACTTAGTGCATTTCAGGTAAATTTCTTAAAAAATCTTCTTCTCCAGATCCAGCAGGCAGAATCTTTTGATATTTGGTATGCAACATTGTAGGGTGGATCTGATTCAAGTTTGTTCAAATCGGCCCCCTGGGTTCATATTTGGTTCAGTATAGGAGTCCGATTTCAAACTTAGTGCATTTCAGGCAAATTTCTTAAAAAATCTTCTTCTCCAGATCCAGCAGGCAGAATCTTTTGATATTTGGTATGCAACATTGTGGGGTGGATCTGATTCAATTTTGTTCAAATCGGCCCCCTGGATTCATATTTGGGCTCACTATAGAAGCCCGAATTCGAACTTAGTGCATTTCAGGCAAATTTCTTAAAAAATCTTCTTCTCCAGATCCAGCAGGCAGAATCTTTTGATATTTGGTATGCAACATTGTGGGGTGCATCTGATTCAAGTTTGTTCAAATCAGCCCCCTGGATGCATATTTGGGCTCACTATAGAAGCCCGAATTCGAACTTCATGCATTTCAGGCAAATTTCTTAAAAAATCTTCTTCTCCAGATCCAGCAGGCAGAATCTTTTGATATTTGGTATGCAACATTGTGGGGGTGGACCTGACTCAAGTTTGTTCAAATCGGCCCCCTGGGTTTATATTTGGGCTCAGTATAGAAGCTCGAATTCGAACTTAGTGCATTTCAGGCAAATTTCTTAAAAATTCTTCTTCTCCGGATCCAGCAGGCAGAATCTTCTGATATTTGGTATGCAACATTGTGGGGTGGATTTGATTCAAGTTTGTTCAAATCGGCCCCCTGGATTCATATTTGGGCTCACTATAGAAGCCCGAATTCGAACTTTATGCATTTCAGGCAAATTTCTTAAAAAATCTTCTTCTCCAGATCCAGCAGGCAGAATCTTTTGATATTTGGTATGCAACATTGTGGGGTGGATCTGATTCACGTTTGTTCAAATCAGCCCCCTGGAATTACATTTGGGCTCAGTATAGAAGCCTGAATTTGAACTTAGTGCATTTCAGGCAAAATTCTTAAAAAATCTTCTTCTACAGATCCAGCTGGCAGAATCTTTTGATATTTGGTATGCAACATTGTGGGGTGGATCTGATTCAAGTTTGTTCAAATCGGCTCCCAGGATTCATATTTCTGCTCACTATAAAAGCTCAAATTCGAACATAGTGCATTTCAGCCAAATTTCTTCAAAAATTTTCTTCTCCAGATCCAGCAGGCAGAATCTTTTGATATTTGGTATGCAACATTGTGGGGTGGATCTGATTCAAGTTTGTTCAAATCGGCCCCCTGGGTTTATATTTGGGCTCAGTATAGAAGCTTGAATTCGAACTTAGTCCATTTCAGGCAAATTTCTTAAAAAATCTTCTTCTCCAGATCCAGCAGGCAGAATCTTTTGATATTTGGTATGCAACATTGCAGGGTGGATCTGATTCAAGTTTGTTCAAATCAGCCCCCTGGGTTTATATTTGGGCTCAGTATAGAAGCTCGAATTCGAACTTCATGCATTTCAGGCAAATTTCTTCAAAAATCTTCTTCTCCAGATCCAGCAGGCAGAATCTTTTGATATTTGGTATGCAACATTGTGGGGTGGATCTGATTCAAGTTTGTTCAAATTGGTCCCCTGGGTTTATATTTGGGCTCCGTATAGAAGCCTGAATTCGAACTTAGTGCATTTCAGGCAAATTTCTTAAAAAATCTTCTCCAGATTCAGCAGGCAGAATCTTTTGATATTTGGTATGCAACATTGTGGGGTGGATCTGATTCAAGTTTGTTCAAATTGGCTCCCTAGATTCTTATTTGCTCTCACTATAGAAGCTCGAAAATTTCTTAAAAAATCTTCTTTTCCAGATTCAGCAGGCAGAATCTTTTGATATTTGGTATGCAACATTGTGGGGTGGATCTGATTCAAGTTTGTTCAAATCGGCTCCGTAGATTCATATTTGGGCTCACTATAGAAGTTCGAATTTGAACTTAGTGCATTTCAGGCAAATTTCTTTGAAAAGCAGGCAGAATCTATTGATATCGGGTATGCACCATGCTTAGGGGGTTGAGATTCAAGTTTTTTCAAGCCAAGTCCCTGGGTTCATATTTGGGCTCACTGTGGTAGCCCGAATTATAACTTAGTTCAAAATGAGGAATTTTCTTTAAAAATCTTCTTCAGATCCAGAAGTTGGAATGTTTTGATATTTGATATGCAGCATCCTTAGGGGGTGAGATTCAAGTTTGTTCAAGCCATGTCCCTAGGTCCATATTTGGACTCACTGTGGGAGCTTGAATTCTAACTTAGTTCAAAATGAGGAATTTTCTTTAAAAATCTTCTTCTTCAGATCCAGCAGTCGAAATGTTTTGATATTTGGTGTACAGCATCCTTAGGGGGTTGTGATTCAAGTTTGTTAAAGCCAAGTCCCTGGGTTTATATATGGGCTCCCTGTGGGAGCCCGAATTATAACTTAGTTCAATATGAGGAATATTGTTTAAAAATCTTCTTTTTTTTTTTTTAGATCCACTGGTCAGAATCTTTGGATATTTGGTATAAGCTTTTCTTAGGAGGAGTAGATGTAACTTGTTGAAATCAATTCTCTGGGTTGATATTTAGGCTACTATGTCAGGTGAGCGCCCTCAGGCCCCTTGGGGCCTCTTGTTTCTATTCATCTAAGTCTGGGTCATTGGTACAGTAAAAAAATATGAAAAAATTTATAGTAATTTATATATTTTTTATACTTACCAATGACCCAGACGGGGATGGCCCTCCCATGAGTTGGGAACTCATACCTCCCCGCTGATCATATATTTACCAGGCACTGGTTGTAAGAATGAGGATTGGGTGTCAATTTTGGTACTTCCTTGACACTGCGCATGCGCAGTAGGAAAAAGTATGGAGGACCATATAGGACATTGGATTTTTTGATTTGGATGCAAATTTGGGGGATGGGGGGGGGGGGGGGGGGGGCAAAATTTGTATTTGGCCCTGAATAATTTAGAGTTAGCACTAGCTAAGTCTGGGTCATTGGTAAGTATAAAAAATATATAAATTACTATAAATTTTTTCATTTTTTTCTCTTCCAACTCAAGACATATGAATCGGAAAACAATAACCTGAATGGTTTTTTTTTTCAACAACTTAGACATAGGATTCGTCATACTCATATGTTAATTTTTTGCTCCCCCCACTTTACATGAAACATACGCTTGTCCCGGGTGAAACAGCAAGGTGGGATATTTCTATCCCACCCACCCCATGTAAGATGTATACTCATTTGCATATTTTATTAGGTCGCCGGAACTATTTCATCATCGTCTCCACAATTGTAAATAAACAAAATGGCTTCACGATTTCCTGCATGTAATCCATGTGCCATTCAAAATCAACAATGTTGATTTGTTTCAACCCCATGTTTCTCTGCAGATTTAATAACATCACTGCGCGAATTTATCGATTGATCAGTAATCTCACAATGCCCTTTTACATTAGAGTTTGACACGTGCAAATTCATTAACCCCTTAATGGACAGTGTTACAAATTAATTTTTTAGTTTTTACCTATGGTATTTACCTAACTTTTGTACGATCTTTCTGATGAAATTGTTCGTTTTTCAAAAGGACTACGACTTGATAAATTGGGTATGTCAGCACGTGACCGCCAATTATCTATAATGACGTAATCCTCGTGTGGGGGGAGAAAAATCATCCTCGATGAGTCTGAAGGTGGGAATGGGGAAATCTCACCCTCGGGGCAAGATATTTGAACCTGACCCTCGGCAAGCCTCGGGTCTGGTTCAAATATCTTTCCCCTCAGGTGAGATTTCCCCATCCCACCTCCAGACTCATCGGGGATCATAATAATTTTATCTCCCATATGACACTGGAAATTGGAACACAAATTTACCCTTCTGCTTCCTCTGCGAAGCAAAGGGCTGATCCTCCTACCGCCACTTTTACTCACTCACAGGGTGGGGTAGGCGTCGGCAGTAGTCACCTCGATTTCATCCCAGGTTGAGGCATTCGACTAAGTAGAGAGTGCCTCTTCCAACATGAGTCCCTTTCATCGTTACACGTTGGGAACTTTTGATCATGGAGATAGGCAATCTCCTGTCAAAGGGGGCAGTCGAGGTCATCAAGAACTTTCTTTCAGTGGTATTTTGTTCCCGCATGTTATTGGTGCCGAAGAAGGACGGCCGACTCAGTATTCTGACGCAGTCTATCATTGCTCCTCCGTTCAGCATGGAGGCTTTCAGATCGGTTCGCCGCTCCATTCCCCAGGATGTTTTCCAGTTCAAGGCCATTTCCTTTGGCCTTAGCCTGGATCCTTGGGCCTTCACCTGTCTGATGTTGCATGTGTTAATCTTACATCGCATACAGTCCAGGGTGTCTTCTTCGACTTGTCTAGTTGATATCCTCCAGAGGCAATCCAATGCTGCTTTTCTGGAGTCTGATGTCGTCACACTGTTGAGCCTACTCACGTCACTAGGGTTCAGAGTCAAGGAGAGAAGTCGGACCTGGTCCCTTTTCCGTCTTGTCGTCTGGGATAGACTCATCAGCTCGGAGTCTTCCCCGACTGCTTGGTCTCTGCGTTTCGGTGACGGATCTCATTGCTCTAGGTCAACTGCATGTCTGACCTTTCCAACACTTTTTGCTCAATCGTTGGAGGCCTAATGTCGCTCATCTGGATCTGGTGCTTCTGTTACCGGAGTCCCTTCCTTGTCACCTTCTCCCCTGACAGATGTTCAGTGGATTATGCAGGGAGTTCCGTTGGACTTCCCCACGTCCGATCGTGTTCTGACGGTAATCGCCAGTGATCTCAGATGGGGTGTGACGTTGGATCCTCTAGGTCTTTTCATTCACAGGTCATGGGACCAGGATCTAGCAGCTCTTCATGTCAACCAGAAGGACCTTCTTGCTCTTCTTCTGTGTTTCTGGCAGTGGATCCCCCGCTTTTCGAATTGTCAGGTCCTTCTGTGGTCTGACAATTCTACGGTGGTTGTTGACATTCGGAACCAGGGCAGCATGCACTATGTTCCCATGTATCCATTGGTTCAGGATCTTTTACTGCTCGCTCAGGATGTCAACGCCGGAGTGGTGGTTTGTCACTTTCCCGGTCGTCTGACCTTCCTAGCCGACTCCCTGTCCCGACGGGGTAGGTTATTTCCATCGGGTGGATGCTCCCAATGGCGCTGTTCCAGTCTCTTTGCGATCCCTGGTGTCGTCCCCAGATTGATATCTTTGCGATTCGTTAGAACCATCAGGTGGACACTTTTGTGTCCCCGTGTCCAGATGCTTTGGCTTTTGCCATGGACGCTTTGTCCTTCCTTTGGAATGGTTTTGTCGGCTATGTCTTCCTGCCAGTTCCGATTCTGCCTCAGGTTCTAGCCCAGATATGAACCTGCAGTTGTCGAATCCTTTCGATCACACCCCTGTCGCCTCAGTGGGTGTGGATCAATCTGCTCTGCTCTCTGTTAGCGGCGGTTCCGGCATGTCTCCCTCTTCGTCGCGACTTTCTATGCCAAAGTTGCTCGAGGAGGTTTCAGGTCGACCCAACTTCAATGTGCCTTTGTGCATGTCTTTTATTGGGTCCTGTCTCCTCCGTAGTGGTTTTTTCGAGACGAGCAGTGGAGTTGCTTTTCTTCTTCAAGGAGGCTCTCACTCCACTGGTTTAGCCTCTGTGGTTAAGTAGAAGGTTCTTCTGTCCATGGTGTGCGATAACTCTGTTACTTCTGTCACTCCTTCGATCACACCGATTGCAGAGTTTCTGGTATATGTTTGTTTCTGGGGGTCTCCAGCAATGGGTACAAGTCCACGCTTCGGAGACTTTTTTCATATGTGGTACAGCATCGTATCGGCACTCATCCTTGCATCTCCAAGCTTGTTCGGCACTTTTCCTTGAAAAGGCCTAGGACTTTGTAGTTTACTCCAAGATGGACACTTTCTTGGGTGCTGCTCTGCTTTTGGGGAGGGGGGCATTCGCGCCTTTATCCCAGGTGGATATGCATTTTCTCACATGCCAGATCTCTCCTGAATCCATTTCTCGATGGATTTGTCTTGCTATTCGTGCAGCTTCTGCTCATCTAGCTACTGGCGATTGTATTAGCAATCGTTTTTCTGCCACGAGGTGGGTGCATTGTCTTCCTCTTGGGGCTTATACTAACTATGTCATGTTGTCGGATGTTATGCTGGCAGCCTACTGGAGAAATGCTACCTTCTCCACTTATCTGCGACAGTTGCAGGAGCAGACAGAGGACCTTTGTTCTACGGGCCCGCTTTCTTCTGCTCAGGCTGTTGTCTATCCCAACCATTCTGCTACTTACAGGGTCAGTTCCAGCTCTGTGCTGTTACTGCCCTTTCTGTCTGTGCATGCGCCTCATCTTTCATTGTCTTTTACTAATGTTTGTGATGCTATGGTTTGATAGGACTAGGGATCTCTTCCTCTGTCCATGGTTCCAGTGCAATTGAGTTATGTGTGGGTTGGTTATGTGATTCCCTCCATCCTATTGTCTATTCAGCCTGTAGTAAACAATTGTAAGGTAGGTTGATAAGAAATATAAATTTTATAGTAAATTTCCTTTCTTATTATGCCTACCGCAATTGTTTACCTGGAGGCCCTCCCATCTTCTTCTTCGGGTAAGAATCCTTCCTCCCCGCTGATCACATAACTCCTATGTTGGCAGACTCAAAAGAATGATTAATTGATGACTGCACTGCGCATTGGTTAATGGAAGTCGTGGAATTGTACTTAGGGAAGAGCATCCCATACTGGCTTTTTTTTTCGTGGTGTTTTTTACACCACTTTTTTTTTTTACTTGCTTTTTTTTTTCGGGGCATTTTTTACACCACTTTTCTTTCCCACATCTCTTGGGAAAGATTAAAATAGAGAGTATTTTATCCAAGTTAGGGTCTTCCACTGTAGTGCAAGCCCGTAGTAAACAATTGCGGTAGGTATAATAAGAAAGGAAATTTACTATAATATTTATATTTTTTTGGAAGAGGACTTGATAACTAAAATTTATAGTTCAATAAGTAGGTCACAGATAGAAATGTGTTTCTGGTGAGACTGAGTTATGGTCACCTAGTGGGAAGGGTGTGAGATAACCCCTTTGAAAACAACTGGCAAGATGTTTCCTCACTTGCTTGGGTTCAAACCGAAAAGGACCATCATTACCATTTAACACATTCAGACAGTTAGCAATGGCATAAACCCCACAGTCAGTTATATTGTTCTTTCTTGCAGTCTCTGGGTATACAACCTTGAGTGATGGGAAGCCAGTCATAATGTCCTTCAGGAGTACTTGAAAATCTTTGCTGACCATCCTAATAATGTACAAGAGACCTCTCAGCTTAGTTGGCTCTGCCCGTTCAATTACTTTCAGTGGCAGCCATATTACTATTTATTTCTTTTTTTGGTGCTTGTTCACTTTTTACAGTACCGTATTGCTAATTGTTGTAAAGTCCACTTTAGCCAATCGTATAAACTCAAATCATCACTCACTGATTCACTTAAATGTAATAATATATGTTACAGTATCGAGGCATTACAGTATCAAGGCATTATTACCTCTAGTATAACTTGATAGATAAGTAACTCACCAGCTGAAGCGTGTATTGAAGATCTGTATGCAAACAAAATGCTATCCAATATATCAATATATCTGCCCACCCTTTGAAAGTGAAATCGAGAAAAAAATCTGTGATTAAATAGAATGGTAAAAAAATTCAGGTGGGGGGGGGGGGGGGGGGGGGGGATAAACTAGTTTATCTTCCGGGGGAGGGGGGGGGGGGAGATATTGTACTACACCGGTTCTGACTTGGAAATTTTGAACCAAAATTTGGAAATCTTGTTTTGTTTCTTTATGTGTTTTGTTAAATTTTGGGATGAAAAAAAAAAATTTTCGGCCTGAACCCCTATGACCACCAACCCCACTCCCCACCCCTGAGAGTCAATTCAGCAGAGGAAAAAATGCAGTATGAATGAATTTCTTTAAAAATCTTCTTCTCTAGAACCATCATTTAGAATCTTTTGATTTTTGGTGTACAATATCTCAGGGTGGGGGGGGGAGGTGGGGGCTCAGATTCAAGTTTGTTAGAATTGTGTCCCTGGGTTAATATTTGGGTTCCCTATGAATTTTAACTTAGTGCAATATGATAAAATTTCAGTGAAAATCTTCAGATCCACCATCTGAATGCTTTCATATGTGGTATACAGCATGTGGGGGGTGGGGGGGCAGAGTTAGGGTGTGTGTGTAAGATTTAAGTTTGTTCAATTTGGGTCCCTGGGTTAATATTTGTGCTCTATTTGATCGGAGGCTGTGACATAACAATCCTTGGAAATTTGGCACTGCTATTCAACAGCTGATAGAATTGGAAGCAGTCAGGAAGACCCAGGATAATAATCCTCTGACATGGAAACTAGAGTTATGAATAATTTCATGACTTCATTCCTCTGTGGTGTTGATGAACCATGACCAACTGAATGTGATTCAAAATAGTTCTTTGAACCACTTAGTCAGGTGAGCGATTAAGTCCCCTCGGGGCCTCTTGTTTATTTGTTTTTCAAATTTATTTTCGTATTTGCTTACATTGGAAGTGCCCTTGGGTACCCTCTACATTAGGCCCTGTCCACGGTAAGTTTGGCAATTGTTTTTATGTACAGTTTGGGAATTCCAGTTCTTTAGGACAGTTATTATTACCATGGAGATCCTCACACAGGTTTTCAAAATTTTATTTTGAAAACATGTTGTGATCTTGGTAATTCTTAGATTCATTCCAGGTGATTATTTACACCTTTTTGTGGTTGTTTGGTGGTAGTTTGATGTTACATGAAATTACTTCATCTTTGTAGGTCTGCCTTGTTGTATCACTATATCCTAACCATATTGATTAAATAGCTTTATTGTCATAGTGCTACTGACATAAGTGTCATTAGGATTGAACCTCAAGTGAGGTATTTAAATATCTTTCATTTAACAGTTGGATAAGCTATTATATATTTTCGCTTATCCGTACCATTCATTGTCAAATGTTTGCATATTGATAAACCAACTTTCTGTTTACTTTCGGCAGTTCTATGGTTTATGAATGTTTTGGTGAGAGGTTATTTTACTCAAAATAGTTTTCTTATGTCCTATTTTTGTGCAACCAGAACATTTGAAATATGACAAAAGTTTCCTAAAATTGCATTACCATTACATTCAGGTACAATAAGCACATAGCCTGCGTTGTCTGTTCCAGGTGTAATCTGCAGAATACTTGTATTGTTTGCAACAAATGGAATAAAAGATGTTGGTGAAAGGTTCAGCCATCTTGTCACCTCTGAACCATCTATGCCAAGGTTGTCACCTAGTTTCACCTCAAAAAGTCTTCTATTATAGGAAGATCAGCAGAAGATTCAACACTACCGAAGACAACGACAGCAGATGTTCTTTTACATATGGAAATCATTTATGCAGCCACTAAAATTGCTGTCTACTGTTTTTACTATGAGAGAGGAGTCATCTAGTAGATCGTACACTGTCTCTTCTTGTTCAAACTACTTTGTTCTTATTCCCAGTCAGATTAACATTTTGAGGACCATGACTATCACTATCACTCATCTCTTATTCAGATGAGTCGTCAGATGACTCTGCAAACCTTAATTTTCGACATTCCAGGTTCAATTCTAAGGGAGCTACAGAGTTCACGTTTACTTATAAACTATCATCTTCATTAGATAGACGTCATTTGCAGAGACAAGGCAGAGTTTTTTTTCTGATGCAATCTCTTCTATTCTTGAAGCATTAAAGATATTTAATGTGCTTAAACAAGGCTGATAACAGCATCTACATAACCAAGAAGGAGCCATCTCTACCATTCATAGAAGGGAAAGTTATCAGATGACAGGTGATTCTCTTCCACAGAGCCAACAGGAAGATTCTTTGTAAGATTCAGCTCTTCTGCCCATAGTCTTATAATTGTTTCATTGCATTTGTATCATTCTGATGTCGGTTCTTCTTTGCAACATGGATTCTGTGATGAGTGAGATTCTTACTAGCATCACCATGATGTGGTTCTCAGTAAAATACAATCTGTATTTAAGCACCTTATTTTATTTGGTGGGATCATAGCTCCTACCAGTGAAAACCGATATTCATCTCATCACTCTTGACAGTCACATGATGATAACCAAGCTTGATTGGAGCCAAGCAGTCAGTCTGATTCTAGAGTACAACAAATCTTGGCAGTGTATTAATATTACAGAGAGGGTTGTTCAGTGAATTACACAAAGAATTAATTCTTCTATAAAATTTAGTAGGAACCACTCAGCAGGTACATTAACTTCAACATGCTGTCTCTCCGGCAGAATTGTCACACCTCTGCCATTGAGAACAGTATATGCTCAGATCCATTTGATGGAAGTTTTTATAAGCATTACAGTGTTTTTTGCATGAGTTCTCCATGCGGAATATGTCATCAAATTGGTTGCATACATCTTCCTTGGATTCTGATAGTTCTACTCATATTTGCACTAAGATATCAATTCAAGTGACAGGAAGAAAGACTTCCTTTCATCTCGCTATCATTTAGAAGAGTCGTCAGATAGATATTGTGGTGGCTCATCTTCAGTAGCAACTCTACATTCTATGAATCGGAATTTGTTGCTTAACAGAACAACATCTGTGGCTTCCTGTAATATCTGAGCAGTATTTTTTTCTAGATTTCAACACCAGTGCCATAACTAAAAGATATTGGGCATCTTAGTGACTTTGTTTTTAGTTGACTGGGTCAATCTTACTATTAAGGCCGGACAACAACGTATCAGAGGACTACTCACAAGGCTTTGTATCCCTGACTATAATCATGGGTTAACTATAGCTTTTTTACTATTTTGCTATGAAGCTGAAGATTATAACCCCAGTGACGAACCATTAACTTCAGTCAGGTGGTTTGCTGCATATGACATAACACACATGATCTTTCTTGTTGTTATCATCACTCCGAACAGACTTGTAATCATGAAGAGTAACCTTAACCCTTTACCCAACGCAGACGATATCAAAATTTATTATTTTAAATACCATTTTTTGAAATTTTTCAAAAAATGTCAACAAAACCATATCATGTGACCCCTCGTTGGAACGAGCTCGTTCCAACGAGGGGTCACATGATATGGTTTTGTTGAAATTTTTTGAAAAATAATATTTTTTCAACTGCTGAATTTGCATATTACGCGGGCGGATGTGGGCGATTCGTTGGGTAAAGGGTTAAAGGAACAACAGTTATGGTAGAAAGATCTATTTCTCTAAGTTTTATCAGGGACATTCATAGTTCCTTTTTGTCTCCGTTGCTGCAATTTTATGCTTGGTTCTGACTTGTGCCTTTCTAAGTCATAAGCAGTCAGTAATTTGCCATTTTCTTGAAAGATTTGTTTGTGTAGCTATCAAGGTGCTTTACTGGACTAGAAATTTTCATTTACTTATGTAAACATTTCAGCATGGTGTTCCCTTCGTTCTACTTTCCTGTAGAATTATTATCATCTTCCAGAAAAGACAGTCAATTTACCTGACTTGTGGACAGAATTGCTTAATCTTTAGTGAGGAAATTAGATTAACATCACATTACAGGAGTCTTTTTCCCCCTTCTCTTAGAGCATGTCTCACTCAAAATTGTTATTTATACTCTCACCAGCTCAAATTATTGCATTCTAAATCTATATAGGATGATATAATTTTTTATTATTTCATCAGTTGTATATCTTTGAATTTTTCAGTTCATGCAACTCTTCTTTTGGGTACCAATCTTTTGAGAGGACTTTGTTACCTGGTTTATGAGGATTATGGATTACACTTGCTTTCTATGTTGTAATAGATATGTTAATCCTTGTTAAAATAAAAGAAATGGTAGTATATGCAGTGAACTATATTTCTATGTCTTTCATGCAGTGGATGGTTATCCAACCTTTCACTAACTGCTATTTTTTCTGGGGCAACCAAATTCAATCAGTTACGATTTGCTAGTCTTGTAGTTTCCAACTCTGTTTAAGAGTAGCCACGGATCATTCTCCCGTTAGTCCAGCCATGTTACATACTTCTGTGACAGGATTCGCTATACTTTGTTACACATCTTTTGTCTTAAATGTGATTTCAGAAATCCTGATAAATTAGCTATCCAACTAGGTACAAATGTTCACAATTTGAAACATCCAGGTACAAAATGTCCAGATAACGCTGTTAGATGAATTCCGATATCTGGATGCTTGTTGTCTATCCAGATATTTTAAAAGAAGCATTATCTGCTTTTAACTGGTTGAGGGCTAGATTATTTTTGGTGGTCTAAATTTATTCAAAATTTGTTTTATTACAAATTATTGGAGAGTGCCAGTAAGTTGTAATACAACAAATTCATATAAGCAAAATATTATTTGCATTTAACTGAATATGAAACATGAGCAAGGATAATGTTGGCTTTTGTTCTGGTACCTTCATTTTTCAGAAAGCCCTGATAGTGGCTTCCAGCACTCAACCAGTTAACTGTGTAATAACACACAATAATTTTCCTTTACATACTCTTGGATACTGGAGTTCTGTTGGCTTTGCATACAATAGATAAGTCTTGTTTATAATTTTCTGCGTGTATTCACCATATTATCTCGTCTTTTCTTAATATTTATATTATATAACATATTGATTTCTGTTTAGTAAGTCATCTTTGAAATTAACTCTGCCTTAATATATTGAGTGGTCATGCATTTCCAGTACAGTTATTAAAGGTTTCACTTCATTTGTGGAAACTAAGTTATGCTGTGGTTGTAATTGTTTGTTTATTGTGGAAGGGTGTGATAATTTGGATGCCCAACTGAGTATCCAGATCTAATTTTTACCTACACAAGGTGTAATTCATTATTTACTACCTTTTTTTTCCTTTTTTGTTTTTTATTAATTTTCATACTTCTGATGCCAGCAGTATCAGAATGTATAAGAATATCTGTGACAAGAGGCCATAATGCCCAAAATACTGCTAAAAGAATAAGAAATATCAAAATAATGGACAAGAGTACAAAGAAATGGAGTATATTCACGTGCCCCCCCCACCCCCCCCCCCCCCCCCCCCAAAAAAAAAAAAAAAACCCAAATTTTTATGAGTTTGACATAAGTAATGAATTGCAAAAATCACGAGTAGATCAGTAATTCCAATGGCATGGTTTCAAATAAAAAGACTTCAAACTCCAGACTAGGAGAAAGCACATTTTACCATTTCTGTCTGTGATGTGTTACAAATGCCCCAAAGAAATGCACTGAAAAGAAATAAACTTCCATTTGAAAATGAAAATACCATGAGGGAAATCAGTCACATGATGGTTTGTAAAAATGTAAGGCAAATTGTGAACTTGGCCAAATATTGTTTTCAAAAATCTAAGAACTGCAGAAACGGCCACACTATTCTCAAATGTGCAAGGCACTGGAATTGAAAATGCTAAATACATTCACAGGGGAAAGTTGCATTGCCAATGCCATTACTGCGAGATAAGTCAAAATTGCAGGACAACTTTTCAGTTTCCATATCCAGGGATGCCATTTTTAGAAATGGATCACGATGCCTCTTTTTCATAATATTATAATTTTGTCGTTGCCAATATGTAAAATATAAAACTGAATAAATAGGTTTCAAGACAAAGATATATCCACTCAAACATTCATGGCAATTGCCATAATTGCGTTTGTACAAAAATATCATTTGATTGAAAGCCACACTACATTTATCACAGAAGTTCCTGTTTCCATTTCCATGTCTTTTCTGCTACTAAAAAGACACTTTAGCTGTACATCTGCATTGAAATTTGAGAATATCATAACATTAACTTTCTTTTCCATGCAGTTATATTCTGTGGGGTTCAAATTGATCTATACCGATCTTATCGCTTAAGCCTGATAATATGAAATCGGTGCCGCCGAAATACATGTAAACATGTGTTCACATTATATAAACATTTCCTTGTGGTTAGATTACCGAAAGGTGGTCGGAACACTTATGAAATTTCAGATAACTCATTAACCGAAATAATTGTAGTTTTGTTCACGTCTTTCATTAACTGCCTGTCAAGTTATATTCAATCGACAAATAAGCTATTATTGCTATAAAATCTGCCGGTTCTGATAACAGTTCACTTTCCCAGAAACGTACTACAGGAGGACGATACTTTCAAAACAAATTATGCCAAGTAAAACATAGAATGAACAATCACACACTCTTAGCCAAATAGTTGGTCAATACAATTTTTTTAATGTGGGACTGTTCGTATTGATGGCTGTTCCATTGTTTGTTGCCATAGTTCACTTTATTTGAGCATTTAAATTGCAGTTGTCATAAATAAACACTAAACACCAGAAATGACCCACATGATACCAAATAATTAAATTAGGATAGTTTTTTTCCTTAGTTTATCAATAAAATCATTTTTGTGTATTTGCCAAGAATATTAAACCATCTTCAACAGAATTATAAGGTATAACTAGACTTTATGATTCTGGAGAATCATGGCTTTTCCAGATTAGATTCCATGATTTTTCATGACGCCAGTGTGTCTGATGATTTGTTTCAACTGTCTCACTGAAGTTCCTTTATTGATGTTATGAGAAAGGTGGATATCGTAGTCTCAAATGACTCAGTTTGATAAAAAAATGTTTAGGTACAAACCATCATTAATGGTGGAGAGGGTTAATATCAATATCGTCGTCCGACAAGTTAATGACCAACAAAAGGAGTTATGTTTGTTTGACACATACCCATCGTGTGCTGTGGCTATTTGAAAATGTCCATTTTAACTTATATATCCCAAATATTGATGTTTGGCAGTTTGTAGAAGGTTAACAAGTGCTAACAGGAATATTTTTCCATACAACTTGTACTGTCACACCAAGAACTGTGAATGGCCATTTTTTCTTAAAAATCTACAAGTTGTTTTCAGAGAAATCCAGGGAGAACACAAGATTCCATGATTTTTTATGACCCCTGGAGTGTCTGAAGTTTTTAATTGCATCACTAAACTATTTTTATTGATGCCTTGTGAAAAGTGGGTATAATAGTCTCAAATAACCTAGTGTGATAAAAGAAAGTTTGGGTTTAAAACATATTTGTTGGTGGAGAGGGTTAATGTCAATATCAGCATCTGAGAATTAGCGTCTAATGCAAATAGCCCATTTTATCTCAAATTTATCTAAAATTTTGATATTTGACAGTTTGTGAGGGTAAATGAAGACTTGCGAGAATAATTCTTCTCCACAGTTTATTTGTTCTTGAAAATCTGTGAGAACCACTTGAAGATATCCACAGAAAATGTGAACTTTTAAGTTCTTAAGCATGTCTTGTGTAGTCCCTGTATCAATTTTCTCCTGTTAGACCACAGTTGTTATGCATGATTATGTCATCTTTTCACACCTCCTGCAGTTAATAACAGCAATGAGAAACATGAAGTTATAAACAACATATAAATATATATATAAATAAGAAGTGTTGTTTGTACATCTATGTAAATAAAATATAAGCTGGGATGGAGGATGGGGCAGTATAGCCATCTTACAAGCTAGTATATACCTAGCCCCACTGCCGGGGAAATGTTGGTGCTACCACTGCATTTGATAACCGCCTCACATAGTATTAAATATACCTGCACCCCTTCCCATGTTGGGGAACTCCCCCTTTTATTGTAAGGTTCCTTAGGCACAACATAGCGTCTGTAAGATGGCTATATACTGCCACGTCGCCACCCTGGGGTGGAGGATGGGCAGTGTATAGCCGTTTTACAGACTAGTATATACCTGGACCTACTGTCTGGGAAATGCTATAGTGTAAATATTGTATTTGATATTATAAGTAACTGATCCCATTGTAGCTAACGTTATTTACTGCTTTCTTATCATGCTGTGGGAGAGCGCAGCGGCATTCTGGTAAACGGTTCTCGTCAGATCACCGAAGTTAAGCAACGTCGAGCCCGGTTAATCATTGGATGGGTGGCCGTCTGAGCTTCCAATTCGGACTCCCGCGTTGTGTCATTGGGCAAGGCACATACCGCCGATTGTCCACATGGGGGCATGATGCCACCATGTACTAAGACGTACTGCACGTCAATGGTATGCATGTCTTCAACCAATCTAACCCTGCCTGTAGTGCAGAGTTACGATGTTGGGGAGCTGGCAGCTGCTCGTTGTTGCTCGTGGTTCTCTCCGGGTACTCCGGCTTCCTCCATCCGTAGTACTGTCACGGTCGTGATTAGCCATTGTGCATAAGTACATGGCCTTAAACACCAATAAATAAATAAATAAATAAATAAATAAATAAATAAATAAATAAATAAATAAATAATATCATGCAGTGCAGTGCAGTGTGGAATATGAAGTGAGGCGTACCTTTCAATGGGTGTTTGGTTGGAGAAAGAGGCGGGGGGGGGGGGGGGGGTGGTGGGGGTAACATCGGTAATTTTGTTGGGATAAATCGACCAATGGCGTGGTACACCGTGGAATTGACCGATGAAACGGGACACAGTGAGAGTGGAACTTATGGGCAGTTATTCTTGATAATAAATAAATATACACTTACTTTTGAGTTCATGTTGGAGAGGATTCACTGGAAATCGTATATCGACCGCTGATACTTATCAGTTATGCTCTGCTCCCCATCCTGTGGATTGCATTTCAGACTTCTCAAATCTAGCCCCCATTCCCATCATTCCCCGCCAGAATTTTGACTTGCAAAAAAATTATTTTTACTTTATTCTCTCAACATCTAACATAACGACAAATAGAGGTGCTTCGCAGGGCCACTGGGCAGGACAACCCATATTTTCGGGGCTTGTTCCCTAGGGGCAGTTAGCCAGCTATGCTCGCAACAATGCCCTCTCCCCGTCGGCCTGGGTGATTCGAAAGATAGAAAGGTCAATGGGGGAGGGGCCCGTTAGCAAAAAAACAGCAGGGGGGCTTGTGTCCTAGGTCAATGGGGGAGGGGCCCGTTAGCAAAAAAACAGCAGGGGGGCTTGTGTCCTAGGTAAAAAGTAAAAAAAAACTGCAGGGGGCAGGTGCCGTAGGTAAAAAAACAGCAGGGTGATGGGGGGGGGGGGGGGCAGCCCCGCTAATTAATTTTAATAGAAGGCAGTTGTTCATGGGGCAGGTGTCCGTATCCCATTGTCCAGTATTCCAAATTTTCTATGGTACTTGGCCTTGTCGGAAACAACATTTTAACAAGAAATACGGGAAACCTGTTTGCAGTAATGCTGCACACATGAACTTGATTTTAGGACCATTCCATGGACAGTTTAAAGCCTACTTCGATATCAGCGTTCCTTACTCTCAACCTTTCAGTGCAATACCGCAGTATTTCACCCGAATCGAGTTCTGACGTCATGCAAGTTTGGCCGACATGCTTTCAATTTTGTTATTGCCAACTATATATTTATAATTTCATGATTACTGATTGGAATTTTGAAAATGTCACACGCAATCGCGACAGAGTTTTCTGAAAAACTTGATTCTGCAAAAGGTTTTAGTGAAATTTGATTATTTTTTTATTTTAAATTTTGATGGCTCTTGTCGAAAAGGTGTTAATGACTGATCGTCCCAAACGAGATCAAAGATTGACGCCGAAGATTAATAACAGACAGAGAATCTTCTAAAAATATACATGTGCAATCCTAAAATGCAATAAATCAAGTCTTTTTCAAGTTTTTTGACAGAAATATGTCCAATCGTATCATTGAATCATTTTTAGGTATATGTGGGTGAGAAATTTTTGTATACGGACAAAATACACACTAAATAAAATATTTGGCATTATTTTCCGATGACGTATTTTTATCTTTGCTTCTTGGGGAAATCCATGCTGCTAAATACGACGAAGGAGTGTTATCTGATGAGGTCAGGTGGTCGGGTCTGACACCCCACCTCGCAGTAGATTTAGTGGGGGTGTCGATTTTACATGTAATGTAGGCAGCATACATGGCATGGGCTGTCTGTCTTTTATCCGGCAAAAACAGGGTTAAGGCTTGGTTTTCTGAATACCCTTAATACTTTCAAACATTATCCCTCATCACTTCTGATTCTGATAAAAGAGGATATGTTTATCTATTACATACGCATTTGGTGCCCGAAAACAGCCAATTTTATCAAAATTATGACGTTTAGCAGTCTGTAGAGGGGTTAGCAAATGATTAGTGGAATATTCTATCCATGCAACTTGTAATACCACACCAAGACCTGCCAAAGTCCAATTGTTCTTGAAAATCGCCAACAAGCAGTTGGCGAACTCCACTGAAAATGTAAATTTTATTCTTCTAAGGGGCACCTCTCCTTATCCAGTCCAACTGGGTTAAGCTTCATTCTTTTAAATACCCTTACTACATACAAAACTGATCCCCTGTGAATTCTACGTGCAGTAAAAGAAGTTTTGTTTAGCCTTTACATACCCATTGGGTGCTGTTGGTGTCTCAAAGCAGTCCATTTTATCAAACTTTTGATGTTTAGCAGCTGGTGGAGAGCTAACAAATGCTCACCGGAATATTTTGTCCATGCAACTTGTATTGGCACACTAAGACCTATGAATGACCATTTTTTCTTGAAATCTATAAGATGTGTTTAAAGAAATCCAGGGAAAACATGAATTCTTAAGCCTTTGATGGGAATCGCTGTTTAACCAGCCCAAAATGGGTTAAGGCTTGGTTTTTTTAATACCCTTATTACTTACAAAAATTATCCTTGGTGATTTCCACTTCCAATAGTTATGTTTATTTCCCAGCTACAGGTTGGTTGCTGTGGGGGGCTGAAAACAGCCTGTTTTATCAAAGTGTTGATATTTGAGAGTCTGCGGAGGGTTAACAAATGCTTATCAGAATATTTTGTCCTTGCAGTTTATAATGTTACACCAAGATATGCGACGGATTCGGTTTTCTCTTGAAAATCTACTTGACATTTTTAGAGAAATCCACGTAAAACATGATTATTTAAGCATTTGAGGGAATCACTCTTAAACCACCCCAAAACGGGGGTAACACTTGGTTTTTAGCTCAACTTTGGCAAAGCCAAATTTGAGCTTATGCCATGGCCAGTCGTCCGTCTGTCCGTCAACAATTCAATACGGCTCGGGCTAGAGGCCGTATTTATGAACCGATCTTTACGAAACTTCTTGGGTACCTTTGTTATGACCGTGGGACACGAACAAGTGTTTTGGGGTCCGATCCGAAATTCAAGTTGGCTGCTGGCAGCCATTTTGTACAGACTTAGGTGAAATCAGATTTTTGCACAGAACTTTCATATGAAAGCGCTGATTTGAAAAAAATTTTGTGTGAATGTTTAGTACCATGGGATACATCACATATAATACGGGTTTTTTTCTCGTGCAGAAATTATGCAAATTAGATGAACTTTGATTTTTTCATTGCTACTTACACACAGTAAGTACACATGTCAATACGGCTCGGGCTAGAGGCTGTATTTATCAACCGATCTTCACGAAACTTCTTGGGTATCTCTGTTATCACCTGGGACGAGAACGAGTGTTTCTGAGTGCAGTCCAAAATTCAAGATGGCTGCCAGTGGCCATTTTGTACCAAAATTAGGTCTAATCAGTTTTTTGTACACAACTTCTATACGGCTCAGGCTAGAGGCCTTATTTATGAACCGATCTTTACAAAACTTCTTGGGTACCTTTGTTATCACCGTGGGATGAGAACGGGTGTTTTTGGGTGTGGTCCAAAATTCAATATGGCCACCAGCAGCCATTTTGTACCAAAATTAGTGCAGTCTTTCTTTTGTACAGAACTTCCGTACGAAAGTTCTGATTTGAATAAATGTTTTTGTATGAATGTTTAGTAAAATGGAATACATCACATACAGTACAGGTTTTTTTCTCGTGCAGAAATTATGCAAATTAGATGAATTTTGATTTATTTAGTGCTACTTATACACTGTAAGTGCACATGTCAGTACTGCTCGGACTAGAGGCTGTATTTATCAACCGATCTTCACGAAACTTCTTGGGTACCTTTGTTATCACCTTGGGACAAGAACGAGTGTTTCTGAGTGCGGTCCAAAATTCAAGATGGCTGCCAGTGGCCATTTTGTACCAAAATTAGGTCCAATCAGTTTTTTGTCACAACTTCTATACAGCTCGTATTTATGAACTGATCTTCACGAAACTTCTTGGGTACCCTTGGTTTCACCTTGGGACAGGAATGAGTGTGTTTTGGGGTGTCTTTGTTATCACTGTGCTATGAGAACAAATATTTTGGGGGTTCAGTCAGACCCACTCTGGGACTCAAAGATTTCTTTTCTAGTTTAGCATCTGACTGTCACCTGCCTTTACAATACTTTACCTATACATTTGTTACAGGCTACGGTCAGTATTTATGTACAGGCCGTTACAATACTTTATATGTACCTTTGTTATCAGGTCATTACCTAGATGTTTGTCATTGCTGTGTCACATACTATACATGTACATGTCTTGACAAGTTGAGCTACAGTGTCATTGACACTTTCATTCAATCGTGAAGTCACTTGTGCCTCCATACATGTTGCACTGAGCTGTATGTAGTTGACCCTTGCTGAACTTTCTTCATCAAAACAAAAAGAAAACAAAATGGCAGCATTTGGGAATTGTAGTTACCATGGATTGGAATTAGTCTTACTGCTCATTCTTCTCATGAATGACAAAATAATTTCTCGAAGTTTGTTCTTGAAGGATTGAAACCATTCAATGCAATATGGTAAAATTCTTTAAAACTCTTCTTCTAATCCATCATTCAGAATCTTATTATATATGTTATTCAGCATCCTTGGTAGGAGCAGATTGAAGTGTATTCAAATCAAGTCCCTGAGTTTGTATTCGTATCTGGGTTCGTATCACAGTGAAAGCCCACATTTTAACTTAGTGCAATATGGGGACAATTTTTTAAAACTCTTTTTCAGATGCACCAGTCACAATCTTTTGATATACGGTATTCAACATCCTTAGGAGATCAAATTCAAGTTTGTTCAAATCAAGTCCCAGGGTTCATATCCGGGCTCCCTATGGAAGCCTGAATCTTAACCTGCAGATATCTTCTTCTTCAGATCCACCAGTCCCAATTCTTTTATTTTGTCTTTTTTTTTTGGGGGGGGGGGGGGGGGGGGGGGGTTGGGGGGTGGGGGGGGGAGCATAATTCAAGTTATTGTTCAATTCAAGTCCTAGGGTTCATATTAGGGCTTCCTATGGAAATATGGAGCACTGGCGAAGCGAGCCCAGTTCTTGTTAGATCTTAGATCACCGAAGTTAAGCAACGTTGAGCCCAGTTGATCCTTGGATGGGTGACCACTCAGTGATTGATTCGGGTGCTTCCCATAGTAGTGGCTGGTGTGCCATCAGCGAAGTTTGAGTGTGTGATTCTGCAATGTTGTATCACGGGCCAGCTGTGAACATTGGGAATGTTCATCAGTACTACGCAATCCCCACCATACCTAGGTGTAAAATAGGGACCTGTTGAGGTACTTACCCTGTGTGCCCATCTGTGGAGCACCAGCAGTTTGCTCCGTCAAGGTTGAGCTGAGAATGTCATAGAATGAACAAAGGGTGTGTATGCCTATGATACTGGGTAATAATGTTAAGAGAGAGAGCATTGTGATGGATTCAAAACATTATCATTGCATTATTATTATTATTATCTGAATCTTAACTCAATGCAATATGAGAAAAAAGGCAGGCATCATCACCTGGTTTGGGGGTCCAGGTGCTTTTAAGTGCGAATTTGATAACCAATATTCCATCAAACACATATATGACTATGTCTATTCAATGAGATAATATGCGGTGTTACAAGTTTCATATTACCTAATTTTGTAATATGATAATTGAGTTTGTTAATTATACCCACACAAAATGAAGTTATGGGGGTATATAGGAGTCAACTTGTCTGTCGGTCGGTCGCCGTCGGTCCGTTGCACATGTAAACTTGTGGAGGGAACTACTTCCACAGTTTTAGCCACATTTTCATGAAACTTCACAAAAATGATCAGCATGATGAGGGGAAGTGCATGACAATTTTTTCCCACTCGGTTTGAAGATGGCCGACTGGCAGCCTTATTGGATTAGTTTTTATGTAAACTTGTGGAGTGAACTACTTACACAGTTTTAGCCTCATTTTCATGAAACTTCACAAAAATGATCAACATGATGAGAGGAGGTGCGTTACATAATTTTTTCCCCTCAGTTTCAAGATGGCCGACTGGTGGCCATATTGGATTTTTTTTATGTAAACTTGTGGAGCGAACTACTACCATTTATTTATTTATTTATTGATGTTTAAGGTCACATATTTATGCACAATGGCTAATCATGACCGTAACTACTACCATAGTTTTAGCTGCATTTTCATGAAACTTCACAAAAATGATCAACATAATGAGGGGAAGTGTGTGACATCATTTTTTTCTCGCTCGGTTTCAAGATATCTGACTGGTGGCCACATTGGATTTTTTTTTTACTTAGAAAAATTGAATGCCCCTTTTCAGTCACCCACACTAGGCGGAATGCCACATTGGGGGTATACCGGGCAACAGACCATCTCTATTTTTGAGGAATTAAAACTCACTCAACCATCAGTGCTGAATGTCAGGGCTTTACAGTGGGTTGGAGCATATATTACTCATCTCCTAACCTCCTCCCATGAACAGAGGGTTAATGTTCATTGCCCTCCAAAAGTATCAATAATTCGACATTGGAATCTGGTATCCGCCGATTGTCAAGCAGACATCAACCTTCTGGATGACGGATCATTTTGCTTATCAGTCAATCACTATTCTTCAGATCCAGTCAGAATCTTTTGATATTTCATATTACAGTCCTTAAGAGGATTCGATTCAAATTTGTTCAAATGAGGTCCCTGGGTTCATATTTGGGCTCCCATAATTGGAACCTGAATTTTGATTTTGTGCAAAAAGAGATTTTTTTTCAAATCTTCATCTTCAGATTAATCAGTCATCCTTAGGGTCATCAGATTAAACTTTGTTCAAAGCAAACCCCTTGGTTTATATTTTGGTTTCCTATGGATTTTGGTGGTGGGTTGATTTCGGGAATCCTTTTTTGTAGCTTTAAAATAGGTTTTCCAGGATTTCAAGTGGTTGTATGCCAAAAAATGTTATGTCCCCCATGTTTCTTCAATAATTATAAATTGACTGTAACCCAACTTTGTGTGGGCAATTACTATAACAATATTGATATCAATGTTCGAATTAGTCTGGTTTACTGAGTTATGCTGCTTTTTCAACTTAGAAAATTATATTTTTCCGTCATCCACAGTCTAACTTTAAATTATGAACATATTGTAGCCAAACTTGGTATGAGCAATTATCTGAAAAAATATTGAGGTCAAGTTTTTGTCCCATCTATGCAGATCATATCATATTATGGGAATTTCCCTCTGTCTATCCATTCATTCACCCATTAACTTTTTGTTTTTTATTTATATGAAAATGCCACCACTTAGTGGATAGACTTGTTTGATGGTGTTATGGTTCTTAGTTTGTCATTTTTAGCTAATTTTTCCCCATGAATGTGATAACTTTAATATATGATTACAGATTTGGTTGAAATTTGGTATGTGTGTTATTCTAAATAATGTCTTGTGGAAAACAGATTTTATGTAAAAGTTATTCTTAAGATAACATTTTGACCCACTTCTCCCTTTGCATGGTAAGGGATTTTACCATCTCATGGGATATGCTTGTTTAACTTGTCTTTATTTTAAATTTTAGGTGCAACAAATTTTTGTTTGTCTTGTGGCCATGGAGGACACACTCATCATATGATAGAGTGGTTTAAAACAGAAACAGTGTGTCCATCAGGTTGTGGCTGTCATTGCCTAACAGAAAATCCAATGGTCTGCTTATGACGGCTACATTTATGAACAGAATTCCATGAACTGTTTGTGATATCTTTTATGTTAAAGAGTGATCACATCTTCACAAAGAATTCCAGGACCTAGAAAGTTAATGTTTCCCTGTCAGTGTTGACACTGTTCCTGTAGCTTTGGGAAATTGTGTAACACAGTGGAAACCTGTTAATTGAATAGTCAATTTGCCAGTGAAAAATATTCATTTAACAGGAGTATTCAATAGAAATGTGGTCATTATCCTGAATTTGGTGATAAAATAAGTGTTTATTCTAGTATATCTTGTTTAGCAGAGCTCTTTGAGCTCTGTCAAACAAGATATAATAGATTAAATGCCTATGTTAGATTATAGAAGCCAAATTGGTCCTTAAACATGGGGAATTCAGTTGTTGTCAGATTAATTGTTGAAAAGTTTAGCTGATGCTTCACAGACAGTTGATTGCAGAAAATACTATTGTAGGTCATATTGAAGAAGTACGTTTGTGTGAAATGATCTACACCTCAGATAGTAGTGATAACCGAGGAATATTTTAATCATAAATGAAAAAAGATATCCAACTGCATGATGTATGGAAATTGGTATTCAACTCCCTGATCCCACAGATACACTATAATTTGTCTGAAATGATCATTGCATTTCGATTGAATGAATTCATGTTTAAATGGGGGTGAATATTTGGAAGAAAATGTAATTTGTACAACAGTTTATTTGTTCTATTTGGGTCTTGTCGTCATTCGTTTGTGGAGTATTGCATAACAATTAATATGCTTTGCCTTAGTGCTCAAATGACTATGGAATTTCAAAGTCGACCAGTCGATACCCCAAAGTCGAATAGACGTTGACTAATCGGCAAGCCAGACTAACTTCGGAATTCGCGCTTGTAACTGGGCAACAACACTGTGTTACACGAGAAAAAGACTCTTTTTTTTTAGTTCCTAACAGGCTACCACCTGCTTCGTTACAAGGACGAACCATGAGCTATGCGTCGTGGTAAAACAAATGTGTCAAACACATAAACCTCCCTATTTTAGTGTAGAGCTGTTTGGTCCACAGAAAACGTAGTCGTTACTCGGTGCCGTCAAAGTACAGAAAATGGAACCGAGTAATTTTGGAAAAGACTGAAAATGTTGGTTCCGGCACATCCGGGTTACCACATAAACAAAAGAGGGAAAAAATGAACTTCGAAGGCCAGTTGTATTACGAGAAACATTCAACGATTTATATTTTGATGTTGGCGCATCAGCACTGGAAGAGTCAAACCAACACACTGAGACACTCCGTGGGCGTCAGGGAGCGTGACACAACACATGCTGCGGATAAACTGTCTATAAAGTTCTTTGAAGTTTATCAAGTTTCGGGTCGGTTGTTACATTGTTGCATCCACTATCTGAAGAACTTTTTTTTCCAAGCATTTTGTAACCCTATATCCCCGGAGATGTGAATTCATTGATCTTTCTTTTGAGATTTTGTTGGCTTACGAGTCCTCCTACTGTGTTTCGACTAGTCGACGACAAAAACCAAAGTTAACTAACGAAAAAACTGTTGACGTCGACTAATCGTTTGAGCACGACTTTGCCTTGTGATATAATACTTCCACATCCCTGAAAATAATAATAATACCAAAACTGAACCAGTAATTTATTGTCATTTTTAATACTTTATGGCCTAGTTCCAGCTTTGATCAATTTTACTGCCTGAAAAACTTGTGTCCCAGCATGCAAGCTTCGGGTAAACTTGTAAGTTAAATTCAAAGTGCCTTGTAGTATTTTCTACTCATGTCTTGCTTGGCCCTTGATGCAACTAACACTTGATTAGAAACCACTGTAAATGTATAAATGCATACACTTTGGCTTAGTTTCGTCTAGCAAAAATTGTTTAAAATGCCCAGCCACAAGGGTAACAGCATGGCATGACTGAATGACTGTTCTTGGCATTAAAATAGCTTTTCAAACCATAAAAACCTAAAATGTACTCTTTCTGTTTATAAACTGAGAACTCTGCCCTAACATGTAATCACAAGGTTTTCATGACAGTAATAGAATTACCCTTCATCTTCAAGGCTAATTTCCAGCCATCATTTTTTGACAGTGTGCAATGGTCAGCTTAGGCCAACCACAGGACTTTTGTTACTCTGTAGCCAGCATGTTTCACACTTGCATGTAGCTGCTAAGGAAAGTGGGTGAAAGTAATCATAAGAACCTCATCTAAAATGCAAGATTCAAGCCATCGATTTTGATGGTCTAGTTGTTTAGGTGTTGGACTCCTGATTGTTAGACTCGGTTGCCAAGGGTTCGATTCCCAGTGGGGGATGAAAATTCTTCCAAAACATGATTGTGTTCTACCAAATACACACACAGGCCCATGCTAGTCTTCATCTGAGACCAACCACAGAACTTTTGTCATACTTCAACCAGTATGTTTTAGACTGTAGATTCCAGCTTTTTTTATGGTGTACAGTGGTCTAGTGGTTTAGGTGTAGAAAACCCCCCCCCCCCCCCCCGGATTGCCAGGCAGAGTTGTCGATTCTTTGTGGGAGATCAGAAACAACGTTCTAAATTCCTCCAAAACATGACTGTATCTTTCAAAATACACACACAGGCCCATGCTAGTCTTCATCTGAGGCCAACCACAGCACTTTTGTCATACTGTAACCATTGCCTTTCTGTAACCATGGGAATTTCATCTAAAATGCTAGATTCCAGCAATTGTTTTGGGTGATGTGCAGTGGTCTACTGGTTTAGGTGTTGGACTCCCCAGGTGGGGTTGCTGAGGGTTCGATTCCCAGTGGAGAATTAAAAAACAGCATTCTAAATTCCTCTAAAACATGATCGTGTCCTTCAGAATGCACACACAGGTCATGATGGACTCTTTATTGCCAGGCAGGGTTGCCGAGAGTTCAATTCCCAGCAGGGGGATGAGCAACCGACATTCTAAATTCCTCCAAAACATGATTGCATCATTTCATATTCACACACAGGCTTATGTCTGTCTTCATTTGAGGCCAATCCTAGCACTTTTGTCATTCTGTAGCCAGTGTGTTTCATACTTTCATGCAGCTGCTGTATGGAAAGTGAACCAAGTAATAATGAGAACTTCACCTAAAATGCTTGATTCTAGCCAACATTTATGATGGTGTTCAGTGGGCTGGGTATTTAGGTGTTGGACTCCTGATGCTAGACAGGGTTGCCGAGAGTTTGATTCCTGGCATGGGGATGAGAAAACCAACATTATAAATTCCTCCAAAAACATGATTGTGTCTTTCAAAATACACATGCAGTGTGGTGAAAAATCCTTAAAAGTGTCCATGCCATGAAGTAGTAGTTCACAGTTTCAATCAGAAGTCAGTGAAAATGAGATGGAATCAAAATTTTAATATTGGAAATACTTGCTACACCTCGGAGAAAATACAATACAATAAGTTGTTAACATCTTTTAGTAGAATGTTTGTCAAATTATTTTCTCTGAAAAAGAATTAAAAGTTTACCAGGCAAACTTTCAAAAGCTTTGTTTTAAAAGAAATGAAAAATTGTTTTGTAAATGGTGCATTTGTGGCAGTTAAGGTAAAGTAGGTAAAATCAGTTGCTTAATGTGAAAGTTGTGGGTTTGAGCTTTTTCTCCAGCCTCCTCTCTCAATACTTTACACTTGGTTGCTTATCTAATATCCTTCAGTGTGTGAAACTGTGGATCTTTCAACTGCTCTGGAGAGGGATCTAGGGTGGGATTAATGGGTGGTGAATCTTGAAAAAATGTGGGAGATGTATAAAAGCCACCTACTAAACAGCCTAGTTGGTCGGGATTTCTTTATCTTGTAAGTTGTTTGTGTTCTGGAGGTTGTGATTTTGAGCTGCTGCTCCTTCTCTTTCCTCTTTTGTTACATTTGGGTCTTGTCCAACCATGAATTAGGAAATTCTTTTGACTGGTCCGAGAAGGTATCGTGGGTGTGATTCACAGATGGTGACTCGCAAAGTAATGGGATATCAATGTTGCAGTTAGAGTCTTTAAACAACTTACAAACCTGCCTGTTTGATATTATCTCAAAGCCTTGTGGTAAATTTGAGTTTTTTGTGTGCTGAATGTCATTGGTTTGATCACTTGTCTCTTGATCTGTCTGAATTTTATCACTTGATTACGTGAACCATAGGAAGGCCTAGAGATCTTTCAAAATGGAACATGTCAAGAAAAGAAATGTCAAGTTTAATCATGCATCCTCCCTTGAGTTTCATAATAATTTTGTAAATCCGGAGAGTATCTGATTGGAAGGTCTTTCACAAATGAAAAGACCAAATTTAGTGGAATATCTTGGAAGTAAGGTTTGCACTGAGGTCAATGCACAGTTTTTCTTCTTTTTTTTTTTAAACAAAGCACTCTGTGGCACAAACTCACTAAGTTCATACTAGGCAATAATCATAAACTATGATGATTTGGAAAACTGAATAATATACAGTTTTAATTTTTTCAAATGGTATTGCAGTATTTCTTCATAGTGGGGTGGTTATGTTTACATCATGACATCTCTGACCCATTATAACCATGGTTTTTGTAAGTGTCATTAAACCCCAATAAACAAACATCATAACATCTAGAGCATCTGTAAGAAAAAAAGTGAAAAATTAACTTTGCAGAACCTCAGTAATTATAATTATGTAACTTATTCACATCTCTTCCAGTTCTCAAAATCAGGTAAAATTTCATATGGATACCCAGAGAAGTGGATCAGTTGTTGATTACAGTGTTACATGATTTTTGTTTTTCTGGTTTAAAAGGACAAAATAACTAACACCTGAGGTGTGAGTCAACTGAAGTTGGCACCAGAAGTATAAATGATTGGTTAAATCCTTGCATTTTGATGGCAGATATCCTTGCCAGGACAGCAATACTTGTGTCGACAGAATAGGTTCAATCGTGCTTCCATTTAATAAAACTTTTCTTGGTAAATTGGATCAATCATTGAATGATTTCTGGACTTCAGTTGTTCAATTTTTTTTTCATTGAATCCAATCATGGTTGCTGAACATTGATTGTACACTTCTGTTTGTTGTGATCATGATAAATCCATAGATGCTGGAAATAACCTTAAGCCATCACTTAGACACAAGGGAGGCAGTGTCCAGAAGATGGCCGACGCCATAGTTGCGAGCCTAGTGGAGGCAGGGAAGGAAAGTGTAGGAAAGATTAAGGTGCCAACACGGGAACTTGGGTACAGAGTGAACGAAGAACTGAAAAGGGCCATAATGGTTAGAAAAGCTAAATGTGCCGCATACAGGAGAAGTAGAAAACTTAAGGGGGTGGAAAGCAATGAGGCCATGGTAGCAAAGGAAGAATACCAACAAGCACGAAATAAAGTAAACAAGATTAAAGACGACAACCAGAGAGTGTGAAATAGCAGTCTTATTAGGACGATAAGAACGACAGGGGGGGTCGAGTTAGAACGTATTTTGGAAATGGGTGAACAAACGTAACAAAGGGAATAACCCACAGAGCATTAAAGTAGATGGCAGAGTTACAGAAGAGCGAGATCAAATTGCATTAGAACTAGTCAAGCACTGGGAAAAGGTAAACGATAAGCTATGGGGCATGGGAAACCCACCAGAGTGTCCGAACCAGGTCGAGGAAAATCTATCGGACTTCATGTGCAGCGAAATCAAAACTGAGGAGGTGCGAAAGGTGATCTCGAAATTGAGGAATGGAAAAGTGGAAGGGGTGGACGAAATTCCTAACGAGTTTATCAAAAAAGGGGGAGAGGAACTCTTGGAAAGCCTAACTGCCCTATTCAATTTAGCCATAGAAAAACAAGAGGTCCCAAAGGAGTGGAGGGAAAGTAAAGTGACAATTATTCACAAAAAGGGGGAAAAAGACGTCTTGGATAACTATCAAGGGATCTCTGTCAGCAGCAACATTGGAAAAGTCTTTTGTAAAGTCCTGTATGGGAGATTAGAGGAGGTGATTGAAGAGAAGGGTTTTTTGGGAGAAATCCAGAATGGCTTCAGGAAGGAAAGGAGAGTCACTGACCATCTTTTCACGCTATCCCAAATGATAGAATCCGCGAAAGCAAAAAAGAAAAAGATGTTCATGGCCTGTTTGGATGTTAAAAAGGCATACGATAGAGTATGGAGGGAGGGTATGTGGCGCAAGCTGGAGGCTCTGGGCTTGGGGGGTGAGTTTGTTGGGATTATGAAAGCATTATATAAAGATGTACAGAGTGAACTTAGCCTGGGAAACATTACAACAAAACGTGTGCCTATGGAGATAGGCCTAAAACAGGGGTGTATCCTTTCGCCAATTCTTTTTGCATTGTACATCAAAGGTTTAGGAGATGAACTCCTGCATAGCGATGAGGGGGTTGCAGTTGGTGACTTGAAGATCCCAGGGCTATTTTTTGCAGACGATATGGCGCTAGTGTCAGAAAGCAAAGAGGGGCTAGCGAAGATGCTGGGAATTGTGAAATATGGGAGCAAATGGAGACTCGAACTTAATGAAAGCAAGAGCAAAGTTATACCCGTGGGCCTTAAAGTGGACCCCACTCGAAGGTGGAGAGTGGGGGAGTTCTGCATTCCGGAAGGTAGCAGTAGACTTCTTGTGTAGGAGAGACTAGTGACTATGAGTACCTGGGGGTAAATATAAACACCACAGGAAGAGGCATCTACCGAAACCACACAAATAAATTGATTCTGAAGGGGAAGGGAGCGCGGTGGCTCAGTAGGTAGAGGTGCAGGCTGCAAGCCGAGAGGTCCTCGGTTCGAATCCCACCTGCGGCAACCGTGTTGTGTCCTTGGGCACGCCGTGTACTAAGGCGTACTGCACGTCGATGGTACGCATGTCTTCAACCAATCTAACCCTGCCTGTGCTGCAGTGCGGAGTTACGATGTTGGGGAGCTGGCAGCTGCTCGTCGTTGCTCGGTGGTTCTCTCCGGGTACTCCGGCTTCCTCCACCCGTAAAACTGTCACGGTCATGATTAGCCATTGTGCATAAATATGTGACCTTAAACATCAATAAATAAATAAATAAATAATTCTGAAGGGGAAGCGAATCCTTAACCAAATGAAACTTATAGGGAGAAACAGTTTCAATAAGGTTTTCATGGGGAAAACCATTTGGGAAATGGTAGGTCTGCCAAGTATAACATACGATACGGAAGTTGTACCCCTAAACCAGACAGCTGTTAAGAGCTTAGAAATCCTGCAGAACGATGCAGGCTGATGGATAACAGGCTCAAGTAATGCCGCAGCGCTAGAAGCAATCAGGGGTGAGCTTGGGTGGATGAGGATCAAGGACAGGATAGACCTATTGAAACTTGGTTATCTTAATTATTTGGTAAATCTCCCTGATAGCCGATGGTGTAAAGTAATGTTCCTGAGAACTTTCAACTCGAATATCAAGACAGGGTGGATGGTCCAAGTGAGGGAGCTAGCAGACAACTACTCATTGGAGATCTCGGACCTTGACGTTGGGGCAAACCAGGGCAAAAAGATCGTCAGAGAAAGGGTCATGGAGGATTGTAACCGTAATTGGCGAGAGGGGGTCAAATCAAAGAGATCTTTGGGTGGCCTGCGTGATAAAGAGAAGCCTGGTTTTTAAGAGTACATTGATGGCACCTTTAGGGGGTCACTGTTGTTCAAGCTGAGGTCGCGGTCCCTGGAGCTGAGGGGAAAAATTGGGAAAAACAGTGAAAAGGAGTACCAGATGTGTAACGTGGGCGTGGTGGAGACCCTGGAACACATTCTTATAGAATGCCCAAAATACTAGTCTAAAAGAACAAGATTCACGGGGAGTATAATGGAGAAGTGGGATGGGAGAATGAAGGACATGTGGTTAGGGGGCGACTCAAAGGAGAGGGTTAGTAAACTAATCGGAGATATTGGGAAGAATGGGGCAAGGGATGTCATCAAGCAGTTCGTCTCCGAGTGTTGGGAGGAGAGAAGAAGCGCAGGAATAGGGAGGCAGTTGGTAGAACATGGGTAACCAAGGCCTTCTCATACGAGAACTGCGACAAATCAACGGCCGGCCGAAGTGTTATTATATTATTATTAGACCTAACAGCCAAAACTGGCCAGTGCTATTCTAAAAAATCGCCAATTAATTTTCATTTTTTGTCTCAAAAACATGTTATGACCCCTCTTTGGAATGAGCTCGTTCCAATGAGGGGTCATACCCCATGTTTTTGAGACAAAATATGAAAAAAAATAGTTATTCAAGAATTTTGTTTGCAAGTGTCGTCTGCTTTTCATGTTAGGTAAAGGGTTAACATGACTTGTAATGAACATTTTTGAATTACTAAAAAAATTTCATTTTTTGTTTCAAAAACTTAGCTTATGACCCCTCATTGAATGAAAAAAAATAATAAAAATTGAATTCTGATTGTTATGAATAGTACAGACTTTTTTGGCTGTTACATCATGTAAAGGTTAAACACACTAATAACAACCAGAGCCGGAAAAGGTGTGCATAAGGTTAGGTTTGAAACATAACCTTGAAGTGTAGTTTGTGAATCTTCTGCCTTTTACAGGGACTGTATGCATAATGTAGGCATAAAAAAAAGTTTTGTGCTACATAATAAAGTGGGAATGGGATGGCTCAGTGGTTAGAGCATTGGACTTTAAACCGAAAGCTCAAGGGTTCAACCTTGACCAGCAGTAACTGTGTTGTGCCCTTGGGCAGGTCATTTAATCCTGACTGCCCATGTGGAGGCATGGTGGCACTGTTTACTAAGGTGTATTGCGTAGCAAGAGTGCACCAGCCTTCAACTGCTGTGCTAACTTTGCTTGTGCCGAGTTAGTTAAGTTGGGGAGTCTTGACAGTTGCTAGTTTCTGTTCGGTGCTTCTCACAGGGTACTTGGTCTTCCTCCACCCATAAACTGTCCAACATGTTGAGTCCCTGGCTTTACAAGGTGTCATTAAACCCAATAAACAAACAAATCAAATAAGGGCCCATTGTTAGTTTTTGAAAACCCCATTTTGCAGAAAAGTTAGTGAGGTATGAATTTTCTTATTTTTACAGGGATTGTATATGCACCAGACAGACATTCTCGGTAGTTTCTTGGTCTTTATTGACAAGCTTTTGATTACACATTGATTGAAAGTTTTTGATTTGGGTAATTTGGTAAGTTTGATACACATATAAAACTGCTAAGCAATTTTTATTCAGTTTTATTATTCAAATTAGCTTATGGTTCCTGATGTGACCGATGTTGCTCAGCTGATTGCAGTGAGTTTCATAATCTCTAAAACAAAAATATAAAATGTCACAATTATTTTTCTAAATAACCATGACATGTATTGCAACACCATAAAAAAACTCCCTTGAAATCCCACTAATCATTTGTGATTAAGTGACTTATTTATGCCATGTGCATTACTAAGAACTGGAAAGGTTCTAAATAAAATTCTTAACAAGTTCATGAACAGTGTTTAAACTTCACTTGGCTGTACTGTTAATGGACTCAGTTTTTTTTTTAACTGAGACGATATCTGTAATAATGTATTTCTTTTCTAAATGATCTGTTTGGTAAATGATAAAATGAAGTTTGTGCTAAATGTCTTCCAGGTGGCTATCTTGAAATTTCTTTGAATGTCTTATAGCTTTGGTCATGTCCACATTTTCAGTAACCTGGTTGCATTACTTGAATGGTGAAAAGAGAAATGTTGCATTATATTTGGTGTAAGTTATTTAACTGCTTTTTGAAATGAGTAATATTCAGTCTTTTTTCTCAAATCTCCAGGCAGGCCTCATATTTCGATGGGAATCTAGGAATCTGATTCTTAAGGAATTACTGTGTAACAGGAGGAGAATCTAATTGAATTGCTGTCCATTCCAGTGGTCAAATTTATAAATTTAATCGTTTCATTTGTTCAGATATGAACTGGCTACAAAGGACTGTTCAGATATTGCTTGGTGATAATTAAGTGCATCTATTTAATTCTTTACCTAGCCTAATGGCCAAGTCCATCACTATCAAAAAAAAATTACCATTCAAATGTTACTTGCCTTCAAAAGCATAGCTTATGACCCTCATTAAAACAAGCTTGTTCCAGTGAGGACTCATCAGCTATGTTTTTAGTTAAAAAATGAAAATATTTTGGTTTAACCCTCCTCCCTGAAATTGAATCCCATTGTTGAACGTTTTAATTGGCTTACAGTATCTTCCAAAAATAGTATGAAATCGTGAGACTTCAAACCTTTACCTTCTTTGATTGATGTATATATAATTGCATGTGTTTGCAACAAAGCATGATTATTATATTTATTATGTAAATAGCCAGTCTGTGGAAAATAACGCAAACATTATGTAGACGGTATTTATTTTAAAGAAAATGTGCAAAAATATAACAACCAGAAATAATAACAAATAAAAATAAAACCCTCCCTCCCTCCCTCATTGTTGGAAAAATTAAATGCCTGAGAACGCTGTATTTTTAGCGCACATGAGCAAAGCTCAAAGGGAGCTTTAGTGATCACATTCCATCCGTGATCTGTCTGGTGTGAAGTTTACATTTTAAACTTCTCATAAAACTAATGGAACACTTAAAAAAATTGAATATTCATGCTTCTCATTATTTATTAATTCAAATTTGTTGAAATAAAGTTGCCAACAACAAGGGGCAAAACTTTTTTAGTACCCCCAAAAAATTAAAAACTCTTTTCCAGAACCACCAGTCAGAATCTTTTTGTATTTGGTAAAAAGCATCAATCCTTAGGAGGGTCAGATTCAAGTTTGTTCAAATCAAGGCCCCAGGTTTATATTTTAGTGGAGCCCAAATTTTAACTTTGTGAAATATGAAGAATATTCTTTAACCCTTTACTCAATGCAGATAACTCAATTTTATAATTTTAAATATTATTTTTTCAAATTTTTCAAAAAATTTCAACAAAACAATCTCATGGGAATGATCTTTATGAGCTTGTTCCAATGAGGGAGTCACATGATATGGTTTTGTTGATTTCTTTTTTTTTTTTCAAATAATTCTTTTTCAACTGCCGCATTTGTATATTATGTTAGCAGATGTTGCCAGTTAGTTAGGTGAATGGTTAAAGATTGTCTTCTTTAGATCCACAGTCAGAATCGTTTGATATTTGATATACACAGTATCCTTAACTCTTAACCAGCTGAGTATTTTCAAGATGTTTTTCATCCAATCTAGTCATGGCTGCTCTGGATTTTGATGAAAAATATCTTGAAAATTCATCTAAATTTAAATCAAGAAACCATTGGTGCAAAAATCCATAAAATTTACAGGAGGCAAATTTTGATTAAATGCGCCCAAATTATACTTATTTCAGTGGAAAGAGAAATCGGGTCCTGGCAGGAATATCCGCCAGCAGCATGCAAAAGGAGTTAAGGTGGCAAAATTCAGATTTGTTCTTATAAAGTCCCTGGATCCATATTTGGGTTCCTTGTGCAAGCCTGAATGTTGAGGAATACAGGGAATTTTCTTCGAAAACTTTCTTCTCATGATCCACCACTGAGAATCTTTTGATATTTGGTCCTTTGGAGGGTCAGATTCAAGTTCAGTCCAATCAAGACCCTGGGTTTATATTAGAGCTCCCTGTGGGAGCAAAAATTTTCAACTTTATATGAGAAACATTCTTTAAAAATCATCTTCAGATCCACAAGTCTGGATCTATTGAACACACATATTTAGTATACATCATCCATGGGGTGGGGGCAGTTCAAGTCAAATCCCTGGGAGCATATTTCAGCCATAATTTTTAACTTAGTGCAACATACGAAATATTCTTTGAAAATAATCTTCTTCAGATCAACCAGTCAGCATTTTTTGTTATTTGATAGATATAGCATCCTTAGAGGGGATGGTGGGGTTCAGCTGGAAGCTTGTTTAAATTAAGTGCCTGGGTTCATGTTTTTTTTAAACAATACTCTCAGGTGAGTGATTAAGGCCTCCTGGGCTTTTGTTTTGTTTGGCCTTATTCAAGATGTTTTTAGCTCACCTGACTGAAAGTCAGGGTGAGCTTTTCTTATCACTCTTTGTCCATCATCCGTCCATCCATCGTCTGTCGTCCGTCGTCCTGTGTGAAGGTGGTGTTTGAACCTCTTTCTCCTAAACCACTGGCCACATTTTAATTAAATTTCATGTAAGTAGTGGTTATATAGGGGCATTTTGATTTTTATCCAAATTAGGTTTTGGCTCATATTGAACAGAGGTTTGGGGAAAAAATGGCCAAATTTTTTGAAAATCTTCTAATGAACCACCAGTAGCAGAGACTTGATATGTGGTATACAGAGTCCTTTTTGAGGTTTAGAATCAAGTTTGTTCAAGAGAAGTTTGTCGGGCATTATTTGCCTTCGTTATGGGAGAGGCAAAAATTTTGGCCACGCCTAAAATTTCTATTTTCAGAACCGTGAGGTCTATATGAACCAAATTTGATATGAGAGGATAATGGGTCATAAGTAGTTGATTGATGCAAAAAATTTTTTTCTCATTGCTCCGTGGGAACCTCGGGAGCTAAAAATAGGAAAAACCTTAAAACTGCCATATCTCCAAAACTACACGGCACAGAGAATTCTTATTTTGTATAAAGCTTACTTTTATCCAGTAGAATAGAATGGTAAAAAAAAATCCCTATCAGTTTGATCACGAGGTACTTTTTTTCAGGACTTTGAAAAAGTGCTGAGTCAGCACTTTTTAACACTGTAGGCAATGGGAAAAACATAAAAAATCGTCTTCTCCAGATCCAGCTGGCAGAATCTTTTGATATTTGGTATGCAACATTGTGGGGTGGATCTGATTCAAGTTTGTTCAAATCGGCCCCCTGGATTCATATTTGGGCTCACAAAAGAAGCCTGAATTCGAACTTAGTGCATTTCAGGCAAATTTCTTAAAAAATCTTCTTCTCCAGATCCAGAAGGCAGAATCTTTTGATATTTGGTATGCAACATTGTGGGGTGGATCTGATTGAAGTATGTTCAAATCGGCCCCCTGGGTTTATATTTGGGCTCAGTGTAGGAGCCCAAATTTGAACTTAGTTCATTTCAGGCAAATTTCTTTGAAAATCTTCTTCTCAAGATCCAGCAGGCAGAATCTTTTGATATTGGGTATGGAGCATGCTTAGGGGGGTGAGATTCAAGTTTATTCAAGCCAAGTCCCTGGGTTCATATTTGGGCTCACTGTGGTAGCCCGAATTATAACTTAGTTCAAAATGAGGAATTGTCTTTAAAAATCTTCTTCAAATCCAGCAGTCGGAATGTTTTGATATTTGGTATGCAGCATCCTTATGGGGTGAGATTCAAGTTTGTTCAAGCCATGTCCCTAGGACCATATTTGGGCTCACTGTGGGAGCCCAAATGATAACTTAGTTCAAAATGAGGAGTTTTTTTAAAAATCTTCTTCAGATCCAGCAGTCGGAATGTTTTGACATTTGGTATGCAGCATCCTTAGGGGGGTGAGATTCAAGTTTTTTCAAGTCATGTCCCTAGGTCCATATTTGGACTCACTGTGGGAGCTCGAATTGTGACTTAGTTCAAAATGAGGAATTTTCTTTAACAATCTTCTTCAGATCCAGCAGCCGGAATGTTTTGATATTTGGTGTGCAGCATCCTTAGGAGGGTGAGATTCAAGTTTGTTAAAGCCAAGTCCCTGGGTTAATATATGAGCTCCCTGTGGGAGCCCAAATTATAACTTAGTTCAATATGAGGAATATTCTTTAAAAATCTTCTTTTTTTTTTAGATCCACTGGTCAGAATCTTTGGATATTTGGTATAAGCTGTTCTTATGAGGAGCAGATGCAACTTGTTGAAATCAATTCTCTGGGTTGATAGTTAGGCTACCATGTCAGGTGAGCGCCCTCAGGCCCCCTGGGGCTTCTTGTTTTACAAGTGTCATCACATTTAAAAAAAAAGGATGATTCAGTTATGTGATGTGAGATTTTCTCAAGTGCTGATACTCACATTGTGAGCCTCAGCACTGCAATGCACCTTCAAAAACTGCGGCTATTTTGAGGCACTAGTCATATTACATAAGTTTGATGCCCTTTGAGCACTTAATCATATGTATTGGATCATGGTGGATTCCCATAATAGATATTTGTGGGAATTCAATTAGATTCCTGAAATAAACTGACCCATAATTAAGCCTGCATGAAGAATGACTCTGAAATAACTTTAAGCTTGTTATGAAGGAAGGTTGTACAGTGTTACACCAGTGAATCATGCTGAAATTAATGTGTATTAAATTATTTTGTACATAACTTGTTTGATGTAAAGTTTGTTAATTATTTTGAAAATAAAAATTACAATTATAAATTAGTAGTTTGCTTATTTCTGTGTATAAGGACATGAGTTTATACATCACATGAGAATTATAGTTTTCTGCTGCTTTCATTTTCATGTTTCGACCTCATTTCAGTTTTCTAACAGTTTTTTTCTTTTCATAAGTCCCATAGGTGAAACCCACTCCCAACAACTTCCCTTGTTTCACCTTCGCTGTACAACCACCACAAGCAATAAGTGTGCATTATTTTTAAGAAATACCAGGCATTCTTAAAAGATTTACCGGGCATTCCTTTCAATGATACACAGTTATTGTTCTGATGCAAGCATTCAGACTTGACCAAGTTTTTATCTCAAGTTTCTACTGAAACGTGTGCTGTTGTTGATGAGTTATCCCAAATGATAACTCACTGATCAAAAACTGTTCATATTTTCAATTTGTATTCTCCCCAAAATGATTATATTCTTTATTTGTTAGCATTAAAATAAGAAGTCAATGTAAAGTGAATTTTATAACCCTTTGAACTTGTAAGACCGATTTTTCGGTCCAAGGCATAATTTCGCCCCATTTTGGTCTTATTATAAGTGGTCTATTAAATCACAAAAATTGTGCAGGAGGGCCTACTGGCACTAATTATACCCGAATTAGTTCTTAGAGTATATGTGATAGTGAAGATCTTCACTATCAAATATACTCTGAGAACTAAGTCGGGTATAACTAGAGGGAACTGTTTTAGTGAACTAAAACACACGACTCCCCTTCGATTAGTTCCATGCTTCCAATTTACGACTAACAAAGGTCAAATGTCAAGGTCATGGAAGTTCAAGATAGAATGTGACACATCAGCCTGGCTGTTGCATTCATATGCCAAATATCATAAACCTAGCTGAACAAATCAATAATTTGACCTTTATGTCAAACATCAAGGTCATCTGTCATCACAATAGTGCATGATACAATGTTGTCTTATGTTGATACACCCACATGCCAAATATCATAAGCCTAGGTGAAGAGACAAAAAAAAGTTCTTGCCCCAACAAGCTTACTTGCCAAAAATTCAATAATTTGACCTTGAGGTCAATGTCATATGCAAGCCTCCCCGTGGGAACCCCGGGAAGTAAGCAGCACTTGTTTACTGTGGTAAACCAGTTCCGCTTTACTAGTAAAATAGGACCCAGTCACCAATGCTTGGGGTGAAAGTCCTCTAAAATGGGCAACCTGTTGATCAACGATTGCCTACACTTGACTTCATCTCCATGTTGTGTCACGATTAGCCATGGTGCATAAATGTGTGACATTAACCACCAACAAACAACAAACATATGCAAGCCAGAAAATAAGCAGACTGTCATCTGCAAAATGAAGTCCCCAGAAGGTGTATTTAGTGATGCTACCCTGCACAGCAGGGTAGCATCACTAAATTTACCCTCTGTGAACCACAATCTGAATCAGGGTCTCAAAACTAAACAGAAAGAGGTACCCAGAGGGTAAATTGGCCCACTGTATGGGATAGCATCAGCACATTCACCCTCTGGGGACCTAATCCTGCAAATGTCAGACTGCTTATTTTCAGGCCTGGTCATATGTGGGTCATGATGGTACATCGTCTCATGGTGATACACCCACATGCCAAATATCAAGAGCCTAGGTCAAAAGATTTAAACAAGAGGCCCCAGGGGGCACTAACCTGACATGGTAGTCTAAATATCAAACCAGGGACTTGACTTGAATAAGCTGCATAAGCCCCTCCTAAGAAAAGCATATACCAACTGGATGAAGCAATTGTGCCCACACAATACACAGGATTTTCCTTCTATTTTCAGTTCCTGCACTTTTACGTCCCAAAATTGAGATAAATGCATGAAAAACAGATTTTTTTTTTATTTTTGTTCGGAAATTTTTGAAGTCCCAAACAAAATATTTTCAAACTAAAATTTTTTTTCTTCTTAAAATTGACCAAAACGCATAAAAAACAAAAAAACTAATTTCCGGATTTTGGTCCAAAATTTTCTATATCTCACCAGGACCCCACATTTTAAGTGTAAAAAAAAAATTATTTTTTTTGTCTTAAAATTTACCAAATTGCATAAAAACAAAAAAACTCATTTACGGATTTTAGTCCAAAATTTCTGAGTCCTGGCCAGGACCCCAAATTTTCAGCCTAAATAAGAACCCAGGGACTTGGCTTGAACAAACTTGAATCTCCCCCCCCCCCCCCCCCCCCCCCCCCCCCCAAGGATGCTGCATACCAAATATCAAAAGATTCTTATTGGTAGATCTGAAGAAGAAGATCTTTAAAGAATATTCTTCATACTGCACTAATTTAAACATTTGGGCTCCCATAGAAATCCCAAATATGGACCCAGGGAATTGATTTCAATAAACGTGTGAAACAATCTTCCGAAGATGTTATATGTGAAATTTGAAAGCTTTTGGAGCAGTGGTTTGGGAGAAAAGTAGTCTTAAAAGTAGTCTTAAATGTTTTTCCCATTACCCACAGTGTTAAAAAAATGCTGACTCAGCACTTTTTCAAAGTCCCCATAAAGTACCCCATGATAAAACCGATAGCAATTTTTTTTACCATTCCATTCTGTTGGTCCTAAGGAAGCTTCACACTAAAAAAGAATTCTCAGTGCCATGCAGTTTTGGAGATATGGGCGTTTTAATTTTTTTTTCTATTTTTAGCTCCTGAGGTTCCCATGGGGTGACAGGAAAATTTTTTTTGGTATAAATTAACTACTTATGTCCCAATAAAACCTCATATCAAATTTGGTTCAAATCAGTCTTCGGTTTGGAAAACAGAAATTTTGGGCGGGGCAAAAATTCTTGCCTCTCCCATAACGATAGCAAATATAGCCCCTAGAACTTCTCTTGAACAAATCTAAGTCTACACCTCAAAAGGAAGCTGCACACCTAATATCAAGTCTCTGCTACTGCTGGCTCATGAGAAGATTTTTTAAGATTTAGGCTCACTTTTTGGGCGTGGCCCTACCAAGGGGTGGGTCAACTTGATTTCAACAAACTTGAATTGACATATGAAAGGGAACATGCACACCAGATTTGGTTCAATTTGGTTGAGTAGTTTGTGAGAAGAAGTCGCTAATGTAAAATTAACGACAGACGATGGAGGGAAAGTGATCAGTGAAGCTCCCGTGCTTCGCTGGGTGAGCTAAAAAGTTCACGATGCCGGACAGATGACGGACAGCAAGTGATAAGTTTAGCTCCCTTCGGTGAGCTAAAAATTCCTCATTTTGAACTAAGTTACAATTCGAGTTCCCACAAGTGAGCCCAAATATGGACCTAGGGACATGGCTTGAACAAACTTGAATCTTACCCCCTAAGGATGCTGCATGCCAAATATCAAAAGCATTCTGACTGCTGGATCTGAAGAAGAAGATTTTTAAAGAAAATTCCTCATTTTGAACTAAGTTATCAATTGGGCTTCCACAGGGAGCCCAAATATGAACCCAGGGACTTGGCTTGAACAAACTTGAATCTCACCCCTCTAAGGATGCTGCATGCCAAATATCAAAACATTCCCACTGCTGAATCGGAAGAAGAAGATTTTTTAAGAAAATTCCTCATTTTGAACTAAGTTACAATTCGAGCTCCCACAGTGAGCCCAAATATGGACCTTGGGACATGGCTTGAACAAACTTGAATCTCGACCCCCTGAGGATGCTGCATACCAAATATCAAAACATTCTGAATGCTGGATCTGAAGAAGAAGATTTTTTTAAGAAATTTGCCTGAAATGCACTAAGTTTGAATTCAGGCTTCTATAGTGAGCCCAAATATGAATCCAGGGGGCCGATTTGAACAAACTTGAATCAGATCCACCCCATAATGCTGTATACCAAATATCAAATGATTCTGCCCATTTGTGCTGGAGAAGAAGATTTTTTAGTAATTTCTCTAATACACATAGGGTGCTATCGGTAATTTCTCTAATACACATAGGGTGCTATGGAGCCCCACGCATGTCCATTTCATTTGAACAAACTTGAATTGACATATGGTATTGAACATCCATACCAAGTTTCGAGCAAATCGACCTTGTGGTTTCAGAGGAGAAGTCAGATGGATGACAGATGATGGACGGCAAGTGATAAGTTTAGCTCCCTTCGGTGAGCTAAAAATCAATAATTTGACTTTTGAGGTCATATGTGGATCATGATAGTACATGACACATCGTCTCATGGTGATACACCCACATGCCCAATATCATAAGCCAAGGTGAAAAGGTAAATAAGTTCTTGCCCAGACAAGCTTACTTGCCATAAAATCATTAATTTGATCATGAGGTCAAAGGTCAATGTCATGTGGGCCATGATGGTACGTGACACATCGTCTCATGGTGATACACCCACATGCCAAATATAACACAAAAATCATATGCCTAGGTCAAAAGATTAAAAGACAAGAGGTGCCATGGGGCCTGAAGCGCTCACCTTGAACAGAACACGATATAAACAGAGTCCAAGAATGAGTCTACATTAAGCAATCCATCTCCATAGGATAGATTGTCAACCCTTGAGCCCCTCAGGAGTGACTAAAATAGTCTGAGCATCATGCCTTTTCTTCAGTTGATCATAATGTAAAATGTGGAGCTCCCCTATGAAGCCCCTTGATACAACCTATGTGGATTAATCTTAGTTGCACACCTCTAGAGGGTACTGAATATAAAATTTCTAATTCTTCAGCTACATGGCCAATTCTGGCTCCCATAGGGAGCCCAAATATTAACCCGGGCTCTTGATTTGAACAAAGTTGAATCTGACCTCCCTGGAGATGTATACCAAATATGAAAGCATTCTGCCTTGGATCTGAAGAAGATTTTTAAAGAAATTTCTTCATATTGCATTAAGTTAAAATTTGGGCTACCACAGCGAGCCCAAATATTAACCGACGGACTTGATGTGAACAAACTTGAATCTGACCCCCAGAGATGTTGTATACCAAATATGAAAGTATTCTGACTGGTGGATCTGAAGAAGAACATTTTTTAAAGAAATTTCCTCATATTGCACTAAGTTAAAATTTGGGCTACCATAGGGAGCCCAAATATTAACCCAGGGAACCAATTTTAACAAACTTGAATCTGACTCCCCTAGAGATATAGCAAACCAAATATGAAAGGATTCTGACAGGTGAATCTGAAGAAGATTTTTGAAGAAATTTCCTCATATTGTACTAAGTTAAATTTCAGGTTCCCATATGAAGCCCAATATTAATCCAGGCACTTGAATTGAACAAACTTGAATCTGACCCCCTTAGAGATGTTGTATACCAAATATGAAAGCATTCCGACTGGTGGATTTGAAGAAGATTTTTAAAGAAATTTCCTCATATTGCACTATGTTAAAATTTGGGCTACCATAGCGAGCCCAAATATATACCTAGGGACCCGATTTGAACAAACTTGAATCTGATCCCCCTAGAAATGTTGTATACCAAATATGAAAGCATTCTGACTGGTGGATCTGAATAGGAAGATTTTAAAAAATTATCCCCCATAGGAAGCCCAAATATTAACCTAGGGACTTGGTTTGAACAATCTTGAATCTGACCCTCATAACAATGATGTTGAACAAACATTAAAAGATTCTGACTGGTGGTTCTGAAGAAGATTTTTAAAGAATATTGCCAATATTGCCCAAAGTTAAACATTTGGGCTCCTGTATTGAGCCCAAATATGAACCAATGGGCTTTATTTTAACAAACTTTTATCTGACCCCTCCCCCTCACCCCCCTATGGATGCTGTATACTGAATATCAAAAGATTCTGACCATTGGTTCTGGAGAAAAGATTTTTTTCAATTTTTGCAAATATGCTGAATCACCATTTTTTCCGAGGCCCTCTACAGAACACCCCAACATAACCGATGGCAATTTTCTTTTACCACTTAATTCTACTGGTCCTCAGGATGCTTCATACCAAATAACAGCTCTCTGTTCCGTGTGGTTTGGGAAATATGGGCGTTTGAAAATATTTCTATTTTTAGCTCCCATGGCTCCCATGGTTCCCATGGGGATGCAGGAATTTTTTTCTTTGCATGAGTCAAGTACTTATGACCCAATAATACCACATACCAAATTTGGTTCAAACCGGACCATCGGTTCAGAAAATAGAAATTTTGGGCGGGGCCAAAAATCTTACCCCTCCCATTACAAAGCCAAATATTGCTTCACGAATTTCGTTTGAACAAATTTGATTCTACACCTCAAAAGGAAGCTCCATAACAAATATCAAGTCATTGTACCAACTGGTTCATGAGAAGAAGATTTTAAAAATATTTTGGAGCATTTTCCCTCACCCTCTCCCTATGGGGCTGGGCATGTTGAGTTGAACAAAATGCAATGCCCTTTTGGGACCATCACTCACATAAACTTTCACTTAAATGGGCCCTGTTGTTTTGGAGGAGAAGACCAAAATATGGTGTTGATGGATGGACAATGGACAGACGATGGACAGAGAGCGATGGGATTAGCTCAGCTTGATTTTGTCAAGGTGAGCTAAAAAGTCAATAATGTGACCTTGAGGTCAAAGGTCAAGGTCATATGTGGATCATGATGGTACGTGACTCATCGTCTCATGGTGATACACCCACGTGCCTAATATCATAAACCGAGGTGAAGAGGTAAATAGTTCTGTCCCGGATAAGCTTACTTGCCAAAAAATCAGTAATTTGACCCTGAGGTCAAAGGTCAGTGTCATATATGGGTCATGAAGGTACGCAACACATCGTCTTATGGTGATACACTCGCATGTCAAATATCATAAGCCAAGGTGAAAAGGTAAATAAGTTCTTGCCTGGACAAGCTTACTTGCCAAAAAATCAGTATTTGACCTTGAGGTCAAAGGTCAATGTCATATGTGGGTTATGATGGTACATCGTCTCATGGTGATACACCCACATTCCAAATATCATAAGCCAAGGTCAAAAGAGAAAAAAATCAATATTTGACCTTGAGGTCAAAGGTCAAGATCATATGTGGGTCATGATAGTACACGACACATCATCTCATGGTGATACACCCACATGCCTAATATCATAAGCCAAGGTGAAAAGGTAAATAAGTTCTGTCCTGGACAAGCTTACTTGCCAAAAAATCAGTAATTTGATCTGGAGGTCAAAGGTCAAGGTCATATGTGGGTCATGAAGGTACGCGACACATCGTCTCATGGTGATACACCCACATGACAAATATAACACAAAAATCAAAGATAAAAAAAGTTCTGGCCTGGACACGGTTGTATGAGAAGAACAACAACAACAACAACAACAAGAACAAGAACAAGGAGAAGAATTCAGGGTAAAACAATATGTCTCCCTTCGGCGAAGGGGAGATATAATTAGTACCAGTCGGTCCTCCTGCACATTTTTTGTGATTTTATAAACTATTTACCTCTTCGACCTACTGGAAAAATTATGGCTTCTACAACCCAAGAAAATGTAGTCATAATGGCCGAGAGCTCGCACACAACAATTAGCTCCTTCAGCGATCTCAGCCTAGGAGCTAGCGGAAGTAACAGCACTATTATTCGCTCCGAATCGGAACCGAATGCGAAACGACAAAGAAGAGATCGGGGAAACCATCAACATGCCCAAATTAACGATACAAACCGCGATTTATACCGAAAGTCTGGAACAATACAGTAAGATTACTCAGAGTGGAAACCCAACTAAGTTTCCTGCACTTCAATGAAAGCCATTCTTTAAAAGATTTTACTTATAGAACTATACAAATTCTCCAATCGGATCCCTATAATGCCGCCTCAACGCAACATTGACGAAAACGTGAAATTGAGTGGATCTACACTCTACGTACGCTCACACCAATCGCCCTGAACAAGGATTTCTGATGAATGTATTTTAATTATTATAAGAGGTCTATACACGGGGCATTGATGATAAAATAATAACTGCAGTCTGCTGCCAGGCGGCTCCAGACTGCAGTTATTATTTTATCCTCCCTGATATAGGACTGGCCCATCTCATTGTAAGTGTGCACAAAGGCGATCCCATTCCAGGAAAAGAGGGTTCAAAGGGTTAAGTCAGATAATACACTCAACCCAGGACATTCAGTCAGATAATGGTCTTTGCCCTCAACTATTTTCTAGTTGAATACCCGGAGTCTCATGTATTGTCATTTACTGAAATACGCAGCTTGATTGTTGAATACACTACAGTCACTGTGGACGGGTCGTAATCCACGTGTGTGCAGTGATGTCCATGCAAGCGTTTACCAGGTAATAAAAATCAATAGCAGTCCGGGATGACCCATGTTGTGTCCTTGGGCATGGCACTTTATCCCGGTTGCCTACATGGTTGTACGATGACACCATGGACTAAGGTGTACTGCACGTCGATGGTGCACATGTCTTCAACCTCTGTAACCCTGCTTGAACAGATTTAGAATGTTGAGGGACTGACATTTGCTCGTTGATGCTCGGTGGTTCTCTCCGGGTACTCTCGCTCCCTCCACCCGTAAAACTGTCATGGTCATGATTAGCCATCCTGCATAAGTATGTGACCTTAAACACCAATAAATAAATAAAGCAGCAGCAAAATTTTAATTAATGAAGCACCAGGTTGTACCCAGTGCTTCATTAATTAAATTTTTGTTGATTATTCCTATAATTAGTGTTTGGAATCTAATATTATTGCGTCCAGGGAAATACTGCCCATCCGTGGAAAGTGACCAGTCCATGGCAGCCGTACTGTAAGATGGTAACTTCAAAATGTCTACAGTAGTTCTTGATTCAGTTTCTGACCAGGCTGAAAATAAACACGTTGACAAAAGTTAAGCACCACAACTTTTGTTTCTTGACAAATCCATCCATGTATCAGCAATTTAACTTCAGGGTTTTAGTACTTTCCTGAAAACCAAATTACATGATGTCCGGGATAAATTCCCTTGATTTTTCATGACTAAAATCTGTCAAATTCCAAGATTTGCCATGTCAAGGAATCTGTGTTACAGAATCTTTGTATTAAAGTCTTCAGCTAAACATCTTAACAGATGACAGTGGAGATTGTATTTATTAGTTGAATAGGATGCTATGGAATTCCTGGACTGACATTCGAGATACGAGATATGAGATCCGAATGTGACGGGACACACGAAAATGTGTAGTCCGTGTCGGAAAAAAGTGTAGTCGGGTATTAAATTATCATTTCTCATTTATTTGTTGATTGTTTTCTATGAATTTTGGAAAGTATACTCAGGGGGCTATACGAAATATATAAGCCAAAAGAGAAGTTTGTACGATGTAATTTTACGATGTTAGAAGACATTTTCTCTTTCAAACACACTAAAAAGTGCAGCTGACTCGGTTCTCCTATATACCAGAACCGCACAGAACCCCCCTCTAAATTAGGGTAATCATTTTCGCCGGTAAAAAGGACGGTATCCGGTAAAAAGGACGGTAAGTGTATAAAAACTACGTTTTAAAGTACTAAAAGTACCTCTGAATGTGTGAAAAGTGATTTTTAAGGAAGCTTACGCAATAATAAGGATAGAGAAGAAAGATTAAGTATTGTTTGTTTCATTGTAGATTATTTTCAAGACAAAATAGATCATCTTTCCATCGACACGCCATTTTGTGCAAGGAAAACAACAATTTCGCAGGGGTGCACGACGGGGTGAATACTATCATACTTGCTCGATGGAGGTGTAATTAAATGTAACTAATTCGTGTGCGTAACATTTAGATGTTTCTGTTTACCACGAGGAGATTTAACAGAAAGGTGTTGGGAGAGAAACCATTTATAATTTGAAAAGAGTCTACAATAAAACAAACAATACTACATGTTCGTTATATATATTTATTATTGAGTACGCTTCATTAAATTGTCACTTTTCACACATTCATCTGTACATTTAGTACTTTAAAACATAGTTTTATACACTTACCCTCCTTTTTACCGGCAAAAAGTTGTGTTCAAGCTATTTTTTAAACAGGGGTTCATAACTTATTTTCAGTTAGCGTTTCGCCAAACACATGCCGAGATGATAATAAATATTAAAACCAACCACGCATCAGTGGATACTAGTTCTAGATTCCTGTATGTCCTTCCCCAATGATACTCACAGGCGCCTATTAAGACTGGAGTGCCTTTTGTTCTCACTCCACCAATCTCTATGTGTGAGCTCCCAGTGGTAGGCCGGGGGGGGGGGGGGGGGGGGGGGGGGGGGGGGAGGGAGGGCCCCCAAATGTACACCACAATTAACTGTTTTCAACCCCCACGTTTCCCCAGGAGACACTAGAATCGAGCTCAGAGATTCAGAATTTGAAGAAAAAAAATATCCTGGGAAGGGCTCATAATCATGGGAGGGAATACGCACAATTCCATAGTTCAAGCGTTATAACGATCTTGTTTCCCCCCCCCCCCCCCCCTCCGCCCACCATTTCGAAAATATGAAATGGATTTTTTTATCTTGTAGGGGCGTAGCCAGTATTCTGTAATGGAGGGGGCATTTTGGGGGGGGGGGGGGGACAGTCATGATATTTGGAAGGTCGTTGTGGGGTTTCCCCCCACCCCACCCCCCAAAAATGCAAACTGGCACATACTGTTTTTAACCCTACGTTTCTTCAAGAGACACCAGGATCGATCTCCCCCAGAGTCTAGCAACTTAACCTTCTTCCCAGTGGTGGGATGTGGGTGGGGCTGCCAAATGCAAAGGTTGAGTTGCTGGAAAATATCGTATGATCTTCTCCTGGGGAAACGTGGGGGTTAAAAACAGTAAGTTATGGTTTGCATATTTGGGACCTCCCCCCCCCCCCCCCCCAGGCCCACCACTGTGGGTTGGTGGAGTGAGCACAAAGGGCCCTAGTCTTAACAGGCTCATGTGGGTATCACTGAGATGGCCCTTACAGGAATCTAGAACTAGTATCCACTGATGTATGTATGGTTTTAATATTTATTATCACCTCGGCATGTGTTTGGCGAAACGCTAACTGAAAATAAAATATGAACCCCCGTTTAAAAAAAGATGCCTGAACACAACTTTTGCTGGTGAAAATGACGGTAAGCGTATAAAAATGTACCTCTGAAAGTGTGAAGTGACAATTTAATGAAGTGTGCGCAATATAAAACGAAGATTAAGTATTGTTTGTTTTATTGTAGACTATTTTCAAATTATAAATGGTTTCTCTCCAAAAACACTTTCAGTTAAATCCCCTCGCGGTGAACAGAAACATCTAAATTTAGCTACACCTCCATCGAGCAAGAATGATAAAATTCACCCCGCCGTGCACCTCAGCGAGATCGTTGTTTTCCTTGCACAAAATGGAGTGTCGATGGAAAAATGATCTGTTTTGTCTTGAAAATAGTCTACAATAAAACAAACAATTCTTAATCTTCCTTCTGTATACTTATAATTACGTAAGCTTCCTTTAAAATCACTTTTTACACATTCAGAGGTACATTTAGTACTTTAAAACGTAGTTCTTATACACTTACCGTCCTTTTTACCGGATACCGTCCTTTTTACCGGCAAAAAGTATTACCCCTTGTGCATCGAGGGGAGAAACCGAAGAAGAAAGGATGAGTATATGTAGTATTTAGTTTATAGTATTTAGTTGTGATAACACGTCGTAGTTACATAGTTATTAGTTAACAGTTTTAAGTGTATTAGTGAACCTGTGCTATTAGATGGTCAGTTGTTATTATTGCGAGTTAGAAGCACTTTTAGCAGAAATTGTAGATGATAAAATATTCTAAAAGGTGAAATTTAGTATTAAAGGTAATTCCCCATAACGTGGTAGGCGCAACAGGATAAATACGCACATGAGCGGTTGAGTGAAAGATTTCGTGATTTCTTGTCAGTAGTCGCAGCTTCGACCTTTCTCTACGAATATAAATTTGGGAAACAATTTAATTTTAGATAATATTTTAGTACTTGTTTTCGGCGGGATTCAGTGACTAGTCACAGAACTCATTTCAGTAGTGTTGAGATTATTTATTTAGGATTTGTTGGCTATTTGTAAACTAGAATTACTGTAAGCACTGCTCACTAAAGATACCACCCACTCCAACCAAGAAACATTTCACAACAGTAAAAAAGTATTTAATATACACAGCACATCTGTATGTTCTCCGAAAACATGAAAGCAATTTTCAATATGAGAAAGGGTAAATATTACAAAGAGCATGCAAGATGAAAATATCTGAAAAGAAACATGTTAGCCTACAGCATGGGCGCAGATCTCTCCCAAAGAGTATGGGGGGGGGGGGGGGGGGGGGGGGGAGTTCAAGCAGACGCAACAGGCATCTCACAACAATTTGGCTAAGTTCATTAAGACCTTTGGGACAGAGTAAAAAAAAAATACCTGAAAGCAAAATAGGAGGTGTACATCTATAATGTACCTAAAAGAATGCCTGAAAGTTTCAATGAAATCTGCCCCCTGGTTTAAGAGGAGTAGCGGATAGCACATGTGTACCCCTCACAGCATAACGAACGTATGGACGTACAGACATACTAAGTCCATTTAAGTCCATTTCGACGCATGAGAAAAAAAAAATACCTGAAAGTAAAATAAGAGGTGCACATCTAGAATGTATATAAAAGAATGCCTGAAAGTTTCAATGAAATCTGCCCACTGGTTTAAGAGGAGTAGCGGATAGCAGGTGTGTACCCCCCACAAAGCATCACAATAATTTGGCTAAGTTCATTAAGACCTTTGGGACAGAGTAAAAAAAAAATACCTGAAAGCAAAATAGGAGGTGTACATCTATAATGTACCTAAAAGAATGCCTGAAAGTTTCAATGAAATCTGCCCCCTGGTTTAAGAGGAGTAGCGGACAGCAGATGTGTACCCCTCACAGCATAACGAACGCATGGACGTACAGACATACTAAGTCCATTTCGACGCATGAGAAAGAGTAAAAAATAAAAATACCTGAAAACAAAATAAGAGATGCACATCTATAATCTATATAAAAGAATGCCTGTGAGTTTCAATGAAATTCGCCCACTGGTATAAGAGGAGTAGCAGATAGCAGGTGTGTACCCCCCACAAAGCATCACAACAATTTGGCTAAGTTCATTAAGACCTTTGGGACAGAGTAAAAAAAAAAATACCTGAAAGTAAAATAGGAGGTGCACATCTAGAATGTATATAAAAGAATGCCTGAAAGTTTCAATGAAGTCTGCCCACTGGTTTAAGAGGAGTAGCGGATAGCAGATGTGTACCCATCAAAGCATAATGGATGTATGGACGTACGGACGTACTAAGTTCATTTTGCCGCATGGGATAGAAAAAATAAAAATACCTGAAAGCAGAATAGAAGGTGCACATCTATAATGTATATGAAAGAATGTCTGAGAGTTTCAATGAAATTCGCCCACTGGTATAAGAGGAGTAGCGGATAGCAGGAGTGTACCCCCCTAAAGCATCACAACAATTTGGCTAAGTTCATTTCGCCCTTTGGGAAAGAGTAAAAAATAAAAATACCTGAAAGCAAAATAGGAAGTGCACATCTATAATGTATAGAAAAGAATGCCTGTAAGTTTCAATGAAATCCACCCACTGGTTTAAGAGGAGCAGATGTGTACCCCCAAAGCGTACGGACGTACGGACGTACGTAAGTACGGAAGTACGGACACCATGAATGCTATATACCGCCCACTTTTCAAGTGGGTGGTATAATAAGAGTATAGAAGATTTATATATATAAATTGTTGGATTGTTGACAGTCTTTATCTTATTAATGAAGAAGCCCTGAGTACCCAAGAGTTGATGAAACCTCAGCCCCCGTCAAGAAATTAGCCTGTGTTAGTTCATTACCGTTGAAAGCAATTGATTGAAGTGCGGCACTATTCTGTGGCTTGTGAATAAGCAATTGCGATCTACAAGAGTGAGCTAGTGAAAATCCCTCGACCCCGGTGAAAAAGTATCTTAGGTCCCCAGCAAAGTTGATCAACCCCAGCCTTGGCCCTCCGCTGACAAGCGCCCTCTGGCAAATAAATATTCATTCTCTCCGAGACATTGCCACGGCGACATTCCAGGGGACAGTAATTTCTATTTATTAGAAAGTGCTAATATACCTGTATAGACACTAACTGAGCGATTCCCCAGCGGAAGTAACGTGTGATCCCACTTTGCAGGCGGACCCTTTTGTCATATTTATAACAGGAAAAATAACATTCATTCATACATTCATTCATTCATTTATTCATTCTTTCATTCATTTTTTCATTATTATAACATTATTATAACAGCAAAAATAACATTCATTCATTCATATATTCATTCATTCTTTCATTATTATAACAGCAAAAATAACATTCATTCATTCATTCATTTTTTCATTATTATAACATTATTATAACAGCAAAAATAATATTCATTCATTCATTCATTTTTTCATTGTTATAACAGCAAAAATAACATTCATTCATTCGAGACTAGATAACTTCTCCTCGTTGACACTGAACCCTAGTGACGTGAGCAGGCTCTACAGTGTGTCGACATCTGACTCCAGAAAGGCAGCATTGGAATGCCTCTGGAGGATGTTGACTAGATATGCTGAAGAAGACACCCTGGACTGTGTGCAATGTAAGACTAACACATGCGATATCAGGCGGGTGAAGGCCCAAGGATCCAGATTGAGGCCGAAGGGCATGGCCTTGAACTGGAAAACTCCTGGGTGTATGGAGCGGCGATCCGACCTGAAAGCCTCCATGCTGAACTTAGAAGCAATGATAGACTGGGTCGTAATGTTGAAAGGAACCTGTGTTGGAACAGGTACTCTCGACTGAGTTGGATGCCTCAACCTGGGATGAATCGAGGTGACTACTGTCGACGCCTACACTTAGCCTGTGAGTAAGCAGAAGCGGCGGCAGGAGGATCAGCCTTTGGCTTCGCAGAGGAAGCAGAAGGGTACTTGTTAGGCACTGGACGGTCCCTGCCTCCAACAGAGTCAAGCCGACGAAACAGCAGCTGGGTGATCTATGGAATGACATAAGGAGTCATCCCGGACCGTCGCCACGGAACCATGGAATAGTTGTGGACCCGCCAAAGAAGCAGATCGAAGAGCAGCGTGCTGCCCCTCAAGAAGGGAATGGCTTGTGTCCAGCACAGTGCCCCTGTGAACGAATTCCAAGTTAGCCGTGTTACAGGCATGCATGTGAGAAGATGCATGAGCGCCTTGGACAGCACACACAAAAGAGTCTGTACGTCGTCAAACTTATCTGGGGGGCAGATAAGCAGCAAAGCAGAAACGACGTGATCGGAGAGAGAAAGCATGTCCAGCATCTCTCTCGATAAGCCCAACACGGACTCCAGAGTCTCCATATGAAAAATGGCCGGCTTGGGAGTTGGAGTCCTGATCCAAGACCATCAAAGTCTGGCAGACTGACAGATTGGCGGAATCGTAGGAACGATAATGCACCAGAGGTAAAAAAGTGTCAACCCTGATGAAGAACGACGTTTTCATAGCCTTGGAACTCAGCGTCGAGTCCAAAGCTGTAAACGCTTCAACCACCTGTACCGACAGGCACGGTCGAAGGCGCCCAGAAGCAGGTTGCTCCACAGGCTGTAGGCGCGCGACCAATGATCGCGGCCGAGCTGACACTTCAGCTGGTTTGAGATCTGGAAGGAAGCCAAACACAAAGTCAAGAGCTGCCCCCAATCAGAAGACTGTTGGCTCTCGACGTCAGGTATGTCAAGACTCATCTCCTGAATTGGAAGACACATAGCCCATCATGGGCAAACCAGCCGATGCCTCCCATGGTGTAGGCACACCAGGGGATCAGAAAGCAGCCTGTTTCCAATCTCGGGAGGCGGAGACACAGTGGGCGCCCGGAAATCACTCGTAGCCTCGCTGGAAGCAATGGAAAAGGGTCTTGAACAGAACCTAAGTGAGCAAGGAGAGGGCCTCCCTAAGCTCACTGACTGTGTCAGCCAGTTCGACGTGGGAACGAACCGAGAAAGTGGCTTCACTCCTGACCCATTTAACCAGCGAAGGATCACGATCCTCAAATACACCCGACGCGGGACGACGGGCCTCAGCCGAAACATCTGAAGGCAGATGTGTATTAGGGTATGACATACCCCGAGGATCTACAGAGAGGAAACTCAGGAGAGTTGCCACGGACCTCTGCAGGACAGAAGGTCCAGGCTGCACAAAAAGCATTGGTCCTGCAAAACTGGCCATGGGACCAGTGTGCGTAGATGGAAATGCCACGGAGCTCATGGTGGCCCCCACTCTACACTACTAGACATCTCTGCAGACCCCTGCAGGGATAAAACTGCTGTGCTCAACGGAGGAGAGGCCACAGCAGAGGGTTGGTCGGCAGCCACTTCCGACTTCGCCGAGTTGAAGTCCGGGAAGGCTGAGGCCAATATCCTACAACAAAACTACAGGCATCGCTGCAGACCCCTGCTGGGTTAAGCCGAGGCCGGCTGAAATGGTGACCGATGATGTTGTAGACGGAACAACAGTAGCAGCAGATACGACGGGAGCTGTTGAAACTGGCGGAAAAAGGGAGAGCAACCGAGCTCGGCCTCCAAAGGAGGAGTCACAACCCTAGTGACAGCCTCAGATGTCGACTGGAGACGGACCATAGTCCCGGAACCAGGCATCTCTTCACCAGACAACTCAACAGCTCCCGCAGTATCCACCATGGTTAAAAAACTGCACATCCCCCACAGAGGGGGTATAACTCTCAACAGACGTGGTCGTGTCGGGAGGCCCCGAATTTACAGCGTCCCCCCCCCCCCCCCCCCCCCCCCCCCACAGGAGTGGGAGGAACTGCACAGCCCCCAAGGAGGGGGTATAACTCTCACCAGACGTGGTTGCGTCGGAAGGCGCCGAAATGACTCATTAGTTACTGCCTGCGGACTGGTTTTCCGGAAGTCGTGGTATTGTACTAAGAGAAGAACATCCCCTACTGGGTGTGCGCCGATGGTGCTCGACCCAGTTTTGGCTTATTTTTTTGTGGTGTTGCACCACTTTTCTTTCCAAAATCTCTTGGGAAAGATCAAAATAGAGAGTATATTTTCCGAGTTAGGGTCTTCCACTGTAGTGCAAGCCTGTAGTAAACAATTGTAAGGTAGACTGATAAGAAATGTGATTTCCCATAGGGTTTCCTATAGTAACTGTAAGCTGCAATTGTGGCCATGTTTGCAACCTGATCAACATTAAATGAGGATCGTTGGTAGAGGGGGTCCCAGTCATCAGTTATATGAAGTTTCAAAACATTTGGCCTGGCAGTTTCAGAGAAGATTTTTGAAAAACCACCAACCAGAGAATCAAAGAATGCCTCTGGAAGCCATGTTTTTCATCCAAGGGGAACAAAATGAGGATCGTTTGTAGAGGACCTCCCATAGACCATTCCTGCCAAGTTTGGTTCACACTGGCTCAGCGGTTACAGAGAAGAAGATGAAAATGTGAAAAGTTTAAGGATGCAGGACGACGGACGCCAAGTGATGAGAAAAGCTCACATGGCCTTTTAGGCCAGGTCAGCTAAAAAGAAACCATACAAAAACAATGTAAAACAATAAAAACAATAAATGCAACATACTGGTTAAATGTTTATTGGACAAATAAAAGCTCTCGCCTCAGACCATTTCTACCATCTGAAAAGAACATGATTTTGTCAGTAGTTACACCATTCTTTCCACTTGTCCCTGGTCAGATGTTTACTGAGACACACAACCTTTTTTGCGTTTTCCTTTAGTGATGGTAGTTTAATCTTACCTATCAAACTTGCAATTTTATTTGTGAAATCATGTGTGCACTTTGATTATCTCTTACAAAATTGACCAAGTGAAGGGGGTTTCATATGCAAATCACATTGTTTGCCAATAAAAAATTTTGTAAAGGTATCATTGCTAGAGGAACATCATGTCTGAGACTTGTATGTTCTTTTTCATATTTCTGCAAGAAGTTCCCTTCCTCAAGATATATTCCATGATACCCTTTACAGACTCATCAATTGTTCATACACATGGGCCCATATTGAGATCGCATAAATTTTGACATGTAACTATTGTGTTTTCTATGTTGCGACACATAAGAACAAAAGGCCCCAAGGGACTTTAATCACTCACCTGATCAAATCGTTTAAAGAAGGATTTAAGGGTGTAGAGCTTTACCTTGTTGCAATTTATGGGATAGTGTCTACAGGAACTCTCCCATGGATAGCAACAAGACAACGACATGTGAACAAATGGTTGAAATGTTGATGGTTTGAATACATACCTGGTGGTGATCAGAAAAGCTCTGTCGGAACTGTAAAGTCAGTACTCATGAAGGTAATATGAGCATTATCAAACCTAAAGCTTTGGTTAGGATAATATATGGTGATCAGTGTCATGTAAGAATAGCATGATAGGCATATTGGACTCACTTACTTCATCTGTTCGATGGAGATCAAGGTTAACTTTTAGTTACATCGATTAGAGTATAAGACATTTCAAGTGTTTGAATCCTCTAACCCCACTGCCATGATGAATAGCTAATGTTATCTTAAAAATTATTCTCAAGGTAAAAATTTTTCAAGAGAAGGGTTAACTAACCATAATAAAAACAACAGAAGTTCCCTCTCCTGAAGGATAGTGAATTGTATATTAGTTTTTTGATTTTGATTTATTCAGTGCTACTTACACAATGTAATAACACATGTCAATACGGCTCAGGGTAGAGGCTGTATTTATGAACCGATCTTCACAAAACTTCTTGGGTACCTTTGTTATCTCCTTGGGATGAGAATGAGTGTTTCTGGGTACGGTCCAAAATTCAAGATGGCTGCCAGTGGCCATTTTGTACCGAAATTAGGTCCAATCAGTTTTGTTTGAGAGAAAAGTAGTCTTATATGTTTTTCCCATTACCCACAGTGTTAAAAAATGCTGACTCAGCACTTTTTCAAAGTCCCCAAAATGTACCCCATGATAAAACCGATAGCATTTTTTTTACCATTCCATTCTGTTGGTCCTAAGGAAGCTTCACAACAAATAAGAATTCTCAGTGCCGTGTAGTTTTGGAGATATGGGCGTTTTAATTTTTTCTATTTTTAGCTCCTGCGGTTCCCATGGGGCGACAGGAAAATTTTTTTTTGCATAAATTAAGTACTTATGACATAATAAGCCCTCATATCAAATTTGGTCCAAATTTGCTTCTCAGTTTGGAAAATAGAAATTTTGGGAGGGGCAAATATTCTTGCCCCTCCCATTACGATGCCAAGTATAGCCCCACAAACTTCTCTTGAACAAATCTGAGTCTACACGTCAAAAGGAAGCTGCACACCAAATATCAAGTCTCTGCTACTGCTGGTTCATGAAAAGAAGATTTTTTTAAGATTTCAGCACACTTTTGGGGTGTGGCCCTACCAATGGACGAGGCAACTTGTTTTGAACAAAATCAAATTGCGATGTCATAACAAACTATTATCTCAAATATCAATTAAATTGGTTCAGCAGTTTGGGGGGAGAAGATGCAAACACCATGTTCACGGACGACGGACGGTGAGTGATCACTATAGCTCTCCTGACTGAAAGTCAGGTGAGCTAAAACCTGATTAGACCTAATTTCGGTACAAAATGGCCACTGGCAGCCATCTTGAATTTTGGACCACACCCAGAAACACTCGTTCTCGTCCCAATGTGATAACAAAGGTACCCAAGACGTTTCGTGAAGATCGGATCATAACTACAGCCCCTAGCCTGAGCCGTATTGGCATGTGTACTTACTGTGTGTAAGCTGCACTTAAAAAATCAAAGTTCATCTAATTTGCATAATTTCTGCACGAGAAAAAAACCTGTATTATATGTGATGTATCCCATGGTACTAAACATTCAAACAAAAAATTATTCAAATCAGCGCTTTCATATGGAAGTTCTGCGCAAAAATCTGATTGCACCTAATTTTGAACAAAATGGCTGCCATCGGCCATCTTGAATTTCGGACCAGACCTAAAAACACTTGTTCTCGTCCCACGGTGATACCAAAGGTACCCAAGAACTTTCGTAACGATCAGTTCATAAATACGGCCTCTAGCCCGAGCCATATTGGCATTTGCCCTTACAGTGCTGCAAGTAACACTAAATACATCAATGTTAGTCTAATTTGCTTAATTTACGCACGAGAAAAAAACCTGTATTATATGTGATGTATCCCATGGTACTAAACATTCATACAAAAAATTTTCAAATCAGAGCTTTCATATGGAAGTTCGGCGCAAAAATCTGATTGCACCTAATTTTGTACAAAATGGCTGCCAGCAGCCAACTTGAATTTTGGACCAGACCAAAAACACTCGTTCTCGTCCCATGGTGATAACAAAGGAGCCCAAGAAGTTTCGTAAAGATCGGTTCATAAATACGGCCTCTAACCTGAGCTGTATTGAATTGTTGACGGACAGACGGCCAGACGGACGACTGGCCATGGCATAAGCTCAAATTTGACTTACGTCAAAGTTGAGCTAAAAATCTGGCCATAAATATTTTCGATAGACCTAGTGCCAATGCCCTTTCTGAAATCGCCCCTACCCCCACTTTTGTTATCGGCTGAATCTCGAGAGCATTTTGATTTCGGGGCAGTTCGCCTACCTGTGTCCATATGTTGTGATTTGGAAAGGACAGATGTGCAGATTTGCATATCAATGTAATCCGGCGTATGTGCGTGGAGTGGGGGGGGGGGGGGGGGGGGGGGGGGTGGATTTGGTGATGTAGTTGATTGCTGACAAGGGTACATGCCAGTAATATTTGGAATGAGACATGTGTTCAGTGTTTCAATTCTGAGCAGAGTCAAGCCAAGCATAGTGCAACATATTCCTGTAATCCCATCAGCATCGAGAGTGGTTAACTCCTTGCTCATTATCACTAGGCAAATCAGCAGAATGAGAAGGACCTTTGTGGAAGAACAGGTTACCTTGATAAAATACATTTGTCCACCTTGAATCAGACATGTTAACCTTCCAAAATTTTTTTCAGGGAGATTGAAGAAAATTTTCAGGGAGATGACATGATTTTCAGGGAGATTTTTTTTTGCGCGTAGAAGCCACGTGTGGATCAATTTTAAATACAAATTAATACCAAATACTCCCCCCCCCACCCCCACACACACAGACATAACAGGAAACAGTCCAACAACAATACATCAAAGGAACATACGCCAACGTTCTACTAACCGGTGGTGAGTGACCCAGACCTGTTAACCTCTCGAGGTGACTGTCAGTGAGATTTTGATGAGCTCCCAGTGAGACTCGGATGCTTGTCAGTGAGATTTTTGCACGTGGGCAGCACATCAATAATTTCCATGTTACCACCCCCCCCCACCCCACACACACACACACACATACATTAAACATTCCACCCTAATGTGTTTTATTTGAACAATTTGTCCTTTCAAAAGCCAAAACATAGAAATATAGAGAAAAACAGAAATCAAAAATATGGATGTGGTCATGTGCCAATATCTGAGTTGTTCCAATGACATCCATATTTCAATGGTTTTATGTACAAAATGTTTGGAGATATTTTCGACCTTTTCAACACTATATCAGTTTTGATGCTGTGTTGAAAGTTTTGGATCTATTTAGGAAATTATGGGTACTTGCGGCGACCTGCGGTAACCTGCGGCGATCTGTGGTGTTTAGGCACACCCCGAGCCCGGTTGTTGTGGTAATTCGATCTGCCAAAGCCCAGCGCCCCACCTAACCACACCGGGTACTCACTGGAAGTAGTTGGTCATTTACGAAGGGGATTTGGAATGGGGTGATCATTTTTCAGTGAAACGTGAACATTCTGCCACAGCCAGCCCAGGACGAAACATCTACGGGATATTTAATTTATTTTGTTGTCCATTTATCACAACGAATGAAAAAACGTCCAAGTGCCGTAAATTAGCACCTTTTTAGAGATTTTTTTCACCAAAAACATAATTTTTTTCACAGCCTGCTTTAGAAAATTGCGAATCGGAAATTTTTCCCAATATATTGAAAATTACGGCAACTCATATGTTTGAGCCGTTTGTCTGCAAAATTGGCTATAATTATCTGAAGTGAAAGTGAAATCCAAAATGCACAATAATAAATTTGTGCGTATTTTTGCACATGTTCGATTGGACAAAATTTATGCGTATGGAACTTATTTTTCGATTTGACTGCTACCTGTATACAAGCAAAGGTGTGCCTTTAATATATAATCAATTTCAGCAATTATCCTGCATCTCAAATTCATTTAATCCACCTGTCAAACGTGTTGCAAATAATCACAACACGGCCATTGACAGAAATGAGATTGGTCACCAGTTCTTACGTAAGTGGTGACGTTTCACACAAACTTAATGACCTTGCCATTGAGAGTAGAGCACATGCTTTTGTATTTGTAAACAAAAGCTGGTGGATTCACTTTTTGTCTGGTATGTCGACTTTCCAGGAGATTTTGGCCCAAATTGACTCCCGGGCGGGAGGGCAGGAGGGGATAGCTAATTCTGGGAGAATCCCGGGCATTCCGGGAGAGTTAACATGTCTGCCTTGAATGCACTTTGCAATTTCTTGGGGGGTATCTGAGGAGATTCTGCAATGATTTGCAGCAGGATATCCAATGGTGAATAAAAATGACACCGCACTCTGTGAAAAACTAGAGGCTCAAGTGATCCTGAAATGCTCATCTGGCTCAAGTTGTCAAAAGAGATGAGATGAGTGTGTCAGTAAGTAATGGACAGAAAGTGCAATATGTTGATTTGCCATGACACAACCAAAGGCAATTTTTCGGCCATTTGTGTCTGTTGATCCTCCCATGGTGAGCCAAAATATAACCCCAGGTACTTGATTTGAACAAAACATGATTTTGCCATCCCTCCCCCAAGAATGCTGTGCACCAATAATCAGAAGCTTTTAATTGGTGGATCTGAAGAAGATTTTTTTTTTAAATTTCTTCATATTGAACCAAGTTAAAATTGAAGTTCCCATTGGGGACCTAAATATGAACCCAGGGACTTGTTCCAACACACCTGAATCTGACCCCTCTAAGGATGTGGTATATTAAGTACAAAAGGATTTGGATTCCTAGTTCTGGAGAAGACTTTGATTTAAAAAAAAAATTGTGTATGCTAACACTATTATACCCTTGTGGTGCCCCTGTGAAGAAACTTGAATTGATATATAAGGAACATGCAAATCAAATTTGGTTCAATTTGGCCCAGTAGCTTATGATGAGAAATCGATAATGTAAAGTTCACGCTAGTGGGGTGGATGTACAAACGATGGACGGAAAGTGATAAAAGATATATTCCTCATGCAGCACTAAGTTAAATTTTGGGCTCCAATAGTAAGCCCAAATACAACCCCAGGGACTTGATTTGAACAAAATGTAAATCTGTTGCCCCCCAACAAGCTTTTGACTGGTGGATCTGAAGAAAATTTTTAACAAAAATTCATCATATTTCACCAAGTTAATATTTGGGTTCCCATAAAGAGCCCAAATATGAATCCACAGACTTGGTTTGAACAAACCTGAATCTGCCCCCCTCCCCCACCAAGTATCAAAAGATTCTGATTGGTAGTTAAAAATAAAATTTGTGGTGGAAGTCTGTTTCAAAGTGTTTCAAATTCATGAATTATATCTCATATGCCGATGATATGAAGGGTCCATTCGCAATCAGAAACCAAGTCTGTAGTGATAAATATACTATTTGTTAAGAATAATTGAAAATGTGAATGTATAATCTTTATTAAAATATCATCAACAGAAATGTATGATTGAAGTGGTAACCTTTACATCCTTTTTAACACACATGCATTTACAATACTCATCACATTAAAAGCTACCAGGAAACTCGAGAGTCTCATTTCACTAAAATGTGTACATTTGTGTTTTTTCCTTTTTCAAAAATACTGTTATTGTTGAAAGTGTTATTTATATTCATTGTGTGAATTCTATATTTATCAAATGACAAGATTAAATACATTTTTCATGCATGGAACATGACACAATTTCCTGTTCAACAATATGAATAACACAGAATCTTGTTATTACATTACAAGCATAAGTTTACATTGCTATATTTCCATTGTTCTTGATATCCAAGCATAAATTAGTCAAATAATCTGAGAATAATTTACAATTCTATCTCCCACAGTGAAATTTTTCATTTTTATCTCTAAGAAATAGACCAGGGCTGTGAGTACCTGCTGTGAGACAAAAGATAAAGCTGAGAGTTGAACATAAAATTTTCTTAGAAATGTGTCCCAAATTATCAGTAATTGTTGCAGAATTAATTTTGGTTTTAAACTTTCTTTTTGCTTCCAAAAGAATGCACACCCACAGAATAAGCTTTTAAATATAGTGCCAGAACATCCAAATTGAGTCTAAATATTTGCTTCTTGCACTCCATCCATTACCTTTTACTTAATTTAATGGCCAAAACCAAGTCAGCACTATTCATAACAACCACCATTCAAGTTTTATTACTTTTTCAATTTTTGCTGCAAAAACAGCTTACGGTGACTTGAGCTTATTCCGATGAGGAGTCAAAAGCTACCGGGTATGTTTTTGAGGCACAAAAATGAAAATATTTCAATATTCCCAAAACTATTTTGTCATGAGTTGTCTGCTATTCATATCAGGAAAGGGGGCAACTACTTAAGCCCACATCTGTACTCAGTATGTGAATTTTGCCTTTTTTTAATATGCCAGTATCTGCGTTTATTCTGGCTTTGGAGTTTTTATCAGATACTCCTGTTCCCTTGACTTACAAAATGCCCCAGTGCATTAGAACACTGATTAGCAAAAAGATTGTAAAAATGGAGCAGTCAACGATTGGTAAAAAAGACTGTAAAAATGGAGGCGCCTACAACATTGACTAGATTTCATCAACCTAAAGAGAAAAAAATCAGATCTCAAATGATGCTGAAGATAGCCCCAGCATATAACAGTCAAAAACATCACAGTGGAAGGCACTGTCATATGTAGTGAAGGATCTAGTATGCTCTTTGCCATGATTGTAGTAGAAACACAAATAAAAATCTGGACTTCACTAGGACTGGCTTGGGTAACGTCTTCTAATGTCTCTTTGTGGAACATATCCATGAGGCATGGTTGCTCTTGGTGTGTCATACACAACAGAATCAGAGAATGTATCAGTACTGAAAAATAAAGTTATAAAGAAAAATGAAAAGTTATAAATGGTAAAATTATCAGTATGTTATTCCAAATTTCCCATTTCTTTCAGCAATTAATTTATGTCAACTGTTTGTTTGCTTTTAAATGTTTGTGGAACAATTTTTTCCCTAATAAACACATTTTGATGTCTTTAGTTATGGCACCAAATTTCTATATATTTTTTTCCAATCTGGATCAAAGGGGGAAAAGATTTACACAATGTTGTACTTCACCTCAGAAAATTTCCATGAAATATTTGAACATTGGTTAGTTAAATATTCCTACTTTCATTCTCACATGGCACATTAAACCTTTACCCAACTTGAATAGCAGATGAGACTTACAAACAAAAACATAGCTTTCAATACCTATACAAATACAATGAGCTTGTTCCAATGGTGGGGAATCATAAGCTATGTTTTTGAGCAAAAAAAAAATGAAAAAGTTAACAAAATTTTGGATGGTAATTTTTTTGTTAATAACACTCCAGTTTTGGTCAAAATGTAAAAGGGTTGATTTTACTTCTGCACCTCATGGGAAGGTGTAGTGAACCTGACCCAAGGCTACAGTGACATAATTTCATTACGCAATATTATAAATTTAAAATAATTTGTATATTTTTTATACTTACCAATGGCCCAGACTTAGCTGGTGCAAACTCAAAGTTATCAAAGGCCAAACACAAATTTTGAACCCCACCAATCCCCCAAATTTGCTTGCAAAACCGAAAATTAAAAGTCCTATCTGGTCCTTCATACTTTTACTCTCCACGCATGCGCCAGGAAATGACCGAAATTAGCGCCAACATCATTCTTTGTAGAAAAGAGTACTACATAATAACTCAGCGGGGAGGAATGAGTGCCCACTCATGGGAGGGCCATACCCATCTGGGCCATTGGCAAGTATAAAAAATATACAAATTATTTTAAATTCATAATATTTTTATACTATAACCTAATGGCCCAGACTTAGCTGAATCGTAAAAAAGGCAGAGGGCCTAGGACTTCAGAATTAGCAGACCAACATAGTTCCAAGCCTGTAATCCAAGGTCAAAGAAAATTAAATTTAAAAGGAATTATAAGTATGTCTCTCTATACAGTAATAGAGAAGACATAGCCAAAATACGGAGCCAAATTCAAGTAATTCCGTATTCTTAGCATAAAGACTATGCTAATTGGATGTAAAGAGTTCCAAATTTTTAAGGCTAGTCCAGACTTAGCCTCAAAAATTAGGATGGCGTATTTGAGAATGAGAGGATATTCCCCACAAACATACGCCATACACAATAAAACACAAGCTGTATCCAGGATATAATCTACTAACAAAACAGCTTCACTCATAGTTACATACTTATCAAGCCGGAGGAGAGGTAAAAAAAAATCCCTCCTCGCTCCCTTTTTGAAGGAATCTTCAAAAAGAAAAGGGGAGCACTCTGGAATCCATAAAAGCGGTACCAAATAACAATATAAATATTCGTCAATTAGACATCCAGGTATTAAATATTATTAATAAATTGGAGCTCAACACCACTTCAGAAGCCAAGGTTATAGCGGCGATCCCGGTAATTAATATCGCCCAATTGTAACGTATACCGGAGTCGGCATACGCAGATAGGTCGAAAACCGGTGATATAATATATAACATGCACATGTCCAATAGAATCACAATGGACGATCTCTGGAGAGTAAACACACTTTCAAGGTAACCCACATGCGACCCCATTCAGGAGGTGTACAATAAATTCCAGTAAATAACACTCCCAGTCGTGTTCTATCCGATATCTATGTTCCTAGGAATGTGCGAATATACATGAGTGTAAGACAAGATGTATTCGATTGGGCACTGCCATTATTGGAAACCTGGATCTAGAAATGGATCGAGCTATGATTAACATACTCGTGACGGTCCGCCCCCGAAATAATTCCTTGTTTCTAAGGTCCGTAACATACAATAATGCGTCTGGCTAATAATGCGATTATTATGCACGTGAGCACTGAAATCCCGCATGTAATCATCTGAATACCAGTTAATTGACTAGACAGCCTTCCAGGTACCCAAAGGCTAGCAATTTATTGATGATGAATCATATGCTCGTATATGACATATAGACGAACAACCACAGGAAACCAACCAACTAGAAAGTGGATGTGCCCATGAGGTCGCCATAGAACACGACCCAGCCGCCAATCGAAAAGTCATGAAATGCATGTATGTACTTAAATGCATACGCGGCTTACGGGAAAAAAACTACGTCTTGCCTGGTAATCGCCTCTTAACACATTGGCAGCTGGATTCGAAATATCGAACCCCCTTCACCCGCATTACTTGAATCATTCTTGTGTTAGTCATCAAATAGTATAGGAACCGCAAGGCTGACCGACTCCATAATGCCACTAAGGGCAGAGAAGGATGTGAAGAACAAATACTTCCCCTGATAAAGAAGGTCCTCTCGTGGAGGAAGCTTCCGGGGAACATCCCATAACAGACACCTGAGAAGATGGATCCAAGGTTTCTGTGACGACAGAGGTGCTACTATCAGGATTTCGCAACGAGACTGTTTGAACTAAACAGAATCTGCTAAATCAATGGAGTTGGAGGACACGCCTATCCTATAATTCCGTCCCATGAGATCAACAGAGCATCTACTGCGTATGCTCGATGATCTGGGCATGGCGAAACGAACGTCGGTAACTGATTTTTCCGAAGTGTTGCAAACAGATCTATCATGGGACGATCCCACTGGTAGCAAATCTGCCTGAATATTCGCTTGTTGAGAGTCCGGTCCGATGGCAATAGACAACCTTTCCGAGAGAGCGAGTCTGCTAGTACATTCAGACGATCCGGTATATGATGGACAGAAAGATGAACATGATGATTCATGACATATAGGAGAATCTTCTCCGTTAATTCGCATAATGGCATTGAATGAGTGTCGCCTTGGTTCCTGATGTAAGCTACTACTGTCGAATTGTCCGACAAAATTTGAACATGGACGTCCGCTATTATGTGAATCCAATGTTGTAGCACTAGCCATATTGACATCATCTCTTTGATGTTTATGCGCTTCTCTAGGAACCGAGGGTCCCAAAGACCCTGACACCTCAAGTCTGCGGGACTTAGGGTCGTGCCCCAACCCGTCTGACTCGCATCCGTCATAATCGTGACAGCTGCAGCGGAACTCCCTGAGTTAACCACTGAATATCTGCCCAAATCTGAACCCTTGTTTTACTAGGTCCGTTAAAACAATACTGGTTTCGAGCGAATGCGTCTTCACACTCCAGTTCTGAGTGAAGAATATCTGGAGGGGATGCGTGCACAGACGGCTCATCGGAATAAGATCCGCAGCCGCTCCACACAGCCCCATCAGTCGCATGAATTCCTTCACTGTTAATGCGTCTGAGTGTAGACAAAAGCGAGCATAACAACTGACAAATTTCGCTCTGGGTAACGGCTGACGAACAAGATTGTTGTGAGTCTCAAAGCTCACTCCCAAGTGAGTGAACGACTTGGACGGAGCTATATCCGACTTTTTCTCATTTACGATGAAACCAAGACATCGGAGCAAAAGAAGCAGACTCTGAACATCGTTCTGAAGAATAATTCTGTTGCTGTATCTCTGTAGAATGTCGTCCAAGTAAGCCGACATTACCGCAGACGAATGAGCTCGGAAGTATGACATTACCGAGTTCATTATACGAGTGAATGCCCAGGGAGCCAGGTTCAGACCAAAGCACATTGCTCTGAACTGATACACCTTCCCTTGTATGGCGAACCACAGGTACTTTCTGAATGCCGGATGTACCAGGACATGAAAGTACACATCCTTTAGATCTATGCTTGCCGCATAGTCGCTCACTCGAATGCTCGCCCTTACCGACCGAATGGTCCCCATATTGAATTTTGGAGCCACGATAAGCTTGTTTATCCATCTCAAGTCTATTACTGGTCGGAATGAGCCATCTGGCTTCAGAACGAGGAACAGGCGACTGTAAAAACTCTGAGAATCATGATTCTTGGAGACCTCTGTTGCATCCATTAATAATAGAGCCTGTACTTCAGCTAGGAGAGACTCTCTTTTGAAAGGATGCGAGGGAAGATCTGTCCAACGCAGACATCTTGTTATTGGGGGTGCCGCTCGGAATGATAGCTATAGGCCGTCCGAGACTACACTTCTCACCCACTTATCTTCTGTGACTGCTGTCCAGTTTCTCGCGAAGACGATACCCTTCCGCCAACTGACAAGCAATAGAGGTCTTGAACATCACCTGTATGACCTGCGAGGCTTACGGAAGGAGAAACTACGTCCTCTCCGTGAAGAACCTCGTTCCTTCGGCCTAGGGGCGTCTGACTGATAGTCCCGATCAGACCTACGCCCCTTTCCCAAGTCGCTATATTGACGTCCTCCAGAGTAATTGTAAGAGGGCTTCTTGTACCCTCGTGAGGAGTTCCCTTTTGACGTTTAGATCTGGAACGTCATCCGTTACTCTTGTCTGCTGAAGCGGGATGATGAGATGCCAACTTCAATAGCAGATCACTTGATGCTTTCTTAATAGTCTGATCATAGACTGACAAAAGCTTGTCATCCAAAATAGTATGTCCGGAGAGCGGAGCGACCCGGAGAGAGCTTTTTGCCTTGTCATCTATAAGTGATGACAAAGCAAGGGCAGCATCACGTCTGATTAACTCCAGATTAGCCACTGTAAGGGCGGAGCTATACAAATTGCCCTGGAAAGAACTCTAAGAGAGGTACAAACGTCCTCAAATTCCTTCCCGTTGAGACGCTGCGCCATAGCTCTGGCAAGGTGATCTGCGTAGACATTGCTTCCAAATTTGCTCTACTTGATGAAATTGCCGTTGTAATTGTGTCTGAGCGAATAGTGAATGATGCAGGCAAGAATACATTTAGATCCCCGGGCTGCTCATTCAAACGCAGAGGAGCTCTCTGAACATTTTCCCCAACCGTTTTTAAATGTAGTCCATGAAACTGTATGTTTATGGAAGATGTAGTTAAGAAAGCGCCCTTTCCTCACACTCGAGAGGTGAATATGGCGTCGTCTACATGGCCGAAGGCCTGCGACACCTACCTAGGCTGAACCAGAAAAGAAAGAATTTCTTCCTTTGTCCGTATAAAGTCTCCGTCCAACGACGCCAGCCGTTTCTCACTTATCGTCGCAGCATTCTGATTCGTCGGAACAAATTCAGGGTAGTATTGATGGATGAAATCCATCGCAACCCTGTGCTGTTCCGATAGGGAAGGGTAATCCTCTTCCTCATCCCTTTCACCATCCGAGAGAATCAGTTGCAAATCTCGGTCCATTGCATCTGCATGAACAGACGACTGGACCAACCCAGCACCGTCCGACAGCCCAGGTTCGGAGTCTGAGGAAGGCTGCATGTGCACTTGCTGGGATGCTGCGATCAGCTGCGCAATCTGCGACAGCAAGTCCATCATCGAGGCCTGAGAAGCAGCGGTCTTCTGTTTCCTAGCCGTTTGCTGCTCCTGGGACGGTGTGTTGGAGATGGATCTCTTCTCCGAACGTCCCGATGATCGAAGCCTCATCTCCCTAGCTACCGGATGGTCCCACTTCACAGGTGAAGAGTGGCCCCTTCTTCGTGCAGCAGGCTGAATATCTGAAGTCGGGTAGCTAGGATGCGGTTGTGTGTGCTTTATTAACATAGCTTATGAAGCCGTGACTGAAGATGACCCCGGCTGCAGACTACATGGAGCGTCGCGAGCAGTGGGCAAACGTATGCTCCGTCTCATGCAAGTTTCCAACCAGAAAACTTCATTTCGGCTTGTGAAATGTAGCGGAGGAAGCCGTGACTGAAGACTAAACAGAACGTCCCGAGTGGAGGGCGGACATATGCTCCGACTCATGCAATTTCCCATAACAACATTTGGCCCCAAATGCTGTTAGGTTAGAGAGGGGCCTTTACCGCCCGCGGTCTATTAAACCTTGCCGAGTACAAGAAACTTGTGCTGACTTCCTCTCTATTTCCATCGTCACTGGGTGAGCTTATTTATATTAAAGTGCTCGCTCTACCCACATCTACACTTCCTTTGACCACAACGGACTTACCCGGCGTCAGGCACCCACGGACAGAGTACCGCTTCACCGGTCGAGCTAGCTGCTTGCAAGAGATTAAAACCCTTAACAAAAGGCCCTAACTCTTGCAATCAGCTAGCTCTATATGCTCAACGGATCGCGACAACGGTAGCACACTTGGATGGGTGTCAGAATATCATCACCATGTTCATGTGCCTCTGAAATAGAAAATGACAAAATGAATTATAACGCGGTGAGAGGCCTGACTTCAGAACCTCACCAATAACGTACCGCGACACCCATCTCCAACATTAATCATTCCAGTGAACACAAGAATGACAAGAGTCCGCAGGAGTGCATCAACTAAAGTCGATATCAGTCCTCCAAACTCCACAACAAATATATATAATTAAGATACATGAATAATAGCAATCAAAATTAAATTCAAAATATTTTTGGGAAAAATTTTTTTTGGAAAAAATGCCTAAGTTCCCAAAGGGAACATTAAGAGCCCAAAGGCATCCTGATTGAGCCAAAGTGTGGGCAAAATCGAAATTTTTTGAGCTACTCTACCGGAATAATAATCCATGTATCCTACAGTAATTCTACAGTAATAGAATATAAAAAAACTACCTATATATGAGGATGTTGTCAATGTAAACAACGTCAATGTAAACAAGACATCAGACACACAAAAAGGCCCAAAGTCAGAAACCAATTTAAATGCTACCAGATGCAAAACTAGATCTTCATATGAAGAAGAAACGATACATCGGATAGAAGATGTAAGTCTAAACGACCTAACACCCCTAGGGTGAGGACGTAACCATGGGGAAATACAGAATAATATTCTGTAATACATGTTAAACTCCCAAGAAATTTAATAAAAAATTTCAATAAAAAATAGCCAAAAAGCTTAAGAGTTTAAAAGTTCATGGAAGGATAGAGAAGGAATACTTAACAAACAGTTGAATAATCATTAACAAAAATGATGCCGTCAGGCGTATGTCCCAAAATTGGGAAACATAAAATAATTTTCTAATTATTATAAAGTCACAGCCCTGAACATCTAAAACCACCATTGAACACTTCCACCATCCAATAACAGGCTTGGATCCACCAATTCTTGCATTGATTAGTGTCTGGCATCCTCAAAAAAGGAGATTTTAAAGCACAGATGTCAGTTCATTGTTGCTGACGTTAGGGCCAAACAAAGAATGATGTTTGCACTAATTTTGGTCACTTCCTGGCGACTGCACATGCAAGGAGAGTAAAAGTATGGAGGACCAGATAGGACTTTTAATTTTCAGTTTTGCAACAAAATTTTGGGGATCGAAGGGTTCAAAATTTGTGTTTGGCCCATGATAACTTTGAGTTTGCACCAGCTAAGTCTGGGCCATTAGGTTATAGTATAAAAATACTGCACTGTATATACTGAATCAATGGATCAAGACTGATGGTGTCAGGCCAAAACCTGTTGAAGTTATGTTTCTGACAAATGCTGTCTCACAATTATAACCATAATGTTACCAGTATAGCCATATGAGTCTCCAGACGGAAATGAAGAGAAATGAATTGGCAATACCTTTATAGACTCATTTATCATCAAATGAAGGTTACTGTGAACTAAGCTGGTTTCACAACATGCCACTTTCTCAAGTGGCTCCAGAATATTTTTTCAAACTTTTTGTGAGGTAATTCAGGTAAATTACTTAGAATACTATGGAAAAATATCCCAGAACAAAAACTGAGTACTTAAATGACCAGCTTACATTACAATTCATAAGCGCTTGCCCAGAATAATTCAGTTATTTAAAACTGGTAGAGTGCTAAATTATTTTTGGTCATCTAAATTTGTCCCGTCTCTTTGTCTTGTTACAATTTATGGGAGAGTGGTGAGTACCTAGTGGCACTCTCCCATAAATTGTAACAAGACAAATCCTCACAGACTAAATAATTTTAATTCAAAAATATGAACACATCCACAGAATATGAAGCCATTAAATTGCAACACCTGCACTTCAGAATAAAGCCCAAGTATGGGCTTCCAGCACTCAACCAGTTAAGAATGAAACACTGCAACGAAAATTGTCAAGTTTACCTGGCAGTGGTTTCTGGTGAAGTCTTCAGTGCATATAAAGGCAGCCAAAAAAGAACTGAAAATCACTACTCACTGTACTTGAAGGTTGTGTAATAGTCAAAATTCTGGGAAAAAAAACACATTTGAAGCTGAAGGATTATAGTAAGGGAAAGTGTGGATGAACAAGAGGTCTGCATCGCAAATCACTGCTAATGCCCCTGACAGCAAAAATTTTTCTAAGTTGAAAGAGTGAAAAAGGGCCATAACTCTGGAAAAAATGTGTGGAAGAAACTCACACTACACAGGTATCTTTCCCCCATGATGCTCTATCACAACACCAAATATCATTCAAATCGGTGTAGCAGTGGCTGAGAAACAAGGGAAAATGTTGGTATAGATGGACGAACGGATGGATGAAAGGACAGATGGAGTCCTCCATTAGATACCCTTTCGACATTTCAAGTCAGGGGCATAATAAAGAAGTATGACATCTGTACACAAAGAGTCAATGGAAAGAACTAAATATTTATTTCTTTATTAGTGTTAAGGTCGCATTAAGCATTTATGGCTATATTATGACCACAGCATATGTATGAAGTCAAGTTTTGGTATTAAATCATTTATATATATTCTGCATACTTTGGCAGACTTCCACCCTGTGAGTTCATTGCTGTGCCCTATTTTACCAGTAAAGCAGAACTTGTTTTCCAGTAAACAAGGCCTTCTCTACTTACAAGGGTTCACACAGAATAGCGGAAAGAACTGAAAGAGTGTACTTTGGTATACATACCCCCCAAAATCAGTGGATGCAATGAAAAAGTTTACCCTTTACCTTACAAATCAGCTGCATCCACCCCTGTAATTTACAAACAGAGCAGCTGGAAAAAAAAAAATTTCCAAAAATTTCAGCAAAACTATATCATGTGATCTCTCATTGGTAGTTTGAATGAGACCAAAAAATTGTCACATCATATAGTTTGTTAGAATTTTTTTTTTTAATTTTAGAAAAAAATTAAAAAAATTAATTTTGATATCATGTGCATTGGTTAAAGGGTTAGCAGCACAACAAACGAGTCAGTAAATGTTTATCTTCTAGAGAGTGTCAAGATCTATTATTGGGTGAAAATAATGTCTCTGTGTACATTTATTTGTGCTGATAAAGGAATGTACATCTTAACCCCTATCACTATGGTTGTGCAACAGAATTTTCTCCAATCACTCTGTTTTTCTCTTGTTTAACAATGAAGTTAACCAATTATATCTTATTTGACCAATTATATCTTATTTGACATAGCTTACTGAGCTCTGTCAAACAACTTATACTTGGATAAATATCAAACTGCATTATGGGAAATATTTGCTGCTGAAAACTTTGCTGCTTGACATCAGAGTGCAGAGGGTTAACAAAAACATTCAAATCCAGGGCTTTTTCAACAAAAAGTCTTTAACAACTACTTTTTTTCACCTGACCATTAACCTTTTTATTAACCCAACATTTATAAGACCAATACTATTCAAATAAATCAGCATTTAAATTTTATTATTTTTTGGCAATTTTTGAACTTGTATCAATGTGAGCCCATAAGCTATGTTTTTGAAGACAGAAATTAAAATATTTAATTTTTGAGGAAACGTTTTTTGCAAGTGTCGCCTTCAAGTTATGTAAAGTGTAGAGTTAACTGTATCATTGCTAAAAGTCAATTTATGTATTTATTTATTAGTGTTTAAGGTCACTTTCAGCATCTTTAGCTATCTGGTGATCGCAACATAGGGATGAAGTCAAGTTTAGCTAATCATTTATACCTGTACTATCTACTTTTGAGGACTTCCACCCCAAGCATAGGTTCCAGTCCTATTTTAATGGTGCGGCAGGACTTGTTTACCACAGTAAACAAGCACTGCTCCACTTCCCGTGGGGAGCTAGAAGTTAATATGCAGGCTTTATTTAACATTTTACCTTATGTAACATCTATACGTCCAAGATGATACACAATGAAAGTGACAATGACACTGTAGCTTAACTTGTCTGTGTGTTGTGTTTGATGAAAAGGATAATGTTCAATGTTTATGAAAGGATTATGAAATAAGACAAGAATTGTGATAATTGGGAATATGTTAATTTCTGTTCCCTGTATGCTATGTTTGCAATAAAAACAATATGAGGTGTAGACTCTACTAAAGAATTGAGTGGTGGGTTAATGTGGCCCTAACAGTTAATGAATGTGGCCCTCACAGTTAATGTATGTCAACAAAAGTTACCAAGTTACAGTGAAATTATTCCAAAACGAGTCATCCTATCAAGTTACAATGAAATCCCATCATAAATACGGCCTGTAGATTGTGCTAAAGGTTTTTGGGCTTCGGGCCTGTGTAGCCATCACAGTTGACCGATGGCAACCAAATGGGGATGTCCTCATCTGGACATTATACTGAGTCATCCTACCAAGTTAGAATGAAATCGCTTCATAATTACAACCTGTAGTCTGTGCTAAAGGTTTTTGGGCTCGGGCAGCCATCATGGTTGAATTATCGCGACCAAAGAGGACGCTCTCATCTGGGCATTATCTGGAGTCATCCTACCACGTTACAATGAAATCCCTTCATAAATATGACCTGTAGACTGTGCTAAAGGTTTTCGGGCTTCGGGCCCCTGTTGCCATCACAGTTGACCAATCACGACCAAAAGGGGACGTTATCATCTAGACATTATATGGAGTCAACCTACCAAGTGACAATGAAATCCCTCCATAAATACGACCTATAGACTGTGCTAAAGGTTTTCGGGTTTGGGGATTGGGCAGCCATCACGGCTGAATGATTGCGACCAAATGGGGACTTTCTCATCTACACTTTATCTGGAGTCATCCTTCCAAGTTACAATGAAATCCCTTCATAAATATGACCGGTAGACTGTGCTAAAGGTTTTCGGCTTCGGGCCCCTGTAGCCACACCAGTTGACCAATCGTGACCAAAAGGGGATGTTCTCATCTAGACATTACATGAAGTCAACCTACCAAGTTACAATGAAATCCCTCCATAAATACGACCTAATGGTGCTAATGGTTTTTGGATTTTGGGCTCGGGCAGTCGTCACGGTTGGCAGGTTGCGACCAAATGCAGAAGTTCTCATCCAGACATCATACAGAGTCATCCCACCAAGTTACAATGAAATCCCTCCATATTAAATATGACCTGCAGGCTGTGCTAAAAGTTTTGGGGTTTCGGGCTTGGGCAGCCATCACGGTTGACAGATCATGTCCAAAAGGGGACATTCTCATCTAGATATTATACAGAGGCATCCTACCAAGTTACAATGAAATCCCTTCATAAATACAATCTGTAGACTGTGCTAAAGGTTTTCGGGTTTTGGGCTCGGGCATCCATCACGGTTGACCTATCGTGACGAAGTTCTCATCTAGACATGACCCTAAACCTGCATATGAAATTTTGTGACAATCGGACAAGAACTGTGGGGTGTAGCCTGTGCTAAAGGAAAATATGAACAGACTCACAGACTCACTCACAGACTAACAGACTTCCGCACACGTGATGGGAATAGCTTGTCTTGACTTTGTCAAGTTAAGCTAAAAATCACCATTCCAATATTATTATTTTTTCCATTTTTGCCCCCAATACATAGCTTACAACTCATCAATGGAATGAGACCAATGAGCTTGTTCTTGATATCCAAGAATAAAAACTGCAAGTGTGATCTGATGTTCAGGTTAAATAAAAATAGTGTTTTCAAATTCTTTTTACATGCTTCATTTTTAGTTAGAAGAAAATCATATTCTGTTAACCCTTTACCTAATGAACTGGACACATCTGCCAGAGTAATTTACAAACTGAAGAGTTGAAAAAAAAAATCTTTTTCAAAACATTTCTACACATCATATGACTCCTCATTGAAATGAGCTAGTTGAGCTAATTTCAATGAGGGGTTACATGATATGGTTTTGTTGAAATAGTTCGAAAAAATTTAAGAAAAAAATAATTAAAATAACAAATTTTTTTTTGTGTGCATTAAGTGATGGATGGATTCAGGCTCCAGTGAATTGAAACAAAATAATCATTGAAGGATGAACTTTAACTACATGTACCAAAAATAAAGAAGCTCTATGCATGTTAACTATAAATAACAGCAGATGCAATGTGTTCATTAAAACTGATAAGGATCTGAAATGTTTATTAGTTCAAAAACAGAAAAACAAATTCTAACAATGCATATTTCCTAACAACTTTTCATGTTTATTGAGCTCAAGCCTGGATTACAAGATCAATCAGAACTGGACATCAAGCTTTAATCCTAAAGATCACTTTTCTGGTCCAGGAACATGATACGTCATAATTTCACCAAGTGGAATTTATGCTCAGTGAATGTGTGGGGAAACCAAAGTAATGAATGGTCTACCCCCAGCTAATGAATATGAACTCTTCCAGTTGTTGTCATTGAACTGACTTGGCAAACACCATCAGGATTCAAAGGGTGAAGACTTTCGCTCTTTGGCTGTTGAAATGATGCTGTATGGTACACTGTTGGAACTGGCTTACACAGACATGTCCAACGGGGTGTCACACAGTAGAATATTATTAACATGCAGGAAGAATCATGTGTACAGAGTTTGAAACCAATAGCTCAAGAAATGTTAAAAAATTTCTAGTAATTTATATATTTTTTATACTTACCAATGACCCAGACTTAGCTGGTGCTAACTCCTTAAATTATAGGGCCAAACACAAATTTTGCCCCCCAATCCCCCAAATTTGCATCAAAAACCAAAATTCAATGTCCTGTATGGTCCTCCATACTTTCTATCCACTGCACATGAGCAGTGTCAAGGTGCTCTCGAAATTGGCGCAAATGTCATTCTTACAACCAGTGCCTGTTAAGCATTATGTAATCAGTGGGCAGGTATGAGTTCCCAACTCATGGGAGGGCCATCCCCGTCTGGGTCATTGGTAAGTATAAAAAATATATAAATTACTATAAATTTTTTAACATTTTTATACTGTACCAATGACTCAGACTTAGCTGAATAGAAAAAAGGCTGGAGGGCCAAGGACATAAAAGAAATTCCAATAGACTCAATTACATGAAAACAGAATTATTCCCTCAAGGAGAAGAGGAGCACAGGTTTTACATGTATCTTTCTTGTTTGTATCAAAAAAGAAAGACACAATACCATTCCGTAATTGAGCACAATAATCATCAATGATCTCTATTAACATCCAGTATAATCCCTTATACTAATCTTATTAAAGGAAAGCCAATAATTAAAGATAGTCCAGATAATGAGACTCTTTATACTCATTAAAAAGTGTTCGAGGATTGTACATTAATGCTCGTATGACACGTGACAAATACAAATGCTTCATGCCGAGCTACACTTTAAAAATATTACATAAATGAGATAGACATTAGCTTTACACTTTAAAACCATCCCGGCACGGACTTGGAATTACTGACTCCAGAGGCGGTATTCCCTTGCTTTTCGCTATAAAGTAGGTGATATAAGGGAACACCATCCCCCCCCCCCCCCCACCCACTTCCGCTTGCTCTGGGTCAAATAACTCTGAACGAAGAGGGCAGCAGGACAGAGACACTGCCGGAACAGAAATCCTGCATAACTATAGTTGCAACTGTTTAGTGGACGACATTCTGAGCAACAGATACGGACCTAAACAACGCAGGTCGCCAGAAATGGACTCAATATTTCTAAGATAAAAATTTGTGAACGTGGAAGGCTGAGACCAATATGCAACCTTCATCAATCGGTAATAGCAACACTATTAGCATAAGCCCAAGATGTAGACAGCACTATTTCTTCATGCGTCTAAATCTTAAGCACAGACTGCTGAGATGAAAATAATTTATCACAAGCAGTACGGATAGTTAATAGAATCCACCTTGCAATAGAATGGACCGTAATGTCCTTCCTATTAGGCAGCAAAGACAGAAAGAAATGCTTACGTTCCTTTCTGATAAACTCAGATCTACGTATATAAATACACACATAGCTCTGATGGACAAAGCAAAGGCCTATGACCGTCTGGAGACGGAAGAGCCTTAATAACAATAGATTCAGGGTACTCATTAGGAGCCTGATTGTTAGCCAAAAATCCAACATTAGTAGTCAATGTAATAGAATTACCAAAACTACGATAGTGAGAATCATCAACAGATAGTGCATGAAGCTCACTAACTCTTCTAGCAGAAAAGAAGGCTAAGAGAAAAGCTGTCTTATAAGATAAGTATTTGAAATCCACTGTATCAAGAGGTTAAAATGACGCTTCTTTTAGCTTCAGAAGAACCCAAGCTAAATTCCACTTAGGAATTAACCTAAGGGTTCTAGGTCTATTTATCGAAAAGTTTTACAATAACTTAGATAAAGAGACATTAGATCCAAACTGTAAGCTATCATAATGAGGATAGGTATCCGATAGCATAGACTTATAACCCTTAATAGTATTTGGCTGCAGTTTGATCTCGTCAATCAAGTAGACCAAAAAATTAGCAATGTCTGGAATGGAGGGATCATAAAATCAACAGAATGATCCCTACACCATCGAGAGAAAACCTTCCACTTAGCAGCATAATTTAGCGAAGAGGAGGTCCTCCTATATTTAGAAATTGTGTCCACTGTTCGTCCTGTAAAATGCTTTCCGTACGTGAAGGTTGAGACCAAGCGGGTTGTGATGCAGTGTGCGTGATTTCCCCTGCGAAAGAAGGTCCTCCCCAGACCTGTTAACTCTCCCGCTTCCCGCTTTTCGGAGACTCCTGGTTTGGTACCCAATTTCGCGCACTCATGGCAACATCCTATTTTCGCCCACTTTGATACTTTTCAGAATTAGTTATTCAGTACCGGTAATCCATCATGGCATCACTGAATCCACCAGCTTTTGTTTACAAATACAAAAGCATGTGCTCTACTCTCATTGGCAAGGTCATTAAGTTTGTGTGACTTACGTCAGAACTGAATACCAATTCTGATTTTTGTCAATGGCTGGCTGTTGTGTTCTGTGATTATTGCAACACGTTTCACAGTCGAAATAAATGAACTTGAGATGCAGGATAACTGCTGAAATTGATTATATTTAATTATATATTAAACACACACCTTTGCTTAATATAAGAGTAGCAGTCAGCTCAAAAAATAAATCACATACTATTAATTATGTACACTCGAAGTTGGGCAAAAGTTAAAAAATTTATAGTAATTTATATATTTTTTATACTTACCAATGACCCAGACTTAGCTGGTGCTAACTCCACAAAAACCAGGGCCAAACACAAATTTTGCCCCCCAATCCCCAAAATTTGCATCCAAAACAAAAAGAAATCATGTCCTAAAGGACCTCCATAGTACGACTCTACTGCGCATGCGCAGTGACGCAGTCGTCCCGAAATTGGCGCCAAATATCATTCTTACTGGCAGTGCCTGGTCAGCGCTATGTACTCAGCGGGGAGGCAAGAGTTCCCAACTCAGGGAGGGCCATCCCCGTCTGGGTCATTGGTAAGTATAAAAAATATATAAATTACTATAAATTTTTTAACATTTTTATACTGTACCAATGACCCAGACTTAGCTGAATAGTAAACAGGCTGGAGGGCCTAGGACATAGAGGAAAATCCAATAAGCTCAATTATAAAATAAAGAGGTAACCCCTTAAGGAGAAAAGGAGTATTAGGCTTTACATGTATCTTTCTTATTTAATATTTAAATTAGAAAGATACACTACCCTTAATAATTGAGCACAATAACATTCATGTTCTCTATTAATATCCAGTATAACCTTTATACTAATTATTTTTAAAACAAGCCAATAAATAAAGTAGTCCAGAGAATTGAGACTCTTTATAATCATTTAAAAGTGTCCGAGTATTGTATATTAAAGCCCGTTTGACACTTGACATATACAAATGCTTCACACCGAGCTACACTTTAAAAATAAGACATGAATGAAATTAAACATTAATATTACACTTTAAAACCATCCCGGAAGCGACTCAGAAATACTGTCTTGGAGGAGGCATTCCCTTGCTTTTCACTATAAAGCAGGTGACCTAAGGGAACACCCGCCCCCCCCCCCTTCCCCTTGCCCTGGGTCAAATAGCCCAGAGCGAAGAGGGCAGCCGGACGGAGTCACTGCCGGAACAGAAAGCCTGCATAACTATAGTTGCAACTGTTTAGTGGACGACATTCTGAGCAACAGATAACGGACCTAAACAATGCAGGTCTCCAGAAATGGACTCAATATTTCTGAGATAAAAATTAGTAAATGTGGATGGCTGAGACCAATAAGCAGCCTTCATTAAATCTGTAATAGCAACACTATTAGCATAAGCCCAGGAAGTAGAAAGAGCTCTTACTTCATGAGCAGAAATCTTAAGCACAGACTGCTGAGAAGAAGATAAATCTTCATACGCAGTACGGATAGTTAACTGAATCCATCTAGCAATAGAATGGACTGAAATGTCCTTTCTATTAGGCATCAAAGACAGAAAGAAACGTTTCCGTCCCTTTCTGATGAACTGAGATCTCTGTTTATAGATACGTAGTGCTCTAACAGGACAGAGTAAAGGCCTACGCCCGTCTGAAGACGGAAGAGCCTTAATAACAATAGGTTCCGGATATTTATTAGGAGCCTGATTCTTAGCTAAAAAACCGACGTTAGTAGTGAAGGTGATAGTGTTCCCAACACTACGATAATGAGAATCATCCACCGATAGTGCATGAAGCTCACTGACTCTTCTGGCAGAAGAGAAAGCTAAGAGAAAAGCTGTCTTATAAGATAAGAATTTGAAATCTACTGTCCCAAGAGGTTCAAATGGCTTTTCCTTCAATTTAAGGAGAACCCAAGCTAAATTCCACTTAGGAATTAATCTAAGAGTTCTGGGTCTATTTATCGAAAAGTTTCTAACCAATTTCGATAAAGAGACATTAGATCCAATTTGTAAACTATCATGATGTGCATAGGTATCAGATAACATAGATCTATAACCCTTTATAGTAACCGGTTGCAGTTTGATTTCGTCAAACAAGTATACTAGAAAGTTAGCAATGTCTGGTATAGAGGGATCAAATATATCAACAGAATGATCCCTACACCAACGACGGAAAACCTTCCACTTAGCCGCATAGTTTAGCGAAGAGGAGGTCCTCCTACAGTTAGAAATCGCGTCCACTGCTCGTCCTGTAAAGTGCTTGCCATGCAAGAAGGACCGCACAATGGAAAAACGTGAAGGTTGAGACCTTGCGGGTTGTGATGCAGTTGGCGCGATTTCCCCTGCCAAAGAAGATCCTCTCGTGGAGGGAGCTTCCGCGGTAGGTCCCACAACAGACACCTGAGTAGATTTATCCTCGGTCTCTGTGGCGACAGAGATGCTACCAACAGAATCTTGCATTGAGATTGTTTTATCTTTAGCAATACTTGTTAAATTAACGGCGCTGGAGGATACGCATATCCTATCATTCCGTCCCAAGGGATCGATAGAGCGTCTACAGCAAATGCTCTTGGATCCGGACACGGGGACACATACGTCTGCAACTGATTGTTGAGATGTGTCGCAAATAAGTCTATCATTGGCCGTTCCCATTGGTAGCAAATCTGATTGAATACTTGTTTGTTGAGAGTCCACTCCGACGGCAACAAGCGACCCTTTCGAGAAAGGGAGTCTGCTAGCACATTCAGACGACCCGGTATGTGACGGACCGAAAGAAGAACGTGATGTTCCAACGCAAACAGAAGGATTCTTTCCGTTAGATTGAACAACGGAACTGAATGAGTGCCTCCCTGATTCCGTATATACGCCACTACTGTCGTATTGTCGGATAGGATTTGGACATGAGCATCGTGAATAATGTCCATCCAGTGACGTAACGCAAGCCAAATTGACATCATTTCCTTGATGTTTATGTGCTTGCACAGGAATTGCGGATCCCAAAGACCCTGGCATCTCGAATCCGTTGGGATTAATGATGCACCCCAACCTGTTTGACTGGCATCCGTCATAATGGTAAAACTCGGATCCGGCAACTGCAGCGGAACTCCTTGAGTTAACCACTGAATGTTTGCCCAAGTCTGAATCTCTTGTTTCACTTGATCTGACAAGAGAACGTCTACATCGAGCGAATGAATTTTCACACTCCAATTCTGAGTCAAGAAAATTTGAAGAGGCCGTGTGCGTAGCCGTCCCATCGGAATGAGTTCCGCAGCGGCTCCGCACAGACCTATCAGTCTCATAAATTCTCTCGCTGTGACTTTGTCTGTATTTAGACAATAGCGAGCGTAACAACTGACTAATTTCGCTCTGGTTAACGGCAGACGAACGAGATTGTTGTGCGTCTCGAAGCTCATTCCCAGATGAGTGAATGACTTGGACGGCACCAGATCTGACTTCTCCTCGTTTACTATGAAACCGAGACGTCGGAGCAATAGAAGAAGATTCTGAACATCGTTCTGAAGCGTTAACTCGTTGCCGTACCTCTGAAGAATGTCGTCCAGGTAGGCCGACGTTACCGCAGACGAATGAGCTCGGAAGTAAATCATTACCGAGTTCATTACTCGAGTGAAAGCCCAGGGTGCTAGATTCAATCCGAAGCACATGGCCCGGAACTGATACACCACTCCTAGGACTGCGAAGCGTAGATACTTTCAGAATGTCGGATGTACCATGACGTGAAAGTACGCATCTTTGAGATCTATGCTCGTTGCATAATCGTTCACCCGAATACTCGCTCTGACCGATCGAATCGTCTCCATATAAAACTTCGGAGCGATGATCAGCTTGTTTATCCAGCTCAAATCTATGACTGGACGGAACGAGCCATCTGGTTTCGGAACCAGAAACAGATGGCTGTAGAATCCCAGCGATTCCTGGTTTTCTACGACCTCTACCGCGTTCTTCATTAAAAGAGACTGCACCTCTGATAGCAGAGCGTCTCTTTTCTGAGGGTTTGACGGAAGATGAGTCCACTTTGGACTTCGAGTTAATGGAGGCTTTCGTTTGAAGGATATCTTTAGACCTTCCGAAGTCACTCCTCTCACCCAAGGGTCGTCCGTAATCGACGCCCACTCTTGAGAAAAACTCGACAACCTTCCGCCAACCGGAACGCGATAGAGGTTTGAGCCATCACCTCCTGGATCTGCGAGGCCTGCGGTAGGAGAAACCACGTCTTCCACGACCCGCACCTCGCCTCGTCGACCTCGGGGCGTCCGACCGATTGTCCCGGCCTGAAGGACGTCCCGAACGAGAGTCGCTATCCTGACGGTCTCTCGAATAAGAGCTAGAGGACGCACCGGAACCTCTATAGGAACCTCTCTTGGGCGGTTAAGACCCAGAAGTGCCCGCCTTATTCGTGTCTGCTGAATCCGACCTTTTAGGAGCGGATCTAAACAACAGAGAATCACTAGCTTTCTTTTTAATATTATCATAAATAGCGGAAAGCTTGCCGTCAAAGAGAAGATCTCCTGAGACCGAAGCGACTCTAAGAGAGTTCTTCACCTTAGAATCCACTAGTGTGGATGTAGACAGGGCTGCGTCACGTCTAACCAACTCCAGATTAGCCACTGAAAGGGCGGAGTTACACGTGGAATAAGCTACTGCCCTTGAAAGAAGTCTTAAGGAGGATTGTATATCCTGAAACTCTTCCCCTTGAAGACGCAGTGATAACGCCTTCGTAAGGTGATCTGCGTAAGATAAGGCATCTAAATTGGCTCTGTTAGACGCAATAGCTGTTTCCAACACTGCGGTTGGAATAGAAGCTGACGACGGTAATGATAGCTCTAAGTCTTCCGCCTCGTCGTCCAAACGCAGAGGAACTCTCGGTATACCCTGACCTGCCGTGTCGAATTTATTCCTTGCATTAATGAAAGGCAGGTTGAGAGTATTTGCGGACAAGAAGCCTGCTTTCCCTGTCCTGGAAGCAAGTTTAAAAATAGCGTCGTTCAATAATTCAAATGTTCTTGCAACATTATTGGACTGCGACGGAAACTCGGGAGCGATGTCCCTGAACCGCTCGAAAAAATCAGAGTCCAATGACGCTATAATTCTCCTGTCCGGAAGCGCAGCAGTCTGGCCCGACGGAACAACTTGAGGAAGAAAGTGCCGGATGAAGTCTACGGCAGCTTTGTGTTGTTCCGAAAGGGATAGCTCCAATTCATCCGTATCCCTTTCACCATCCGGTCGGACCTCCCGATGTTCCCGGTCGTCCGCCCCCGATGCTTCGGCGGAGCGTACCGACCCAGCGCCGTCGGATAATTCTCGATCCGACACCGTCTCTGTCGGCTGCTGGGATGCTGCGATAAGCTGTGCTATCTGCACTAGAATGTCCGACGTCGAGACCTGCGGAGGAGCGGTCTTTCGCTGCTTTGCCGAGGGCAGCTCCGCATCAGATGGCTCCCGCATACTTTTCCTATGCGAACGTCCGGAGTCCATCGGTCTCGAGTCCCTGGCTGCCGGATGGTGTGACCTGGTCGCCGAATAATCCTTCATCGGCGAAGCTGGCAAGATATCGGAGGTCACGCAGCCAAGGTGCGGTCGTGTGCGCCGGCGAGAAGAGGAAGCCTTAACAGTCTCTGCGGACTGCTTATACAACGGAGCGTCCCGAGCGACGGACGTATGCTCCGCTAAAGACACATTTTGTACCACAACATCTGGTCCCAGATGTTGTTGTACGAGAGAGGGGCCTCTCTCGCTCGCGGCCCGGCTGGACCTGGACGAGCTAGGAACCGGACTAAAAGGCTTCCTCCGTTCTCGTTCACTATCCGCCGTCACTGGGTGTGCATCTATTATTTTTATAGTGCTCGCATCACCCAAAATTTCCTCTTGGACCGCATCGGACGAACCCGGCTGCCGAACCATTCGGTGAATGGACGCTACACCGGGCGAGCTAGCGGACGACATTTGTCTAATCTCCATGAGCACTTTTGCCGCTAGCTCTGTATTTAATTGTGACGATGGACGCACACTTGAAGAAGATAACATGGAAACATCACCCTGTTCTGGTTCCTCTGAAATAGAAACTGAGAGAGTAGAGTGACCTTGTGGAGAAAGAGCCGGCATCGCTCTTTCTCCAGAAACAACATATCGTGACACACGTTTCCAATGTTTCTCATCCCAATGTTCACATACAGGACAGGGATTAATGCGAGAACACTGACTACAATTTATGCAATAATCATGAAAGTCAGAGGAAGATTTCTTCCTATTACAATTTGAACAAGTTCCTTTCATTGTGAAGGAACAACAATAAGTCCTAGTTACTCGCAAAAACCCCTGACACAAAGATACATAATAACATGATCCATTAATAAATGAAAAAACAATTGCAAAACAAAATAATTTTGAAAAAATATTTTTTCAGAGAAGCCCAAGTTGCTGAAAAGTAACGTTGAGCCCCGATGGATCCGATGGCAAAGTGTGGTCAAAAATTTTAAAATTATATAAAATAATTAATGAGACACTTTCGGATAATATAAATGTATCTTATAATGAAATAAACTACCTCAAAGGCAAACAGCCCCCCTCAAAAAAGGCTGTTGCCAATGAAAACAAACAGTGTAAACACAGAAGAAAACATGACTCCAGGCACTGAAAAAACTGGCCCGGAATCAGTCCTCAATTACACTCTATCTGATGCAAAACAGAGACTCCCAGGAGAGAATCTGCAGAACATCAGATGGAAGATGCAGAACACAAACGTTATACACCCATGGGTGAAAACGTAACTATGGGGAAAATAACAGAAAACATTCTGTAACCAAGCAACTCTCCCAGGGAAATTTTAGAAATGAAACTTCTCAAAAATATGCCAAAAGCATGGGAGAATTGCAAGGGGGGACTTTAGAAGGTTAGGGGAGAGGAAACACTGAATAAGCAGTGCAACAATTAGCAAGAATGACAACAAGAGGCGTTTGCCTCGAAAATAGGCAACTTAACATAATTTTAACAAAAAATTTTAAGTACAGCCCTGATTATTTTTTGCCACTTCTTTTTTCCTCTCCTCCTTCTATCCTCCTTAGAATCACATTTTCTCCAAGAATTACGTGTCTGGCATCCTTTAAACTGAGATTTACAAGCACAAAGATCAGTGAGATGTTGACTGATGAAGGGCCAAACAGAGAAATGATATTTGGCGCCAATTTCGGGACGACTGCGTCACTGCGCATGCGCAGTAGAGTCGTACTATGGAGGTCCTTTAGGACATGATTTCTTTTTGTTTTGGATGCAAATTTTGGGGATTGGGGGGCAAAATTTGTGTTTGGCCCTGGTTTTTGTGGAGTTAGCACCAGCTAAGTCTGGGTCATTGGTACAGTATAAAAATATACGCACAAATTTATTGTGCATTTCGGATTTCAGATAATTATATTTTGAAGACGAACAGCTCATTCAAATGAGTTGCGGTAATTTTCAGTATGTTGGGAAAAAATTCCGATTCGCGATTTTCAAAGGCAGGCTGTTAAAGAAATTCTGTTTTTGGCAAATAAAATCTCTAAAAAGTTGGTAATTTACGGCACTTGGATGTCTTATTTATTCGCGAATTGGTAGTGATAAATGGACAACAACAACAAATCCCCGAGACGTTTCGTCCTATGACTATAGCATAATTTTCACGTTTCACTGAAAAATGATCACCTCCATTCCAAATCCCCTTCATAAATGACCAACTACTTCAAGTGAATAACCGGCATGGTTAAATGGGAGGGGGAGGGGGGGGGGGTGGCGCTTGGCTTTGGAAGGTTGAAATACCACAAACAACTGACAAGTACAAAATCATTGAAATATGGATGTCATTGGAACAAGCTCAGATATTGGCACATGGCCATATCCATATTTCTGTTTTGCTCTATATTTCTATGTTTTGGCTTTTGAAAAGACAAATTGTTAAAATAAAACACAGGGTGGAGTGTCTCGCCGGGGGGCTTTAGTAACTTGGAAATTATTGATGTGCTGTCTGCGCACAAAAATCTCACTGACAAGCGTCCAAATCTCACTGAGAGCTCATCAAAATCTCACTGATGGTCACCTCCAAAGGTTAACAGGTCTGGTCCTCCCGTGGAGGAAGCTTCCGCCGAATGTCCCACAACAGACACCTGAGTAGATTTATCCATGGTCTCTGGGGTGACAGAGATGCTACCAATAGAATCTTGCAGTGAGATTGCTTGATTTTTAGCAATATCAGCTGAATCAACGGAGCTGGAGGATACACATATCCTATTATTCCGTCCCAAGAGATCGAGAGGGCTTCTACTGCAAACGCTCAAGGATCTGGGCATGACGACACATACGTCCGCAACTGATTGTTGAGATGCGTCGCAAATAAGTCTATCATAGAACGATCCCATAGGTAGCAAATCTTGATTGAATACTCGTTTGTTGAGAGTCCATTCTGACGGCAACATACGACCTTTCCGAGAAAGGGAGTCCACTAGAACGTTCAGACGACCCGGAATATGATGGACCGATAGAAGAACTTGATGCTCTAGGACAAACAGAAGGATTCTTTCTGTTAGATAGAACAACTGAATGGAATGAGTGCCTCCCTGGTTCTGAATATATGCTACTACTGTCGAATTGTAGGACAGAATTTGAACATGTGAATTCTGAATAATGTTCATCCACTGACGTAGCGCAAGCCAATTGACATCATCTCTTGATGTTTATGTGCTTGTTTAGGAACTGCGGATCCCAAAGACCCTGGCACCTCAAATCTGATGGGCTCAAAGTTGCGCCCCAACCTGTACCTGTTTGACTCGCATCCGTCAATATCGTAAAAATCGGATCCGGCAGTTGCACTGGTACTCCCTGAGTTAACCACTGAATATCTGCCCAAGTCTGAATCTCATGTTTCACATGATTCTACAAGACGATGTTCGTTTTGAGCGAATGAGTCTTCACACTCCAATTCTGAGTAAAAAATATCTGGAGTGGACAAGTGCGTAGCCGCCCTATCGGAATAAGATCCGCAGTGGCTCCGCACAAACCTGTCAGTCGCATGAATTCTCTCGCTGTTACTACATCTGAGTGAAGACAAAAGCAAGCGTAACAACTGACTAATATCGCTCTGGTTAACGGCAGACGAACGAGATTGTTGTGCGTCTCTAAGCTCATTCCCACGTCGGTGAATGACTTGGTCAGCACTCGAGCCGACTTCTTTTCATTTACTATGAAATCGAGACGTCGGAGCAATTGAAGCACACTCTGAACATCGGTCTGAATCATTAACTTGGTGCCGTAACTCTGAAGAATGTCGTCCAAGTAGGCCGACGTTACCACAGACTAATGAGCATGGAAATGAGTCATTACCGAGATCATTATTCGAGTGAAGGCCCAGGGCACTAGATTCAGACCAGAGCAACATTGCTCGGAACTGATAAATGACTCCTAGGACAGCAAAACGAAGATACTTTCTAAACACCGGATGTACCATGACGTGAAAGTACACATCCTTGAGATCCATGCTCGCAGCATAATCGTTCACTCGAATGCTCGCTCTGACCGATCACATGGTCTCCATATAAAATTTTGCAGACACGTTCAGCTTGTTTATCCAGCTCAGATCTATAACTGGACAAAACGAGCCGTCTGGTCTTGGAACCAGGAACAGGTGACTATAGAAAACTGGAGATTCTGGTTTTCTACGACACCTATAGCATTCTTGTCCAGAAGAGATTGAACTTCTGATAGAAGCGAATCTCTCTTCTGAACATTTAACGGAAGTTGAGTCCAGAGTGGACTTCAAGTTAACAGAGGTTTTTCCTTGAAGGACAGTTTTAGACCTTCGGAAATAACCCCTTGCACCCATGGGTCGTCCGTAATTGACAACCAATTGGTAAAGAATCTTGACAGCCTTCCGCCCACTGGAACGCAATAGAGGTTTAGACCATCACCTCCTGGCCCTGCGAGGGTTGCGGGAGAAGAAACCATGTCCTCCACGACCCGCACCTCACCCAGTCAACCTAGGGGCGTCTGATCGGTTATCTCGGCCAGCATTACGACCCCTACCTGAGTTGCTACTCTGACGGTCTCCGGAGTAAGACGTAGAGGCTTTCTTAGATCCTCTATAGGAACTTCACTTGGACGTATTTGCCCCCAAAGTCCCTGCCATACTCCTCCCTGCTGAGTCTGACTTTTTCAAAGCGGATTTAAAAGCAGAGAATCTGAAGCTTTCTTAGTAATCTGATTATAGATTGTAGAAAGCTTACCATCAAAGAGAAGCTCTCCTGAGACCGGAGCGACTGGAAGAGAGTTTTTCCCCTTACTATCCACTCTTGTGGATGCAGCCAGGGTAGCATTACGTCTAACTCCATATTGCCACTGAAACGCACCTCACGAAAATTCAGCATAATCGCCCAGTTCTGGGAAATGGATCAGTAAATCTATGTCAGCGCAAAACTTGTTACATACATCGTATGAACTACATGAATACCGGTAAAACATTTTTTAGCGAACAAACCCGTATGTTTTACCAAGTTAGAAACAGCTTCAACTGTGATTCTGAAAACATTATTTATTTAATCACATGTAAATTATGCCATATCCAATATGTCGGCCAGACGAAAAACCCTCTGCGCGTCAGAATGCAAAACCATTTATCAAATATCCGTTTAGATTCAGGAAAGGCAGTCTCGGACCACTTTAACCTCCCGGGTCATGACATTAAGTCACATTTCAGTTTTCAACCCATTGAGCAAATTCCGTTTTTGGACGCTGATGAAACCACAACAGACAAACGACTTGAGCGTGAAAACTATTGGATTGGTAAGCTCAGGACCTATCTCCCATACGGACTCAATAGAGAGTACTCTGGGTTGCCAAATAAAATTATTTGTTTTCCTTTGGTTTATAATCGACGCAATGTCGAAATTGCAAAAATTTTCAAAAACAACTTCACAGAATTAAATACAAAACTGCCAGAAGCCATTAACAAACGATGCATCATAGCTTACAAAAAAAATCCCAGTCTTCGAAACATTCTTGTGAAAGCACTTCTGAGATGGAGTTCATTTTGTCATAAAGTCATATAACTCTTCAAAAATATTAAAACAACATTGAATTCCATAGAAATAATTTACAACAGAAATCGATTTCCCGACCTGCGCTCGTGCATCTTGTTTTGAAAAATATCTGTCTGTCTGTCTGTCTGTCTGTCTGTCTGTCTGTCTGTCTGTCTGTCTGTCTGTCTGTCTGTCTGTCTGTCTGTCTGCTGTCTGTCTGTCTGTCTGTCTGTCTGTCTGTCTGTCTATCTAAATGCAGAGGAACTCTCTGTCTGTCTATCTAAATGCAGAGGAACTCTCGGCACGCCCTGCCCTGCCATTTCAAATCTATTCTATGACTGATGAAAGGCAGCTGTAGAGCATGAGACGATAAAAAAACTGATTTGCCAGTCTTAGAGGCCAGCATGAATATAGTGTCATTAAGAAGTACAAATGTCCGTGACATTTCTGGACTGGGTCGGAAAGTCAGGTGCAATATCCCTATTCCGGCCGAATAAATCTGTGTCCAATGACGCTTTCAGTTTCTTATCAGGTAACGCAGCATTTTGGTCCGGAGAAACAACTTCTAAAAGGTGTTGCCGGATGAAATCTATGGCCACCAAGTTGTTCCGAAAGGGAAAATTTCAGCTCTGCTGATTCCCTTTTACCATCCGACTGGACCACATGAGAATCTCGGTCATCCCTTTCTGACTCTGCAGGGGAGCGAACCGACCCAGCTTCCTCAGACAGTTTCTTTACTGAAAAAGTTTCTGATGGCTGCTGGAATGCTGTGATGAATTGAGCTATCTGTGATAGCAAGTCCGTCACGGAGGCCTGTGGAGCCGCGGTCTTATGTAATTTAGCCGCTGGAAGCTCCTGGGACGTTAATTCCTGCATACTTGTCATATGCGAACGTCCCGACTGGAAAGGCCTTGTGTCCTTGGCTAGCGGATGGCGTGACCTGGTCGACATGGACTCCCTGGTCGGCGAAGCAGGCTAGATATCTGCGGTCACATAGCCAAGGTGTGGTCGTGTGTGCTGACATGAGGATGAGGAAGCCAATAGACAAACCGCGTCGGACTGTCTATGCAAGGGAGCGTCCCGAGCAGGAGGAGTGGACGTATGCACCGACTAACGAACATTACATACAACAACATCTAGGCCCAGATGTTGTTGTAAGAGAGAGGGGCCTCTCTGGCTCGCAGCCCAGGTAGATCTGGACGAGCTAGCTACCGGACTGATTGTCTTCCTCCGTTCCATCCTCCGATCCGTCGTCGCCGGGTGTGCGTGATCCGAGATTATAGTGCTCACAACACCCCTTCTCCTCTCCTGGACCGCAACGGACGAACCCGGCGTCACAACCATATTGTGAATGATTGCTTCACCGGGGGGAGCTAGTGGGAGACAAGTGAACTTCAATCCTACGTGGGACCTCTTAGGCACTTGCCGCATTCCTTTGAGCACTTTGCCGCTAGCTCATTATTGCGACGACGGAAGCACACTTTTGAAGACATCACGGAAACATCACCCTGTTCTTGTTCCTCTGAAAAAGAGACTGAAAAAACTAGAGTGACCCTGTGGATAGAGGACCGGCATGGACCTCTCACCACTAACAATATACCGTGACATACGTCTCCAACGTTTGTCATCAGAATTGGCACACCCTGAGCAAGAATTAGTGCGAGTACACAGACTACAGCAAATACGATGAACATGAGAATCAGAGGAAGACTTCCTTGATTTACAATTGAACAAATTCTTTCATTTTGAAAAAATATTAAACAGTCATCGTACTCGCACCAACCCTTGAAAACAAAGATACATAATAATAATAATCCATTACAAACATTTTGAAAATTAATTCAAAAGAAAAAATTTTTTCGAAAAAATTTCAAGATGAGCCTAAGTTCCCAATAGGAACGATGAGCCCAAATGGATCCCAAAAAAGCCTAAGTGTGGACAAAAATTTTAAAACATGTCTAAAAGTTAAAAAATTTATAGTAATTTATATATTTTTTATACTTACCAATGACCCAGACATAGCTGGTGCTAACTCTTAAAATATAGGGCCAAACACAAATTTTGCCCCCCAATCCCCAAAATTTGCATCTAAAACTAAAGAAAACATGTCCTGAAAGGCCCTCCACACCTCGCCCCCACTGCGCATGCGCAGTGTCAAGGACGTTCCGAAATTGGAGCCATTTATCATTCTAATAACCAGTGCCTGGTAAGCGCTATGTACTCAGCGGGGAGGCAAGAGTTCCCAACTCCTGGGAGGGCCATCCCCGTCTGGGTCATTGGTAAGTATAAAAAATATATAAATTACTATAAATTTTTTAACATTTTTATACTGTACCAATGACCCAGACATAGCTGAATAGTAAAAAGGCTGGAGAGCCAAGGACATAGAGCAAAATGGAATATGCTCAATAAAATAAAATAGAGTCATCCCCTGTAGGGAAAAGAAGTAATAGGCCTTACATGTATCTTTCTTATTTATGATAAATTAGAAAGATACAACACCTTCCAAAAATTGAGCTTCATACATCCATGTACTCTATTAATATCCAATAATCCTTATACTAATAATTTTTAAAGTAAGCCAATAATAAAGTAAGTCTAGAGAATAGAGACTCTTATACTCCTAAAAGTGTGTGAGAATTGCATAATCATGTCCGTTGACATATGCAATATTCAAAAGCTATACTTTAAAAACTAAGACTTGAATGAATTTTATAAACTTAAACTTCTCACTAAACAACCATCCCAATAACAGCTCAGAATTACTAACTCCGGAGGAGGTATCCCCTTGTTTTCATAGTAAAAACAGGTGACCCAAGGGAACACCCTCCCCCCCCCCCCCCTTTTTCTTGCCCTGGGTCAAATAGCCCAGAGCGAAGAGGGCAGCCGAACGGAGACACTGCCGAAACAGACAGCCTACCTAGCTATAGTAGCAACTGTTAAGTGAATGACATTCTGAGCAGTAGATAATAGACCTAACAATAGAGGTCTCCAGAAATGGACTCGATATTTCTGAGATAAAATTCATGAATGGATGGCTGAGCGCAATGAGCAGCCTTCAAAAATCTATAATAGCAACACTATTAATGTAAGCCCAAGAAGTAGAAGAACTCTTACTTCATGAGCCGAAATCTTAAGCACAACTGCTAAGCCAATGATATACCATAAGCAGTACGCTAGTTAATAGAATCCATTAACAATAAAATGGAGCGTAACGTCCTTCTACTAGACATCAAAGACAGAAGAAGCTTACGCCCTTGTAATAAACAGATATCTGTTTATAAATACATAAACTGTACCCGGAAAGAGTAAAGGCCTATGCCCATACGAAGACGGAAGGACCTTAAAATAATAGGTTCCGGATAATAGGAGCCTAACTCTTATGCAACAATCCAACCTAAATAGTAACGGAAGTATTGATTCCGAAACTATGAAAGTGAAAATCATCCATCGATAGTGCATGAAACTCACTGACTCCACAGTAAAAGAGAAACCAACAGAATTACTGTCTAAAAGGTCAGAATTTGAAAACTACTGTTTCCAGAGGCTCAAATGATTACTTAGCTAAATAAGAACCGAAGTTAAAATCCGTATAGGAATTTAATCTAAAGATTCTAAGTCTATTTATCAAAAAGTTACTAACTGACTTAGATAAAGAGACAAAAGACTCAATTGTAAACTATCGTAGAGTGCATAGGTATGAGGTAACATAAACCTATAACCTAAATAACAACAGGCTGCAGTAGATCTTGTGAAACAAGTATACTAAAAACTAGCAATGAGTAGTATGGAGGGATCAACCATATGAACATAATGATCCCTACACCACGACGGAAGAGCCTCCACTTTAGTCGCATAGAATAGCGAAGAAGAGGATCTCCTATAGTAAGAAATCGCGTCCAAAGCTCGTCCAGTACAGTGCTTACAATGCAATACGGACCACACAACGGAATACATGAAGGTTGCGACCTTGCTGGTTGTGATAAAGATGACACGATTTACCCAGTGAAAAAAGATCCTCACATAGAGGAAGATTTCACGTTAAGATCCACAGTAGACAAGAGAGTAAATTACTCATGATCTCTGTGAAGATAGAGATGCTATCAACAGAAATGTATTGTGGTTGTTTATCTTAGCAATACCTGCTAAAACAACAGCGCCGGAGGATACGCGTATCCTATCATTCCGTCCTATAGATCAATAGAGCGTTAACAGTATTAGCTCAGAGATCTGGACAAGCCAACACATACGTCTGCAATTGATTAGCAAGCTGTGTCATAAATAAAACATCATTGGGCGCTCCCATAGATAGCAAATCTGATTAAATACTTGTTTGTTGAGAGTCCATTCTGACAGCAACAAGCGACCCGTAAGAGAACGGGAGTGCGATAAAACAATCAGACGACCCAGAATATGACGGACCAAAACTGAACTTGGTGTACTATAACCAACAGACGGATTCTTTCCATTAAATTGAATAACGGAAACGAAAGAGTGCCTCCCTGGTTCCGGAGATACGCCACTACTGTCGAATTAAAGGACAGGAATTTGGGCATGCGTTTCTGAATAATGTTCATGCAATGACATAAAGCAAGCCTAAAAAACATTATTCCGCGGAAGTTAAACTGATAGCTAAAAGACTGCGGAACCCAAAGACCCTGGCACTTCGAATCCGTAGGGATCAGTATATATCCCAATCTGTTTGACTGGCAACCGTCATAACAGCCACACTAGGGTCCGGCAACTGCGGCGGCACTCTCTGAGTCAACCACCGAAAGTTTGCCCCAGTCTGAATCTCTTGTAACACTAGATAGACAAGAGAATGTATAAATCAAGCAATTCATGGATTGCCGGAAAGTTGCCGTCGAAGAGAAGCTCCTCCGAGAACGAAGCGACTCTGAGAGAGTTCTTAACCTACTATCCACGCGTGGATGTAGCTAGGGCTGCATCACGTCTAACCAACTCCAATCAGCCACTGAAGGGCGGAGTTATACGTGAACAAACTACTGCCCTCAAAAGAAATTACATTGAGAATAATATCCCGTAAATCTTTTCTTGAAGACGTAATGATAACGCCTCAGTAAGGCGGATTACGTATAATAAAGCGTCTAAGTTAAGTCTACTATACATAATGTCGTTCCCAACATTGAAATTGGAAAAGACATAAACGGCGAAAAAGAATATATGCAGTCTTTAATCACACCGTCTAGACGCATATGAACTCTCGGTATGCCCTGCTCTGCCAAAATAAACTATATGTAAAAAAGATAAAATGGCAGAAATGAGCCACGCGGACAAGAAACTAAACTATCATGCTTAGTAGCAGGCTTGTATATATATATAATATATAGCGTCGAAAAATAAAACACATGTTGTAATGACAATATTGGACTGCGTCGGTAAGTCAGGGACAAAGTCCCTGTACCGATCGAAAAATCCGAGTCCAATGACGCTATAAGTCTCTTATCCAAGATCGCAGCAATGAAGTCCGAAAAATAATCACTGGAAGAAATGCCAGAAGATATGAAAGGCATCTTCCGATACTACTAAAGGGAAAACTCGAAATCTTTCGAATCCCTTTCGCCATCCTGTCGGACCCTATAAAGCGTTTGGTCGTCCGTAGCTTGATGCAACCGCGGACCGCACCGAGCCAGCGCCGTCGGATAATTCCTGATTCGACCGAGAAACCGTCAATTGCTGGGATGCTGCGAAACAACTGTGCTAACTCGGATAGCACGTCCGTCACTGAGGCCTGAGGAGCAGCGGTCTTACGATGCATTGCCGCAGGAAGCTCCGAGATCGTTACCCCGTGCATACTTCCAATATGCGAGCGAACGGAGTGTATAGGCCTCGTGTTCCTTGGCTACTGGATGGCGCGACCTATTCGCTGTGGAATCACTGAATGCCGAAACTGATCGGATACTCGAGGTCACGTAGCCAATGTGCGGTCGTGTACCCTGCTGTGAGGATGAGGAAGCATTAAAGACAGTCTCTCGGACTGTCAATATAACGGAGCGTCCCGAGCAACGGACATATGCTCCGAATGTAAAATATCTGAACCACAACATGCGGTCCCCTATGTTGTTGGCTTCCTCCGATCTGTCCTCAATCTGCCGTCACTGGGTGAGTACTAAAGTAATTAAAGTGCTCGCATCACCCAAATCTCCTTCCTAGACCGCAACGGACGAACCCGGCAGCCGAACCATTCGATGAATGTACGCTACACCGGGTGAGCTAGAGAATGTCACTCCGTAAGCGATAGACATATTCCATGAGCACTTATTGCCGCTAACTCTTCATTAACTATGACGACAGAGGCACACTTTTGAAAGACATCTCCATAACTCTTCGAACAAGAAACCAGAAATGCTTGGATAGCAAGCATAAAATAATAATATATATAGCGTCGTTCAATAATTCGAAAGTTTGTGTGACATTATTGGACTATGTCGGAACTGAGGGACGATGTCCCTGAACCGAACCAAAAATTTCTAAGTCCACCGACGCTATCAGTTTCTTATCCGGCATCGCAGCATATGTTGTTCCGAAAGGGAAAGCTTGAAATCCACCGAATCCCTTTCGGTATCCCGTCGGACCGGATGAAACTTTCGGACGTCCGTACCCGCTTCCGCGGAGCGTCCCGACCCAGCATCGTCGGATAAAATATATGCGACAGATTCAGTTGATGCTGGGATGCTGCGATAAACTGTGCTATTAAGGAAAGCACGTCCGTTCCCGAGGCCTGTGCAGTAGCGGACTTACGATGCATTGCCGCTGGAAGCTCCGTGTACGTTGACTCCCGCACACTTCCTATGCGAACGTCCGGAGTCTGCAGGCCTCGAGTCCCCGGCTACCGACCCAGCGCTGTCGGATAATTCTCGATCCGACACCGTTTCTGTCGGCTGCTGGGATGCTGCGATAAGCTGTGCTATGTGCACAAGAATGTCCGGCGTCGAGACCTGCGGAGGCGCAGTCTATCGGTGCTTCGCCGAGGGCAGCTCCGCATCAGATGGCTCCCGCATACTTCCTATGCGAACGTCCGGAGTCCATCGGTCTCGAATCCCTGGCTGCCGGATGGTGTGACCTGGTCGCCGAAGAATCCTTGATCGGCGAAGCTGGTAATATATCGGCAGTCACGCAGCCAAGGTGCGGTCGTGTGCGCTGACGAGAAGAGGAAGCCTTAGCAGTCTCAGCGGACTGCCTATACAACGGAGCGTCCCGAGCGACGGACGTATGCTCCGCTAACGACACATTTGTACCACAACATCTGGGGCCAGATGTTGTTGAACGAGAGAGGGGCCTCTCTCGCTTGCCGTCCGGATGGACCGGAACGAGCTATGAACCGGACTAAAAGGCTTCCTCCGTTCTCCCTCCGATCCGCCGTCACTGGGTGTGCATTAAGTTAATTTTATAGTGCTCGCATCACCCCAAAATTCCTTCTAGACCGCAACGGACGAACCCGGCTGCCGAACCATTCGGTGAATGGACGCTACACCGGGCGAGCTAGCGGACGTCAAAGGCCGTCGAACCTACTAGGGTCCTCTTAGGCAATTGGCGTATTACATGAGCACTTTTCCGCTAGCCCTTCATTAATTGTGACGACGGAGGCACACTGTTGGAAGACATCACAGATACATCACCCTAATCTTGATCGTCTGAAATAGAAATTGATAAAGTAGAGTGACCCTGCGGGGAAAGGACCGGAGTGTCCAAATCCCCAACAACATACCGTGACATACGCTTCCCATATTGTCATCGAAATCATACGATACAGAACAGGAGTTAATGCGAGTACACTGACCACATATAGAATGATAATAAGGTCAGAGGAAGACTTCCTCTTAAAACAATTGATCAATATCCTTTGAAAAGAAAACAAGTCCTGGTACTCGCACTAACCCCTGGCAATCAAAATACATAATAATAATATGATCCATTAATATAGAAAAAATAATTGAAATCAAAATATTTTGAAAAAATATTTTTTCAGAACAGCCCAAGTTTCTGAAAAGTAACGTTGAGCCCCAATGGATCCCAAGCCTAAGTGTGGACAAAAATTTTAAAAATATTTTAAACAATTTATTCAACACTTACGAACAATAATAATGTATCTAGTTATGATTAAAATAACATAAAGATATTATTATTTAGAAATCCCCCCCTCACACAGAGGGCTGTTGTAAATGTAAACAATGAGTGTAAAAACACTAAAATAAGACTCCAGGCACCCAGGCCCGAAATCAGTTACCAAAAATACACCATCTGATGCAAAACAGAGACTTCCAGGGAAGAAACTGCAGAACATCAGATGGTAGATGCAGAACACAACGCCTAACCACCCGTAGGTGAAGACGTAAACATGGGGAAAGAACAGAATTCATTCTGTTATTAAGCTAAAACTCCCAAGAAATTTTAGTAATAATAATTACAGAAACTATGCCAAAAGCATGGGAGAATAGCAAGGGGGAACTTAAAGGACAGGGAGAGAGGAAAAACACTTGAAAAAACAGTGTAACTAAATAATCAGAATGACAACAAAATGGCTGCTGCCTTGAAAATAGGTAACTTAACATAATTTCATTAAAAAATTTTAAGTTACAGCCCTGATAATATTCTGTCACACATTCTTTTCCTCTCCTCCTTTTCTATCCTCCTTAGAATCACCATTTCACTAATATTTATGTGTCTGGCATCATTTAAACTGAGATTTAAAAGCACAAAGATCAGTCAGATGTTAACTGATGAAGGGCCAAACTTAGAATGATAAATGGCGCCAATTTCGGAACGTCCTTGACACTGCGCATGCGCAGTGGGGGCGAGGTGTGGAGGGCCTTTCAGGACATGTTTTCTTTAGTTTTAGATGCAAATTTTGGGGATTGGGGGGCAAAATTTGTGTTTGGCCCTATATTTTAAGAGTTAGCACCAGCTATGTCTGGGTCATTGGTACAGTATAAAAATATTAATGTTACACTTACGGACAATATTAATGTATCTGACTATGAGCAGAAATAATGGGAGACAAGGAATCACTGTCAGAAGTAACCGTTGTCAACATAAACAAAAGTGAACAAGAGGGATGTTACATCCCAACGCTCACCTACATTCGCACTTGATAATGTCGTTCCAATGTAACATGCCTAATATTTAGTTAATATAAATCATTAACTAGGCATCAAATGATTAATGTGGTTTATGTGATGGCTTTGGAAAGTCTATATTTCTGCATTTATTATATATCAATTCAACATAGAATCATTGGATATAAAAGCATTTTTTTCTTTTAGAAATGTTTATGATTAAGAATATGAATCATGAGGCCAGATATTAAATCATAAATAAGAATTAGGAAAGGCTTTCATAAATTTATTTTAGAAGAAGAAATTGCAGTTAAATTTCTGCATACAGTCGGGTTAATACGTACAGTTGTTATTGAAATATGAAAATCAACAGTAATGAGAAGTTAAAGCAGCACAATCTGCACAAAAGCTGACTTTAACACAAATTCTTACAACACCTAAATGCAAATTCTTACAAGTTTTGGCTGAAAATTGTAGGTGAAATTTGAAAGAAAGTTGTAGTATCAGGGTTAAATAATGCGCTGATAGTCACCTACAATGTACATATGCAATATGAAAGGCCTGAGGCCATTGATCTTTGAAAAAATAACCTTAACATTAAATCTTACAATATTGGACACGCCGGACGCCGACGCCCGAGGTCATCATATAAGCTCACCACTTGTAATAGAAGTAGGTGAGGTAATAAAAATACATCAGATCAAAAAATAAAATAGGAGGTGCAAAATGGCATTATGTAATGAAGAATCACTGAAATTGTAACTGAAGTACATTCATTGGTTAAAGAAGTTGCGGAAAAACATTCGTTCAAGAAAGTGACTATAAGTCCCAACAAAAATACATCACATCAACAACTAAAAAAATAAGCCTTAATGTTACTAGTAACAAGTATGAGAAAGTATTCAATAAAAAAACAAATTTTTTTTAAAGAAAGTGAATATAAGTCCCAAAAATCCCCCTCAACTTCCTCAAATATGCATGTAATGAGGGCGCAACGTTACTGCAATGTAGTTCAGTAACCCATGTGTACAATATCAATTGCCTGGAAAGACACATAGAAACAGAACTCACCTTAACACAAACTTTTAGAACTTAAAATTGAGTAAGTCAGAGAAAAACGTGAACATTGTGACTGAAAAAAAGAAAAGAAATCAGTTAAATTTCTGCATACAGTAAGGTTAATACCTAAAGTAGTTATTGAAATGAGAAAATAAATAGTAATGAGAGGTGAAGGCACCACAATCTGCACAAAAGCTGACTTTAACGCAAATTCTTACAACACCTAAACGCTAATTCTTAAAACAAGTTTTGGCAGAAAATCAGCCTCAAATTCCTCAAATATGCATGTAATGAGGGTTAAATATTACTGCAATGGAGTTCAGTAACCCAAGTGTAGAATATTAATTGCCTGGAAAGACACATAGAAACACAACTCACCTAAACACAAAGTTTACAAAGTTTTACAACTTAAAATTTACTAAGTCCGAGAAAAACATGAAAATTTTGACTGAAAAAAAGAAAATTTCCGTTAAATTTCTGCATACAGTAGGGTTAATACCTACACTTGTTATTGAAATATGAAAATCAACAGTAATGAGAAGTTAAAGCAGCACAATCTGCACAAAAGCTAACTTTAATGCAAATTCTTACAACACCTTAACGCAAATTCTTACAAGTTTTGGCAGAAAATTTTAGGTGAAATTTGGAAAAAAGTCGTAGTATCAGGGTTAAATACTGTTCTGATAGTCCCCTACAACCTACATATGCAATATCAAAGGCCTGAGCCCACTGATCTTTGAGAAATTAACCTTAACATTAAATCTTACAATATTGGACATGCCGGACGCCTACACCGACGCCGGCACTGATGCCCGAGGTCACGAATAGCTCACCACTTCTTTCAGAAGTAGGTGAGCTAATAAAAACTGGAAACAAGACTCCAGGCACTGAAATATGGCCCGAAATCAGTAACCAATTTTAACACTATCCAAGGTAAAACAGAGGCTTCCTGAGAAGAAACTGCAGTACATCAGATGGTAGATGCATGACCGAAACGCCTAACCACCCCTTGGGTGAGGACGTAACCATGGGGAAAAACAGAATAAACATTCTGTTACCAAGCCAAAACTCCCAAGAAATTTCAGTAAAATAATTACAAAAATTATGCCAAAAGCATGGGAGAATAGCAAGGGGGGTATAAAGGAAAGGGAGAGAGGAAACTCTGAACAAACTGTGGAAATTTCATAACAAGAATGTAAACATCAGTCCTATGCCCCGAAATTAGGGAACATGAAATAATTTTGCATAAAAATTATAAGTTACAGCCCTTAACATATCCTTCCCCTGTTTTTTCCTCTCATCCTCTTATTTCATCCTCAGATCCACTATTTCTTTCATGATTTTGTGCCTGGCATCATTTTAACTGAGATTATAAGCACAGATATCAGTGAGATGTTACTGATTGAAGGGCCAAACAAAGAAAGAATGAGGATTTGGCTCCAATTTCGGTACTTCCTGGACATTGCGCAGTGGACAAAAGTATGGAGGACCACATAGGACATCTATTTTTTGGATTTTGATGCAAATTTGGGGGATTGGGGGGGGGGGGGGGGGGAGAGGGGGGGGAGGGGGGGGGGGACAAAATTGGTGTTTGACCTTAGAATTTAAGAGTTAGCACCAGCTAAGTCTGGGTCATTGGTACAGTATAAAAATATAATGGCAAAAATAAAAAATAAATTAAAAAACCGCCTGCCCGCATGCAATTTTACAAAAAAATGACCTCAGAAACAGAAGACTTACTTTGAGGGGGCCTAACAGCCAATGAATTATACACATTTATTGACTTATGTTGCCTCTGTTTGTTTATTATTGGGGTTTAATGACACTTTCAAAAGCAAGGGTCACATTGTATCAAACAGTTTTCATGTCAGATAGTTTTACAGGTGGAGGAAGCCAAATCACTGAGCAGCAGCTTGTAACTGTCAAACTCTCCAACTTACTAACTCTGTGCAAGCAGAGTTAGCAACAGTTGAAGGTAGTATGTCTTAGTATATACAGCCACCGTGCCCCCACATGGGCAATCAGGATTAAGTATCTTGCCCAAGGACAGAATGCAGTTACCACTGTTCAGGATCAACCTTTCAGTTTAAAGTCCAATGCTCTAACCATGGAGTCGCTGACTCAGTACATCCAATACGAAATTTAATCTATCATATCTGTCAAACAAGATAAAAAAGAATAAATGATTAATTTTAACATTAGAATTCCGGTCAATGGAATACTGTTAATTGAATATGTATTTTTTATTCAATTAGCAGTGTTTCAATGTATATTTATTAATATTCAGCATATATTTATGAAACAAAAGCAAAGGAAATTTATTAAAACTAATAATAACAAAACTGCTGTCATGACACATTTTCAAATGAGTTATCATTTGTACGCTGTCTAAAAATGAAGAAGTTTATTTAGTCTTCTTTTGCATTGAGTCTTCAGGTGTTTTGTCTAAGAGTGTTTTGTCTTAAGGTGTTCTGTCTGTTTCTCAATCTAAACACACAAAAATTTAATGCAATATATTGACTCATGCAACCTATAAAAATATCTGTCATATCTTATTTAAATCTATCATATATAAATTTTAGAATATGGCGACAAATTAATTTTAAAATATTTAAAGTTTTCTCGGTGGCCATTGTTAAGTATATAACTTTCACTTGTTAACACAAGAAATAAACTTACTAGAAATAATGATATGCTACACAGTAATATAACATCAGCCCCACAGATAAAAATAAGGAAAGAACAATATAAACAGCAATCTTTGCAGATGAGATCTGAAACAGAAAAAAACCTTGTTCAGTAAAATTAAGCAGACATGTTAAACAGCACACTTTCAGCTCATGAACTGTCACCAACAAACTTTTGACTAATGAAATAGTCTAAACCTCTTGACACTATACACAAAATAGTCTTCCATATTTCACCATATTATCACTTTTTTCAAACCCATAGCTTATAGTACTGTGAACTCAAAAGCAGTCTTTCTTTTGATCAGTTCACAATCTGGTTGCAATAGTATCCAGACAAAATGACCATGGACATTATGTCCATGAACAAAATGACCATGGACATAATGTCCATGAGCATTTTATCAAGAACTTTTCAATCTTAATCACTCACCTGATAAAATTGTTTAAAGAAGGATGTAAGGTCACATTCAGCATCTACATGTTGATATAGTTAATCTAATTTAGCAAAGGTCTGTTAGGTGAATTTTAAAAAAAAAAAAATTTAATCTAAAATCACTCAAATCTCTTCAAAACACATTTTGAAGCAAAGAGTGAAAAAAATCACCCACTGGATACCCTACAAACCCCCATCCCCACAGGGTGAAAGTCTTTTTCTGTTTTTTTTTTTCCACTTCATAAAATTACTCAAAACCCTCCTTCTCAAGCAAAAAAACAAAACATTGCCCAATGGACACTCTGCCTCCACCCACCCCCCCCCCCCCCCCCAAGTGGCTAGGTGGTTCACATTCCAGCAAACATTAATCTTATATACTCACATTTACATCTAACTAAAGTTTACCACAATCAGCTCTGTCATGTATGGGCACAATTCATTAAAACAAATAGTAAATTCTTCATTGGGATCTGTATTAAATTTCAAACCCCTCTAGTGCACCACCAAAATCAGTCAAGAATGACACTTTGAACATACATTAATCTAGGCATCATAGTAATGCTATATACCAAATTTCAAAAGATCTTGCCTGGTTGATCTGAAGAAGACCTTCAAAAAATATTCCTCTTACTGCACTAAGTTGAAATTTGAACTCCAATAGGCAGCCCAAATTTGAGCCCAGGCATTTGATTTGAACAAACTTGAATCTCACAATACTAAGGATATCAATACTATGTAAGCAAAGAATCTGACTTGTGGATGTGAAGAAGACGATTTTTAAAGAATAATCCTTATACTGCACCCAAGTAAAAATCCGGGACCCCACAAGGAGCCCAAATATGACTCAAAGAACTTGATTTGAATAAACTGGGAATTTTAACCTCCTAAGGTTGCTGCACTGGTGCTTCTGAAGAAGAAGATTTTTTAAAGGAATTTCCCCATATTGCACTAACCTGAAATTTAGATTGCCATGGTGAGACCAAATATGAACCCAGGGACTTGATTTGAATAAAACTGGAATTTGACCCTACAGAGGATACAGCAAAGCAAATATCAAGAAGTACTGGCTGACTGATACGAAGAAGATGATTTTTTAAAAATATCCTCATATTGCACTAAGTTAGAATTTGGGCTCTCATGGGGAGCCCAAATATTACCATGGGAATTTGATTTAAAACAAATTTGAATCTGAACCTTCTAAGGATGCTGCATATAATATATCAAAAAATTCTGAAGAAGATTTTTAAAGAATATTCCCCATATTGCACCAAGTTCAAGTTCCCATATGGTGCCCAAATATGGCCCCAGAGACTTGATGTGAACAAAACTTAAATCTGACCCCATAAGGATAATCTATACCAACCATCAAAAGATTTTGACTAGTGGATCTGAAGATGATTTTGAAAAAAATTTCCTCATATTGGACCAAGTTGAAATTTGGGTTCAAAGCCCAAATATGAACACAGGGATTTGATTTGAACAAACTTGAACCCCCCCCCCCCCCCCCCCAATAAGGATGCTACATACCAGTTATCAAAACATTCTGACTTGTTGATCTGAAGAAGAAGATTTTTAAAAGATATTTCTCATATTAAATTAAGTAAATATTTGGGCTCCCACAGTGAGCTCAAATATGACTCCAGGGACTTAACTTTAACAAACTTCAAGCTATCCCACCCCCAACAAACCACCCCCTAAAGATGCAGTATACCAAATATCAAGAGATTTTGACTGATAGGTCTGAAGAAGAATTTATTTATTTATCAGGGTTTAACGACACTTTATCAGCCAGGGTGTAGGAAGTTGGAGTACTCAGAGAGAACCACCGAGCAACAACGAGCAGCTGCCAGCTCCCCAACATCGTAACTCCACACTGCAGCACAGGCAGGGTTAGATTGGTTGAAGACATGCGCACCATCGACATGCAGTATGCCTTAGTATACGGCATCACCGTGCCCCCATGTGGACAATCGGGGTATATTGCCTTGCACAAGGACACAACACAGGAGTCCTAATTGATTGCTCAGATGGTCACCTATCCAAGGATTAACCGGGCTCGATGTTGCTTAACTTCGGTGATCTGACGAGAACCGGTTATCGCAATGCCACCGCGCCTCAAGTCTGAAGAAGATTTTAAAATAAATTTCCTCATATTACACCAAGTTAAAATTCATGAGCCCAAATATGAACACAGGGACTTGTTTCAAACAAACCTGAATCTGACCCCTCTAAGGATGTTACCAAGTATCAAAAGATTCTGATTGGTAGTTCAGGAGAAGATTTTTTATTTTTTTTTAAAATTTAGTGGTTGCTAATAGAATCATGCACCTTGTTGTGCCCCTTGTGGACGTGGCAACTTTATTTGAACAAGTCTAAAATGTTCACGTCATCCAGAAGGATGATAGATGGATGATGGCGGATGGATGATGGGCAGATGAAGGGCAGAAAGTGATCACTAAAGAACCCCTTGAACTTCGCTCAGGAAAGCTAAATTGAAAGATACACTCAACTGCAGCCAAGTTCAGTGCACATAAATTCCCTTTCAAACTTTGTATTCATTCATTTTTTCTTCCAAATCTTATCTCATGCCATCACACTGTCATGAGCTTAATTTTAGAGTTATTTAAGAAAAAAAACTGAGGTTGCTTTCAGTATCTATGGCAATATCAAGACTCCAACTCAAGTATAAAGTCAAGTTTGGCCAATCATTTATTCCTGTGTTGCCCACTGACTTCCACCCAAGGCATTCATCACCAAGTCCTTATTACTCAGTAAAACAAAACTTGTTTAGTGTATACAGAAAACAAGTACAACTTCACTTCAAAGAAAAACAGGAGTATTAATGTTTTTATTTGGGTTATTCCTGTTTATCCGGCACACTGAGATTAATTAAGTGCTGGAGATTAATTAACTGATCGAGCTGTGTTACAGTCTGTATCAAAACAATAGGTGTTTGCATTGTTTGCTTTTTTGAAGGAGTATTAATGTTTTTATTTGGGTTATTCCTGTTTATCCGGCACACTGAGAATAATTAACTGATCGAGCTGTGTTATAGTCTGTATCAAAACAATAGGTGTTTGCATCGTTTGCTTTTTTGTTATTTTTGTCGGCTATCAATAATGATGAGTATTGATGTGAGATAGGTTCATGAGTTTATTTCGTTTTTTATTTTATTTGCATGAGCATTTATTTGTAAATATTGTGATAGTGTTTACATCGTTTGCTCGATTGTGTTATTTTTGACGGCTATCAATAGTGATGAGAAATGATGTAAGATAGGTTCATGTGTTTATTTTGTTTTTTATGTTTTTATTTGCATGAGTATTTATTCGTAAATATTGTGGTATATATAGGGGGAGTTCTACTGCAATGTCATATCACAATGGCTAACGTACAAGTAAATGCAAGCTTCATCCCAAATGGAAGAGGCGGAAAACATCTCATTTTTGAAGGTTTCAAGTTCTGAGCTCAAGGGATGTTTCTTCCACTATGGACAGGCCATTTGGAAGAGAATGCCCAGAAATGCCATCGCCAGCAGGCATTCAACGACAACAAAGACATAAAAAAAAATCATCAAACGTGAGTAGGTATAAAAGGCCGATATACTATCACTTGTACATGTACATGTACAAGATACGCACACAATGCATTCACCAACGTGGAATTCAGTGTTAAATCACACGCTTGTTCACAAAAACTGTACATGATTTTGAATCGGCTCATGTACAGTCAGTGACTCCTAGATCGCGCTTTTAGCGTTCAAATACTCGTGGTGAACGCATCATGTGCGTGTGTTGTACATCTTCAGTTGTATCTTGTACGTGATTTTTGGTCTACATTCGCATCGCAGATCAGACCCATCGATCCATCGTCGGCGAACGCGAGCGAAGGCAAAAGATTCTGGCTCATCATCAAAAAACAGTTTTTGCAATTCTAAATCAGCGATTCAGAATCGGCAATTGCGTTGGTACAGATGATTTAGAATCGGCAACTGTTTTGAGGCGGTGGTGGGTTTTTTTTGTTCAAAAAGAGTCGATTGTGAATATATAGCCTGTATTATAGACATTGATGTTTTCTGTTGATGGGATGGATAAAAATTGAGTTTTGGGTTTTTTTTTTAGAATTCCTCCACTATGAGAAAATTCTCAAAAAAAAACCACTCAGCTGATCGAGCGATCAAATCGCTCGATTCTCGTAATAAAAACTCGATCTGAACGAAGAGTGTCTGTGTGTTTGGAAATTTGCAAACCCAGTCACGTCTTCCTGAAGTAAGCAACTAACGCACGTTATCGTAATTGAGGTGTTTTGTTCAAACAGAGTCGATTGTGAATATATAGCCTGTATTATAGACATTGATGTTTTCTGTTGATGGGATGGCTAAAAATTGAGTTTTGGGGTTTTTTTTGAGAATTCCTCCACTATGAGAAAATTCTCAAAAAAAAACACTCAGCTGATCGAGCGATCGAATCGCTCGATTCTCGTAATAAAAACTCGATCTGAACGAAGAGTGTCTGTGTGTTTGGAAATTTGCAAACCCAGTCACGTCTTCCTGAAGTAAGCAACTAACACACGTTATCGTAATTGAGGTGTTTTGTTCAAACAGAGTCGATTGTGAATATACAGCCTGTATTATAGACATTGATGTTTTCTGTTGATGGGATGGATAAAAATTGAGTTTTGGGTTTTTTTTTGAGAATTCCTCCACTATGAGAAAATTCTCAAAAAAAAAACACTCAGCTGATCGAGCCGCTCGATTCTCGTAATAAAAACTCGATCTGAACGAAGAGTGTCTGTGTGTTTGGAAATTTGCAAACCCAGTCACGTCTTCCTGAAGTAAGCAACTAACACACGTTATCGTAATTGAGGTGTTTTGTTCAAACAGAGTCGATTGTGAATATATAGCCTGTATTATAGACATTGATGTTTTCTGTTGATGGGATGGATAAAAATTGAGTTTTGGGGTTTTTTTTGAGAATTCCTCCACTATGAGAAAATTCTCAAAAAAAAACCACTCAGCTGATCGAGCGATCGAATCGCTCGATTCTCGTAATAAAAACTCGATCTGAACGAAGAGTGTCTGTGTGTTTGGAAATTTGCAAACCCAGTCACGTCTTCCTGAAGTAAGCAACTAACACACGTTATCGTAATTGAGGTGTTTTGTTCAAACAGAGTCGATTGTGAATATATAGCCTGTATTATAGACATTGATGTTTTCTGTTGATGGGATGGATAAAAATTGAGTTTTGGTTTTTTTTTTGAGAATTGAGGTTGACTGTTAAGCGTTCCTTGAATAAAGTCAAGAAACACTTATCGGAATGTTTAAAACGCATTTTCCGCTCAGTTAGGTTTCGAGTGGTAAAATTTTTAATATATTCACGATAGCAATCGGAGAGAGATTTGTTAAAATCAGTTTTCCATTGTGTGTTGAAACTGTCTAACAGTCATCAAAAAAAGGATTTTCTCTTAATTCGACACTCGATGAATTGATGTGTGAATGAATGAAGATCTTTTGACAAAAATTTAAACACCACTGTCAAAATGCGTTACATCAGAAACCGGTTTGTCATGTACTGTTTAAAACGTATTTTTTTTTAACTTCAATTAACACAGCGAGTTTGAGATGTGAATATTTTTCAGATATTATATTAAGACGGAAAGAGATTTTAATACTTAAAACATAAAATATAAAAAAATATAATTAAACATTTAATTTTGAAAAATAAATAAATACAATTAAAATGAAAGATGTTTATCCAGATGGATCCTAAACGCCGAGATCGAATTTTAGCCGAGTATTTAAGTGCTAAGAAGGCGATTCAGGCTGCTGATAGGAGCAGACGTCTCGGTGAGATGGAACTCACACGCGAAGCCACAAAAATATTTAAACCCGTGACGGAGGGTCAAGAGCGAAGCAGGAAGGAGATAGTCAAAGAATTGAGAATGGGTTCGTTCCCTTCTAGTTTTGGAAATCGGTATTCCGTTCAATCTACACCGGATTACGTTCCCACGAGAATCGAAACCGACGTGAGTGAGAGCGATGATACAGCTTCGACTATCACCACTGATAGCATCGCATCGTCCGATGATGATGGTGGTGGTAAGAGAGATCTGTTGTATGGAATTCGCGAGGATTCGAGCGGTAGGAAATTCGTGGGCGACACTGAAGTGGAAATGGATGATGATGAATTGATCGTGGGTTCGAATAAATATAAAGTAACTGATGGTCTGCAGAGATTGCTCCTTTTCGATAAGCCCAGAGATTACACGGAACAGGATTTCCACAATTACGGAGACATTCTAGTTCAAACTCACGCCATGAATAGAAATAACGATGCCAGAGAGACGAGACCCAAAGCCAACAGAGGTTACAAGTGGACGAAAATAGTGAAGCCCATATGGAATGCGAACAAGAAGTTCATCGAATCGATGACCGGCAAAGGGGTGAAAACCACTACTTTTCTTCCGAGCGATCCCGACGCTCTGTCTCAGAGATTGAGTTTGTTGATGGGGAGCAGACGGGCTGGTAACACGGGATTAGATAATCAGATAGTTGCCATATCTGACGAATTGTTGAGACAGAAGGTTTTGAATAAAAACCAGTATAAAAGGCTGATGAACGAATTGAAGGATTGATGTGAATATAATAATAAGTAGAGAAAGAGAAACAAACAAACAAACAAACAAACAAAAATAAAACAGTAAATTCTTACACTAGAATAATAAAAGTATTTAAAAACGACAAAACGATTTACCAGTGAAAAAAAAAACACAAAATATATCATAAAAAATAAAATATGTTGGTGATAAAGAACAGGGGATATGTCAGGACTTACGTTCAAGGCGGTTCTGGCATCGTCGATTCTATAATGCGAGCGTTCACGAGCAATGCGGGTAGAAAACTTGCATCGACCGCGTTTGAGGTCGTTAGAGTGAACGTCGAAAAGTTGGAAAGATTTTGAGGATGTTGTGGTGCCCATACAAGATTTAGCCAAAATGACAAGTGGATCCGGATTGAAGAGAACTCGCGACGGTGCAATATAAACAAAATAATAATAATAACAACATTAAAAACAGAGTTTGAAAAAAACATAAAAAAAATTTGTGTTTGAAAAGAATCTAAAATAACAGACAAAAAAAAAAAAAAATAATACAAAAGGTGAACATTAAAGATATGTCTTGGAACGACGCCGCGACCAAGAGGTCGAATAACGAGTACTTTCCCAAGAGCATAAGAGGTTTGATAGTGGGAAAATCGAATTGTGGAAAGACCAATCTGTTGATGAATCTGTTGTCCCGACCCGACTGGTTGGATTACGACAGATTGTTCGTGCTTGGCAAGAGCTTGTTTCAACCCGAATACAGATTGCTTCGAGAGTGCATGGATCGCAGATTGCCCAAGGACGTCATAGCCAGAATCTTTGACAGCAGGGAGGAATTCGACAAGTGTGGAGCTCCGCTCTCGACCATTTTGGACGGTGCGGCGACGGAGCTGACGAAGAGAAATGCATCTTCTAACGTCGAGTGTCGATTTTATGAGAACGCTAGCGACGTTCCGGATCCTAGGGAACTGAAATCGGAAGATAAGAATATCATGATTTTCGACGATCTGCTTTTGGAGAGACAGAACCGATGCGAATCGTATTACGTTAGGGGTTGACACAGCAACGTGGACTGTTTCTACCTGTCGCAGAATTATTTTCGATTGCCCAGACAGACGATAAGGGAGAACGCTAATTTTCTGTGTCTCTTTCGCCAAGATCTCAAGAATCTCAATCACATCTACGGCAATCACGTCATAAACGACATGAGCGCTGTCGAATTCAGGAGATTCTGCAAGAGGGTTTGGGATGGTGGACTTTACAATTTCGTCGTGATCGATTTGACGAGCGAATTTAATCGTGGAAAATATCGGTGCGGATTCGACAAGTTTTATGTTCCCGATGGTGATAATAATAAGATAGAGCGTGAAAATAAAAAAAAACTAGAACTATCACTGAAGGTGATTAATACCCCCGCTTTGGGTTTTTAGAGGAATGCACTTCTGATCATGTAGGCGAAGGCCATAAGGAAATGTATACATGAAGATCATTTTTTGTTGTTGAAATTTGTATTTGCATGTGGCCTTCCACAGAACAGCACTGAATACTTAAAGAGCCCACACATATATGGTTTACATTTGGAAAAACACATTTACAATCTGCAACATGTATTCAAAATCGGTTCATTAATGTAGGAGGAGTTGCACACACAAGAATCCCATTTGAAAACCCATAATAAATCCAAGTTAAAGGGAGATAACCTGGTTAAAATTGTCGCAGATCAAAAATTTGGGAATATGCGTATGTTCACTTAGTTGTGATAATGTTTGAAAGGTTTCGTCAAAATTGATTGATAAATGTAGGAGGAGTTGCACGCACAAGAATTTCATGTAGAAACCCATAATAAATCTAAGTTAAAGGGAGATAACCTAGTTAAAATAGCCACAGCTCAAAAATTTTGGAATATGCGCATGTTCACTTAGTAGTGATGATGTCTGTAAACTTTTGTTCAAATTGATTGATAAATGTAGGAGGAGTTGCGCACACAAGAATTTCATGCAGAAACCCATATTAAATCAAAGTTCAAGAGAGATAACCTGGTTAAAATTGTCGCAGATCAAAAAGTTTGGAATATGCACATGTTCACTTAGTAGAGATGATGTTTGAAAGGTTTCATCAAAATCTGTTCATTAATGTAGGAGGAGTTGCGCACACAAGAATTTGTTCGAACGGAAAGACATAATAAATCTAAGTCAAAGGGAGATAACCTGGTTAAAATTGTCGCAGATCAAAAATCTTGGAATATGCGCATGTTCACTTAGTAGTGATGATGTCTGAAAAGTTTTGTCCAAATTGATTGATAAATGTAGGAGGAGTTGCACGCACAAGTATTTCATGTAGAAATCCATAATAAATCTAAGTTAAAGGGAGATAACCTAGTTAAAATTGCCACAGCTCAAAAATTTTGGAATATGTGCATGTTCACTTAGTAGTGATGATGTCTGTAAACTTTCGTCCAAATTGATTGATAAATGTAGGAGGAGTTGCGCACACAAGAATTTCATGCAGAAACCCATATTAAATCAAAGTTCAAGAGAGATAACCTGGTTAAAATTGTCGCAGATCAAAAAGTTTGGAATATGCACATGTTCACTTAGTAGAGATGATGTTTGAAAGGTTTCATCAAAATCGGTTCATTAATGTAGGAGGAGTTGCGCACACAAGAATTTGTTCGAACTGAAAGACATAATAAATCTTAGTCAAAGGGAGATAACCTGGTTAAAATTGTCGCAGATCAAAAATCTTAGAATATGCGCATGTTCACTTAGTAGTGATGATGTCTGAAAAGTTTTGTCCAAATTGATTGATAAATGTAGGAGGAGTTGCGCACGCAAGAATTTCATGTAGAAACCCATATTAAATCAAAGTTCAAGAGAGATAACCTGGTTAAAATTGTCGCAGATTAAAAAGTTTGGAATATGCACATGTTCACTTAGTAGAGATGATGTTTGAAAGGTTTCATCAAAATCGGTTCATTAATGTAGGAGGAGTTGCGCACACAAGAATTTGTTCGGATGTTAAGGCACAATAAATCTAAGTCAAAGGAAGATAACCTGGTTAAAATTGTCGCAGATCAGAAATCTTGGAATATGCGCATGTTCACTTAGTAGTGATGATGTCTGAAAAGTTTTGTCCAAATTGATTGATAAATGTAGGAGGAGTTGCGCACACAAGAATTTCATGTCCGGAAAGACGTACGGACGGACGTACGGATGGACGGACGGACGGACGTACAGGGCGATTCCTATATAGCCCCCACTTCTTCGAAGCGGGGGTATAATTAGAAAAATAATAAATCTTCAAATAATTAGTTTTGAATAAAAAAAAAAAAAAAATAAAATTAAGATATAATGATCGAACATGGAAAATTGTTAGAACGGATAGCCGAGAATACGGCTGCGAAACAATCCATTCAAATCGTGGTGAGTGGCGATTCGACTCGATTCGCTACGAAATTCGAACCTTCCATCGAATTGAACAGAGAGAAAAGTTATGAGATGGCGTTAGTGAATCTGGAGACTTATTATTCCTTTCCCAACGTCACCGAAAAGAATAACTCGTTCAAGTATTCCGACGGAACGGATTGGTTGGAGATTCGAATTCCCAAAGGGAGTTACGACATAGACGATTTGAACCATTACATTCAGACGCGAATGAAGACGGATGGAAAGGGAAGCAACAAGATCAGACTCGCTCCCAATCCTAATACCTTACAGACGATGTTGGATTTGGAAGATAATTTTCGGGTGGATTTCAACACGGACGATTCTATAGGCAAGATGTTGGGATTCGATCGAAAGATGTATCGAGGCCACGCAGCATCTGAAAATACGGTCAACATTCTCGCTGTCAATAGCATTCTGGTGAACGTGGACGTGATTGTCGGAAGCTACATGAATGGTAGTGCTCAGCCGACGATCTATTCCTTCTTTCCAAACGTGTCGCCGGGTTATAAGATCGTGGAGCGACCTCGAAATTTAGTTTATCTACCAGTGATTTTAGACACGTTGTATAGTCTCAAAACCACGTTGACGGATCAAAATGGTGAACTGTTAGATCTTCGCGGAGAGAGAGTGACGATACGATTTCACATAAGAGAAATATAAAAAGCAAAAAAAAAAAAATATTATATATATATAGATAACAAAAATAAAATAAACGATAATATTAATTTTTTTACAAAATTATTTTAATATAATTATTAAACAAGAAACAATTGAAGTAAATATATTTAAAAAAAAACAAACAAAACAGAATTATGACACAATACGTGGTTAAAAACGTGAACATATCCGCAGGACAGAGGAAGAAACTTAAGAGAGCGTTAACAACTCGAGGCGAGGCGGTGAGATTCAAATTCCCTCACAAAGATCTGACGAGAGGCGGACAGGATTCGATTGCCTGGACCAGAAGTCAAATCAAAAGGATGGAGAAAGCGATTCGCGATGGAAGAGGGTTGGCAGTGAGATTGAGTCCCGCTCAATTGAGATACAATTTGAGAATGAAAGGCGGTTTCCTACCGCTATTGGCAGGAATCGCCGCAAAAGCATTACCCTTCGCCGCAAAGGTGCTACCCTTTCTCGGAAAGACTCTCGGCGTGGTAGCTCTCACAGGACTCGCCAGTTCGGGAGTTGAGAAATTAATGGGTGGCAACGGACTGTTTTTGAAGAAGGGAGGAGCCGTGTGTCACGTTCACGTAGACGACAGTGGTAAAGGATTGTATCTAGAACCCGTTAGAGGTGGCAACTCTCTGAGAGGAAACGGTCTCTTTCTGAAGAGTGGACGGAACGTCAAGCGATACGGCAAGGGTTTGTTGCTCGGTGACAATTCGCCATTTAAGAACATACCGATTTTGAATATGTTATTATAAATATAAAATTATATAAAATATATAAAATCATAGAAAGTATAAAATAATATATTTAAAATGGGTGAAGAGGTGGAGAAACAAATTTATCACCTGGATGAATTTGACGATAATGACGAACATCGCGAGCCAGAGAGCGAAGAAATAAAAAAATGGTTAGACGCTATAGATGGATATCTAAGGAAAGAGATAGATAAAGCGCGGGATATACGGTTGGGAATGAGACGATGCTTTCCACGGTCACCACTACCTTCTGAAGCGAGTGTTACCAAGAGATGCACAACATTCGTTCATAATTATGATTCGGATAAACAAAAATGTTACCATGAACGTATCACATCACAGAGAAAAAGAAAAAAAGAAAAAGAAGAAGAATCAACGCAGAAATTTGAGAGAAAAGGAAACGTTATTATAATATATTATGATGATAGTGAAGAAGAAGGAAAACAAAACAAAACAAAAAAAAAGTAAATGAGATCTCATTACTTTTTTTTTTTTTTCATTTTTTCTTCGCTAAAAATCAATCGTTCTATTGTTTATATTTCCAAGTCCGTTATTAGCATGTTGACGCTCGTGTCTACTCCTTTTTCGAAAACGTGTTGAATGTTTATCTTTACTCTTTTGAGTTTTTTTACATCGGTCAACTCGCTCTCACCACCCAATTTCTTCACGAGTTCGAATGAGATGTTTGGAAATATGTAATTTCCATAGGGCAACGACAAATCGTCCTTGTCGAATTCTCTATCTTCGGCGATGACGATGTTCTGCAGATCGCTTTGGTACTCGTAAATCAAATCGAGCGCGGCTTCGTTCAATTTCAGAGGCATCTTATATTTCTCATATTTGTGCTCTAAGCCCTTCGTCTCGACATCGTTCAATTCGATGGGATCGTGTCGTTGTAATCTATAGATTTTATGACCGAATTTCTTATACGTTTCGACTCGTTTCAATTTCAATTCGCATCTTTTAGGTGTTGTTGTCTTCATGATCGATTATTTGTTGTTTTTTTTGTTTTTACGAATTCTTGCAATAATGTATATTTTAAATTTTGTATTTAAATAATAATTTGTTATAAAAAAGTTGTTTTTTTTAATTTTTAATTTTCTTTAATGTAAAAATTTTTTTAGTAAAAGTTTTTTCTCTTTATATATATATATATATATAAAAAGTTTAAATTTTTTTAATTTCAATCTCTCTATTGTTTATATTTCCAAGTCCGTTATTAGCAAGTTGACATTCGTCATTTTTCCACATACGAAAATGGTGTGAATTTTCATCTTTACTCTTTTGAGTTTTTTTTCATAGGCGAATGCGCTCTCACCACCCGATTTCTTCACGAGTTTGGGTGAGATTATTGGATATATGTAACCTCCATAGGACAACAATAAATCACCCCTGTCGAATTCTCTGTCTTCGGCGACGATGATATTAATCAACAGTTCGCTTTGGTACTCGTAAAACAAATCGAGCGCGGCTTCAGCCACTTTCAAACACATTCGATATTTGTGGTAGTAGCGCTCTAAGTCCACCATCTCGACTTCATTCAATTCGATGGGATCGTGTGGTTGTAATGTATAGATATTAAAACTGGATTTCTCATACCTTTCGTCTCGTTTCAATTTCAATCCACATCTTTTAGGTGTTGTTGTCATGATCGATTATTTGGTTTTTTTATGAATTCTTACAAATAATGTTTATTTTAAATTTTGTATTAAAAAAAATTGAATTTTAAAATTTAACTTTTTTTTTTTTTCTATTATATATACAGAGTAAAAAAGCAAAACTTTTTTAACAAATTATTTAATACAAAATTCCAAAAAAAAAAAATATTCTTACAAATGAAGCAAACAGATAAAACAATGGTAAATTTAAATGAGAAAACCATACCTCAGTTAAACGAGATTTGTAATCTATTACAAATTTCAGATTTCAGAAAGCATAGAACTAAATCAAAAAAAATTGAAGTCATACAAGAATATTTGCGAAACGCTAGAAAGGCAAACGAAATGTCGATAGCAATGACGTCAAAAGATGCACCGGTTGTGAAAAATAAGAAGACGACTAAACGAAAAGCCGTTGAAAAACATCAAGTTTCCAAAGAAAAGAAAAGAAAAACTAAAACGAAAACGAGTGATGCACTTCAGATTCAAGACAAACGAGATATATCGAGCGAAATTCAACGAGCAATCGACGAAGAGAAAGGAGAAGAATATGTAAGACGACTCGTTGCGGAACTATTCCAATCGAAACCCGTAGAACGGGAGAGGGCGATCAAAGACATTTTTAAAACTTTCGACGTGTTTCCCTCGTCGAAGAAAGTCGATCCGAAATTGTTCATGGAACGGGTGAAGAAAAAAGTATTGGATTTGTTTAGCGAATACACGAACTTGGGATTAAAAATTAAGATGATACTCCATTGCATAATAAATAAAATCGACGTGAAGTCCGGCGAGAGCATCGTGAAAAATGCATATTTCAGATCTAACGTCAAACCCGTATTTCGAGGTTCAGATCAATCGGACGTTTTCGAAAAGATGAAAGACAAGATGTTGACGTCTCTCGCGAATTATCAAAATGAAGGTAGTAATTGGACGTTCGGTGAGGTGTTGAAACTCGAAATTCACATGACTAAAAACGAACCGTTGAAAGGATCTTCCTACTTGGAATTACCGTATTTCTTGACTAAGAAACACGCCGTGGTCAACGTGAGAAATAAAGATGATCAGTGTTTTAAATGGGCAGTCACCTCCGCTTTATACCCTGTCGAAATAAACTCCGATAGAGTTTCTCGTTACGAGGAAACTTCTAAAAATCTCGATTGGACCGGAGTGACTTTTCCAACACAGTTAAAACATATCGAACGTTTCGAGGTTCAAAATCCCACCGTAGCGGTGAACGTCCTAGGATACGACGACGAAAATCAAAAGATCTATCCTCTCAGATGGACTTCGTATCGCGGAAGAGAAAAGACGATTATTTTATTATCGATTTCGAATGGTGACAATCGTCATTATTGTTGGGTTAAAAATCCGAGCCGATTACTGTCGAAACAAAATAATAATCATGGACATAAGATATCTTTATGTTGCAACTGCATGAACATGTTTAAGAGCGAAAAATCATTAGCGAAACATCAGGAATATTGCAACGAAAATCAAGGTGTCGCCGTCGAAATGCCCAAACCCAACACCATCGTGAAGTTTGAAAATCACAACAGAAGGTTAAAAGTACCATTCGTCGTGTACGCCGATTTCGAATGTTTCACCGCGAAAATGAGTTCCTGTCAACCCAACGCTCTTCAAAGTTACGTCAAAAGATATCAAAAACACATACCTTCGGGCTATTGCATTTACGTGAAATGCGCTTTCGACTCGCAACACGACATGGGTCCCTTCACCTACACGAAACAGTGCGAAGACGACGACGTGGCTCAAAGGTTCGTGGAAGAGTTAGAATCGAAAATTCAAATGTTATACGACAAATTCAAAACTCCGGCGAAAATGATCATCACGCGAGAGCAGCAGGACGAAAATAACAGAGCCACCGAATGTCACATATGCAGACAATCATTCGACAAGAATTCGGAGGAAAATAAGAAGGTCAGAGACCACGATCATTACACGGGTCTGTATCGCGGTCCGGCTCACAGCAAGTGTAATTTAAAATATCGAGACGCCGCTTTCTATCCGGTGATGTTTCACAATCTCTCGGGTTACGACAGTCATCTGTTCGTGAAAAATCTAGGCACCTCACACGAAGAATTAAATTGCATCGCGAACAGTGAAGAAAGATACATTTCCTTCACGAAATGGAAGCTCATGGAGAGGAAAAGAGTAATCGACGGAAATACGTTGAAAGAAAAAACGAAATCCATTCGTAGACGCATACGTTTCATCGACACTTTTAAATTCATGTCGACCGTTCTGGAAAAATTAGTCGATAACATGAGCAAGGATAAATTTAAAATCACGAGCGAACATTTCGGTGAACGAGTAGACGTCATGTTGAGGAAAGGAGTCTATCCTTACGATTACATGAACGATCTAAAGAGATTCGAAGACACCGCACTACCTTCGAAAGATGATTTTTATTCGAAATTATACGGATCCGACACTTCCGACGAGAATTACGAACACGCCAAAAACGTGTGGAAATCATTCGATATGAAAACCATGAGAGATTATCGCGATCTCTATCTGAAGACCGACGTTCTGCTCTTGGCAGACGTGTTCGAAAATTTTCGAGACGTCTGTCGTCGAAATTACGATCTGGATCCCGCTTGGTATTTCACCGCACCCGGTCTGGCGTGGGACGCTCTGTTGAAGACCACCGAAGTCCAATTGGAATTATTATCCGACGTGGACATGTTGCTCATGTTCGAAAGGGCTGCGAGAGGTGGCGTCTCGATGATCTCTCACAGACATTCTGAGGCTAACAATCCCTACATGAAAGAAGGTTTCGATTCGAAACGGTCGACTAAATACATACAGTATTGGGACGCCAATAATCTGTACGGTTGGGCTATGAGTCATCCTTTACCGATTGGAAATTTCGAATGGGTGAAGAAACCGGAAGAGATGCAAAAATGGAGAGACTATCCTTGCATTTTAGAAGTCGATTTGAACTATCCGGAAGAATTACACGATCCACACAACGATTATCCGCTGGCTCCCGAATGAATGGAACCGAACGAAGGAGACGAGGAAAAACTCATTCCCAATTTATTTAACAAACGTAACTATGTCGTCTACAGCGAGAATTTGAAACAGTACGTCGATTACGGGATGAAATTAGTCGACATACATCGCATCATTCGATTCGACGAAGAGCCTTGGATGAAAAAATACATCGATCTCAACACGAATCTCAGAACTCGAGCCGAGAACGATTTCGAAAAAGATTTCTTCAAACTCATGAACAACTGCGTGTACGGCAAATCGATGGAAAACATCAGGAAGAGAACCGACGTTCGACTCGTCACGTCTGAGAAAAGAGCTAAAATATTAGTGGCGAAACCCAATTACAAACACCGAACCATATTCGGCGAAAATCTAGTGGCCGTTCACATGCAAAAGACACACCTGAAGTTCGACAAACCGTATTATCTCGGACCGATCATCTTAGATGTCAGCAAGCGATTGATGTATGAGTTTCACTACGATTACGTCAAACGAAAATTTGGCGACAAAGCCAAACTACTGTTCACCGACACGGACAGTTTAGTTTACGAGATAGAGACGAAAGACGTCTACCGAGACATATCTCCGGACGTGGCCGAGTGGTTCGACACGAGCAATTATCCCGTCGATCACCCGTCCAACATTCAATCGAACGACAACAAGAAGGTGTTGGGTAAATTTAAGGACAAGAGCGGCGGTAAACAGATCGTCGAATTCGTGGGCTTGAGACCCAAACTCTATGCTTATCGTCTAGAAGATGATGAAGAGATCAAGAAGTGCAAAGGAGTTAAAGCGTGCGTGGTGAAGAAAAACATCTCTTTCCAAGAGTATAAAGATTGTCTGTTAGGAAGTGGTCCGGTGTATAAGACTATGAAATCGATTCGAAGTGAAAATCACGACTTGTATACCGAAATAGTCAACAAGAGTTTGCTGACGGCCGACGACGACAAGAGATTCGTGTTAGACGATAAAATAAGCACTTTGGCACTCGGTCATTGGAGTTTGCATCTAATTTTAGACGATATGAATGGGGATGATTGGATTCCAGATGCGCTTGCGGATGATAAGATTCCAGATACGATTGTGGATGATAGGATTCCAGAAAATCAAGAGGAATTAGATGAACATAAAATTATGGAAATCGATAGTGACATCGAGAAAGTTAGTAGGATTCCAGAAAATCAAGAAGAATTAGATGAATCCAAGATTATAGAAGTCAAGGAATTTGATGGATTCAAGATTGTGGAAGTCGATAGAGTTAGTTTAATAAGAAAAAGAAAAAAAATAGAAAAAAAATAACGTCACTTTTAGTGAATTATAATAAAATAAATAAAAAAAAAATATATACTTATTTATGAATAAGAAAATAAAGATATCCGTAGAAGGTGTCGTCTTACCCAACGAACCCCTATCCAACATCGATCTGTTGAATGCGGCAAAAGATTTGAAAATCGAAGATTTTCTAGGAGTGTTTTCCAGAGATGCCTTGCCGAAGAGAAGACCTCGACAACCGGAATGCGGAATTTTAAATCTAGACGATTCATGGTGAAGGCACTCACTGGGTGGCGTGGTTCAAGAACGGGAAGAAGAAGAAGAATTATTATTTCGACAGCTACGGAATCTCGCCGCCGAAAGAAATAAAGAACTATTTCAACAAATCGATGGTTCTTTACAACACGGATCAAGTGCAATCACCAGATCAAGTGTTTTGCGGTCACCTGTGTCTCTACGTTCTCAAGAGATGGTCTGAAGGAGATGAATTTCAAGACATTCTCAATGACTTACATTAGAGAGAGATTTTTTTTTTTTTTATAGTATATATATAAAGATAAAAAAATTATTTTAAAAAAATTTCAATCGAATAAAAAACGAAAAATAAAATAACATAGTTCATTTTTTAATAAACTGCGTTTTGAACACATTTTTTTTCTAAACAACAACAACAAAAAAAAAAAAATTCCCACAACAACATGACAGTCGATAAATTTGGTAGAAGTGACGACGAAAAAGTCAACCCGAGAAAGAAGAGGAAGACGCTCGAAGTCGACGATGGTTACGACGTTGCCAACTTGGACGAGCGTTACGTTCGGAGATACGAACCTCGAGAGGAACCTTTGAACATGAACGATAAGAAGCTCTACAATCTTCCCGAGCCGATAGATCTCGCAGATGCTGCGACTAAAAAATACGTCGACAGGGGGAACGCCGATTTCGAACGAATCCTGCTGGATAATTACGTGGATAAAACCATGACCGACGATCTCGATCTGAAATCCAAACGTTTGGTGAATGTCGCGAATCCCGTAGATCCCACCGATGCCGCCACCAAGAAATACGTGGACGACTCTTCACCGAACACCTGAGAAATAGATACGTCACGAAAACGATGCACTCGGAATTGAACGCCAATTCTTACAAGATAACGAACGTGGCCGCTCCCACGAATCCCAAGGACATGGCGACCAAACACTACGTAGATCTGGAACGGAGAAAGTCTGATGGACGTGAAATGAAATCGGATCTGAATGCGGGATTCCACAAGATATTGAATCTGTCGAAGATCGACAACACGGATGCGGACTCAACCGCGGTCAACAAGGGCTACGTGGATTCTTCCATGTTACAATCGCAAGAATACCTAGAATCGCAAGTGGACGATCTCTACCTGAACAAAGAATCTGGCGGAACCATGGAGGGTGGCATCAACATGAACGGTCACAATTTATTCGGTCTCTATCACGATCCCGAATTCGATTCCAGCGCGGTAAGCAGGATGTACGTGGACGACAACTCGGCCTGGAGAAAGGGCGACATCATGGAAGGTAAACTAGACATGGGCGGACACGTGCTCACGAATCTACCAGAACCCGTGCACATGACGGACGCCTGCACCCTGATTTCGGTGGTGGAGAAAGTCAAATATGCCAGACAATTGATCATCGTGTGGGCCGAAGAGTCCGACGCCTTAGAGGAGGGAAAAGCCGAGTGGTCTTTCGGAAATGGAGGTAGCGGATCGAAACACGGTCAGGTGGGATATCCCATGGCGCTGGGAGGTGAAATCCTTCGAATGAGTCTGGCTTCCTCGGATTTGAATAACAGAGCGGTCGTCAATCTCATGGTGAATGGTGTGGAGAGCGATAAGAGATACAGCGTCGAAAAGACTGAGAATCAACACGCGAATGTCAGCACGTTCGGCACGCCTCTCAAAGTGAACGCCGGAGACAGGATTAATTTCGTCACGAAAACCAATTATCCCGAAGCCGCCACTTCCGTGGTGAGTCTACTGATCGAACTGGATCCTTTGAACAAACAGTGAACGCGTGGAAAATAATGAATTAAAAAAAAAAATAAATAATGTGTGATTATTAAAAACAACAAAAAAAAAAAGTAATGAGATATAGAGAGATGTTCAATCTCTCTTGATCACATTACTTTATTCATTTTATTTTTTTTTGTTTTTTTTTTAATAATCACACATTACTTTTCATTTTTTTGTTTTTTTTCTTTTTTTTTTTTCACACACTCGTCTCTCATCGAATGATCGACATCTTATTTCCGTCCGATTCGAATTGTAATTCTCTGTCCGACAGGACCAGGGCGAAGGCTTCGGTTTTTCTCGGCATGTTCCTATCGAATTGCATCTTGATCTGAATGTCTAACACGCTACTCTTGAGTCGTTCACTCTGTTTACTGACGTCGAACACGAACATGGGATACATCGACTTGTATTCGCCGGGAGATATGTTGGGATTGCTCATCAATTCGTCTAGACCGTGATACTTCTTTCTAAAATCGGCGCCATCGCCGTACAGCCTGCAGAAATCGTTCTTGTCGAACGACGCGTTGTAATCGATTGCTGGATATCTCGTGGCGTTCAGAAACACTTGCATGTTTCTCAAATTGCAGTGATCGAACAGCGACGCATTCTTTTCCTCAGACCCGTCCCTATCGGTCTGAAACGCGACCACGATGAAACGCGGTCTCTCGGAAGCGGATTTCACCGTCAATCTCCAATTGAAGTGATTCGTGGAGGGAGGAATGCTAGCCGTGTCGCACTGTCTCATTCTAAATCCCACGGGTAATTTACTCTTGGATTGTATGATCTTGTAGAGATGCGTTTTCTCATCCGTCGTAGGCTCCACGTGCGGAACGAACCACGATATCTTGTGTAGAGTTATCTTACCCGCATCGGTCGCGGTGAGTCTCACTATTGCGTCGTCGTTTCCTTTTCGAATCAACGTCAGATTGTGTTTGAATCCGTACATGATCTTGTTGTAATCGTCCGCGAATCGGAAGATGTGTTTCAAAGGTATCCTGAACAAAAACGTTCCTTTAGGTCTGGACGTCTTGACGACATAGTCGAATATCGCGGCGGCGCCGGCGCTAGCAGGGCCGACGGTGTCTTTCACCCACAACTGATTAAGTCCTCTGGATTTCGAAAAATCATCAGGATACGTCATGAGTCCAAACATCGTGGTGGCCTGACCGGGATGAAAAACAGATTCTATCTCTTGTCCGGATAGCATGTATTTTATGTTACTGAATAGATGCATGATGCCATTATTGGCTAGAGTGACCGTGTCGTCGTCGGCGTAGTCGCTCCCATCTTCCTTGGTGAGATGTCCCTGCACCACTATGTAACTCTTGCTAGGATGTACGAATAGATCTTGAGTTTCGACGTTGATTCTTATCTCTCCCGCATTGTTCAAACTCGTTCCGGTTACCGGTTCGTATTCGTGAACCTCATATTCTTGAATACTTACATCTTTCACTATGCTTTGTGCTATATCTAGTATATTTGCCATTTTAAAGGATTTTTAGGGGTTTTTTTTGTTTATTAATTCACTTGCTTTTCTTTATCTAAAAAAATAGTTTTTAATTATTTTTTATTATTATTTATTTTTTTTTCTCTCTTATATATATGTGTGTGTAAATAAGAAAATGTCAAAGAGAGTAAATAAAAAAAAAAATTTTTGTGTTCTTCATCAAAACTTCGTCTTCTGCAATTGTTGTTCGTAAAACTTTCCGATGATCTCTTCTCCATCCAAAGCTTCGATTGCATAAGTCACCGGATCGGTGTGAAATATTTTGATGATCACGAAGATTTCCGAGGTCCATCGAGGAGTATAACCCTTTTCGAAGTGCTTCTTATAAGCGTAGATTCTCACTCGATCGCCGACTGCAAATTTCGGCGTTCTAGACTTCTTCCCGATCTTAGATCTCTCAGGATATAGATTCGCGTAGACCCGTCTTTCGTTTCGAGGATCGCTAGCTTCCACGGGAGTCATCTTGATCGATCTGTGTCGGGTGTCGTAATCTTTCACCAGACCGTTCAGAGCGTATATGTATTTCTTGGTCGAATTCGCCGTGAAGTATCTGTGCATCTTCTCCTTCATCGTTCGATTCCAACGTTCCACCATGTTGGCTTTCTCTTCGTTTTCGATCGAGTAGAGGTCTACCAATCGACGAACATCCTTGTTGTAGAATTCCTTTCCCTTGTCCACCCACAATTTACTCGGTTTTCGAGAAGACGAGTCGAACACGCTCTTCAGAGCCTCGGCGACGCAAGGTCCCGATTTATTCTTCAAAGCTCTGATCCAACCGTATTTGGAAAACACGTCGATGACCGTCAATAGATATTTGACGCCCTCGTTCCACCTCGAAAATGATCTCATGTCGACCAAGTCGGCAGACCAAATGTCGTCCAGACCCTTGACGAACACCCTTCTCTTTCGAAATTTATGCACTATGGGTTTGTGTAACTCCTCGGCCAATTCGCTCGTCAATAATCGTTTCTTCTTCTTCTCTTTTTCAGATGCGCTTTTTTTTTTTGAACGCCCCATCCGAATCGACGTTTCGCACCGATCAGATTGCCGACTAGCGAACGTTCCATCTTCTCTCTCCTGGTCGGATTCGATATGCCTCTCAATCTCGCCAACATGTTTTTGTCGCAGACGTCGTTGCGAGTCTTGGTGTCGGGATGTCCGGCGTAGCACAGATCATGATCGTACGCGGCCGCGTCCACCCTATTTACGGGTTTGCTCCAAGATTTGGGTGTCAGATCGGCGTTGAGTCTCTTGTTCAATTTCGTTCCTGGTCCCATGAAACTGTGACCAGGCAGATGCATTTCGAAAGGTAGATTGTTGATCATTCTATTCACGATGCCTTTGCCTTTGCTCGCGTTCTTTTGTTTGACGAATCAAGTCTTGATAGAACCACACACGTCGCAAATTCCGCGAAGCATCCGTCTGTCGTTTTTAGTTCGCACTTCTCTAGAATTACTCGTCTCGGTAACTCTCTTACACTTTACGCAATACATTTTTTTTTTTTGAAGAGTTATTTAAATTAATTTCATTTTTTTTTTATTTTATATATAAATTTAATTTTTTTTTTTTTTTAAAATTCTGTTCTTATTATATATATATTTTTTTTCAATCGCTGCCCTTGAGTTCTATCATCTTACTGAATTCCTCCCTGGCCTCTTTCCTACCCTTTTCCACGAGAGAATCCTTCAACTCTTCCTTGATGATCTGACGAGTCTTGATTCTCACGGCTTCTTTCATGGCATCGTATTTCGTTTTCTCGCTCAATATCGCGAAGTATTCTCCGTCCGATATCCTACCGTCTTTCAACGCCATAGAGATCATTTCGGATATCGTGTCGATCTTGGAGTCGGCCAAGACGCGAATCTTGTCGTGTTTCCTAGCCTTCAGATATAATTTCCTACTCAAAAAGTTTCCGACCGTGCTGAACAATCCGGCGGCGAGGGCCACTCCTTCCACGGTCAACACGATCGGAATGGCAACCGCGGTCGACAACAATCCGATGCCGGCCGCGTGTAAACCCATGGAAATCGTGATGAGTGTCGTGTCGATCCCGTTGACGAATTTCACGAAACGCAAATACTTCTTCTTGAGGGAACGACGAGAATCTCTCTCTCGAGTCAGATACTCTTGGATTCTATTGATTTGATTGATGCGATACCTCTCTCCTCTTTCTCTTTCTTCTAGCAACGGCGCCGTCGGCAAAACGCTGTTCGGCTTCTCGTCCTCGTCGTCCACTAACGTCGGATACAATTTATTTCTGGTTCTCATTTTTTTTTTGTGTTTTTTCTTTCTAATATTAGATAAAAAATTTATGTGTGTATTTATTTTTTTTTTATTTTCTACTCTCCCTTATTTTTATATCAACGAAAAACAAAACTTAGACGTATGCTTCGTTCAGCAATAATTTCTTGATGCATCCCTTGTCTTCTAAAGTCAAACGTCAATTTCAGTTCTTCCGAATCTGTGGGCCTGTCCCGATTCTTACAGAAGACTAATCTCTTCCAAAACGTGATCACATCGTCGAATTTAACGCGTTCGAACGCCGGTTCGAAATACATGACAACCATATCTTCCCTTTCCATCGTCAGACATGAATGATCCTCATGATCGAAGTCTAGATGATCCCGACATCCGACGCATCGTTCTAACAAGATGGGACGTAGTTGTTCGTTCACGCAGATTGCGTATGCTCTCATCAGCATGTTTAAAAGAAACCGCGCTCTAATAGTCTGAGAATCGCTCATGATTTACGTATTTTTTTTTTTTATTATCTAATCGATTTGATATATTTAATTTTCTAAATAACTATTTATTTATATTTTTTTTCTCCCCTATATTTATATCAATCAAAAACCCACCGCCTCAAAACAATTGCCGATTCTAAATCATCTGTACAACGCAATTGCCGATTCTGAATCGCTGATTTAGAATTGCAAAAACTGTTTTTTGATGATGAGCCAGAATCTTTTGCCTTCGTTCGCGTTCGCCGACGATGGATCGATGGGTCTGATCTGCGATGCGAACGTAGACCAAAAATCACGTACAAGATACAACTGAAGATGTACAACACACGCACATGATGCGTTCACCACGAGTATTTGAATGCTAAAAGCGCGATCTAGGAGTCACTGACTGTACATGAGCCGATTCAAAATCATGTACAGTTTTTGTGAACAAGCGTGTGATTTAACACTGAATTCCACGTTGGTGAACGCATCGTGTGCGTATCTTGTACACGTACATGTACAAGTGATAGTATATCGGCCTTTTATACCTACTAACATGCCATAGCCTTGCCTTTGGTTCCAGTCAATGATATTAGCGATGCATGGTTCCTAACAATGGAAGAGATTCCAGAAACTGATACAGCACTCAACAACAACATCACCAAATTCTGTGACTATGTTATGGAATATTGGGTGGAGGGTACTCATGGCCGTCAGATGTGGAATCATTATGGTATCAATGGACCCAGAACGATACACCATGTGGAGAGCTGGCACCGCAAGCTGCAGCTTTTTCTTGCTGGCTCGCATCCAACTATATTCCGATTGATCGACTTCATTCGGAAAAAGCCTTTCATGAGACCAGCATCATTCAGCTTATCAATGGGGGTGTTCTCATGTCACGAAAAAAAGAAATACAGATCTGTCGATAACCGGCTCTGGTACAGCCGGATAAACAGGAAGACCCCTTTTATTCAGCATACTTAGCTAATGTAGCTTTTAACAAGTGGGCTGACCTGTCTCAGGATGGCTTGCCCACTCAAAAGAATTTTCTAGTTGCACTGCATATCAAGGGAGATGATCAAAGCTTGAATTTCTAGCAGGCTACAGATGTGGAGACAGGAGGAATCAGACACTCCCCATTTATATACTACTCAAAGTTTGCTAAGCACCAAATATTTGACATATCATTGTCAAATTTGCTTGTGACATATTTGCGATATTTTTGGTGGATATGATTGAGGAATGTATTGAGGTGGTATCCAGTGTTTACATTAGCTCTCTTGACAGGAAGACTTTTCATGACAGTCATGGAAAGCATGTACCCCTTGACTTTCATGATGTTTTCGTGTACAGTCTACATGTACATGACATGTGTAGGGTATTCAATCTTCATTTCAACACAAACCTTTGTGATTTAATGATTGAATAGGGCAAATGCAAATGTAAGAAGACATTTGTCTGAAGCCGAGTTGTGGCGGGCTGTAGAGATGGTGGAGCAAGGGGCTACCCATCGTCAGGTTGGTGAAGCTCTTGGTATGCACCATACGGTGATCACCAGAGCCTGGGCAAGATTTCAGCAGTATGGCACGCCAGTAAAACGGCATGGTGGTGGCAGAGACAGGGCAACATCTGCAGCTGAAGATTGGTTTTTGATCATTCTTTGCAACAGTACCCCAGCTTCGCAGTGACCTTCAGAATGCATCCGGGGTAAATGTTTCGACGCGGACTATCCGGGCAACGTTGCACAAAGGTGGTCTCCGATCGAGAAGACCATGTATTCGCATTCCGCTGTCCCAGAACCACTGCCAGACATGATATGAATGGGCCATGGACCACATTGGATGGACCAGACAAGATTGGCGACCTGTCCTTTTTACAGATGAGTCAAGGTACTGCCTAGACCACATAGATAGGCGTTCTAGGGTATGGAGAAGACCAGGAGAGCGATTCCATGCAGCCAACATTGATGAGCATAACCCTATGGTGGAGGGTCAATCATGGTTTGGGGCAGCATCAGCAGGGATGGACGTACAGACCTCTGTGTCCTTGAACATGGTACATTGACTGCACAGCGGTATATTGATGAGATCCTGGATGTCCACATCAGATTGTATGCAGGTGCAGTGGGTGATAGATTCATTCTGATGGATAATGCCCGTCCTCATGTTGTCGGGGAGTACCGACAGAGGGAGGGGATTGAGTGTATGGACTGGCCAGCAAGATCCCCTGACCTCAATCCAATCGAACATGTCTGGAATGAGTTGCAGCTTGCAATTTCAGCCCGTCCAGCCCAGCCAAGAAGTGTCCAGGAGCTTGGTGCCATGCTGGTCCAAGAATGGAACAACATCCCACAAAGGACCACCAGGAACCTGACTGGGAGCATGAAAAGGCATTGTCGAGCTGTAATTAGCAGTAATGGGTCTTATACTCGATACTGAACCCATACCAGTTTGCTCCATCAACTTTTTGGCAAATTTGAAAAATTTCCTCTTTTACCAATAATATCCATTTTCCATGGTTATCGTATTCAAAAGCTACAAAATAATGTCAAACACAAATAAAATCTTAATTTCTGTACTTAAATCAGTAAAGATATAATTAAATAAAAAATATATACACTTTTCATTACAATATTTCAACTAAAACATAAAACGGGTAGTTGGTTATACTTGGCGCTTAGCAAACTTTGAGTAGTATATAAGAGATCTTTTTATGACAAATGTAGCATTCTCAAGGCTTTTTTCCAACTTGTTTGAAGGTATATCTATGATGTCAACAAACAAATTCTTTCAAAAAGATAAAAAATCAATGAGAAGGTTACCCTGTTAATTGAAATAACTTTCAAACACCAACCATTTACCATACCTTTAGTACCAATTTAACCTGTTAACTGCATTCAAGTTATAGAGTAAACATCTGTTAATTGAATAAAAAATATTATAATATGTCTAGAAATTAACCTGACAAACACCAAATCCTCCTGTTTATAGACCTATTTGGCATCAATATATCCATTACAGGCATTTAATCTATTATATCTTGTTTGACAGAGCTCTGTGAGCTCTGTGAAACAAGATATAATAGAATAAATGCTCAGTTTATCTCCAAAACACAGGAAATTGAACAAATCCCTGTCATTTGAATAATCCTGTTAAGAGAATAATTCTCACTGGCAATGCACCCATTTATTTAACAGGGTTCACTGTATTTTTAAGAAAGTCTCAAGCTCTCTAGTGACTAAGCTCTTTCAAACAGTGTATTACAAAACAGAATTTCATGAGCAAAGGCAAAGATATGTCAAGTTCATCCCATCATGGTACAACACATTATGCCAATGACATAGTTAAACAGAGAGCATACTGTTACATTTATTTCTCTCCATTCAAAAACACAGTGAAAGAGATTGTTACCAAGGCTGGGTATGGGCACATTAGTGAACTTTAAAAACCTTTACATGCTGCTGACAGAAAAACTCTTGTCACCAGAACACGAATAATCTTAATGAAATTTACTCCCAGAGAAGCGGATTTATTATTTCATAAATGATTTCTCTATTTCATTTGATTGAATTATTTATCAAATCTTCACAGTAGTCAAATAAAGCAGATTTTATAGAAAAACCCCAAAAATACCCCTCCACATGAGTTCTCCTGACACAGCACAGGCTGACCAATTACTAAAACATTCTAAGCAAACAGAGACTTGATTTTTAAACATGAAATTTAATATTAGTAAAGCATTAAGTAGAAAATACATTACCTGATCAAATGGACTTTCCCAGTATTTTTTACATGTGAGGTAGTTGCACACATTTTGATTATAAGAACCTGAAAAATGAAAATGTTTTAACAGCAGACTTGAAAAATCCAATCAGTATAGTAGAGGCCACTTAATTGAATATCTCTTTATTGAATAACCTTGTGAATTGCATATAATTTTCAAACTCCAAACAATATGCCCCCCCACAAAGTTGACCTGTTAATGGCATAAGGTTACAGAGTAGACTCCTCTTCAATGAACAAAGAATTTGTGATTCATCACTGAATTTTGCATGTTAATAGATCTATGTAATCCTTTACCTAATGCACATGATATCAAAATTTATTATTTTAAATACCATTTTTTCAGATTTAAAAAAAGAAGTTATCAAAACCATATCATCTGACCCATAATTGGAGTAAGCTCATTGAGCACGTTCCAATAAGGTGGCACATTACATGGTTTTGTTGAAATTTTTTGAAAAATAATTGTTTTTCAACAGCTCAATTTTGTTAATTACGCAGGCAGATGCAGCCGATTCATTAGGTAAAGGGTCAGACTTAGCCCATTCAACACTGATATTAAATCTATTTTTATCTAGTTTGATAGACTGCTATGTTCTCTGTCAAACAAGAAATAATAGAAAAATGCTCAGTTGATCAATATTATACAGGAAAATGACAACTTGAATAATCCTGTCAACTGAATATTTTTCCCTCACAAAGGGGATATTCAATTAGCAGGGTTCCACTATATCACCATATTATACTGCCATTATTACATTTGTTGTTTGGATTTAACACAATTCTAAAGAGTCAAACTCATATCCTGTAGAGTAGTGTCAGTGAGTGAAAAAAAACAGATTATCTGCAGAAAATTAAAAAAGTTACAGTAATTTATATATTTTTTATACTTACCAATGACCCAGACTTAGCTGGTGCTAACTCTTAAATTCTAGGGCCAAACACAAATTTTACCCCCAATCCCCAAAATTTGCATCTAAAACCGAAAATTACATGTCCTATATGGTCGTCCATACCTTTCCTCCACTGAGCATGCGCAGTGTCAAGGAGGTCTCGAAATTGGCGCCAAAAGTTATTCTTACAAGCAGTGCCTGGAAAAACGTTATGTACTCAGCGGGGAGGTATGAGTTCCCAACTCATGGGAGGGCCATCCCCGTCTGGGTCATTGGTAAGTATAAAAAATATATAAATTACTATAAATTTTTTAACATTTTTATACTGTACCAATGACCCAGAATTAGCTGAATAGTAAAAAGGTTGGAGGGCCTAGGACATAAAGCAATCCAATAACTCAACTATATATATACAGAATTATCCCCTCAAGGAGAAAGGAGAAATAGGCTTTACATGTATCTTTCTATTCTGCATCAAAACGAGAAAGACACAACACCATTCTGTACTTGAGCATAATAACATCACTGATGTCTATTAACCTCCAGTATAAACCATTATGGTAATTATTTTTAAAGGAAAGCCGATAAATAAAGTAGTCCAGATAAATGAGACTCTTAAATTCATTAAAAGTGACCGATAATTGTATAATAACATCTGCATGATATGTGACATATACAAATACTACACACCGAGGTACACTTAAAAATATTACATGGATGAGTAAAAAATTATCTTTACACTTTAAAAATCATCCCGGTACCGACTAGAATTACTGACTCTAGGGGAGGTATTCCCTTGCTTTTCACTATAAAGCAGGTGACCTAAGGGAACGCCCCCCCCCCCCCTTCCCCTTGCCCTGGGTCAAATACCCCAGAGCAAAGAGGGCGGCAGCACAGAGTCACTGCTGGAACCGAAAGCCTACACAACTATAGTTGCAACTGTTCAGTGGACGACATTCTGAGCAACAGATAACGAACCTAAACAATGCCGGTCTCTAGAAATGGACTCAATATTTCTGAGGTATAAATTCGTGCAAGTGAAAGGCTAAAACCAATATGCAGCCATCATTAGAACTGTAATAGCAACGCTATTAGCATAAGCTTCTGAAGTAGAAAGAACTCTTACTTCAAGAGCTAAAATCTTAATCGCAGACTGCTGTGTTGAAGATATTATCATAAGCAGTACTGAAAGCTAATAGAATCCATCTAGCTATAGAATGGACTGAAATGTGGAGGAAGCTTCCACAGCATAAGCCACAACAGACACCTGAATAGATTAATGCACGGTCTTTGTGGAGACAGAGGTGCTACCAACAGAATTGCATTGAGATTATTTAACTAAAACAATATCTGCTGAATCAACGGCGCTGGAGGACACCCATATCCTATTATCCCGTCTCACGAGATGGATAGAGCGTCAACTGCAAATGCTCGAGGATCCGAACATGTTTACACATACACTTGCAACTGATTGTTGAGATGCGTCGCAAAAAAGTCCATCATTGGCCGCTCTCATAGGTAGCAAATTTGATATAAATACTCGTTGTTAAAAGTCCATTTGACTGCAACAAGCGGCCCTTTTGTGAAAGGGAGTCCGCTAATACGTTCAGACGACCCGGAATATGACGGACAGATAGGAGAACTTGATGTTCTAGTACCAACAGAAGGATTCATTCCATTACAGTGAATAACAGAATGGAATGAGTACCTCCCTAGTTCCGAAAATACGCTTATACCGTCGAATTGTCGGACAGAATTGCCTGTGGGCATTCTGGATAACATTCATGCAATGACGTAACGCAAGCCAAAATAACATCAATTCCTGATGTTTATGTGCTTGATTAGGAACTACGGATCCCAAGGACCCTGGCACTTAAAAACCGTTGGGCTCAATGTTGGGTCCCAACCTATTTAACTAGCATCCGTCAAAACTGTAAAACTCGGATCCGGCAATTGCAGTGGAAGTTATTTCCCTGAATAAACCACTGAATATCTGCCCAAGTCTGAATCTGTTTCACTTGACTTACAATAGGATGTACGTAACGAGCGAAAGAATCTTCACCCTCCAACTCTGTTCTTTTTGAGTCAAAAAGATTTGGAAAGGACAAGTGCGTAGCCACCCCATTGGAATAAAATCCGGGGCAGCTCCACACAACCCTATCAGTCTGATGAAATCTCTCGCTGTAACTTTGTCTGAGTGAAGACAATAGCGAGCGTAACAACTGATTAATTTCGCTCTGGTTAACGGCAGACGAACGAGATTGTGCATCTCGAAGCTCATTCCCAAGTGGGTGAATGACTTGGACGGCACCAGATCCGACTTCTCCTCGTTTATTATAAAACCGAGACGTCGGAGTAATAGAAGCAGATTCTGCACGTCGTTCTGAAGCGTTAACTCATTGCCATACCTCTGAAGAATGTCACCCAGGTAGGCCGACGTTACCGCAGACGAATGAGCTTGGAAATGTATCATTACAGAGTTCATTATTCGAGTGAAAGCCCATGGCGCTAGGTTCAAACCGAAGCACATCGCTCGGAACTGATATACAACTCCTAGGACTGCGAAGCGAAGATACTTTCTGAATGTCGGATGACGTGAAAGTACGCATCCTTGAGATCTATGCTTGTAGCATAGTCGTTCACCCGAATACTCGCTCTGACCGATCGAATTGTCTCCATATAGAACTTCGGAGCAACGATCAGCTTGTTTATCCAGCTCAGATCTATGACTGGTCAGAACGAGCCATCTGGTTTCGGAACCAGAAACAGATGGCTGTAGAAACCCGGTGATTCCTGGTCTTCTATGACCTCAACCGCGTTCTTCTCCAGAAGAGACTGTACTTCTGATAGAAGAGCGTCTCTTTTCTACGGATTTGACGGAAGCTGAGTCCATTTTGGACTTCGAGTTAATGGAGGCTTTCGTTTGAAGGATATTCTTAGTCCTTCCGAAATTACCCCTCGAACCCAGGGGATCGTCCGTAATTGACGCCGAATTGTTTATAAAACTCGACAATCTTCCACCTACCGGAACACGATAGAGGTTCATACCATCACCTCCTGGACCTGCGAGGCTTGCAGAAGGAGAAACTACGTCCTCCACGACCCGCACCTCGCCCCGTCGACCTAGGGACGTCTGACCGTTTATCTCGGCCAGAATAATGTCCCCCACGTGAGTCGCTGCCTTGACGGTCTCTAGAATAAGACCTAGAGGATGCATAGGAACCTCTATAGGAACTTCTCTTGGGCGTACTTGTCCCTGAAGTGCCTGTCTTACTCTTTTCTGCTGTATCTGACTTTTTAGAAGCTTTCTTAGTTATCTGATCATAGATTGCTGAAAGCTTGCCGTCGAAGAGAAGCTCTCCGCAGACCGAAGCGACTCTGAGAGAGTTTTTCACCTTACCATCCACGCGCGTGGATGTAGTTAGGGCCGCGTCACGTCTAACCACGTCTAACCAACTCCAGGTTTGCCACTGAAAGGGCGGAGTTATACGTGGAATAAGCTATTGCCCTTGAAAGAACTCGTAAGGAAGATAGTACATCCTGGAATTATTTCCCTTCAAGGCGTAATGAAAATGCTTTAGTAAGGTGATCTGCGTACGATAATGCATCCAAGATAACTCTGTTAGACATTATTGTCGTTTCCAACATCGTGGTTGAAATTGACATAGAAGACGGTATAGATCATTCTAGATCTTCGGCCTGATCGTCTAGACGCAGAGGAACTCTCGGTATGCCCTGTCCTGCCGTTTCGAAATTATTCCTTGAATTGATGAAAGGCAGATGTAGAGCATTTGCCGATAAGAAACCTGACTTGCTCATTTTGGTAGCAAGCTTATATATAGCGTCCTACAATAGTTCAAATGTTCTTGTGACATTATTGGACTGTGTCGGAAACTCAGGGACGATGTCCCTAAACCGATAAAATTATTCCGTGTCCAGTGACGCTAACAGCAACTTTATGTTGTTCCGAAAGGGAAAAAACCAACTCCTCGGTATCCCTTTGCCATCCTGTCGGACCACTTGAAAATCTCGGTCGTCCGTACCTGATGCTTCAGCGGAGCGTACCGACCCAGCATCATCGGATAAATCCTGATCCGACAGAGATTCTGTCATCTGCTGGGATGCTGCGATAATTTGTGCAATTTGTAATAGCACGTCCGTTACGGAGACCTGTGGAGCAGCGGTCTTACGTTACTTAGCCGCTGAAAGCTCCCTGGACGTTAACTCCTGCATATTTCTTATGCGAACATCTGGAGTCTATAGGCCTCGTATTCCTGACTACTGGATGGCGTGACCTGGTCGCCGTGAAATCCTTGGTCGGCGAGACTGGCTAGATAACAGTGGTCACGTAGTCAAGGTGCGGTCGTGTGCGCTGCCGTGAGGAAGAGGAAGCCATTAGAGCAGTCTCTCCGGACTGTCTATATAACGGAGCGTCCCGAGCGGTGGACGTATGCTCCGAATGAGAAACATTTGTACCACAACATCTGTTCTCAGATGTTGTTGTACGAGAGAGGGACCTCACCCGCAGCCCGGGTGGACCTGGACGAGCGAGGAACCGGACTTAAAGGCTTCCTCCGTACCCTCCTCGTATCAATCGTCACTGGGTGTGCACGTAGTATATTTTATAGTGCTCGCATCACCCAAATCTCCTTCCTGGACCGCAACGGACGAACCCGGTTACCGAACCATTCGATGAATGGACGCTACACCGGGCGAGCTAGCGGACGCCAAAGCCGTCGATCCTACTTGGGACCTCTTAGGCAACTGACGTAATATCATGAGCACTTATCCGCTAGCTCTTCATTTGACTGTGATGACGGAAGCACACTTTTTGAAGACATCACAGAAAATCACCGCATTCTTATTCCTGAATGAGGCCTGTGGAGCCGTGACTTATATAATATCCACTGGCAGCTCCAGGGACGTTCATTCCTGCATTTATATAATATGCGAACGTCCATCAGGAAAGACCTCATATCCTTGGCTAACAGATGAAGTAACCTGGTCGACAATATTCCCTGCTCGGCAAAGCAGGAGCTCTAGGAACGTTCATTCCTGCATTTATATAATATGCGAACGTCCCCTGAAACTCTGTGGTCACAAGACAAGGTGCGGTGGTGTGTGTTGACATGAGGATGAGGAAGCCCATAACACAGCCAGTTCGGACTGTGTATGTGACGGAACGTCCCGAACAGGAGGATTGGACGTACGTTCCGACTAACAAACAAACATACAACAACATTGCGGCTCAAATGTAGTTGTAAGAGAGAGGGGGCCTCTCTAGCTCGAGGTCCGGATAGACCTGGACGAGCTAGCTACACTGACAGGCTTCCTCCGTACTATCCTCGGATCCGTCGTTGCTGGGTGTGCATGTTCCAAGTTTATAGTGCTTGCATCACCCACACTGCTTCCCAGAACGGTAACGGACAAACCCGGCTGCCGAGCCATTCGGTGAATGGTCGCTACACCGGATGGACTAGCAGACGATCAATGCCTTCGATCCTACTAGGGACCTCTTCGGCAATTGTCGTATTACCCTGTGCACTTAGCCACTAGCCCTAACACTGCAACGACGGAGACACACTTGTTGAAGACATCACGAAAACATCACTCTGAATTCTGAAAAATAAAATGATAATATAGAGTGACCCTACGGAGAGAGGATGGGTATGGACCCCTCCCCACAAACACAATATCGTGACACATGCCTCCAATGTTGTCATTTCAATCAACACACACAGAGCAGGAATTAGTGCAAATACATTGAACCAGAGGAAGATATCCTCGCATTATAAATAAAAAATATTTTTTCATCAATAAAAAATACACAGTCATATTAGTCGCACTATCCCTTGAAATAAAGATACATAATATAACATAATCCATTATAATCTTTGAAAGAAAATAATTTTCAAAAAAAAAAAAATTTTTTTTTAAATTTTTCAGAAGAGCCCAAGTTCCCAATGGGAACACCGAGCCCAAATGGATCCCAAAAAAGCCTAAGTGTGGTCAAAATTTTTTAAAACATTTCAAAACAAGAGGCCCCAGGGGGCCTGAGGGCGCTCACCTGACATGGTAGCCTAAATATCAACCAAGAGAATTGATTTCCACAAGTTGCATCTGCTCCTCCTAAGAAAAGCTGAAACCAAATATCCAAATATTCTGACCAGTGGATCTAAAAAAAGATTTTTAAAGAATATTCCTCATACTGAACTAAGTCATAATTCGGGCTCCCACAGGGAGCCCATATATGAACCCAGGGACTTGGCTTTAACAAATCTGAATCTCACACCCCTAAGGATTCTGCACACCAAATATCAAAACATTCCGACTGCTGGATCTGAAGAAGAAGATTTTTAAAGAAAATTCCTCATTTTGAACCAAGTTACAATTCGAGCTCCCACAATCAGCCCAAATATGGACCTAGAGACATGGCTTGAACAAACTTGAATCTTACCCCCCTAAGGATGCTGCATAAAAAATATCAAAAGCATTCATCTGCTGGATCTGAAGATTTTTAAAGAAAATTCCTCATTTTGAACTAAGTTGTCATTCAGGCTCCAATAGTGAGCCCAAATATGAACCAAGGGACTTGGCTTGAACAAACTTGAATCTCAGCCCCCTAAGGTTGCGCCATGCCAAATATCAAAACATTCCAACTGCTGAATCTGAAGAAGAAGATTTTTAAAGAAAAATTCCTCATATTGACTAAGTTGTAATTTGGGCTCCCACAGGGAGCCCAAATATGGACCCATGGACTTGGCTTTAACACACTTGAATCCCCCCCTCCCCCCAAGGATGCTACTCACCACATATCAAACCATTACAACTGCTGGATCTGAAGAAGAAGATTTTTTAAGAAAATTCCTCATTTTGAACAAAGTTACAATTCAAACTCCCACAGTGAGCCCAAATATGGACCTAGGGACATGGCTTGAACAAACTTGAATCTCACCCCCCTAAGGATGCTGCATACCAAATATCACAAGATTCTGCCTGCTGGATCTTGAGAAGAAGATTTTCAAAGAAATTTGCCTGAAATGCACTAAGTTCGAATTTGGGCTTCTATAGTGAGCCCAAATATGAATCCAGGTGGCCGATTTGAACAAACTGGAATCAGATCCACCCCACAATGTTGCATACCAAATATCAAAAGATTCTGCCTGCAGGATCTGGAGAAGAAGATTTTTGAAGAAATTTGCCTGAAATGCACTAAGTTCAAATTCGAGCTTCTATAGTGAGCCCAAATATAAATCTAGGGAGCCGATTTGAACAAAATAGAATCAGATCCACCTCACAATGTTGCATACCAAATATCAAAAGATTCTGCCTGCTGGATCTGGAGAAGAAGATTTTTTAAGAAATTTGCCTGAAAAGCACTAAGCTCAAATTTGGGCTCCTATACTGAGCCCAAATATAAACCCAGGGAGCCGATTTGAACAAACTTGAATCAGATCCACCCCACAATGTTGCATACCCAATATCAAAAGATTCTGCCTGCTGGATCTTGAGAAGAAGATTTTCAAAGAAATTTGCCTGAAATGCACTAAGTTCAAATTTGGGCTCCTATACTGAGCCCAAATATAAACCCAAGGGGCCGATTTGAACAAACTTGAATCAGATCCACCCCACAATGTTGCATACCAAATATCAAAAGATTCTGCCTGCTGGATCTGGAGAAGAAGATTTTCAAAGAAATTTGCCTGAAATGCAGTAAGTTCAAATTTGGGCTCCTATACTGAGCCCAAATATAAACCCAGGGGGCCGATTTGAACAAACTTGAATCAGATCCACCCCACAATGTTGCATACCAAATATCAAAAGATTCTGCCTGCTGGATCTGGAGAAGAAGATTTTTTAAGAAATTTGCCTGAAATGCACTAAGTTCGAAATCGGGCTCCTATACTGAGCCAAAATATGAACCCAGGGGGCCGATTTGAACAAACTTGAATCAGATCCACCCTCCAATGTTGCATACGAAATATCAAAAGATTCTGCCTGCTGGATCTGGAGAAGAAGATTTTTTAATGTTTTTCCCATTGCCTACAGTGTTAAAAAGTGCTGACTCAGCACTTTTTCAATGTCCTGAAACTGTACCCTATGATAAAACCGATGGCAATTTTTTTTACCAATTCTTTCTGTTGGTCCTAAGGAAGCTTCACACCAAATAAAAATTCTCGGTGCCGTGCAGTTTTGGAGATATGGGCGTTTTAATTTTTTTCTATTTTTAGCTCCTGCGGTTCCCATGGGGCTACGGGGAAAAAAAAAATCAGCATAAATTAGGTACTTATGACCCAATAAGCCCTCACATAAAATTTGGTTCAAATCAGCCTCTCGGTTTGGAAAATATAAATTTTGGGCGGGGCTAAAAATTTTGCCCCTCCCATAACGATGCCAAGTATAGCCCCACAAACTTCTCTTGAACAAATCTGAGTCTACACCTCAAAAGGAAGCTGCACACCAAATATCAAGTCTCTGCTACTGCTGGTTCATGAGAAGAAGATTTTTTAAGATTTCAGCATACTTTTTGGGTGTGGCCCTACCCACGGGCGGGGCAACTTGATTTGAACAAAATCAAATTGCGATGTCATAACAAACTATTATCTCAAATATCAATTAAATTGGTTCAGCGGTTTGGGAGGAGAAGACGCAAACACCATGTTCACGGACGACGGACGACGGACGGTGAGTGATCACTATAGCTCTCCTGACTGAAAGTCAGGTGAGCTAAAAATTATGCAACACTTACATACAATATTAATGTATCTTGCTATGTCTAAACTAATGTAAAGACAAGAAATCACTATCAGCATTAACCATTGTCAATGTAAACAATAAGTTGTACAAAAACCGGAAACATGACTCCAGGCACTGATAAACATGGCCCGAAATCAGTTACCAATTTAAACACTATCTAATGCAAAACAGAGATTTCCATAGAAGAAACTGCAGAACATCAGATGGTAGATGCAGATCACAACGCCTAAACACCTAAGGGTGAGGACGTCAACATGGGGAAAAGAACAGAAATTCATTCTGTTACGAAGGCAAAACTCCCAAGAAATTTTAGTAATAATTATTACAGAAAATATGCCAAAAGCATGGGAGAATAGCAAGGGGGGAATAAAGGAAAGGGAGAGAGGCAACACTGATCAAGCAGTGGAACTTTCATAGCAAGAATGATAACAACAGGCTCATGCCTCGAAATTAGGGAACATAACATAATTTCATAAAAAATTTTAAGTTACAGCCCTGATTATTTCCTACCACTGAATTTTCCTCTCATCCTTCTATTTCCTCTTTAGATCCACCATTTCTCTCATATTTATGTGTCTGGCATCATTTAAACTGTTTAAACTGAGATTTACAAGCACAAATATCAGTCAGATGTGAACTGATGAAGGGCCAAACAAAGAATGACTTTTGGCGCCAATTTCGAGACCTCCTTGACACTGCGCATGCGCAGTGGAGGAAAGGCATGGGGGACCATATAGGACATGTAATTTTCGGTTTTAGATGCAAATTTTGGGGATTGGGGGGTAAAATTTGTGTTTGGCCCTAGAATTTAAGAGTTAGCACCAGCTAAGTCTGGGTCATTGGTACAGTATAAAAATGTGAAAAATTTAAAGTAATTTGTATATTTTTTATACTTACCAATGGCGCAGATTTAGCTGGTGCAACCTCAATAATATCAAGGGCCAAACACAAATTTTGAACCTCCCAATCCCAAAATTTGCATACAAAACCGAAATTTGAAAGTCCTATCTGGTCCTCCATACTTTTTGTACTGCAAATGTGCAGTAACCAGGAAGAGACCGGAATTGGCGCCAAGCATCATTCTTCCTAGTTGTGCCTGCTAAATGTTATAAATCAGCAGGGAGGTATGAGTGCCTACTCATGGGAGGGCCATCCCCATCTGGGCCATTGGTAAGTATAAAAAATATACAAATTACTTCAAATTTTTCATATTTTTATACCAGAACCAATGGCCCAGAGTTACCTGAATAGTAAAAAGGCTGCAGGGCCTAGGACTTTAAAGGAAACAATAATAACTCTATTACTCCGACTGAAAGGAGGACTCCTATAAGAGAATAGGAGATAAATGAGAAATTACATATCCTTTTCTCTAAAATAAACAGAGAAAGATATAACAACAACAATTAAAGGATGGTCTGAGCTGTCTTGGACCGAGTTGTTGTCCTCACTCCCTCCCCCATGCATTGTCAATGTTCAAAAGCCACCCCCCCCTCCCCCCCCCCCCCCTTTCTAATAATTGATTGTTGCCAAACACATAAGGCAATGTCTGATTTGTTAGGCACATTTTGCAGGCAGTTAAGTGTTTCTCTGACATTGCATGTTTGTACAGCATCTTTTTTCTAACTGAACCATACTATTTATTATTTATTTATTGGTGCTTAAGGTCATATACTTATGCACAATGGCTAATCATTACCGTGACAGTTTTACAAGTGGAGGAAGCTGGAGAACCCGTAGAGAACCACTGAGCAACAACGAGCAGCTGCCAGCTCCCCAACATCGTAACTCCGCACTGCAGCACAGGCAGGGTTAGATTGATTGAAGACATGAGTACCATCGATGTGCAGTGCATCTTAGTACATGGCGTCATTGTGCCCCCCATGTGGACAATCAGGGTTAAGTGTTTTGCTTAAAGGCCACTACGCAGTAGTCCAAATTGATTGCTCAGTCAGTCACCCATCCAATGATTAACCAGGCTCGACGTTGCTTAACTTCGATGATCTGACGAGAACCAGTTACCGCAAAACCACCGCGCCCCACTGAACCATACTTGACATGGTCTTGCAAAAACACCGCACCAATTATCCAGGTACATGTATCTTCCTCATATAATAAAACAAAAAAATAATTATTTACATCCTTTTCCTCATGCCATGTCCTTTAGAACTTATTTCTCAGTCCATGATCAATGTCTCCAAGATTGGACTCGCAATTAATAATACTCATATCAGTATAAATAAAGACTTAATGAAGCAAAAAATCAAAATTAAAAACAATTCTGGGCACATTTTCTGATGAACGGAGGAAGCTGGGCCGGTGAAATAAAATTGCAGAATGTTATTAATATGGGGTGCATGGAATGTTGAGAATACAGAACGAAAACAATATGCAACATTACCAGAGTATAGATTTAATGAAAAGATGGAATGAAAAAGGGACTGTTAAGCACAACCAAAAGCTAGAAATCCAGTGAAAGTCAGAAAACTTACATCCCTCTCTTTTGTATCCTAAGCTCTTTTAGATATGATTTAATAGAATAACTTCTTGTCAGTAGAATACAGGCACCTGGCCAAATTCCTGATAATAGAACACTCCTGCTGACAGAATATTTTTCATGGCAAAGAGGCTATTAAATTGACAAATTCAATGTAATCCACTCCTCTTGAACATCTACTCGATGTAGCACACAAACAAACTCATACCTGTAGATCTCAGAAGGAGTTTTGAAATTAATATAATATCAAGGTGTTCACAATCTTACCTTTTAGAGTACTAGTTAGATTTTGAGATATGTTGTCTGGGACACACTTCTTAAATAAGTTCTGAAACAAACAAAATGAAAGTGTCAATGACACTGTAGCTCAACTTGTTAAGGCATGTACATGTATAGTATGTGACACAGCAATGACAAACATCTAGGTAATGACCTGATATCAAAGGTACATATAAAGTATTGTAACGGTCTGTACATAAATACTGACCGTAGCCTGTAACAAATGTATAGGTAACGTATTGTAAAGGTGGGTGACAGTCAGATGCTAAACTAAAAAAGAAATCTTTGAGTCCCAGAGTGGGTCTGACTGAACCCCGAAATATTTGTTCTCATAGCACAGTGATAACAAAGGCACCCCAAAACACAATTGTTCCTGTCCCAAGGTGAAAACAAAGGTACCCAAGAAGTTTCGTGAAGATCAGTTCACAAATATGAGCTGTGTAGAAGTTGTGACAAAAAACTGACTGGACCTAATTTCGGTACAAAATGGCCACTGGCAGCCATCTTGAATTTTGGACCGCGCCCAGAAACACTCGTTCTCGTCCCAAGGTGATAACAAAGGTACCCAAGAAGTTTTGTGAAGATCGGTTCATAAATACAGCCTCTAGCCCGAGCCGTATTGACATGTGCACTTACAGTGTATAAGTAGCACTGAATAAATCAAAGTTCATCTAATTTGCATTTCTGCACGAGAAAAAAACCCGTACTATATGTGATGTATTCCATGTTACTAAACATTCATACAAAAATTTATTCAAGTCAGAACTTTCATACAGAAGTTCTGTACAAAAGACTGATTGCACTAATTTTGGTACAAAATGGCTGCTGGTGGCCATCTTGAATTGCGGACCACACCCAAAAACACTCGTTCTCATCCCATGGTAATAACAAAGGTACCCAAGAAGTTTTGTAAAGATCGGTTCATAAATACGGCATCTAGCCTGAGCCGTATATAAGTTGTGTACAAAAAACTGTTTAGACCTAATTTCGATACAAAATGGCCACTGGCAGCCATCTTGAATTTTGAACCGCACCCAGAAACACTCGTTCTCATCGCAAGGTGATAACAAAGGTACCCAAGACATTTCGTGAAGATCGGTTCATAAATACAGACTCTGCCCAAGCCGTATTGACATGTGTACTTACTGTGTGTAAGCAGCACTGAAAAAATCAAAGTTCATCTAATTTGCATAATTTCTGCACGAGAAAAAAAAACGTATTATATGTGATGTATCCCATGGTACTAAACATTCACACAAAAAATTATTCAAATCAGTGCTTTCATATGGAAGTTCTGTGCAAAAAACTGATTGCACCAAATTTAGTACAAAATGGCTGCCATCGGCCATCTTGAATTTCGGACCGGACCCCAAAACACTTGTTCTCGTCCCACGGTATTAACAAAGGTACCCAAGAAGTTTCGTAAAGATCGGTTCATAAATACGGCCTCTAGCCCGAGCCGTATTGGCATTTGCACTTACAGTGCTGAAAGTAACACCAAAAAACATCAAAGTTAGTCTAATTTGCATAATTTACGCACGAGAAAAAAACCCGTATTATATGTGATGTATCCCATGGTACTAAACATTCATACAAAAAATTATTCAAATCAGAGCTTCCATATGGAAGTTCTGCGCAAAAATCTGATTGCCCCTAATTTTGTACAAAATGGCTGCCAGCGGCCATCTTGAATTTCCGACCAGACCCCAAAACAATCGTTCTCGTCTCACAGTGATAACAAAGGTACCCATGATGTTTCATAAAGATCGGTTCATAAATACGGCCTCTAGCCCGAGCCGTATAGGGATTTGCACTTACAGTGCTGAAAGTAACACTAAATAAATCAAAGTTAGTCTAATTTGCATAATATAAGCACGAGAAAAAAACCCTATGATATGTAATGTATCTCATGGTACTAAACATTCATACGAAAAATTATTCAAATCAGAGCTTTCATATGGAAGTTTTGTACAAAAAAAAAATTTCTGCATCGTCGGTACAAAATGGCTGCTGGCAGCCATCTTGAATTTCGGACTGCACCCAGAAACACTCGTTCTCATCCCACGGTCATAACAAAGGTACCCAAGAAGTTTCGTAAAGATTGGTTCATAAATACGGCCTCTAGCCCGAGCCATAGCAGCTTGGCACTTACAGCTCTGAAAGTAACACTAAATAAATCAAAGTCAGTCTAACTTGCATAATTTACGCACGAGAAAAAAACCCGTATTATATGTGATGTATCCCATGGTACTAAACATTTATACAAAACTTTATTCAAATCAGAACTTTCATACAGAAGTTCTGTACAAAAAACTGATTTTTGCATCATCGGTACAAAATGGCCGCTGGCAGCCATCTTGAATTTTGGACCACACCTAAAAACACTCGTTCCCGTCCCAGGGTCATAACAAAGGTACACAAGAAGTTTCGTAAAGATCGGTTCATAAATACGACCTCTAGCCCGAGCCATAGCCAATTGTTGACGTATGGACAGACGGACAGACAGACGGATGGACAGACGGATGACGGGCCATGACAATAGCTCAAATTTGACTTCGTCAAAGTTGAGCTAATAATATGAGGTGTACACTGTACTAAAGAGCTGAGGGGTGGGTTAATATGACCTCACAGTTAATGTATGTGGCCCTCACAGTTAACGTATATCAATGAAAGTTACCAAGTTACAGTGAAATTATTCCAAAAGAGTCATCCTATCAAGTTAAATTGAAATCCCTTCATAAATATGACTGTGCTAAAGGTTTTCGGGCTTCAGGCCCCTGTAGCCGTCAGTTTCCCAACTGCGACCAAAGGGGACATTCTCATCTAGACATTATATAAAGTCAACCTACCAAGTTACAATGAAATCCCTTCATAAATATGACCTGTAGACTGTGCTAAAGGCTTTTGGGCTTGGGCTTGGGCTCGGGCAGCCATCATGGTTGAATGATCGCAACCAAAAGGGGTCATTCTCGTCTGGGCATCATCTGGAGTGATCCTATGAAGTTACAATGAAATCCCTTCATAAATATGACCTGTAGACTGTGCTCAAGATTTTCGGGCTTCGGGCACCTGTAGCCATCGCAGTTGACCAATCACGACCAAAAGGGGATGTCATCATCTAGGCATTATATGGAGTCAAACTAACAAGTTACAATGAAATCCTTCCATAAATACGACCTATAGACTATGCTAAAGGTTTTTGGGCTCAGGGAGCCATCAAGGCTGAATGACCGCGACCAAAAGGGGACGTTCTCATCTAGACTTTATTTGGAGTCATCCTACCAAGCTACAATGAAATCCCTTCATAATTATGACCTGTAGACTGTTCTAAAGGTTTTCGGGCTTCAGGCCCCTGTAGCTGTCACAGTTGCCCAATCGTGTCCAAAAGGGGATGTTCTCATCTAGACATTATATGAAATCAAACCTACCAAGTTACAATGAAATCCCTTCATAAATATGACCTGTAGACTGTGCTAAAGGTATTCGGGCTTCAGGCTCGAGCAGCCATAATGGTTGAATGATCGCAACCAAAGGGGACAATCTCATCTGGGCATCATCTGGAGTGATCCTACAAAGTTACAATGAAATCCCTTCATAAATATGACCAGGAGACTGTGCTCAAGGTTTTCGGGCTTCGGGCACCTGTAGCCATCACAGTTGACCAATCACGACCAAAAAAGGGATGTCATCATCTAGGCATTATATGGAGTCAACCTAACAGGTTACAATAAAATCCTTCCATAAATATGACCTTTTGCCTATGCTAAAGGTTTTTGGGCTCGCGCACCCATCAAGGCTGAATGATCGCGATCAAAATGGGACGTTCTCATCTAGACATTATTTGGAGTCATCCTACCAAGTTACAATTAAATCCCTTCATGAATATGACCTGTAGACTGTGCTAAAGGTTTTCGGGCTTCGGGCCCCTGTAGCCGTCATTGTTGCCCAATCATGTCCAAAAGGGGACTTTCTCATCTAGACATTATATGAAGTCAACCCACCAACTTACAATGAAATTCCTCAATAAATATGACCTGCAGACTGTGCTAAAGGTTTTCGAGTTTGGGGTTTGGGCAGTTGTCACGGTTGGCAGATCATGCCCAAAACGGGATGTTCTCGTCTAGGCATTATACAGAGGCATCCTACCAAGTTACAATGAAATCCCTTCATAAATACGATCTGTAGACTGTGCTAATGGTTTTCAGGTTTTGGCAGCCATACCGGTTGACAGGTTGCGACCAAAAGGGGACGTTCTCATCTAGACATGACCCCAAACCTGCATATGAAATTTCGTGACGATCAGACAAGAACTGCGGGGTGTAGCCCATGCTAAAGGACAATGTGACTCACAGACAAACAGACTCAGAGACTTCCGCATGCGTGATGGCAATAGTTTATCTTGACTTTGTCAAGTTAAGCTAATTAAACACGAGGCCCCAAGAGGCTTTAATCGCTCATCTGAGAAAATTGCTAAAAGAAGAATTTAAGGTCACATTTAGCATCTACAGCTAGTTAACACTAAAGAGGAATGAAGTTATGTATTTTTTATAACCCCCGTTATCCACGCCACGTAATTTAAAAAGCCTAGATTTCCAGTAATGCTAACGGATGGGCCATTTTTTCAGGACCTGGAATTCTAAATATTTATTTTCCAGGGTAGAAAGGCAGTGTTCAAACTCCAATTGTGTCCAGAGACCAGCTGACAGGGCGACTTGAGCAAAGAAGTTCCCTCGGATCAGCAAACTTCACTCTGCCTTCAATAAAAAGCGATGTTGAAGTTTCCTTGTGAAATTCAGATTACCTTGAACTTGTGAAATTCAGATTACCTTGAAATTGGGCATATTATTTAAAAAAAAAAAAAAAAAACAACATCTAAAAGACATTTTGTTGGCAGTATTAAATGTTTCATCTAGTTTATATATTATTCATGGTAGCTAAAATAAAATCAACAGACAGGGCAGAAAATGGGTATTCGTTCACCGGCACGCACATTTAAAAAAATGGTTGGAAATGCATCCATCTGTCAAATGCAGTCTATGATCAGACTTTTAGACTGAACTTAAGTAACAATTTTTACATGTGATGAGCCACTGTAATATGGAGCACTGTGTAGTTGTGACATAAAAGTGGTAATATTTAGGTAAAAAGACAATTTATTCTAACAAAACAGAAAATCCTGGTATTAAAAATAGACCAATCATTCAATGTGACAGTTGAAGTCATATGTTTGTTAAACCTGGAAGGCTGGGCAAAACATTTGCTCACTTTGAAGGATTGTTTTCAGCCTTTGGATGGTTTACCAGTCAGTTGTCTTATAACACAGGATAATTTGTCCCAAAGAGGAATCCAACAAGTATTTGTTTCAACAATTTTGATTTCAATATGGTTGAAAGAGAATAATCATTTGGGTGTCCAAATCATCCTCAAAAATAACCTGGTCCCAATTGTCTATGGGCTGATTCAACCATGATTCCTCACAAACAAAACGCAATAAAACAGCTTATAATTCAAAAAGTTATTCCATAAATATCGACTGGAGGTCCGAAAACAACTTGCAGACAAACACTGCAACACTTTCAAGGGTTGTTATGTCACTGCAGTTTGAAAGGCAACTTTTTACGGAAAAACACTACGGAATGGATTTGAACAAACTTGACCCTAACCTGCACCCCTCTCCAAAGAGAGCCCAAATATAAGCCAGGGACTTGAATTGAACAAACTTGAGTCTGATCCCCCTAGAGATGTTATAAACCAAATATGAAAATTTTCTGATTTGAAATTTTGGAGCATTTTCCCCCATCCCCTCCCTATGGAGCATGGCAACTGTATTTGAACAAACTTGAATTGACATATGATAATGACCATGAACATCAAATTTGGTTCAATTCAGCCCAGTGGTTTCTGAGGAGAAAGAAATTTCCTCATATTGCACTAAGTTAAAATTTGGGCCCAAATATTAATCCATGAACTTGATTTGAACAAACTTGAATCTGAATCCCCTAAAAATGTTCTATACAACATATCAAAATATTCAATATTCTAATTGATGGTTCTGGAAGATTTTATTTTTAAAGAAATTCTCTCAAAATGCACAAAGTTCAAATTTCGGCTCCCATATAGAGCCCAAATATTAACCCAGAGGCCCAAGTTGAACAAACTCGAATCTGCCCCCCCCCCCCCCCCCCTGCAATGTTGTACATCAAATATGAAAGCATTCTGACTGGTGGATCTGAAGAAAGTGAATTTTCTCATATTGCACTCCAATAGAGAGTCCAAATATTAACCCAGAGACCCGATTTGAACAAACGTGAATCTAACCTCCCTAGAGGTGTTGTATACCAACTATGAAAGCATTCTGACTGGTGGATCTGAAGAAGATTTTTAAAGAAGTTTCCTCATATTGTTAAAATTCAGGCTTCCATAAGAAGCCCAAGTATTAACCCAGGGACTTGATGTGAACAAACCTGAATCTGACAGCACCCCCCATTCCCTCCCCCTCCCCCTTGAGATGAACGTGAATCTAACCTCACTAGAGGTGTTGTATACCAAATGTGAAGGTATTCGAACTGGTGAATCTGAAGAAGAAGATTTTTAAAAGAAATCCCCAATAGAGAGCCCAAATATTAACCCAGGAACCCGATTTGAACAAACTTGAATCTGACCTTACTAGAAATGTTGTATTCCAAATATGAAAAAAATTCTGACTGGTAGATCTGAAGAAAAAGATTTTTAAAGAAGTTTCCTCATATTGCACAAAGTTAAAATTCGGGCTCCCATAGGGAGCCCAAATATTAATTCAGGGACTCGATTTGAACAAACTTGAATCTGATCCCCCTAGAGATGTTGAGTACCAAATATAAAAAGATTGTGGTGCCCCCTGTGGGCATGGCAACTTTATTTGAACAAACTTGGATTGACATATGATAAGGAACATGCACATCAAATTTGGTTCAATTCAGCCCAGTGGTTTATGAGGAGAAGTCGATAATGTAAAGTTAATGCCAGATGGAGGGATGGACGGACAACGGATGGAAAGTGATTAGTAAAGCTCCGCCTGAGCTTTGCTCAGGTGAGTTAAAAATTAAAAGATTCTCATTAGTGGTTCTAGAGAAGACCTTTAAAGAATATTCCTCATATTGCACAAAGTTAAAATTCAGGCTATAGGGAGCCCAAATATGAACCTGAGGACTTGATTTGAACAAACTTGAATCTGTCCCCTTCTTAGAATACTGTATACTAAATATCAAAATATTCTGGTTGGTGGTTCTGGAGGACAAGTTTTTTTTAATTTAAAAAAAAAATTCTGGGTGCTAACACGATTAAGTGGGTCTGAAAACTATTTTGACAAACTTGAACTTACATATGATAAAGAACATGCACATTTGATTTAATTCAGTCCTGTAATTCTTGAGAAGTTGAAAATATAAAGATTATGCCAGATAGCTGGACAACGGATGGATGACGGATGGAAAGTGATCAGTAATGCTCTCCTTGAACTTCGCACAGGTGAGCTAAAAATGAGAAAAGCCCAAATCATCATTCTGTCATCATCATATAGCCATACATGCTGAAATGTTACCTTAAGCTCCAATGACCCAATGAACCTCTATACGAATCCCAGGATTTGAAAACTACAAGTTCAACAGCACTGCTCTGTTTGGTATTTACCATACACCCAGGTATTTACTGTACACCCATAGATGTTGAAAGCGACTAAATATTCCAGTACATGTATATTCTTAAATGCTGATTATGTCATCCATTCAAATAAATAAACAAACTTATAATCAACCTTACCTAACACAATAAATAAAATGCCTCAGTGGACCTGAAGCACTCACTTGGCAAAACATCAATGATTCTTTCGAGACAGGATTTTGAATCACTGTAGCTCCAATAAATAGCAATTCAGGAATTCAGATTTGAGTAAATCTGTGTATCATTCATTTTTCTAAGATTCGGATGCTAGCACAGAAATAATGCCTGGATATCCAGTACATCCATTGAAGCTAAAACAAGGGTATTCTTAAGAAAAGGATTTTTAAAGGTTTTTTCCTTATAAGGACCAAATATGAACCCAGGGATTTGGATTGAACAAACATCAATCTGACCCCCACCCCCTTCATGATCCAAAAGCTGCAGCATACTAAATATAAAGAAAACCCAATAAACTTGATTTTGAACAAACTTGATTCTGAACCCCTATGGATGTTGTTTTCCAAACATCAACAGAGTCTGACAGTTGGATCTGAAGAAGAAGATTTTTAAATATTATTCCTCATTTGCACCAAGTAAAAATTTGGGTTCCCATAGGGAGCCCAAATATTAACCTGTCAACTTGGTTTGAACAAACATCAATCTGAGCACCCCCCCCCCCCCCCCCCCCACACACACACACCTTAAGGATGCTGCATACTTAATATGAACAAGAGGCCTCTCAGCCTAGAAAGCTCCATCCAGGGTTACTGCTTTTAGAGGAAACTAAATACAAGACAAGAATCCAAATTTTACTGCTTGTGACCTTAACCTTCATGATATGACAATTGGTCAAGTTCGTGACACAACATTAGGTTATGGGTAACAATTGTGTCAAGTAAGAACAAGATCTGTTACAGAGATTCAATTATACAGAACAGACAAGGGCTGTATAACAATATCAAACTTTTGCTGCCTGTGACCTTGACCTTGATGATATGACCTTGGATCAAAGTTGTGACACACCTTTGAGTCATGAGCAAAATTGCACCAAGTATATATAAGATTTGTCAATCATACCAAGTTATATGGACTGGTCAAGGGCTGTATAACAATATAAAAACTTTGTGGCCTGTGACCTTGACCTTGATATGACCTTGACCCTTGAGTCATGAGCAATAATTGTACCAAATATAAATAAGATCTGTCAATCATACCAAGTTATATGGACTGGACAAGGGTGGTTCTGGAGAAGTTTTTTAAAGAATACTTCTCTCATTGTTATGGTTAAAATTCTGACTACCAAAGGGACTCCAAATAAGAATCCAGGGATGTAATTTGAAAAAACCCTGAATGTATACTCCATAAAGATGCTGTATACCAAACACCAAAAATTCCAACTGGTGGATTTGAAGATTTTCAAAGATTTTTCCTCAAAGGGCACTAAGTTAAATTTCAGGCCCAATTAGGTAGCCCAAATATTAATCTGGGGACTTGGTTTGAACAATTTTCAGCTCCTAGAATTCCCACGTTGATTCTGGAAAACATTTTTTTGCATGAATCAAATACTTATGACTCAATAGCACTCCAAACAAATTTGTTTAACATCAGTCCATGAGTACTGGAAATAGAAAATTTGGGCACGGCAAAAATCTTGCTCCTCCCAGAACTGTAAATATAAAACGTCCCTTGAACAAACTTGAGTGTATACCTTGAAAGGAAGCTAAATACCAAATATTAACTCATTCATTCCCTCAGATCATGAGAAGATTTTTTTAAAAACTGGAGCAATTTTCCTCCACCCCTCCCTCCCCTATGCGGTGGGGTGACTCGATTTAAATATGATCACAATGCAAGCCCATGGCCAACAATTCCCTAAGATTTTTTTTTTCTTTGAAATTGGATCAATGGTTTTTGAATAAAAGCCCCAAACACACCCTTTACGCCAGACAATGGACATCTATATGGAGATTGATCACTACAGCTGAAGTCAGGTGAGTTAAAAATAGTTAATAAAACAGGATTTGGAACTACAGGGGACAAATTTATCAACTTTATTAATTTAGGTGACATATCAGACAAAAACCATTTAATTTTTATTTTTTTCAAGTTTGCATTGGTTATAAAAAGAGAGCATGTGGCAGCCAAAATGACCATGCAGGAGGGCCTGAGAAATTTTTTTTAGTTTTTTTTAGGTCTTATCACATAATCCGTAATTTATCCCATAATGGCTTTAAAAACAGAGGAGATTATATGAATTGTACTTCAGAAACCAATTCACTCATAATGCCACATCACATGCGCTTCTGATATCACATGTTCGAGTATGATATGAGTATGACATTTCCGTACTAATGGGCTATTTGATGGTGATTATATATACACAGTGGAAGCCTGTTAATTGAATAGCCACTTTGCCAATGAAAACTAGAGATGCTCTGTTGTCCGGGATACTCCCACCATGGCATACTGCCTAGTGTGGGTCACTGAAAAGGGGCATTCAATTTTTCTAAGTGAAAAAAAAATTCAATATGGCCACCAGTCAGCTATCTTGAAACCGGGCAGGAAAACAATTATGTCACGCACTTCTCCTCATCATGTTGATAATTTTTGTGAAGTTTCGTGAAAATGTGGCTAAAACTGTGGAAGTAGTTCGCTCCGCAAGTTTACATAAAAAAAAATCCAATATGGCCACCAGTCAGCCATCTTGAAACCGAGCGGAAAAAAAATTATGTCACACACTTCCCCTCATCATGTTGATCATTTTTGTGAAATTTCATGAAAGTTAAAAAATTTATAGTAATCTAAAACCGAAAATAACATGTCATAAATGGTCCTCCATACTTTTCCTCCACTGCGCATGCGCAGTGTCAAGGAGTTCTCGAAATTGGTGCCAATTATCATTCTTACAAGCAGTGCCTGGTCAGCGCTATGTACTCAGCAGGGAGGTACGAGTTCCCAACTCCTGGGAGGGCCATCCCCATCAGGGTCATTGGTAAGTATAAAAAATATATAAATTACTATAAATTTTTTAACATTTTTATACTGTACCAATGACCCAGACATAGCTGAAAAGAAAAAAGGCTGGAGGGCCTAGGACATAGAGGAAAATCCAATAAGCTCAACTAAATATAATAGAGTTATCCCCTTGAGGAGAAAAGGAGGATTAGGCTTTACATGTATCTTTCTTATTTATGACAAATTAGAAAGACACAACACCCTTCATAATTGAGCATAATAACATCCATGTTCTCTATTAACATCCAGTATAACCCTTTATACTAATTATTTTTAAAGTAAGCCAATAAATAAAGTAAGTCCAGAGAATTGAGACTCTTTGTACTCATTAAAAGTGTCCGAGGATTGTATATTAATGCCCGTTTGACACGTGACATATACAAATGCTTCATACCGAGCTACACTTTAAAAATATGACATGAATGAATTTAAACATTAGCTTTACACTTTAAAACCATCCCAGTACCGACTCAGAATTACTGACTCCGGAGGAGGTATCCCCTTGCTTTTCACTATAAAGCAGGTGACCTAAGGGAATACCCTCCCCCCTTCACCTTGCCCTGGGTCAAATAGCCCAGAGCGAAGAGGGCAGCAGGACAGAGTCACTGCCGGAACAGAAAGCCTGCATAACTATAGTTGCAACTGTTTAGTGGACGACATTCTGAGCAACAGATAACGGACCTAAACAATGCAGGTCTCCAGAAATGGACTCAATAGTTCTGAGATAAAAATTTGTGAATGTGGATGGCTGAGACCAATATGCAGCCTTCATTAAATCTGTAATAGCAACACTATTTGCGTAAGCCCAAGATGTAGAAAGAGCTCTTACTTCATGAGTCGAAATCTTAAGCACAGACTGCTGAGTTGAAGATAGATTATCATAAGCAGTACGGATAGTTAATTGAATCCATCTAGCAATAGAATGGACCATAATGTCCTTTCTATTAGACATCAGAGACAGAAAGAAACGTTTTCGTCCCTTTCTGATAAACTGAGATCTTCGTTTATAAATACGTAAAGCTCTAACCGGACAGAGTAAAGGCCTATGCCGTCTGAAGATGGAAGGGCCTTAATAACAATAGGTTCCGAATATTTATTAGGAGCCTGATTCTTAGCCAAAAATCCAACATTAGTAGTAAAGGTAATAGTGTTCCCGACACTACGATAGTGAGAATCGTCCACAGATAGTGCATGAAGCTCACTGACTCTTCTAGCAGAAGAGAAAGCTAAGAGAAATGCTGTCTTATAAGATAAGAATTTGAAGTCCACTGTCTCAAGAGGCTCAAATGGCTTTTCTTTTAGTTTAAGAAGAACCCAAGCTAAATTACATTTAGGAATTAATCTAAGGGTTCTAGGTCTATTTATCGAGAAGTTTCTAACTAATTTAGATAAAGAGACATTAGATCCAATTTGTAAACTATCATGGTGTGCATAGGTATCAGATAACATAGACCTATAACCTCTAATAGTAACAGGCTGCAGTTTGATTTCATCAAACAAGTATACTAGAAAGTTTGCAATGTCTGGAATGGAGGGATCAAAAATATCAACAGAATGATCCCTACACCAATGACAAAAGACCTTCTACTTAGCCGCATAGTTTAGCGAAGAGAAGGTCCTCCTACAGTTAGAAATTGCATCCACTGCTCGTCCTGTAAAATGCTTGCCGTGCAAGAAGGACCGCACAACGGAAATACGTGAAGGTTGAGACCTTGCGGGTTGTGATGTAGTTGACGCGATTTCCCCTGCGAAAGAAGATCTTCTCGTGGAGGAAGCTTCCGCGGTATGTCCCACAGCAGACACCTGAGTAGATTTATCCACGGTATCTGTGGAGACAGAGATGCTACCAACAGAATTTTGCACTGAGATTGTTTTATCTTTAGCAATATCTGCTGAATCAACGGCGCTGGATACGCATATCCTATCATTCCGTCCAACAAGATCGATAGAGCGTCTACTGCATATGCTCGAGGATCCGGACATGGTGACACATACGTCTGCAACTGATTGTTGAGCTGTGTCGCAAATAAGTCTATCATTGGCCGCTCCCATTGGTAGCAAATCTGATTGAATACCTGTTTGTTGAGAGTCCATTCTGACGGCAACAAGCGACCCTTCCGTGAAAGGGAGTCTTCTAATACATTCAGACGACCCGGAATATGACGGACCGAAAGTAGAACTTGGTGTTCTAGTACAAACAGAAGGATTCTTTCCGTTAAATTGAATAACGGAACGGAATGAGTGCCTCCCTGGTTCCGAATATACGCTACTACTGTCGTATTGTCGGACAGGATTTGGACATATGCTTTCTGAATAATGTTCATCCAATGACGTAGTGCAAGCCAAATTGACATCATTTCTTTGATGTTTATGTGCTTGCCTAGAAACTGCGGATCCCAAAGACCCTGGCACTTCGAATCCGTTGGGATCAATGTTGCACCCCAACCTGTTTGACTGGCATCCGTCATAATAGTAAAACTCGGATCCGGCAACTGCAGTGGAACTCCCTGAGTCAACCACTGAATGTTTGCCCAAGTCTGAATCTCTTGTTTCACTTGATTTGACAAGAGAACGTCTATATCGAGTGAATGAATCTTCACTCTCCAATTCTGAGTCAAGAACATTTGGAGAGGACGAGTGCGTAACCGCCCCATCGGAATGAGATCCACAGCGGCTCCGCACAGACCTATCAGTCTCATAAATTCTCTCGCTGTGACTTTGTCTGAGTGAAGACAATAGCGAGCGTAACAACTGATTAATTTCGCTCTGGTTAACGGCAGATGAACAAGATTGTTGTGCGTCTCGAAGCTCATTCCCAAGTGGGTGAATGACTTGGACGGCACCAGATCCGACTTCTCCTCGTTTATTATAAAACCGAGACGTCGGAGTAATAGAAGCAGATTCTGCACATCATTCTGAAGCGTTAACTTGTTGCCGTACCTCTTAAGAATGTTGTCCAGGTAGGCCGACGTTACCGCAGACGAATGAGCTCGGAAATGTATCATTACCGAGTTCATTATTCGAGTGAAAGCCCAGGGCGCTAGGTTCAAACCGAAGCACATCGCTCGGAACTGATATACAACTCCTAGGACTGCGAAGCGTAGATACTTTCTGAATGTCGGATGTACCATGACGTGAAAGTACACATCCTTGAGATCTATGCTTGTAGCATAGTCGTTCACCCGAAAACTCGCTCTGACTGATTGAATTGTCTCCATATAGAACTTCGGGGCAAAGATCAGCTTGTTTATCCAGCTCAGATCTATGACTGGACGGAACGAGCCGTCTGGTTTCAGAACCAGAAACAGATGGCTGTAGAAACCCGGTGATTCCTGGTCTTCTACGACCTCTACCGCGTTCTTCTCCAGAAGAGACTGTACTTCTGATAGAAGAGCGTCTCTTTTCTGCAGATTTGAAGGGAAGCTGAGTCCATTTTGGACTTCGAGTTAATGGAGGCTTTCGTTTGAAGGATATTCTTAGTCCTTCTGAAATTAACCCTCGAACCCAGAGGTCGTCCGTAATTGACGCCCAATTGTTTATAAAACTCGACAATCTTCCGCCTACCGGAACACGAAAGAGGTTCATACCATCACCTCCTGGACCTGCGAGGCTTGCGGAAGGAGAAACTACGTCCTCCACGACCCGCACCTCGCCCTGTCGACCTAGGGACGTCTGACCGGTTATCTCGGCCAGAATAACGTCCCCTACGTGAGTCGCTGCCTTGACGGTCTCTAGAATAAGACCTAGAGGACGCATAGGAACCTCTATAGGAACTTCCCTTGGGCGTACTTGTCCCAGTAGTGCCTGTCTTACTCTTTTCTGCTGTATCCGACTTTTTAGAATCAGATTTGAATAGCAGAGAATCCGAAGCTTTCTTAGTTATCTGATCATAGATTGCTGAAAGCTTGCCGTCGAAGAGAAGCTCTCTGGAGACCGAAGCGACTCTGAGTGAGTTTTTCACCTTACCATCCACGCGCGTAGATGTAGCTAGGGCCGCGTCACGTCTAACCAACTCCAGGTTTGCCACTGAAAGGGCGGAGTTATACGTGGAATAAGCTATTTCCCTTGAAAGAACTCTTAATGAGGATTGTATATCCTGGAATTCTTTCCCTTGAAGACGTAATGATAATGCTTTAGTAAGGTGATCTGCATATGATAAAGCGTCTAAGTTAACTCTATTAGACATAATTGTCGTTTCCAACATCGTGGCTGGAATTGACATAGACGATGGTATAGACAATTCTAGGTCTTCAGCCTGGTCGTCTAGACGCAGAGGAACTCTCGGGATGCCCTGTCCTGCCGTTTCGAATTTATTCCTTGAATTGATGAAAGGCAGATGTAGAGCATTTGCGGACAAGAAACCATACTTGCTCGTTTTGGTAGCAAGCTTATATATAGCGTCATTCAATAATTCAAATGTTCTTGTGACATTATTGGACTGTGTCGGAAACTCAGGGACGATGACCCTAAACCGATCAAAAAATTCTGTGTCCAATGACGCTATCAGTCTCTTATCCGGCATCGCAGCATTCTGGTCCGACGGAACAACCTCTGGAAGATAATGCTGGATAAAATCTACGGCAGCTTTATGTTGTTCCGAAAGGGAAAGCTCCAGATCCTCTGAATCCCTTTCGCCATCCTGTCAGACCCTATGAAGTTCTTGGTCGTCTGTACCTGATGCTTCAGCGGAGCGTACCGACCCAGCGTCCTCAGATAATTCCTGATCCGACAGAGATTCTGTCGTCTGCTGGGATGCTGCGATAAGTTGTGCTATTTGTGATAGCACATCCGCCACTGAGGCATGTGGAGCAGCGGTCTTACGTTGCTTTGCCGCTGGAAGCTCCCTGGACGTTGACTCCTGCATACTTCTTTTATGCGAACGTCCGGAGTCTACAGGCCTCATGTCCCTGGCTACCGGATGGTGTGACCTGGTCGCCGTGGAATCCCTGATCGGCGAAGCTGGCTGGATATCCGTGGTCATGTAGCCAAGGTGCGGTCGTGTGCGCTGCAGTGAGGATGAGGAAGCCATATTGACAGTCTCTCCGGATTGTCTATATAATGGAGCGTCCCGAGTGGCGGACGTATGCTCCGAATGCGAAACGTTTTGTACCACAACATCTGGTCCCAGATGTTGTTGTATGAGAGAGGGACCTCTCTCACTCGCAGCCCGGATGGACCTGGACGAGCTAGGAACCGGACTAATAGGCTTTCTCCGTTCTATCCTCTGATCCGTCGTCACTGGGTGTGCACTTTGTGTTATTATAGTGCTTGCATCACCCAAATCTCCTTCCTGGACCGTAACGGACGAACCCGGCTGCTGAGCCATTCGATGAATGGTCGCTACACTGTGCGAGCTAGCAGACGCCAATGGCGTCTATCCTACTAGGGACCTCTAAGGCAATTGACGTATTTCCATGAGCACTTTTGCCGCTAACTCTTCATTTAACTGTGATGACGGAGGCACACTTTTGGAAGACATCACGGAAACATCATATTTTCAAAAAAGCCCAAGTTTCTGAAAGTAACGTTGAGCCCCAATGGATCCCAAAAAAGCCTAAGTGTGGACAAAATTTTTTAAAATATTTAAAAAAGTTAATGCAACACTTACGTATAATAATAATGTATCTTGTTATGATTAAACTAATACAAAGTCAAGAAATCACTCTCAACAGAAACCGTTGTCAATGTAAACAAGAAGTGTATAAAAATCGAAAACATGACTCCAGGCACTGATAAACATGGCCCGAAATCAGTTACCAATTACAACACTATCTGATGCAAAACAGAGACTTCCCAGGAAGAAACTGCAGAACATCAGATGGTAGATGCAGAACACAACGCCTAAACACCCATGGGAGAGGACGTAAACATGGGGAAAAAAAACAGAATTCATTCTGTAACCAAGCTAAAACTCCCAAGAAATTTTAGTAATAATATTACAGAAAATATGCCAAAAGCATGGGAGAATAGCAAGGGGGGACTAAAGGAAAGGGAGAGAGGAAACATTGAACAAGCAGTGCAACTTTATAGCAAGAATGACAACAACAGGCCCATGCATTGAAGTTAGGTAACATAACACAATTTCATAAAAACATTTTAAGTTACAGCCCTGATTATTTCCTGCCACTAATTTTTCCTCTCCTCCTTTTATTTCCTCTTTAGATCCACCATTTCTCTAATATTTATGTGTCTGGCATCATTTAAACTGAGATTTACAAGCACAAATATCAGTCAGATGTGAACTGATGAAGGGCCAAACAAAGAATGATAATTGGCGCCAATTTCGAGACCTCCTTGACACTGCGCATGCGCAGTGGAGGAAAAGTATGGAGGACCATTTAGGATATGTTATTTTCAGTTTTAGATGCAAATTTGGGGGATTGGGGGGCAAAATTTGTGTTTGACCCTAGATTTTGAGAATTAGTACTAGCTATGTCTGGGTCATTGGTACAGTATAAAAATATATCAACATCAGTTTGGATATCCCCTACTTTTTTTGAATAGTATATAACATCATTTAGAGCAATATTTCGGCAATACAATATGCCTGTGACATGCAACGGATATATTTTTCTCTGTCACACTGACAAAGGTTATGTGTCCCTTACATGTTGCTGCCTGCAAGGGTTTTGACTATGATGCTGACTAAAATGTCTGATTATCAGAAAGAAGTAATTTCCATGAACTATAGCCGAGTAGTTTATATGTGTAATGTTAGTTCTACATGTTTACCTCACAACGGTTTTTAATGTCCTTCATTTCATCCTCTATACATAATGCCATATCCCAAAAGTCTGGTTTTCGAATTTGGTCCAGTACATCACAACGAAATATATCACAGTAATCAGCTAAGCATTCGATGCCAGGTCCCTGTAAATTTACAGGAAGAGTCAACATACACAACAGAATCAATATAACAACCAACATTAATATCAAACAAGAGGGGGGGGGGGGGGGGGGGCATGTCCCGGGGCATACCCCCACGGTGCATATCGCCAAACAATGACAAGAGAAGAAATGATATTGTGAAAGCTATTCCCATAAACAATCGTCATTCCAAATTTCATTGAGAGCCATGAACCCCAAAGCAGAGATATGAGGCAAACAGACAAAAAATTGGCTATTTTACGAGACAAACAGCAAAATTATTGTCTTTTGTTTTACAGCAAGGTAATTGTGAAGGCCAGAAACATCTGTTACTGAAGTCTAGTGATGATCGGACCATCCACCTAAGAGATGTAGAACAAACACATAATGCCACCTGTGGGGAGGTGATTTGCATGTATTTTCTTTGTTTTACTGCAGGGATATGACTCACTTGAAGGCCTTTCCCATAAACAATCTTCATTCCAAATTTAATTGAAATCTGATAACCCAAACCTTATAAAACAAGAGGCCCCAGGGGCCTGAGGGCGCTCACCTGACATGGTAGCCTAAATATCAACCCAGAGAATTGATTTCAACAAGTTGCATCTGCTCCTCCTAAGAAAAGCTTATACCAAATATCCAAAGATTCTAACTAGTGGATCTAAAAAAAAAATTTTTTAAAGAATATTCCTCATATTGAATCCCACAGGGAGCCCATATATGAACCCAGGGACTTGGCTTTAACAAACTTGAACATCACCCCCCTAAGGATGCTGCACACCAGATATCAAAACATTCCGACTGTTGGATCTGAAGAAGAAGATTTTCAAAGAAAATTCCTCATTTTGAACTAAGTTACAATTCGAGCTCCCACAGTGAGTCCAAATATGGACCTAGGGCCATGGCTTGTCCAAACTTGAATCTCACCCTCCTAAGGATGCTGCATACCAAATATCAAAACATTCCGACTTCTGGATCTGAAGAAGAAGATTTTTAAAGAAAATTCCTCATTTTGAACTAAGTTATCATTCGGGCTCCCACAGTCAGCCCAAATATGGACCTAGGGACATGAACAAACTTGAATCTCACCCCCCTAAGGATGCTGCAGACCAAATATCAAAACATTCTGACTGCTGGATCTGAAGAAGATTTTTAAAGAAAATTCCTCATTTTGAACTAATTAAGTTATAATTCGGGCTACCACACTGAGCCCAAAGATGAACCCAGGGACTTGGCTTGAACGAACTTGAATCTCACCCCCCTAAGCATGGTGCATACCCAATATCAAAAGATTCTGCCTGCTGGATCTTGAGAAGAAGATTTTCAAAGAAATTTGCCTGAAATGCCTCCAAATATAAACCCAGGGAGCCGATTTGAACACACTTGAATCAGATCCACTCCACAATGTTGCATACCAAATATCAAAAGATTCTGCTTGCTGGATCTGGAGAAGAAGATTTTTTTGAAGAAATTTGCCTGAAATGCACTAAGTTCAAATTCGGGCTTCTATAGTGAGCCCAAATATGAATCCAGGGGGCGATTTGAACAAACTTGAATCAGATCCACCCTACAATGTTGCAAACCAAATATCAAAAGATTCTGCCTGCTGGATCTGGAGAAGACGATTTTTTAAGAAATTTGCCTGAAAAGCACTAAGTTCGAATTCGAGCTTCTATAGTGAGCCCAAATATGAATCTAGGGAGCTGATTTGAACAAACTTGAATCAGACCCACCCCACACTGTTGCATACCAAATATCAAAAGATTCTGCCTGCTGGATCTGGAGAAGAAGATTTTTGAAGAAATTTGCCTGAAATGCACTAAGTTCGAAATCGGGCTCCTATACTGAGCCCAAATATGAACCCAGGGAGCCGATTTGAACAAACTTGAATCAGATCCACCCTACAATGTTGCATACCAAATATCAAAAGATTCTGCCTGCTGGATCTGGAGAAGAAGATTTTTTAAGAAATTTGCCTGAAATGCACTAAGTTCGAATTCGAGCTTCTATAGTGAGCCCAAATATGAATCGAGGGAGCCGATTTGAACAAACTTGAATCAGGTCCACCCCAGAATGTTGCATATCAAATATCAAAAGATGATCTGGAGAAGAAGATTTTTTAAGAAATTTGCCTGAAATGCACTAAGTTCGAAATCGGGCTCCTATACTGAGCCCAAATATGAACCCAGGAGGCCGATTTGAACAAACTTGAATCAGATCCACCCTACAATGTTGCATACCAAATATCAAAAGATTCTGCCTGCTGGATCTGGAGAAGAAGATTTTTGAAGAAATTTGCCTGAAATGCACTAAGTTCGAATTCGGGCTTCTATACTGAGCCCAAATGTGAATCCAGGGGGCCAATTTCAAGAAATTGAATCAGATCTACCCCACATTGTTTCATACCAAATATCAAAAGATTCTGCCTGCTCGATCTGGAGAAGAAGATTTTTTAAGAAATTTGCCTGAAATGCACGAAGTTTGAATTCGGGCTTCTATAGTGAGCCCAAATATGACTCTAGGGAGCCTATTTGAACAAACTTCAATCAGATCCACCCCACAATGTTGCATACCAAATATCAGAGGATTCTGCCTGCTGGATCTGGAGAAGAAGATTTTTGAAGAAATTTGCCTGAAATGCACTAAGTTTGAAATTGGGCTCCTATACTGAGCCCAAATATGAACCCAGGGGGCCGATTTGAACAAACTTGAATCAGATCCACCCTACAATGTTGCATACCAAATATCAAAAGATTCTGGCTGCTGGATCTGGAGAAGAAGATATTTTAATGTTTTTCCCATTGCCTACAGTGTTAAAAAGTGCTGACTCAGCACTTTTTCAAAGTCCTGAAGAAAGTACCTTGTGATCAAACCGATAGGGATTTTTTTTAACGACTCTATTCTACTGGATAAAAGTAAGCTTTATACAAAATAAGAATTCTCTGTGCCATGTAGTTTTGGAGATATGGCAGTTTTAAGGTTTTTCCTATTTTTAGCTCCCGAGGTTCCCACAGGGCAATGAGAAAATGTTTTTTGTATCAATCAACTACTTATGACCCATTATCATCTCATATCAAATTTGGTTCAAATCGACCTCACGGTTCTGAAAATAGAAATTTTAGGCGTGGCCAAAATTTTTGCCCCTCCCATAACGAAGGCAAATAATGCCCGACAAACTTCTCTTGAATAAATTTGATTCTAACCCTCAAAAGGACTCTGTATACCACATATCAAGTCTCTGCTACTGGTGGTTCATTAGAAGAAGATTTTCAAAAAATTTGGCCATTTTTTCCCCACACCTCTGCTCAATATGAGCTGAAACCTAATTTGGATAAAAATCAAAACGCCCTTATATAACCCCTACTCACATGAAATTTCATTAATATGCGGCCAGTGGTTTGGGAGAAAAAGGCCCAAACACCACCTTCACAACGGACGACAGACGACGGACGAAAAGTGATCAGAAAAGCTCACCCTGACTTTCAGTCAGGTGAGCTAAAAAAGTGGGGGTATAATAATGTCAATGTGAATACCACACATGGTTTCCAAAATTTTGCTTCTGTGATTGCAAGTGAAAAATCACCAGAATGCATTTACTAAGTTAATTATCATACTGTAATTAGCAACACAGCTAATTTACCATTTGTACATTGAAGTTGATATATCAAAATTTTAAGTTGGATATTTTTGCCATAATGCAACAAGGAATTCAACCAATTCAATCTTGTTTAACCAAGCTCAAAAATGTTAGTTGAATTTTTTTTTCACCTAAAATTACTCAGAATCCCTCAACATGCATTTTAAAGTGATATGGCTGTTCGAATGGTCCCCACACACTCAACCCATTAGGTCAACTGGGTCTAATTATTTTTTTGCATAAAAATCAATTAAAATCCTTCAAAACCCATCTTAAAGCAAAACAAAATTCCCCCAATGGAGTGCGCTCTGCCTCCCACCCTCAAGTGGCCCAGTGGGCCCCATTTGATTAAATGTTAATTTTATCCAGCCACATTTACATTTTAATAAACTTGACCACAACTGACTCTATAACGTGTGGACAGAATTCATTTAAACTAACAAATTATAAATTATCTATTGTTTCTAAATTTCAAACCTCCAAGGTGCTCCTCCCAAATCAGTCGAGAGTAATGCTTTGAACCAACTTGAATCTAGGAGTCATACTAATGCTTGATGCCAAATATCACAAGATTCTTCCAGGCTGATCTGAAGATGATCTTTAAAGATTATTCCTCATACTGTATTAAGATTAAATTCAGGCTCTCATTTGAAACCCAAATAAGAACCTGGGCACTTGATTTGAACAAATTTGAAATTGACTTGCTCCCCACCCCATAGGGAGCACATATATGACTCCAAGCACTTGATTTCAACAAACTTAAATCTACAATCCTAAACATGCTTTATACCAAATATCAAAAAATTTGACCCATGGATCCGAAAAAGAAGATTTTTTAAAAACTTTTCCTCATTTTTCTCTAACAAGGGGGCCCAAAGATGAAGTCAGGGACTTGATTTGAAAAACCTGACTCTGACCCCAATAAGGATGCTGCATACTAAATACCAAATGATTCTTCATTATGCACTAAGTCAACAGGAAGCTTAAATATGAACCCAGGGACTTGAATTGAACAAAATAGAATCTGACCTCCCTAAGGATGCTCCACACCAAAAAGGATTTCAACAGGTGGATCTGTGGAAGAAGATTTTAAAACCATTTTCCTCACAATGCTCTGTTTTCATCATATTGCATTAATTTAAATTTGGGCTTCTCATTGGGATCCCAGATATAAACCCAGGCACCCAGTTTGACAACCTTGAATCTGACCCCAAATAAGGGATGCTGAATATCAAATATTAAGATTCTTACTGGTGGATCTGAGGAAGAAGATTTTGAAATAACATTCCTCATATTGCTCTAAGTTAAAATCTTGGTTGCCATAGGAAGACCAAAGATGAACCCAGGGACTTGCCCCCTAAGGATGCTGTATAACAAATATCAAAAGATTTTGACATGTGGGTCTGAAGAAGATTTTAAAAGAATCTTCTTTACATTGGATGAAGTTAAAATTTCGGCTCCAGTGGGAAGCACAAAGATAAATGCAGGGACTTGATTTGAACAAAACTGAATCCGGCCCCTATAAAGATGTTGTATACCATATATCAAAAAATTCTGATTGGTGGTTCTGGAGCAGAAGATTTTCTTTAATTTAAAAAAAAAGTGTGTGGATGCTAACCGAGTTATGTCCCATGTAGTGCCCACGGTGGACATAGTAATTTTATTTGATTTGAACAAACTCAAATTGAGAAGAAAGAAACATGCACATCAAATTTAGTTGAATTCTGTCCATGAATATATGTTCAGGATGGATGCAGAATGGATAGACAGATGAATGAAAGTGATCACAGGGTTGCTGCAGGTAAGGACAAATAAAATTCAAGGCTGTTTCTTGACATTTTTCAGCATTTATCAAAGCCTCACATAGTCAAATCCAACAATTTTCAAGGTCCCAACCTCAATGTTGCAAATAAAATATTGTTGTTAGAAAACTAGAGGCTCTAAAGAGCCTGTAATCACTCACCCGGCAGAACTACATAGCCCTCAATTATTCTTATCAGAATCAAAGAATGCAGCTGGCTGCCATGCTCCTTCATCTGACCTAAACAGAATGATGATTGTTTTCAGGACTTTCCATACATTATTTGTGTAACTATGTGGTGCAATTGCGGCCATGTTTGCAACCAATTAACATTGAAAGAGAATCGTTGGTAGAGAGTGCCCCAGTCATCAAGCATGTGAAGTTTCAAAACATTTGGCCTTGTAGTTTCAGAGGAGAACATTTTTAAAGATCGACCAATCAGAATCAAAGAATGCTTCTGGTGGCCATGTTTTTCATTCAACAGGAACAAAATGAAGAACATTTGTAGAGGACCTCCCATAGACTATTCCTGCCATATTTGGTTCACATCAGTTCAGTAGTTCCAGAGAAAAGGATGAAAATGTGATTTCCTATAGGGTTTCCATGGTAGTTATGAGTTGCAATTGTGGCCATGTTTGCAACCTGATCAACATTAAATGGAGATCGTTAGTAGAGAGTGTCCCGTCATCAATCATGTGAAGTTTCAAAATATTTGGCCTTGTTTCAGAGGAGAACATTTTTGAAATCGACCATTCAGAATCAAAGAATGCCTCTGGCATTCACGTTTTTCATCTGACGGGAACAAATGAGGATCATTTGTAGAGGATTTCCCATTCACTATTCCTGATTAATTATCACTCACTGCTGTTTAAGTCAATAAAAAAATCAATGCATTACTGATAGAAAAGCTCTGCAGATATACCCCAAGAAAAATGCTGACACATCTCACTACTTTATACATTATAACTTACAGGACATTTACTTGCCAGTTATGGCATCACGTAAGGCAAAGTGAGATTAATATTGATAGTGCTGAACCTCACATGACACCATACATGGCAAGTAAACATCCTGTAATGTATTTATCATGCCAACAAATGAATTAAATAATATATTAAAAGTTCTGAATCACTTCTTTTGGAATATTTATCAGGAAACAGTCTTTTATTTGCATGAAAGTTAAAAAATTGACAGTAATTTATATATTTTTTATACTTACCAATGACCCAGACTTAGCTGGTGCTAACTCTAAAATATTTAGGGCCAAATGCAAATTTTACCCCCCAATGCCCAAAATTTGCATCTAAAACCGAAAAATACATGTCCTATATGGTCCTCCATATTTTTACTCCACTGCGCATGCGCAGTGTCAAGGAGGTCTCGAAACTGCCACCAAAAGTAATTCTTACAACCAGTGCCTGGTAAGCGTTATGTACGCAGTGGGGAGGCAAGAGTTCCTAACTCCTGGGAGGGCCATCCCCGTCTGGGTCATTGGTAAGTATAAAAAATATATAAATTACTATAAATTTTTTAACATTTTTATACTGTACCAATGACCCAGACTTAGCTGAATAGTAAAAAGGTTGGAGGGCCTAGGACATAAGGAAAATCCAATAGACTCAATTACCTATAACAGACCTATCCCCTCAATGAGAAAGGGAGAGATAGGCTACATGTATCTTTCTTATTGTATCACAAAAGAAAGACACAACACCATTCTGTAATTGAGCACAATAATATCAATGATCTCTATAAACATCTCGTATAACCCTTTATACTAATATTTTTAAAAGGAAAGCCAATAAATACGGGAGTCTAGAGAAATGAGATTCAATATACTAATTTAAAAGTGTCCGAGGATTGTATATTAACACCCAGTTAATCACATGATATATACAGATCCTTCACACCAATCAACACTTTAAAAAATATTACACAGATGAGTGAACATAGGCTTTACCCTTAAAATCATCTCGGAACCGACTCAGAATTACTGACTCTAAGGGAGGTATTCCCTTGCTTTACACTATAAAGCAGGTGACCTATGGGAACACCCCCCCCCCCCCCCCCTTCCCCTTACCCTGGATCAAATACTCCAGAGCAAAGAAGGCAGCAGGACAGAGTCACTGCCGGAACCGAAGGTCTATACACATATAGTTGCCACTGTTTAGTAGACGACATTCTGAGTAAAAAATAACGGACCTAAACAATGTAGATCTGCAGAAAGGACTCAATATTCTCAGAAACAAAATCGTGAAAATGGAGGGCTAAGACCAATATGCAGCCCTCAATAGATCTGTAATAGCAACATTATTAGTCTAAGCCCATGATGTAGAAGAACTCTTACTTCATGAGCTTAAAACTAAAGCACAGACTGCTGAATGAAGATATAATCATAAGCAGAACTGATAGTAGATTGAATCCATCTGACCATAGAATGGACCGAAATGTGGAGGAAACTCCCACTGCATGTCCCACAACAGACGCCTGAGTAAATTAATCCACAATCTTTGTGGAGCTAGAGAAGCTACTAACAGAATTTGCATTGAAAAAATTACATTGAGCAATATCTGTTGAATCAACGGCACTGGAAGATACGTATATCTTATTATTCCATCTCACAAGAACGATAGAGCGTTTACTGCAAACCCTCGAAGATCAAAACATTGTGACACATACGTCTGCAACTGATTGTTGAGATGCGTCGCAAATAAGTCGATCACTGGCCGCTCTCCTTGGTAGCAATCTGATTGAATACTTGTTTGTTGGAAGTCCATTCTGGTGGCAACAAACAGCCTCTCCATGAAGGGAGTCCACTAATACGTTCAGATGACCCGGAATATGACGGACCAATAAGAGAACTTGATGTTCTAGGACCAACCGAAAGATTCAATCCGTTAACATAAATAACAGGATGGAATGAGTGCCTCCATAATTCCGAAAATATGCTAATACCGTTGAGTTGTCGGACAGAATTAGCATATGAACATTCTGAATAACGTTCCTCCAATAACGTAGCACAAGCCAAAATGACATCAATCTTGATGTTTGTGTGCTTGATAAGGAACTACGGAAACAAAAGACTCTGGCACTTTAATCCGTTGGGTTCAATGAAACTACCCAATCTGTTTGACTGGCATCCGTCAAAACTGAAAACTCAGATCCGGCAATTGCAGTGGAACTACTTGAGTTAAGCACTGAAAACTTGCCCAAGTCTTAATCTCTTATTCACTTAATTTAACAAGAAGATGTCCGTATCGAGCAAAAGAAACTGCACCATCAAATTCTGAATTAAAAGAAATTTGGAGAGGACAAATGTGTAACCGCCCCATTGGAATAAAATCTCGGCAGATCCAGACAACGTATCAGTCACATGAGGTCTCTCGCTGAGACCTTGTCTGAGCAAAGACAATAGCGAGCATAACGCTATTTCGCTCTGGTTAACGGCAGACGAACGAGAATGTTATGCATCTCGAAGCTCATTCCCCGGTGGGTAAATGACTTGGAAGAAACCAGATCCGACTTCTCCTCATTTACTTATGAAACCGAGACATCGGATCAAAAGAAGCAGAATCTGCACATCGTTCTGATGTGTTAACTCGTTGCCGTACCTCTGAAGAATGTCGTCCAGGAAGGCCGACGATACTGCAGACAAATTAGCTCAGAAATGAGTCATTACTGAGTTCGTTATTCGAGTGAAAGCCCAGGAACTAGATTCAGACCGGAACACATTGGTCGGTGCTGAAACACAATTCCTATGATGAAGCAAAGATACTTTCTGAACGCCTGATGTACCATGACGTGAAAGTGTGTAACTAGAAATCTATGCATGTAGCATAGTCGTACACCCGAATACTCACTCTGACCGATCGGATGGACTCCATATAGAAACTTAGAGCCACGATCAGCTTGTTATCCAGCTCAGATTGTGAATGAGTGGACGGAACGAGCCGTCTGGTTTTGGAACCAGAAAAGGATGGTTGTAGAAACCTTTAAAATCCTGGATTTCTACGATCTCTATCGCGATCATTCCAGAAGAGACTGGACTTCTGATGGAAGCAAGCCTCTATTCTACTGACTGATGGAAGCCGAGTCCATCTTGGACTCCGAGTTAACAGAGGATTTCGTTTGAGGAACAATATAGTCCTTCCGAAAACACCCCTTGAATCCAAGGTACGTCCGTAATCTAATCTCAAATAAATTGAGAAACTCGATAGACTTCCGTTCACTAAAACACGATAGAGGATAAAACCATTACCTCCTTCCTGCGAGGCTTGCGGAAGGAGAAGCCATGTCTTCTACTGCCCGCACCTCGCCTCGTCGATCTAGGGGTGTCTGACCGGAATTATGGCCCCTATCTGAGTCGCTACTCTGACGGTCTCTAGAATAAGACCTAGAGGACGCATGAGAACCTCTATAGGAACTTCCCTTGGATGTATTCGTCCCAGAAGTGCCTGTCCTACTCTTCTCTGCTGAATCCGACTATATGGAAGCGAATTTAAATAGCAGAGAGTCTAAAGCCTTCTTAGTTAATTGATCATAAACTGCGGAAAGCTTGCCGTCGAAGAAAACTCTCCGGAGACCGGAGCGACTCTAAGAAAGTTTTTCACCTTACTATCTCCACACGTGGATGTAGCCAGGGCCACGTCACGTCCAAACAACTCCATAACGCCACTAAAGGACAGAGTTTACGTAAGGCCCTTGAAAGAACTCTTAAGGAGGTTGTACATCATAGAATTCTTTTTGCTTTGAGATGTAATAACTTTCTGGTGAGGTGATCTGCGTACGATAATGCGTCTAAGCTGTCCCTGCTAGACAATATTGTTATTTCCAACATCATGGTTGGAACTAACATAGACAACAGATAAACAATACTAGTTCCTGACCTGGTCGTCTAGACGCAGAGAACACTCAGAATGCTCTGTCCTGCCGTTCCAAAATATTCGATGAATTGATGAAAGGTAGATGTAGAGCATACTGCCGATAAGAAACGTGACCTGCCCATTTAGGTAGCAATTTATATACATATAGCGTCATTCAACAGATCAAATGTCCGTGAAACATATCTGGACTAGGTCAGAAACTTAGGGATGATGTCCCTAAACCGATTGAGAATTCTGTGTCCAGTGGCGCTATCCGTCTCTTATCTGGCAACACAGCATTTTGGTCCGGAGGAACAACGTCTGATGATAATGCCGGATGCACTCTACGGCAATTATGTTGTTCCAAAAAGGGAAAATACAACTCATCTGTATCCCTTTCACCATCCTGTCGGACCACTTGAAATTCTTGGTCATCTGTGCCTGAACCTGCAGCGGAACATACAAACTCAGCCTCCTCGGATAATTCCTGATCCGACAGAGTTACTGTCGGTTGCTGGGATGCTGCAATAATTTGTGCTATCTGTGATAGCATGTCTGTAACAGAGGCCTGTGGAGCTGCAGTCTTATAGGATTTAGCCGCTGGAAGCTCCTTGGACGTTCACTCCTGCATATCTCTGATATGCGAACGTCCGGAGAATGAAGGCCTCGTATCCTTGGCTACTGGATGGCGTGACCTGGATGCCGTAGAATCCCTGGTCGGCGATATTGATTGAATATCACAGGTCATGTAGCCAAGGTGCGGTCGCGTGTGCTGCCATGAGGATGAGGAAGCCGAAAGAGCAGTCTCTCCGGACTATCTATATAACAGAGCGTCCCGAGTGGTGGACGTCTACTCTGACTGAGGAACGTTTAGTACCACAACATCTGGGCTCAGATGTTGTAATACGAGAGAGGGACCTCTCTCGCTCGCAGCCCGGATGGACCTGGACGAGCTAGGAACCGGACTAATAGGCTTCCTCCGTACCATCCTCGTTTCCGTCGTCACTGGGTGTGCACATTGTATTTTATAGTGCTCGCATCATCCAAATCTCCTTTCTGGACCGCAACAGACGAACCCGGGTGCTGAGCCATTCGGTTAATGGTCGCGACACTGGGCGAGCTAGCAGACGTCAACGCCATCGATCCTACTAGGGAACTCCAGGCAATTGACGTATCTACATGAGCACTTTGCCGCTAACTCTTCATTTGACTGTGACAACGGAAGCACACTTACAAAGACATCACGGTAACAATACCTAGTTCATGTTACCCTATGAGACCTGTGGAGCCGTGGTCCTACGTGAATATCCGCTGGAAGCTCCCGGGACGTTCATTCCTGCATTTATATATGCGAACGTCCCAACTGGAAAGGTCTCGTATCCTTGGCTAGCAGATGGAGTGACCTGGTCGACGTGTATTCCTTGGTCGGCGAAGCAGGAGCACCAGGTATGATCAATCCTGCATTTATATAATATTCGAATGTCCCCTGCAAATCTGAGGTCATATAGCCAAGGTGCGGTCGTGTGTGTTGACGAGGATGAGGAAGCCAATATAACAGCCGCGTTGGACTGTCATGCGACAGAGCATCCCGAGCAGGAGGAGTGGACGTACGCTCCGACTAAGCGAACAACATACAACAACATTGCAACGCAGATGTTGATGCAAGAGAGAGGGGGCCTCTCTCGCTCGTGGTCCGGGGGACCTGGACGAGCTAGCTATCGGACTGACAGGCTTCCTCCGTACTATTCTCGGATCCGTCATTGCTGGGTGTGCACATCTGAAGTTTTATAGTGCTCACATCACCCAATCTGCTTTCTGGACCGCAACGGACTAACCCGGGTTCTGAGCCATTCTTTCCTGGTGAATGGTCACGACACCGGGCGGACTAGCAGGCGACAATGCCTTCGATAGAACTAGCTAACTCCCAGCAATTGTCGTAATACTTTGAGCACTTCCCGCTAGCCCTAATATTGCAACGACGGAGACACACTTATTGAAGACATCACTCCTAGTTCTGAAAAAGAAACTGATAATTTATAGTGACCCTACGGAGTGAGGACCAAAATGGACCTCTCACCGCAACAAAATACCGTGACACACGTCTCCAACGTTGTCATATCAATCAACACACACAGAGCAAGAATTAATGCGACTACATTGACTATAAGAAACACAATGAACTTGTGAATTAGAGGAAGATATCCACGCATTATGATTGAAGAATATTTTTTCAACCAGAAAAAATATACACCATCATATTACTCGCACTAACTCTTGCAATAAATATGCATAATGTATTATAATTCATTATAACATTCAAAAGAATATAATTTTCCAAAAAAAAATATTTTTGAAAAAATTTTCAGAAGAGCCCAAGTTCCCAATGGGAATCCTGAGCCCAAAGGATCCCAAAAAAGCCTAAGTGTGGACAAAAATTTGTAATCATTTTGAAAAATTAATGTAACACTTACGGACAATATTAAAGTATCTTGCTATGAACTAAATTAAGCAGAAGACAAGTAATCATTGTCAGAAGTAACAGTTATCAACATAAGCAAAATGTCAACAAACTGGAAACATGACTCCAGGCACTGAAACAAACATGGCCCAAAATCAGTTACCAATTTAAACACTATCTGATGCAAAACAGAGACTTCCAGAGAAAAAACTGTAGAACATCAGATGGTAGATGCAGATCAAAACACCTAAACACCCCTAGGGTGAGGACGTAAACATGGGGAAAAAACAGAAAATAATTCTGTTTCCAAGCCAAAACTCCCAAGAAATTTTAGTGATAAACATTACAAAAAATAAGCCAAAAGCATGGGAGAATAGCTAGGGGGGAATAAAGGAAAGGGAGAGAGGAAACACTGATTAAACAATGGAACATTCATAGCAAGAATGACCACAATAAGGTCATGCCACGAAAATAGGTAACATGTAACAATTTCGTACAATAATTATAAGTTACAGCCCTGAACATTTGTTTCCACAGTTTTCTCCTCTCCACCTTCTATTTCCACCATATATCCACCATTTCTCTCATAAATATGCGTCTGGCATCTTTAAAACTGAGATTTACAAGCACAAATAACAGTTAAGTGTAACTGTATTGAGGGCCAAACAAAGAATGACATTTGGCGGCAGTTTCGAGACCTCCTTGACACTGCGCATGCACAGTGGAGTAAAAGTATGGAGGACCTATAGGACATGTATTTTTCGGTTTTAGATGCAAATTTGGGGGATTGGGGGGGTAAAATTTGCGTTTGGCCCTAAATATTTTAGAGTTAGCACCAGCAAAGTCTGGGTCATTGGTACAGTATAAAAATATAGGTGAAAACTTGAGGTGTGAAAATTAATTTGGAAAGAAAATGGCTCCCAGCAGAGGGGGTTATGAGCTCATACACGGTCACTGGCAGTGTATGGACTCAATCCGATAGCCAGTTCCCCATTAAATCACATAATATCGCAGAGTCCGACGATGCTATTAAAGCATGTTGATTGGTTAAATTAAACAGGTGGCTTGATAATACCTCATGCAGAGTTACTGTAAACCCTGAAAAATTAGACTGTGATTAATCAGGTGCTTTGTTGGCATTGATTTTTCATGAAAATTCAAGGCTTTTCAAGGCCCCATGTCTATTTTCAAGGCTTTCAGGGCTTTGAACAGCCCTTTGTCTAATTCAAGGCCTCACAGGAACCCTGGATCAATAAATCTTCCGGGAGCTTTGCTCTGGGGAGCTAACAAGATAAGGTAGTTTGGCTGCCATAAACTGGTTGCAAAGTTTTCTTCACACTCATTATTTCCAATTTCCTGACATTGCCTACCTGGCTTAGAATTCACACAGCCCTGTGGTGTGATGTCAAATATTCTTGCAATTATCATATTGTCATAATTTTCATTTTTAATACTGTATACAGTCTTATAACAGTTACAGACACAGAAGCTAATCAGTCAACCTATAGATATTAGATATTGCATTGTTAGATATTACATGTATAAAATACATTCTTAAACGTTAAGGGCCTCAAGATTTTTATATATTTTTGCTACACTTTGACAGTCTACATCTTGTGGCTTTGTAGTTGTTTTTAGACAAGTCTTGGCTGCCAAGACTTGCCTAAAAACAACTACAAAGCCGCAGGATGTAGACTGTCAAGCTTGTCTAAAACTAGACTGAAGCATGACCCTGCACAGCACATGGACAAAGGATATTGAAGAGCAAACTGTGATTCTTACTTGTACATGAGCAGGCCTGAAAATAAGCAGTCTGACATTTGCAGAATGAGGTTCCCAGAGGGTGAATTTGATGATGCTATCCCATACAGTGGGCCAATTTATCCTCTGGGTACTTCTTTCTGTTTCGGTTTGAGACCCTGATTCAGATTGAGGTTCACAGAGGGTAAATTTAGTGATGCTACCCTGCCGTGCAGGGTAGCATCACTAAATTCACCCTCTGGGGACCTCATTTTGCAGATGACTGTCTGCTTATTTTCTGGCTTGTACATGAGCTGTATCTTTAAGACACATATGATGCCCCCTGCGAAGTCAACCACACACAAACCATGTACCATACAGATGAAATTCTACAAAAAATTGACCAAATTCAACAACCTGTAATTTTGTGAAATATTCAAGCAAATCAAAATCCTGACAATATGCACACTGGTGCTGTGCGGTATACCAAATTTTCGGTACAGTTTCGGGATTACAGGGATACCGAAAACTGTACCGAAACCAAATCAAAATATCGCTCATTTCGGTATTTATATTTTTCCTGCAAAACTGACAGAAAGTCAACTCATCAAGGTGGATTGTAAATCTAAAAGCCTGTGGGCTGCATATTTTGATTGAATTGATAAGAAAACATGCAAATGTGAACTTTGTAAGCGACAGGTAGCAGCAGATGCTGTCGAATACACCAGTGAAAGAAATAAAAAAGCGACGACAGAAAAACAAAAAATGGCAAGTTGTTAACTTGGTACTTCCGTGTCTGAAGAAATACAGCTCGGTCCCAGTGCTCCTTACATTCAGGCTGATTCAATATATTTTATGGTAATTACTCTGCGATTTATTCACAGGGGGCATTAGGGGTCAGGTGGGTGGTTGATTGGTTGACAATGGGTTGGAAATAATCCACTGATATTGACAATTTGGAACATTGACATCTTGACATACAAATGGTAATACTGCTTGTGGTTATAGCTTCTCAGAGATTTTTATAGCATTTCTTTCATTTCAGCATTGCTATTTTAAGTTGCAGATACTTTTAACAACTGATCATTTTATTAAAATACAAGTCCCCAAACTTTCCCCGATCATCTGCTTTATATTCTTTTGCATAAATAATTTATACTGCACAGTAGTGCACACTGGAAAAAACTGACTGACCTAAAGTTTAAGACACATTGAAAAACAATGTACGGAACCCAACAGGCGACAACAGATTTAGCATTACTGGAGGTCATTTGATAGATCGAGGGGCAGAAAATGCTTTGAAAATGAATTGCTGCTATTAGTAAATCATCAATTTGTACATTTTTTTTCTCACGGAAAATGAAAATGTACTCTAATTTATCACGCAAACTAGTGGATTCTCTGGAATTTTCAGAAACATGTATGAAGCCAGGAACTAGAGGTGAAGTTAGTGAATACTGGTAGAGTGATTCCACTCAAAATACCTATAATTACAACTAGATGAATGTTATAAAACTTGTTATTATATGTTTTTCAAGGATGAATCCAAACAGTGAAAGGTGGATGACACCATGTCATTGAAGCATTGCAAGATTGGCAATGAATGCACAATGTTTTTACAACTGGGATTATCATAGAGAGATTAATTAGAGTTCCATGACATCAATTTACTTGCATATTTATGTGGATACTGAACACTGGATTCAGTGGACATTAATCTTGTTGTCATTTTGAAAGATAAGGAGGGAAGGACTGACCAAGAGTGTTACTACTAGTGAAAACTTACTAAAAAGCTTTGAAGATGAAGAACATATGTTTCTTCTACCTGATTCATTGGGGAGGGGCATGGTATGAAGGCCAACTGATTAACCTGGCAAGTTATTTAATGAATCACTTGATTCAGTGTGATGATTCACACTGAATTGAGTGATTCATTAAAAAACTTTCTAGACTAATCAGTTATCGCAGTTGAATTCTTGTCAAGTTCATGAGATGCCAGAGCTGAATCTGTTAAGTTACTATATGGCTGAATGTTGGGAAATTGGGTCAGTTTGTGACTACTTTCAGTGTTCTGTGCATATACTGAATACCGTACCGAAACCGAGGTATTTACCTGAAAAATACCGATACCGAACCTGAAATTTCAATACCGCACAGCTCTAATGCACACCTTTGGTATATGTACAAACATCCTGTGAAACAAAAAAAGTCCTAGCTTGAAACTGTAAGAGGAGTTAACCAGACAAACAATGTGCCGTAGATGTGGATGGATGGATGGATGGATGGATGGACAGATGGACAGGGGTAAAACAATATGCCCCACACTATTCGTTGTGAGGGCATAACAACTTCCAGGACACATGTACTTAGACTGTAATTTGTGTGTTAACCCTGATACTGCATGTTGGAGCACCTGTTCTGTTGCAGTAAAAGTGATCAAAGTTGGAATTAGGCCCTTAAGGGTTAAGAAGAAAATTATGAATTCTTTCTAAAATCACTCATCTTCAACATCTACATAACAACTTTAGCTTCCCTAACATTGCATCCATAAATACAGTACTGTGATCACAAAAGTGGTATTTTTCTCAATCAGACTGTGATTGGGTCAAGAGTCACTTAACACCAGCAAGTCGAGATTTCATGGATAAAATGTTGCAAAATCATGACTGAATCACAAAACACAAACTAACATTTCTCGCATTTCTTTCCAGCAAATGAGATTCTTCAGCACTATGGGGAGAAAAGCAGAAAGATAATATCGACCAAATTAGGACCGTGGATAGTGATCCGACCAAAATTCTTTGTTCATTTTTGTGATCACCATACTCCAAGTTAGGTGTACTATTTTTCAATTGCCTTGTTTTGACAGAAGTGAGGAACTGTTGATTAACTCTTCGCCTGCTGCAGGTAAGTTTTCCTGCCCAGTACAAATATTCTTTGTATCAAGATGGTTGTTTTTAACAAAATATACCCAGTAGTTAATACATGTAGTAGTCTTCTTATCAGTAATTTATTTTCCTCAATCAAGTCACCCATGATTTTGTTTAATGAGGAATTCAGAAAAATGCTAAGCAGATTATGAGTTCAATAAAAGGTAAAATGTAAGGTGTACATGTTGTGAAAGGATTAATGCCATTGTTACAGTTAAAACTAGAAGTCCTGTCACGAATAGTGCGCTTATTGAGGCTTAATTGCACGTTGGAATTGCGCGCAATTGCTAAATCGAATTGCATCCAAAGCACGGCTGGTTTTCCTGGTTACTCATAGCAAACACATGCAATGTTTCTGCCAATAGACCTCCGGGTAACCCGGAGGTCCATTGGCTGAAACATTGCTTGTGCACAGGCCATATGTACAGAATTTGAAAGCTTTACTTGGGCCATAACGCGTACATTAACGTGCATATCAACGTGCTATTTGTGCGCATTTCATGACAGGACTTTTAGTTTTAACTGTATGTTTTGTTTTTGTCAAAATAAAGGCTCAACTGTAATTACCATAATCCTCTCAGCTAAGATCTAGGTAATTTTAACACTTAAAGGCTTGAAGATTTTTTTACATTTTTCCTACGCTTCAACATCTGGTGGCTTTGTGTGTGTTTCTAGGCAAGGCTTGGCTGCCTATATAGGCAGCCAAGACTATCCTGGAAACAGCTGCAAAGGTACAGTTCTTAAAATGTACCTTGCAAGTTTACCCAAACACTGTATGTTGGGGCACCTGCTTTGTTGCAGTAAAATTTATCGAAGTCAAAAACAGGCCCTCAGTGGTTAATACCAAGTTTTAAAACAGCAAACAAAGTTTTATCAGCTATTTGTTCATTTCAGCTCCAATTCAAAGTACCTGTTTAATAAACTCTGGATGTCTGTTTTGAAAATGAGCATCCAAAAATCTCTCTCCAACAAACTGTTTACCACAGAACTCACATCTCCATTTTGCTGGGTTTTCCATATACTTGTTCTCCTCATGCACAGAAAACATATCATTTTCAATATTGAGTGGGCAATTCATAGGTAGCTGATAGGAATGTGACTCAAAAATTGGGATTAATTTCTGAAATGAAAAAATATTTATTGTACATTTTTTATATATTTCCTTTACTGTTTATACACACATCCACTATACCTTTTATCAAAGAATAGAGTAAATTGAATGCTAAATATATCAATGCACATTTCTGGAATGAGTTAACACTTTGAATCATGGTAGTATCTTCCATTCCAATTCAATAGCAGCAATTGGAAGAGTCCATATTCATTATTTGGGGGTAGACCAATTAATATTTTCAACGTGAAGCCTTTCAGCGGCACATTGAAAATATTGACTGGGCAACCTCACACATTCACTACATAGCAACCATCTTACTTAATGAAATTATGATGTATCATGTTCCTGGGTGGGAAAAGCGGCCTCTCGGTTTCACCATGTTCATTTTAAATGAAAAGTGTCAATGACACTGAAGCTCAACCTGTCCAAGAAGGGTCTGAACTAAATAGAAAGATTCAGTAATGCCAAGTAATTCACTCAAGTTTCTACAGAAGAGACATCACACCAAAGCTACATATGAAATCTGAAAAAATCAGGTATGAGATGGGGCCTGTTTTTTCCAATTTATATGTGAAATTCAAGATGGCCAGTGGCAGCTATCTTTTTCAACAGAATGCACAAGCATTTCATAATTCCCATCTGGACATCATACCAAAGTTACATTCAAAATTTGAAAAAGATCAGGTGAGAACTGCAGTCTCTGGGATCTGCTAATAGAATTGTTGACACTTTATATGGCAAATCCAAGATGGCCACTAACGGCCATATTTTTCAATAAAATTCAGAAAAATTTGATAGCTCCCATCTAGACATCACACCAAAGCTACATATGAAATTTGAAAAGATTGGGTGAAAGATGCAGCCTGCAGAATATACTTATGGAATTGTTGACAATTCATATGCCAAATCTAAAATGGCTGCTGACAGCCATATTTTTCAATGAAATTCACAAAAATTTGATAGCTCCCATCCAAACATCACACAAAGCCATATATGAAATTCAAAAAAGATCAGGTGAGAGATGCGGACAGTAGGGTGTGCTGAAGGAATTGTTGACAATTTATATCCAAATCCAAGATGGCTGCCGGTGGCCATGCTTTTCAACAAAATTCAAAAATATTTGATAGCTCCCATCTAGACATCACACCAAAGCTACATATAAAATTTGAAAAAGATCGGGTGAGAGATGCGATCTGTAGGGTGTGCTAATAGAATTGTTGACAATTTATATGCCAAACCTAAGATGGCCACTGGCAGCCATGTTTTTTAACGAAATTCGGAAAAATTTAATAGCTCCCACCCAGACATTGCACCAAAGCTACATATGAAATTTGAGACTGATCAGGCAAGAGCTCTGGCCTATAGAGTGTGTTAAAGGAACTGTTGGACAAATCCAAATCCAAGATGGCCACTGGCGGTCATGTTTTTCAACAAAATAAAAAAAAAATCGATAGCTCCCATCTAGACATTGCCCCAAAGCCACATATGAAATTTGGAACTGATCGTGTGAGAATTGTGGCCTGTAGGGTTATAAAGGAATTGTGGATGGATGGACATACAGACAGATGATGGATCGCAACCCATCCCAACAGCTCATACTTCACATTGTCAAGTTGAGCTAATATGAAAGTGTCAATGACACTGTAGCTCAACTTGTCAAGACAAAGACATGTACATGTATAGTATGTGACACAGCAATGACAAACATCTAGGTAATGACCTGATAACAAGGTACGTATAAAGTATTGTAACAGTCTGTACATAGATACTGACTGTTGCCTGTAACAAATGTATAGGTAAAGTATTGTAAAGGTGGGTGACAGTCAGATGCTAAACTAGAAAAAAATCTTTGAGTCCCAGAGTGGGTCTGACTGAACCCCAAAATATTTGTTCTCATAGCACTGTGATAACAAAGGCACCCCAAAACACACTCGTTCCTGTCCCAAGGTGAAAACAAAAGTACCCAAGAAGTTTTGTGAAGATCAGTTCATAAATACGAGCTGTATAGAACTTGTGACAAAAAACTGACTGGACCTAATTTCGGTACAAAATGGCCACTGGCAGCCATCTTGAATTTTGGAAAGGTACCCAAGAAGTTTTGTGAAGATCGGTTCATAAATACAGGCTCTACCCTGAGCCATATTGACATGTGTGCTTACATTGTATAAGTAGCACTGAATAAATCAAAGTTCATCTAATTTGCATAATTTCTGCATGAAAAAAAAATCCTTACAATATGTGATGTATTCCATGTTACTAAACATTCATACAAAAATTTATTCAAATCAGAAGATTCATACAGAAGTTCTGTACAAAAGACTGATTGCACTAATTTTGGTACAAAATGGCTGCTGGTGGCCATCTTGAATTTTAGACCACACCCAAAAACACTCGCTCTCATCCCACGGTGATAACAAAGGTACCCAAGAAGTTTCGTAAAGATTGGTTCATAAATATGGCCTCTAGTCTGAGCCGTGTAGAAGTTGTGTTCAAAAAACTGATTAGTCCTAATTTCAGTACAAAATGGCCACTGGCAGCCATCTTGAATTTTAGACCGCACCCAGAAACACTCGTTCTCGTCCCAAGGTGATAACAAAAGTACCCAAGACATTTCGTGAAGATCAGTTCATAAATACAGACTCTAGCCCGAGCCGTATTGACATGTGTACTTTCTGTGTGTAAGTCGCACTGAAAAAATCAAAGTTCATCTAATTTGCATAATTTCTGCACGAGAAAAAAACCCGTATTATATGTGATGTATCCCATGGTACTAAACATTCACACACAAAATTATTCAAATCAGTGATTTCATATGGAAGTTCTGTGCAAAAATCTGATTGCACTTAATTTTGTACAAAATGGCTGCCATCGGCCATCTTGAATTTCGGACCGGACCCCAAAACACTCGTTCTCGTCCCACGGTGATACCAAAGGTACCCAAGAAGTTTCGTAAAAATCGGTTCATAAATACGGCCTCTAGCCATACTGGCATTTGCACTTACAGTGCTGAAAGTAACACTAAATACATCAAAGTTAGTCTAGTTTGCACAATTTACAAACAAGAAAAAAAAACCTGTATTATATGTGATGTATCCCATGGTACTAAACATTCATACAAAAATTTATTCAAATCAGAGCTTTCATATGGAAGTTCTGTACAAAAAACAGATTTCTGCATCTTCGGTACAATATGGCGGCTGGCAGCCATCTTGAATTTCGGACCACACCCAAAAACACTCATTCTCGCCCCACAGTCATAACAAAGGTACCCAAGAAGTTTCGTAAAGATCAGTTCATAAATACGGCCTCTAGCCCGAGCCGTATCCAATTGTTGACATACGGATAGATGGACTACGGGCCATGACAAAAGCTCAAGTTTGGCTTCGCCAAAGTTGAGTTAAAAATGAAGGATATATGAAGGATTAATCCACCACCAACTGAAAACCACAAGAAGCATCACAGTGGACATGCAAAACAGAAGCTCCAAGTACTCTCACAGCATTTTGTTAGCCTGGGATAGGGAGTGGGGGTGGGGTTGGGGGTGGGGTTGGGGGGTCAGTTAGGTTACTGTCCCCTTTTAGGTAAGTAAAATATAACCCCGTTAATTGAACCACTTTGCCAGTAGAAAAAAAACAGGAAAATTCAATTAATGGGAATTTCGTCTTTTCCCTGTACTCCTGTAGCCCTGTGAAACAAGATATAGTTGAATATATGCTTGCATATATATTGGATATACTGAGGCCAAATAGGTCCACAAACATTGTAGAATTCCGTGGTTGCAAGAGTAATTCTTCCAAAAATTAAAATTTTTCCTTTAACAGGAGTTCACTATTTACGAAATATGCAACTAACAGGTGACATTTTTCTGAAGATATGTTAAATGGTTTGGTGTTTGGAAGTTATATACAATCAACGAGGGTATTAAATTTGGAAATATCTAATTAAATGGGTTCCACTATAACAAAACAGTGTGTGTACTTTTCAGCTAGAAACATCTAACAATTAGTTAGAAAAAGGGTAAAGATAGATATCAAAACAAGAGCCCCCACAGGGCCTGAAGCACTCACCTTGAACAGAAAACAATATAAACAGGAGTCCAAGAATGAGTCTACATTAAGCAATCCATCTCCATAGGATACATTGTCAATCCTTGAGCCCCTCAGGAGTGAAAAAAATAGTCCGAGTATCATGTCTTTTCGTGATCATAATGTAAAATGTAGAGCTCCCCTATGAAGCCCCTTGATACAACCTATGTGGAAACATCTTAGTTACACACCTCTAGAGGGTACTGAATACAAAATTTCTAATTCTTCAGCTACATGGCCAATTCCGGCTCCCAGAGGGAGTCCAAATATTAACCCAGTCTCTCGATTTGAACAAAGTTGAAGATGACCTCCCTAGAGGTGTTGTATACCAAATATGAAACCATTCTGACTGTTGGATCTGAAGAAGAAACATTTTAAAGAAATTTCTTCATATTGCACTAAGTTAAAATTCGGGCTACTATAGGGAACCCAAATATTAACCCAGGGAACCAATTTGAACAAACTTGAATCTGACTCCCCTAGAGATATTGTAAACCAAATATGAAATGATTCTGACAGGTGACTCTGAAGAAGATTTTTGAAGAAATTCCATCATATTGTACTAAATTAAAATTTCAGGTTGCCATATGGAGCCCAAATATTAACCCAGGCACTCGAAATGAACACACTTGAATCTGAGCCCCTAGAGATGTTGCATACCAAATATTAAAGCATTCCAACTTTTTGGATTGAAAGAAGAAGATTTTTAAAGAAATTTACTCATACTGCATTAAGTTAAAATTTGAGCTACCATAGCCAGCCCAAATATATACATAGGGAACGATTTGAACAAACTTGAATCTGACCCCCCCTCCGAGATGTTGTATACCAAATATGAAAGCATTTTGACTGGTGAATCGGAAGAAAAAGATTTTTAAAAATTATCCTCCAGATAAAACTAAGTTAAAATTTGGGCTTCCATAGGAAGCCCAAATATTAACCTAGGGACTTGGTTTGAACAATCTTGAATCTAACCCTCATAACAATGATGTATACCAAACATTAAGGGGCTATATAAGTAATGGAATTTTGTTTATTCTGAAATTCTCACCTCTCATATTCCTTAAATTCAGATTAAATATACACAAATTATACATCAAAATGAAGGTTGGGATGTATAGAACACGAAACACATATGTAATCAACCCATAGAGTTGACAGCAGGCACCACTGGTTCCTGGAAGTCTGCTACCGTATTTGTACCAGAACTGATAATAAAATAATATTTCATCAGAACAACTTGTGGCCAAAGGTGCTTCATATATCCAAGAACAAAGCTAGGCATTCAAAACACTTTCGAATACAGCGATAGGACTGCATTTGGGAAAAGGACAACACTGTCTGCATTTATTATTGAAGATGGTTTCCATGCTTGTCAAACATATGCAAATCACTCGATACCACGAATTTCCAGCGAAAAACAAAATCGTAATTCTAAGAAATTTCAACAGGTATCAAGATACCTTGCATTGAATATAGTAACTGTGCAATCTCTATCTAATAACAGTATACTGTATGAAGGCGATCTTTTTCATTATTTGATTTTAGATGGCGTTGTTTTTACATGCTTTTTCCGTCTGATGACGTTGACTGGAAATCGAAAGTATATTCATACGTAAACAAAAGCAAAGGCTTTGGAATTTACCCCCATGCAGCTCTGTCTCCATGTTTTGGAGAATTTTGATCCCTTTGCTTTGTTCTTGGATATGTAAAGCACATTTGGCCATGAGTTGTTTTCATGAAATATTATTAAATTATCAGTTCTGGTACGAATACGGCAGCAGACTTCCAGGAACCAGTGGTGCCTACAGTCGACTCTATGAGTTGATTGCACATGTGTTTCGTGTTCTATACATCTCAATCTTCATTTTGATGTATATTTTGTGTATATTTAATTTGAATTGAAGGAATATCAGAGGTGAGAATTTTCAAAATAAACAAAATTTCATTACTTATATAGGCCCTTAAAAGATTCTGACTGGTGGTTCTGAAGAAGAAGATTTTTAAAGAATATTCTCCATATTGCCCAAAGTTAAAAATTCAGGCTCCTGTATTGATCCCAAATATGAACCAAAGGGCATTATTTTAAAAAACGTGTATCTGCCCTGTAATACTGAAACCGTACCGAAGAAAAGGTATACCGCACAGCACTACCCAGTTGTGTTCCAATTGAAGTTCACTGTCCACTTTTGAGATCACAGTACATGTAGTGTGCATGATCAGAAAGCCACTTTAAATGAAAAATCTGAAAAAAAACTGGTTTAAAATAAGAAGAAATGTGGTTCCTACTAGAAACTAAATCATTAACAATGTGAAAACATATACCTTTGTAACAACATTTCTAACTGTTCTGGACTTGTCTCTTGAGCAATGAATAACATCTGCAGCCTTGGTGGCAACAATGAGAATCTGAAAATAAAACATAACTTTGCAAAAAAACTATTTACCAATATGTTTGTAAAAAAGCTGTGTTCTCTGGCATTTTTGCTCTGAAAAACAGACAAGGAAGGGAGGCTTTTTTTTCCTCTTTTTTCTTCTCAATGCTACGAATTTAAAATCATAAGTTAATTCTTAAATTTGTATGTCTTTTCGCCTGTTGTACACTCATATGGCTCTTTCAAAACTGACAATTCCACAAGACTGTGCGGTTACCAATTCAAACAAGTTCATGTTAGGCTTGTCAAAAAAAAATTCTTGTTTTTCAGGTAATTTTCTCAATTTCATGATGAAGGAGGGAGGCTTTTTTTTCTCTTTTTGAATTTTTGTTAATTCACAAACAATCCTGAAATAGATGGAATTAAAAATTTAACTACATGTACTTACACAATTATGTGGAAAGAAATTTCAACAGGTATCATGATACCTTGCATTGAATATGGCAACTGTGCAATCTCTATTTAATAACAGTATACTGTATGAAGGCGATCTTTTTCATTATTTGATTTTAGACGGCGATGTTTTTACATGCTTTTTCCGTCCGATGACGTCGACCGGAAATCAAAAGTATATTCAAACGTAAACAAAAGCAAAGGCTTTGGAATTTACCCCCATGTAGCTCTGTCGCCGTGTTCTGAAGAATGTTGATCCCCTAGCTTTGTTCTTGGATATGTAAAACACATTTGGCCACAAGTTGTTTTCGGGATATATTATTAAATTACCAGTTCTGGTACGAATACAAGCAGACTTCCAAGAACCAGTGGTGCCTACAGTCGACTCTGTGAGTTGATTACACATGTGTTTCTTGTTCTATATGTCCCAACCTTCATTTTGATGTACATTTTGTGTATATTTAATTTGAATTGAAGGAATATCAGAGGTGAGAATTTTCAAAATAAACAAAATTTCATTACTTATATAGGCCCTTAAATTAATGAAACCAAAATTAATCCAAAACATATATCTATAGCACTTTACCGAGAAATATAAATTTTATAGTAAATTTCCTTTCTTATTACACCTACCTCAATTGTTTACTACAGGCTTGCACTACAGTGGAAGAACCTAACTCGGATAAAATACTCTCTATTTTAATCTTTCCCAAGAGATTTGGGAAAGAAAAGTGGTGTAAAAACACCACGAAAAAATAAGCCAAAACTGGGTCGAGCGCCATCGGTGCACACCCAGTATGGGACGCTCTTCCATAGTACAAATCCACGACTACTGTAAAACAGTGTGCAGTGCGTCAATTCGTCATTCTTTTGATTCCAACAACACAGGAGTTATGTGATCAGTGGGGAGGAAGGATTCTTACCCAAATAAGAAGACGGGAGGGCCTCTATGTAAACAATTGTGGTAGGTATAATAAGAAAGGAAATTTACTATAAAATTTATATTTCTTATCAACCTACCTCAATTGTTTACTACAGACTGAATAGACAAAAGGATGGAGGGAATCACATAACCAACCCACACATAACTCAATAGCACTGGATCCGTGGACAGAGGAAGAGATCCCTAGGCCTATCAAACCATAGCATCACAAACATTAGAAAAGACAATGAAAGATGAGGCGTATGGTGAAGTGTGACGCACAGACAGAAAGGGCAGTAACAGCACAAAGCTGGAACTGACCCTGAAAAAAGCTGAAAGGTTGGGATAGACAACAGCCTCAGCTGAAGAAAAAGGGCCCCAAGGTTCTTTGTCGGTTCCTGCAACTGTCGCAGATAAAAGGAGAATGTGGCATTTCTCCAGAAGGCTGCCAGTATAACATCCGTCATCCGACAACATGACAGAGTTATTAAAAGAGGAAGACAATGCATGCACCTTGTGGCAGAAAAAACAATTGGTAATACAATCACCACTAGCTAGACGAGCGGAAGCTGCATGAATAGCAAGACAAATCCATCAAGAAATGGATGCAGGAGAGATCTGGCATGTGAGAAAATGCATATTCATCCAGGATAAAGGTTCGAATGCCCCCACCCCCAAGCCGAGCAGCGCCCAAGAAAGTGACCATCTTGGAGTAAACTGCAATGGAGTGAACTGCAAAGTCCGAGGCCTTTTCAAGGAAAAGGGCTGAACAAGCTTGGAGAGGCAAGGATGAGTGTTGAAACAATGCGGTATCAGATATGAAAAAATGCCCCCGAAGCATGGACATGTACCCATTGCTGGAGACCCCCAGAAACAAACATATACCAGAAACTCTGCAAACGGTGTGATCGAAGGAGTGACAGAAGCAACAGAGTGATCGCACACCATTGACAGAAGAACCTTCCACTTAGCCACAGAGGCTAAACCAGGGGAGTGAGTGCCTCCTTGAAGAAGAAAAGCAACTCCACTGCGTGTCTCGAAAAACCGCTACGGAGGAGACAGGACCCGATAAAAGACATGTGCAAAGGCACAATGAAGTCGGGTCAACGTGAAACCTCCTCGGGCGACTTTGGCAAAGAAAGTCGCAAGGTAGAGGGAGACATGCCAGAACCGCCGCTAACAGAAAGTGGAGCAGATTGATCCACACCCACCGAGGCGACAGGTGTGATCGAAAGGATTCGACGACTGTAGGTTCATATCTGGGCGAGAACCTGAGGCGGAATCGGAACTGGTAGGAAGGCGTAGCCGACAAGACCATCCCAAAGGTGGGCCAGAGCATCCACGGCGAAAGCCAGAGCATCTGGACACGGAGACACGAAAGTGTCCACCGGATGGTTCCAACGAGTCGCAAGAGATCGATGGAACCTGCCATGTGGAGCATCCACCTGGTGAAAATGATCCTGCCCCGACGGGACAGGGAGTCGGCTAGGATGTTCAGACGACCGGGAAAGTGACGAACAGCCACCCCGGCATGGACATCCTGAGCGAGCAGTAGAAGATCCCGAGCCAATTCGTACATTGGAACAGAGTGTGTGCCACCCTGGTTCCGAATGTAAGCAACCACCGTCGAATGGTCGGACCACAGAAGGACCTGGCAATTCGACAGATGAGGGATCCACTGCCTGAAACTCAGAAAAAGAGCAAGAAGCTCCTTCCGGTTGATGTGTAGAGCTGCATGATCCTGGTCCCACATCCCGTGAATGGAAAGACCTAGAGGATCCAATGTCGCACCCCATCCGAGATCGCTGGCATCTGCCGTCAGAACGCGATCGGATGTGGGTAAGTCCAACGAAACACCCTGCGAAAGCCACTGGACATCCGCCCAGAGGAGAAGGTGAGGATAAAGATATTCTGGAAACTGAAGCACCAGATCCAGAAAATCTACATTCGGCCTCCAATGACTGAGCAGAAAGTGTTGGAGAGGTCTGACACGCAGCCGACCTAGAGGAATGAGATCCGTCACCGAACAGCAGAGACCGATTAGCCGGAGAATACTCCGAGCCATCATGGATGTGGACTGGGACAGAGTCAGAGCAAAAGCTGAGAGAATCACAGCCTTGGCCTGGGGAACCGCCACCAAATTGAACTGTGTGAGGAAAGCCATCCCCAGATGATAAAACGACTGAGAAGGGACCAGGTCCCACTTCTCCTCGTTGACTCTGAAACCTAGCGATGTGAGCAAGCTCAACAGAGTGGCGACATCCGACTCCAGTAAGGCAGCATTGGAATGCCCCTGGAGGATATCGTCCAGATATGCCAAAATAGTCACCCTGGACTGTGTGCGAAGGAAAGCTATCACATGCGACATCAGTCTGGTGAAGGCCCAAGGAGCCAGGTTGAGGCCGAAAGGCATGGCCTTGAACTGGTAAACTTGTCCCAGATAAACGAACCCGAGATACTTCCGTAACGCCCAAAGAATCGGAACGTGAAAGTAAGCGTCTCGCAGGTCGAAGCTGGAAGCGAAATCTCCCTGGTGAATTGAACGGAGGACCGACCTGAAAGTCTCTATGCTGAACTTGGGAGCAATGATAGACTGGTTCAGGAAACTCAGATCGATAACCGGTCGGAGTCGGCCATCCTCCTTTGGCACCAAGAACAGGCGGGAATAGAAACCCACTGACCTAATGTTCTTGATGACCTCAATCGCCCCCTTTGTCAGGAGATTGCCTATCTCCATGGACAAAAGTTACCGACGTAAAATGTCTGAAGGAACTGTGGTTGGAAGAGGCACCCAGGACAGAGTGGGGTGCCTTCGGAAGGATCCGGACCGAACAACATCTAACACCCAAGGATAGGATGTGATGGTGGCCCAACGGTCTGCGAACTCTGCTATCCTTCCTCCAACCTGGGACGAGTCGAGGTGAGGACCTTCATTTCGAACCCCGACAAGGCTCGCGAGAGGAGAAAACACCTCCTCTACTGAATGAAGAATCCTGGGACTTCCCTCAAGACTGCCGATGCTTACCCTTACCCCTTGAGTAAGAAGTAGAAGCGGTGGCAGAAGGATCAGCCCCTTTGCTTCGCAGAGGAAGCAGGGGGTACTTGTTAGGCTTGGAACAGCCCCTGCCTACCCTAGAAGGGTGATCAAGCTGAAGAAACAGCAGCTGATCTTTGGAATGATGTAGGACGTCAACCCAGACCGTCAACACAGAACCATGGAAAAGTTGCGGACCTGCCAAAGAAGCAGATTGAAGAGTAGCGCACTGCTCCTCAGAAAGGGATTGGCCTGTGTCCAGCACAGAGTCCCTTCGAACTAATTCCAGATTAGCCGTGTTACAGGCATGCGTGTGAGTAAGATGCATGAGCGCCTTGGACAGCACACGCAAAGGAGCCTGTACCTCGTCAAACTTATCTGGAGGCAGATAAGCAGCGAAAGCTGAGCTGTGATCGGAGAGAGAAAGCATACCAAGCATCTCTCTCGATAAGCCCAATGTGGACTCCAGAGTCGTCATCGGAATGATGGTAGACTTGGACTTGGAAAGCCCAAGGGAATTGGAGTCCTGATCCAAAACCGTCAAAGTCTGGTAGACCGACGGATTGGCGGAATCGTAGGAATGATAACGCGCCGGAGGCAAAAAGATGTCAACCCTGGTGAAGAACGGAGCCTTCATAGCCTTAGAACTTAGCTTAGAGTCCAAGGCTGAAAATGCTTCAACCAACTGTACCGACTGGCATGGTCGAAGACGCCCAGAAGCGGGTTGCTCCATAGGTTGTTGGCGCGCGACCGATGATCGCGGCCTGGCTGACACTGTCAACTGGTTAGATGGCTTGAGATCCGGAAGGAACCCAAACACGAAATCAAGAGCTGCCCCCAAGTCCGAAGACTGCTGGCTCTCGACATCAAGCATGTCTGACTCTTCCCCTGAGCCGGAAGACACATAGCCCATCGTGGGCAAACCAGCCGATGCCTTCCATGGTGTCGGAACACCAGGGGGATCAGAAAGCGGCCCGTTTCCAATCCCAGGAGGCGGCACCATAGGGGTGCCTGGAAACCACTCGCTGCCTCGCTGGAAGCAATGGGAAGGCTCTTTGACAGAACCTGAGTGAGTAAGGAGAGGGCCTCCCTAAGCTCACTGCCTGTACTGGCCGGTTTGACAGGGGAACGAACTGGCAAAGTGGCTTCACCTCTGACCCTCTTAACCAGCGAAGGGTCACGATCCTCCAAAACACCCGACGTGGGATGGCGGGCGGCAGCCGGAATGTCTGAAGGCAGACGTGTATAGGAGTGTGACACACCCCGAGGATCAACATAGCGGGAACTCATGAGAGTCACCGCGGACCTCTGCAGGGCAGAAGGTCCAGGCTACACAAAAGACGTTGGTCCCCCAAAACTGGTCGTGTGGCCAGAATGAGTGGACGGAAACACCATGGAGTTCATAGTGTCCCACTAAGAACATCCGAATCCAATGACAACTGTGGTGCTCGACGGCGCAGAGACCACAGTAGAGGGTCCGACCGGCAGCCACTTCCAACTTTGCCGAGTTGAAGTCAGGGAAGGCTGAGGCCAATACCCCCACGTCTACACAACCAGACACCGCAGCAGACCACTGCAGGTATAAAACTACTGTGCTCAACGGCTGAGAGGACACAGTAGGGGGTTCAGTCGGCAGCCCCATCCGACTTCGCCGAGTGGAAGTCGGGGAAGTCTGAGGCCGATACCACACTACAGAATCCCTGCAGACCCTTGCAGAGGCCGGCTAAAAACGGTGCCCAATGACGTTGTAGACGGAACAGCAGTAGCAGCAGATACGACGCGAGCTGTTGGAACTGGCGGAAAAGTGGAGAGAGCCACCAAGCTCGGCCTCCAAAGGAGGAGTCACAACCCTAGTGACAGCCTCAGATGTCGACTGGAGAGGCGCATAGTCCCGGAACCAGGCATATCTTCATCAGAAATCCAACAGCTCCCACAGTATCCACCTTGGTAAAAAACTGCACATTCCCCATGGAAGGGGAATAACTCTCACCAGACATGGTCGAGTCGGGAAGCCCCGAAATGCATTCCCCACCCCTCGTTGGTGCAGGAGGAGCTGCACATCCCCCACGGAGGGGGAGCAATTCTCACCAGATGTGGTCGAATCGTGCGACCCCAAAACGATAACGTTTCCCACCCCCCGCAGGAGCGGGAGGAGCTGCACATCCCCCACAGAGGGGGTCAAACTCACACCAGATGTGGTCGAGTTGGGGGGCTCCGAAACGACAGTGTCCCCCCCCCCCCCTGCAGGGGCGGGAGGAGCTGCACATTCCCCATGGAGGGGGTAAACTCACTCCAGACGTGGTCAAGTCAGGAGGCTCCCGAAACGACAGCGTTCCACACAACCCGCGGGTGCGGAAGAAACGGCCACGAGAAAGCACCAAGGCGAGGGCAAAAGGAATTGCCCTAAAGGAACCAAACTGAAAATAACAGAGGTGAGAGCAGTAGAAGAAAAAGGTGAACTCAACAGAAACAGAAAGTAGAAGAACACCCTCAACTACGAGAGAAGGTGGCAGAAAAAAAAAAAAACGGTGGGTACATGACAGAACCCAAACGGTCGACAGGGACCGAAAAAACAGAAATTCAGCCCTCAACAGTGAAGAAATCCTGTCCAGACAGTACCATATTGACACCTATCTCCAAAAACAATTAATTCATCAACCGAAAAATTCATTGTCGAATCGCGTGATGTCGAAAACAAAACATTCGCAAAAACGGAATAGTAAATAATATACAATGAGAATGTGGTTGAAAATATAAACGAGAATATATAAAACACAGTCCTGTTATTATACAATCTTCAGATCCACAATTCCAGTCACAGGAAAACCATTATCGACGGGTTTAAGGGCCTATATAAGTAATGAAATTTTGTTTATTTTGAAAATTCTCACCTCTGATATTCCTTCAATTCAAATTAAATATACACAAAATGTACATAAAAATGAAGGTTGGGATGTATAGAACACGAAACACACTTCTAATCAACTCATAAAGTCGACTGCAGGCACTACTGGTTCCTGGAAGTCTGCTGCCGTATTCGCACCAGAACTGATAATTTAATAATAGTTCACGAAAACAACTTGTGGCCAAATGTGCTTTACATATCCAAGAACAAAGCTAGGGGATCAAAATTCTTCAAAACACGGCGACAGAGCTGCATTGCATGAAAATTCCAAAGCTTTGCTTTTGTTTACGTATGAGTATACTTTCGATTTCCTGTCGACGTCATCGGACAGAAAAAGCATGTACAAATAACGCCATCTAAAATCAAATAATGAAAAAGATCGCCTTCATACAGTATACTGTTATTAGATAGAGATTGCACAGTTGCCATATTCAATGCAAGGTATCATGATACCTGTTGAAATTTCTTAGAATTACGATTTTGTTTTTCGGTGGAAATTCGTGGTAACGAGTGATTTGCGCATGTCTGTCGAGCATGGAAACCATCTTCAATAAAAAATGCAGACAGTGTTGTCCTTTTCCCAAATGCAGTCCTATCGCTGTATTCGAAAGTGCTTTGAATGCCTAGCTTTGTTCTTGGATATATGAAGCACATTTGGCCACAAGTTCTTCTGATAAAATATTATTTTGTTATCAGTTCTGGTGCGAATACGGTAGCAGACTTCCAGGAACCAGTGGTGCCTGCAGTCGAATCTATGAGTTGATTACATATGTGTTTCGTGTTCTATACATCCCAACCTTCATTTTGATGTATAATTTGTGTATATTTAATCTGAATTTAAGGAATATGAGAGGTGAGAATTTCAAAATAAACAAAATTCCATTACTTATATAGGCCCTTAAATATCACTGTTACTGAGCAAAGATGGCACACATCCACCACGTGTGCGGATAATCAAAAGAATGGCGAACTGACGCATTGCGCACTGTTTTACGGTAGTTGTGGATTTGTACTATGGAAGAGCGTCCCATACTGGGTGTGCACCGATGGCGCTCGACCCAGTTTTGGCTTATTTTTTTGTGGTGTTTTTACACCACTTTTCTTTCCCAAATCTTGGGAAAGATTAAAATAGAGAGAATTTTATCCGAGTTAGGTTCTTCCACTGTAGTGCAAGCCTGTAGTAAACAATTTCGGTAGGTTGATAAGAAATGGCACATGCAAGATGTACATAAGTTAACACCTTGGCTGATGTATTTGGTACAGAAATGCATGAATGTTTGTTGAACTGATTGCTAAATCCAAACATCTAACACTGACAGACTTGTATAATGTTGAACCTTCTTATGAAATGGCAATACACGATGCAGCTGACTGGTCAAGGATAAACACAATTATTTTGTCTCTAACACCAGATGGACAATCATTGTTCAGTTGATGGTAAACAGAATTAATGAAAAGTGTAATGCTCCAGTGAATCCTAAGCATGCATTCTTAAGGTTACACATCTTAATATTGATACTAAAAAAATCTTTTAGAGTGGAGATTAAAAATGTGTTTTAAATAATTCAAAAAGCACCTCAAAGTTCATTTGTCGGTAAAGTGCAAAAGATACATGGTTTGGATTGATTTGGGTTTCAGTAATTTAAGTGTTCCAAATGTGAATTTTTAGTTCTGTTGTTAGTGCAATTTGCAATTTAAGGGGTCGTCCAACCTAACTTGGGTCAATTTTTTGACATTTTTCCCAATGCCTCAGAAACAGATAAGAGAAGTAAGGAAAGGCAAATTATATAGCAAAATAATGAGTAAAGTGCATAAAAAAGGTACATATAATTTTTTTCAGGAAAAAAAGTGAATTGTATGATTTTGAAGAAGATTAATTTGCCAATGGCATAAGTAACGAACCGGTAAAGCCACAAAATAATTGGCAATTCGAAAGCCTTGTCCTCAATATAATGATAACATACTACAGACTCGGAGAAAGCATTTTTTTGACACACACTCTGGTGGGTTTTGATGTTTGAATGTAATAACACCAACACAAATTTTGGATGTTCCGGATGTGGCCATGTTTCAATGATGTTTATTCCGGTCATGTGATTACGATGTGGTTCTTGCAGAAATACTCAATTTGGGCAATCGTAAGAATGCAAGGACGTGATCACGCCCTTTATTTGTTCGAGACAATGTATGAGCGGATTTGCAAACAGGTGACAGCAAATACTTGAACTGTTAATGTCATAACTGCAAAATATGGTTCGAAATTCCCTCTCGTGTTTACAGGCCGTCTGAACTTTTTTGTTGACAAAAAATCTGAATTACTGCGCACTAGAAAGACAACATGAACCACTTGTAAAAAAATAACCGAGTGTATAAAATCGGGACAATAAACATAAAATAAGGCAATATTCATAACAAAGTAAGCAGAATGCTTCGGAAATCACTTTTTCACGAAGTATATTCCATTGCAAAATAGTAGTGGCGCGGTATTTAATTGCAAAAAGCCTCGTTGTAGACTGCATACATTTATGCCTGATCAGAAAGAGGAATTTTCCTCCGAACAAACGAAAAATCATTATCAGATCCGTACCCCCCTCCATTGTGATTCACCAAACATTATTTACCTTATCACATGTAAGCGATGTCGGAAACAGTATGTTGGTCAAAGTCAAAATCCTTTCCGAGAACGTGCTGCTAGACACAAACAGGATATAAAACATAATGCTGATGCCCCAGTAGCACAACATTTTAACCTTCCTGGCCATTCTTTGGACGATTTCGAAATCCACCCAATTGAACAACCACCAATTAAAGACACATTAGAAGAAACGGATGAATTTAGAAAAAAACGTGAAGCTTTTTGGATCAATACGCTTCAAACCCTCTGGCCATTTGGTATGAACATATCAGAGGGCGAATGCGAAAGGAGGTCCATCATTCCTTTCACTTTAACGTACAACAGAATGAATATCGAAATAGCAAAAATGTTAAAAGATGAATTCAATTTTACCAATGCTAAATTAAATGAACCTTTGAATCTTCGACCTATCATCGCCTATAAGAAAAACAAAAGCTTGCGTAACATCCTTGTAAGGACTAAATTAGAGCCCATCAATGAATAACATCAATTTTTGCCAGTCAGTTTAACCTGTTCCTAAGCTCATCACTTAGTTTAAATCAATTTTGTGTAATTTTTTGTCATGTTTGAAACCCATCAAGGTTCAGTAAATAAAAACAATTTTTCGGCGGCATATTAAAAGAAAAAAACGTTTCAGTATGAAATGTCTGTGTCAGTGCGATTTTTTAACCTCAAACACACACAGGCGAGTGCCAGAGTTCATATATGCCCAAAAACAAAATAGGTTCTAATTTCAATCATGTGTATGTATTTCCTAAATAAAATTATTATTTATTTATATATTTATTTATTGATTATTTTTAAAGTTTTTATTAATTTTTATTTATTTATTTATTTATTTATTTATTTGGTTGATTCATTTATTTAAATTATTTTTTTATTTTTTTTTATTTTTGTTTTTAATTTTTCATATCTTTCACACAATGTAGAGGTTCAGAAGGTAAAACACACAATTTCTACGTGGTGTAAAATATTTTCCGTCATAAACCTACGTCGGGGGATATTCATTCCAACTGACAACATTCGTGAGGCATCATGATCTTTGGCGTTAGTTTTTCATTTATTTCTTTAGTCTCAATATATTTTATCAAACCATTTTTCATATTATTTTCACATACTTCTGAAGCCAGTAAAGCAAACCGCTCCCAATTGGTTTTACTTAAATCAAAGCCAACCAATAGGGCTTCATGGGGTCAGTAAAGCAAACCACTCACTGACTGCTTAAAATTCAATGGAAGCCAATCAATAGGGCTTCATCTAATTTGTTTGGACGACACCAACTGAGTTGTGAAAAACAAACTTGGGACATCTCAGATTGAAAAGAATTAATTAGATGAGTGACATTTGACAGCTTGTTAAAGAGTTTAATTATGTACTGAGCTGTGAAAAACACCCCCAGCCCAGATATGGATATATACCATGCATGCCCTCCCAAAGTTGGAATCATTTTCCTCAAAGTCTCTTTGAAAAAGCCAAACCAAGCGAAAAGCGTCGAGACAGACGGATTATTTTCTACCTTCGCTGAAGACTGCAACCAATCCAGGTATCTTCTTTAATAGGTAATATCTAATTTTCCAATTTTATTTATTTCATCACTTTTATATTTTATTTATACTTAATTCAACTACTTTCTTCAACAATGGCAAGAAAAGGGCAGAGGCATCAGAGGCAGAGAGTTGCCCAGTCCGGAACTGGCCAGGAACAATCGTTCCAGGCTTATTCTAGGCTGGTCAAGGTTTTGTTTCAGGTGCTTCAATGTTTGCACCACATTGGGCTATTAGAGCACCATTTGGCAAATCGGGATTTCCCGAAACAGCTGGAGAAGAAAGTAGATGAGTTAGGTGGCTTTCTAAAGCCAGCTCTTCCCACCCCACACATTTTTTCTGTTTTTCGACAGATTAGTGTGGGATGGGCCAATCAAACGTTAAATGCTTTAGTAGAGCATTATAAGGTAAATTTAAACCAGTTGAAGTCTAAGATAACTTTGGCTATGCGACCACCTCCTGGACTCGAAAAAATGGACTTCAACAGCACTTCGGCGCGTGCCTTGATCTGGGCTAAAAAGAACTTTAAAAATAAGTTGACAGATAAGATGATTTCGGCCTATGAGTCTTACATTTCGGAACTTCGCCCAGCGTCTGGAGTCAGGAACGATACGGGAGGGAGCAAGCAAACTCCAGCCCGTGTTGTCCCTCTACCCCAACGCGAAAAGCAAAATAAGAAAAGATCAAGGCAAAGCACTTCTCCCTCTTCTTTTCCTTCCACTTCTTCTTTCTCTCAGAGTAAGCGCCTCAATTTGCAAACATCTCCGGTCCATATTGTGACTGAAGATGCTCGCAAATTGAGTAACGCTGTCTCGCCTCGTCTTGCTCCTCTACCTCCTACTCCTCCTCAGCCTTTCTTCTCTGGTTCTCCTAGTGCTCTCACTAGAACTCCTCCTCCTCCTTCTGTTTCTTCTCCTGCTTCTGTTTCCTCTCCTGCTTCTGTTTCTTCTCCCCCTTCTCCTGCCTCTAGTGTGGTTCAACCAGGTATATCGTACTCAGAGAAAGTCAAATCACCGAGCCGCAACTCGGGCCGCTCATTTGATTCTAAATTCTCCCAGTTTCGGCATAAAAGCAGAGTTAATTTTGACAAAAGGAATTGGCGCCTCCCCGATGTTTGGAAAAACATCCTTATGATTGGAAGTTCAAATTTAGGACGCATTGATCGAAATCCCCATCCGGACATCCAGGTGGAGTGTTACCCCGGCGCCAAATTCAATCATCTGCGCTCTATGTTTAAAGGGCACAGGGGCCAGTCCAGTCCCCAAAAAATATTATTAAATATTGGCGTGAATTCTCGAAACGATAATTCTGATCTCGTAGTTAAGCAGTTGCGGAATATGCTTAGCGATATCAGGGTCAAGTTTAGATCAGCAAAAATTTATTTTGCTGAACTAAACTTTTCGCAAAAACTCCCTCAGGCTGAGAGGAGAACCCTGAGCATCATCAATGAAACCATTCGGAAAGTGAAGGACGTTAACGTGATACCAAAAATTGATGACGCAAAGTTTGATGTTGCTCAGGATTTAATCCATTGGACCACGAGAACCACCAATATTATGTACGATCACTGGTTGAACCACCTAAATTTAAACTAAGTAAAGGCAAAGGTAACAGCCGCCTAACAGATGTGGGATTAGGAACTAATGTGGTTAACCTGTCTGGCACCAATGACCTAACAACCCAAGAGAAATCTCTTTTAGATCGCGGTTTAACTTTTGTACCAGCACCAAAGCCTAAAACTGATAACCAAACAAATTTACCATCATACAACTGTAATTTTCTTAGGCAAATGAAATTAGCTGACCGCTTTAGAAACTCCAGCGGTCGGAAACTTCCTTTCACAGAATCATCTGGTTGGTCACCTCCAGATAGTGAAGTAGATTCCGAAATTATTGAGGTTAGCAAACGAATCATCCAAAAGGTGTTCAGCATGAACATACTCTCCGATAAAGACAATTTAACAGCTGGTGAACGGAGAGCCCTCACGAAACTTCGAAAAAATAAGAAATTAGTAATTAAACCAGCCGACAAAGGTGGGTCGGTAGTTGTTCTATCTCGGGATAATTATATAAAGGAAGCCATGAGACAACTCAGCAATACTAAACATTATAAGAAAATAGATTCACTTATTTGGCCTAGTAATATCGAAAAATTCAGTAAGATCTTAAAATTTCTCCTCGACGAAGGTCACATTACCAAAAAACAATTGAAATATTTAACAGCTAAGCTCAGTGCTCAAACAAGACAATTTTATATCCTACCAAAGATCCACAAGGACCGTTCTTCATGGACGGATGACTTAACTCCACCCGGGAGGCCAATTGTATCAGATTGTAATTCGGAATCTTATGCGATCTCGGAATTAATTGATTATCATCTGAAACCTATAGCAAATAGACATCCGAGCTATCTAAAAAATACACAGGATTTCCTGTCAAAAATTTCGAAATTGAACATATCGAGAAATGCAATTCTGGCTACTTTGGATATCGACAGTATGTATACGAACATTGACATTGATAAAGGTGTTAAATCAGTTAAAAATGCATTTGAAAAATATCCGGATGCGAAACGCCCGGATGAACAAATTTTGGATCTTTTAGAGCTGAGCTTAAAAGGTAATGACTTTCAATTCAATGGAGAATATTTTCTACAAATAATGAGTTGTCCTATGGGCAAAAGATTCAGTCCTAATTTTGCAAGCATTTATGTAGCGGAATGGGAGGAAAATGCCTTAAGCAAATGTGCAAAGCATCCTCTCGTATATCTCAGGTATTTAGATGACATTTTTATTATTTGGGAACATTCAAAAGAAGATTTTGATGAATTTTTAGAAATTTTGAACAATCACGATCCAAATATTAAATTGAAAGCTACTATCAGTGAAAATTCTGTTGATTTTCTCGATGTGACCGTGTATAAAGGCAAGCAATTTCAGGCGTCCGGTCATTTAGATTATAAAGTATATTTATATTTATCAATTGTTGCACACAAAATCATTTCATCCTCAACATACATTTAAAGGTATCATCAAATCACAGCTCATTCGTTTCCACCGCAATTCAAGTGATAAGGTAAATTTCAATGAGGCTTGTTCTACTCTATTTGGCGCCCTCAGATCGAGAGGGTACTCGCTGCGCCTTTTGCGTAGCATGAAATCCCAAACCCTGAAAAAGCTCGAAAGTCCAGCTGAAACTACCGATTTCGAACCACTGAAGATTGAACACAACAGACCGTTGCAAAATGGTAGTGGTGCGGTATTTAATTGCAAAAAGCCTCGTTGTAGACTGCATACTTTTATGCCTGATCAGAAAGAGGAATTTTCCTCCGAACAAACGAAAAATCATTATCAGATCCGTAACCCCCTCCATTGTGATTCACCAAACATTATTTACCTTATCACTTGTAAGCGATGTCGGAAACAGTATGTTGGTCAAAGTCAAAATCCTTTCCGAGAATGTGCTACTAGACACAAACAGGATATAAAACATAATGCTGATGCACCAGTAGCACAACATTTTAACCTTCCTGGCCATTCTTTGGACGATTTCGAAATCCACCCAATTGAACAACCACCAATTAAAGACACATTAGAAGAAACGGATGAATTTAGAAAAAAACGTGAAGCTTTTTGGATCAATACGCTTCAAACCCTCTGGCCATTTGGTATGAACATATCAGAGGGCGAATGCGAAAGGAGGTCCATCATTCCTTTCACTTTAACGTACAACAGAATGAATATCGAAATAGCAAAAATGTTAAAAGATGAATTCAATTTTACCAATGCTAAATTAAATGAACCTTTGAATCTTCGACCTGTCATCGCCTATAAGAAAAACAAAAGCTTGCGTAACATCCTTGTAAGGACTAAATTAGAGCCCATCAATGAATAACATCAATTATTGCCAGTCAGTTTAACCAGTTCCTAAGCTCATCACTTAGTTTAAATCAATTTTGTGTAATTTTTTGTCAGGTTTGAAACCCATCAGGGTTCAGTAAATGAAAACAATTTTTCGGCGGCATATTAAAAGAAATGAAAGTGTCAATGACACTGTAGCTCAACTTGTCAAGACAAAGACATGCACATGTATAGTATGTGACACAGCAATGACAAACATCTAGGTAATGACCTGATAACAAAGGTACATATAAAGTATTGTAATGGTCTGTACATAAATACTGACCGTTGCCTGTAACAAATGTATAGGTAAAGTATTGTAAAGGTGTGTGACAGTCAGATGCTAAACTAGAAAAGAAAACTTTGAGTCCCAGAGTGGGTCTGACTGAACCCCAAAATATTTGTTCTCATAGCACAGTGATAACAAAGGCACCCCAAAACACACTCGTTCCTGTCCCAAGGTGAAAACAAAGGTACCCAAGAAGTTTTGTGAAGATCAATTCATAAATACGAGCTGTATAGAACTTGTGACAAAAAACTGATTGGAACTAATTTTGGTACAAAATGGCCACTGGCAGCCATCTTGAATTTTGGACCGTACCCAGAAACACTCATTCTCGTCCCAAGGTGATAACAAAGGTACCCAAGAAGTTTTGTGAAGATCGGTTCATAAATACAGCCTCTACCCTGAGCCGTATTGACATGTGTGCTCACATTGTGCAAGTAGCACTGAATAAGTCAAAGTTCATCTAATTTGCATAATTTCTGCATGAAAAAAAAACCCTTAGAATATGTGATGTATTCCATGTTACTAAACATTCATACAAAAATTTATTCAAATCAGAACTTTCATACAGAAGTTCTGTACAAAAGACTGATTGCACTAATTTTGGTACAAAATGGCTGCTGGTGGCCATCTTGAATTTCGGACCACACCCAAAAACACTCGCTCTCATCCCACGGTGATAACAAAGATACCCAACAAGGTTCGTAAAGATTGGTTCATAAATATGGCCTCTAGTCTGAGCTGTATATAAATTGTGTACAAAAAACTGATTAGACCTAATTTCGGTACAAAATGGCCACTGGCAGCCATTTTGAATTTTAGACCTCACCCAGAAACACTCGTTCTCGTCCCAAGGTGATAACAAAGGTACCCAAGACATTTTGTGAAGATCAGTTCATAAATACAGACTCAAGTCTGAACCGTATTGACATGTGTACTTAATGTGTGTAAGTCGCACTGAAATATCAAAGTTCATCTAATTTGCATAATTTCTGCACGAGAAAAAAACCCGTATTATATGTGATGTATCCCATGGTACTAAACATTCACACAAAAAATTATTCAAATCAGCACTTTCATATGGAAGTTCTGAGCAAAAATCTGATTGCACCTAATTTTGTACAAAATGGCTGCCATCGGTCATCTTGAATTTCGGACCGGACCCCAAAACACTCGTTCTCGTCCCATGGTGATACCAAAGGTACCCAAGAAGTTTCGTAAAGATCGGTTCATAAATACGGCCTCTAGCCCAAGCCGTATTGGCATTTGCACTTACAGTGCTGAAATTAACACCAAAAAACATCAAAATTAGTCTAATTTGCACAATTTACGCACGAGAAAAAAACCTGTATTATATGTGATGTACCCCATGGTACTAAACATTCATACAAAAAATTATTCAAATCAGAGCTTTCATATGGAAGTTCTGTACAAAAAACAGATTTCTGCATCATCGGTACAAAATGGCGGCTGGCAGCCATCTTGAATTTCGGACCGCACCTAAAAACACTCATTCTCGTCCCACGGTCATAACAAAGGTACCCAAGAAGTTTCGTAAGGATCAGTTCATAAATACGACCTCTAGCCCGAGCCATAGCCAATTGTTGACGTATGGACGGATGGACGGACGGACGGACGGACGGACAGACGGACGACGGGCCATGACAATAGCTCAAATTTGACTTCGTTGAGCTAAAAAACGTTTCATTATGAAATGTCTGTGCCAGTGCGATTTTTTAACCTCAAACACACACACACACACACATACATATATACACAGATACATATACACATGAATACTTATACATACAGACAAGCATACATGCACGTATCTATACTCGCCCAAAAAAGAAAGTGTGCATTGCAGAAATTGATCAAACTCCATAAAAATAATTTCGTAGGTGTAAAGAGTGTTTACCTGTTCATGAATAAGTTATATTGAACACAAAAACAGCTTTCCCCTTTAAAATTGCATTAACATTAAATGACGTGCTGCACGTTTGTGAAAAAGCATGTTTTGCTCGTGGAGAGTCTGAAAATTCATGCAGCAGTGTGAATCCTTGGGTATTTAAACACTAAAGTAAGGCCTTCCTATTGTTCACATTCAAACTTGTGCTGCTGTTAAAACGACTCCACATTAGCATGCCAAGATTGACAATGAATCAACGTCTCCTTGCCCTGGGTATGATTAGAGCTGGCAGAACACACAGAGAGGTTGCCCAGCATTTGAACTGCCACCGTAGCACTGTAGACAGGCTGGTCCATCGACATGCACAACATGATGATGTTCGAGACCGACCCCGCTCCAGGAGACCCCGAGTTACCACCCCTGCACAAGATCGGTATATCCGTGTCGTCCATCTCCGGAACCGGCAACAAACGGCAACGACGACAGCCAGGAACATCCCTAACATGAGACGGATACATCCTCAAACAGTAATCAACTGGCTGAGAGAATACGGCTTACGTCCTCGAAGACCTGCAATTCGTCCGATTTTGACGTTACGTCATCGTCGTGCTCGACTGCAGTGGTGTAGACAACATCTCAGGCATCCCTTACACTGGTGGCGACGTGTTTTATTCACAGATGAATGTCGTTTCCATCTTTCATCATCAGATGGCCGCCAGAGAGTGTACAGACGCCGAAACGAACGCTACGCAGATCCATGTGTCATGGAGCGAAACTGTTATGGGGGAGGGTCTCTCATGGTGTGGGGTGGCATCACTGCACGTAACAGAACTGAGCTGGTCATTATTGATGACAATCTCAATGCAGCCAGATATCGTGATGAAGTGCTTACACCTGTTGTTGTCGCATTTCTGCAACGTCACGGCCCCGGTGTCATTCTACAGCAGGACAACACCCGACCCCACGCAGCTGCTGTTGTTCAACAGTATCTGCAGCAACAACAAGTGGATGTTCTTCCCTGGCCCACAAATTCACCCGATATCTCACCCATTGAGCACGTATGGGACGAAATGAAACGTCAGCTATGCCAGCTTCCCCATGCACCGTCAACGCTTGTGGAACTCCAAAGACAGCTTATCAGAATATGGAACAACATCCCACAACACTTCCATGCTAACTTGTTCGCTTCCATGAGGTGTAGATGCACAGCAGTAGTTGATGCAGATGGAGGTCATACCAGATATTGAGTGTGTGACTTTTGTGTTTGACCCTTAGTGTCTTTGACTCTCCATGGCACCAAGAGTATTTGTCGTAGCGTAATGAAATTTCTCATGTTGATCACAAATTGATTCATCTGTGATTGAATAAAGTTTCCATGAATGAAAATGATATATATCTTTTTTTTAGTGTTATTTTTTAGCATGCACACTTTCTTTTTTGGGAGAGTATATATACACTTACTAAAAGCGCTTTGAAGCTATGATATAATCCTGGACAAGGTCAACGACTGAACGATTTTCCTCGTTTGGAACATTTGGGAGTAAATGATAGTTGGCCAATGGTATGGTTACAAATATTAAAGTAAAGAGGGCACATTAACAGAAAATGCTCAGTCGACTCAATCTCGCCACACTGGCAGTAGGGTAGGGTGATATATAATTGGCATATAGAAGTGAATTGAGATTACTGCATCCCAAGCTCAACCGACAATGGTATATCTGTGCTGATCGACTTTTTGCATTACTGAAGAACCAGGGATTTTTCTAGGGGCGTTGGGAATGGGGCCAGGGGCCCATACAATTGGGAAAAATGCCATCTTATTGGACCAAATTGGGAATTCTGGTGACACTGCAGAGTGGAGAAAAATGCACATTTCTTGTCTACAGGCACATTAAAAATGAAGAAGTTGGGTTTATTATTTGAAATTATGGTTTTACAGTTCTTTTATCATCATAATAAGGCCTACTTTCACAGTAAATAATCGCAATTATTATGATGAAGTTGACACTGGGTACCAATTGGGAATTTTATGTTAGAAATTGGGAAAAATCATGCCTAAATCTCATTGGGAATGGGGCCTATATTTGGCCCCTGTCGTCACCTAGAAAAATCCCTGAGAACGATGGTGGCCGACGATTATTATGATTTAAATAACTCTTAAAATTACTGTAAGAACTATTCTCTCTAACAGATAATGGTATTCTATTCCATAATTACTAGCAATGTATGGGGGCGTAATGTAATGGTACATCTTAAAAAACTGCATCCGTTTGTGTTTTCCGTGCCTATCCTGGAGGGTATCCCAGCAGGTTTCAGAGTATAATAGGGCTTTGCTGGCACTGACAGTTCCCCCGGTAACAACCCTAACTGCAGCTACTTGAATTTTCTCTATATTAACAATGTCTCTTTCATTGCAGTTATCCCAAACCGTATCGGCATATTCCAGTAGGGGTCTTACGAATGCAAAGTAAATTTTTTCCAGAACACATCTATCAAGAATGAATTTGTACTTTTTGCACCTGGCTTTAGCGCAGATATAATCAATGTGATTAGTCCAGGTACAAGTAGTATTCAATATAACACCTAAATGTTTGTGACTATTATCTTCGGCAATTTGTGTATTAGAAAACAACAGGGGTGGATGAGAACAGGGATTAGTTTTCCGAGATATGAGAATACTTTCAGTTTTTTGTGGATTGAATTCGACCAGCCATGATCTAGCCCAATTTTCTATTGTCGCCAGATCGCGATTGATTACATTAGCTGTTTGGGCAGGATTTTCAACAATAAGATAAAGAGATGTGTCGTCTGCAAAGAGATGCAGGCTGCTAATCAAATTTTCCGTTATATCATTAATATAGATGAGGAATAAGAGGGGACCAAGAATCGAACCTTGTGGAACTCCAAAACAGACAGCTCTCCAAGAGGAGCACTCATTTGCTATGACAACCTGCTGGGATTTATCATAGAGATATGATCTGAGAAAATCCAGTAATTCCCCCCTAATTCCGACCTTTTCCAACTTGTAAAGCAATCCAGCATGCCATACTTTATCAAACGCTTTACTAATATCACAGAAGACCACTCTGACCTCCTTGCCATCATCCAGTGCATGACAGAATTCGTCGTATATATCTGTTAGTTGGAGAACTGTAGAGTCTCGAGGTGTAAAACCAGACTGAAATGGACTGAGGGTATTATTACCACTTAGGAATTTCCATATACACTTAAAGTTGCATTTCTCAAATACCTTGCCTAAACAGCTAATCAAAGATATAGGACGATAATTCGAGACTAAGTTAGAGGGAGGTTTCTTCAGAATTGGAGATACATTAACTTTTTTCCATGCAGTTGGGAAATAACAGTTATTCAATAGGATATTAAACACGATCGATAATGGTTCACACAAGGACGCTTTACAATCATTGAGTAGACGAGGGCTGACCAGATCCGGACCAGAGGCTTTGGACGCATTTATTGCTTTCAGTGCTTCATGGACACTATGGCAGTGGAGCGTTATATTATCAAGTATTTCATCGGATGGTGGAACAGACGCTGGCAACGAGGCTTTAGAATCTAAGCAAGAAATAGTACAGAAATAACGGTTGAGCACCTCGGCTTTCTTGGTGTTCGACAAATATGTTCTGTTTTGGTGAATTATAGTTGGGATCCCTAATGAAGTGTTATTTCCTATGAAATATTTAAGGGTCTTCCACCATTGTGCAGGTGAAGTCTCTGAGCTTTTCAGCACGTTTTGGACTTTAGTTAAATAGAACGTTTTGGCCTTCCGTATCGCTGAAACAACCTCATTCCTCTTGCACCTGTATATATACCATGCTTGAGAAAGGCCACTCCGTTTGTCTGCACGATCCAATCATTTTCTTTGTCTGATAAGTAGTCTAATGTTATTATGAAACAATATGGGTTGGTTAGTCCTCGAGGTTATGTATTTATTTGGGATATACTTTGATGCCAAATGGAGTATTTTATTGGTAAAATCAGATACAATAGTGTCCAGGTCGGGGGTTATCAAAAATTTTGTCCCATTGTTCATTAACGATTACATTATTTAGATCGGTGTAGTTTCCTAATGCATGAGCCCAGACACGTCTCTTGAAAGCAATATGAGCTGATTCTGCAAAGTCAATTTTGATAACAATTGGTTTATGATAGCAGATCATGTCTGGGAAAAAGGGATCTAAAACTTCACACGACACCACATTCACTGACTGAGACACGGCAAAGAGGTCGAGCAGCGTCGCTGAAGTTTCGGTAATGCATGCCGGATCATTGACAAGCTGGGCCAAGTTAAAACATCTGGCAAATTCTAAAAATTTGCTTCCTAAGGGCACAAGTTGATTATAATTAAAACCACCATTAACAATAAGATTGTCAAGTTGGGTATCTTTGGCTTTTTCAGTGGAGGCGAAAATCTAAATTTTATAGTAAATTTCCTTTCTTATTATACCTACCACAATTGTTTACTACAGGCTTGCACTACAGTGGAAGTCCCTAACTCGGATAAAATACTCTCTATTTTTGTCTTTCCCAAGCAAGTTGGGAAAGAAAAGTGGTGCAAAAGCACCAATAAAAATAAGCCAAAACTGGGTCGAGTGCAACCGGCGCAGACCCAGTACGGGACGCTCTCTCCCAAGTACAACTCCACGACTTCCGTTGCCAGTGCGCATATACCGTCTCTAAAGACTCATTCTTTTTGAATCCGTAAACGTTAGAGTTATGTGATCAGCGGGGAGGAAAGATTCTTTACCCGTAAAGAAGACGGGAGGGCCTCCATGTAAACAATTGTGGTAGGTATAATAAGAAAGGAAATTTACTATAAAATTTAGATTTCTTATCAACCTACTCACAATTGTTTACTACAGGCTGAATAGACAAAAGGCTGGAGGGAATCGCATAACCAACCCCCACATAACCCTAGTGCACTGGAACCGTGAAGCAGAAGGAAGAGGTCCCGAGGCTTATCAACCATAATGTCGCAATCATTGGTAAAGGACAATGAAAAGAGACATATGAGCCTGTGTGACACACAGACAGAAAAAAGGGCAGTAACAGCACAAGGCTGAAACTGACCTTCAAGAAGCCTAATGGCTATGGCAGACAACAGCCTGAGCAGAAGAAAGAGGACCCAAGGCAAAAAGGTCCTCCGACTGCTCCTGCAACTGGCGTAAATAAAAGGTGGAGAAAGTAGAAGCATTTCTCCAGTAGGCTGCCTGCATAACATCCGACAACTTGACGGAGTTAGAATAAGCCCAAGAGGTAGACAGTGCCCGCACCTCGTGGGCAGAAATACGATTGGTAATACAATCGCCAGCTGCTAAACAACTATAAGCCGTACGAATAGCAAGACAAATCCATCGAGAAATGGATTGAGGAGAGATCTTCTGTCGACCCGGAATGAGAGACAGAAAAAAACGTTTTCTGCCCTTCCGAATGAAGCGTGTCCGATCAAGATAAATGCGAATAGCACGGACCGGACAGAGCAAAGGGCGAGTACCCTCAACAGAGGGAAGAGCCCTGATACAGATAGGAGGAGGAGTAGTATCTGGTAACTGATTCTTAGCCAAAAAGGAGCAATCAGTGGTAAAAGTAACACTGTTGGGAGAACTCCTAAAAAAGGCCGGGTCAACCGAGAGGGCGTGAAGCTCACTAACCCGTCTGGCCGAAGCAAATGCCATCAGAAAAGCCGTCTTGTATGTGAGAAATTGCATATCCACCTGGGATAAAGGTTCGAACGGCGCCCCCCCCCCCCCCCCCCCCCCCCCCCCCCCAAGCAAAGCAGCACCCACGAAAGATTCCATCGTGGATTAAGCTGCAAAGTCCGAGGCCTTTTCAAAGAAAAGTGTCGAACAAGCTTGGAGAGGTAAGGATTTGTGCCGATACGACGCTTCCCCACATAAGAAAAAGTCTCTGAAAGCATAGACCTGTAACCCTTGATGGTAACAGGCTGGAGACCCCGAGAATCAAACAGATATACCAGAAACTCCGCAATCTGTGAAATCGAAGGATTGGCATAATCAACAGAGTGATCAGCACACCATCGACAGAAGACCTTCCATTTAGCTGCATAAGCTAAACCAGTGGAGTGCCTCCTTGAAGAAGAAATGCACTCCACTGCTCGTCTCGAAAAACCTCTGCGGAGGAGACAGGACCTGACAAAAGATATGCGTGAAGGCACAATGAAGTCGGGTCGACGTGAAACCTCCTCGGGCGACCTTGACAAAGAAGGTCGCGACGTAGCGGGAGACGTGCCGGAACCGCCGCCATCAGCGAGCGGAGCTGATTGATCCACACCCGCTGAGGCGACAGGGGAGCGATCAGAATGATTCGACAACTGCAGGTTCGAATTTTGGCGAGAACCTGAGGAAGAATCGGAACCGGCGGGAAGGCGTAGCCGACTAGACCGTTCCAATCGAGTGACAGAGCGTCCACGGCAAAAGCCAGAGGATCTGGACACGGGGACACGAAAGTGTCCACCTGATGGTTCCAACGAGTCGCAAAGAGATCGATGTGGGGACGTCCCCAGAGATCGCAAAGCGACTGGAACACTGCCCTGTGAAGCATCCACTCGGTGGAAATAACCCTGCCCTGTCGGGACAGGGAGTCGGCTAGGACGTTCAGACGACCGGGAATGTGACGAACAACCACTCCGGCGTGAACCTCCTGAGTGAGCAGTAAAAGATCCCGAGCTAACTCGTACATCGGAAGCGAGTGCGTGCCGCCCTGGTTCCGAATGTAAGCAACCACTGTCGAATTGTCGGATAGTAGAAGGACCTGGCGATTCGACAGGTGAGGGATCCACTGCCTGAAACTCAGAAGAAGAGCAAGAAGCTCCTTCTGGTTGATGTGTAGAGCTGCTTGATCCTGGTCCCACATCCCGTGTAGGGAAAGACCGAGAGGATCCAACGTCGCACCCCATCCGAGATCGCTGGCATCTGCCGTCAGAACGCGATCGGACGTGGGTAAGTCCAGCGGAACACCCTGCGTAATCCACTGAACATCTGTCCAGGGAAGAAGGTGAGGATACAGAGAGTCCGGAAACGGAAGCACCTGATCCAGAGAATCTACATTCGGTCTCCAACGACTGAGCAGAAAGTGTTGGAGAGGTCTGACACGCAGCCAACCTAGAGGAATGAGATCCGTCACCGAACCGCAGAGACCGATCAGCCGGAGAAAACTCTGAGCGGTCACGGACCTGGACTGGGACAGAGTCAGAGCAAAAGCTGAGAGAATCACAGCCTTGGCCTGGGGAACAGCCACCAAATTGAATTTGGTTTGGAAAGACATCCCCAGATGACAAAACGACTGAGAAGGGACCAGGTCCGACTTCTCCTCGTTGACTCTGAATCCTAGCGACGTGAGCAAGCTCAACAGAGTGGCGACATCCGATTCCAGTAAGGCAGCATTGGAATGCCTCTGGAGGATATCGTCCAGATATGCCGAAGTAGTCACCCTGGACTGTGTGCGATGGAACGCTATCACATGCGACATCAGTCTGGTGAACGCCCAAGGAGCCAGGTTGAGGCCGAAAGGCATGGCCTTGAACTGGTAAACTCGCCCCAGAAAAGCGAACCTGAGATACTTCCGTGACGCCCGATGCATCGGAACGTGGAAGTAAGCGTCTCGCAGGTCGATGCTGGCTGCGAAATCTCCCTGGTGAATTGATCGGCGGACCGACCTGAAAGTCTCCATGCTGAACTTGGGAGCAATGATAGACTGGTTCAGGATGCTCAGATCGATAACCGGTCGGAGTCGGCCGTCCTTCTTCGGCATCAAGAACAGGCGGGAATAGAAACCCACTGACTGAACGTTCTTGACGACCTCGATCGCCCCCTTTGCCAGGAGATTGGCAATCTCCGTGGACAAAAGTTCCCGACGTAAAACGTCTGAAGGAACTGTGGTTGGAAGAGGCACCCTTGACAGAGTGGGGTGCCGTCAGAAGGATATGCGCAGCCCGGACCGAACAACATCTAACACCCATGGATCGGATGTGATGGTGGTCCAATGGTCTGCGAACTCTGCTATCCTTCCTCCAACCTGGGACGAGTCGAGGTGAGGACCTTCATTTCGAGCCTCGACGAGGCCCGCGAGAGGAGAAACCACCTCCTCTGCTAAATGAAGAATCCTGAGACTTCCCTCGATTCTGCCGACCCCTACCTTTACCCCGTGAGTAAGAAGCAGAGGCGGCGGCAGAAGGACCAGCCTTTTGCTTCACAGAGGAAGCAGAAGGGTACTTGTTAGGCTTGGAACGGCCCTTGCCTCCCCGAGAAGGCTGATCAAGCTGACGAAACAGCAGCTGATCTTTGGAATGACGTAGGACGTCATCCCGGACTGTCGACACGGAACCATGGAAAAGTTGCGGACCTGCCAAAGAAGCAGATCGAAGAGTAGCACGCTGCTCCTCGGGAAGGGATCGTCCTGAGTCCAGCACAGCGTCCCTTCGAACTAATTCCAAATTGGCCGTGTTACAGGCATGCGTGTGAGTAAGGTGCATAAGCGCCTTGGACAGCACACGCAAAGGAGCCTGTACCTCGTCAAACTTATCTGGAGGCAGATAAGCAGCCAAAGCTGAGACGACGTGATCTGAGAGAGAAAGCATGCCAAGCATCTCTCTAGATAAGCCCAACGTGGACTCCAGAGTCGTCATTGGAATGACGGCAGACTTGGGCTTGGAAAGCCAGAGGGAAGTGGAGTCCTGATCCAGAACCGTCAAAGTCTGGCAGACTGACGGATTGGCGGAATCGTAGGAACGATAACGCACAGGAGGCAAAAAGGTGTCAACCCTGGTGAAGAATGAAGTCTTCAAAGCCTTGGAATTCAGCTTGGCATCCAAAGCTGAAAAAGCCTCAACCACCTGTACCGACTGGCATGGTCGAAGGCGCCCAGAAGCAGGTTGCTCCATAGGCTGTTGGCGCGCGACCGATGATCGCGGCCAGGCTGACACTGTCGGCTGGTTAGCAGGTTTGAGCTCAGGCAGAAACCCAAACACAAAGTCAAGAGCCGCCCCCAAGTCCGAAGACTGCTGGCCCTCGACCTCAAGCATGTCGGACTCCTCCCCAGAGTCGGAAGACACATAGCCCATCGTGGGCAAACCAGCCAACGCATCCCATGGTGTCGGGACACCAGAGGAATCGGAAACCGGCCTGTTTCCAATCCCGGGAGGCGGCGCCATAGAAGGCGCCTGGAAACCACCCATAGCCTCGCTGGAAGCAACAGGAAGGCTCTTAGAGAGAACCTGAGTGAGTAAGGAGAGGGCCTCCCTAAGCTCACTGCCTGTACCGACCGGTTCGACAGGGGAGCGAACCGGCAAAGTGGCTTCACCTCTGACCCTCTTAACCAGCGAAGGGTCACGATCCTCCAAAACACCCGACGCGGGACGACGGGCAGCAGCCAAAACTGAAGGCAGACGTGTATAGGGGTACGATGCACCCCGAGGATCAATATTGCGAGAACTCATGAGAGTCACCGCAGACCTCTGCGGGGCAGAAGGTCCAGGCTGCACAAAAAGCGTTGGTCCCCCAAAACTGGTCGTGTGACCAGAGTGAGTGGACGGAAACGCCACGGAGTTCATAGTGTTTCCACTACGAACATCCGAATCCAAAGACACAACTGTGGTACTCGACGGCGACGAGACCACAGCGATGGGCTCTGCCGGCAGCCCCTTCCGACTTCGCCGAGTTGAAGCCAGGGAAGGCTGGGGCCGATATCCCACGTCTACAGTATCGGACAGTTCTGCAGTCCCCTGCAGCGAAAAGCCGAGGCCGGCTGAAACAGACAACGAAGCAGACGGACCAGCAGCAGTAGTAGATACGTCGAGAGTCGTTGAGGCTGGTGAAATAGTGGAGAGAGCACACCGGCTCGGCTCCGAAGGAGGAGTCACAACCCTAGTGACAGCCTCAGATGTCGACTGGAGGGGGACCGTAGTCCCGGAACCAGGCATCTCTACACCAGAACACTCAACGGCTCCCGCAGTATCCACCACAGGAAAAGACTGCACATCCCCCACGGAGGAGGAATAACTCTCACCAGACAAAGTCGGCTCGGGAGGCCCCGAACGACCACGTTCTCCTTTCCCGCGGGAGCGGGAGGCACGGCCACGAGAACGAACGACACGATTTACAGACGCCCAAAAGGTGGAAGACCATGTTCCACAGACACCACACGGCCGCTCGGCCGAACACCCATTACAGGAGGAACACGACGAATGTACATCGTCCACATGCTTAGGCAGCAGACACTGCCCACAAGGAATTGTCCTAGGCATGAAAGAGGTGAGAGGAGCAGAGAAGGTGAGATCAGAAAACAGAACACCCCCAAAGAGAGAAAGGTGACAGAAACAAAGACCCCAGATGGTCGACCGGGAACCACCCAAAAGGAAGACTACTCTCAACAGAAAGAAGAAACACTGTAGGAGTGGTACCCCGCTGACACCTAACTCTAACACAATTAGAAAATTTTGCAAGAAAAGCATTAACAATAATCGTGAAAAGTCCGAACCGCGTGGCCCGCGAAATTCGCGCGCGACTCGAGAGAGAGCAAATAAATATACATTATGGACATATAATAGAAAAAAGAGAATATAAAACACTGTTCCTGAGAATACAAAGGATACACTGTGGTATAATGAATCAGGAATCATCAAACATCGAGTTGGTGGAACACTGATAAGCGTGCAAAAACATCTCGACACGAAGCGGATTTTAAAAAGAATGAGTCTTTTGAGACGGTATATGCGCACTGGCAACGGAAGTCGTGGAGTTGTACTTGGGAGAGAGCGTCCCGTACTGGGTCTGCGCCGGTTGCACTCGACCCAGTTTTGGCTTATTTTTATTGGTGCTTTTGCACCACTTTTCTTTCCCAACTTGCTTGGGAAAGACAAAAATAGAGAGTATTTTATCCGAGTTAGGGACTTCCACTGTAGTGCAAGCCTGTAGTAAACAATTGTGAGTAGGTTGATAAGAAATAATATTTCACATTTCGGGTGGACTATTGGGTGGGCAGTAAAACATACCCATTAGCAGTGGCTTACCATGTTTTGTGACAACTTCAGTCCAAAGACACTCTATATTTACCAACTGAAGATCAGGTCTATGTCGGAAGGCAATGCCCTCCTTGAAATATACCATCACGCTGCCGTCCCTCATCAGACGGTCCTTACGTAGTGGCTCCTGGAAGCTAGGCAGAAGTACATTGGATGTCGGAATGTTATCAGTTAGCCACATCTCTGAATATCAAAGTCCAGCGATTCACATTTTGTAATGTCTAATTTTGTTTGTACATCTACGCTTTGCACATTCAAATGGCATATTTTTAATATATTTACTCTCTTATTTGAGTCTGTGGGATTTGGTCCTGAGTTCATTTCAATATCGCCCGATAATAAAATTAACACCATCAAGAGCACTGTTAGGGTGAGAATGGGAGCCGAAAGTGTTAGATAAAAAACCCTGTCAATCACCGAGACAATGGTAGGCAAATTATAAATAAATTTTGGTTCCAATAACTATGCATTTTTGTCCCCAAGCGTAATTGGACAATCGGACAAATTGAAGAATAATGCAAGCATGGCAGTGAAGGCATTAAGTAGGCTGCTTCCCTTCAGGCGCATATACATGTAGCATAATACACACCTTATTTGATGTTTTTGGAGCTTATTTTTAATGCCGTGACAGTATATAGGTCATAAACGCTTGTTAATTGAATAAATGAAAGTGTCAATGACACTGTAGCTCAACTTGTTTAAGACATGTACATGTATAGTATGTGACACAGCAATGACAAACATCTAGGTAATGACCTGATAACAAAGGTACATGTAAAGTATTGTAACGGTCTGTACATAAATGCTGACCGTAGCCTGTAACAAATATATAGGTAAAGGTTTGTAAAAGTGGGGTGACAGTTAGATGCTAAATTAGAAAAGAAATCTTTGAGTCCCAGAGTGGGTCTGACTGAACCCAAAAATATTTGTTCTCATAGCACAGTGATAACAAAGGCACCCAAAAACACTCGTTCCTGTCACAAGGTGATAACAAAGGTACCCCAAGAAGTTTCGTGAAGATCAGTTCAAAAATTCAGGCTCTACCGCAAGCCGTATTGGCATGTGCACTTACTGTGTAGAAGTAGCATTCAACAAATCAAAGTTCATCTAATTTGCATAATTTCTGCACGAGATAAAAACCCGTATTATATGTGATGTATTCCATGTTACTAAACATTGCTACAAAAATTTATTCAAATCAAAACTTTCATACAGAAGTTCTGTACAAAAAACTGATGGCACTAATTTTGGTACAAAAAGGCTGCTGGTGGCCATCTTGAATTTTGGACCACACCCAAAAACACTCGTTCTCATCCCACAGTGATAACAAAGGTATCCAAGAAGTTTCGTAAAGATCGGTTCATAAATACAGCCTCTAGCCTAAGCTGTATAGAAGTTATGTACAAAAAACTGATTGGACTTAATTTCGGTACAAAATGGCCACTGGCAGCCATCTTGAATTTTGGACTGCACCTAGAAACACTCGTTCTCATCCCAAGGTGATAACAAAGGTACCCAAGAAGTTTCGTGAAGACCGGTTCATAAATACAGACTCTAGATCGAGCCGTATTGACATGTGCACTTACTGTGTATAAGTAGCACTGAATAAATCAAAGTTCATCTAATTTGTATAATTTTTGCACGAGAAAAAAAACTGTATTATATGTGATGTATCCCATCATGCTAAACATTCATACAGAAATTTATTCAAATCAGAACTTTAAAAAAACTGATTGCACTAATTTTGGTACAAAATGGCCGCAGGCAGCCATCTTGAATTTCGGACTGCACCCAAAAACACTCGTTCTCATCCCACGGTGATAACAAAGGTACCCAAGAAGTTTCGTAAAGATTGCTTCATGAATACAGCCTCTAGCCAGAGCCGTATTGGCATTTGCACTTACAGTGCTGAAAGTAACACTAAATAAAACAAAGTTAGACAAATTTGCATAATTTACACACAAGAAAAAAACCTGTATTATATGTGATGTATCCCATGGTACTAAACATTCATGCAAAAAAAATTATTAAAATCAGAGCTTTCATATGGATGTTCTGCGCAAAAATCTGATTGCTCCTAATTTTGGTACAAAATGGCTGCTAGCAACCATCTTAAATTTCGGACCGAACCCCAAAACACTTGTTCTTTTCTCACAGTGATAACAAAGGTACCCAAGAAGTTTCGTAAAGATCAGTTCACAAATACGGCCTCTAGCCCGAGCCGTGTGTATGCCGCAACAGACGGATGGACGATGGGCCATGACAATACCTCAAATTTGGCTTTGCCAAAGTTGAGCTAAAAATCTTGTAACCTGTTGAGAAATTACCCTGACTCTCCCCAGTTTTCCTATGTTTATAGACCTATTTTGCCTCAGTTCATCCAATACAGGCATTTAATCTATTATATCTGCTTTGACAGAGCTCTCTGTCAAACAAGATATAAGATATAAAAGAATAAATACTAAGTTTATCTCTAGAATACAGGAAAGTGACACAATCCCTTGAATTGAATATTCCTGTTAATTGATTAATTTTCATTGGCAAAGTGGCTATTCAATTAACAGGGTTCCACTGTATAGGTCTACTGAAAAAATTAGAATGTGGTGTTGCACACATAGCATGGGTATTTATTGGTTGTAGAAAGAAAGCTTGAGTTGATCAGGGCAGTTCACCTAACTTATCAGTGAAAGCTTGTACGTAGCAAACTATATTATAATATCTCGAATGAACATTATTCTGAGAGACTCTAAAGATTACATGTACACTGAATGTGGTTGGTTGAATCATTATTATAGGTAAGGAGTAAGAACTTTGTGTTCTTTTTGTGGCTTCCCTGAGCGATGGATTATTTGTTTGATAAAAGTTTGTGACAATAATTTGGATATCATATGGATTATTTAACTTGGTTCTAGTGCCCAGGGGAAAAGTGTGAATTAGCTGTTCAGTGATTCTTTATAACTCGAAATGTGGAGTTCATGTGGTCCAGGGCATGGAACTTTGACAAATATTTCTAAGTGGACTGGACTGGAATGGTGTAACTTTGTGACACGACACCGAATTTAAGGGTGCAGTATAGTGATATTTGTTTAAATTGTTCTGCAATGGTGGATACTAAGTGCTTTTTGTCCCAGTGACATAATAATAAACAATAATAATTAATTTTATATAGCGTGAAACCACCTAGGGTACTCTAAAACGCTTAACAGATTGTGTTTGCGGAAATTATGAAATAAGTAATTTGAATAGATGAGTTTTAAGCTGTTTTTTAAAGGTGGGCAAACTTGTTTGTGACCGAAGATTCTGGGGCAATGCATTCCAGATTCGTGGACCAGCAACTGAGTAAGCCTGTTTGCTCGCCAGCACTGATCTCGTGTCATTGAGCCGAATCTCTTAAGCTCTTGAGAGTTGCTGGTATAGGTGCTTGAGTTTGTCAATTTTGTGATGCTACATTGAATTTAAAGGTGCAGTATTCTGATTTTTGTTGGAATTTTCTGAAATGGCAAATACTAAGAGCTCTTTGTCTCAATGACATACCCTGTCATTGGGCTGAAAAGCTTTCAAGATTTGCTGGCACAGGCACTCGGTTTTGATAATTGATGGTGTTATGCAGAGTTTTGAAGGGGTAGTGATGGGCCGATTATCAGTACGGGTTATTGGTATTGGTCGATGAATAGCTTATTGGCCGAGTACTGGTATTGGCAAAAATAGCAATTCTGTTGAAATAGTAGTGATTACTGGTTAGGGGTGCATGGTTTAAACAGATGTTTACCAATTACCACATGGGCCTCCTAAAACTTAAGGTAATAACAGATCTGACAGACATAGCTGGTCCTGAAAAATGTTTATAAACAAAAACATGGGACATTGGGTCACATGTATGGTCAATTAAAACTGGTGTAATCGGACTTCAAAACATTCAGTACAGGTTTTACTGTTCCAATATTTGGTTTGAGAACATTTGGAAGCCTTGCCCTCAGCAATGATAACTCAAACTGTGATAGCCATTAACCAATTTTACATGAATGTTAATACATGCACATTATTCACATGTTTTTTCTTGAAAGTTAAGACAAAGTCCCCTGAACAACAAAGGGACAACTGATTAATTACGCTTTCCCAAACCCAGTTTGGGAAAGACTATTGTTATTCTTCTTTTTCAAAATTTTTCTTCTCTATTTTTTCATTTTTTTTTTTTTTTTAATTTTTTTTTTTCCTCCCTGAATTTTGTCTGTTGAACAACTTCCCTGAGTAAGATTGGTATATCTTTTCAATCTCAGATTTAACCCTCAAGCACAATGAGAGCGAGAATAAGAGTACCATTTGGAAATACCTAAATTATCCAACTTTGGTTACTCTCTACTATCATTTTGGAATGGGTTAATTTGAGACACTTTGCTTTGCTATATGCAGAGATGTTTAATCAATAAATCCGGCTTTAGTTATGTTCTGGGACTTAATGAAACATGTGCTTTGGTCACTTAAAAATAGCACCGTCTGCAAAAAATGACTGAGTGAATACTCACTTGTCCAAAAACAAAAAGGAAAGAGCTCTTTGAGCTTTCCATAACTGCTTTCAAAAATCAATGGGGAACAAATTTTGTGTTATATGTTTTGGTGTTCCGTGTTATCCAACCCCAGTTTGGCCGTACAAATATGAATACCGCCAGGAAAGAAAGCACATTTTCTCAGTGATAGACTGTTTGACTTCTATGATAGAGGTCCCGAGTTTGATCCCTGTCTGGGACGACCCAAGTAATGTCCTTGGGCAAGGCACTTTATCCCGGTTGCCAACATGGGGGCACAATGATGCCATGTACTAAGGCGTTCTGCATGTCAATGGTGCACATGTCTTCAACCGCTGGTACCCTGCTTCAGCGGAGCTTGAACATAATTAGAATGTTGGGCTGACAGTTGCTCGTCGATGCTCGGTGGTTCTCTCTGGGTCCTCCGACTTCCCCCACCCGTAAAACTGTCACGGTCACGATTAGCCATTGTGGATAAGTATGTGACCGTAAACACCAATAAATAAATACCGTCAGGGAAACCCTCTGTAAAATCCTTCTGTCAATAAATAGCAAAGTAGTAATGTAAGGCAAGAAATATTAACAAGCTGTTCAACATCCCTTTAATCAACTCATTTTGACTTGAACTGTACCCATCACTGTGTATACTAGCTCTCTAGATGATTTAAACCATATCAAATAAACAACTAATTTGTGTGTGACAGTAACTCATATTACATGTATTTCATTGTATCTGAAACAGATATGTTGGAAAAATTGTGAAATCATGGAGTAGGAAGCTTACCCTCGTTTGTTGACAAATCCCACACATTCACAAACAGATAGAATGATAGAGAATAAATTAATTATCGATATTTAAGGTCACTTTCAACATCTTCAGCTATATCATGACCATAATATAGGTATTTATTCAAGTCCAGGGCTATTTTTCAGGGGGGGGGGGGACCCTTTTAGCCCGAAAAAGTTGAATCTCAGGAGGAAATGCCAAATGCGGGTATGGAAGGGGGGGGGGGGGGGGGGGGTCTCCCACCAACCCCCCCCCCCCCACCCCCAACCCCCCATTGAGTACCTGGAGAGAACCACCGAGCAATGGCACGCGACTCCCCGACATACTAACTCCACAAAAGGAGGGTTAGCATTGGTTGATGAAAAGTGCACCCTCAAAGTACCCTTAGTACACATCGCCATCATACCCCCCCCCCCTCCCCCCCCCCCCACACACACCCACACACACTGCCCACCTCCACGTGAGAAATTAAATTGGGATGAAGTGTCTACAGTCTTGCTCAAGGACACAATGTGGTTGCCACAGGTGGGATTCAAACAGAAGACTTCTTGGACTGCAACAATCATCTCTACCCTCTGAGCCACCGGGCTCCCTTAATATGTAGTAATAGAACTCTTTATATGTACTTGTGTGATTATAAATAATATTAACGTGGATATGGTTTCACTGAATCAACTTGTACAGTATAATGGTCAGTTTACTTGCAACTTCTAAGTGATGAGATAGGAAAACAACATTTCGTGTGGAAAACCAAAATGTTTTGTGGTCATTTCTGGCAACTAAATTGTCCGAAATATTCTGGCATAGTGGCTGAAAGATCAACTCCTTCCTGACTCAGGAGTGGGTTGGGGCACAGTCCTCCATGAAACCCCGGCCCGTACGCCCATAATTCATATGTACTTATTTTTTACAAAGCAGAAAGGACATCGCTTGTTTTGCTTTCTATGAAAATATTCTGTAATTATTGAAGAGCAAATTTTGTGTTAAATGTTTTGGTGTCCTGCTGTATCTCAAATATCTGTTTTGGCTGCATAAAAACTAGCAGCATCACAAAAACTTTGATTTCCACTAAATTTTCTGTTTTCAAAACTGATCGATAGTTTTGTGTACAATACAGTTTGCCTTTTCACATTAAAAAGTTGGGAAAACCCGTAATTTGTACAACAAATTACAATTCTCTAGTTTTATTTTTTTTTTCCTCCCTGAATTTTGTCTGTTGAACTGCTCGAAAACAAGCTGTACGATTTTGACCAAATTTGGCACACTTATGTAATGTCATAAAATCTAGTGAAATGCGATATCGTCATATCTGTGAAAACGCGTGTTTTCAAAATATTCTGCCAAAACCTTCAAAATTTCACCATTTTTCGAATGTCTCAAAATCGTTTACAGTTATTTAGCTAAAATTTTCCACACACTTAGAGCATAATATGATACACCACAATCCCCACTCAGATCTTTCAACTTTAACCCCCACTGGCCAAAAATGACATGAATATAGACTTTTTCTTCAAAATCGACCAAATTAAAGGGCAAATTTCTCTAATAACAAGGTTGTTGTAACAATTATTTTGGTTTGGATAGATGCAGCAATGATTGCGGAAAAAAGTTGCTGTTTACTTTTTAATCTCAGATTTAACCCTCAAGCACAATGAGGGTGAGAATAAGAGTACCATTTGAAAATGCCAAAATTAGCCAACTTTGATTGCTTTTTCCATCATTTTGGAAAAGGGTCAATTTCAAACACTTTTCGTGTACGTATTCACAATTGACTACCGAGCATATTTGCTGTTGTAAGTTTGGTTGTAAAGTTTAACCCTATCCCTTTCTGGTTGCATAAAAGTAGGTCCAAAAAATCTCCAATTTTTTTCAGAATTTGGTAAATTTAGGTGACGATTTACTCCATTTTTAATTGCTTGAGCTCTGAATGTTTTCTATAGCTGCTTGCAGCAGTCAAAGTATGACAAATTTTGTTCTATATCTTATTATTAAAAGTTTAACCCTTGGCAGATTTGAGACTTCCCATAAGGGAACTGTCGGAATATTTGTTATTTTCGCCAACTTCAAGAGCAAATTTTTCTAATTACAAGGTAGTTGTAATAATTATTTTGGTATGGCTAGATGCAACAATGATTGTGGAAGAAAGTTACTGTTTACTTCGTAATTTCAGATTAACTCTCTAGCAAAATGAGGGCGAGAATAAGAGTACCGTTTGAAAATGCCAAAATTAGCCGTTTTTGGTTGCCTTTTCTATCATTTTGGAAAGGGTTAATTCCAAACACTTTTCATGTACGTATTCACAATTGACTATCAAGCATATTTGCTGTTGTTAGTTTGGTTGTAAAGTTTAACCCTATCCCATTCTGGTTGCATAAAAGTAGGTACCGTCCAAAAAATTTCCAATTTTTTCAATTTGGTAAAATTAGGTGGCGATTTACTCCATTTTCAATTGCTTGAGCTCTGAATGTTTTCTGTAGCTGCTTGAAGCAGTCAAAGTATGACAAATTTTGTTCTATATGTTATTATTAAAACTTTAACCCTTGGCAGATTTGAGACTTCCCATAAGGGTACTGTCAGAATAATTGTTATTTTCGCCAATGTTTACATGCACTTTCTCAGCACTGGAGCCATATTGTCTCAAAACCTTTTCCATGAGAGGATTGGGCCTTCATCCAAGAACAATTTTGCTGTTATATATTTTATTCAAAGTTTTAACCTTCACCCAGTTTTCGGGCCTTGAATTTGAGTGCCCTAAAATTCTTCATAAAATTGGCTAATTTGGAGTTCACTTTTCTTCCATTTTCGAAAAGAATATCAAAAAATGATGTACATGTTCGTATTTACAATTGCCTACCGAGCATATTTGCTGTTGTAAGTTTGGTTGTAAAGTTTAACCCTATGCTCGTTCTGTTTGCATAAAGATAGGTGCAGTCCAAAAAAACTCTCGTTTTCAGAATTTGGTAAGTTTAAGTAACGATTTACTCCATTCCTAATTGAGCGCTGAACGTTTTCTATGGCTGTATGCAGCAGTCATAGTATGACAACTTTTGTTTTATATGTCATTATTAAAAGTTTAACCGTTGGCAGATTCGAGACTGCCCATATGGGTATGGTCAGAATAATTTTAATTTTCATAAAATCACTGAACATTGATAAGCGTGCAGTGGTAGTTTGGAATAGAATATCCGAAAATGCTTTCGAAATTCGGATTCACAGTTCAATTCCAAGAATATTTTCTGTTATAAGGTTGCTGCAAAGTTCAACGCAATCCCTGTCTCAGATGCATAATGGTAGATGCCATTGAAAAAACTCATTTTTTCAGAATTTTGTAGGTTTAAGTGACAATTTACTCCATTCCTAATTCATTGAGCGCTGAATGTTTTCTATGCTGCATGCACCAAGCATAGCATGACAAGTTCTTTTTTATACGTCATTATCAAAAGTTTAATCCTTGGCATATATAGGAGTTCCCATGTGGATATAGTCGGAATAATTGTTATTTTCGTAAAATCAATCCCTGAATATATTGGTAACCGTGCAGTGGCCTTTCAGTGGTGCTACATGAAGCCGCAAATAGTTAAGGTTGAAAAATTCATCAAATAGACAAATATAATATCTAACTCAGCCGGTGACAGGTAAATAATGAATGGAAAAGTCGTTGAGTTGAGAATAAAGTAGGGATGAATCGTGCCCTCGGTTTCCACCTGATGCACGGTATTTCCACGCGGTCTCGGCACTTGACAAAGATACTAACTGTCGGACAGGGACAGTAGGAAACATTCTGAGAATTTCAAGTTGCCGCCTTGCATGATCGGGACATAATTGGAATATATCCGACATTGTATCTGTCGGATATATTCCAATTATGTTCCGATCACTTCACCCAGACTGTCCGCATGGGGGCACCATGACAACGTGTACTAAGGCATACTGCACGTCGATGGTGCGCATGTCTTCAACCAATCTGACCCTGCCTGTGCTACAGTGCGGAGGCACTATGTTGGGGAGCTGGCAGCTGCTCGTCATTGCTCGGTGGTTCTCCCTGGGTACTCCGGCTTCCTCCACCCATACAACTGTCACCGACATAATATGACCTTGGCTGTTAATGTGTCGTTAAAACCTAATAAATAAATAAATAAATAAATCCAGTACCCGTTTTGCTCGTACAAATATTAGTACCGTCAGACAAAATTCATTTTCAGATTAATTTCGTACTTTTCTGTACTCACCTTCCCTGAGTAAGATTGGTATACCTTTTCAATCTCAGATTTAACCCTCAAGCACAATGAGAGTGAGAATAAGTGTACCATTTGGAAATACCCAAATTATCCAACTTTGGTTACTCTCTACTCTCATTTTGGAATGAGTTAATTTGAGACACTTTGCTTTGCTATATGCAGAGATGTTTAATCAATAAATCTGGCTTTAGTTATGTTCTGGGACTTAATGAAACATGTGCTTTGGCCACTTAAAAATAGCACTGCCTCAAAAAATGACTTTGAGTGAATACTCACTTGTCCAAAAACAAAAAGGAAAGAGCTCTTTGAGCATTTCATAACTGCTTTCAAAAATCAATGGGGAACAAATTTTGTGTTATATGTTTTGGTGTTCCGTGTTATCCAACACCAGTTTGGCCGCACAAATATGAATACCGCCAGGAAAGAAAGCCCATTTTCTCAGTGGTAGACTGTTTGACTTCTATGATAGAGGTCCCGAGTTTGATCCCTATCTGGGACGACCCACGTAATGTCCTTGGGCAAGGCACTTTATCCCGGTTGCCAACATGGGGGCATGATGATGCCATGTACTAAGGCGTACTGCATGTCAATGGTACACATGTCTTCAACCGCTGGAACCCTGCTTCAGCGGAGCTTGAACATAATTAGAATGTTGAGCTGACAGTTGCTCGTCGATGCTTGGTGGTTCTCCCTGGGTCCTCCGACTTCCCCCACCCGTAAAACTGTCACGGTCACGATTAGCCATTGTGGATAAGTATGTGACCGTGAACACCAATAAATAAATACCCTCAGGGAAACCCTCTGTGGAATCCTTCTGTCAATAAATAGCAAAGTAGTAATGTAATGCAAGAAATATTAACAAGCTGTTCTACATCCCTTTAATCAACTCATTTTGACTTGAACTGTACCCATCACTGTGTATACTAGCTCTCTAGATGGTTTAAACCATATCAAATAAACAACTAATTTGTGTGTGACAGTTACTCATATTACATGTATTTCATTATTTATTTATTTATTTATTGAGGTTTAAGGTCACATATTTATGCACAATGGCTAATCATGACCGTGACAGTTTTATGGGTGGAGGAAGCCGGAGTACCCGGAGAGAACCACCGAGCAACGACGAGCAGCTGCCAGCTCCCCAACATCGTAACTCCGCACTGCAGCACAGGCAGGGTTAGATTGGTTGAAGACATGCGTACCATTGACGAGCAGTACGCCTTAGTACACAGCGTCATCGTGCCCCCACACGGGCAATGGGGATGAAGTGTCTTGCCCAAGGACACAACGCGGTTGCCGCAGGTGGGATTCGAACCGAGGACCTCTCGGCTTGCAGCCTGCACCTCTACCTACTGAGCCACTGCGCTCCCCATGTATTTCATTGTATCTGAAACAGATATGTTGGAAAAATTGTGAAATCATGGAGCAGGAAGCTTACTCTCGTTTGTTGACAAATCCCACATATTCACAAACAGACAAAATGATAGAGAATAAATTAATTATTGATATTTAAGGTCACTTTCAGCATCTACAGCTATATCATGACCATAATATAGGTATTTATTCAAGTATAGGTATTCATTGCATAGGCGTACAGAGCTATTTTTCAGGGAGGGGGGGAGGGGGATGAACCCTTTTAGCCCCAAAAAGTTGAATCTCAGGAGGAAATGCCAAATGTGGGTATGGGAGGGAAGAGGGGTGGGGCTCTCTCCCATTGAGTACCTGGAGAAAACAACCGAGCAATGGCAAGCGACTCAGACTCCTCAACATACTAACTCCACAAAAGCAGGGTTAGCATTGGTTGAAGACAAGTGCACCCTCAAAGTACCCTTAGTACACATCGCCACCATGCCCCCCCCCCCCCCCCCCCCCCACACACATGGGAAATTAAATTGGGATGAAGTGTCTTGCTCAAGGACACAATGTGGTTGCCACAGGCGGGATTCGAACCGAGGACTTCTAGGATTGCAAAAATCATCTCTACCTTCTGAGCTACCGTGCTCCCGTAATATGCAGTAATAAAGCTCTTTATGTGTACTTGTGTGATTATAAATGAATAATATTAACATGGATACGGTTCCACTGAATCAATCTGTACAGTATAATGGTCAGTTTACTTGCAACTTCTAAGTGATGAGATAGGAAAACAACATTTTGTGAGGAAAACCAAAATGTTTTGTGGTCATTTCTGGCAACTAAATTGTCCGAAATTTTCTGGCATATTGGCCAAAAAATCAACTCCTTCCTGACTCAGGGGTGGGTTGGGGCACAGTCCTTCATGAAACCCCGGCCCGTACGCCCATAATTCATATGTACTAATTTTTTCCAAAGCACAAAGGACATCGCTTGTTTTGCTTTCTATAAAAATATTCTGTAATTATTGAAGAGCAAATTTTGTGTTAAATGTTTTGGTGTCCTGCTGTATCTCAAATATCTGTTTTGGCTGCATAAAAACTAGTAGCATCACAAAAACTTTGATTTCCACTAAATTTTCTGTTTTCAAAACTGATCGACAGTTTTGTGTATAATACAGTTTGCCTTTTCACATTAAAAAGATGGGAAAGCCCGTAATTTGTCCAACAAATTACAATTCTCTAGTTTTAGCTGTGTTTTTTAACTTTTTATTAGATTGTGACAAGGACAACATGTCAGAAAATGCTGTGTCCTTAAGAACTGGTTGATTCAGCCCAATGGACTATCCACCTCCCGCATTTTAACTATTTTTGTTCTGTGTTATATTTTTGGATGATCCCCTTCTCTGCTAATTTTTGGGGGTGTTACTGTAGTCTACAATACTACAATTACTATTAGAGATCAAAGAAAGAACCAGAAAGTGCTTAGAGAAAATTGCGATGACAAATTTATCACAAGAAAATAATTGGAAAATAAAATGTGCATATTAAATATGTGTGTTGGTTATTTTGGAAAAAAACCTATGCCCATTTTTGGCTGACTTCTTTTTGAACGAATGTATGTCACTTTCTACCACATTATTAACAATACAATCACACGATATTGTTCCCTTGTGAAGATCGTGTTTATTCTGGTAAATAGTGTCAATACGGTTTTGTGTAAGAATACAATACACTGGCTGTATTAACCAGGAATATACTAAGCACACATACTTTGTGTCTTAATTGAATAATAACTTTGATATTAATGTGTGTTGTGAAGTTGTATGATGCATGTTTTATAGATACATGCGACCTGTCAGAATTTATTATTTGATGTTCATTTTTCAACTTGTTACATCCCTTGATGTGTTTCCCCAATGTTTACATGTACTCTGCAATCAACATTGGAGAGAAACATCAAGGGAGGTAACTGAATTAAAAAATGTACTTAATAAACTAAAAATATGTTTGCGACAGTCATGCAACTTACATATTGCATAACAATCATCTATCATTGAAAAAAAGAATGTTTTTTTCAGTTTGGCCATAAGTTGTTCTCAGGAAATCTTATTATTGTATGATCACTTCTGGTATGAATACAATAGCAGACTTCCAGGAACCAGTGGTGCCTGCTGTCAACTTTATGGGTTGACTTCATATATTTTACGTGTTGTATACCGCCCAACCTTCATTTTGATGTATAATTTGTGTATATTTAATTTGAATTTAAGGTGCTATATAGGTAATAGAATTTTGTTTATTTTGAAATTTTCGCATCTCATATTCCTTAAATCCAAATTAAATATCCACAAATTATACATCAAAATGAAGGTTGAGGTGTATAGAACACGAAACACATATATGCAATCAACTCAAAGAGTTGACAGCATGCACCACTGGTTCCTGGAAGTCTGCAAGTGCTTCACATATCCAAGAACAAAGCTAGGCATTCAAAACACTTTCGAATGCAGTGACAGGACTGCATTTGCGAAATGGACAACACTGTCTGCATTTTTTTTATTGAAGATGGATTCCATTAGGGCTGTCGCGATTTTTTAATTTAGGAATCGATTAATCATCGCAAATAATCGATAATAATCGATTAATTGTACCTAGATGACCCCCCCCCCCCCCCTCTTTGAAGTCGATAAAAATGAAGTTCAAGTTACCTGACCAACCTCAAGTAAACAACGAAGACGATCCTCTTTTAGGTGCATTCAAAGCTTTGATGTTCTTAACTTTTGAACCGCCAGTGTAATTATCAAGACCAGTCATCAGTTTCGAACTTTGCAAGTTTGCAACTGCCGACCGGTCTTGATTATTACACTGACGGTTCAAAAGTTCAGAACATCAAAGCTTTGATGTACCTGAAAGACAAATGCTTCTAATGGCTTCTTGAGGTTTAATGTCGACGTTGTTGACCTTTTACCTTTAGCAACAATAGTTTTTTCATCCAATTTGTTTTTTTAATTATTGAACGTCTAAAACAGGATAAAATTTCGCGATTCATCAACAATGAAAAATACTAAACGATTTCAGCGTGACCGATCGACAATCAATTAATCGTGACAGCTCTAGATTCCATGTTCGAAAGACATGCGCAAATCACTTGATACCATGAATTTCCATCGAAAAACAAAATCGTACTTCAAAGAAATTTCAACAGGTGTCATGATACCTTGCATGGAATATGGCAACTGTGCAGCCTCTATATAATAATAGTAGGCTGTATGAAAGCGATCTTTCTCATTATTTGATTTTAGGGTGTATTGTATATCCATGTTTTTTTCTATCCAATGACATCAAACAGAAATCAAAAGTACATTTGAATGTAAACAGAGGTGAAGGTTTTGGAATTTACTCCCATGCAGCGCTGCCACTGTGTTATGAAGAATTTTGATGCCCTAGCTTTGTTCTTGGATATGTGAAGCACATTTGGCCACAAGTTGTTCTTGTGAAATATTATTTATTTATCAGTTCTGGTACGAATACGGTAGCAGACTTCCAGGAACCAGCGGTGCTTGCTGTCAACTCTGTGAGTTGATTTCATATATTTGCCATGTTCTATATCTCCCAACCTTCATTTTGATGCATAATATGTGTATATTTCATTTGAATTTAAGGAACATGAGAGGTGGGAATTTAAAAATAAACAAAATTCCATTACTTATATAGCACTTTAAGGAATATGAGAGGTGGGAATTTAAAAATAAACAAAATTCCATTACTTACATACTATAATATAGCACCTTAAAATTCTGCTAAAACAGCGTGTTTGGGTGAAATATCATGGAAGGTTTGGGTAAAATATCTGAGGACTGTTCAGCCAGGAGATGATTTGGGTGGTATTCATACAGATACAGAGACCTAAGGGTAATCCTTTACAATAGCGGGTTTTGGGTTTTTTGCAAAATTAGGCAATTTTTCCTTGCTTCTTTTTGTTTTTTTTTCCATTTTAAAACACTTTTCCAACAAAACTTTCAAAAGTGCATACTTTTTGATGAAAATATTCATATTTTATTAAGAATTACACTATTTTATTGCGCCGTTGAAAATCAGTCGACTCGAAGTCGCCAATGCGGTTGGCTTGTTCTTTCTCACTGGTCGGGAGTAAGTGGGTGTGCTCGTATGAAAGTGTAATATGCACCCTGGGTGGAATACGGGAGAAATCAGTGAAAGATTAATTTTTAAGGCAAGTGAAAATTAGTGAATAACTTTTATATCAATCTAGTATCACTAGGGTCAGTAGTAGCTAGGGCCAGGGTTAGGGTACCCTAAATCATTAGGGTCAGTAGTAGCTGGGGCCAGGTTAGGGTATCCTAACCCTGCCCCACTGCTACTGACCCTATTTTGATGTCGCCTCAAATCTTGTTACACGTACATTGATACCTCCCTCGCTTTGAAGAAGACAAATAGAGGGCGCTGATGCTGAAACAAAATTGAGCTGACGACTCCATGCGAAAATGCTAGTAGCTAAACTCAGTGTGTTATTAAAATGCATTTTTTAATAAATTTCTTGCCCCGGAATCAAATATTTTTCTATTAATTAATTTAATTTGTTGCAAAAGTGTTTTAAAATGGAAAAGCCCAAAAGAAGCGAGAAAAAATTGCCTAACTTCGCAAAAAACCCAAAACCCGCTATTGTAAAGGATTACCGACCTAAGGTATAAAACAACGGAAACGGGACAACCCGCCCCAGGGACAACCCACCCCAAACCAGGTGGGACAACCCGCCCCGGGTCAACCCGCCCCAATTTTTCTTGACTATGATATTGGATTAGGATTGGATTATGAGTACTAATAACCTGTCATTTTACTTAATTATAATAGTATTATAAGTAATAACACGTGAATTTATCTGTTATTACTTATAATACGACCATAATAAGAAACACACGCCGGGATATAAGGGACGACCTGACTGTCAATTATAATTGTATTGTAAGTAATAACACGTGAATAATTCAGAATGAATTTTTCACCTGTTATTACTTATACTACGATCATAATAATAAATACGCGCTGGGATATTGAGGTCTATGGGTGTTATAATAAACAACAACAACTTTAAAATTGATGATTTAATTAATTAACATCTAATAAAAACCAAAATACACCAACAAAAAATAACCAAATAACAATACAATAATATGTTTGAACATGAAATGAATGTTCATTTCATAAACAATTAACAATAATTAACAGAGTTTTTTCATTCAATACCAGTTTCTGTGGTGCTCTGGCTTCTAGGATTCGGTACGTGCCTCTTTGTTGCATATAGCACTCCACATTTCTTCAAGAAGTTGGTGGTGGACATTCTTGGAGGATTGGTCATGTAGTCATCCCAGTACTCTTGGATTTTCTTTGCTTGCAAAGTGTATCTCACTCGGGTGTAAGTCTCTAAGTCGGCTGCAGACACTCTCAGATTGACTGCTTCTGCATCCTTCATGAGGGCTGGAACAAGTTTATAGAAATGCAGGTCGCACCCCAGACAATTGATACGTCGGTGCCAGGCTTCCGGTATAATTCAAAGAGAAGCACCATGATGATTGGTAACAGCTGATAAAATACATTTATTGTCTTAGTCTTAGATAAAGGAAAAGAGACCAACGCTGTGATGAATCCATATCACGCTAAAACAACATGTCCTGTCATTTGATTTTTGCGCATCAAACAAATATCATTCCTCTTAAAGGGTACCAGACTGAAACAACACGTCTAAAACAACACACCAATTCTGACTGGTGTCTACATGCTACCAATTCAGTTTAGAAGTATTATTAGTTTGATTCAGTCATTATGGGATGTGTTAAGAGGATTGTGGACTATTTTCGTTAAAAATGGATAATTTTCGATAAAAAAGTGAGTAAAATTCTTTTTTATATATTACCATCTCCATCCAAATTTTTTTTAAAAATAGCAGAAAAAAAAAATCAGATCAGTGTGGATTATGGATAATTTTCGATTAAATTTGGTAATTTTCGATAAAAAGTGAATAGAAATCTTTTTATCCTCCCCAAAATCGGGACAACCCGCCCCAAAATGTGGAACAACCCGCCCCAAAAATAGGCCTGGGACGGGTTGTCCCTGATCCTAAAACAACAGGTGGTGTTGGCACACTTGCGGTATTTAGTTGGATTGAATTCATTCTGAAAATGGCTTTCTATACAACTCAAAGGTGAGAGAATAAATTGTGTCATAAATGTAAAAATTATGAAAAATTCAAACCATAAAATGTATCGATATTTCAATTAAGCCACACATCTTGTTACTTTATCTTTGTTGTTGTATCTGAGAGAGATACGTCAAATTTTTCACTTCTTCATTGTCGCCCAAATGGTCCATGTATCGAAAACCAGTTTGTTTCCTTTTAAAATTGCTGTGATAATACGTGAATTAATTTTTCAGCTTTAAATTCCGAGAGCATCGAGTCTATGAAAAAACATTGTTCGTAAACAAACTAGAAAAAAATCAAACATTCGGAAATAGTTTACAGAATATTTCATCGTTTCGTTTTTCGGTACATGACGTAGGATTCGAAAAGAGCGTCTGCTTGATTAAAGCGGTCACACTTAACATTGGAGGTCATCTGAGGTCCCACCAAACGCCAGAGGTCCCTTGAAATATATGAAAATAAATGGTTTTCAAAAAGCATGTTAAGTGTTGCTTACCTCTCAACCTGGACATTATCCACAAATACAGAAATTCAACAATAAACATGAATTCCATGGTTACATGAGGGTTTTTTTTGCGCACTCCTCTTAAACTTAAAGGATAAAGTTGCACTATAAATTCAATGTATTGATTGTGGCCACTAACTGGCAGAAGTAGAGGTAGAAATAAACATGAATTCCTCCTTACACATCTGTACCGCGCGTAATGCCCCCCCCCCCCCCCCCCCCATGGTTTTACAAAATCAAGTTTCAATGAAAAGCAGCATAAAAATGATTTGAATAAAAATAAACCAGACTGTTCACTATCCGGCCGAACGCCATTTTCTTTGGTACTGATCAGGAGAAAAAACGGACATGACAACCTCTGAAGTCAAATTAAGCAAACTGCAATGGCGTCTCGAACTTCTTGATTCACATGCTACCTACACTATATAAGTCACATTTCGCTAGCTAAAAGAATCACTTTTCGAAGTTTGTCTCTACTCGAAAATTAAATATTCTTGTGGTTTGTGCGGGTTGAACTGTGTTTCAAAAACTGAGTGTTTAGCAAGCACCGGAGGGGGGGGGGGTGGGGGCTGGCGCGATTTGGGTGAGGCGTTAGCGATGTATTAGCTTTCAGATGAGATCAGTTGTATTAAAATCTTCACATAATTACATAATCAATCATATTTCTATCAATGTAATGCATAAATTGGGCATTTGTTAGGGACTTCAGCGACCTCCGGTTTTTGACGGGACCTCCGGTGATCCCTCGTGTTAAGTGCGACCCGATTTAAGTCCACCCACACCATGTCGACGTCTGTTTCAGTTATTCATTCCACGGGCAAAAGATGTGCAGTATTAACCGATCTACAGTATCAACTCTTTGTTTCATTATTGAAAACAAAACAAATGCCATCTGCACAGCTGTTGAAGGCAGCAGATTTGCTAACTGAAACTGACGAAGTTGTGCCAACCCTGCAAATCAAGGACAAGGGCAAATCTAGAAATGCCACAACAAGAGGTTTCGCCCGTTTTAGAGCGTGGGCTTCTAGAATGCGTCTTGATGACCATGACAAGCTGATATTCAAAAGAACCGGGAAAATAATACTTCCCAAAAGAAAATTTGCAGCAAAAATACGAGAAATACACACAAACAAGGGAACAGAGAAACATCTGAGTTTCCCCAAAACTTATGCACGGGTACAAAGTATAGTATTACTATTAGTACACTGACTAAATATGATTGATGACCCTGATACCGCTACAAATCAGCGGCTGGCCAAAGTGTTATTATGATACCACACTACAGAACACCAGATGCAGTGCATGGCATTGTAAAATACTCCTGATCAATTTTTTGTGGGGCTTCCTTGCAGGGACATAGCAATTAGCATGCAGGGGGAGGGGGGGGGGGGGCTGGGGAAGGAGGGTATTTTCCCCAACTTAATTTTCACCTTATTCAGGCCCCCCAATAATTTGCTCATATTTGGTCGTTAGGTTATCCATGGTGGGAGAAACCGATGTAATCTGAATATAACTGGACATTACATTATTTAACTCATATTAGAACAGTGGCGTAGGAACCGGGAGAGGGGGGGGAGGCTGGGTTGGTGGTTTCTCTACACGGGATGCCCACTGGTTACCATATTCCGACATTGCTGTTAATGATTACTGGATTGAGTGGGTTCCATATGGGCTTTCTTCCACAAATAAAACTGACAGTCGTGTTTTCGCCTAATTGTGGAAAGCGATGTTAAACCCCAACCAACCATAGGGTTCATTGCATGTTCACTATTCCTGTCATTCTGCTCGGAAATCACGCTGAATTGATCAGAGAGCTGACGTATTTCCTTATTGACGATGTATTTGTTCAGAATCACTCAGAATGCATATTTGTACATCTTAAATTAAAAAAATTCCCGGACCTCCACCAACGAGACGGGGAGGTACCCCCTCTCGTTCTCACTCCCACTCGCCTCTTTGCGGTTTCGGATGACGCTTCGCGTCATAGGAATATACGATTTATTTGCTCATAATCAACCAGAATGCATGTTTTTACATCTTAAATTCGAAAATTTTCCTGGGGGGAGGCCCCCGAACCCCCCACCAACGAGACGGAGGATACCCCCCTCTCGTGTTCACCCCCACTCGCTGCTCGGATGACGCGTCACGTCATGGGAATATAGGTCCTACCCCCCTCCCCCCCCTCCCCCCCCCAAATAAAATTAGCTTACTATGCCCCTGGATTAGAATTATGAACGTATCACTGAATGTTTAACATGCACCTGCATATGTTGATGTGCAGATGTTTTGAGCAATTCAAAAGCTACCAGAATGAATCCTTTGATTGACCTTTTCAAAAAATTTTCTGGGAGAGTAACCCCCACCCCTCCCCCTCCCCCCTCAAAAAGCTCGTGCCTACGAGAAATATCAGGGTGAGAGTACATGAAACAGGATCTCAGACATGAATATATATAATTATAAGGTTGACATGTTCAGGAAAAGTTGTGAGAGGGTTGATAGTCCCACAATCTCCCACCAGGCTATGTCATTGCATCCTTGTCAGTTCCATTCAGGCTTTGAAACAGCAAAGTGTGAATAGCTCAAGTGTTTTTTTTTTAGCTCACCTGAGCGAAGCTCAGCGGGAGCTTTACTGATCGTGATCCATCCGTTGTCCGTCGTCCGTCCGGCGTTAACTTTACATTATCGACTCCTCCTCCTAAACCACTAGCCCAATTTTATTCAAATGTTGGCTAAATGTTTATTACCTAATGCCAATTAAGATTGTTCAAATGAAGTTGCCCCTCCTCCTGGGTAGTGCCACGCCCCCAAGGGGCACCAAAATCTTTGTAAATCTTCTCATGAACCAGCAGTAGCAGAGACTTGATATATGGTATGCACCTTCCTTTTGAGGTGTAGACTCAGATTTGTTCAAGAGAAGTTTGAGGGATAATATTTGGCGTTGTTATGGGAGGGGCAAAAATTTTGGCCCCGCCCCTAATTTCTATTTTCTGAACCGAGAAGCCGATTTCAACCAAATTTTACGTGAGGGCTTATTGGGTCATGAGTACTTGATTTATGCAAAAAAAAAATTTCCCGCAGCCCCGTGGGAACCGCAGGAGCTAAAAATAGAAAAAATTTAAAACGCCCATATCTCCAAAACTGCACGGCACCGAGAATTTTTATTTGGTGTGCAGCTTCCTTAGGACCAACAGAAAGGATTGGTAAAAAAAAATTGCCATCGGTTTTATCATAGGGCACAGTTTCGGGACTTTGAAAAAGTGCAGAGTCAGCACTTTTTAACACTGTAGGCAATGGGAAAAACATTAAAAAATCTTCTTCTCCAGATCCAGCAGGCAGAATCTTTTGATATTTAGTATGCAACATTGTAGGGTGGATCTGATTCAAGTTTGTTCAAATCGGCCCCCTGGGTTCATATTTGGGCTCAGTATAGGAGCCCGATTTCGAACTTAGTGCATTTCAGGCAAATGTCTTAAAAAATCTTCTTCTCCAGATCCAGCAGGCAGAATCTTTTGATATTTGGTATGCAACATTGTGGGGTGGATCTGATTCAAGTTTGTTCAAATCGGCCCCCTGGGTGTATATTTGGGCTCAGTATAGGAGCCCAAATTTGAACTTACTGCATTTCAGGCAAATTTCTTTGAAAATCTTCTTCTCCAGATCCAGCAGGCAGAATCTTTTGATATTTGGTATGCAACATTGCGGGGTGGATCTGATTCAAGTTTGTTCAAATCGGCCCCTTGGGTTTATATTTGGGCTCAGTATAGGAGCCCAAATTTGAACTTAGTGCATTTCAGGCAAATTTCTTTGAAAATCTTCTTCTCAAGATCCAGCAGGCAGAATCTTTTGATATTGGGTATGCAACATTGTGGGGTGGATCTGATTCAAGTTTGTTCAAATCGGCTCCCTGGGTTCATATTTGGGCTCAGTATAGGAGCCCAAATTTGAACTTAGTGCTTTTCAGGCAAATTTCTTGAAAAATCTTCTTCTCCAGATCCAGCAGGCAGAATCTTTTGATATTTGGTATGCAACATTGTGGGGTAGATCTGATTCTATTTTGTTCAAATCGGCTCCCTAGATTCATATTTGGGCTCACTATAGAAGCTCGATTTCAAACTTAGTGCATTTCAGGCAAATTTCTTCAAAAATCTTCTTCTCCAGATCCTGCAGGCAGAATCTTTTGATATTTGGTATTCAACATTGTGGGGTGGATCTGATTCCAGTTTGTTCAAATCGGCCACCTGGATTCATATTTGGGCTCACTATAGAAGCCCAAATTCAAACTTAGTGCATTTCAGGCAAATTTCTTCAAAACTCTTCTCCAGATCCAGCAGGCAGCATCTTGTGATATTTGGTATGCAACATTGTGGGGTGGATCTGATTCAAGTTTGTTCAAATCGGCCCCCTGGGTTTATATTTGGGCTCGGTATAGAAGCCCAAATTTGAACTTAGTGCATTTCAGGCAAATTTCTTTGAAAATCTTCTTCTCAAGATCCAGCAGACAAAATCTTGTGATATTTGGTATGCAGCATCCTTAGGGGGGTGAGATTCAAGTTTGTTCAAGCCATGTCCCTAGGTCCATATTTGGGCTCACTGTGGGAGCTTGAATTGTAACTTTGTTCGAAATGAGGAATTTTCTTAAAAAATCTTCTTCTTCAGATCCAGCAGTCGGAATGGTTTGATATGTGGTGAGTAGCATCCTTGGGGGGGGGGGGGGGGGGGGGGGGGATTCAAGTGTGTTAAAGCCAAGTCCATGGGTCCATATTTGGGCTCCCTGTGGGAGCCCAAATTATAACTTAGTCAATATGAGGAATTTTTCTTTAAAAATCTTCAGATTCAGATTCAGCAGTTGGAATGTTTTGATATTTGGCACGGAGCAACCTTAGGGGGCTGAGATTCAAGTTTGTTCAAGCCAAGTCCCTTGGTTCATATTTGGGCTCACTATGGGAGCCTGAATGACAACTTAGTTGAAAATGAGGAATTTTCTTTAAAAATCTTCAGATCCTGCAGATGAATGCTTTTGATATTTTTTATGCAGCATCCTTAGGGGGGTAAGATTCAAGTTTGTTCAAGCCATGTCCCTAGGTCCATATTTGGACTGATTGTGGGAGCTCGAATTGTAACTTGGTTCAAAATGAGGAATTTTCTTTAAAAATCTTCTTCTTCAGATCCAGCAGTCGGAATGTTTTGATATTTGGTGTGCGGAATCCTTAGGGGTGTGAGTTTCATGTTTGTTAAAGCCAAGTCCCTGGGTTCATATATGGGCTCCCTGTGGGAGCCCGAATTATGACTTAGTTCAATATGAGGAATATTCTTTAAAAATCTTTTTTAAGATCCACTGGTCAGAATATTTGGATATTTGGTTTCAGCTTTTCTTAGGAGGAGCAGATGCAACTTGTGAAAATCAATTCTCTGGGTTGATATTTAGGCTACCATGTCAGGTGAGCGCCCTCAGGCCCCCTGGGGCCTCTTGTTTCAATAATTGCGTGGAAAGGTCAAGTTGGTTTGCAAGACATCAATTGAATACAGTGAGACAAGTGGTCTCTTCACCTCTATCTATAATGGCTCATAAATGTCTTTCTACATTGATAGCTATTTTCCAGATAAAAATGATGTAACAGCCATAAAAAATAAACCTTTTTATCAAATCAGAATGAACTCTTCATGAAATGGAGACTATAAAATAAAAAAAAAATAACTTTAACCAAGACAATTTTAAACTTTTCACAAAACAGAAAAAATAAGTTATTTTTAATTGAAACAAACAAGAACTGGACCTTGATGAATAAATAGCCATGGGAAATACTTGTCAGGGACAGTTTATAATTTACGGAAGCACTTGGAGAACTATAGTTCATAAATGTTTGAGAGCAGGCTTCTAAGTTTTTGGAGTGTATTTGAAAAGATTGTGAAGGAAATGGCCAAGACAATATTAAGAAAAAAGGTTACCAATGATACTATATGATACAGTCTGAATTCTGAGTAGGGTAAAATTAAGATTGTTTTGTAATTAAAATATTTATTAATCTATTCTTTAAAGGAGGTTTTCTTTTCTGGGCAGTTGTTTACATTGTTGTATCAAATTTCCATCAGGAACAACGACAACAGTGTTTTCTCATTGTGGTACATGTATTTTGTGCTTAGCTCTAAATAAAAATTATATATGTTCCATACAAGAAACAAGGACAAGTTCATAAAAAATTGAATAAATGTTTAGTAATTTGGATGTTTAGTATCTTATGTTTAGAAAGTAAAGTGTGCTATTCAGGCACTAATATTCTCTTAGATTACAGTATTTGGACCAGAGAGTTATAAGGGATGTTATATTTTTACTTCAGCTTGACAACATTGTGTAACAAACTACCACCCCAGGGCCATTAAAATATCATATGCTCCACAGCAAATTAAGAAACTTGGAAGTGGTTTGGTTAACTATACATGTTGTACTTATAAATTCTATCAGAGAAAGAATGTAAATATACTTTGATTCTTTCTGGCTCATATCAAGTAAAACTTGAAAATCTCTGTAGTAGTTTATAGTTGCCATTTTTTGCATACCTGTCAACAACATTTTTATTTATTTATTTTTCTAGATTCTCTGACCCAATATTTTACAGAAGTTGTCCACTATACATTTTGAAAAGAAGTTCTATATGATAAAGATTAATAGAGTTTTTTGTTTACATCATCTTCATTAATATTTTTCCTAAAGCCACCTTCTTGTTCCATTTATGGCATAATGGCACAATGTTTGAGGTATCTGCTCATGCAAAGTTATTACAAACCACAAAAGACAAAACTGTTGAAGTGTTTTTGTTAAGTTTGGATTAGAATCACAATGTGAACAGTTGACTGGAAATTAAAATATTTAAAAGTGAGAGTATAAAACAGTTTAATCCTTCACCTAACGAATTGCCCGCATCCGGCCGCATAATTTGCAAATTTAAGAAGTTGAAAAAAACTATTTTTCAAAATATTTCAACAAACCCATATCATGTGACCCCTCATTGGAACGAGCTCGTTCCAATGAGGGGTTACATGTTATGGTTTTGTTGAAATTTTTTGAAAAATTTGCACAAATAGTAATTAAAAAAATAAATTTTGATATTCTCTACATTGCGTAAAGGGTTAATGACAGAAAAACTGTTTGCTGCTCTTGGCACATTTTATTAATAGTGTAGATTGAATGCAAAGAAACCAAGAGTATATGATTATTTATCATTTATTGGCAAACATTTTTCACTCAGTCTTCCTTTGGCTATTTTCTAAGCATTATGTCTTCTACACTATTACACAACAGAAACTCGAAAACATTGCAAAATGCCATGCGCTGCGCATACAGACAGGCAGTTTATTGTAATGATTTAAATATTTGTACAAAAAACAAGTAAGAATATCAATACTAGAATATTCTACCAAACTACATTATTAGCAGCTATTGAATATGATTGCAAAATCTTCCATTGGTAACGCAGACGCCCAGGTAAAACCCGAGGTAAAAATAAGCCTTATTAGGAAAAAAATACTCTAGAAACCTGTGTCCGAAGCAACTCAATACAGTTACTTCCAGATTAGGTGTTGAACTCCACCATAAAATATTCCAACTCAGGTTTGTGAAATTTAATGCATTGCTATTGCATATACTCATACAAAAACATACAAAACTTTCGAAATGATTTCCACTCAAAGCTATGTGTAAAATTATTACATCTGCACTGTCTGAAAGCGATGGCCAGAATGAACTTATTCCCGCTTGACCGCTCTTACATCATGGTTAAAAACATGCACCGTGACCGAATACTACTCACCAATCAAGATCATTTAACCCCACTATCACTACTATTAGTATACTGACATGCCGGGAAGACAAATGTTTTCCACTATTTGTTGAACCACGGAAAAATAATAGTCTTCTACACTATTAAACAACAGAAATTCAAAAACATTGCAAAATGCTGTGTGCTTTGCATACAGACTGAAAAGAACGGGTTGATAAGGCATACGGCTTAAAAACGAGTGAGTGACAGTATTTAAATACAGCAACTTTATAAACCTAGCATTTTAGTGACATACAGTCTATGTTCTGTGGACTCTTTTACATATCCATCTTTGGTGGAATCTGATCGCCACCTGCTATGCCTCTTTCAGCATCTATCTGGTACTTCAGCCCTGGAAGCAGTTGATGCACCACCCGCTCTCTGTAACCCAAAATCAATGTCATCAAATACGTCCTTAAAACGGGACATTATTCATTCTTTTGCTCTTGAATAACTGATCTTTTTATTTGTTCTAATTTACAAACAGAACCGGACCTGTAAAGCGGCCAAAACATGAGCACCTCCTCCGAAGAATCTACCTCCACCAGGCTCATATACTAATGTGTAAGGGCAAGTGGAAGTAAAGCCTTTGGAAATAAGCAGTTCATTTCCTTGTCTATACTGATCAGTTTGACTTTTTCGGATTTGAATTGAAAAATGATCGTCGAAAAAAACAATATCCTTTGCAGTTAACGAAATAAGTTCATTAAATCTTAAGAAACCGACAAAAGCCAAAGATGACATTGTAAGATCTCTCAATATGGCCAAATCCGATAATCTGTTTGAGTAAAAATCACATAACTCGATAAGCATTTCTGCAGTTATCAGCTCTTTTTTGTTAACAGCAGGTTTAGCAACTCGTTTAGCAGTTTCCAACAAGTTCTTGACAAAAGAGTTTGTTGTGGGGTCCTTTAAACCTTTAACATCATGAAACCACTTAATAGCATAAACCACAGATGAAATGATATTGTAGGATGAACCTTTGTCCGTGAGATTAGTCAAATATAAAGAAACATGAATAGGATCTGCAGGCAGATCACATCCGCCGACTGAAATTATGAACTGTCTCCACGTTGAAAAATATAAAAAATATTTTCTCACAGTATTGTCACTTCAAGATTTCAAGAGATAACTGCTCATACTACTGTCCACTAAGTCATTAAACATCTCAGTTTGAACACCGGCTTTTGCTGTATGTTGTCTTATCACTACATTTAATTCAGTATCTGCAATACAAAAGAAAACCATGTATGCATCATTTTTAAAATACCACTTTCATGGCCAATAATTTCAGTTTATCACATTTTCCGTTAAAAACACCAAATCTCCTTGGTTTTTCCACTAAATGTTGACTCGACAACAATATCCAGTCTTTACCAAAATTAGCAAAATCATTACCACCTGGGCAGATTTCAACCCAAAATGGCTCAGATTTCCAAAACGGAACAATCAAAATTCCCTTAGCTTTATCTCTGGATAATTTGGAAATGGTCTTGATAATTTTATCTGGAGGAGGGACTAGCCAATTATTCTCACCTCCCCACTGCTGATCAAATGCGTTAGTTGCTTCCGTCTCTGGACACCACCATTTAGAATTGAAACGTACACATTTTGTGCTTAAATTTGTAGCGGAATGGTCAGTTGTGTGGTTTCCCCACTTTACACTTAATTGTCGAAAGGCATCACCCTTAATTTCCCAATCGTCATTTTCTCTACTTCTGCTTAACGCGTCAGCCCTTTGATTTTCTAATCGCGGAATCCAAAACATTTTTAGATGAATAGCACTTTGTGAGCACTCCGAATCGATAGCAATTGCTTGCAAATCTTGTTTACCACTACCTACGTCAACAATAGAACAGATATTACTGTTATCGGTAAACCATTGAACACTTTTACTCTGTAATACTTTAGATAATGACCTAACGCCTCGTCTTACTGCCTCCAGTTCTTTCCAGGTGGAGCTTTTCGAAATTCTATTAACTTTCCACTCACCTGTAAACTTTGAACACCATGGTGTACTAACTCACTGGACACTTTATCCCCTCCAGGGATCATGCTCTTATTGTCACACTTACCAAAGGGAACCTTAAATGGAATTTCCCCTTCAGGAAATCCCGGAAAATGTACCCCTTCAGGGTATTAACTCACTGGACACTTTATCCCCTCCAGGGATCATGCTCTTGTCACACTTACCAACGTGAACCTTAAATGGAATTTCCCCTTCAGGAAATCCTGGAAAATGTACCCCTTCAGGGATTTTATCTGCCTGCGGCTTTTGTCTATGCCAGCTAGTCTCTTGAATTGTTGCAGACTCACCTAATGTGAAACACCCAAAGCCTACCTCCGAGGCATCACAATAGATTTTAACATAAAAAACTGATCTTCAACCAAAGCTTTGACATTTTTTGCATACAAATGTTTTTTCCAAAATAGCAACTCTTCGAAAGCTTCATTGCCAGTTGGAACTGGCGGATACCAATGTGCTTTTAGCATTATGCAACTGTATAAAAACCTGGCATGCAACCTGACATACCTCCCCATCACTGCTTGTAACGATATAATTTGACCGACAATTTGTGCCAATTTTCTAGCCTTAAAGAAAAGTTGCCCTTGAGGCACACATAAGATGATATTCTCCAGATTACATTCCAAAGATTTCAACCTCTGATCTGTAATACTTAACATACCGTTTTCCATGTCCCATCGAAGACCAAGCCATGTCACCATTTGTGTTGGTTCCCACACACATTTATCCTTTGCTAATAGAAATCCCAATCTCTGTAAGTCCGCTCTGATGACATCACTCAAAATTTTCGCGTCAACCAGACTTTCCGCACCACCTATACCATCAGCTAAATACGTAATAACTCTGAAACCCTTTGCCCGCCAGAATGTTACCACTTCGCAGAGAATATTTGTGAAAATATATCCGGCTGTTGCAATCCCAAAAGGTAAAACATTGAAAACAAAGTAGTGCACTTCTGTGTTTCCTCGCATCCAAGAGAATCCCCAAAATGTCCTGTGTTCATTTTGAATACCAATGTGATGATAAGCTGACGTTAGGTCAAAAGTAAACAAATTATCACCCTTTTTAAACAGCATTAAAGCCACAGACGCATCCTCATACCTGAATTTGAATTTGAACAAACATGGGTTAATATGTCTGCAATCTAATACCAACCTTTCTTTGCCAAATTTATTATGAGCAGCTGTTAAAGGGTTAATGACATGAGGCTTTGTTGTTGTTTCAGATATACATCTCAGAGAAAGTAATTTTTTTGATTTCATTCGAAACAAAAACAGAAGAACTTAAAGTGGATTTATTATTTTCTAAATGAACTGTATTCGGAATTTCTTTGAACGGAATAACGTAACCGTTAGAAACTTTTCTATTTCCATCACGCTTTCAGTTGCTCCGATTTCTTCCCATTGTTTAATTGATGCGGCCAATTTTCCAACTAGCGAGTTATCAACCTGTGAAAAGCTGTCACTGCATGACTGATGCAGAACAGACTAAACTAAATTACAGTTAACTTTAAGAACACTGTGCAGCACTGAACTGCTGCCATGCAGTGCCGCCAACATATCAAAATCATTAACCCCATTATTGAAATAACTTTCGTAATTATCACATGTGTCTAAATAAACATGATCATCATATTGATATAAACTACTTAATAAGCTGCTACTGCCTTGACTTGTTACACTCTTCATGACCGGACGCTCTAACTGCCAGTGGCCAATCTTTCCACAAGAGAAACGTGTCTCAGACCTCCTAGGCATGGATTCTGTGGGTGTGGTAGTTTACGCAATCGAATAGGGAACATGTCTGAAAACATTTTTCTTCCTCATCGAATCCTGTTTCATACGATGAACAGCCCTTCGCTCAGCTCGGTATAAATGCATTTCGTCTTCTGAATCTTCTGCCAGTTCATCAGACTCATACTCGTTAACGGTTGTCCGCCCTGCTTCAGACTAATCTGCTAAACGAATCAGTTTGTGGCGATGCGAAATAATATCCATACCTTCGTGAATTTTTTGCTCAGCCTTCAAAACAGGCGAAGAAGGGTGAATAATGTCATTCACATGTACTTCAGCTTCTGTTATCTTTTCCAAAACTTTCACTTTGTGCTTATATTTCTCTTCGTTTTCACGTTTTTTAAACTAATAACTGTCTGCTTTCATGTTTTCTATTTTTGCAATCTGGGCCTCCGACAGATCTTTCTGCGAACATTTTATTTGCTTTTCAAAATTCTCGAGTCTTTTAGAGACCAACAAATCAAGCCTTTCAAGCAAGGCATCGTGTGAATTGCTGACCACCTCTTTCACTTCACTCGACTCAAAAGTTCTCAGTGCATCCGAATCCATTATAAACTGCCAACAATAAAATTATTACATCTGCACTGTATGAAAGCGACAGCCAGAATGAACTTATTCCTGCTTGATCACTCTTACATCACGGTTAAAACATGCACCATGACCAAATACTACTCACCAATCAAGATCATTTAACCCCACTACAGCTGCTATTAGTATACTGACATGCCGAGAAGACAAATGTTTTCCACTATTCGTTGAACCGCAAAAAAATGATATTCTCTAAACAGATATATTTTTTATCTGATAACCATAGAGTATAACACCCGTTGTATATACTTGAAATATATACAACGGGTGTTGAATATAATTATAATTTATGCAAAAGACCTTTGACCTCTTTCGATTCCATTTTGATTCATTCATAAACTTCATAATGCAGGTTTGAATTCTTCGTTGAAGGAGCAAGTGATATTTTATCAAAATAATATGAAATATTTACTATAAGTATAAACATGTAAATTTTCTGGGTTTTTTTGCTGAAATAAAGAAATAATTACAAGCTACTTCGTTCAAAACCTTATGTAGAAATTCCTAGCCTGAGTGTCAATAATGTGTAGGGTGCTATTTATAGTTACGGCTTTGTCCACAATCAAAGTACTGCCCTAATTACAAGTTTGTCTGCTACCTGAAAAAAACCCATTTCCTACAAATTGTAAACAAAAACAAAAGTGGACCATAATTAATGGAAATTGGAAGCTTCTCAATTGAATACACATTATTCCAACATACTGTCTGAACATGGTAGAAAATCAACGTGCCCTTCAGCTTCAAGTTCTATTGCCTCGGCAATAACATCACCAATTCAGCAGATAAAGTGTCATAATTGCACCTCCCCAGCAGCAGCAGTACCCTTATTGGCCTTAAACATTCTAAATCACGAAGAAATGACAATGTCAATGAACAATGTTCAACTCTCTATTGGAGCCCATTGTTTAACTTAGAGCAATTTGAGGAAATTTCTAAAAATCTTCTCCAGATCCACCTGTCAGAATGCTTTCATATTTGGTATACAACACCTCAAAGGGAGTCAGATTTAAGTTTGTTCAAATCAAGTGGTTGGGTTAATATTTGGGTTCGGGGGAGGGTATGGGAGGGTGTGTCCCCCTCCAGTTGGTGAAGGTCATGGGTAGTGTTTAACCGATTACCAAAAGTGGCCGCTGACCGATTACAGGTTATTTGAGCTCACAATCGGTCGATTTCGATGCCGATTCCGATTGTAGGCATAATACTGTGCACTACTAGACAAGTCAAGCCTAAAAAAAACTACATTAAATTGAACTTATTTCCGGGTTTGCAGTCTGTTCACTACTAGATAAGTCAAGACTCGAAAGAACTGAATTGGACATATTTCACAGTGTTAAACTCGGTTGACACTCAGGTCCAGTAAAATTATCAGTCGCGCACACTTGGGTGGTAAACATGGCTCTCAGAGCTACGTTTACCACCCAAGTGCATGCAGCTGGTAATTTTACTGCGACCTGAGTCAATGGAGTGCAACCTTCACTTTTCCGGTATGAATTGGCGATTGCTGTTAGTATGCTTAATTGTAAGCTTTACATGTAGTTTAAGTTGTATATCCCGTAAAGGGGCATCTGGAGAGATTAAGAATACACATTGTGGTGGTTTTTCAACTTTATTGAATGGTATCATTAATGTAACAGGGGTGGGGTGAACGACTCCCCAGGGGCTAGAACCCTGGCCGAAATCTCCCTGTTGTTCTTCAGCTGGAATAACCAGATCCTGGTAGCCTCGCCAATTTGTAACAGGGGTGGGGTGAACGACTCCCCAGGGGCTAGAACCCTGGCCAAAATCTCCCTGTTGTTCTTCAGATTCGTGAGGATCTGGGTCAACTAACAAACCATGGATAAAATATAACTCAACTCTAGATGTCGAATAACCATTAAGTTATGTGTTGTGGTCTGGATAAATTCACAATAAAATAGAAAAACAGTTCATACGTGGTTTATTAAGAAGCCAAAAAATAGTATGATATGAAATGGACATGAATATGAATGACGGATCAAAAACCACGGGCCCACTACACTTTCAACCAAAAGGGGTTTAAATTCCACCCAACATGTGTATTAACTTGAATGGTTCCCACAGAACTTGGACCTGGAAAGAATCAGTGTCAGAAACGGTGATTCTCACCAGGGTCGAGTTGAATGGGTCCGAAGATGACGGTACCCATTACGGTTAACCTTTTTACAGGTTACAAAGTGTCCCCATAACTAACCTCAACAGGCAGTTGTGCTGGCGCAGCTGAATTAGAGCTTTAATGCCAAGACGTGGGCGGCGAATTATGAGCGAGACTGCTCTTATATAGGATAATTTCGCGGGGAAAGATTTCGAATACTGGAATCTGATTGATCCCTCGCTTTCACATCGACGAATGAAACAACAGCACAATGCACTACGGCGTGAACCAATTAGGTACATCGATTCATTTTAAACATGGAAATGGCTTGAAGCCAACAAAAATAGAATTACACTTCTGTTATGAGCAGACGAATTATAACAGAGTAATTTAGAACTTCTATTGTATATTATTTTTCAACTGCTGTTACCAAATCCGTTACATTAACATCATTTTACATTAACAACTGAACAATTGCAAAAGATAAGAAAATGCAGTTTATGAATCATCACAAAATGCTTGGCAACAATCTGTTGAACCGATTTTCCAGGAGCCGTTGCCAGTGTGATCCAATTTGTGTTAGATAGCAATTTGAAGTTTGCTTTTGGGGGGCGTGAGGGAAAAGTGGGTGGGAGGGGGGCTTTGGCCCCTATGGCACCACCACTGCTATGGGAGCCCAAATTTTAACTTGGTGTAATATGAGGGAATTTCTTTAAAAATCTTCTTCAGATTCCTCAGTCAGAATCCTTTCACATTTGGTATACAGCATCTCTGTGGGTCAGATTCAAGTTTGTTTCAATCAGATCCCTGGGTTGATATTTGGGCTCCCTATTGGAACCCCAAGAACTTAGTGCAACATTATATGAGGACATTTCTAAAAAGGGGGGGGGGAGGGGTAGAGATTTTTCAGATTCAACATTGTTCAAATTGAGTCCCTGGGTTAATATTTGGGCCAGAACTTTAACTTGGTGCTATACGAAGAAATTTCTTCAAAAACATTTTCTTCCCCAAAACCATCTATTAAAATCTTCTGATATTTGATTAACAACATCTCGAGGGGAGTCAGATTCAAGTTTGTGTAAATTGGGTATCTGGGTTAATATTTGGGCTCGTTGTTTGTGTCCTTCACATTTACCTCTGGGGGTGGGGGTTGAATTAATTTCTTGCAGTAAAACAAAGGTAATAGTTTCACATCTCCCATGTCGGTGGTCTGATTGACACAAACTATTGGTAACAGGTGTATGTGGATCTCACAATTTCTACTGGGTTGGATTTTCCCTGCTGTAAAACAAAGACAATAAACCACTCATGTGTGTATGCCTAGTGTTGAAAATATGTTCATCTTAGCATTTTGAGAGGAGACGGGGTGTATATGCCATGCTTGGCATTCTCTTCTTAAAAATACATGACTTCATAGTTTTTTGAATGTTTTTTTTTCTGGTTTTGAAATGGGTTTGTGACGATTTCAATGATTTTATGCAAACTTTTTCATCTTGAGATTGCTGGCTGGGTCAGTCCATTGGGTGAGAGATATTGTCCATCTGACACAGCTTTATCCCTCAACTTGACACTGGGGAGGGTATGTCAGCAATCTCTTCTTTAATAAGTACGGAATGTAGATACCCTAAAATATATTTAATATATTTCATTGTTAAAAAAATAATTTACTATTTATTATCGTTATAGTTTACTCATTAATAAAATCATATAATTCACTGAATAATATAATATTCAATAAATTCATACCTTCACTTTAAGTAAGCCATCCAATGAAGCTTTTTTTTCTTCTTCAGCGAACCATAGTCACATTCCTAAAGCTATACTCACTAAATCTGGAACATTTGTAAATGTTGATCTTGCATTGAACATTCCGATTTGAGAAATTTGATTTTGATATCTTCGCATGTATCAAGCCTCCCTCCTTCAAACTTTGTAAATATCACCAAAAACATATCTAAAGATATGGGGCTGACCTGGGTCAATTTGGAAGGGCTCAGGCCGAATTTTCAGGAGACGTTATTGATACTGGTGTCACCAAAAATTAAAAGCAGGCCAATTTTCATGAAATTTCAGTATAGATCAAAAAATTCAGAGACAGCTTCTTTTTTTTGTTTTTTTCTTTTTGTTTTTCGATTTATCACAATTTTGATGTTTTAATTTCATTTAAAAAACTTCACAATTTTCAATAAAACCTTTAAAAAACATACTCTTGTGGTTCCATTTGCGACATATTTATATGGGATAAAGTTATGAAACTTCCCACACCGGTTTATGGTTATTTACTGTTGTGCACCTTTATTTTTTTATTTCAAATTGAGACACCTGATGTGAACGATTTTATGTTTTTCTCTATACCCTTTTCGATCCCATTTTGAACCTTAGCCTTTTAAAATTTTTGGAATATAATCTCCACAAAAAACATATCTAAAAATGTTATACTGTCCTAGGAAATTCCCAACCATCATGGTTGAACTCTAGGGTGCAGACATCATGGGGAGGGGAGGGGAGGGGGGGGGGTTGGGTTCATATTGTAAAAATAAAGGTGCACCAGATTTTTTTGGAATTTAAGTATATTGTAGAGCTAAAAAATTAGGAGATAGCTGGGTTTTTTTTTGTTTTTCAGTTTTACATCATTTAGATGTTGTACGTCACTTTGAAGTTTAGCGAATTTTCTACATTCTTCATTCAAAGTCCTACTTTCATGAGCCCAATTGTGCCCTATTTATATGGGATACAGTTATTGAAACTTCCCACACCTATTTCTGGTCATTAGAACTTGTGAATCTTTTATTTATTTTTTCATTTCAATTTGAGACATCTGATGCAGTGATGCCAATTTTACCTTTTCTTTTATATCATTTATTTTCAACCTTATTTTCAGCCTCAGTCTTTTGAAATTTTGGGAATATAATCTCCATAAAAAACCAAATCTAAAAAAATAAAAATGTGGTGCCTTTGAAATTCTCAATCGTTGTGGTCAAATTCTGAGGTGTCATCATGGGGAGGGGGCATAGGGTAAAAAATAAAAATGCATGGGATTTTCATGAAATTTTATATGGTGTGCAACTAAACAAAACAGGTGATAAATGTCGATTTATTGCCATTATTGATGTTTTTATGTCTATTCTAAGTTGAGACTATATTTGTCATATCTCATTAAAAATGATGGCAGCATACGCTGTATTGAGCAGCTTGGTATGATAAAAGGGGACAGATAACCTCCCCTCGTTGGGCGATTTGGCATTGGCCATGCTTTGTTGGTTGACTTCAGGAAATTCACTTTGCAATTTCAAAACCATCTAGTATTAAGTGTAAAATTTGAGAAGCATATATAAAACAGCTTATTGATTATAATGTACAAGCATGGAGACACATACAGGGCACAGAATACTGTAACTGGCATTAATCTTCAGGTATGAAGGCGCAGCAACTTAACTCTTTACCCAACGAATCGGCCACATACGCCTATGTAATATGCAAATTCAGCAGATGAAAAAATGTTATTTTTCAAAACATTTCAACAAAACTATATCATGTGACCCCTCGTTGGAATGAACTCGTCGAGCTCATTCCAACGAGAGGCCATATGATATGGTTTTGTTGAAATTTTTTGAAAAATTTAAAATAATAAATTTTGATATTGTCTGCGTTGGGTAAATGTTACGGTGTGGAATTATTAATGATATTGGTAACAGAAAGAAATCTGAGAATCAGCAACAATAACTATGAATTTAACTATTCTGAAATTTAATTAAAAAAAATTAATATATAAAAAAAAAAAAAAAATGATACAAAGATCTTTTTCACTAATTGGTTTACAGAAAATAAAAACAGTGGTACTTATCAATTATTGAATTAGTCCAAAGTACAGTTTGACAGAATCCAGTGGTGAAGTATCTTCTGAAGAAAGTTACCAGCTGGTAGTATTAAATCCAAGAATGTCTCTTCAGAAACAGTATCCCGTAGATTTGTAATAAAATTTTCACTTAGAAATTTCAGCAGTCTCCAATAAAATATAATAAAATGCTTCGCATAATTCAAATGGAGTAAAAATCCAAGAAGTATTAGCGCCACAGGTAATTTCCAAATAATCCAGTAGAATCCTGGCTTTTCACAAAATAATATTATTCTGTTTCACAGAAAGTATAAATTCTCTTTTCCAAGACGAATAGATTCTCTACAAAATTCTCTTTTGGAATCAATCTTCCAAAATCACAAAGAAGCACTGCTTCTATAATAAATACACTGTTCTGAAACAATAATAATCTCCAATGGAAACAACTGAAGTGATTCTTTCTGAAGTGGCTTTCTAAAAATGAGTTTTTGAATTCTGTTGACAAACCTTTATATAGTAACCAGATAGAATGTCCCAGAAGAGGAAGTTTCTGCAATGTTCTATTAGTTTCTGGGGGATTCTGTTAAAGTTCAAGTAAACAAGGTCATTGACCTATTTAAACCAGGGCTTGATTTAATCTGAAAATTTTGAATAGCAATTTGCTATTCACCCTGGAAAATTGATTAGCAGTTGATCCAAAAGCACTTGAAACTAATAAATCTTGAATAGCAAAATTCAGAAATTGGAGAGCAAAGTGCTATGCTAATCCAGTTAAATCGAGCCCTGATTTAAACAATTAAACAATCAACAGCTATATGTACAATATATCAGTGTAACAAAGGTGTAAACAAGGTCACTGAGTGCAAAAGTGTTAGACCAGTCAGAAAATGCAGCAATAAAAAAAAAAATCTTTCTCACATAATTATCAACTTAAGGATATATCAATCTCAATATAATATGGGGGCTATAACACACCCCGCCTTAAAAGAAAAAGTTTGAAGGTACTGAAAACTTTTTACATAATTTTAGCAGACTCTGACTGGTTTACAATACACACACACCATAATCTTCACAATTTTATTATTTTTTTTTTTAATAAACATATATATACTTGAAGTGAATAGAGACCGATCATATCATTTTAAATTAGGATATTCTGGAAAGAGCATCAGCTACAACATTATCTTTTCCCGAAATATGCCTAATCTCTAAATTATATTCTTGAAGGGCTAAACTCCACCGCAATAATCTTTGATTCTTGTTTTTCATTTTATTGATAAAAGTTAAGGGGTTATGATCGGTGTAAACTGTAATTGGGCATTGGGTGGTTCCTAGATACACATCAAAATGGGTTAATGCCAAAATTAGAGCCAAAGTTTCTTTTTCTACTGTAGAGTAATTCTTTTGATGTTTGAGAAATTTTCTGGAAAAATAACATACAGGGTGATCAATACCTTGGGAATCTTCCTGGGCAATATACCCACCTGCTCCATTGTCACTTGCATCTATGAATAATTTGAAGGGCTTTTCATAATTGGGACTGGCCAGAACAGGGGAATTATTTAATAAAGTTTTTATTCTGTTAAAGGATTTCTGACATTCCTCAGTCCAAACAAACTCAATCATTTTGCTCAATAAAGTGGTCAAAGGGGAAACAACATCTGAAAAATTTAAACAAAATTTTCTATAATATCCAGCCATGCCTAAGAATCTCATGAGCTCTTTTTTAGAGCTTGGTACTGGAAAATTTACAATGGCATCAACTTTCGCCGCAATCGGCCTCACCTGCCCCTGCCCCACAACATGACCTAAATAATTTACAGTTGCTTTGCCAAATTCTGATTTTACCAAGTTAATAGTTAGGTTGGCTTGGGTCACTTTGTCAAAAAATTCTTGAATATGCTTTAGATGATCAGCCCAATTTGTATCTGTGTGTATAATAACATCATCAATATAAGCTTCACTGTGATCTAGGTCTGCAATTAAGTGGTTAACCATGCGCTGGAACGTTGCCGGAGAGTTTTTCATGCCAAAAGGGGTTACTTTATATTGATACAACCCAAATGGGGTAACAAAAGCAGATATTTCTTTTGCTTTTTCTGTTAAAGGGACTTGCCAATAACCCTTTAACAAGTCAAATTTTGTCACAAATTTAGCATGGCCAAGTTTGTCAATGCAGTCATCAATTCTTGGAATTGGATAATTGTCTGTTTTGGTGAGGCTGTTCACCTTTCAGTAATCCGTACAAAATCTGTAACTGCCATCAGGTTTTGGGACGAGTATACAGGGCGAACTCCAGTTGCTATGGCTAGGTTCTATGATATCATTGTCCAGCATATACTGTATTTCCTTTCGCATGATCTCAGCTTTGAAAGGGTTCAATCTATATGGATGCTGTTTGATGGGATTTGCCTCTCCTACATCAACATCATGAAAAATAACAGATGTCCTACTAGGCACATCGGGAAATAAGTGTTGATATTTGAAAATTAAATCAACTAAATCTTTTCTTTGGTCAGGCAGTAAATAATCTGTTTTATTTTGTAGATCTCTCAGGACATCTGAGTTCTGTAACTTCAGAGGTACATTTTCGCCGCCTTCATAATTATCCTCTACAGGATTTTCCAGCTCATCCGTGTGGGTGACTGTTGAGACTGGTAGAGAGTTTCGTTCTCTCTCATAATAAGTTTTCAACATATTTATATGGCACAGCTGAGTATTTTTGAGTCTATCGGGAGTCTCAACAACATAATCAGTATCACTGATCTTGTGCTTAACAATATAAGGGCCTGAATATCTTGCTTGTAAAGCATTGCCCTTTACAGGGAATAATACTAGCACCTTGTCCCCAGGTTTAAAGGAGCGAAATTTTGCCTTTTTATCATACCAGGTCTTCATATGACTCTGGGCTTTATGTAAATGTTTATTTGCCATTTCTCTGGCCTGGTGCAATTTTTCCTTATAAGTGGACACATAGTCCAGAAGAGAAATTTCAGGTGGCTCTTCTTCGAGCCATTTCTCCTTCAAAGCAGTGAGTGGACCCCTCACTATGTGTCCAAACACTAATTCAAAAGGGCTGAACCCCAGAGATTCCTGTACAGTCTCACGGACTGCAAATAAGAGGAGATGTACTCCTTCATCCCAATCCTTCTCATTATCCTCCCCACAGGCCTTTATCATGGTCTTCAGTGTTTGATGAAAGCGTTCTAGAGCTCCTTGACTTTCGGGATGGTAGGCACTTGATGTGTACTGCTTAATTTTGAGCTCATACATCACCTGCTGAAAAAGGTTTGACATAAAATTTGAGCCTTGGTCCGATTGCACTGACCTGGGTAGACCGAAAGTTGTAAAAAATTTTATCAAGGCCTTAACTATTGTCTTAGTTTTAATATTTCTTAGAGGTATAGCTTCAGGAAATCGTGTAGAAGCACACATGATGGTAAGAAGATATTCATTTCCAGATCTTGTTCTAGGCAATGGGCCAACACAATCAATAATAATTCTACTAAATGGCTCCTCAAAAGCAGGGATTGGTTGAAGGGGAGCAGGAGGAATCTTCTGGTTGGGTTTTCCTACAATTTGACAGGTGTGGCAGGTTTTACAAAATTCAACAACATCCTGTCGAAGCTTGGGCCAGTAAAAACATTGCTGAATACGAGAGTAGGTTTTCCTAACTCCCAAATGTCCAGCCATTGGATTTTCATGAGCCAGGCTTATTATTTCATTCCGGTATTTAGTGGGGACAACTATTTGATAAATAACCTCCCAATCACTATTGGAGGGTACTTCTGGTGGTCGCCATTTCCTCATAAGTACACCAGATTTTCTGAAATAACAGACAGGGGAGTTTTGGGCTTCAGCCTGTGTTAGAGCCTTTTCACGTGGCTCGGCAAGGTCAGGATCACTTTCCTGTTCCTGAATTAAAGATGTCCGGGAAATGACATTCAAGGAGGTCCCCCTATCACTCTCAGGTGTAGTGGCCTCTTTACAATGTCTGGACGAGTCATCACACTGACTCAAAAATGTCTGAGACAAATCAATGTCTTCAGAATCCGTAATTCTGTGACAGTTCTTATCCTCAGCTTTGCTGTTTAAATCAACACAATTGAGGTTGTTATCAACCTCAGCTTTCTTTGCCATGGACCGAGTCACAGCACATGCTGGAAAAGCAAAAGGAAAACATTCCTTCAAATTAATAATACTTTCATCTGTGCTCGGCTTATCCACCACTTGAGGTTCTACAGTGACTTTGTCACCAGCTAAGTCATTTCCCAATAATAAAGAAATACCTTTTACAGGTAGAGTAGGTCTGATTCCTACTGTCACAGTCCCATTTACTAAGCTACTTCTTAAATTTATTTTATGAAGTGGGACCTTTAAAGAGTTTGACTCAATACCTGATATTAGAACTTGTGCCCCTGTAGCACTTTCTTCAGAAAATGGCAAAATGCCTTCTAACATTAAAGACTGAGTAGCCCCTGTGTCTCTCAGTATTTTTATTGGTAAGGAACAGTGCTTATCCCCATCAAGGGAAACAAAGCCTTCAGAAATAAATGGCTTATAATTTTCTAAAGCGTCTTGCTTTATAACATAATTTTCAGGGCATGGAGCACATGCTAGTGCATTCTGTGAAGTAGAGGACTCATTTTTCCTTTTTAACAGCCAGCAATCAGATAATAAATGACCTGGTTTCTTACAATAATTGCAAGTTTTAGTTGAACTGTTGGGTCGTAATGGTGTAGGGCTGGCATTGGATGACTTATTCTCATTAGGCTTCCGATTAAATTTAGGTGGTGAAAAGTTTGTAGGATGGGAAGGATGATTTGAAGGATGAGTTTTATCTGAAGCTGGTCTAGGTCCACTTTGGAAAGAATTCTTGTGGGGCCAAAAATTTGTGGCGTTACGACTCATTTTATGAGTTAAGGCATAGTCATCTGCCAGTACTGCTGCTCTATTTAATGTGTCAACTTTTTGTTCATCCAGGTGGGCCTTTATATCTGAATGTATCTTTCCTTTAAACTCCTCAATCAGCATCATTTCCTTTAATTTTGTAAAATCTTTCCCTATTTCTTTTGAGTGGCACCACCTGTCAAATAAATTTTGCTTTTCTCTGGCAAATTCCACATGAGTTTGATTTTCATTTTTATAATAATTTCTGAATTTCTGCCTATAGGCCTCTGGAACAAGTTCATATGCCTTAAGTATTGCCTCTTTAACAGTGTCATAATTGTTGCTTTGCTCAGAAGATAGAGCGGAATAGATTTCTTGGGCCTTCCCTTTCAAAACACTTTGCAGTAGCAAAGTCCAGACATCCCTTGGCCATTCTAAACTTGTTGCCACTTTTTCAAAATGTGAAAAATATTTATCAACTTCTTTTTCTTGAAAGGGGGGAACTAGCCTAACATGTTTAGTTGCATCAAATCTACTTGGAGAAATTACATTTGAGCCTTGACGTTGAGATTCTAATTCTTTTATTTTTATTTCCTTTTGGGCCTGAATTTCTAATTCTTTTAAGTGCATTTCTTTTTGAGCTTCTATTTCCCTTAATTTTAATTCCCTTTCCTCTTTTTGAGCCTGAATTTGTTCCCTTTCTTTTTGAGCCTGAATTTGTTCCCTTTCAATTTGAGCCTGAATTTGTTCCCTTTCTTTTTGAGCTTCTAATTCTTTTAATTTAATTTCATTTTCTCTTTCTTCTTTTTCTTTTTCTTTTTGAGCCTGAATTTGTTCCCTTTCTTTTTGAGCCTGAATTTCAATTTCCCTCATTTTTTGTTGCATTTCTAACTTTTTTAATTCTAATTCTAACTTTTTGAGTTCAAGGGCATCAGTATGTTGTGGTTCAGAGGGGAGAGTTTCAGACTGAGGCAAAAGGCCTTCCTCCATATAATGATTAACAATGAGCTGTTTAAGTTTATGCTTGTTCAGACCAGGGGTGGCAGGTAATTTTAGATACTGAGTAAGTTGAAATAAATCCTCCTTCTTAAGAGATTCTAAAAGGGCCAAACTAGGAGAGCCTTCAAATTCAGAAATAAATTCTGTCACAATAAATACCATGATGAAAAGGTTTGCTGGTTCTCAGATTATATAAATAATAATACTGAAAGTTTCTAAGAAAGTTTAAATGTTTTGAAAGTGAGCCAAAATAATAATTGAAATATGCAAATAAAGCTTTCTCGTTATCTAACATTCAATCTCGGCAACGAGCCCCCAATTTCTGTTACGGTGTGGAATTATTAATGATATTGGTAACAGAAAGAAATCTGAGAATCAGCAACAATAACTATGAATTTAACTATTCTGAAATTTAATTAAAAAAAATTAATATATAAAAAAAAAAAAAAAATGATACAAAGATCTTTTACACTAATTGGTTTACAGAAAATAAAAACAGTGGTACTTATCAATTATTGAATTAGTCCAAAGTACAGTTTGACAGAATCCAGTGGTGAAGTATCTTCTGAAGAAAGTTACCAGCTGGTAGTATTAAATCCAAGAATGTCTCTTCAGAAACAGTATCCCGTAGATTTGTAATAAAATTTTCACTTAGAAATTTCAGCAGTCTCCAATAAAATATAATAAAATGCTTCGCATAATTCAAATGGAGTAAAAATCCAAGAAGTATTAGCGCCACAGGTAATTTCCAAATAATCCAGTAGAATCCTGGCTTTTCACAAAATAATATTCTGTTTCACAGAAAGTATAAATTCTCTTTTCCAAGACGAATAGATTCTCTACAAAATTCTCTTTTGGAATCAATCTTCCAAAATCACAAAGAAGCACTGCTTCTATAATAAATACACTGTTCTGAAACAATATTAATCTCCAATGGAAACAACTGAAGTGATTCTTTCTGAAGTGGCTTTCTAAAAATGAGTTTTTGAATTCTGTTGACAAACCTTTATATAGTAACCAGATAGAATGTCCCAGAAGAGGAAGTTTCTGCAATGTTCTATTAGTTTCTGGGGGATTCTGTTAAAGTTCAAGTAAACAAGGTCATTGACCTATTTAAACAATTAAACAATCAACAGCTATATGTACAATATATCAGTGTAACAAAGATGTAAACAAGGTCACTGAGTGCAAAAGTGTTAGACCGGTCAGAAAATGCAGCAATAAAAAAAAAAAATCTTTCTCACATAATTATCAACTTAAGGATATATCAATCTCAATATAATATGGGGGCTATAACAGTAAAGGGTTAAAGGCTTCAAGTTCTGTAAATGTACTTCATATTATCTTTGAAGTAAAATCATATCATCTTTGTGGATTTGCGTTGTGAAAATTTATGGGAGAGTGCCTATCCCATAAAATTTAACAAGGCAAATCACATGAACAAATTTTCACAGTCAATAATAAATTAGCACTCTGTTGGTTAAGAAGTAAATCTGGCTTCTAGATTTCAAAGGTATGGTCCAAGTTTGACTCTTATTTTTAAATGCTCAGGTCGGTCCCTGCATGTGGATCACATTGCCCTCACAACATAACCACTGTCACAGTGGTCCCAGCTATTTATTGTAGTTTTGATAGAAATAATAGTATCTTCATTTTCATTCCTTGCTTACTTGTCTGCATTATTTGTTACACATATTTGTAAAAAAACTGATGCTATTTTAGTCAAGCTGACAATCTTAACAAATTAGATTTGTCAAAAAAAAACATCATTTGAATGGCAAAATGATTTCACAAATAAGCCAAACAAACTAATGCAGTGAGGTCATCAATTTTTTTGTAACATTCCAAAAAAATATGGTAATATGGATAAATATATCTGTTAGAGACAAATTGTGTGCTCTCTGGTGAAAGATAAAAGCTAGGATATATATTAGATAAAAGCTAGGATCTGTAATCAATCATGAAGGAGTCTTGTAAAGAAACTATTTACATGGTTAAAGTTATTCTTCTTTCATCATGTTAACTGTGTCTGCATCCTGTGTTATTGCTTACAATTAAAAACAGATAAAACAGTGGCATATTATGGCCACTTAAATACTGAAAGTAATATTCATAGTAGCTCACTCCGGGCCCTATATTATCTCATCACATTCATATTATGTTTTCAAGGTAAGCACATTTGGGACCATCAAGTTGGGAAGCATCTATCTGGTACAATCGATCAGGAAAGCATCCACTTGAACAGCATCCATCGAAACATATAGTAGATAATTTTGGTATTCTACACTCTACTACTGTAGATGTACTCTTTTTACAGCTTTTTTACACTATATCATTTCAGATTCAAGAGATATACACTGTTGGGAAAAGGCAATTTGGAATGTCAGAAGATATGGTAAGACAGGTTGTCAGAAAATGTTCATGTAATATGAATGTGAAAGACAGCATCAGACAAAAGAACACTGATAAAACCAATTCTGGTAAATAAGTTTATCCTTTCATTTTTACTCTTTCACTTAAAACTATTTTCAGTTGTCATACCAAAATGTAATGACAAAAATAAAAAAATATTTATCCTTCTAAAACACAGCTGAATTATGCCCTGTTAAACATACTTATATCTATTGCTGCCCAATCATAAGATCCATGAGCAACTTTTAATGAGGGTCTTCATTTTGGAAAAAAAAATCCCAAAATCCATAACAATATTCTTTTTTATTTTTTCTTCTGAATAGGTCTCCAGTTTTGTTGAATTAATGAGATTAGCTAGATTTGGGCGCTGGACCCACTGGAGCAACCATCATCACTCACTCCAATGCCTCCAAATTCAGAGATTTTCCAGGCACCCAAAATCTGTGAACAACATCTACCTTCTTGAAATTCCCTTGATGGAGGTCCAAAATGATTCTGTACGAGTCTTAAATCACCTGGGCCGAATTCATATTTTTTGGAAACACAGAGTTCCAATGAGGATCATATGTTTTTGAAGGAGATAGTCAAAATTCGGAAATCATTCTTTATTCCATGAATTTTTCTGACTACTTTTGGAGAACTTTGGGTCCCTCCAATTGGGAAATTTACCATAATTGGTCAGAAAATGGACATTTTAAAAATTTGTGCACCCTCTCACTTACTTTACTTGATAACTTTTTGTCATGACTGTGTAGTGTTATTGTCCCACGAAAAAATTTTCGGGGGACTATAGAAATCAGCTGTGTCCATCCATGCATCCATCCGTCTGTGCATCCGTCCCACTTGGTGTTCCCATGATAAAACTCCAGTTTGGATAATTTGATTGGAACCAATTTTGGTATGTGACCTTCTTAGCCCAAACCACAGGTCAAGTTCGAATATGGGTTCGGTCAGATTATTTTTATTAGAGTTATACCCCTTTTTCGACTTAGAAATTTCAAGATTTGCGGTGTCCGGATGAGAAATCCAGTTAGGTTTATTTGATTGGAAAGAATTTTAGTATGTGACTTTCTGGGGTAATAATACAGGTCAAGTTCGAATATGGGTTCGGACAGATCATTTTTACTAGAGTTATGCCCCTTTTTCGACTTGTTTTTTTGGGGGACATGTGGCAGAGCGGCCTTTTATTACAAGTTGTGGAAGCAGGGCTTATTTTTCGACGAGAATCAGAGAATTCATTCACGCAAAGATTCACAAAATAAAGCCAGTGCAAATCTATGTAGATACTCACTGCACCTCTGCGAAGATTCGCGTGAAAAGAATTGAGTCAATTTAACACTTTACCTAATGTAGCAGCAGCAATACTACCAATACAAGGCTAACATGACCTGAAATATCCTGACACTTTGTCAATAAAATTGTACAAATATGGATGTCACTGGAACCACCTCAATCAGCCGGTTCCAAAGGCACCCTTATTTGTAATGTTTTATTGATAAACATTGTTTGTTTTTTAAAAAAAATTATCAAATTCAGTTTATATTTTAAAATTAAAAAGCTGCGTTGGTTTAAGGGCTAACATGTGTTACAACAGAGGTTCAATCAAGGTGGCCTAATGGGATCCTGGGACACTCATAGAGGTTTGTATTCTCTCAACCATTTTCGCAAGAATCCAAATAGATTCTCCCAAATTTACATGAAATATAAGCCTGGGAAGTGGGAAAGAGTGGCCAATAATTGGGAGAAAATGAACCAAACTGCATTTGGAATGGATTACTTAACCTTTTAATGTCTAATTCCAACTTCGATCATATTTTACTGCAACAAAACAGGTGCCCCAACATGCACTCTGTGGGTAAATTTGCTTGTTACATTTTAAGTACCTTGGCTGTTGTTTATAGGCAAATCTTGGCTTCCTATATAGGCAGCCAAGACTTGCATAGAAACAAATGCAAAGCCACTGGATGTGGACTGTCAAAGTGTAGTAAAAATATATAAACATCCTCAGGCCTTTAAAGTATCTCTTTCAATGGTACATTGTTTAAAGCAGCCATCCTTTACTATACAATTTCAATATAAATTTGATCTGTTAACTGTATGCTGATTATTTAAAAAATTTTGTAACTGAAGATAATATTTGATGTCTTCCTGTGGGAGCATGGTGGCTCAGTAGGCAGAGATGCAGGCTGCAAGCCGAGATGTCCTCAGTTGGAATCCCACCTATGGCAATCGCTTAGTGTCCTTGGGCAAGACACTTAATTATGTCTCCCCTTCCTAGAAGGGAGACATATTGTTTTAGTGCATATTCTTCTTCTTCTTCTTCTTTCTTCTTCTTCTTCTTCTTCTTCTTCTTCTTCTTCTTTTGTCTTTTGACCTAGACCTTAGATATTTGGCATGTGGATGTATCACCATGAGCCGGTGTGTCGCGTATCATAGTGACCTTCATGTGACCTTTGATCTGAAGGTCAGATTTATGTGCTTTTTAAGGGAAACTTTGTCCGGGGCATAACTTTTTTGTCTTTTGACCTAGACCTTAGATATTTGGCATGTGGATGTATCACCATGAGTCGGTGTGTCGCGTACCATAGAGACCTTCATGTGACTTTGACCTTTAACCTAAAGGTCAGATTTAGGTGCTTTTTAAGGGAAACTTTGTCCGGGCCATAACTTTTTTGTCTTTTGACCTAGACCTTAGATATTTGGCATGTGGATGTATCACCATGAGCCGGTGTGTCGCGTATCATAGTGACCTTCATGTGACCTTGACCTTTGATCTGAAGGTCAGTTTTATGTGCTTTTTTAAGGGAAGCTTTGTCCAGGGCATAACTTTTTTGTCTTTTGACCTAGACCTTAGATATTTGGCATGTGGATGTATCACCATGAGTCGGTGTGTCGCGTACCATAGTGACCTTCATGTGACGTTGACCTTTAACCTGAAGGTCAGATTTATGTGCTTTTTAAGGGAAACTTTGTCCGGGCCATAACTTTTTTGTCTTTTGACCTAGACCTTAGATATTTGGCATGTGGATGTATCACCATGAGCCAGTGTGTCGCGTACCATAGTGACCTTCATGTGACCTTGACCTTTGACCTGAAGGTCAGATTTATGTGCTTTTTACGGGAAACTTTGTCCGGGGCATAACTTTTTTGTCTTTTGACCTAGACCTTAGATATTTGGTGTGATTGTCAATATTATTCATGTATATATAATTGGCAGTGCATTAAATAGAAAGGAAGGGGAGACATATGTTTTAGTGTGCTAAAACAGTTTCTAGTTCCAATTGCCTATGTGGGGGCATGGTGGTATTGTGTACTGAGGCATACTACATGTGGATGGTGCACTTGTCTTCAACCAATGTTAATCCTGCTTGTGTGGAGTCTGACAGTTTCTCGCCATTAGGTTCTCTCCTGGTACTCCGGCTGCCTCCATCCATAAAACTGTCTGACACGAGGTGACCCTGGCTGTCGAAAGTGTTGTTAAAACCCCAATAAATAAATAAATGAATAAATAAATGATGTCTTCCTGTAGTTTGTTGGAAAATATAAAACTTCATGCTCCATTTGTCATCTGAAGTAATTTGGGATGCAGACTGGACTGGACTGCCAGTGGTGGTCCAGTCCAGGGGAGAGGTGGTCCAGTCCAACACTAGGTGTTTCGATATTCTTGGCTGGACTGGTTCTGGACTGGTCCAATCGTTATAAAATACCTTACACGAAGTGAAATGTGTTAAAATCTTATTTTTGGTAATACCAAATTAAAATTTTAACACATTTGCTTTAAGATATTTTATAATGATTGAATTGGTATACGCGTTTGTGTTAAAGAAAGCATCAAGTTACTGCCATCTGACAGGCAAGCTTGGTACCTCTGGGCATGTTATATAATACATTGTATGCACATTGTGGAAATGTGTAGTGTATTTTGAAATATTTTCTCATACCTGTCATTATAGAGAGGTTAGAGAGCGAATAAACATGCTTACAACTTGTGATTTACTGTAGAGTCTGTAGTTTATGTTTCCCGCTATCCTGCACATGCTATTTGTCATACAGCATGTGGAGTGCTGTAGGATAGCGAAAATGTAAACTACAGACTAAATGTTATTAGTGCTGAGAGACTTTGAGCATTTGCACTATCTATCTTCAAGTGCAAATGCTCCAAGTCTTTCAGCACAAAAACGTTTTGTTCTTGGCATTGTCACCTGACATATTCCAGATAGATTGGTCATTTTCCGACATGCAGGTATGCGTATAGGTATTCGGTATTGGATGTAGTGACTTAGATATTGCCAACTATAGGCTATATCGTGATTTGCAACCTATATTCAGTACATTGAAATGTATATGAGCCTATGAGGGTAGTTGACAACTTGACATGGTAATTCCTAATTTACTGTCTTGTCTGACATCAGTCATTGTCACTAGCAATATGCATACCATTATACCCATTGGAATTACGAAACCACTTATACAACTACCATGTTCTCGACATTTTGGCCAAAATCTGAAACATTGGGTATTACCCAATGTGTCATATATTTATTATTTATTTATTTATTGGTGTTTAAGGTCACATACTTATGCACAATGGCTAATCGTGACCGTGACAGTTTTATGGGTGGAGGAAGCCGGAGTACCTGGAGAGAACCACTGAGCAACGATGAGCAGCTGTCAGCTCTCCAACATCGTAACTCTGAACTCTGCACCGCAGCACAGGCAGGGTTAGATTGGTTGAAGACATGCGCACCATCGACGTGCAGTACGCCTCAGTACACAGCGTCATCGTGCCCCCATGTAGGCAATCGGGGTGAAGTATCTTGCCCAAGGACACAACGCGGTTGCCGCAGGTGGGATTCGAACCGAGGAACTCTCGGCTTGCAGCCTGCACCTCTACCAACTGAGCCATCGCGCCCCCAATGTGTCATATAAAGGCCCAAATGTCGAGAACATGATATTGTATAGCGGTAAGCGGTTTCTTAATTTCAGACATTGTCATTTCAGAGATCAAAGGTCAAAGAGGATATTTCTGTAAAATGCTTATTCGTTTCATCAAGGATCGTTGTTTTTGTCCTGGATACAAGCTGTCAAGTTAGAGAAGATGGCTGTATGAAACGCATTTTAGAAAGTGTCCCGCTAAACATCTAACCTTTAAAGCGGCAATGTCTCACTTTGTAAAACAGCTTATTGTCATCAATGTATATTGTAGACTACATCGTCGCTTGCCCATTTGCCTTAACCAGAATAAAACTATAACTATCGTCTCATATTTGTGTAATCTGCAATGCATAATTATTGTTAACTTGCCAATGTGCAATTATAAACAGAAAAATAATTCCAAAACACTTGCAATTGTTAACTTGTTGCATCATGTTGATCGTTGATTGTCACATGGGAGTCACATAAACAGTAAACACAATACACATGTATTCCTAGTCAGTCAGGTATTTCATAGGTTTTCAAATCCTTCTTCTTGGACGAGACACTTGTAATTCCCGCAGTTGCTCAAACTATGCATCCGTAGGTATTTGGGAAGGTGGTGCTTCTCAACATTGTCATGCAAAAATGATAACGTAGCTATTGTATCAGGTAATAGACGATTTTGTATTGAAGTAATAATAGCACACTAGTAGCAACTACGCACATCAACTTTTTTCACCAATTCAGACTTGTATGGAAGCGTATCTTTATGCAACTTCTACCAATCAAGTGGGTTAGTATTTATCCCAGTGCACGACAGGGCATTATACCTACTTATTTCTGTCATTGCAATGTCTGAATTGCTCAAATTACGTTACGTGACACGTGTGCTCCAAACATGGTGCCAAGTAGACGACCAAATCCTTTCTCTACACATTGTGTCGGATCCCTAACACCTGGCACCACAGAATCACTAACACAAGTATCGGATGCCTGTGCTTTTATACACCTGTTTAGCCCCGCAAGTTCTGATGTCACCTTTGCCTCAATAGTCGATCTCGCCTCCAACTTGTGTCCGAAAGCACGAAAACGAGGGTCCACATATGACCTCATGTCTACTTGATTTTCTTCATCTTTCATACCGAAGTATATGTTCATCTTCCGTTTTGCTTGTTCCTTGATTCCGGGTGGGTCGTTTACTTTCATTTTCAAGTGTTGCCCTAACATTGCTACATCTGGTCCAACCGCCGATATTGTCATATACAAAGAGGAACTCATCCAAACTATCACATCATAAAATGATCGTAGTAGTGAAATTAGCTCGGAGACGAGATTCCACTCAACTTCACTGGGGAAGTAAGTGGGTTTTGGAGCATTCCTGTGTGGTAGGGTATCATCTACACTGGTGGTTATAATGTCTCATAAGTTCCAAAAGTCTTGACAACATGAAATACGATCCATTGGGTACATACATCTTGAATGAGTCTCAATGTCTTAAGTTTCTTTTCTCGTTGTACAGCCTCCATTTTATCAAGCAGAACCTTGCTCTTGCAGAAATGCATTACCAATTTCTTACATCGGTCTATGGCTTCAGTTACTCCCTGCACATGAAGTCCATCTTGTACAGCTAAGTTCAAAACATGGCCGAGGCATGGAAATCGTTCAACATGCAAGAAGTCTCTGCAACACTTGATGTTTGAACTGACATTGTTGCATGTTGCCTCTACTAACTTGTCTCGGCTGCTCCCATGTGTCCAGCATTTCAAGAACTTTGTTAGCGATACTTTCCCCTCAGTGTTCTCCAGGAAAAGATACAGCTGCAAGTCTAACACTCAAATTGCCATGAATTTGAAATGAAATGTACAGTCAATTGATATATGAATGCATTGCCTTAGATGTCCATATATCAAAAGTGGCACAGAAGTATTGTGACGAAATAAGCTCTGTGAGCTTGGATCAGCTCTTTTGTCAGAAGCTATTGGCAGATAGAATATAACTGGTATGCATAATTTGTAGTTTGTAGTTATAATGAGATATTCCATCACACTCAGTCACTTCTAAAGTACTAAGTTCACCTCATAAATTGTTCATTAAAACTAGCTTAAATTGTCAAACAACCATCATCACTCCAGTTTCATTATCAGAGATAGGTATGTTAGGTGAACTACTAATTCTCTTTAACTGTCTATGTGCTGGAGTTTAAGCTAGTACATTTTACTATGTAAATTATCTTTGGTCTCCGCATTTATTTACTAAATGCAATGTGTTAAAGCAGTTGGCTGATGCAGTACTAGTCTTGGCAGCAGAACCATCAATGAGAGCCTCTCTCATTGGTGCTTTGCTGCCTCTGATTTGTATTTAAGCAGCCCACTGTCACTGTAAAATCAGAACTTGTTCTCATCACAGTCCGGCGAACTGACTTTCTAATAATCCGGTGGGACTGACTCTCATGGCTTGGCGAAGCTAACAACTTTTAAAATAAACTCTTAGAGCTTATGTTTGAAAGATTTATGAGGTGGGTTTTAGTTTTTACAAATGGTCTAAAATCACATAGTTCGGTGGAGCTAACCCATTTTGGGCTATTAGATTTAATTAATCGATTCAGTACTCTCTTTGGTTAAACTTTAAGAGCTTTGGCTCTTTGTAGAGAGCTTTGAGCTCTTGGTAAGTGCTGGTAAATAACTAGGGCTATTAATTTCATGGAGTTGAATTGTTCAAGTTAACTTATGAGTTTTAACTTGGGATAAGAACTTCAGCTCCTATTGAGAGCTGTTAGGTAGTACCTCAGATAAAATCTGGTTAATGGCATATCATTTATTTCTCACACTTAATTAAATAAATATCTATTGGTCACTGTATAACTGTGTTGAAGCTTATTTATTATTTCACAAGTATCCTTTAACCCTATCTGGCCAAGTCTGAACAGCAGAACCTGAAGAATTGAAATTAACCACTTGACGACCACATTGGAAGTCGGTCCCTAAATCAAAAATGTATACAACGTTGGGACCCACCCTGCAACCTCTTCCATAGCACCCAGGGTCAACCCCACAGGGCTAGAGCTATTCTACCGTGTTTTGGGGCTATGGGACAGTATGTGATGTTTTTTTCAAATAGTTTCTGCACTATAGCTTTCCTATTGTCGTATAGTTTTGTGATCTCATTGTCCATTGTGTCTCGAAAGAAGGAATTCTGAACCTTGGATTTGACGTGTAAGAGTACTCTAGAAATCCAGGGTCCTTCACTATAGATTCAGGCTGAATATCTGAACATATCTCAGCGAGATTCTGTTTACATTGCGCGTATCGAAGACTATCTTTCTTGTAGTATTCTTCTGACCTGAACTCTGATTCACCGACAGCAATTCCTTGTGGAAGCGGGAGAGATTCGGATGATGATGCAGTTGAGGATGTCTTTTTACATATTTCAACATAATTGTCTTTATGGACTGGCCACTTCCACCTTTCTTTATTTTTTCCTCACATTTTACACATCGGAAAACATCAGCTGCATCATTCTTTTCTTAATACAAATAACCATGTACTGGGAAAGAATATTTTGCCAGGTGTGAGTCCCGTAGCGTCCTGTGTTTTGGTATCATTCCTGTACTTTTTGCTGTATTAGAACTACTGTGTGATTCACTAATTTCACTATACTGAGTATCATTCGACTCTCTAGAAGGCTCCATTATTTTCAATTTTAACAACTGGCTATGCTATATTTTAAACAAATGACCGGTTGGTAGAGTTACAGAATTACAAATGATTTATTTGGATCCACCTAGTATCTGCCAACGGCCCAACACTCAAGTCAGTGAAAGTTTGCCATATGACATCGTCATGATTGAAGATTGTTAGTTTGTTACTAAACCAAACATGTTCCAATCAGGGTATTCTCTGAAGTCTGTGGAATCAAAAGACAGATGCGGTACTCAGTAGTCACTGTCAGTTGATTTCACCGACATCAAAGAATGTATCTGACGAGCTGTTATGAGATCTCACACCAGATGACCAGACATTTGCGACACTGTGTATTGAGTCTATTGACTGGTGATTGGAGCTTCGAATTTCCGTACCAGATAACCCCAGTGCTAAAGCTAGACATACATCTATGTATTAATGTCTGCGAACCAGTCCAGTACCAGACTGCCATCTGTGGACTGGTCCAAAGCAGTTCAATGACGGCAGTCCAATCTGCTGTCTGGACTGCAGACCATTCTGGTTTTTTTGTGGTCCATTTTGCATCCCTAGAAGTAGTCAATAGTAATCAGTAAATAGTAATCAACATGCGTGGTCCCTTTCATCTACTTTGACAGAGCTTCCCAAGATCTATATCAAACAAGATATGGTGAATTTGATTTCATTTTGAAGAAGGTAATTAATGAAATTCTGAAATAGAAAGTTGTTCACAGTGTGGCTACTTAATTGACATGATTTCTGTAAACATGTATATAGATTTATCAAATGCGTTGAACAACATATTTCTATATCCCCACTTCTACAATATTTGTATTTGGCCTCTTAATATAAAAAATGGAGGCATGTTGGTATGAATTTTCTTCTAAAGTATTCCAGGTGACAGGTAGGAAGCTACCCTAGTAAGTATCAAGACGAGTGATAGGTAGAATACTGCTGATTCAATACTGTAAAATATCAAATGAGTAAAATTCAGTTGAACAATTTTGATATTGAATATAAAGTACTGTATTCACTGAGAATTCACTATTTGGATCAGGAAGGGATATCAGTGGCATGTAGCTCAAAAGCTTAGATGTACCTGGGTTTGAGGGGATGGAATGTTGAAGCTTTTGGTCAACAATAGATGTACAGGCCTGCAGAGATGTCATTGTATTTCACCCTTTACCTTACATGACTAGAAAATGATGCTTGAAAAAAAATTCTTGAATAATTAAAAGATTTTTATTTTTTGTCCCAAAAACATTTCTGACCCCAGATTTGAACACACTCAATTAGTTTGTTACAGTGAGGTGACATAAGCTATAATTTATAGGCAAAAAGTGAAAAAAATGATAAAATTTGAATGGCAGATTTTGTGAATAATAGGGGCTGTATGTAGCTAGTACATTAGGTAAAGGGTTAACTGATAAATATCCAGAGAAAACACCTCAAATTGTGGTTGAACTATGGTCATTACAATGAGCACATGACTAACAAATGACTGATCATTCCAGAGACGCAAAGATGCTGCTACTGTTTGTATTGTGGTTACAGTATTGGACTTCAGATTGAAAGGTCCATGGTTCGATCCCCAGAGGGGTACCTGTGTTGTGTCCTTGGGCAAGGCACTTAATTCCTGTTGCCCATTTGGGGGCAAAGTGGCGCTGTGTACTAAGAGATGCACTGCATGTTGATGCTGCACTTGTCTTCAGCCAATTCTTGTGAGGAGTTTGTATGTTGGGGAGTCTGACAGTTGCTCACCACTGCTCAATGGGTCTCTCTGGGTATTCCCACTTCATCCACCCATAAAACTGTCCAACACGAGGTTACCCTGGTTGCCGAAAGTGTCGTTAAACCTCACTAAATAAATAAACATTACATTTTGCAGGGGCAGTGTAGTACAGACAACTTGTATAATATGGCTTATGCTTGAGGACAGCATGCCTGGGGTTATCTCCCCTGATACTCTCTTGCGCAAGAGTGGGTCAGCTGTTGTCATTCGTTTAAGTAACTCTTTATTGTCAAGACATCTATTTTTTATCTCCAGATTTCTGATTATTCAACATCAGCGTTGTCATAATGCTTCTTTGATGAATCACCCGTAAATTATCATCAGAATGTACCATACTGGCAACAAGGACGGGAGCAAAACTCAAAATTATAACTCATAAATGTAATATAATGCTCAGGTTCGCACTCACATTTGTATTTTGAAAATGAATTATAAACATTTTTAAATTTTAAATATGGAAAATAAATTAAATTTATGAAAATTCATTTAGAATATTGTGGTGTCCAGAAGGTGCTGGACCCTAAAACATCAGTTTTTGTGTCGCCGCCCCACGAAGTGGGGAGCGACATATAGGGATTACTTTTGTCGTCTTGCGTCGTCGTCCGTGTCATCTGCGTCGTCGTCCGCATCACACTTTCTCTTATCCGCCACTCCTCTTTAACCTATGAATGGATTTTGATGAAACTTTCAGTGATTCTTTATCACATAATGGCATTGTGCACCTCCTATTTTATTTTTTGATCCGCTGTATTTTTTCCAGAGTTATGCCCCTTTTCCACTTAGAATTCTGTCTGAAATATTAAAATATAGCGCAGGCTACAAACGTCTTCCATGGAAGACTCACATCTAAGTTATTACAATTTGTCACTTACCTTAAATTTTAAAATGTAATACAAGTGGTGAAATAGTGATTTATTACAATGTGTGCAATATGCATCAATTGTAGCATCATACAGATAATGGTGAAACCAGTGTATGCATGTTTTAAAGGTTGCTCACTGAATGAGATGCATTGAAGACAACTTTGCTAACAGGTCAAGTGTCGAAAATGTTATACATCTCTGCTTTACACACATTACAAACGTGGGTGTGTGTTCATATGTCTCAGATATATGAAAGATACAGAAATTAACTTCACACAAATGATACAAAAGTTGTGGGGTGCACAGTGTTTTAGCCAGAATTTGAAAACAGGGAGTGCATACTGAGAGTTTGGGAGTGTCGATCCATGTGCTGCCGAAGTGGGGAGGGTGTGGGAGGGGGGAAAATTTTGAAAAAAATGGGTTTAAAAGAGTGCAGTTAAGTGGGTTTTAAAGAGTTTCAGATGGCAAATAAAGTCCATTGTTTTTGCTTACATGCATTGCATTTTCTGAACATTCAGCTGAAGTTTGCAACAAAATATTATGAAGTCAACTTTAAATTGAATTTGTTGTGCTGAAAATAATTATAATGAAAAAACAATTCAAATATGCCAACTGGAAGGTGATAAAAGCCCAGGGTAATAGAAAGATTTCTTGAATCATAACCATGTATATGTATACGTTTTCTTGTTTGATTACACTAATCTGACACTGACAGGAACTTTGGAAATACACTGAACAGTTAAAATAACACAGACTCCAATTTAAATGAAATATATTTTATTTTCTTGAAGAGATCACAACAAAATTCCGCGGCCGGGAAGGGGTTTTGGATAGAAAAAATAAACAGCCAATCAAACAGCTTGATTTCATAAAGAAGGTCTGCTCGATTCGTTTGGGGGTGATTTTTGTGCGCATTGCGCAACGCTGACCATTGATATCACATCAAATTGAAACTGTCTTTGAAAAGAAAATAAGTTCTTGTTTTCGCCCATTTTAAATTAAGTTTCCCGTCTTCCAAGCATTGGTTCAATTGAGGATCTTCATTCTTTTTCGCCCATTATGCGAGATGCCTCAATTCGCCCCGTCAACCGATCAACAATTTCTCTGTGTTTCATTACCTTCGCTCGTTACTATACTGGATCGTTCAAACGTATGTAAAGTGAGTATTAAGCGGTTGTAATGTACAAATCCAGACTCACCTCTGCGTTTCGGTTGTGGATTGTAGTACGGCCAAGTTTACGTGAAACCAATCGATTGCACGCAACATAGTTCAATGTTGTTGTTGATTTTCAATACACGTTGAAAATTGAATACGATTATTCAGTCTCATTTTTGTGATGATAATAATAAATATATGTTTTATAAACACGTCTTCTTTTCCATGTAAAAAGCAGCATAATTCAAGGGCATTTACAGGGGATTTTTTGGCCGTGTTTTACTAAAACTGGGTGTGCAAAACACGGGTGCACGGCTCGCTGGCTAAAACACTGGGTGTGCATAATATTCAGGTCAGCACAGCACTCTGAAGTCAAGGTCTTATATGAAAGTCAAGCATTAAATCTGTTTAACACTAACTCCGAAGTTTATCAAAATACAATAAATAGACTTCACTGAAGTGTTTAAAACTGAAAGTAGGCATGTTGTGCATAATAGGCTCTCAATGTTGATGTCAAGTTCACACTTGTACATCATATGCTGAAGGTCACAACATTTGCCGTACAAGTATGACCTTGACTTTCAGACAAATGTTGGGCACAATAAGACGTGTCATGGTTAAGTCCGTCTGTACCATTCAGCTAAAGCTGAGTCATAAAGGTCAGATCTTGAATCTCAAAAATCAAGTCTCAACCCAAACTCCTAAAATACTGGATGTTTATTATTAAGTTTCACACAAATGTTAAAAAATGATGAGAAGGTGACAAAAGAGCAAACACATGTAGCACACAACCATGTTTGTAGGGTTAAGGTTGTACTCATAAGACAGAGCACAAAGAGGATGGCATATGGGGGACAGGAATCAATGACCCGGGTAGGAGTTTTTCCTGTGTATCATGAGCATCATAGGCACAAGTGAAATATAGGAAAAACTCCCAACAAAGGTCAATGAATCTTGTCCCCTGTACTCCCCCCATGTTGTGTTCTGTATTTATACCATGATTAAACTTGAATTAAGTGAATGATGCTTAATTTTTTTTTAAAGAAAAGTATCACCTTCGACAGTGTGTTTACGTTCTTGCAAAGCTATTTTTGTTGTGTCAAAGCTTTTCATACAAGTCATAACATCATTCAGATGTGCCATACCAATCAGATGCATTCTTACATGCTGTTCTTACTAGTACATGTAGGCCACATTTCATGCGTACTTAACTGGGTGAGGGCTACTTTATTTTTGGTGGTCTGAATTTGTTTATCAAAATTTGTTTTATTATGAATTATTGAAGGCACTCTTCAATAATTTGTGATAGAACAAATTTATATAAACAAAATATTATTTGCGTTTGACTGAATATGAAATATGAGCAAGGAAAACATTGGTTTTTGCCCTGGTACCCTCATTTTTAGCTTAACTTGACAAAGTCAAGATAAGCTATTGCCATCACGCGTGCGGAAGTCTGTAAGTCTGTTCACATTTTCCTTTAGCACAGGCTACACCCCGTAGTTCTTGTCTGATTGTCATGAGAACGTCCCCTTTTGGTCGTGATCGGTCAACCGGTATGGCTGCCTGAGCCCAAAAACTGAAAACCATTAGCACAGTCTACAGGTCGTATTTATGAAGGGATTTCATTATGCCTCTGTATAATGCCTAGATGAGAACGTCCCCTTTTGGTCATGATCTGTCAACCGTGATGGCTGCCCAAGCCCGAAACCCAAAAACTTTTAGCACAGTCTGCAGGTCATATTTAATATGGAGGGATTTCATTGTAACTTGGTAGGATGACTCTGTATGATGTCTAGATGAGACCTTCCCCAATTGGTCGCAATCTGTCAACCGTGTCAACTGCCCGAGCCCAAAACCCGAAAACCTTTAGCACAGTCTACAGGTCATATTTATGGATGGATTTCTTTGTAAATTGGTAGGTTGCCTTCATATAATGTCTAGATGAGAATGTCCCCTTTTGGACCTGATGGGGCAGCTGTGATGGCTACAGTGGCCCGAAGCCCGAAAACCTTTAGCACAGTCTACAGGTCATATTTATGAAGGGATTTCATTGTAACTTAGTAGGATGACTCCAAATAATGTCTAGATGAGAACGTCCCCTTTTGATCACAATCATTCAGCCTTGATGGCTGCCCGAGCCCAAAAACCTTTAGCATAGTCTATAGGTCATATTTATGGAAGGATTTCATTGTAACTTGTTAGGTTGACTCCATATAATGCCTAGATGATGACATCCCCTTTTGGTCATGATTTGTCAACTGTGATGGCTACAGGTGCCCGAAACCCGAAAACCTTGAGCACAGTCTACAGGTCATATTTGTGAAGGGATTTCATTGTAACTTCGTAGGATCACTCCAGATGATGCCCAGATGAGAATGTCCCCTTTTGGTTGCTATCATTCAACCATGATGGCTGCCCGAGCCCGAAGCCCAAAAACCTTTAGCACAGTCTACAGGTCATATTCATTGTAATTTAGTAGGTTGACTTCATATAATGTCTAGATGAGAACATCCCCTTTTGGGCAACTATGACGGCTACAGGGGCCCGAAGCCCGAAAACCTTTAGCACAGTCTACAGGTCATATTTATGAAGGGATTTCATTGTAGCTTGGTAGGATGTCTCCAAATAATGTCTAGATGAGAACATCCCTTTTTGGTCGTGATCATTCAGCCTTGATGGCTGCCCGAGCCCAAAAACCTTTAGCATAGTCTGTAGGTCGTATTTATGGAAGAATTTCATTGTAACTTGTTAGGTTGACTCCATATAATTCCTAGATGATGACATCCCCTTTTGGTCATGATTGGTCAACTGTGATGGCTACAGGGGCCCGAAGCCCAAAAACCTTGAGCACAGTCTACAGGTCATATTTAGGAAGGAATTTCATTGTAACTTCATAGGATCACTCCAGGTGATGCCCAGATGAGAATGTCCCCTATTGGTTGCGATCATTCAACCATGATGGCTGCCCGAGCCCAAAAACCTTTAGCACAGTCTACAGGTCATATTTGTGAAGGGATTTCATTGTAACTTGGTAGGATGGCTCCAAATAATGACTAGATGAGAACGTCCCCTTTTGGTCGTCGTGATCATTGAGCCTTGATGGCTGCCCGAGCCCAAAAACCTTTAGCATAGTCTGTAGGTTGTATTTATGGAAGGATTTCATTGAAACTTGTTAGGTTGACTCCATATAATGCCTAGATGATGACATCCCCTTTTGGTCATGATTGGTCAACTGTGATGGCTTCAGGGGCCCGAAGCCCGAAAACCTTGAGCACAGTCTACTGTAACTTCGTAGGATCACTCCAGATTATGCTCAGATGACAACCCCCCCTTTTGGTCGCGGTCATTCAACCATGATGGCTCGCCGAGCCCAAAACCTGAAAAACTTTAGTACAGACTACAGATGGTATTTGTGAAGGGATTTCATTGAAACTTAGTAGAATGACTCAGTATAATGTCGAGATGAAGAAGTCCCCTTTTAGTTGCAATTGGTCTACTGTCATGGCTACACAGGCCTGAAGCCCAAAAACCTTTAGCATAGTCTACAGGCCATATTTATGAAAGGATTTCAATGTAACTTGATAGGATGTCTCGTTTTGGAATAATTTCACTGTAACTTGGTAACCTTCATTGACATATGTTAACTGTGAGGGCCACATACATTAACTGTGAGGTCTTTCTTTAATACAGTGTACACCTCATATTATTAAAAACATAGCATACAGGGAACAGAAATTAACATATTCCCAATTATCACAATTCTTGTCTTATTTCATAATCCTTTCATAAACATTGAACATTATCCTTTTCATCAAACACAACACACAGACAAGTTAAGCTACAGTATCATTGACACTTTCATTTTGAAAGCCCTGATAGTGGCTTCTAGCACTCAACCAGTTAACCAAACACATTTTTAAATGCCTGTATTGTATCAAGTAATGTTTAATACACACAACAATCATGGTATAAAGTTAGATGTATCATGCAAAATACCTGGGTCTGTCCAGAGTCAAGGTCATATTCAAACATCAAAATGTTGATGATCACAAAGTATGTTTACATAATAACTCAGAAACAATTTGAGGATCCATCATCAACCTTCAATCAAATGCTGATGGTTTCTGAACCTTCAGGATCAAAGTTATTTATTGTTTATTTATTGGTGTTTTAAGGTCACATATTTCTGCACAATGGCTAATCATGACCGTGACAGTTTTATGGGTGGAGGAAGCCGGAGTACCCGGAGAGAACCACCGAGTATCGAAGAGCAACTGTCAGCTCCCCAATATACTGACTCCACAAGTAGGGTTAGCATTGGTTGAAGACAGGTGCACCGTCGACGTGCAGTGCGCCTTAGTACACAACGCCACCATGCCTCCACGTGGGCAATTGGGGTGAAGTGTCTTGCCCAAGGACGCAATGCGATTGCCGCAGGAGGGATTTGAACCGAGGACCTCTCGGCTTGCAGCCTGCACCTCTACTAACTGAGCCACTGCGCCCCCACATTTCAAAGTTATACTTACGCATATGAGTGTTGAAAACTCAGCATACGGTTAAATTCTCTTCAGAATAATAATTTGAGCAAAAAAAAACCCTCTTCCACTAAATTTCATGGCTTTGAGTCTCAGGTGTGGGTGGGCAGGTGTTTTATGGGGAAGATTTTCAGGTTTTGATATCTTGATCCCACCTGAGAAAAAAAACATCTGTTGTAAAATACATCACAAATTCACACCACCTAGTTGTAACATTTGATAATTTCTTTCAAACACTCTCTGAAAATTTGAATATATTTGTAACGTATTTGGTAACACCAGTTGAAATATAATGCACAACAAAGTTCAAAATTACTGTGTTATGATTTGTCTGCTTGTAGCAGAGGTTTAATTCTGTTTTTGTTGGCTTCTAGTCATTTCCATGTTCAAACTGAATCAATGTAACTTATTGGTTCATGCCATAGTGCATTGTGGTGCTGTTTCATTCATCGAGGAGAAATCGAGGGATCAATTAGATTTTAGTATTTGAAATCTTTCCTAGTGAAATTATCAGATATAAGAGCGGTCTCGCTTATAATTCATCTGTCCACTTTATGTTTGGCAAAAGTTTTATTAGCTGTCGGCCAAACTTAAATCTCTATACTAGGTTAGTTATGGGGACACTTTGTAACCTGTAAAAAGGTAAATCATAATGGGTGCCATCACTTCTGGACCTGTTCAACTCGGCCCAGGTGAGAAGCAACATTTCTGACAGGTCCAGTTATTAGACTTGTTGGGTGGAATTTAAACCTCTTTTGGGTAAAAAGTGTAGTGGGCTCAAGGTTTTTGACCTATCATCCACAATCATGTTCATTTCATATCATACTATTTTTGGCTTCTTAATCAACGATGTATAAACTGTTGTTCCATTTTTCTTGTGTATTCATCCAGACCATGACACATAACTTAATATTTATTCTATCTCCAGAGTTGAGTTATATTTTTTCCATGCGTCCATATTTTGAAAGTTGACCGAGATCCTCACGAATCTGAAGACCTACAGGGAAATTCCAACCAGGGTTCTCTCCATCCCCATTACAGATTGGCGAGGACCACTTCCTGTTACAAATTGGCGAGGCTATTACAACTACTTAATTTTTCAAGTCTGAGTTTGAACGATCAAGATGAATTTAATTCATAAGGAAATTGGAGCTTGAATGTTGAATGCAAATTTCATTAGATAGGGGTTGTATAGTCACAAATACAAGGGCTTCTCCCCGATGAGTATAACTTAGTGGTTTTACTTTGCAATATTAGCGAAATTATACCACTGCTGGTAAAATGGAAGCTGATGAGGTTGGCGTATTTAAGGTTTTAAGACAAAGTCATTTTATGACTGAGTTAAAGTCTAATTTTATAGACTGTTCGTTCTATTGTTTTATTTTACTCTGCACCAGACACCAACATCTCACTAAACTGGGATTAAAAGGGGCCTAAATAATCCCCCTCCCCACAATACATATTTTGTAGGCACGTCGGCGATCTGGGTAATTTGAGCCAGAGAATTTGAGAGGGTCTGAGCTGATCAGTCAACTTGACACAAATAAAATACTGAAGAAGGTGGAAAAATACCTGATAAACAGAGATTATTGGATGTACAAAATATGTATCCGAGACAGGCTCTGGGTTCTAAGGGCAGATCACGACGAGTCGAAGACAAGTTAAGTATTAAGCCATATCATAGGACATTTCAAAGTGCCAATGTAACTCAAAAAGCTTATTCGCGAAAAGCTGTGAGCCATATTGGTCGCAAAGAAGTGTTTTCTGTTGAAATACAATTTTTCAAAAATATATTCATTTTCGAGGTTCGTTATGAAGACGGTTCATCGGATGAATCACTCTATGAGCTGTGTAAGACCTTAGGTAAATAGGAAAAGGAAGTTCAGATGGGTACCCTAGTAATATTTAGTGTTTGTGAGATTGGACCTAACAATTTTCCTTTCAACTTCCGTTAATGTTTAAGGTCAACTTTAAATCTAATAAGCAGGGCCCAGTTGGAGGGTCATTCAGGTATTAACTATTAAGTAAACTTGATTCAAGAAAGAATCTTTTAGTAAAACGATACTGAAGGCTAAAATGCTATATGTTTGCATTGCTCATGAGTATCGATATATTTTGTGTTACTATAGGTACCACTCAGTCGTGACCAGAAAGGATGTATGTTTCTTCTTAGGAAGCCAAATAAGAAAGGCAGTTGCCTATTTAAAGTAGGTAGTACACAGTGTGTTGGTGTGTTCAATTTTCTGTTGACAATAGGCATTGACGTGGGTGGAACTTTACCTATTAAACAGTAATCGCGACGTGTAGGAGTTTGTAAATATTTGTATATTTCTCTTTTAAGTTATGCTTCTGGCATCTTGGGTTCTGATAATAATAGGTGGTTTGTTTTCCGTAGTCCGGGTGCTATTTTTAATATTATATAGATAATATTGGTGGATTTCATTGCGATACATCATTTAGCTTTGGCGAAAACTGAAGCTGTTACCAATATGTCAAATTGAACTAATCTTAGAAGTGTACATTAGAGTGTTTCGGGCAAGCAATTTACAGTTGGGAAAGTATTGCAATCCTAAAGACTGTTGTTTTATGGGTAGTGGGCAATCCCTTGTTTACTATAATGTAAAGGCTTTCTTAAATACCAAGGTGATAAATAGTTGCGAATGATGTTCTCCATGGATAGAAGAAAATATAATTTCCAAATTGACTATTTAATTTTACATGGGACACAAATGTGAGCAGTTTATTTAAAAGCGGGTTCCACTGCTTAGTCTGCTCGAATATAGATGTATGCCATTGATAGTAATTTATGGTTAATAGTGGAAGAGCTGGGAGCTATCACATGAGTCAGGTTAGTGGAAACCTCGTAGCCTTGCCAACCTTTAGAATGCTACAATTATATTTGTAAAGGTTTGGAATTATTGGTGAAATTGAAAAATCTGAGAAAAATAATTTTATTCGGAATTTCATCTACATTGATATAATTGTATCTCTCTTTTGGAGAAACTGACCAGCACATCCAATATTTCACATTTTGGAATTAAGTAAAAACTATAAAACAGTGAAAGCAATTAGAATTGCTGTTATTTCTGGATATTTAATTTGTTTACTCCTCTGTGTAGAAATGGAATGTCTGTTATACACTACTGGAGGGTACACCATCATAAGAAGAAGCTAGCAAAGTAGCAGGGCGATATAGCATGTAGTACGGCAGAAAAAATACTTATTTTCTGATTTTGGTGACACCCTTTTGCCATGCTTATCGGTGCCAGCTGAGAGAGTAAAATGTGGTGAACCTGTTGCAGCAGATCGGAGGTGAGTGGTTGTAAGGCAAGAGAACTTCACTTTTCAAGGATATGACTGATTACCCTGTTGTATGCCGTGAAGAAGGTTTAGTTAACAGGAAATGGGAAATATTATTATCAAGCAGTGAAAAAAGAAGCATTCAGGCAATGAACACCAGATGACTATTCCAGAAAAGGCAGAGAGACAAGAACAAGACGTTACAGAATTTCAAAAGAAAAAAAATAACACACTGTGTTACAGTCGGTGAAAAAATCGCATGTAATTTTATAACTTTATGTTCATCTACTTCATATCATAAGTTTAAGTTTCACATATAATATTCTCATGGGAACTGGTTTGCTATTCCATTTCTCGGAAAAGAAAATGTAGGAATGATTTATGTGGCATGCCACATTTTAAACGAAAATTATAAATATTAAAGATTTATCGGAAATCTATTTAACAACTGCTGTATGATTCTAAAAATATTGCACATTTTACTTTTTAAGGAGGGAGGAATGCAGTTGGTGACAGCAGTTGAAATATAATATACAGCAGAGTTCTAAATTACTCTGTCATGGTTCGTCTGCTTGTAACAGAGGTTTAATTCTGTTTTTGTTGGCTTCTAGTCATTTCCATGTTCAAACTGAATCAATGTAACTTATTGGTTCATGCCATAGTGCATTGTGCTGTTGTTTCATTTGTCAAGGTGAAAGCGAGGGATCAATCAGATTCCAGTTTTCGAAATCTTTCCCTGCGAAATTATCCCATATAAGAGCGGTCTCGCTCATAATTCTTCGTCCACTTTATGTTTGGCAAAAGCTTTGATTAGCTGTCAGCCAAACTTAAACCTCTATACTAGTTTAGTTATGGGGACACTTTGTAACCCGTGAAAAGGTTTATCATATTGGGTGCTGTCACTTTTGGACCCGTTCAACTCGGCCCTGGTGAGAATCGTTTCTGACTCTGATTCTCTCCAGGTCCGAGTTCCGTGGGAACCATTCACAGTTATTAGACTTCTTGGGTGGATTTTATACCTCTTTTGGGTAAAATGTGTAACAGATGCTTTGATAATTTTTGCCATATTTACAGCAAAACCTCCAGCCTATAGCCTTGTTTGCTTTTCAGGACCTATATGAAACCAACCAGAATATCTATAACCACATTTAGTTGCCAATACTATTACTGTAAGCCATACATGTTATTTAATAACCCTCATTATCCTTATTCCAAAGAAGTTACCTCCATAGTACCACCTAACTTTTCATTTATATTCTGTATCCATTCAGTACAAGGGGCCCTACTTCTCTTCTTGGTTCTCTGCAGATAATTAATCTGGAAGGTGGGATCACCTGATATATAGAGAATGGAAGGTTGGTAGACCTGATTCACTCTGTTCTTTGCTTTTGTTCTGATCTTTCATGGTCTTCTACTCTACTCCATTCTAAAGTGTCCTGAAGGATGGTAGTCCTGTTTTGGATACTTTAGTTGCTTTTTATCCACCCTTCTGAGCCACCTTACTCCCATGTCTGTCTGTCTGTCTGTCTGTCATATTTTTTATTCCACACCAACTTTCAGTTTATTTCCCCTTTCTGAAACCTCTTATTCAAATGGGTCATATTTGTTGAAATAAATATTGAATGTATTGTGTATAATATGAAGAATGACCCAAACTTATCTCTAATAAATATTTGCAGTTCAGTTCATTATTAGTTGTTCCAGTTCTTAATTACATTCATGGTATTTGCTTTGGGTACTGAGATCCTCTAAAGAACCTGGGTAAACTTCTCGTAGCAAGAAAAACTGTTACAAATATGTAGTGGTAATAAAAATGCATAAATTAGAGATCCTTCTTGATCAGGCTGATTGGTGTGAGCGTACATAGAGTATAAATCCACTCTATTTCGCATTTTCGTATGTTGCGTGGAGGCGACATTCTCGAGATCTGATCGGAAGACTTGTATAATCCTATAAGTTAAATCTTTTAAGGAGTGGGTTCTGTCATTGAAGTGTATTGAAATGGGGGTCTCCCGTTTGTAGCGTTTCGTAGATCTCATTCAAATTCTGGCTCTCTCACTTAAAAGATTTCACTTATAGGATTATACAAGTCCTCCGATCAGATCCTGAGACCTAGAATGTCGCCTCCATGCAACATAGACGAAAATGCTAAATAGAATGGATTTATATTCTATGTATGCTCACACCAATCAGCCTGAACAAGAAGGATTTCTGATTTATATATTTTTATTGTTACCTTTTCTTACTTCTTGTTTCACACGCTGCCTGCCCGCCATGGAACTTACATTGTGTGCAAAAAGGACGTCACAAAACAGACGGCGTAACAATAGCCTTAACCAGGAGAGGGCTTACTACGCTTTAACAGACTTTTCAAAATGTCACATATATGCGCCGAGTGTTCCAGCTGTACAACTCAGCAAAAGTGCTCAAGTATGCCACACAAACGTTACATCATAAATATGGAGACCATCAACGCTCATGTAAAGAATAACAACAGTAAAGTTCTAATGTGACATTTTATTTCGCTAGTTTATCCATTTTGTACGGACCGTTTATGGAAAAACTTCCACTTTCGTCTATAAGCTCCTCATTCTCATTAACCACACCTGGAACCACCAATTGTGCTGCCACTAACCTAAAGAAGCCGACACATTGATTTGACTCTACACCTCTTAACAGCAAGACAACAATCCCCCCTCCCCACCGGACACTAAGCTGGTACATACAGAAAGTGATGAAGTGAGTGTGTGTTGTAATCGAAAACTCATCATCTGATGCAAATTCTGCATTAGCCCCCAAAACCATTTTCACAATCAATTGATTACCTCCCCTGTTACTGTCAAATCGACAATTGTTTAACCCACCGATATGCAGTTACACCCCTTGCTACTGTAATCTGCATATCTGTTTTTTCTTACCCCCGGAAGCCTCTTTTTGGCTCCATAGATTTACCCCCTTTTCACCCCATTTGCCAAAGGTATAAGGTGCTGCTCCAGTTAGCGCAGCACATAGCCTCTGATGAGTACAGTCAAGTATGAAACTGGTCAGGCAAATTTTACACAAACTATATACACTGAGAACTAATTCGGGTATTTTTGACCCATCATTCTCAATCATATCCATTTTAGATCATGATGCGTTGAGTTATATTTTTTCATGCGTTCATATTTTGAAAGTTGACCCAGATCTTCCCGAATCTGAAGACCAACAGGGAAATTCCAACCAGGGTTCTAGCCCCGGGGAGTCGTTCACTCCACCCCAGTTACAAATTGGCAAGGACCACTTCCTGTTACATATTCTAGTCACAATAGCCAGAATATCTTCTAAGTTATACAGCCCACCCTGTGAAAAAATATATTGAATGTGATGTGAACAGGCCAAGAAATAAGTCGTGAATAGTCGTTCAGGTTATGGAAGGTAACCTGCAAACCATTCACGATTGCATTTGATCCTTGACTGAACTGACATGTGACCATCACTATACTGTTCCATCCAAATGTTGGCCAATCTATCTTGCTGATGTTGCATACAGAGTAGGATGGACAGTATTCACACTATATAAACATTGTCCAGCCAGTTTTGGTATTTTGTGTTCGAGCTCCGAGTATTTTGTTCTCATTGACAAGTACATTGAAATTTGACTAAACAATGATTTAGAGGACTCCTTTGTTGAAAGTTGAGCTGCATTGCCTTCAATATTGCTATTATTACAACCACTCCATTTTCTAGGTTATAATTCTGTTGAATATTTTTATAATAGGTCGATAATTCTTCATTTTAGATGATAAACACACATATTTGTTCTTAAATTTATTATCTCATTTCAAAGTTAGAAATTGGTGACATTTACATATATATCAACATCTTACTCATATAAGTGATGACTTTGGGTAATTTTTGTAACTGAATTCATGGTAAAAAAACAAGAGAAACCTAGCTGGTATCGAGATCATTGTGTACAGTGATTTGGTGTAGACGGATACTGTTATCTAGTGTGTACATGCAGCTGTAGGATACGATGAATCGGGGTATACACATCTGTAGTTATCACTTCGTATCTCATATTTTCTTGCATGCCCCGTAATCAAGCATTCAAGTGACTTGTGGTTTCCATTCTCCCAGCATCTCTGATAAAAGGGACATGTGTGATAAATCTTGTGTACCAAGTCGTATGTAGTTTAACTTTCTAAACTTAATAACCTTTTGGAAATTGGTTAATAAGAAGCTGCTACTCTAGTCGTCCAATGTACCAAAAAATGCCAAGTTAAGCAAGCTAAACTAATGTTGTAGGTGTTCTGAACAGCCATACTCGGATAATGATGAAAAATAATCAATGAGAGGTACCTGGTATCCCCATGTGCTGATCACAAGTGACAGCAGTGTATGTCTTACCAATTTATACATACACATTACTCGGGTCTTCAAGAAATCTTGCTGGCCCCCTTGGGAACTCTGGGAAGTTGGCAGTGATCATCTAATGTTGTAGGCAACTACTGCCTTTCTGGCTAACCCTTTACCCAACGTAACAGCCAAAACCGGCCAGCGCTATTCACAAAAATCGCCAATTAATTTTCATCATTTTTTCATTTTTTGTCTCTAAAACATAGGTTATGACCCCTCATTGGAACAAGCTCATCGAGCTCGTTCCAATGAGGGGTCATAACCTATGTTTTTGAGACAAAAAATGAAAATAATAGTTATTCAAGAATTTTTTTTTGCAAGTGTCGTCTGCTTTTCTTGTTAGGTAAAGGGTTAAATAGATCCTGGTCATCAACACCTCTGGATAAAAGTTCCCTGTCGTGGACATCAGAATTATACATGATGGGCGAAACTTTTGACTTCAAGCCTCTGCGATGTTCACAATATAACCACAGCTGCTGAATGTGATCTTAAACCCCAATATAAAAATCTCACATATGGCTTATGCATATGGCTGTTAGATACCTCTCTTCTCATCAGTGACGTCAATAGCTGTCATGTTTCATATTTCTTGCTGTGGAATAGACCAAGCTACGGGATTTATGAAAGCGAATGAGTGAGTAATTTTAAATGCATTGCCTAAGGCCAAAAAAAATTAATGTTGTGGTTTGGGCAACATGCCAGAAAAAAACAGGGTCAGTTGATAGGCTTTTTCTTCTTCTTTTTTTCACTTTGAGATGAATAATTTAGCTGGATTATTCTCATATGGGCAAAATGCGGCATACCCAATGTGAGAAAAGCAGAACAATGTTTATTATTCTGCTTAATAAGCCAGCTAGTCATAGAAACAGGACAGATATTAAAGCAAGTTTGAGGCAGGGCATAAAATTGAAACTTTTAGATAACCTGTTTTCCGTTTACCCCAATAAATTCTAGAGGAACAATTATCATGAGAGACTGATGCTGAAGGCATCTGTCCCAAGTGCTAGTTTAATTGGGTGGGGAGGGGGGGGGGGTCTTTAGTTTAATTTTTAAAAGGAGCTATCAAGTGGTGCATTCTGGTGGCTTTTGGGGTGAAAATTATCTTGTTTTTTTCAATGAATTACGCAAATGTTTCATTTTCCGAGAACTTACAGCAAACTGTTCCTTTTGGATATGGATAGCACTGGATGACCTTGAATAGAATAACTTATACATGTAAGAATGACAGGTGTGCTGTTATTAAACTTGAACAGCCAAGTGATCATCAGTCTCATAACTTTGATAACATTTATTGTCCGTGGCCCAGTTTAGCAGCTGTGGAGAACCGATTGGAAAAGGGAACAGATTGGAATTTCTTTATTTTGCCCAAATGAGGGCATTTTCTTTTTAATAAAGCCAAGATTGTTGATATCATTCAGATGAAAATCGGCAATACGACAAATTAAAATCATGAAAATGCGCAGGTTTCATTTCAACAGAGAAACATACTCAGTAAAATCTGTACCCATTTAGCGACGTTTTGGGGTTCATGGTGCCAGATAAAGATCACGATTTTGAAAGGCCAATAAAATTTCTGAAGTCGCATGCTTGAAACATGGTCGCTCGAGTAACCTAAACCAAAACATTTTTTTTTCTTTGGCCTAAATGGTAGTGGATTTGAAATTTCATATTTCTCATGTCTTTACTTTAATAATGGACTTTTCTGTCATGCATAAAATAGTAGAATCAGACTAGCCAATTCATTGAGGCTTTTCTCTGGGAAGAGTTATTTAATTAAGTGGTAGAGGGATAAATTAATCATTTTGACCTCCATATTACCTCCATGTTACCTATGCAACAAGTCTGGACATTGTTCATAAATATTAAAATGTTTCAGTTTACTGGAGAATGCATATAGGCATTCTCTATTGAACTAAAAGAATTTAATATTCATGAACAAAGGGCATTTATTTAACATTGATGAATCATCTGTAAAACTACTGCTGAAGGCAAAAACCACTATAGTGGCTTCAAGCACTTAACCTGTTAACCAGTTAAAACCCTGAATGGTATGAGCGGATAGTATTTTCACAAGCAACATTTGTGCATAGCCTTTATGTTGTCATTTAAAGTATCTTTATTTGAAAAAAACTTGCTTGTTGTACAGCTGTGACCTTCATCCATGCAACTACAAGTTTTCATGTGGTGACTAAGTGAATGCTTGTTTGCAAATGTAGAGCTTCACTTTCAACATTTTAAAGAGGCTCCCGAATGTTGACTGAAGTGCACAGTCAGTCTCGATTTTCCAATAAATCTTTTGTTACAAATTGTAGAAGTGTACATCATTGATGTTTTGTGTCCATATTGTTCATGTGCTCGTAGCCCTTCCCGTGTTTTGTATTGCTTTGCAAACTAATCACAGTACAATGCTTTCTTCTTTTCAGGGCGAAGTGCGACCTTCTTTTCCCCAAAGCCATGCATGTTCCCTTCATGACTGCGCAAACTGATCCTACATTTTGTTGTAGAGGCACACACATTGCCTATGAAATGTTTCTTGCACTTAGATTTTGCAGTGGTTGCTTCTCTGTTATAGCTGGTTCTAAATTTGTTGTTGTTCTGGTTTCCTTGACCTACACAGCTTCTATACTCATAGGTATCGCCATGGTTGTCTGAGTACCTGTACTTGGACCCGCGGTGCTAGCTTCTTTTCCAAAAATATCATTTAATATCAATTTAGCTTGCAAAAAGTTGCTCCCTGATGGACTTGCAAATTTGAAACATGCTGCTAAAAAATGTCATTTTGATGGCCAAAAATGATTTTTCACCCTAAAAGTTGCCAGAAGTCTCCATTTAGTAACTGATTTCAAAATTCTTTGGGGGGGTAGAACCCCCTCCCCCCCCCCCCCCCCCACACACACTCCATCAGTATCCCGACACATTCAAAGGGGAGCCTGCCACAGAATTAACCCTGGGACCCAAATTTTCTCTCCCAGCCTTGAATCGGGCCCCTGATTTGGAGTAAGATACAAAAATCAGCCAGGCATCTCATTGACTTCAAACACTCAACCAACTTCTTTTGGAAACTTTATGGTTCAGTCTCATCATTTGAAGGAGCTTTCTGTGGCAAATGCTAATGACATGTGTGAAGAAATTGATTCAATTAATTATTTCAGATTGTCGTTTTCCATGTAGAATTTGAGGAATATTGCATATGCTATAGTTATCTCCCTTAATATACCTGGTCACCTACTTTACACCAATGTAAAAATAAGGCATCAATGTTATCATGCAAAATCCATTATTAGCTCTTTTCCAAAAAATATTTAAGTCGCAATTTTGTGATGTTAAAATGACAACGGTTTACTGCATTTTTAGCTCACCTGACTTTCAGTCAGGAGAGCTATAGTGATCACTCACCGTCCGGCGTCCGTGAACATGGTGTTTGCGTCTTCTCCTCCCAAACCGCTGAACCAATTTAATTGATATTTGAGAAAATAGTTTGTTATGACATCGCAATTTGATTTTGTTCAAATCAAGTTGCCTCGCCCGTGGGTAGGGCCACACCCAAAAAGTGTGCTGAAATCTTAAAAAATCTTCTTCTCATGAACCAGCAGTAGCAGAGACTTGATATTTGGTGTGCAGCTTCCTTTTGAGGTGTAGACTCAGATTTGTTCAAGAGAAGTTTGTGGGGCTATACTTGGCGTCGTTATGGGAGGGGCAACATTTTTTGCCCCGCCCAAAATTTCTATTTTCCAAACCGAGAGGCTGATTTGAACCAAATTTTATGTGAGGGCTTATTGGGTCATAAGTACCTAATTTATGCTGATTTTTTTTTTCCCGTAGCCCCATGGGAACCGCAGGAGCTAAAAATAGAAAAAAATTAAAACGCCCGTATCTCCAAAACTGCACGGCACCGAGAATTTTTATTTGGTGTGAAGCTTCCTTAGGACCAACAGAAAGAATTGGTAAAAAAAAATTGCCATCGGTTTTATCATAGGGTACAGTTTCGGGACTTTGAAAAAGTGCTGAGTCAGCACTTTTTAACACTAGGCAATGGGAAAAACAATGGGAAAAACATTAAAAAATCAGACAAATTTCTTAAAAAATCTTCTTCTCCAGATCCAGCAGGCAAAATCTTTTGATATTTGGCATGCAACATTGTGGGGTGGATCTGATTCAAGTTTGTTCGAATTGGCCCCCTGGGTTTATATTTGGGCTCAGTATAGGAGCCCAAATTTGAACTTACTGCATTTCAGGCAAATTTCTTTGAAAATCTTCTTCTCCACATCCAGCAGGCAGAATCTTTTGATATTTGGTATACAACATTGTGGGGTGGATCTGATTCAAGTTTGTTCAAATCGGCCCCTGGGGTTTATATTTGGGCTCAGTATAGGAGCTCAAATTTGAACTTAGTGCATTTCAGGCAAATTTCTTTGAAAATCTTCTTCTCAAGATCCAGCAGGCCAAATCTTTCGATATTGGGTATGCAACATTGTGGGGTGGATCTGATTCAAGTTTGTTCAAATCGGCTCCCTGGGTTTATATTTGGGCTCAGTATAGGATCCCAAATTTGAACTTAGTGCTTTTCAGGCAAATTTCTTAAAAAATCTTCTTCTCCAGATCCAGCAGGCAGAATCTTTTGATATTTGGTATGCAACATTGTGGGGTGGATCTGATTCTATTTTGTTCAAATCGGCTCCCTAGATTCATATTTGGGCTCACTATAGAAGCTCGAATTCGAACTTAGTGCATTTCAGGCAAATTTCTTCAAAAATCTTCTTCTCCAGATCCTGCAGGCAGAATCTTTTGATATTTGGTATGCAACATTGTGGGGTGGATCTGATCTGATTCCAATTTGTTCAAATCGGCCACCTGGATTCATATTTGGGCTCACTATAGAAGCCCAAATTCAAACTTAGTGCATTTCAGGCAAATTTCTTCAAAAATCTTCTCCAGATCCAGCAGGCAGAATCTTTTGATATTTGGTATGCAACATTGTGGGGTGGATCTGATTCAAGTTTGTTCAAATCGGCCCCCTGGGTTTATATTTGGGCTCAGTATAGGAGCCCAAATTTGAACTTAGTGCATTTCAGGCAAATCTTCTTCTCCAGATCCAGCAGGCAGAATCTTGTGATATTTGGTATGCAGCATCCTTAGGGGGTGAGATGCAAGTTTGTTCAAGTCATGTCCCTAGGTCCATATTTGGGCTCACTGTGGGAGCTTGAATTGTAACTTTGTTCGAAATGAGGAACTTTCTTAAAAAATCTTCTTCTTCAGATCCAGCAGTCGGAATGGTTTGATATGTGGTGAGTAGCATCCTTGGGGGGGGGGGGATTCAAGTGTGTTAAAGCCAAGTCCATGGGACTATATTTGGGCCCAAATAACGTCAATATGAGGAATTTTTCTTTAAAAATCTTCTTCTTCAGATTCAGCAGTTGGAATGTTTTGATATTTGGCATGGAGCAACCTTAGGGGGCTGAGATTCAAGTTTGTTCAAGCCAAGTCCCTTGGTTCATATTTGGGCTCACTATGGGAGCCTGAATGACAGCTTAGTTCAAAATGAGGAATTTTCTTTAAAAATCTTCAGATCCAGCAGATGAATGCTTTTGATATTTTTTATGCAGCATCCTTAGGGGGGTAAGATTCAAGTTTGTTCAAGCCATGTCCCTAGGTCCATATTTGGGCTGATTGTGGGAGCTCGAATTGTAACTTGGTTCAAAATGAGGAATTTTCTTTAAAAATCTTCTTCTTCAGATCCAGCAGTCAGAATGTTTTGATAATTGGTGTGCAGAATCCTTAGGGGTGGGAGTTTCAGGTTTGTTAAAGCCAAGTCCCTGGGTTCATATATGGGCTCCCTGTGGGAGCCCGAATTATGACTTAGTTCAATATGAGGAATATTCTTTAAAAATCTTTTTTTAGATCCACTGGTCAGAATATTTGGATATTTGGTTTCAGCTTTTATTAGGAGGAGCAGATGCAACTTGTGGAAATCAATTCTCTGGGTTGATATTTAGGCTACCATGTCAGGTGAGCGCCCTCAAGCCCCCTGGGGCCTCTTGTTCTGTTCATAATTTTCCAATTGATGAACAACACAGGTATTACAGAATAATACTTGGAGAATGATATGTCAAATTTTCTGGGGATTTATGGACCATGTTACCCAAATTTCAACCAAAAATCACAATGTAAAAACATGCAGATTAAATACCTTAGATGTTGATGTTGCATACTTATTGGATCAATACACTTTGATTAACATATCAATGATAACTGTAGAGTTGAAAAAGTAATTTTGAAGTGAAAACATGACTTTTCATTCTCTAATTTAAAAACAGGCTACAGCTGAATACAGGGAAAATATCACCAAAATAGTTAAATCAAAATATTTAGTCTAGGGGGAGTTACCAACCAAATCATTTTTATGTGTACCTGTGTACATACTATGTATGGTACACATAATGCCAGCATCTGGGGTGGCCCTCCATCGTTCATCCATCCTTTGTCTGTCCGTCATCCGTATCCATTTCTTTGGCATTCCATAACTTGAAAAATATTGCTTGGATTGTCAAGTTACTTTATATTTGTGTTCAGGTTACTGATGTGCCAGGCTGTATAGTTTTTGGAGTAAATCTGATAATTTGATCCTGAGATATTAACTCTTTGTCCTTCAAATTGAGAATTCTTCCAATCCCTTTGGCATGAGATAACTCAAAAAATATTAATCCGATTATCAGGTTACTTTATATATGTATTCAGGTTACTGATGTGCTGTGCTGTACAGTTTTTTATGTAAATCTAATAATTTGATCCGGAGATATTAACCCTTTATCCATCAAATTAGGCACTCTTCCAATCCATTTCTATATGTACCCATACCATGTATGGTGTACATAATGTCGGCATCCGGGGTGGCCCTCCGTCATACAGCTTTCTACTAGTTGCGCGTATGGGTGCACATCTGACGATTTAATCGGTCTATTTTTGAAAATATCTAAGTAGTTTTAAAAATGAAACGATTGCATTGTATGTTTTGTTTCACTGTGAACAAATGTCCAAAGCAGAAGTTCTTCAATGCTAGAAATCAGAACAGTTGTGATAAAAATGCACAGCATTTTGAGAATATTTTGAAAACCAAAAAACGAAGATTAACCAATTTTTTTTGAGTGGTACAGAGTGTAAGATGGTCAAACATTCAACCTCTGCAGGGCAGATTAGATTGTTATTTGTTATCCCCCCCCCCCCCCCCCCACCTCCCCACCGTGCCAAACCGAAGTTTGCAGGTGTTCTAGCAATATGGTCTGTTCATCCATCTGTAACAACTTTAGACCTCTGTATCTCAGTCAGTGCATGTTGGATTTGAATGATCTTTGGTATGCTGATGGACCATCGTGGGTTAAAGTATATTCACAAATAACAGGTTTTGTCCAATTATTTTTTCTAGAATTATGGGTCTTTTTCAATTTTTTTTGACTTAGAAAATTAAAATTTTTATGGTTTCTGGGTGGTAACTTTACTAGTGTATGTCAGATTTGAATGATTTTTGGTCTGCTGATGTACCTCCTTGGGGTGAAGGATATCCACAAGTAGCAGATTTTGTCCAATCATTTTTCCTAACGGTATGGGCCTTTTTCAACTTGGAAAATTTGTCTTTCCGGCTGTCTGTAACAACTTTAGACCTCTGTGTGTCGGTCAATGCATGTCAGATTTGAATGATCTTTGGTATGCTAATGGACCACCATGGTTGAAAGGATATTCAACAGTGACAAGTTTTGTCCAATCATTTTTTTCTTCTAGAGTTATTTTCGACATTTTTTGACTTGGAAAATTTCCATTTTTTTTTGTTTCTGGATGATAACTTTAGTAGTGTTGTTCGGATTTGAATGATCTTTGGTATGCTGATAGACCACCATAGGGTGATTGATATCCAGAAATAACAGGTTTTGTTCAATCATTTTTAGCTTACCTTGACATAGTCAAGATAAGCTATTGCCATCACGCGTGCGGAAGTCTGTTAGTCTGTGAGTCTGTGTTAGTCTGTGAGTCTGTGACATCTGTTCACATTTTCCTTTAGCACGGGCTACACCCCGCAGTTCTTGTCTGATCGTCACGAAATTTCATATGCAGGTTTGGGGTCATGTCTAGATGAGAACGTCCCCTTTTGGTCACGATCGGGCAACCGGTATGGCTGCCCGAGCCCAAACCCTGAAAACTATTAGCATAGTCTACAGGTCATATTTATGAAGGGATTTCATTGTAACTTGGTAGGATGCCTCTGTATAATGCCTAGATGAGAACGTCCCCTTTTGGGCATGATCTATCAACCGTGATGGCTGCCCAAGCCCGAAACCCAAACACTTTTAGCACAGTCTGCAGGTCATGTTTACTGTGGAGGGATTTCATTGTAACTTGGTAGGATGACTCCTTATGATGTCTAGATGAGAATTTCCCCATTTGGGCATGATCTGCCAACCATGACGACTGCCCGAGCCCAAAACCCGAAAACCTTTACCACAGTCTACAGGTCATATTTATTAAGGAATTTCATTGTAACTTGGTGGGTTGACTTCATACAATGTCTAGATGAGAAAGTCACCTTTTGGGCGTGATTGGGCAACTGTGACGGCTACAGGGGCCCAAAGCCCGAAAACCTTTAGCACAGTCTAGAGGTCATATTTATGAAGGGATTTCATTGTAACTTGGTAGGATGACTCCAAATAATGTCTAGATGAGAACGTCCCATTTTGATCGCGATCTTGCAGCCTTGATGGGTGCCCGAGCGCAAAAACCTTTAGCATAGGCAAAAGGTCATATTTATGGAAGGATTTCATTGTAACCTGTTAGGTTGACTCCATGTAATGCCTAAATGATGACATCCCCTTTTGGTCTTGATTGGTCAGTTGTGATGGCTACTAGTGCCCGAAGCCCGAAAACCTTGAGCACAGTCTACAGGTCATATTTATGAAGGGATTTCATTGTAACTTCTTAGGATCACTCCAGATGATGCCCAGATGAGATTGTCCCCTATGGTTGCGATCATTCAGCCATGATGGCAGCCCGATCCCGATGCCCGAAAACCTTTAGCACAGTCTACAGGTCATATTTATGAAGGGATTTCATTGTAACTTGGTAGGTTAACTTCATATAATGTCTAGATGAGAACGTCCCCTTTTGGACATGATTGGGCTACTGTGACGGCTAAAGGTGTCCGAAGCCCGAAAACCTTTAGCACAGTCTACAGGTCATATTTATGAGGAGATTTCATTGTAACTTGGTAGGATGACTCCAAATAATGTCTAGATGAGAACATCCCATTTTGGCCATGATCATTCAGCCTTGATGGGTGCCCGAGCCCAAAAACCTTTAGCATAGGCAAAAGGTTATATTTATAGAAGGATTTCATTGTAACCTGTAAGGTTGACTCCATATAATGCCTAGATGATGACATCCCCGTTTGGTCGTGATTGTTCAACTGTGATGGCTACAGGTGCCCGAAAACCTTGAGCACAGTCTACAGGTCATATTTATGAAGAGATTTCATTGTAACTTTGCAGGATCACTCCAGATGATGCCCAGATGAGATTGTCCCCTTTGGTTGCGTACATTCAACCATGATGGCTGCCCGAGCCCGAAGCCCGAGAACCTTAAGCACAGTCTACAGGTCATATTTATGAAGGGATTTCATTGTAACTTGGTAGGTTGACTTCATATAATGTCTAGATGAGAATGTCCCCGTTTGGACATGATTGGGCAACTTTGACGGCTAAAGGTGCCCGAAGCCCGAAAACCTTTTGCACTGTCTACAGGTCATATTTATGAAGGGATTTCATTGTAACTTGGTAGGATGACTCCAAATAATGTCTAGATGAGAACGTCCAATTTTGGCTGTGATCATTCAGCCTTAATGGGTGCCCGAGCCCAGAAACCTTCAGCATAGTCAAAAGGTTATATTTATAGAAGGATTTCATTGTAACCTGTTAGGTTGACTCCATATAATGCCTAGATGATGACATCCCCTTTTGGTCGTGATTGGTCAAATGTGATGGCTACAGGTGCCCGAAGCCCGAAAACCTTGAGTACAGTCTACAGGTCATATTTATGAAGGGATTTCATTGTAACTTCTTAGGATCACTCCAGATGATGCCCAGATGAGATTGTCCCCTTTGGTTGCGATCATTCAACCATGATGGCTGCCCAAGCCCGAAGCCTGAAAACCTTTAGCACAGTCTACAGGTCATATTTATGAAGGGATTTCATTGTAACTTGGTAGGTTGACTTCATATAATGTCTAAATGAGAACGCCCCCTTTTGGACACGATTGGGCATCTGTGACGGCTTCAGGGGCCCAAAGGGGGCGCGGTGGCTCAGTTGGTAGAGATGCAGGCTGTAAGCCGAGAGGTCCTCGGTTCGAATCCCACCTGCGGCTACCGCGTTGTGTCCTTGGGCAAGACACTTCACCCCCATTGCCCACGTGGGGGCACGGTGACGCTGTGTACTAAGGCGTACTGCACGTCGATGGTGCACCTGTCTTCAACCAATGCTAACCCTGCTTGTGTGGAGTTGGTATGTTGGGGAGCTGACAGTTGCTCGCCGTTGCTCGGTGGTTCTCTCCGGGTACTCCGGCTTCCTCCACCCGTAAAACTGTCACGGTCATGGTTAGCCATTGTGCAGAAATATGTGACCTTAAACACCAATAAATAAATAAATAAATAAATATTCAGGGGCCCAAAGCCCAAAAACCTTTAGAACAGTCTACAGGTCATAATTATGAAGGGATTTCATTGTAGCTTGGTAGGATGACTCCAAATAGTGTCCAGATGAGAATGGCCCCTTTTGGTTGCGATCATTCAACCATGATGGCTGCCAGAGCCCAAAGCCCAAAAACCTTTAGCACAGTCTACAGGTCATATTTATTAAGGGATTTCATTGTAACTTGGTAGATTGACTTCATATAATGTCTAGATGAGAATGTCCCCTTTGGACGCAATTGGGAAACTGACGGCTACAGGGGCCCAAAGCCCGAAAACCTTTACCACAGTCTACAGCCATATTTATGAGGGGATTTTAATGTAACTTGATAGGATGACTCGTTTTGGAATAATTTCACTGTAACTTGGTAACTTTTGTTGATATACGTTAACTGTGAGGGCCACATACATTAACTGTGAGGTCATATTAACCCACCCCTCAGCTCATTAGTACAGTGTACACCTCATATTATTTTTATCATAAACATAGCACACAGGGAACAGAAATGAACATATTCCCAATTATCACAATTCTTGTCTTATTTTATAATCCTTTCATAAACATTGAACATTATCCTTTTTATCAAACACAACACACAAGTTAAGCTACAGTGTCATTGACACTTTCATTCCTAGAGTTATGGGTCTTTTTCGACTTCAGAATGATAACTTTGGCATTGTATGTAAGAAGTCGCCTTGTCATTCCTCAAGTCGCCTTGGCTTACACGCTTCCGCATTCGCAAAAAAAAAGTAAACACGGCTGCTGTTAAAGTCTGTCACACGGCTATGAAAATAGCCTAAACTAGCCAATTTTATATTTCTGAAAAGAATTGTAATGGTGTAGTCGTTCGAACAATACGCCCCAAAGGATAGCAACCAGCACAAAATGGCTATTTAAAAACAAGGTGCCAGCAAAAACAACGAATCACACAAGACACGCATCGAGTTAATTAGAATTTATTAAAGCTAACCACCATTTCAAAACAAACAAAAAATTGTGTTGGAGACAGTTCATCCATATCGAAATTGCTTACGGTTACGCTCTGTTCCACTGAAATTGAAAAATTGGTTGCATTGAAATTCGCCCCGCAATTTGCATTGAATGTTTTTCTTTGAAAACTTGTGAAGTTTTGTTGGAAGGGGGTTAAATGTAATAAGGCTACGATAGAAATCACAGATATTAGGATGGATAAGAATGGCAGACCTTCCTAGCACCAATCACACGTGTCAATGTAAGTTGGTTGGCAGAAATTGTCATTTTTTCTAAACAGTGTGTTATCACGCAGCGCAGCACGTAAGGGAGACAACTGAAATATTTTGTCATTTACTTTAGAAATAAATTAACTCAAATTGTTAATAACACTTAATTTACGAAGGATATCGAAAATCTTTTTAACTACATTTTTCAATTCAATTAGGGCATTCAGAAACCATGAATGACACAGCTTCTTATATGAACTTGAAATTTATTTTAAACACTTTAAATATTTTTTTAAAAAGAAAATACCTTCTATTACAGAGAAGAACACTCTCACCATGGGTAATGCTAAACTTCAAATCCACTGCATTGAGGCAAATACAAAATCAACTGCATGGTAACCTTAGTCATCACTGTTAGGGAAAGAGTTAGGGGGTATTCAGAAACCATGAACGACACAGTTTTTTGTGGGGTGGGGGTGGGGTGGGGGGTATTTTAACCTATATTCTAGTCATTCTTGTTATATACATCTGACTTAGTTTTGCGTGTGTATTTATGTTTGTATAACTTTTATTTATATTTTTCTCCACAATTGTGTCCTCTATGTTCATTTATTTTGTCACGATGTCATATACGTTTTATGCTTTTTTCTGATTTCTCCTTCATGTCCACTGACTTCTCCCTCATGTCCACTGACTTCTCCCTCCTGGCCCCTGACTTCTCCCTAAAGTCTCTGGAGGGAGAAGTCACTTCTCCCTAAAATCAGCTGCCAGGCTGACCCCTGGCTGATAGGACTGCAGATAAAAGCCAAAACCACAACTTTGTCCCCTTTTCAGTAAACCACTTCTCGGCTGGGGATACCGGTGGCATTGCACCTTGTTATCTCATGTTACGTTACTGGGCAGCAAGCAGACCTGTTAACCTCTGAATTTGACTGTCAGGTGAGATTTTCGTGAGCTGTCAGATTTCCACATGCAGCCACCACATCAATATTTTACATTTCATGCTTCCCACCCCCACCCTTAGTCCATCCTAATACATTAATTTTATTTGAACAATTTAAATGGCATTTGTCAATAAAAGCGTACAAATAATATATAGACACCAGTAGATCCAGTTCTTGGAGGTTGTCCCAGTAACATCCATGTTTAAATTTTTTTCTTCACAAAGTTCTAAAATATTCCAGGTTTTTGATACTTGTATCAGTTTTGGCCACTGTGATAGAATCTGGGATCCAGTTGGGTAATTTTAGGAACTTGACAGTTGTTTCCAGTAATTTGTACCCCTAGAACCCCCCCCCCCCCCCCACACACACACACACACACACACACTCACACCACCACCACCTATTAACTACTCATTCATGGGTGATTATACAGGGGTAAATTGTCATTGATGAAGGGGATTTGGAATGGGGATGATTTAATTTCTGAAAGAACTTGAAAATGTTATCACAAGACGAAACGTCTCAAGCCTGAAATGCACCGATTTCAGTAAGAGGGAGTTTTGTCCTTTGGGGGTTGAGATTATTCTCATTGTCAGTAATTCAGCATTTTATTTTCACCTGTGCAAATACCAATCGGAGGTTATCTGTGGTGTATTGATTTCAACCGTAATTTTCAGTTTACCAAGCAATGTCAGTTTCTGTGAGAAAATTGTGACCCATTTTTATGTGTACCCATACTTTGTATGGTACACATAATGCCGGCATCCGGGGTGGCCATCCGTCATTTGTCCATCCTTTGTCTGTCTGTCTGTCCGGCCGGCCGGCCGGCCGGCATCCATATCCATTTCTTTGGCATTCGATAACTTGAAAAATATTGCTTGGATTGTCAAGTTACTTTATATTTGTGTTCAGGTTACTGATGTGCCGGGCTGTATAGTTTTTGGTGTAAATCTGATAATTTGATCCTGAGATATTAACGCTTTAACCTTCAAATTGAGAATTCTTCCAATCCCTTTGGCATGAGATAACTCAAAAAATATCAATCCAATTGTCATGTTACTTTATATATATCTTCAGGTTCCTGATGTTCTGAGCTGTGTAGTTTTTGGTGTAAATCTGTTATTTTGATCCTGAGATATTAACCCTTTGTCATTCAAATTGAAAATTCCTCCAATCCCTTTGGCATTCGATAACTTGAAAAATATTGCTTGGATTGTCAAGTTACTTTATATTTGTGTTCAGGTAACTGATGTGCCGAGCTGTATAGTTTTTGGTGTAAATCAGATAATTTGATCCTGAGATATTAACCCTTTATGCTTCAAGTTGAAAATTCCTCCAATCCCTTCAGCATTCGATAACTTGAAAAATATTGCTTGGATTGTCTAGTTCCTTTATATTTGTGTTCAGGTTACTGATTTGCCGAGCTGTATAGTTTTTGATGCAAATCTGATGATTTGATCCCGAGATATTAACCCTTTATCCTTCAAATTGAAAATTCCTCCAATACCTTTGGCATTCGATAACTTGAAAAATATTGCTTGGATTGTCAAGTTACTTTATATTTGTGTTCAGGTTACTGATGTGCCGAGCTGTATCGTTTTTGGTGTAAATCTGATAATTTGATCCTGAGATATTAATCCTTTATCCTTCAAATTGAAAATTCCTCCAATCCCTTTGGCATAAGATAACTCAAAAAATATCAATCCGTTTGTCGTGTTACTTCATATATATATTAAGGTTACTGATGTGGCAAGCTGTATAGTTTTTGGTATAAATCTGATAATTTGATCTGGAGATATTAACCCTTTATCCATCAAATTAGGCACTCCTCCAATCCATTTCTATATGTACCCATACCATATATGGTGTACATAATGTCGGCATCCGTGGTGTCCCTCCGTCATACAGTTTTCTACTAGTTGCGCAGATGGGTACACATCTGACGATTTCATTGGCCTATTTTTTTTATATGTACCCATACTATGTATGGTACACATAATGCCGGCAACGGGGTGGCCATCCGTCGTTCGTCCATCCTTTGTCCATCCATCTGTCTGTCTGTCTGTCTGTCCATCCATTCGTCTGTCCGTCCGGCATCCGTATCCTTTTCTTTGGCATTCGATAACTTGAAAAATATTGCTTGGATTGTCAAGTTACTTTATATTTGTGTTCAGGTTACTTATGTGCCGAGCTGTATAGTTTTCGGTGTAAATCTGATAATTTGATCCTGAGATATTAACTCTTTAACCTTCAAATTGAGAATTCTTCCAATCCCTTTGGCATGAGACAACTCAAAAAATATCAATCCAATTGTCATGTTACTTTATATATATCTTCAGGTTACTGATGTTCTGAGCTGTATAGTTTTTGGTGTAAATCTGTTATTTTGATCCTGAGATATTAACCCTTTGTCATTCAAATTGAAAATTCCTCCAATCCCTTTGGCATTCGATAACTTGAAAAATATTGCTTGGATTGTCAAGTTACTTTATATTTGTGTTCAGGTTACTGATGTGCCGAGTTGTATAGTTTTTGGTGTAAATCTGATAATTTGATCCTGAGATATTAACCCTTTATCCTTCAAATTGAAAATTCCTCCAATCCCTTTGGCATTCGATAACTTGAAAAATATTGCTTGGATTGTCTAGTTACTTTATATTTGTGTTCAGGTTACTGATGTGCTGAGCTGTATAGTTTTTGGTGTAAATCTGATAATTTAATCGTGAGATATTAACCCTTTATCCTTCAAATTGAAAATTCCTCCAATCTCTTTGGCATGAGATAACTCAAAAAATTTCAATCCGTTTGCCGTGTTACTTCATATATGTATTTAGGTTACTTATGTGCCGAGCTGTATAGTTTTTGGTGTAAATCTGATAATTTGATCCTGTGATATTAACCCTTTATCCTTCAAATTGAGAACTCCTCCAATCCATTTCTTCGGCATGCGATAACTCAATAAATATTAATCCGATTATCAGGTTACTTTATATATTTATTCAGGTTACTGATGTGCTGTGCTGTATAGTTTTTTATGTAAATCTAATAATTTGATCCAGAGATATTATCCCTTTATCCATCAAATTAGGCTCTCCTCCAATCCATTTCTATATGTACCCATACCACATATGGTGTACATAATGTCGGCATCCAGGGTGGCCCTCCATCATACAGCTTTCTACTAGTTGTGCGTATGGGTACACACCTGACGATTTCATCGGCCTATTTTTAACTGTATTCTACTTCTTTGCTGTAGTGAATTACAGATCAAGTGATCAGTGGAATAAAAAACGAGTGGATATTTGATCTGAATAAATAAATATTTAATGTTTATAATTCTTTTTCGTACATTTTATTCATCGGGAATCATTTTTTAAGTGAAGGTGGATGCCAAGATGTGATGTGCTTAAGTCACCTGTTTTCTCTTCGACACCCGTAAATTGACCACGCAGCTCAACTGAAATGAAGAAAATAGAAAACAAAAATGTGGGTACAAGTGAAATATAATAAAAGACACCTTTAACCCTTTACCCAACGTAACGGCCAAAACCCGCCAGCGCTATTCTCAAAAATCGCCAATTAATTTTCAAAATATTTTCATTTTTTGTCTCAAAAACATAGGTTATGACCCCTCGTTGGAACGAGCTCGTCTAGCTTGTTCCAACGAGGGGTCATAACCTATGTTTTTGAGACAAAAAATGAAAAAATTTAGTTATTCAAGAATTTTTTTTGCAAGTGTCGTCTGCTTTTCATGTTAGGTAAAGGATTAATAAATATAATTCACTTATGAGCATATTTTTTGGTTTCATTCATTAAGATCGAAGCTTTGAAGACCAATGAATAGAAAACTGTGATAGTACTGAAGAACTATTTTGAAAAGTGTCACAATGCCTACATCCTATGATAGTCATTTGATGCCTAGTGAAAATTGACCTTGTCTACACATTCTTTCCAGAGTTATGCCCCTTTGACTTAGAATTTTTCAAGTAAGTCAGCATATGACCCAAAGTTGTCAGTGGGTTAATTTCAACAATTACCAGTGAATTTCAGAAATTTTCAGTATGTGGGCTTCTGTGATATCTAAGTGAAACAAGTGTGCATATCTTCTTCACCCACACAATTTTCCACTAGGGCTGGGCAGTTTATCGGTTTTTTTAGTTCGGTTCATTTTTTTTTCAAAACTGAAACCAGACTGCCATCTTGGCCAAAAAATGAGATTTTCGATTTCAACAAATTTCCCAGAATTGGTAAGTTCATGACCCCTCAGTCACATGCATTGAGCATGCCAAAGGCTAAAATGTCAGACAAAGGTAAACAACAAATCCTCCAATTGTACTTGTAACTTCAAGTTAGGGTAACCCGACCAACCTTAAAAAATAATGCCAATCCTAACAATTTTATTGAGTAGGAGTTGCTCATTTAGTTCATTGTAACCCAAAATTTCCATTTGACTTCAACTTAAAATTTGAAAACGATTTTGGAGTTCAAGCTTTCAAAATTATGTGTACAAGCAATTATATCGGACAGAAAAAATGAAGAGCAAGTGGAAAGTTCCAATTCAAAGTAAACTATTTGATAAACTGATGAACATTTTAAAATGTTTCACCGTTGGTGTTGATAGGTCATGAATATTAATGAATATTGTGTTCAGTTTTGTGTATCGATACTGAAAGCCCGAAATCTTCATCTTCTGTCTTGAAAATGTCATTGGGACAAGTATAGTGTACAATAGTTTTTTTTCTTAATTGTATACATAGAAATTATTGACAATGGCCAGCAGATGCATAGATATTGCATTTAAGTGAAGTATGTGGTCATTTTGGTAATTCAATATTTGTTTCATTTCTGTCAGAAATCATGTGCTGCTTTCAATTTCATGCCAAATGGGGATATTTTTATCATTTCAAGGAAAGTGTATTTAATATGCAAATATGATTATACTATGGAGCCCCCAAAATAGTAAGAAGAATAATTTGAATACCCTAACATGGTTAACCTCTTTAACCCTTTACCCAACACCGACGATACCAAAATTTATTATTTTAACCCTTTACCCAACATAATGACCAAAACCGACCAGAGCTATTCTAAAAAATTGCCAATTAATTTTCATTATATTTTCATTTCTTTGTCTCAAAAACATATGTTATAACCCCTCTTTGGAACGAGCTCGTTTCAATGAGGGGGTCATAACCTATGTTTTTGAGACAAAAAATGAATTATTCAAGAATTTTGTTTGCAAGTGTAGTCTGCTTTTCATGTTAGGTAAAGGGGTTAAATATAATTTTTTTAAATTTTAAAAAAAAATTCAACAAAACCATATCATGTGACCCCTCATTGGAGCGAGCTTGACAAGCTCGTTTCAAAGAGGGGTCACATGATATGATTTTGTTGAAATTTTTGAAAAATAATATTTTTTCAGCTGCTGAATTTGCATATTACGCGGGTGTAGGCAGCCAATTCATTGGGTAAAGGGTTAAATTTGCCTCAATAATCAGTCAGGGTTAGTACATTTTAGAATAGAGTATATGCGAACAAGAGCAGCCCGTCAATGCATCATTATCATATTTATAAACAAACCGACAAAATATCCTGTGATGAACTGAGATTGGGGGGCAATTTGAAACATGCTGTCAAAAAGGGAACATTTTTCCCTCCAAAAGACAAGTGCATTTATGGAAAATTACCAGGACTGAACTTGTGCCAGAAAATACTGGTAACAAATACTAGCAGTCGTAAACAATATCTGTTGAACCCCCACCAGAAGGAATATGAAAAATTTAAAAGTTTTAAGAATCCACACATGCCAAAAAATCGTTAAGAAAATCTTTTGAACAGAACAATGCCTCTCACTCACTCATATTAGACCAAATAGGGACTGAAAGTTACCTAACAATATATGGTGTAAATGTAATATAAATTATCTTTAATCTTTAACCTCAAATCATCTGCGTATGCTGCTCAGTAAATTAGTTTGGAGGTGAACATAAAATTTATTGAGTCTTGAAACCTCAAAGGTCACATAGGTTTGGAATGAAAATATTGTTTAAACTAAACATGGGAAAAATGACTTGTAAATTATGTTAATTAGCCAACTTCTCTGAAAGTGTCACATGATCAGAGATAACTCTGCACATCGGCAGTTCTGTTTTTGTTAACAATAAAATGGTTAAATTAAATTAAAAACTTTTACTGACATCACCCATTGTTATTTACAGGTGCATAATTGGACTATCGTATACTGAAGAGTTGAATAGTTAAATATCCAACCGCCAGCTGTTGGATATATTACACACCACTGAAATATCCAACAGCCTGCTGTTGGATATTTGAATGGAATACTTGACAAAAACTTGCTGTTCAGTTTGTGAGCAGCAATCATTAGTATTGAAACAGAGCACACAGGAGAATATAAGATGATAATTTGTTAGTTTGTAATAACAAAAACTGTATTCCGACCACCAAATACTAAACTGAAAACCTAAAAACGTTGGGAATTACACCTGTCACATTGGGATGTCAATGATGACATCTCCTTTACGAATCTTAATAAACTTACTGGAGTCTTGCACTGGAATAGACTGTACGTCTTCCATTTTCACGAAGGTGATGTTGGATAGCAATTAAAATTTCATATAGTGTACTTCTGTAATACTCATCACTGTTCTGTTTACGAACATCATGAATAAAAGCTCCAAAACAATAGTCTAACATATGATTATTCATTGTTAAAATGTCCCCACTAACATGTCTAATGTCATTTCTCTCCAACTGAACCCTTCGTCTGTTATCCATCCACCCTTGAAAAAGGCTTAATGCCCATTTACTCTTGGACTCCGTTTTCTTTGCAAATCGGGAGTGAGAAATGTTATCACGTTCCGTATCAGGAATTGGCGTTACGAAGAGTCTGGAAGTTAAAGCTTGGTGTGGTACTTCATGGAGAACTTCATCAGTACAACATACTAATTCATTGTCAGAAACGTCGCTAAATAGGTCTGTGAAACTATTATCAATGTTAAAATTCTCTTTATTAATTTCTTGTAAATCTAAAACATCGCTCAGTATACCATCCATATCGTTTTCAGATTCACTTTTGTCTTTAAACGTATTTTGGGTAATAAAAATATCTCCATCAGAATCATGTGTCCTCATTTTGACTGTGTTGTATTAAATGTGTTTTAAAGTTATCACCTTCTGAAGACAGCAAAGGATTGATTGATTTAACATCAGCTGTATTGATTCACATTTCTTATCAAACTACCTTACAATTGTTTACTACAGACTTGCACTACAGTGGAAGACCCTAACTCGGATAAAATACTCTCAATTTTAATCTTTCCCAAGCCAAAACTGGGCCGAGCACCATCGGCGCACACCCAGTATGGGACACCCTTACCTTAGTACAAATCCACGACTTTTGTTAACCAATGTGCAGTGCAGTCATTAATTCATCATTCTTTTTTTGTCCGAGACGTGTTGGATGTGTTTTTGCCATTTGCATTACGAAACAGTAATAATTCAACTCGTCGATAATGGTTTTCCTCTGACTGGAATTATGGATCTGAAGATCGTATAATAACAGGACTGTGTTTTATATATTCTCGTTTATATTTTCAACCACATTCTCATTGAATTTTATTTTATATTCCGTTTTCGCGAATGTTTTTTCGACATCATGTCAACGCAGTTCGGAAATAAAATTTTTCGGTTGATAAATTTTATTATTATTATTGGAGTTAGGTGTCAATGAGGGACTGTATGGGCAGGATTTCTTCACTCTGTTGAGGGCAGAATTTCTGTTTTTTAGGTCCCTGTCGGCCGTCTGGGTTCTGTCGTGTACCCACCGATTATTTTTTCTGCCACCTTCTCTCATATTTGGGGGTGTTCTTCGACTTTATGTATCTGTTGAGTTCACTTTTTAGCTCACCTGAGCGAAGCTCAAGGGGAGCTTTACTAATCACTTTCCGTCCGTCGTCCGTCGCCGTCCGTCGTCGTCCGTCGTCGTCCGGCGTTAACTTTACATTATCGACTTCTCCTCCTAAACCACTAGCCCAATTTTATTCAAATGTTGGCTAAATGATTATTACCTAATGCCAATTCAGATTTGTTCAAATGAAGTTGCCCCTCCTCCTGGGTGGTGCCACGCCCCCAAGGGGCACCAAAATCTTTGTAAATCTTCTTCTCATGAACCAGCAGTAGCAGAGACTTGATATTTGGTGTGCAGCTTCCTTTTGAGGTGTAGACTCAGATTTGTTCAAGAGAAGTTTGTGGGGCTATACTTGGCGTTGTTATGAGAGGGGCAAAATTTTTTGCCCCGCCCAAAATTTCTATTTTCCAAACCGAGAGGCTGATTTCAACCAAATTTTATGTGAGGGCTTATTGGGTCATGAGTACTTGATTTATGCAAAAAAAAATTTTCCCGCAGCCCCGTGGGAACCGCAGGAGCTAAAAATAGAAAAAATTTAAAACGCCCATATCTCCAAAACTGCACGGCACTGAGAATTTTTATTTGGTGTGCAGCTTCCTTAGGACCAACAGAAAGGATTGGTAAAAAAAAATTGCCATCGGTTTTATCATAGGGTACAGTTTCGGGACTTTGAAAAAGTGCTGAGTCAGCACTTTTTAACACTGTAGGCAATGGGAAAAACATTAAAAAATCTTCTTCTCCAGATCCAGCAGGCAGAATCTTTTGATATTTGGTATGCAACATTGTAGGGTGGATCTGATTCAAGTTTGTTCAAATCGGCCCCCTGGGTTCATATTTGGGCTCAGTATAGGAGCCCGATTTCGAACTTAGTGCATTCCAGGCAAATTTCTTAAAAAATCTTCTTCTCCAGATCCAGCAGGCAGAATCTTTTGATATTTGGTATGCAACATTGTGGGGTGGATCTGATTCAAGTTTGTTCAAATCGGCCCCCTGGGTGTATATTTGGGCTCAATATAGGATCCCAAATTTGAACTTACTGCATTTCAGGCAAATTTCTTTGAAAATCTTCTTCTCCAGATCCAGCAGGCAGAATCTTTTGATATTTGGTATGCAACATTGTAGGGTGGATCTGATTCAAGTTTGTTCAAATCGGCTCCCTAGATTCATATTTGGGCTCACTATAGGAGCTCGAATTCGAATTTAGTGCATTTCAGGCAAATTTCTTCAAAAATCTTCTTCTCCAGATCCAGCAGGCAGAATCTTTTGATATTTGGTATGCAACGTTGCGGGGTAGATCTGATTCAAGTTTGTTCAAATCGGCCCCCTGGATACATATTTGGGCTTACTATAGAAGCCCGAATTCGAACTTAGTGCATTTCAGGCAAATTTCTTTAAAAATCTTCTTCTCCAGATCCAGCAGGCAGAATCTTTTGATATTTGGTAAGCAACATTGTGGGGTGGATCTGATTCAAGATTGTTCAAATCGGCCCCCTGGGTTCATATTTGGGCTCAGTATAGGAGCCCGATTTCGAACTTAGTGCATTTCAGGCAAATTTCTTAAAAAATCTTCTTCTCCAGATCCAGCAGGCAGAATCTTTTGATATTTGGTATGCAACATTGTAGGGTGGATCTGATTCAAGTTTGTTCAAATCGGCCCCCTGGGTTCATATTTGGGCTCAGTATAGGAGCCCGATTTCGAACTTAGTGCATTTAGGCAAATTTCTTAAAAAATCTTCTTCTCCAGATCCAGAAGGCAGAATCTTTTGATATTTGGTATGCAACATTGTGGGGTGGATCTGATTCAAGTTTGTTCAAATCGGCTTCCTAGATTCATATTTGGGCTCACTATAGAAGCTCGAATTTGAACTTAGTGCATTTCATGCAAATTTCTTAAAAAATCTTCTTCTCCAGATCCAGCAGGCAGAATCTTTTCATATTTGGTAAGCAACATTGCGGGGTGGATCTGATTCAAGTTTGTTCAAATCGGCCCCCTGGGTTTATATTTGGGCTCAGTATAGGAGCCCAAATTTGAACTTAGTGCATTTCAAGCAAATTTATTAAAAAATCTTCTTCTCCAGATCCAGCAGGCAGAATCTTTATTTGGTATGCAACATTGTGGGATGGATCTGATGCAAATTTGTTTAAATCGGCTCCCTAGATTCATATTTGAGCTTACTATAGAAGCTCGAATTCGAACTTAGTGCATTTCAGGCAAATTTCTTAAAAAATCATCTTCTCCAGATCCAGCAGGCAGAATCTTTTGATATTTGGTATGCAACATTGCGGGGTGGATCTGATTCAAGTTTGTTCAAATCGGCCCCCTGGATTCATATTTGGGCTCACTATAGAAGCTCGAATTCAAACTTAGTGCATTTCGGGCAAATTTCTTCAAAAATCTTCTTCTCCAGATCCAGCAGGCAGAATCTTTTGATATTTGGTATGCAACATTGCGGGGTGGATCTGATTCAAGTTTGTTCAAATCGGCCCCCTGGATTCATATTTGGGCTTAATATAGAAGCCCAAATTCGGACTTAGTGCATTTCGGGCAAATTTATTAAAAAATCTTCTTCTCCAGATCCAGCAGGCAGAATCTTTTGATATTTGGTATGCAACATTGCGGGGTGGATCTGATTCAAGTTTGTTCAAATCGGCCCCCTGGATTCATATTTGGGCTTAATATAGAAGCCCGAATTTGGACTTAGTGCATTTCGGGCAAATTTATTAAAAAATCTTCTTCTCCAGATCCAGCAGGCAGAATCTTTTGATATTTGGTATGCAACATTGTGGGGTGGATCTGATTCAAGTTTGTTCAAATCGGCTTCCTAGATTCATATTTGGGCTCACTATAGAAGCTCGAATTCGAACTTAGTGCATTTCAGGCAAATTTCTTAAAAAATCTTCTTCTCCAGATCCAGCAGGCAGAATCTTTTGATATTTGGTATGCAACATTGCGGGGTGGATCTGATTCAAGTTTGTTCAAATCGGCCCCCTGGGTTCATATTTGAGCTCCGTATAGGAGCCCAAATTTTAACTTAGTCCATTTCAGGCATATTTCTTAAAAAATCTTCTTCTCCAGATCCAGCAGGCAGAATCTTTTGATATTTGGTATGCAACATTGTGGGGTGGATCTGATTGTGATTCATGAACGTATTTATTTGTAAAGTTGATAGAATCTTACACAAAATTTGCAGAAAAGATCTACTATAGAAGGGGTGGTATCCAGGGTGAACCGTTTACCCAAATCTAGCAGTACTAATGCATTATTCACACAAATCTCCGTTCAAATTTTATGACCCCTCATTGGAACACACGCATTCAGCTCATTCCAACAAAGGTCATATGCCATGTTTTCGAGACAAAGGAATACAAATTTTAGTTATTCAGGAAATTTTTAGGCAACTGTTGTCTGTTATTCACATTGCTTCATGAAATTTCAGTACTTTTAGAAGTTACCTCAGTAATCAAGGGTTAATTCCCCTTAATTAAATGTCGCCTCTAAAAAACAACCACTTTGCATATCTTACCTTTTTACCAGCATAACTGCCAAAACTTGTCAGCATTCTTCGCAAAAATCGCTATTCAAATTTTAATTTTTGTCTCTTAAACATACATGTACTTATCGTTTGTAAATACCCCATTGGAATGAGCTTTTTGAGCTCATTCCAATGAGAGGTCGCATACCATGCTTTTTGAGTCAAAAAAGCAATTTTTTTAGTTATTCCAGAATTTCGTACGTAAAACACAGCTTTATGACTTCACATTAAAATGAGCTCTCTAAGCTTGTTCCAATCAACATTCACGCACTATGTCTTTCACACAAAAAATAAAATTTTCCATTTATTCAGGAATTTTGTTTGCAAGAACACTCTTACCCCCCCCCCCCCCCCCCCCACACACACACACACAAACACACACACACACACAAACACAGACACACACATCTAAAAGTTTGTCAGCAAAAAAACAGTTACTTCAATTTTTAAATGCATTATAGGAACAACTTGCCTAATCAAATTTAAATACTTTTGCATCATTCTGTATCTAGAACAAACCATTTACCATATCTTTACGCAAAATCCTCCAGCATCATTCACAAAAAAACACCATTATTTATATATTCACATTTCTGTCTCAAAAATATACCTGATCTTCCCATATCCCTATTGGAATAAGCTGTTTGAGCTTGTTCCAATGATGATAAAAAAAACTAATATTTTGGAAAATTTGTGAAAATTTTTGTTTTCTTGCATGCAAATATATACATGTAGCACATGGAAGATATCCACAGTTGGGGAGAGATGTCCAAGGCTATCTCTTCACATTCCTTGTTTGTGCTTCATGCTAAACCAGTTTGTCTGCAGAGATAAATTTGCTTTATTAAAAATCATTGGAGATTGGCCACACACCAACGATTTTAAATAAAACTAATTTTAGGTAACAAATGTTGAACTTCAAACAAAATCTATCACTCAACCAGTTAATGTTGATGAGGCATGACATGGTGAAGGTGACCTAAAATACTTCTTAGAGTCACTTTGTCAGGTGAGCGATTAAGGCCACATGGGGCCTCTTGTTTCTTCTACTGATCTCATCTCTGTTATTTCCAGTTTGTTCCTTTAGGGCAATTCCTTTTGCCCTTGCCTTTGGTGCGTTCTCGTGGCTGTTCCTCCCACACCCGCAGGGGGGAGGGGGACACTGTCGTTTTGGGGGCCCCAACACGACCACATCTGGTGAGAGTAACACCCCCTCCGTGGGGGATGTGCAGCTCCTCCTGCACCCGCAGGGGGGTGGGGAGTGCTGTAACACTGTCGTTTCGGGGCCTCCCGACACGACCATGTCTGGTGAGAATTGCACCCCCCTCCGTGGGGGATGTGCAACTCCTCCCGCACCTGTGGGAGGGGGGGGGGAAAGCTGTCATTTTGGAGCCTCCCAACACGACCATGTCTGGTGAGTTATTCCCCATCCGTGGAGGATGTGCAGTTTTTTTACCATGGTGGATACTGCGGGAGCTGTTGGATTTCTGGTGAAGAGATGCCTGGTTCTGGGACTATGTGCCCTCTCCAGGCGACATCTGAGGCTGTCACTAGGGTTGTGACACCTTTAGAGGCCGAGCTAGGTTGCTCTCTACCCTTTTCTGCCAGTTTCAACAGCTCCCATCGTATCTGCTGCTACTGCTGTTCTGTCTACAACGTCATCGGTCACCGTTTTAGCCCACCTTGGCTTAACCCTGCAGGGGTCTGCAGTGATGTCTGTAGTTTGGTTGTGGGGTATTGGCCTCAGCCTTCCCTGACTTCAACTCGGCGAAGTCGGAAGTGGCTGCCGACTGAACCCCCTGCTGTGTCCTCTCAGCCATTGAGCACAGCAGTTTTATCCCTGCAGGGGTCTGCAGAGGTGTCTGGTAGTGTTGACGTGGGTTATCGGCCTCAGCCTTCCCTGACATCAACTAGGCGAAGTCGGAAGTGGCTGCCGACCGAACCCCCCTGCTATGTCCTCTCGGTCGTTGAGCAAGGCAGTTTTCTCCCTGCTGGGGTCTGCAGCGGTGTCTGGTGGTGTAGACATGGGGTATCGGCCTCAGCCTTCCCTGACTTCAACTCAGCAAAGTCGGAAGTGGCTGCCACCCGAACCCCCATGCTGTGTCCTCTCAGCCGTTGAGCACAGCAGTTTTATCCCTGCAGAGATGTCTGGTAGTGTAGACGTGGGGTATTGGCCTCAGCCTTCCCTGACTTCAACTTGGCGAAGTTGGAAGGGGATGCCAGCCCAACCCTCTACTAAGGTCTCTCAGCTGTCGAGTACCTCAGTTTTTCTCATTGGATTCGGAAGTTCATGGTGGGGTCACCATGAGCTCTGTGGCGTTTCCGTCCACGCACTCTGGTCCCATGGCCAGTTTTGTGTGACCAACGCTTTTGGTCTCGTTTCCTATTAAAAGGTCATTTCCGAGGTTATTGGATATCCTCAGCCAAATGACTATTTTGAGCTATAGTTTTAGTTTATGGTGGTGTGGATTTAGTAAATAATTCTCATTAATGGTGATATGGCCAAAATAATCTGTTGATGGTCTTGATTCAAACTGTGTATCGTCAAGTGCATTTCAATTGGGGGTCAAGGTCACATGGAAGTGTTAAATGACAAACTCAGACCTGTTTGGGACCTGACAATTTGCAGTTTACAAATGGGACAATTTTTGTGTAAATTTGCTTTGAGAAAGCCTTCTGAAAAAATGAATAAGAAACCTATATGTTTTTTATTTGTCAGAATGATCATGTTATGCTGTAAAATCCTCAGTGGAGGAATGAGGAATTCCTATAACACATTTATCACTATCGATGCACGAAAATTGGAGATTTATCCCCAAAATGAGAAAATTTTGAGCCATTTTTTTAGCCATCAACTGTGTCATTCAGCTGAGTGTATTTGAGTGATATTGTAAGATTTTTGTTGTGTACAGTTGTCTCCAGAAAGGGCCATATTCAGAGCTTCCAGAAACAAAATACATTGTGAGTATTGTGAATAGGGGAGGTAATTTAAATGCGAAATATCCTCGGCCGTGTTAATCAGAAGCTGAACATTTCTTGAAAAGCCGACATTTTCACCTGAATAACTGTAACAAGACCTTAAGTAGAAAACAGAGTTTGCTTTCATTGCAATTTCTGGCCTCCAATCTCCATAGCAACCAACTGTATTAGTGGGAATATGTTGTAGGATAACTAAAAGAAATATTAAAACATATTTTTCTTTTTTCAGTAGTACCCTCTACAGATATAATTTCCTGGAAAGTTCTCCCTCTTGAGGTATTTTAAGTCCAGTAATGGTGTTATCAAGAGAATTATGTAGGTTTTTTAACACAGTTTTATTTGAAAATGCTGTTTACTGGTACAGTCATATGGAGAACTTTTTCTAAGAACTTTCCAGGGAATTATCACAGTGTAGTCTGATTAGTAGAGATAATTTGGGACTGAATATTCTTAATCGTTACATTTACACAGCTCTTTTCAAATAGCATATATTTCAAATGTCAGTCTTTTGGATCAGGTCAGGAACTGAAATGGGTCTATTTTTAACCCTTTAGCAAACACAATGTATGCTATGCAGGAAAATGTGGTTACAAGAGATTTATAGAATTTTTTCTTTTATGATTACATTATATTATATTTGATAGAATCAGTGAATGATGCTTAGCCAAATGAGGAAAGTGAATTGAGAATGCTGTGGAAAAGAGTGGGTGGGTGGGGACTGAAATATGCATTTTGAGGGAGGATGCAGTTTACAAATGAATGTAATTTCTGGGTTTTTTTTTTATTTTATCAGTTAATGTGTGATCCTGATGTAGCTTTTGGTGCTGAAAGTGACTGTGCACATCAAAAATAAATCATCCATCACCATTGGTTTAGTCTGATCATTGGCCAATATACCAACACAGCTGCCATAATAGCTATTGTCCATGGTATTACAGCTGTGCATCCATCTAAATTGAAATCTAACTTCCTTCTCTCGGGTTAAAGCATACTGCCTTGGTAGAATAGGGGAACCACTGGTGTTACATGCTTTCATCTAATGCAAAATTTACTCTACAGAGCTTTTATCAGAGTCAGAAATGTGAAAGAACAGGCCTTCTCTCACTGAACATTACTGCATAAAGAAACGTAAAGAAACTGGCTGTCAGGGTGCTCGGTCTGCCACTATCCATGGGGCTTAAGGGCACTAAGTTGACAATTTTTTCATATGTGCCGTACATCATTTTTCTCAGAATTAAATACAGATGCACATTTACTGTTTCTGAGAGTGTGAAGAATTTTTTATTTTTCACTTAAGGTCTCGTTTCCTATTAAAAGGTCATTTCCGAGGTTATTGGATATCCTCAGCCAAATGACTATTTTGAGCTATAGTTTTAGTTTATAGTGGTGTGGATTTAGTAAATAATTCTCATTAATGGTGATATGGCCAAAATAATCTGTTGATGGTCTTGATTCAAACTGTGTATTGTCAAGTGCATTTCAATTGGGGGTCAAGGTCACATGGAAGTGTTAAATGACAAACTCAGACCTGTTTGGGACCTGACAATTTGCAGTTTACAAATGGGACAATTTTTGTGTAAATTTGCTTTGAGAAAGCCTTCTGAAAAAATGAATAAGAAACCCACATATTTTTTATTTGTCCGAATGATCATGTTATGCTGTAAAATCCTCAGTGGAGGAATGAGGAATTTCTATAACACAGTTTTATCACTATCGATGCCTGAAAATTGGAGATTTATCCCCAAAATGAGAAAATTTTGACCATTTTGAGCTATTTTTTTAGCCATCAACTGTGTCATTCGGCTGAGTGCATTTGAGTGATATTGTAAGATTTTTGTTTTGTACAGTTGTCTCCAGAAAGGGCCATATTCAGAGCTTCCAGAAACTATATACATTGTGAGTATTGTGAATAGGGGAGGTAATTTAAATGCGAAATATCCTCGGCCGTGTTAATCAGAAGCTGAACATTTCTTGAAAAGCCGACATTTTCACCTGAATAACTGTAACAAGACCTTTTGTGCAGCCTGGACCTTCTGTCCCACAGAGGTCTGCAGCAACTCTCCTGAGTTTCTGCTCTGTTGATCCCCCAATACACATCTGCCTTCAGATGTTTTTGGCTGCAGCCCGTCGCCCCACGTCGGGTGTATTTGAGGATCGTGAACCTTCGCTGGTAAATGGGTTAGGAGTGAAGCCACTTTGTCGGTTCGTTCCCACATCGTTCCGTTCCGACAGTCAGTGAGCTTAGGGAGGCCCTCTCCTTGCTTACTTAGGTTCTGTCCAAGAGCCTTTTCCGCTGCTTCCAGCGAGGCTACGAGTGGTTTCCGTGCGCCCCCCTGTGGCGACGCCTCCCAGGATTGGGAACAGACCGCTTTCTGATCCTGTGGTGTGCCCACACCATGGGAGGCATAGGCTGGTTTGCCCATGATGGGCTATGTGTCTTCCGAGTCGTGGGATGAGTCTGGCATTCCTGACAGCGAGAGTCTTCTGACTTGGGGGCAGCTCTTGACTTTGTGTTTGGGTTCCTTCCAGGTCTCAAACCAGCCGACAGTGTCAGCCCGGCTGCGATCATCGGTCGCACGCCTACAGCCTGTGGAGCAACATGCTTCTGGGCACCTTCGACCGTGCCTGTCGGTACAGGTGGTTGAAGCTTTTACCTCTTTGGACTCTAAGGTGCGTTCCAAGGCTATGAAGATGTCGTTCTTCATCAAGGTTGACACTTTTTGCCTCTGGTGCGTTATTGTTCCTACGATTTTGCCAATCCATCAGTCTGCCAGACTTTGACAGTCTTGGATCGGGATTCCAACTCCTCAGCCATATGGAGACTCTGAAGTCCAAGTTGGGCTTATCGGGAGGGATGCTGGAATGTGTACTCTCTTCGATCACGTCGTCTCTGCTTTGCTGCTTATCTGCTCCCAGATGAGTTTGACGACAAACAGGTTTTGTTTTGTGTGTGCTGTTCAAGGCGCTCATGCATCTTCTCACACACATGCCTGTAACGCGGCTAGCTTGGAATTAGTTCGCAGGTACGCTGTGCTAGACACAAGACGTCCCCTTCTTAAGGGGCAGTGCACTACTCTTCGATCTGCCTCTTTCAGCGGGTCCGCAACTATTCCATGGCGACAGTCCAGGATGGCTCCCTTTGTCATTCCATTGATCTGCTGCTGCTTAGTCAGCTTGATCGGCCTTCTGTTGGAGGCAGGCGCTGTCCAAAGCCTAACAAGTACCCTTCTGCTTCCTCTTAGAAGCTAAGGACTGATCCTCCTACCGCCACTGCTCACTCACGGTGGGGTAGGCGTTGGCAGTAGTCACCTCGATTTCGTCCCAGGTTGAGGCACTCCACTAAGTAGAGAGTGCCTCTTCCAACATGAGTCCCTTTCAACGTTACACGTTGGGCACTTTTGACCACGGAGTTAGGTGATGTCCTGTCAAAGGGGACAGTCGAGGTCATCAAGAACTTTCTTTCAGTGGGATTTTGATCCCGCATGTTCTTGGTGCCGAAGAAGGACGGCCGACTCAGATAGGTTATCGATCTGAGTATTCTGACGCAGTCTATCATCGCTCCTCAGTTCAGCATGGAGGCTTTCAGATCAGTTCGCCGCTCCATTCCCCAGGATGTTTTCCAGTTCAAGGCCATTCCCTTTGGCCTTGGCCTGGATCCTTGGGCCTTCACCTGTCTGATATCGCATGTGTTCATCGTATATCACACACAGTCCAAGGTGTCTTCTTCGGCTTGTCTAGTTGATATCCTCCAGAGGCAATCCAATGCTGCTTTTCTGGAGTCTGATGTCATCACACTGTTGAGCCTACTCACGTCACTAGGGTTCAGAGTCAGCGGAGAGAAGTCAGACCTGGTCCCTTCTCCGTCTTGTCATCTGGGATGGACTTCATCAGCTCGGAGTCTTCCCCGACTGCTTGGTCTCTGCATTTCAGTGATGGATCTCATTGCTCTAGGTCAACTGCATGTCTGACCTCTCCAACACTTTTTGCTCAGTCGTTGGAGGCCGAATGTTGATCCTCTGGTTCAGGTGCTTCTGTTACCGGAGTCTCTTCCTCGTCACCTTCTCCCCTGACAGATGTTCAGTGGATTATGCAGGGAGTTCTGTTGGACTTCCCCACGTCTGATCGTGTTCTGATGGTAATCGCCAGCGATCTCGGATGGGATGTGACGTTGGATCCTCTAGGTCTTTTCCTTCACAAGTCATGGGACCAGGATCTAGCATCTCTTCATGTCAACCAGAAGGAGCTTCTTGCTCTTCTTCTGTGTTTCCGACAGTGGATCCCCCGCTTTTCGAATTGTCCGGCCCTTCTATGATCTGACAATTCTACGGTGGTTGTTTACATAGGGAACCAGGGCAGAACGCACTGTGTTCCCATGTACGCTTTGGTTCAGGATCTTCTACTGCTCGCTCAGGATGTCAATGCCGGAGTGGTAGTTCGTCCCATTCCCGGTCGTCTGGATGTCCTAGCCGACTCCCTGTCCCGACGTGGGAAGGTTCTTTCCACCGAATGGATGCGCCAGATGGCGGTGTTCCAGTCTCTTTGCGATCTCTGGAGTGGTCCCCACATCAATCTCTTTACGACTCGTTGGAACCATCCGATGGACAGTCCCTGTGTCCAGATGCTCTGGCTTTCGCTGTGGATGCTCTGTCCCTCCTTTGGGACGGTTTTGTCGGCTACGCTTCCTGCCGGTTACAATTCTGCCTCAGGTTCTAGCCCAGATATGAACCTGCAGTTGTCGAATCCTTTCGATCACACCACTGTCGCCTCGGTGGGTGTGGATCAATCTGCTCCGCTCTTTGTTAGCGACAATTCCGGCATGTCTCCCTCTATGTCGCGACTTTCTTTGCCAAAGTCGCCCGAGGAGGTTTCAGGTCGACCCGACTTCATTGTGCCTTCGCGCATGTCTTTTAACGGGTCCTGTCTCTGTAGTAGTGGTTTTTAGAGACGATCAGTGAATTGCTTTTCTTCTTCAAGGAGGCACTCACTCCACTGGTTTAGCCTCTGTGGCTAAGTCGAAGGTTCTTTTGTCGATGGTGTGCGATCACTCTGTTGCATCTGTCACTCCTTCGATCACACCGATTGCGGAGTTTCTGGTATATGTTTGTTTCTGGGGGTCTCCAGCAATGGGTACAAGTCCATGCTTCGGAGACCTTTTTCATATGTGGTACCGTATTGTTTCGGCACTCATCCTTGCCTCTCGAAGCTTGTTCAGCTCTTTTCCTTGAAAAGGCCTAGGACTTTGAAGTTTACTCCCAGATGGACAATTTCTTGGGCGCTGCTCAGCTTGGGAAGGGGGGGGGGGGGCATTCACGCCTTTATCCTGGGTGGATATGCGTTTTCTCACATGCCAGATCTCTCCTGAATCCATTTCTTGATGGATTTGTCTTGCTATTCGTGCAGCTTCTGCTCGTCTAGCTACTGGCAATTGTATTACCAATCGTTTTTCAGCCACGAGGTGCGTGCATTGTCTTCCTCACAGGGCTTATACTAACTCCGTCATGTTGTTGGATGTTATGCTGGCAGCCTACTGGAGAAATGCTACCTTCTCCACTTATCTGCGACAGTTACAGGAGCGGACAGAGGACCTTTGTTCTACGGGCCCTCTTTCTTCTGCTCAGGTTGTTGTCTATCCCAGCCATTCAGCTTCTTACAGGGTCAGTTCCAGCTCCATGCTGTTACTGCCCTTTCTGTCTGTGCATCGCACATCACCATACGCCTCATCTTTCATTGTCTTTTACTAATGTTTGTGATGCTCTGGTTTGATAGGACTAGGGATCTCTTCCTCTGTCCACGGTTCCAATGCAGTTGAGTTATGTGTGGGTTGGTTATGTGATTCCCTCCATCCTATTGTCTATTCAGCCTGTAGTAAACAATTGTAAGGTAGGTTGATAAGAAATATAAATTTTATAGTAAATTTCCTTTCTTATTATACCTACCGCAATTGTTTACATGGAGGCCCTCCCGTCTTCTTCAGGTAAGAATCCTTCCTCCCCGCTGATCACATAACTCCTATGTTGGCGGACTCAAAAGAATGATGAATTAATGACTGCACTGCGCATTGGTTAACAGAAGTCGTGGATTTGTACTATGGGAAGAGCGTCCCATACTGGGTGTGCACCGATGTCACTCGGCCCAGTTTTGGCTTATTTTTTCGTGGTGTTTTTTACACCACTTTTCTTTCCCACATCTCTTGGGAAGAGATTAAAATAGAGAGTATTTTATCCGAGTTCGAGTCTTCCACTGTAGTGCAAGCCTGTAGTAAACAATTGCAGTAGGTATAATAAGAAAGGAAATTTACTATAAAATTTATATTTCTCCAGATCAATCAGTGAGTGGGATTCACCCTTAAAATATCCAACTGTTGGATATATGAAAAGGGTTACACACTTCTGGGGTTCTCTACAGGGAGTTTATTATAAAACAGACACAAAGTTTTTAAGTTGGATAAATGACTCGTTGGTGTTGGATAGGCGAGAGAAAGCACCCCATCTCGGGCTTAACAGCCCTCGACGGGGAGCTTTCTCTCACCTATCCAACACCAACTCGTTATTTATCCTCTACATAGAACCTGTCCTGTTAAATGGATGGCAGGTGACTATTGAAAGTTTTTTAAACTTATCACGGTTTGTTTGTGTACTCTTTTAACTTGGTAAGGTATCGTGCAGTACTACCGGTCAGGTATAAACTGTCAAGTGCCATTGCTACATTCCAAAACACACTTGTTAAAGTTGTTATAATCAACACATGTTTTCCCATGTGTATTTGTGTACACAATAAATCCCAGGATGAAAACCCCACCATGCAGCTGTCTACCTTGTTTTATACCAATTGATGTCCTGACTGATGAACGAAATGACAATTGAAAATACTTGTATTTCACCATTATTTTCATTTAAACACAACATCATTTCAACTTGAAAATAAAAACTAACTTTCACAACTGCTGTTGTCAAGTGATTTGTTCCATCCATGCACTTAACTGCTGTTGCCATGCCAGAAATATGTCAGTTAGCTGAGAAAAGTGGTGATCACTGAGTAACCCTGGTGACTCCACAAGTTACAGAAGCCTCAAGACTTGGATGACAAATACAGACACATTGAATGTGTACATTACCCTCTAAAATGTGGATTTCTGTAAAATATTTTGAAAAACTGAAAACCGAACCGAAAACCGAGGTTTTTTTTACAAAACTGAAACGCGAATTTCAAAACAGCCCAGCCCTATTTTGCAGGAGTTATGCCCCTTTGACTTAGAATTTTTCAAGTGAGTCAGCATGTGACCAAATTTCAACAATTACCAACAGATTTAAAATATTTTGGCATATCAGCATTGCCCACCCAGTTTTTCGGGAGCTATGCCCCCTTTGACGTAGAATTTTTCAAGTAAGTCTACATATGACCCAAAGTTGTCCAGCGGTTAATTTCATCAATTTCCAACAGACTTCAAATATTTATGGAATGTGGGCTCACAAGACACTTAAGTGAAATGAGTTTGCATATCATCGTTTCGCACCCTGTTTTATAGGAATTATGTCCTTCTGACTTTTGAGTTTTTCAGGTAAGTCAGCTAATTTCAACAGTTACCAATGGTTTTCAAATATTTTGGGTATGAGGGCTCACAAGATATAAGTCAAACAAGATTGCATATATCAGTTTTACCCACCCAATTTTTCAAGATTTATGTCCCTTTGGCTTTTATTTTTATTCAAGCCGGCATATTTTGAAAGGTCAAGGTTTTTTCAAAAGATTACCAATCGATTCAAGTTATTTTGGGTGTATGACCTCACAGGACAATAAAATGAAATGAATTTGCATACCAGCCTCGCCGACCTATTTTGACAAAGTTAGCTCCAATTTTTTATTTTTTTTGTAAATTGACACTCAACCAAATGTTTTCCAGGGGTTTTTTTTCAAACATTTTGGAACTGATTCCCAAACAATTCCAATAGTTTTTTGTTTCTGACCTCATAGGACAATGAAGTGAAAAGAGTTTGCATTCCAGTCTCGCCTTACTATCTTTGCTGAAGTTCCCCAGTTGTTTATCAGCAATCACCACTGATAAAAATCTAAAACTTATTTAATGGCACCCTTCTCTGAAAGCTCTCTTGGCGAGGGATACCGGTGCAGTGCACTTGGTATGTATGTTAATTCATTGTTTAGGTAAACCGACCAGTATTGCTGACTCTCTATACGTGTATTGGTTAACTCTTGGAATTTTAAGGATGTCCTTCTGTATCTTTTGTGAAACAACATATATGTAGTTAATATTTTCTAATACATTTCTGGGATTTTTAAACACATTTTTCAGTAAAGTGCCGTAGAAATAGATGCATTATTATAATTCTGGTTGATTTGTTTACAGTATTTTATTATTGCGTATTGCTGTAGCTTGTTTGCTAGAATTCCAATTAAAAAGTCAAATTTCTTGTTGAAAGCTATAAATTTAACCCTTTACCTAACACAGACGGTATCAAAATTTATTATTTCAATATTTATTTTTTCAAATTTTTCCAAAAATTTCAATGAAACCATATCATGTTACCCCTCACTGAAACAATCTCAATGAGCTCATTCCAAAGAGGGGGTCACATGATATGGTTTCATTGAAATGTTTTGAAAAATATCGTTTTTTTTATCTACTTAATTTGTAAATTACGAGGACGGATGCGGCCAATTCGTTAGGTAAAGAGTTAAGGAAACATCTTCAGCAAATATATACAAAATGTTGCTCAAATCTCATCATGTGAGTTTAATTTAATCGCAATTACTTTCTTCGCTTTCAATGGGCCTATATTTTCTAGACAGATTTGGGGTATCATAGTCTTTATATCAGCAAACCTGGATATGAATTGTCCAATTTTTGGTACGAGTTGACGATTGGTGAATGATTTTTACCTTGAAAGACGATTCGGACCCTGGACAAATTGGACCTTGGACAATTCAGACCTTATCTTTTATATTTGAATCGTCCAACATTATAATTAGGCGTTACAAACCCATTTCCTTATTTCCAGATTTGTGTGAATACTCAGCAGACTTTCTTGGAGATGTGCTATCTATTAGATTATTATTGACTTTGAAAATATATAACTGGCTTGGATATCTCCTCCACCCCAAGAGAAAAAAAAATTCTGAAATTGATTGAATGACAGTGAATAATCAGTTGGATGTACTGGATGGGGGATGTGTTATCTTTAACATTAACATTTGCTAAAATTGTGTTGTATTTTTTTTTTTTTTTTTTTTTTTTTTGCCTTTTTTGCTGACATGGTGAGGTGAGGTGTTGGGGTGGGTGGGGAATACAAAAACCACAGTATCTTCCCTTCTCTTAGAAAAAGAAATGTTCTGATTGAATGAATGTGAACATTTAGCTGGGTTTGCTGGAGGTGTGTTATCGTTTAGACAATCATTTAATGAAAGTGTTTCTTTTTTGACTGACAAATGAAGGTGCAGTGGAGGTGTGTGACCTTCCGCACTCTGAGAAAAAAAAAGTGTTCTGATTGAATGAAGCTGAACACTTATCTTAGTTCATCATTTTCTAAAAATATTTTTGTTTTGGCTGACATGGTGAGATGGGGTGGAAGATAAGCAGGCCACAATATCCTTCCCCCAATTACCCTGAGAAAAAATCTCTTAATTGATAAATACTCAGCCAGGTTTGTTAGAGGTGTGTTGTCTTGTGATAATTATTTTTTAAGAATGTTTCTTTTCTGTCTGTGGAGGTGTCATTGTGAGTTGGGGGAGGGATCTGCTGGCCACAATATTCATCCCCCCATCCTCCCAACACACACCTGAAAAAAAAAGCTTTCGGAAATTAATGAGAGATGGTGAATACTTGGCAGGGTTTTTTGGTGGTATCTTATCTCCAAGATGCAGTGGAGCCCACTTAATTGGATATCTCTTAACTGAATAACCCTGTTAATTGAATATAATTTCTCAATGCAAAACCATTACCATACTGCAAGTATAAATATAGAGTAAACACCGGTTAATTGAATAAAAAATCTTGTAATCTGTTGAGAAATTACCCTGAATTGCCACAGTTTGCCTTTGTTTATAAACCTATTTGGCCTCAGTACATCCATTACAGGTATTTAATCTATTATATCTTGTTTGATAGAGCTCATGGAGAGATATAATAGAGTAAATGCTATGTTTATCTCTTGAATACAGGAAAGTGACACAATCCCTGTTAATTGAATACTCCTGTTAATTGAATAAGTGGTTATTCAATTAACAGGGTTCCACTATAATAAGTTTCTAAAATTGTTTCTGTTTTGGGTTCATAAAATGAGTTCGGAGGAGGATACACAGACCAGAAGTTTGTTCAATATCTATGACCTTTGAATATCCCAAGTTTAGAAAATGGCTGTTGAAATATTTTGTAGTGTTTGAACACTTTTTAAGTAGTGAGAACAGACTTAGCTTTTATAATTGTGAAAAACGAAAGACTTTAATCTCGATAGTTTCTTGTTTTTTTCATTCATATAAGGAATGATCATTTGTTTCTGGCTGTTTCTTGAGTTATGAACCCCCAAAAATAAAGGCCAAACTATGTAAATGAGCATACCATTTACACTATGTTTGGCCTTTGCTTTTTGGGGTTCATAACTCAAGAAATAGACCTAAACAAACAATCATTCCTTATATATAAACTTGGGGGGCAATAAATTTATTAAACACTCTCTACTTTGCAGAGTTAAAATAAAAACCAGGTCGCATCATACGTCCTAGTGATAACTGAATATAAAAGGCACAGTTTTCTAAAATTCTGTTTGTAATAATGACACATTTCACTGAAACATGTTCTTATGTCATAAAAAACTTTTATTGACCAATGAAACCCGCAAGTTAAAAGGAACGTCATAAGCCATGCCCACACAAAACTTTAATCTCCTTTTCCACTTGACGGGAGGGTGCTGTCATTCAAAGCAACACTGAGTTAAATTTAATTCTGATTTTGACCATTTCCTGAGAAACTGAAAACACAGTTTGTAAATGTGGAGTTTGATATAAGCCCGGATGACATGAAGTTGGTTGAACTTTGTCTCAGAAAGAGTTCAGGCTATTTGGAAATTGGAAAGTTGTGCTCGCGTGAGATTCATTTGTGGATTATTATGACCGGCCATTGTTTATGTTTGAGATGGGTAAAACAGTGAACGCTGACGATCACCTATTGCATATAATCCAATTGAACATGGAATAAAAAGCATGATAAGGACTTCATTGTTTACTAAATTTTATTTTGAAAGTCTTCTTAATACAATGAGATAAATATTAATTACTTTTCATGTTGAAACAATATATGAGCATGCAAGGGTTCTTCACATGTGCAACATACTTTTTATGACAGATATTGGGGGCGTGGTTTAGGGCGTGCTTAAATGCGTTTTTTCAGTTCATTGTGTTATGAAAAGGAAATACTTGAGCCAATCATTTTGCCTGAAAATGCATGAACAGAAAAAAGATTTAATTATATATATTTTCATTTTTCAGATGACAGTGTACAGTCCTCCAGTCCTACAGCAACTAGCCCTTCTTCACAGGGTGTTCAAACTGCATCATCAAGTGATGCAAATTCTGAAATAACGCAAGGCTTACCTTCAAATATACAGACCATAACAGCAAATCAGATTATTACTCCAACTGATCAGCTACAAAAACTGCCAAAAAGTATGTGTGTTGTTAAAGTACAGCCTGGAGGTGGAATTCAGTTTATGTATCAACCACAGAATTCAAATAAATATGCAACATTTAAACTCACAGTGCCCCAAACTACATCAAGTTCAATTGTCATTCCTATATCAGGGTTGCAATTTATAAGTGCAATTAATACCCAGACCCTCACAGGACCAAATGTATCATCTTCAGTCAAACAGCCTATTTTACAGTGGTGTGTTAAACCAACAACCTGTATTGCCTCTTCAGTAAGTGGTGATACTACAGTTGTTAGCTCAACTGATGTGGACCCTATTAAGATGAAAAGCCATTCACCCACACTGAAATCAATGTTGATCAGTGATTCTAAGACTTTGACTGTTTCAACAATAAACATGAAGTCTATTGATTCTTCTCTTCTGAACACAACAGCTACCTTTCCATGTTACACAGTAACAACTGCAAGTGTGTCCAACAGCAATAAACGTAAATACACTGATCAGTCTCCTGAAGCACTTTGCAATGAAATATTTCTGGAAAGCAAGAAAGATTTGGTCAGTGAATCATCTATAAAACATTCAAAACGGATCAATTATTTAATGGAAAATGTTGCAGGTAAATGTAGTGGCACAGAAAGCCAAGAAAAGGTCCCCCAAAGCAGTGCAAAAAGTTGTCACCTACAAGATGCATTGGAAAATGAAGCACTGGATGATAAGTTTTCTCCACAAACAAACCTGTTGTCTGTTAGAGAAGGTGTTCCTGCAAATATTACATGGAATTTCACTAAAGGTTTGTTGGATTTAATTTCTTTTTCTATGCCCATTTAAAAAAATAAAGAAGTGGATGTATTTTGGCATTGTTCATCTGAGCATTCTTCTTTGCATCTGTTTAACTTTTTTAAGTTTGGGCCATAACATTTTTGAGCAAAGATATTTCCCAATGAAAGTTACGCAACATGTGCACCACCACTATATGGTGTATCACATATAAATGTCATGACCGGCCCAATAAGGTAAGGTCACAGAGGTCAACACATGAAATCTGCATGCACATCAACCTTGTGGATCATAAATTTTAATGAAAGAGATATCACAATAATGATAACATGCCCTCCAAGGTTTCAAATAGATGTCTGCACAAGGAATCAGCATGCACATCATTTTTTTTATATGCCTGGGCCGTAACATCACGATGAAACTTACATAACAGATGTACCTTCACAAAATCATGGCAGATCTGCCAAGGTCAAGGTCCAAGGTCAAACAATGGAATCAGCATTCATATCATCTTTGTCATATCCAGTCCATAACTTTTTAATATACAATGAAACTTGCACCACAGCATGGTGTGGTGCAAACAAATTTGCTAACTGACCTACCAGGTTCAAGGTCACAGATAAAAGGATTACCATCATCCTTTTCATGTCCGGTCTATTACTAATCAATGGAAAGAGATATCACTATGAAACTTACACAGCATATGTACGACTACTAGACGGTGTGTCACATGATCAACCAACCGATGTCAAGGTCATGAATAGTGAATGAATGGAATCAACATTCACATCAAGACATCAACTGCCTCTCCCCTCCCCCCCCCCCTCCCCCTTCGAACAGCAAGTAATATGCATGGGTTAGTGATTCCATGCGAGGTGGTGTTCTTTTTTTTCTAATGCAATTGATGCAGGCTTATGTGACAACAATATCTCGGCATCTCTTCTGCCCTTTTGCGCAACCACAATATATCGTACTCTAACTCAATGTTTATAGTAAAAATGGCTGTTAAAAAATCAGTTTTAAAATTATAATATATATCTGTATATGTATCATTAATGATCAGCCATTTAAAGGGACAGTAAGTAGCAAATTTGAAAAAAACATCAATTCTCAGATTTTACTTAATGCATGCAAAGTGGAAGACATCAGAAGCAACACAAAATTCCTTAAATCCGTAATTAAAAAACTTTAGTGCAGACAAATTTTCAGAAGACATGACATTGTGAAGAGATAAACAAAGTTGCCTGACAGTGAACAGAAGTAAACACAACAGTATGATACAATTAAAGAATACACATGAAAATGATTTTATCTTTGCTGCTGTCTAAATGAATGACTGCCGTGAACAACAACTGTGCATTATTATAGGAATAATTGGGAATTTTTATATCAACAACTAATGTACTTTGTATTATTATGCCCCCGACCTCCAAAGGAAGATTCAGGGATTTCTAGTGGAGACCACTTCATCCCTCTGCCTGTCTGTTCGTACAGACATTAAATGATTTTATCTTTGCTGCTGTCTAAATGAATGCCTGCTGTGAACAACCATGCATTATTTTAGCAATAATTGGGTATTTTTATATCAACAACCGCTGAAATTTTTATTATTATGCCCTTGACCTTCAAAGGAGGATTCAGTGCTATGTAGTGGAGACCTCTTCCATTCGTCTTATCTGTCCATACAGACGTTTTGGATTGTAATTTCAAAGTCATCGGTCAGATTTGGATCTCCTGTGGCATGTTGATAGACCCACATGGGGGAACGGATATGCACAAGGAATGGGTTCCGTCCAATCATTTTCCCAGAATTATGGCACTTTTTCACTCTTTCGACTTGACAAATTTTTCTGTCCCACAATACCTTTAAGGCTTCTTAGAACATGCATATGGGTCAGGGGCAATGGCCCACACTTTGCATACCCTTTGTTTTAAATAAAGCATAGTTATGCTTCCAATAAAACCCACTGCATATGTGTCGACAATGGCATTCCAAAATCAAATTGCATGAATGTATATAATAATAATAATATATCACTTATATAGCGCCTATCCTAATAAAAGCCCTAAGCACTTTACAAAAGAAATCACGAATAAGATAGATAAAAATCAATTAAGTCACCCGGTTTGTGTGTCAGCGAAGGGATAGCCTGGGAAGTTCCTCTGGTATAAGTAGGTGTTTAGTCCCTTTTTAAAACTTTCAAGAGATGGTGCATTTCGTAAGGTTTTGGGTAACTAGTTCCACACACGGGGCGCGCTGATCCTGAAAGCCCTGTGACCTACAGTCTTCAAATTCCCCGCGAACTGAGTTAAAAGCCCTTCGTCGCTGGATCGCAATGATCGCTGCGGCTTGTATGGTATGAGGAGTTCGCTAAGGTAGCCTGGGAAGTCAGCCAAATTTTTCTGGTAGGTGATTATTGCTAGTTTATATGTTATGCGGTCATTAACTGGGATGTAATGCAGCTTGGCAAGGGCGGGTGAGATGTGTTCCCTTTTCTTCGTCCGTAGAGCAATCCTAGCAGCAACTTTGATCAGCCTCTGTAAACGCTGGAGCTGGTTGTCCGGGACGTCGAAAAGCAGTGCATTACAGTAATCTATTCGACTCAAGATGAATGATGAAATCAGCTTTTTTGTGGCGTCTAAACTTAAATATTTTCGGATATGGCCTAGCCTTCTAATTTCAAAATATACTGACTTATATGCTATAAACAGAATACATGTTCACAAACTTCACCTTTGTCTTTCTGAGAAATCAAATTTTGACAAATGTGGAAACTGACATTGCACTTTGCGCTGTTCCAGAAATTTCCACAAGAGTTAGGCTGACCAGATCAGGATTGAAAAATGCTGCATACTGTTTTTTTTTAAAAGCGAAAAAATTCTCACCTTCAGGTTAAATAATTTCATATGAATGATATGTGAAAAATTTCGGGGGACTATAGAAATCAGCGGTGTCCTTCCGTGCATGCGTCCGTCCCCATTGGTTGCCCCATGATAACTCCAGTTTGGATCATTTGATTGGAACCAATTTTGGTATGTAACCTTCTTAGCCCAAACCACAGGACAAGTTCGAATATGGGTTCGGCCAGATTATTTTTATTAGAGTTATACCCCTTTTTCGACCTAGAAATTTAAAGATTTGCAGCGTCCGGATGATAACTCCAGTTAGGATTATTTGATCGGAAAGAATTTTGGTATGTGACTTTCTGGGGTAATAATACAGGTCAAGTTCGAATATGGGTTCGGACCGATCATTTTTACACGCCTGTTTGAAAAACGGACGTATTATGTTATGGCGCTGTCCATCTGTCTGTCCGGGGACAGTTGTATTCCGTGCTCTATAGAGCATAATTTCATTCGGATTTAAAAAATATTTGATATACTACACAACCAGAATAAGATCTCGCGCAAGTTCGAATTTGGGTCATGTTCGACAGTTTTCCTAGTAGTTTTTCCCCCTTTAATACTTAGAAATCGAGCAAATTATGCTTTCCGTGCTCTACAGACAGTCAACTTAATCAGATTCTTTTCAGATTTAATACGCAGCTTCATAGCCATAATATCTCGCACAAGTTCATATTTGGGTCGTGTTCAGTTGTTTTCTTTGGAGTTATTGCCCTTTTCATACTTAGAAATCAGTCAAATTATGCTTTCTGTGCTCTACAGTCCGTGAACTTAATCGGATTCTTTTGAAATTTAATATGCAGCTTCATGAGCATGGTATCGCACACAAGTGCAAATTCAGGTCATGTTTGTCAATTTCCATACGAGTTATTGTCCTTCAATACTTAGAAATCAGGTAAATTATGCTTTCCGTGCTCTGCAGACCTTGAACTTAATCAGATTTTTTTTTTGTGTATGTGGGGGCGGGGGGGGGGGGGGGGGGGGTCAAATTGTATTGTTTATATGCAAATGAAATTGAGAACAATGGAAGCAAAATGATCTAATTATGTACCCTATGACCATTGCCATCACATCATTGGTGATTAACATTATCAGACATTGTAGTTCTTATCTTGACTATAGCATTGCAGAAAAAAACTGTCATCTCAGTAAGAAATAAATGCAACATCCTTGAAAACAAAGTTTTCAGCAGAGAGAAAATGTCGATTCAGTACAGTGGGTCACATGAGTCATTAATATCAGCCCTATAGCTCATTATCTGCTGATGTTACATTATTCCTGCATATTAGTAAATTGTGAGAATGTTCTAGTCAGTCTTTCGATTTTGAGATGAGTTGTCGCTCTTGCATGTCATTGAACCTGCAATTTTTTCTTCTTATGAGTATTCTATAGTGTGCCTCGGTTCCACCCAGCAAGTGATTAACCCTTACATAACGAATCAGCTGTATACACCGCTTAATATACAAATTGTGCATTTTTTTTTTTAAATTAGGCAGTTGAAAAAATTATATTTTTCAAAACATTTCAACAAAACCATATCATGTGTCCCCTCATTGGAATGAGTTTGTCAAGTCCATGCCAATGAGGGTGTCTGTCATATGTGGTTTTATTGAAATTGTTATAAGAATTAGGGAAAAAACTTAAAATAACAAATTTTGATATCATCTGTTTTCTGTAAAGGGTTAAAATCTAGTCATGAGAAATAGGCCCAATAATACAATGCATGCTCAAAAATGTGAACAATACACCATGAATTATAAGCTGCAGAATTCCAAGACTTCAAACTAATCAAACTTCACTTTCTGAAAATTGGTACGGTACGAAAACATAATTCGACAATCTTCAAAAGCCACTAATGCAACTCACTGACTTTTTATACGCCCGTTTGAAAAACGGTCTCGCTGTCCATCTGTCTGTCTGTCCGTGGACACATTTCGTTTTCGGACGATAACTTTAGTTGTAATGGTTTGAGCTGAGTTAAATTTGGCTTATGGATTTAGTACAACAAAATACAGGTTGGGTTCAATTTCCGTCTTTAGCGGTCCATTTTTAGGAGAGTTATGGCCTTTTATTTATGATAATTTTGCCCAAATTCTTGTTTCCGGACTATAACTTTAGTTGTAATCGTTTGAGATGAGTTAAATTTGGCGTGTTGATTTTGTACAACAAACTACAGGTTGGGTTCGATTTCCGTCTTTAGTGGCCCATTTTTAGTAGAGTTATGGCCCTTTATTTATGAGAATTTTGCCCAAGTTCTTGTTTCCGGACGATAACTTTAGTTGTAATCGTTTGAGATGAGTTAAATTTGGCGGGTGGATTTAGTACAACAAAATACAGGTGGGGTTCAATTTCCGTCTTTAGTGGCCCATTTTTTTTTATTTTGTGAAGACCTCAGATCGATTAATATGAAAATGTGAAAACAGATGAATTACCCTTTACCCCAGACAGGACAGGGGAATGGGCAATGATTGGAGGGGGGGGGGGGGGGGGGGGGCAGACATAGTCGAGTCAACAAAAATTTCAAACTTTAGCCCAGAGAAACTTATGCATGTTCCAATTTTGACGGGCGTATGTTACCCCGCTAGGCGGTGCTCTTGTTACTAGAGTTATGCCCCTTATTTGACTTGTTTTTTCGGGGGACATGTGACCGAGTGGCCTTTTATTCAAATTTGCAGCTGATTGTGTGTGTCTGAATTTAACTCTCTGTAAGGTATAGCATAGATGTCTGGAGTAAGTCTCAGCAATGTCAGAAATAGTAGATTCAACAGTAACTAATCTATTGTGATTGTATAGTCTAAAATAACCTGTAGTTTGTCACCATTGGATAAATTGTAAAATCTAATTTCAAAGACTTTCTCATTACAAATCTAGGATTATATTCAATAAGTCAGTTGGCACACGTTACAGTATTGGACATGTTAGAATTTGTGCTGACAAGGGAGGTATATAGCAAAGCCCCCATCCGTCTGTCTGAACTTGGTTTATGACACAACTTGAACAATAATAAACAGATTTCAATACTTTTGGGTGTATGTCTCTATATCAACAATGTCTACGTCAAGTTCGATGACCACCAATAACTCTTGAAAATTATGGGAGTTATGGCCCTTTGTTATGAAAATATCCTGTAAATCTTGTTTATGGCATAATTTGAACAATAGTTAACTGATTTCAGTTCTTTTTGGAATATGTCACTACAGCAATGTCTACGTCAAGTTCAATGACTAGTGATATCAGATGAAAATTATAGGAGTTATTGTCCTTTGTTTAATAAAAAATATTGGGTAATGCTTGTTTATGGCATAACTTTTTGGTATATGTCTGTAGCAGCAATGTGTACGTCAAGTTTGATGACCAGCGATATCCAATGAAAATTATGGGAGTTTGTGTAATGCTTGTTTATGGCATAACTTTAACAATAAAAACCAGATTTCAATTCTTTTCGATATATGTCTTTATAGCAATGTCTACGTCAAGTTTGTATTTTGAAGGATTTGGAGTGATTACATGCAGAAAAAGATTTGATTCCTATGACCCCCCACCCCCCTTCTCCCCTCTGTCTGGCCGGCCACACAATTATTTTTTTTTGCTTCAAGATGGGTTTGGCCGGATTTAGAGTGATTTTATGCGGGAAAAACCCACCTATGCCCCCCCCCACCCCTCCCTCTCCAATTGAGAGGTGAGGAAGGGTTAGCATCGCTTGGCAATGCAGGCCTCTTATTTAAATAGGCAGGAAATCCCTTGACAGTGTCAAGGTTTTTCTGTGGCTTAAGCGTTTTTATGTGTACCCATACTATGTATGGTACACATAATGCCGGCATCCAGGGTGGCCATCCGTCGTTCGTCCATCCTTTGTCCATCTGTCTGTCCGTCCGGCGTCCGTATCCATTTCTTTGTCATTGGATAACTTGAAAAATATTGCTTGGATTGTCAAGTTACTTTACATTTGTGTTCAGGTTACTGATGTGCCGAGCTGTATAGTTTTTGGTGTAAATCTGATAATTTCATCCTGAGATATTAACCCTTTATCCTTCAAATTGAAAATTCCTCCAATCCCTTTGGCATTCGATAACTTAAAAAATATTGCTTGGATTGTCTAGTTACTTTATATTTGTGTTCAGGTTACTGATTTGCCAAGCTGTATAGTTTTGGGTGTAAATCTGATGATTTGATCCCGAGATATTAACCCTTTATCCTTCAAATTGAAAATTCCTCCAATCCCTTTGGCATTCGATAACTTGAAAAATATTGCTTGGATTGTCAAGTTACTTTATATTTGTGTTCAGGTTACTGATGTGCCGAGCTGTATAGTTTTTGGTGTAAATCTGATAATTTGATCCTGAGATATTAACCCTTTATCCTTCAAATTGAAAATTCCTCCAATACCCTTGGTATGAGATAACTCAAAAAATATCAATCCGACTGTCATGTTACTTTATATATTTATTCAGGTTACTGATGTGCTGTGCTGTATAGTTTTTTTGTGTAAATCTGATAATTTGATCCAGAGATATTAACCCTTTATCCATCAAATTAGACACTCCTCCAATCCATTTCTATACATACCCATACCATGTATGGTGTGCATAATGTCGGCATCCGTGGTGGCCCTCCGTCATACAGCTTTCTACTAGTTGCGCATATGGGTACACATCTGACGATTTCATCGGCCTATTTTTAAATGTTTTGTTTTATTTTGATCCAGCATCTTTTGTGCCTACCAACCGGAGTACAGGTACATTTTAAGCTTCCACATCGCTTTCTGTCATTAATAAGGTTAAATTTCTCCAAGTCCAAATATTCTGTCCTGAATAAAATCGTCATTGACTAATTCAGTCCTTGGTGATTTTATAGTCATATCAGAACTGATAATAAAATATTATTATTATTATTTCTGGAGAACAACTCATGGCAAATGTGATATCTGAGAAGAAATCTAGGCATTCAAAACATTTTAGGATTCAGCGGCAGGGCTGCATTTGGGGAAAGGCCCACACTATCTGCATTTTTTATTGAAGAAAGTTTCCATGGCCGATGACCTGCATATGTCACATGATACCTCAAATTTTATTAAAAAAAACACTTACATAATTCTAGGAAATTCATGTCATGAAGCTTGTAAACAAACAGGCAACTGTGCAGTCTCCATATAATGACAGTTTGTGGTTTGAAGGCGATAAGTGAAAAAAATAGAAAACAAAAACAAAGCAGAGAGTTTTGTAATTTACCCTCACACAGCTCTGTCACTGTGTTTTCGAAGAATTTTGAATGCCTAGCTCTTTTGCATGAATATCTGAAGCACATTTGGCCACGAGTTGTCATCATGAAATATTATTTGATTATCAGTTCTGGTCTGGTCAGGCCTTTGTTTTGGGCCCATCTTTTTTAGGGCTTTAAATGAGCCCAAATGACTGAAAATTCCATTTTCAAGATATATTGTTGATTTTCAAAGCTTAAAGCAACTTTATACAGCATAAAAATAAAAGAAAAAACACTTTTCCAGCTGAAAAAATACTGCTAAAATCACACCCTGTGATGGTTTTATACATTTTGAATCTTGCCTCCATAGTAAATATGACGAACACGGGCGAAAAAAACCCAAATATGCTGCCTGAGAATCAAAAGATTAATTTTGTTTACCCTAATAATTGTGAATTTTAAAGTTGTTGCAAAATCTGTTTTTTTCAAAATCACAATATTTTTATTCATTTTAACCCTTTACCCAACGTAAACCAGCCAGTGCTATTCTAAAAAAACGCCAATTAATTTTCATTTTTTGTCTCCAAAACATAGGTTATGACCCCTCATTCGAACGAGCTCATTGAGCTCGTTCCAATGAGGAGTCATATCCTATGTTTTGGAGACAAAAAATGAAAAAAATGAGTTATTCAAGAATTGTTTTTGCAAGTATTGTCTGCTTTTCATGTTAGGTAAAGGGTTAAAGGGATTCTATAACCCACATGCGGTTAACAGAAAAAAATTCTTCTAAATGAGTGGTAAATGGTTTGCTGTTTGAAAATCATATGCAATTAACAGAGTTATTCAATTAAGCAATATGCAATTAAGTGTGATTCACTATATTGAGAAATGAAAAACTTTTTTTCAGATGAAGTAGAAAGAGAAACAAATGTATACTCACGAGCACTGGCTGTTTTAAAAGATGCAAGAACAGATGTGAAGAAGGCAATCGCAAATAATAAATCAGCTTGTGAAAGATTGAGAAAAAGTATGTTCCTGATGTTGTTTGTGTAGAAGCTTTTACACATTAGATGTGAAGTGAGCATTCCAAGCATTGCAATACAGTAATAAATATAGGGTTCAAAATTTTTAAAAATGACTGACTGACCATGCACGTGGTTTGGAGATGGCTAACCGAATGCTCGGCTATGTAAAAATTCTTGGAAAACTGCTTTTTTTATCATTAACAAGTATTCATATATTGCGTGGGATTGAAATATATATAAGACTCTCAGGGCAAAAGTCTACAAATCTATCTAGAAGCTCATATAAAGTTGAAGACTTCATATTCTGTGGATGTCCTTCTTATTATCTTGGAAGTAAAATTACTTCATCTCCGTCGATTTGCATTGTTACAATTTATGGGAAGTGCCTATAGGCACTCTCCCATAAATGGTAACAAGACAAAAATGTGTGAACAAATCTTGAGGCTGAGAAAAACTTTAGCATTCTACCAGTAAAGTTACTCAGACTTTACAATTCAAGATGCAACTTTTGGCTAACCGGTCATCTGTTCTCGTAGATTTAAATTTACATAACCACAACGCGAACGAAACAAGTATTCTTTTCATATTTTGCCCACTGTAAATAGCAATTTTTCTTCTCATTTTGCAGTGTCGACATAATGTTTGGGCTCTGATTTTTTGACTTGTTTAAACAAAGACTGTCATCACCTGAACTTAGTGCAGTGTCAGATATGAAATATGTAATCACTGAATATAATTTTGACACAATGGTTTTTTGCTTCAAAATTATATTCAGTGATTTTATGTTGCAGTCTACACATTGGTCTCATTGTGGTTAGTATTTGTGTTTGTTGTACAGTGAAGTTCACGTGTAGAAATTGCGAAATGGGATGAAAATTTGATATTTGTTACATTATTGCAAAAAACTGAATACCTGCCTCATGTTCAGTATGTAAATACCTTTTAAGACTATGGACAATGACTGATGGATTTCTGGAGAGATCAAGGTGACTGGCGAGTCATCTGTTTTTGGGCCCACCTTTCAACATTCATGACACGTGCAGTAAAAGTGCTTGCTTGTGCTGCTACCTGTCTGCGTATGCTAAGTCTGCTCAATCCCCGTAGGAACACCGGGAAGTGAAGCAATGCTTGTTTACTATGGTGAACAAGCTCTGTTTTACTGGTAAAATAGTACCTAGTCACCAATGCTTTGGGTGGATGTCCTCTAAAATGGGCAGCATGGGTATAAACGGTTGACAAAACTTGGCTTTATCTCCATGTTGTGGTCATTGTGCAGAAATATGTGACTGTAAGCACCAATAAATAAATAAACAAGTTCGCTCAATTTTATGGCAGGCATGGAGTTTGCCACCTTGCAATTTTCAAGTCGTATATATATATAAACAGACAAGAAAATCAACTCACTTGGAGATTAGTCCAGGTCTGGTATCATACTTAGTGTCTAGCCTATATTGTGCGTGGTTTGTAGCCTTACCTATAGCACTAAGCATGATATGGGACCTCAACTAATTTCCAAGTCCTCTCAAACTCCTGAGTTATTTTCTTTTCTGTCAAAATTTTGAAGTCAGAATTGAGCCGAGCATACATATAAGTGTTTAGGGGGAGATTCTGAATTGGAAGGTATTTTTATGATGGTATTGCCAATAAACATCTGTGGATAGATTATCGCATCAGAGATTATGAAAATTCAAGTTTTCTGTAGTGAGAAACCCTAATTAAGAAGGGTGAGACCTTTTGCGCCTTTTATATTGAGTCAGAAAAGTCCAAACTTGGCGAGACCATAAGTTAATTTTAATTTTTGGTTTGGTACATACTTCAAGAGAATGTACAATGAAAATTAACTTATGGCTTACTATCCAAAAATGGTCTGCACAGCCATTACAAGAGTTTGGGGACAGATATTTCTTGCATCATAAAACTTTTAAACCATTGCCTCAATATCTAATTGGCAAGTTCCTATCCTGAACAATATATTTCCAGTTTACCCTTGAAAATAAATATAGTGGGTTTGGATGAACATGCTTTTCTCATGTACTCAGATGTATTCTCACATGAATTAAAGCGCAAAGAAAAGAGAAGGCTGAAACAGAGGAAACAACTTTTTGTTTCCCGGTCCTGTAAAGCTCTCAAGATCAATTAATCAGTTACCCTGTTTAATACTGTTTTGCTACATAAAACATAGAACAGGCTAAAAAGACTAATATTTCATTCACTTAAGATTAAAAAAACAATTGTTCAAAATGCATATTTTTAGCTGACCTGAGCTTTGGGAACTTTACTTATCACTTTCCGTTCATCATCCGTCCATCGTTAACATTACAATGTCGACTTCTCAGACACTACTGGTCTAAATTGAACCAAATCTGGTGTGCATATTCCTTATATGTAAATTCAAGTTTGTTCAAATAAAGTTGCCATGCCCACAGGGGGAGGGGGCACCACAAGGGGCATAACTCTGATAGTACCCATATATTTGAAGAAAAAAAATTTCGCAAAATCTTCTCCAGAACCATCAATTATAATCTTTTGATATTTGGTACACAACATATCTGGATGGGAGGGTGGGGGAGGGGGTCAGGTCGATAGGAGCCTGAATTTTAACTTTGTGCAATTTGAGGACATTTCTTTAAAATTCTTCTTCAGACCCACCAGCCAGAATGCTTTCATATTTGGAGTACAACATCTCTAGGGAGGAGGGGGGGGGGGGATGTCAGATTGAAGTTGGTTCAAATTGGGCCCCTGGATTAGTATTTGGGCTCTCTATTGGAGCCCAAAATTTAACTTAGAGCAATATGAGGAAAGGTTAGGTTCAGGGTTGTTCGAATCCATTCCTTAGTGGTTTACCATAAAATTTGCCTTTCAAACTGCAATGACATAACAACCCTTGGAAGTTTGACAGTGCTTGTGTACAGCTGATAGAGAATCGAAAGCAGTCAGGACCTATGATAATAATCATCTGACATAAACACTAGAGTTATGAATAAATTCATGACCTCATTCCTTTGTAGTGTTGATGAACCATGACTAACTGAATGTGGCCCAAAATACTTCTTTAAACCACTTTGTCAGCAGGCATGCAGATTTCATGGAAATGCTCGTTCCATTTCCATGCGGGTTCCATCAGGGCAAAATCACTGAAATGAAAAACAGTAGAGCTGGGTGATATACCATTTTTTTTATAATGGCGATATTAAAATCAAAACCGGTTTCAATATCAAGGCCTCTACAAAATATCAAAATACCGGTATATTTTTTGGTATGATGAATGGAGGCCATGGTTTCCGTGATATACTAGATATAACAGTAATTTCCCCAAAAGCCGGCAGTTAGATTTCTTCTATATCACCCGTCATGACATAACATTTATTTACTCCACAGTGTCCGCACAGTAAACAATTAACATACAGTTGTCAGCCTGTCACTGTCAATATGAGTATGTGACTATGTGTGCACAACTGCACATGCCTTAACCTGCAATTACGTCACCCCAATGACCCGATTCTCATTTTTAATCTGGTGACATTCTGAATTTCTGATCTATTTTTATCACACTGAGTTTGGAAGAACTGTGCAGAAGACGAAGTTGAGTGCTACTACAGTAAGTCAGTAACTGAAGAGAATGTGTGCACACTGCGCAAGTCACAGTACAACAAACCAGGAGTTTGCCAAACAATCATTTAATTTGTCGCACAGTCCATCACGGCTCGTTGAAAAATTTTACAACGGACAATAGAACAATGAGAAACGCCCGTTGGATGTTACATATTTGGAAGTGTTGCAGTAGATACGCATGTGGACCAAGATGATGTGGTCCGAGTTGAACCAGCTCTCTGAATGTTGCGGCTACCCCACTAGTCAAGTGGGACAGCCACAACGTTTGGATAGCTGAACTTAACCAGCTCTTGCTAATGGGCATCGTCAGCAGACTCGGCACCCAACAGACAGCAGTAAATTGTGCTGTTAGATTTGCGCTCATATAGACACAGGTACATGTACCGTTATGACCGTAAGTTCAGCTATCCAAACTTTGTGGTGGCCCCGTAGTTGAACTAGTGTTTTTTACCCTCATTGTTGTTCGTTCATGTAGATTACCCTATATGAAATGCACTGAAAATAATATCGCGATATCGAATATCACAATATTTTCAGAAAATATCGTGATTTGTTTTTTCCCCAATATCGCCCAGCTCTAAAAAACAGGTTTCCACAATTTTTTTTAGCATTATGCTTTTCATCAAGAGACACTTTAAACACACTAAACGTTTTCTGCCAAGACTAAAATTGTATTATTTATCATCGATGGAACAGTGATCATAACAGTAACAACATTGCGCTCATTTTGACAATCTTAGTCAATCCAGATTGTTGGCCATGTGTGTTTCCAACAGTTTCTAATTTTTAATTAGTAAAATCGAATGCACCCAATTTCAGCGTGTTCGACAACAAAAGCATGTAAAGCCAAACACACGAAACTGTATCATTTTAAACAGTAACAAAATTAATCAATGAAATTGACGATGTGGAAAAATATTTTTGCAAAATTGCAGGATATGTTCTTCCAATTTTACAGCGCTCTGTGCAAAACCAAGGAGAAGATGTGTGTTCACGCTTCATTTATAATCAGGTTTACAGACATTTCATCCCAATCAATATTCAATACTGTATTTATATTTATTTATTGGTGTTTAAGGTCATATATATACTACTCAAAGTTTGCTAAGCACCAAGTATATCCAACTACCTGTTTTACGTTTTAGTTGAAATATTGTAATGAAAAGTGTATATATTTTTTATTTAATTATATCTTTAATGATTTAAGTACAGAAATTAAGATTTTATTTGTGTTTGACATTATTTTTTAACTTTTGAATACAATAACCATGGAAAATGGATATTATTGGTAAAAGAGGCAATTTTTCAATTTGCCAAAAAGTTGACGGAGCGAACTGGTATGGGTTCAATATCGAGTTTGAGACCCATTACTGTTAATTACAGCTTGACAATGCCTTCTCATGCTCCCAATCGGGTTCCTGGTGGTCCTTTGTGGGATGTTGTTCCATTCTTGGATCAGCATGGCACCAAGCTCCTAGACACTTCTTGGCTGGACTGGACGGGCTGAAATTGCAAGCTGCAACTCATTCCAGACATGTTCGATTGGATTGAGGTCAGGGGATCTTGCTGGCCAGTCCATACGCTCAATCCCCTCCCTCTGTTGGTACTCCCCGACAGCATGGGCAACATGAGGACTGGCATTATCGTCCATCAGAATGAATCTATCACTCACTGCACATGCATACAAATCTGACGTGGACATCCAGGATCTCATGAATATACCACTGTGTAGTCAATGTATCACGTTCAAGGACACAGAGCTCTTTATGTTCATCCCTGCTGATGCTGCCCAGACCATGATTGACCCTCCACCATAGCGGTCATGCTCAGCAATGTTGACTGCATGGAATCGCTCTCCTCGTCTTCTCCATACCCTAGAACGCCTATCTGTGTGGTCTAGGCAGTACCTTGACTCATCTGTAAAAAGGATAGGTCGCGAATCTTCTCTGGTCCAGCCAACATGGTCCATGGCCCATTCATATCGTGCCTGGCAGTGGTTCTGGGACAGCGGAATGCTAATACAGTCTTCTCGATCGGAGACCACCTTCGTGCAACCTTGCCCGGATAGTCTGCGTCGAAACATTTACCCCGAATGCATTCTGAAGGTCACTGCGAAGCTGGGCTGCTGTGGCAAAGCGGTTCCTACAGGCCTGAATGATCAAAAACCGGTCTTCAGCTGCAGATGTTGCCCTGTCTCTGCCACCAGCATGCCGTCTTACTCTTGTACCATACTGCTGAAATCTTGCCCAGGCTCTGGTGATCACCGTATGGTGCACATCCAGGGCTTCACCAACCTGATGATGGGTAGCCCCTTGCTCCACCATCCCTACAGCCTGCCACGTTTCTGCTTCAGACAAATGTCTTCATACATTTGCCATATTCAATCATTAAATCACAAGGGTTTGTGTTTAAATGAAGATTCAATACCCTACACATGTACATGTAGACAGTACGCGAAAACATGAAAATCAAGGGGTACATGCTTTCCATGACTCCCACGAAAAGTCTGCCTGTCGAGAGAGCTAATGTAAACACTGGGGACCATCTCAATACATTCCTCAATCATATCCACCAAAAATATCGCAAATATGTCACAAGCCAATTTCACAATGATGTGTCAACTATTTGGTGCTTAGCAAACTTTGAGTAGTATACTTATGCACAATAGCTAATCATTGACCGTGGCAGTTTTACGGGTGGAGGAAGCCGTAGTACCCAGAGAGAACCACTGAGCAATGACGAGCAGCTGCCAGCTCCCCAACATCGTAACTCCACACTGCAACACAGGCAGGGTTAGATTGGTTGAAGACATGCGTACCATCAATGTGCGGTACATGGCATACCTGGCGTCATCGTGCCCCAATGTGGACAATCGGGGTTAAGTGCCTTGCCCAAGTACACAACGTTGGAGTCCGAATGGATCGCTCAGACGGTCACCCATCCAAATTCAATACTGTTACTTTCCTGAACGCCACATTTAGCACTTGGACATTTTGTCCCTCCCAAATCAGAATACACAAAGAAGTTTTATTTATTTTATTTTATTTGTTCATCTTTTAAAGTAACTAGAGGGGGTATCAGTACCCCGTGGCTCACCAACAGGTGGCCAATGCAAAGAGGTGGCTGGAGTAAAAAAAAAAAGTTCAAAACTTGCACACAAAAGTCCAAAATTAAAGAAAATAAGCAGCTAAAGGGTTAAATAATATAATAATAACCCCTAAGAAGCATGCTAACATAAAATAGGAACCATGGCAATATGCTACAAGGTAAGTCTCCACTTTGAAAAAAAGAAAGACAAACCTCAAAACCTGCACATAAAAGTAAAAAAAGTATCACATTTGTTTCAAAGGGTTAAAATTTAGAAAAATACCCTGAAAATATTACAATAACCGGTGTGGCAATATGCCAGTGAGATAAAACTCCACTTGAAAAAAATATCAAAACCTGCACACAAAAGTACAAACCTGCAAAGAAAAGAACAAAATTAAAGTAAATAAGTAGCTAAAGGGTTAAATAATATAAAAATAGCCCAAGAAGCATCCTAACATAAAATAGGAACCATGGCAATATGCTACAAGGTAAGTCACCACTTGCAAGAAAAGAAAGACAAACCTCAAAACCTGCACATAAAAGTAAAAAAAAGTATCATATTTGTTTCAAGGGGTTAAAATTGAGAAAAATACCCTGTCACAGTAACCACAATGGCAATATGCCAGTGATGGGAAAGTCTACTTGAAAAATATCCACTTGGAAGAAAAGAAAGACAAACCTCAAAACCTGCACATAAAAGTATCACATTTGTTTCACAGGGTTAAAATTTAGAAAAATACCCTGAAAATGTTACAGTAACCACCATGGCAATATGCCAGAGAGGTAAAACTCCACTTAAAAAAAAATATCAAAACCTGCACACAAAAGTACAAAACCTGCACACAAAAGTCCAAAATTAAAGTAAATAAGCAGCTAAAGGGTTAAATAATATAATAATAGCCCCAAGAAGCATCCTAACATAAAATAAGAAGCATCCTAACATAAAATAGGAACCATGGCAATATGCTACAAGGTAAATCACCACTTGGAAGAAAAGAAAGACAAACCTCAAAACCTGCACATAAAAGTAAAAAAACATCAAAACCTGCACACAAACATCAAAATAAGTCCAAAATTTGATTCAAAGGGTTAAAATTAAGACAAAATACCCTGGAAAAGAGTTAAATGTTATCTTGAACCCCCACAGCAATATGCAAAGAAGAAAAACATTTTGTTAAAAGCACAAAAATCCAAACCTGTAAACAAAAGAAGTCCAAAATTGAAGTAATTAAACAGGAAAAGGGTTAAAGAATACAACGTAGCCCTAAGATGCATGTTTACATACAATAGAAAGCATGGACATATGCTACAAGGTAAATCTACACTTGGAAGAAAGGAAAAAAAATACATGAAGACCTGCACGCAAACGTCAAAATAAGTCTAAAAATCTATTCAAAGGGTTAAAATTTAAAAAAAAAATGCACTGGAAAGATATCAATGTTATAATAACCACCACTGCAATATGCAGTGAGGTCAACCTCACTTGAAATTGTTTTTTTTTTTATCGCAACCAGTACATAAAAGTAAGAAGCTGTAAGCCTAAGTCCAAAAGCTGTACATAAAAGTCCAAAATTGAAGTAATTCAGCAGGAAAAGGGTTAAATAATACAAACATAGCCCTAAGATGCATGTTTACATACAATAGAAAGCATGGACATATGTTGCAAGGTAAATCTCCACTTGGAAGAAAGGAAAAAAAAAACATCAAAACCTGCACGCAAACTTTGATATCAAAATAAGTCTAAAATTTGATTCAAAGGGTTAAAATTAAGACAAAATACCCTGGAAAAGTGTTAAATGTTATAGTGAACCACCATAGCAATATGCAGAAACTCTACACTTGGAAGAAAGGAAAAAAACCCATGAAAACCTGCACGCAAACGTCAAAATAAGTCTAAAAATCTATTCAAAGGGTTACAAAATTTTTAAAAATGCACTGGAAAGATATCAATGTTATAATAACCACCACTGCAATATGCAGTGAGGTCAACCTCACTTGAAATTGTTTTTTTTTATCACAACCTGTACATAAAAGTAAGAAGCTGTAAGCCTAAGTCTAAAAGCTGTATATAAAAGTCCAAAATTGAAGTAATTCAGCAGGAAAAGGGTTAAATAATACAAACATAGCCCTAAGATGCATGTTTACATACAATAGAAAGCATGGACATATGCTGCAAGGTAAATCTCCACTTAGAAGAAAGGAAAAAAAAAACATCAAAACCTGCATGCAAACATCAAAATAAGTCTAAAATTTGATTCAAAGGGTTAAAATTAAGACAAAATACCCTGGAAAAGAGTTAAATGTTTTAGTGAACCACCAAAGCAATATGCAGAAAATCTACACTTGGAAGAAAGGAAAAAAAAAAAAACCCATGAAAACCTGCACGCAAACGTCAAAATAAGTCTAACTAGAGGGGGTATCAGTACCCCGTGGCTCACCACCAGGTGGCCAATGCAAAGGGGTGGCTGGAGTAAAAAAAAAAAAAGTTCAAAACTTGCACACAAAAGTCCAAAATTAAAGAAAATAAGCAGTTAAAGGGTTAAATAATATAATAATAACCCCTAAGAAGCATGCTAACATAAAATAGGAACCATGGCAATATGCTACAAGGTAAGTCTCCACTTTGAAAAAAAGAAAGACAAACCTCAAAACCTGTACATAAAAGTAAAAAAAGTATCACATTTGTTTCAAAGGGTTAAAATTTAGAAAAATACCCTGAAAATATTACAATAACCAGCGTGGCAATATGCCAGTGAGATAAAACTCCACTTAAAAAAATATCAAAACCTGCACACAAAAGTACAAAACCTGCAAAGAAAAGAACAAAATTAAAGTAAATAAGCAGCTAAAGGGTTAAATAATATAAAAATAGCCAAAGAAGCATCCTAACATAAAATTGGAACCATGGCAATATGCTACAAGGTAAGTCACCACTTGCAAGAAAAGAAAGACAAACCTCTAAATCTGCACATAAAGGTAAAAAAAAGTATCACATTTGTTTCAAGGGGTTAAAATTGAGAAAAATACCCTGTCACAGTAACCACAATGGCAATATGCCAGTAAGGTGAAAGTCTACTTGAAAAATATCCACTTGGAAGAAAAGAAAGACAAACCTCAAAACCTGCACATAAAAGTATCACATTTGTTTCAAAGGGTTAAAATTTAGAAAAATACCCTGAAAATGTTACAGTAACCACCATGGCAATATGCCAGAGAGGTAAAACTCCACTTAAAAAAAATATCAAAATCTGCACACAAAAGTACAAAACCTGCACACAAAAGTCCAAAATTAAAGTAAATAAGCAGCTAAAGGGTTAAATAATATAATAATAGCCCCAAGAAGCATCCTAACATAAAATAGGAACCATGGCAATATGCTACAAGGTAAGTCACCACTTGGAAGAAAAGAAAGACAAACCTCAAAACCTGCACATAAAAGTAAAAAAAACATCAAAACCTGCACACAAACGTCAAAATAAGTCCAAAATTTGATTCAAAGGGTTAAAATTAAGACGAAATACCCTGGAAAAGAGTTAAATGTTATCGTGAACTCCCACAGCAATATGCAAAGAAGAAAAACATTTTTTTAAAAGCACAAAAATCCAAACCTGTAAACAAAAGAAGTCCAAAATTGAAATAATTAAGCAGGAAAAGGGTTAAAGAATACAACGTAGCCCTAAGATGCATGTTTACATACAATAGAAAGCGTATACTACAAGGTAAATCTACACTTGGAAGAAAGGAAAAAAAATACATGAAAACCTGCACGCAAACGTCAAAATAAGTCTAGAAATCTATTCAAAGGGTTAAAATTTTTTAAAAAATGCACTGGAAAGATATCAATGTTATAATAACCACCACTGCAATATGCAGTGTGGTCAACCTCACTTGAAATTGTTTTTTTTTATCACAACCTGTACATAAAAGTAAGAAGCTGTAACCCTAAGTCCAAAAGCTGTACATAAAAGTCCAAAATTGAAGTAATTCAGCAGGAAAAGGGTTAAATAATACAAACATAGCCCTAAGATGCATGTTTACATACAATATAAAGCATGGACAAATGCTGCAAGGTAAATCTCCACTTAGAAGAAAGGAAAAAAAACCCATCAAAACCTGCACGCAAACATCAAAATAAGTCTAAAATTTGATTCAAAGGGTTAAAATTAAGACAAAATACCCTGGAAAAGAGTTAAATGTTATAGTGAACCACCACAGCAATATGCAGAAACTCTACACTTGGAAGAAAGGGAAAAAAAAAACCCCATGAAAACCTGCACGCAAACGTCAAAATAAGTCTAAAAATCTATTCAAAGGGTTAAAAAAAATTTAAAAATGCACTGGAAAGATATCAATGTTATAATAACCACCACTGCAATATGCAGTGAGGGCAACCTCACTTGAAATTGTTTTTTTTATCACAACCTGTACATAAAAGTAAGAAGCTGTAAGCCTAAGTCCAAAAGCTGTACATAAAAGTCCAAAATTGAAGTAATTCAGCAGGAAAAGGGTTATATAATACAAACATAGCCCTAAAATGCATGTTTACATACAATAGAAAGCATGGACATATACTGCAAGGTAAATCTCCACTTGGAAGAAAGGAAAAAAAAAACCATCAAAACCTGCACGCAAACATCAAAATAAGTCTAAAATTTGATTCAAAGGGTTAAAATTAAGACAAAATACCCTGGAAAAGAGTTAAATGTTTTAGTGAACCACGATAGCAATATGCAGAAACTAAAAAAAATTTTAAAAAGCCAAAAAATCAAAACCTGTACACAAAAGTTCAAAATATTTGAGAGCAGACGCCGATGCCGACATGAGGGCTATGCCATAGGCTCACACAACTAACGTTGGTGAGCCAAAAACTAAACTAATTATTTCATTGTTCTACAGTTATGATTGTGTTTTCTTTGTTATCTTTTTCGCTTGCAAGTAATGTTGTACACTCTCATTTGAGTCATTATTGTCTCAGTTCATCTGTCGGAATTAAATTGAGTGTTCAAAGGCACAAATGAAACACAACCTGTTTCACTTTTTTATTTTTTATTTCATCAAATGTATTCACCCTTTCATCAATAACAAACCACTGCATATTCTAGGTCCTTCTTAAACATTTGCAGGTCTTAAACTGGAAATCAGTATAAGAAAATGGTTGTTCAAACATGGCCTGAAAGACTGTATTTAAATTTTTTGGGATTGGGACGTACCAATCCAAAAATTAAAATACGGTCTTTGAGACCATGTTTGGACTAAGAAAATGGGTACAGAATCAGTAAATAATAAAAATAGGTTCCCCAATAGCTTCTGTTGGAATCCCAAAGTAGGTTCCATGGTGTTTGGGTTCCCTAACAACAAATACACGTAACCTGTTTTAAGGTTCCGTGAATATCTGAAATCTGCATGCTTGTGTCAAGTGAGCGATCAAGGCCACCAAAATGTATTTGATACTGAAAATTTCATTTCAAATTTCTCTTTTGCTGATGTTATCAGATATCATTTGTCTTTGTAAGGTCAAGCTTTAACCCCCCCCCCCCCCCCCCCCCTGACTAATGCAAAATATCAACCTGTAAAGATTCCCATGATGCAACTAGGAATTTAACCAAGTCAATCTTGTTTGACAGAGCTCAAACCAGATTGAATTAATTAAATTGCTGGTTGCGTTATCAAAGAAAAATTTGCTGCTTGAAGTTTCACTATTTTGAGATCAGTGTGTAGAGAGTTAAATCTAACAAACCAAAATTACATGTGGATAGTTTTATCTTAGCTGTGAAATAGCCAGATTAAATCTTGGGTCAGTGAGTTCTGACTTTTGTAGATGAGTATAATCACATTTAACCCCTTACTGAACACAAGTAGAAGACAACACTTGCTAACAATTTATTGATAAACTATAAATGGTCCCTTTTTGCATCAAAAAGCCAAGCCTATGCCCTGCCCCCCCCCCCCCCCCCCCCCCTGCCATTTGAATGAACTCTGCAAGGAATAAGGTTATTTAGTTGAGGGATCAGAAAGCAGGTGGCAAAAAGGAAGTGGCACCTTGAACATGTGCTTACTGCAATAACTGTTGCCAAAAAAGGTTCTGAAAAATTGATGTCCATTTTTCACACCCATCCCAGCACACATCCTACGTTAGGCCTGAGATTATGTCAAAAAATTACAAAGGGACTTCCCTCTGAAAAGACACACAGGTTGGTTAAAATTTCCGATTGAAATTCGGTGAATAATTCACTGTTTCTGTAAGCCATCAGTTGTGTGGAGAAACCCTGTAAGCCATCAGTTACGTGGAGAAACAGAGTGAATTGACAGTCAACAAGGATATGATTGAGACTGAAGTTTTTTTGACAAATTAGGGTTTTCTGGTTCTGTGTCATTACATACTTGCAGATGTAATCATTAATGAAAACAGAACATTTGATTGAAATAAAAAAATTGATCTTTCCAAATATGAAAAGATTCTGTCCAGTGGATCTGAAAAAGATCTTTGAGGAATATTCCACATATTGCACAAATTTAAAATTTAGGCTTCACAAGGATCCAAAATATGAACTCATAGACTTGATTTGAACATACTTGAATTTGAGCCCCCTCTCTCTTCCCCCCCCTCCCCCCAACCTTCCACAAAGATTTTTAGAAGCATTTTCTTCACCTTGCAGAGTTAAAATTTGGATTCCTTTAAGAAGCCCAAACTATGAACCCATGGACTTATTTTGAACAAACCTGAACCTACCCTCACCCTATACTGTATACCAAATATGTAAAGATTCTGACTGGGGGAGATGAAAAAATATTGAGCTTTGTTAAAATTCAGGTTCCCATACGGAATATCAATCTGGGGGCTTAATTTGAACTAACCTGAATCTGATACCTACTAGGATGCTGTGGATCAAATGTCAAAAGATTCTGAATGGTAGATTTTAAGAAGATTTTTAAAGAACATTCCTCATACTGACTGATTTAAGTTAAATTTAAGGCCAAAATATTGACACAGGACTTGGACTCCCATAAGGAACCCAAATTTTTAAAAAAAGTTCTAAGTAAAAATATGGACTTCATAGGGAGCCCAAAGAAGAACCCAGGAACTTAATTTGCACAAAGTTGAACTGGATCACCCCAAAGGATGTTGGTACACTAAATATAAAAAAATTCTGGTAGATAGTTGTAGAGAAATTTTTTTTTCTTTTTTTAAAAGTGCTGACACAGGATTTTTGCATTTCAAACTAATATGTCGGATGGTTTATAAGAGGCAGATTTTTTACGAATTTTGGAGTTTTCAGGCACTGTCCCAAACCCATTGGGCTAAGCTACTTCTATTGAGCAAACTTGGAAGACTATCCCACTAAGAAAATTTATGTCAAGCTTGGGTGGGTTTAGTCAAGTGGTTTCAAAGAAGACTGATATGCAAAGTCAACAGATGCCAGAAGGCCAATACCAAGTGATGGTAATAGCTCACCCTGACTTTCAGTCAGATGAGCTAAAAAAAACACATCCCTTTCTCTAATTGCAGATGCTCATCGTCAGCTGTATAGTTGTAAAAATGATTTTTCAGAACTTTTTTTTCACTTTAATACCTATGACAAAAGAGGACTGTTAAACAATATTTTCAAATCTAATTACAGGTGCTATACAGAATTTATTAAAAAAAAGATATGAAATATTATTTTTTTTGTGTTGAAAACTGCCAAATCTACATTATGTTGCTATCTATTATGGCCAAATATATTTTGAAAATTTTAAAATCGGTTTTGGAAAAGTTTTCAGAGAGTGAGCTGTGCTTTCTAAAACAGTCCAGGGGAAATAAACACTTCATCCCCAAATCCTGTCTGGAGTTTTGCTTGAGGTGTTTCTCTCTGGGATGGGATTTCAGTATTCTTGGAAACTAAGTGGCATATTTTAACTTTTTTTTGTGAACTCCACACCCAGAACCTTAACTTCAAGTGCATGTAACACATTGTTTTCTGATATAACTGCAACTGCTTGTGTGATATGTGTTGTAGAGGCAATGTTTGTATTTCAGAGTGGTGTTGGTGTCTTTAACACTACACAATATAACTTATTTAAATTAATTATTCACATATTCACAACACACACTTTTGCAGTTGCACAAACTCTGCTTTGTTGTGCGTAAAATTTTCAGAGAAAATATGATATTGTTAACTGATAAGAGAGCCAAATTATTTTTCAAAAGTGATTTGTTTAAACAAAGGTATTTTTTTTTTAAAAGATACCATGCTACCAGCAAGGTGGAGCCTTAGTTTAAATATAGAATGTACCCCTAGTAGCTTGGTGTGCCAAATGTTCACCACGAGTGGTGAAGTGGTGTTAACCGTGAGTCTTTTGCATGTGGTTAACACCACTTCATCAAGAGTGGTGAACATTTGGTACACCAAGCTACTATGGGTATATTCTATTTATACCATGATCGTCAGATTATTAAGAGTTGCTATTATTTTTTCTCGATTTTACTGAGCAGCAGCCGTAGATACATGCAAATTTGTTTTTGTTTACATGAGCATTGGTAGGCGGTACTTCTGCTGTCAATTTTATCACCGAAACGAAATAGAAACAGGGCCTTTTTCATTTTAATAACATACTATTTTGAGTTATGGATGCTTTATTAACATGAAACAATGCATGTTTGTTAATTTTTGGTGTTTTAGGGGGTAAACTCATTTAAAAATGTAATAAATAATTGTCACTTTCATTTCACTCTTCACGAGGCGACGTGCAATAAATTTAGATAAGTTTGCATTCAGGTTGACATGACGATGTCACTAAAGGTCAAGGATGTAATTCCACTGTAGGTGTAAATTATATGTCTCCCCTTCCCAGAAGGGAGACATATTGTTTTAGTGCATATTCTTCTCCTTCTCCTTCTTCTTCTCATACAAACTTTGTCCGGGCCATAACATTTTTGTCTTTTGACCTACACCTTAGATACTTCGCATGTGGATGTATCACCATGAGCCAGTGTACCATAGTGACCTTCATTTGACCTTTGACCTGAAGGTAGGATTTATGTGTTTTTTAAGGGAAACATCACACAAACTTTGTCCGGGCCATAACTTTTTTGTCTTTTGACCTACACCTTAGATACTTGGCATGTGGATGTATCACCATGAACCGGTGCGCAGTGTCCATAGTGATCTTCACCTTTGACCTGAAGATCAGATTTATGCGCTTTTTAGCTCACCTGAGCAAAGCTCAGCAGGAGCTTTACTGATCGTGATCCGTCTGTCGTCCGTCCGGCGTTAACTTTACATTATCGACTTCTCCTCCTAAATCACTAGCCCAATTTTATTCAAATGTTGGCTAAATATTTATTACCTAATGCCAATTCAGATTTGTTCAAATGAAGTTGCCCCTCCTCCTGGGTGGGGCCATGTCCCCAAGGGGCACCAAAATCTTTGAAAATCTTCTTCTCAAGAACCAGCAGTAGCAGACACTTGATATATGGTATGCAGCTTCCTTTTGAGGTGTAGACTCAGATTTGTTCAAGAGAAGTTTGAGGGATAATATTTGGCGTTGTTATGGGAGGGGGCAAAAATTTTGGCCCCGCCCTAAATTTCTATTTTCTGAACCGAGAGGCCGATTTGAACCAAATTTAATGTGAGGACTTATTGGGTCATAAGTACTTGATTTATGCAAAAAAAATTTTCCCGCAGCCCCGTGGGAACCTTAGGAGCTGAAAATAGAAAAAATTTAAAACGCCTATATCTGCAAAACTGCACGGCACTGAGAATTTTTATTTGGTGTGAAGCTTCCTTAGGACCAACAGAAAGGATTGGTAAAAAAAAATTGCCATCGGTTTTATCATAGGTTACAGTTTCGGGACTTTGAAAAAGTGCTGAGTCAGCACTTTTTAACACTGTAGGCAATGGGAAAAACATTCAAGTATCTTCTTTTTTAGATTCACCAGTCAGAATCCTTTCATATTTGGTATACAACATCAATAGGGTGGTCAGATTTAAGTTTGTTCAAATCGAGCACCTGGGTTAATATTTGGGCTCCCTATGGGAGCCCGAATTTCAACTTAGTGCAATATGAGGTCTATTATTTAAAAATCTTCTTCTTCTGATCCGCCAGGCAGAATTCTTTCATATTTGGTATACAACATCAATAGGGGGGTCAGATTCAAGTTTGTTCAAATCAAGGCCCTGGGTTCATATTTGGTCTCCCTATGGGAGCCTGAATATTAACATAGTGCAATATGAGGATTATTCTTTAAAAATCTTCTTCAAATTCAACAGGCAGAATTCTTTCATATTTGGTATACAACATCTCTAGGGGGGTCAGATTCAAGTTTGTTCAAATTGAGTCCTTGGGTTCATATTTGGGCTCCCTATGGGAGCCCAAATTTCAACTTAGTGCAATATGAGGTCTATTATTTAAAAATCTTCTTCTTCAGATCCACCAGGCAGAATTCTTCCATATTTGGTATGCAACATCAATAGGGAGGTCAGATTCAAGTTTGTTCCAATCGAGCCCCTGGGTTCATATTTGGGCTCCCTATGTGAGTCGAATTTTAACATAGTGCAATATGAGGATTATTCTTTAAAAATTTTCTTCTTCAGATCCATCGGGCAGAATTCTTTCATATTTGGTATACAACATCTCTATGGAGGTCAGATTCAAGTTTGTTCAAATCGAGTCCTTGTTTTTTTTACCATCCGAATTGCCGATGATTTGAAGTAAGTAGGTCGACTTCGGCCAATGCTGATGCCGGTGATTGGTACATCACTAAACATGATGTAGCCATAGATGCTAAAAGTTACCTTAAATACCAGTAAATAAATTTAGTTGTGTTTTTTTATAATGTATATGTGTATTGTATCATCATTTTAGTGTTTGTTAATTTAAATATATAATATTTCACTTTTAAAAGCCATCTGTCACATGCAACAAGTGATATAATTTATCGTCCTCTCCTTTATAAAAATAACCTGTTTGGAACAAATGGACATGTGAAAATTTTGAGGTATCAAACTGTGTCTGGTAACATCATACTATGTCTTGAGGCTTAACCCTTAGGGCGTGTACATTTTCACTATACTTTGAAAGTCTATATCCAGTGGCTTTGCAGTTGTTTTCTAGTTAACCCTTTACCCAACGAATCGGCCGCATCCACCCACGTAATATGCAAATTCAGCAGTTGAAAAAATAGTATTTTTCAAAAAATTTCAACAAAACCATATCATGTGACCCCTCGTTGGAACGAGCTTGTCGAGCTCGTTGCAACGAGGGGTCACATGATATGGTTTTGCTGAAATTTTTGGAAAAATTTGAAAAAATGATATTTAAAATAATAAATTTTGATATCGTCTGCGTTGGGTAAAGGGTTAAGAGTCTTGCTTGCCTACAGCAGCAGCCAACACCACTTGCCTAGAAACACAAATGACAAGGTACATGTACTTGGAAAACAAGTTTTGAGTTCACCCAAACAATGTATGTTGGGGCACCTGTTCCTTTGCATTAAAAAGTTATCAAAGTCGGAATTAGTCCATTGAGGGTTAACTCTTGACATGCTGACAGCAGATATTCCTGCTCAGGACAAATATACTGGGCTACCTGGTGGAGGTATGTTACTGGATTTTGTGAACCCTTTACCCAATGTAATGGCCATGTCCAGCCAGCTTACAAGTGATATGCCCAATTAATGTAAGATAAAGGGTTAATAAGTTACAGTTCAGTCAGTGGAAGTTGTCTGCTTAATAAAGATTTCTTGAAGTCAGGCTATGTTGTTTTTTATGCCCCGACAAAAATATCGGGGGATATTGTGACCAGTCTTTTGTCCCTCGGGCCGTCTTGAGTAAGCCTGTCCATCTATCCATCTGTAGACAAGAAACAAAATTCACCAAAATTCAATTCAAGACCTCTCCTTTTGAGACTTGATACAATGGTGCATATCAATGAGATGGAAAGAATGTTGTATTTTGGGTTTTTACGGCAGTAGAATACCATTTTGTTCTAAAATTAGCTATTTCACTTTTTAACTCACCTGACTGAAAGTCGGGGGAGCTTAAGGGATCACTTTTTGTCTGTTGTCCGGTGTCCGTCCGGCATGATTATATTATCGACTTCTCCTAAACCCCTGGGCCGAATTGAACCAAATTTGATATGCATGGTCCATATCCATATCATATGTCAGTTCAAGTTTGTTCAAATAAAGTTGCCATGCTCTATAGGGGGGGGGGGGGGGGGGGGGGGAGCAAAATGCTCCAAATTTCTAAAAAAAAATATTCTTCTCATGAAGCAGTGGGTTCAGTGTCTTAATATTTGGTATGGAGTTTCCTTTTGAGGTGTAAAAGTTTGTTCAAATGAAGTTTGTGGAGCAATATTTGCCTTCGAAATGGGAGGGGCAAGATTTTTGGCCCCACCCAAGATATCAGTTTTCGGAATTGATCGTCCGACTTGAATAAATTTGGTATGTGGTATTGCAAAAAAAACCAAAAAAATTCTCATGTTCCCCATGGGAACTCCAGAAGCTGAAAATAGAAATATTTTCAAATGCCCATATTTCCCAAACCTAACGGAACAGAAAACTGTTGTTTGGTATGGCGTGTCCTTAGAACCAGTAGAATGGAACGGTAAAAAAAATTACTATCGGTTTTGTCAGGATGTTCTGTTGGAGGCATTGCAAAAAATGCTGAGTTACCATATTTGCAAATATTAAAAAAAAATTTCTTCTCCAGAACCACTGATCAGCAGACATGTTAAGTTCCACGATTTTGGTGGGAGACTCCCGATTTTTGATTCTCCTAACCTCACAATCAGGGGACAAATTCTCACAATTTTGAGACCCCATGTTTTGTTCTGCAAACTTGAGTCTAGAGTTTTCAGTTTACGGTACTAACTACTATAAATAAGCTGAGTGGAACTTGGAAGGTAGAAAAAGTATTCAACAAAAAATTTGCATTACATTTGCCAGAAAAAGTATTTCAAACAAATTGCATTACATTTGCCAGGGCTGTAGATAATTCAGATGTGTAAAAATGAACCTCTCTAGGAAAGATATGGCCTAAAAAAAATTAAAAATCTGCTTATCAGGCCCTGCCACATGCTCTCTTTTTATAACCAATGTAAACTTAAAATAAAAATGGATCATGTCTGATATTTTTCTTATAGGCTCCTTTTTTAGTTTTTTTTAGATGAATAATTATATTTTTTTAAATGATTGAAGGAAACAAAAGTGCTAATTGTTGTGAGTTTGTTTTGTGGTCCAATATCAGAGTTTACATAAGCTGATAATCCCTGATTAGCCCATTTGCATAACGGCACTCGCTGCTTGGTTAATCATGTATTTTAAAAGGGGTTAATTATTGTCTCGGATATAAGTGTTTACTAGTAACCGTTGTTACGAGTAACTGTTCTGTATATATTGTATTATTTTTCGGAATGCAGTAGTCTGGATGCCGACTGTGAACGGACTACGGCAGGATTCCGCCATATAGTGTAAATAAATAAGGAAAGCTGACAAGCGTTTTTACGGAGCTAATTTTCCCAAAGTTACGCTTTACGACACTTGGTGCAGAATCCGCGGCAGAGTGACTTTTTACACTCACTCATGATCTTGGAGAAAAGACATTTTTCTAAAGATAATCAACATGGAAAACTTAATTCCTTCTAATGTTCAAAACTTGTTACGGACTCTAAACCTGGACCAACTTCGTCTATCATGGGGACTTCAGGTAGAAGCTTACGAAACCCGCCTGACATTAACTTGGAGGAAAGCATCGGATCATTTCAGAAAATTCAAATCAAACTCAAATTTGTGTAGAGACAGGAAATGTTTGGATGAATTCATTGAAAGGAAACAATGGGAAAATGCGACTTTTATTGACAGCAAAGTTAAAAATTCGGAATTGTGTAATTTAGTTTCGAAAAAGGAGGAGAAAACAACAGAACATGTGAGTACACAAACCTTTTATGTATCAAAAACTGATTGCGGCACAACGGTTCAACCTGAACACGCAAGTACATCTGTTCAATGTGTGCCACAGTTGGCAACTATTTCCACCCAAACCACCCCAGAAGAGCCCAAAATTGCATGTCTCGATAACAGCATAAAACATTGTACTTAGCCTAAAGGAGTGACAGAGAAGGTAGAAAGATATTGCATGACTGTCGATTTTGGACTTGAATATTTAATAAAATGGAGAGACCTTCCACCAAGCAAAAATTCCTGGGTTCATGATAAAGATTTGGATGACGCGGCACGTCAATATATTAAAGAAAACAAACATAGAATACCTGGTCCAAGTTCAATGCCCAAATCACTGAAAAAGCGTGACAATAATGATCATGGTGTTAAATTCCTTTCAGCAAACAAGGTAAACCAACAAAGAGAAAATTATGATCGTGCCAGAGCTTGGCAACAAAAGGTGGAAACATACAAACGGCAACGGTCTCTGCAGCAAAATAGAAACTTCCATGTAGACTACACACAGGACACCAGTCAAATTCAAAATATTGTGTATGGATACCGAGAACGAGGAGAACTTTGGGTTTGTGCTGATTATTATGATGGTTCCTGGGATCAAAAGGAGCCTTTAGAGTTAGTGCCACAAGAAATTGTGGACAAACATGAGATTTTCTTTCTCGAACATTGAACAATAATCCAGCTCCGCAAGTACTTCTCAGAACCGAATAAATTTCGTTTTACCAAACTTTTATTTTAGCAGTTTTGAGTTTCGGGCTGAGAAGGACTTGACCGTGTTAACTTATTCAAAGAGCGGACGCTGGTTTATAATTTTATTTTGATTTCTCTTTGGGGGACCAAAGATTTTTCAGGCAGGATGTGCTGTTATAGGCTCCTTTTTTTAGTTTTTTTTAGATGAATAATTATATTTTTTTAAATGATTGAAGGAAACATAAGTGCTAATTGTTTTGAGTTTGTTTAGTGGTCCAATATCAGAGTTTACATAAGCTGATAATCCCTGATTAGCCCATTTGCATAACGGCACACGCTGCTTGGTTAATCATGTATTTTAAAAGGGGTTAATTATTGTCTCGGATATAAGTGTTTACTAGTAACCGTTGTTACGAGTAACTGTTCTGTATATATTGTATTATTTTTCAGAATGCAGTAGTCTGGATGCCGACTGTGAACGGACTACGGCATGATTCTGCCATATAGTGTAAATAAATAAGGAAAGCTGACAAGCGTTTTTACTGAGCTAATTTTCCCAAAGTTACACTTTATGACACTTGGTGCAGAATCCGCGGCAGAGTGACTTTTTACGTTCACTCGCGATCTTGGAGAAAAGACATTTTTCTAAAGATAATCAACATGGAAAACTTAATTCCTTCTAATGTTCAAAACTTGTTAAGGACTCTAAACCTGGACCAACTTCGTGTATCATGGGGACTTCATGTAGAAGCTTACGAAACCCGCCTGACATTAACTTGGAGGAAAGCATCGGATCATTTCAGAAAATTCAAATCAAACTCAAATTTGTGTAGAGACAGGAAACGTTTGGATGAATTTATTGAAAGGAAACAACGGGAAAATGCGACTTTTATTGACAGCAAAGTTAAAAATTCGGAATTGTGTAATTTAGTTTCGAAAAAGGAGGAGAAAACAACAGAACATGTGAGTACACAAACCTTTTATGTATCAAAAACTGATTGCGGCACAACGGTTCAACCTGAACACGCAAGTACATCTGTTCAATGTGTGCCACAGTTGGCAACTATTTCCACCCAAACCACCCCAGAAGAGCCCAAAATTGCATGTCTCGATAACAGCATAAAACATTGTACTGAGCCTAAAAGAGTGATGGAGAAGGTAGAAAGATATTGCATGACTGTCGATTTTAGACTTGAATATTTAATAAAATGGAGAGACCTTCCACCAAGCAAAAATTCCTGGGTTCATGATAAAGATTTGGATGACGCGGCACGTCAGTATATTAAAGAAAACAAACATAGAATACCTGGTCCAAGTTCAATGCCCAAATCACTGAAAAAGCGTGACAATAATGATCATGGTGTTAAATTCCTTTCAGCAAACAAGGTAAACCAACAAAGAGAAAATTCTGATCGTGAAAAGGTGGAAACTTACAAACGGCAACGGTCTCGGCAGCAAAATAGAAACTTCCGTGTAGACTACACACAGGACACCAGTCAAATTCAAAATATTGTGTATGGATACCGAGAACGAGAAGAACTTTGGGTTTGTGCTGATTATTATGATGGTTCCCGGGATCAAAAGGTGCCTTTAGAGTTAGTGCCACAAGAAATTGTGGACAAACATGAGATTTTCTTTCTCGGACATTGAACAATATTCCAGCTCCGCAAGTACTTCTCAGAACCGAATAAATTTCGTTTTACCAAACTTTTACTTTTAGCTGTTTCGAGTTTCGGGCCGAGAAGGACTTGACCGTGTTAACTTATTCAAAGAGCGGACGCTGGTTTATAATTTTATTTTGAGTTCTCTTTGGGGGACCAAAGATTTTTCAGGCACGGTGTGCTGTTTTTGCCTCCTTTTTTTAGTTTTTTTTAGATGAATAATTATATTTTTTTAAATGATTGAAGGAAACATAAGTGCTAATTGTTGTGAGTTTGTTTAGTGGTCCAATATCAGAGTTTACATAAGCTGATAATTCCTGATTAGCCCATTTGCATAACGGCACACACTGCTTGGTTAATCATGTATTTTAAAAGGGGTTAATTATTGTCTCGGATATAAGTGTTTACTAGTAACCGTTGTTACGAGTAACTGTTCTGTATATATTGTATTATTTTTCGGAATGCAGTAGTCTGGATGCCGACTGTGAACGGACTACGGCAGGATTCCGCCATATAGTGTAAATAAATAAGGAAAGCTGACAAGCGTTTTTACTGAGCTAATTTTCCCAAAGTTACGCTTTACGACATTTTACCCAAGTTAAAAAAAATTGATAAATTTGTCCCTTGAGTGCAAGAAGTCTTTGTAGTGCTTTAGCATTGCAAAGCCTTCTTGCTCTCTAGGGATGAAATACACCACCCCTTTGCTATTCCTTAGATTATGAGGCCTAAAACATAAACCAAGAATATGAAACTTTTGATGGCAAAGAAATAATTACAGAAATAAAAAATAAAATAAAAAACCGCTCGCCCGCATGCAATTTTACAAATAATGGTCTGAGAAACAGAAGATCTAATTTGTGTGGCCTATTTGTGAAAATATTGGGAGTGAGTAACCAACAAAAGTGATTTATATTCCACGACTTAATTCAATAAAAGTTAACAAAATCGCAAGAAATATGATTTGTGTTGTGTTTCTTTTATTCCACTGGCATTTGAAGCGGGAATCATAAAAAAACATGGCAGATTTTGGTGTTTCTTGCAGTGATGTCTAATAACTGAAATAAGCACAACAATTGCATATTATCCCCAAAACCAGGGTAAAAGCTTAGTGACCCCTCAAAAAATAACAGAATATTGATTTTTGCTAAAATGTAGCTTTTTTTGAAAATTTTTGCATCTTGAAAAAGCACCTAATCTTACTTTCCAGTGATGGAGCCGTGGACAATGCTTGTGAAGGGGGGTGGGGGGGATCTCTGAATTGAAGGCACTGTACTTGTACTGAGGGCAGGAAATAAAAAAAAATTATTTTCAAATTTAGGGGTTGAGGTCCCCCCCCCCCCCCCCACCTCATTTTTCTGACATGAATTTATGGTATGTTTATGGAGGGGTGATTGGCTGTGTGTGTGTAGTGGGGGGGGGTTTGAATTTATTTAATGCAAGCTTTTTCCAACCTAATTTTTATCAATCAGATGAAACTGCATGTGTTCCCGCAACATTTCCAATATTTTATTTATTTATATTTTGAGCAGGATTTCTAAAAGTAATGGATGAGTGTGTGGGGGGGGGGGGGGGGGGGGGTGTAATAGGTCCACATTTGGTAGCCAGGTTGTTAACACACAGCACCGATGGCCTGGCTGTTCATACAGACATTTTAATACTATATTGAAGTAGCAAATTCTAAGGAATTTGTTTTTTCCTAATACAGTAGAACCCTGTTAATTGAATAGCCACTTTGCCAATACCAATTATTCAATTAAAGGAAGTATTCAATTAAAAGGGATTGTGTCACTTTCTTGTATTCTAGAGATAAACTTGGCATTTATTCTATTACATCTTGTTTGACAAAGCTTCATGAGCTCTGTCAAACAAGATATAATAGATTAAATGCCTGTATTGGATGTACTCAGGCCAAATAGGTCTATAACCAAAGGAAAGCTGGGGAGAGTCGGGATAATTTCTCGACATGTTACAAGATTTTTTATTCAATTAACAGGAGTTTACTCTATAACCTATATTCATTTAACAGGTTAATTTGTACTGGAGGTATGGTAAATGGTTTTGTGTTGGGAAAATATATTCAATTAACAGGGATATACAATTAAGAGATATCCAATTAAGTGGCCTCCACTGTATTAGGGTGTCTGTGTGGATGAGCTTGTTAGTTCCTCCAGTGGTTGGTGGATTCCTTAGGCCATCTAGTGGATCTGTTTGAATAATTCTTCCTTCATCTTGGGAACTAACAAAGTTGTGATATAGGCATATCTAGTTTCTTGGTGTTTACCTTGCAAATAAGACCCATTTATTCTTTTTCCCCAGAAACCTTTGATTTTAAACCAAATTTAAATGAGCTTTTCCTAATTTTATCTCTGATATGCACTTCAAACAGTCTAGTTTCTGTAAATCATGGCATATGCAGGCATATGTGAGCACTGTGCCTGTTGTGCCTGTAATTAATTTACTACTGCTTATTCTGTAACTGTGTATATGTTGCAAATTTTGGTTGAGTAAGTGGGAACTTATTTTTATTCTGGCTCAAGATGGCAAACCTTGTGTTTTTGTTATCGCATCTGCATACCAGGATAGCGATCAAAAATACTTTTTTTGTTGAAATAAAAATTAATATTTTTAATTTTTTAATTTTGAAAAATCAGTCCCACCAAGCTATTATGACTCATAAGACAATATTATATATACTATGCTTTATTCTAAAGAATGTTCCATTAAAAAAAAAATTTGATATGAATGAATTGTGTTGTGAATGGATATGTTTGTTGACTTTAGGAGAAAATTTTCGGGCAATTTTTTTCTGCTCAATATTGGGCACCCACCCTAGTGTTCAACTGATTACCAAAAATGGCTGCTGACCGATTACTGGTTATTTGAGCTCACAATCGGCCGATTCCGATTGTAATACCAGGCACTACTAGACAAGTCGAGGCTCGCAAACAATCTACGTTAAATTGAACATATTTTACAGTGTTTCCAGTCCGTTCAATACTAGATAAGTTGAGACTCGAAAGAACTACATTAAATTGAACATATTTCATAGTGTTAAACTCCTGACTCAGGTCCAGTAACATTATCAGACGTGCAGATTTGGGTGGTAAACGTGGCTCTCAGAGCCATGTTTACCACCCAAGCGCGTGCAACTGGTAATTTTTCCTGTGACCTGAGTCCATGGAGTGCAACCTTCACTTTTCCTGTATGAACTGGCGATTGCTGCAAGTACACTCAATTGTAAGCTTTACATGTCATTTAACTTGTATCTCTCGTAAAGGAGTGTCTGGAGAGATTAAGAATACACATTGTGGTGGTTTTTCAACTTTATTGAAAGGTATAATTGACATTATTTTACATTAACAATTGAACAATTGTAGAAGATAATAAAATGCCTTTTATTATTCATCATAAAATGCTTGGCAACAATCGGTTGAACCAATGTTCCAGGAACCGTTGCCATTGTCATCCGATTGCCCATAATCGGCCGATTGTGGTGGCCGGATCTGATCATCAGGTGAACACGTAATCCACCCCCATCCAGAAATCCGTTTTGGATGAAATTCTCCAATATTTTTATATTAAGGGGGGTTAGTTTTGTTAATAATGCTTCTAAATAGGCTTTTATGATCAATTGGGGACATTTTGTTACAGTTTGGAACACAAAAGATGCCATAACAGAGAAAACAGAAAAAAAATGCATTAACTGACTTCGCTCATTTTTTTGCCACTTGACCACACCCACCCAGGGGAGTCAAGATACAAGTGTATTAAAATTAAGCCCCTCAGTTCATATTTAGTCTCAATATTGGAGCCTGAATCTTCACTTAGGACAATATGAGGAATAAGCTTTGAATTTCTTCTTCATCAGAACTACTAGTCATAATCTTTTAATATTTGGTGTACATCATTGTTACCAAGGTCGAATTCAAATTTATTCGAATCAAGTCCTTCAGTTATTATTTGGGCTTCCTGTGGAGGGCTGAATTTTAACTTCGTGCAATATGGGGCATAATCTATAAAAGAATCTTCTTCTTCAGATCCACTGCTCAGAATCTTTTGATATTTGGTATACAACATCTCTGGGGGGGGGGGGGGGGGGGGGGGGGGGGGGGGGGGTCAGATTCAAGTTTGTTCAAATCAAGTCTCTGGGTTAATATTTGGGCTCCCTATGGGAGCCTGAATTTTACCTTAGTGCAATATGGGGAAATTTCTTTAAAAATATACTTCTTCAGATCCACCAGTCAGATTGCTTTCATATTAGGTATACCACATCTCTTGGAGGGTCAGATTCAAGTTTGTTCAAATTGGGTCCCTGTGTTAATATTTGGGCTCTCTATTGGAGCCTAAAGTTTAACTGAGTGCAATATGAGGCAATTTCTTTAAAAATCTTCTTCTCCAGAACCATCAATTAGAATCATTTGATATTTGATATACAGCATCTCGAGAGGGGTCAGATTCAAGTTTGTTCAAATCGAGTCCCTGGAATAATATTTGGGCTCACTATGGGAGCCCGAAGTTTAGTTTAGTACAATATGAGATAATTTCTTTAAAAATCTTCTTCAGATTCACCAGTCAGAATCTTTTCATATTTGGTATACAGCATCTCTGGAGGGGGTTAGATTCAAGTTTATTTGAATCGTGTCCCTGGGTTAATATTTGGGCTCTCTATGTGAAACCGAATTTTAACTTAGTGCAACTTGAGAAAATTTCTTTAAAAATCTTCTATTTATTTATTTATTTATTTATTTATTTATTTATTTATTTATTTGTGTTTAAGGTCACATATTTCTACACAATGGCTAATCATGACCAAAATCTTCTCCAGAACCATCAATCGGAATATTTTCATATTTGGTATATAACATCTCTAATGGGATCAGATTCAAGTTTGCTCAATTCGTATCCCTGGCTTAATATTTGGGTTCTCTTTGTGAGTAGGGGGAGGTTATAGGTTCAAGTTTGTTCAAATCCATTCCTTTATGTTTTTCCATAAAATTTGCCTTTCAAACTATAGTGACATAATAATTCTTGGAAGTTTTGCAGTGCTTGTCTACTGCTGATAGAATTGGAAGCAATCATCTGACATGGACACCAGAGTTATGATTAATTTTAGGACTTCTTTCCTCTGTATTGTTGATGAACCATGGCTAACTGAATGTGACCAAAATTCCTCTTTGAAACACTTTGTCATGGAAGCAATGGAAAAAATTGCTACTTGAAATATGGATATTTTGACATCAATGTGAAGAGGGTTAAGGTGTTCATTGACGAGATGAACAGGATATCACATTCTGGAATTTTACAGGCTTCAAAAATGGATACTGTTGGCCATTTTGGTCTAAAAGTAGTAGTTACATTTTTTAAACAAGAACATCCAAATGGTGATTCGGATTTTTATTATTTTTGGTATGTAGGATAACTAACACAATTTACATAACACAGCATATGGTTTTTTAGCTCACCGAAGGGAGCTTAACTTATCACTTGTCGTCGTCTGTCGTGAACTTTACATTATCGACTTCTCACAAACTACTGAACCAAATTTGGTGTGCATGTTCCTTATCACATGTCAATTCACCTTTGTTCAAATAAACTTGCCGCACCCACAGGGGGCACCACAAGGGGCACCACAAGGGGCATAACTCTGATAGCACCCATAAATTTGTTTCCAAAGTTAAAAAAAAATCTTCTTCAGAACCACCAGTCAGAATCATTTCATATTTGGTATACAACTTCTCTAAGGGGTCAGATTCAAGTTTGTTCAAATCGAGCCGCTGGGTTAAGATTTGGGCTCTCTATTGGAGCCCGAATTTTAACTTAGTACAAAGTACAATATGTGGAATATTCGTTAAAAATCTTCTTCTTCAGATCCACCAATTGAAATCTTTTGATATTTGGTAATCCAACATCTGTAGGGGGATCAGATTCAAGTTTGTTCAAATCGGGTCCCTGAGTTAATATGTGGGCTCTCTTTTAGAGCCCGAATTTTAACTTAGTGCAATATGAGGAAATTTCTTTAAAAATCTTCTTCTTTAGATCCATCATTCAAAATCATTTATGTTCGTTATACAACATCTGTAGAGGGGTCATATTCAAGTTTGTTTAAATCGAGTCCCTGAGTTAATAATTGGTCTCCCTATGGGAGCCTGAATTTTAACTTAGTGCTATACAAGGGAATTTCTTTAAAAATCTTCTTCAGATTCAATGATCTCACCGGGATCCTTCCGGCCGGTGGTCGGTGGCTGTGCTTTCGTGAGCAGGAGATGGGGATATTAGTTAATCAAATATATTTTTTGTTAGAATCTGCTCGGGAGTACCAGGAAAAGAAATATTTTAAAACCTTAAAATCTCATTTCCTGAACGTGTTTCTCGGCCAGAACTGCTCAGCCCTATTCTCAAAAATCGACATTCAAATTAAATTATGTTTTCACCTTTTGTCTCAGATGTATAGCTTGTGACCACTCGGTGGAATGAGTTCACTCAGTCGATCAACCTTACCTTATTTACAAAAATCGTTATTTAAACTTGATTGTGTTTCCATCTTTTGTCCCATAGACTTAGTCTGTGATCCCTCATTGAAATTGGCTCACTGGGCTCGTTCCAGAGGGGGGGTGGTCGGTGGCTGTGTTTCTGAGGCGGGAGATGAAGATTTTTAGTCATTCAAAAACTTGTTTGAAAATTATCAGTCGTTAAAAACCTGAACAATCAACTGGTTTTAATTTTTCGAATCCAGAATCTTCCAAGAGAGTGATCCCACATTGGTAGAATATCTACTGCAGGTTCTCCACCGCCTTCATCTACAAGGTCAGCCACTTATAAACAATCGAAATTGTATATACGTTCTTGTTATTTTTATATTACTGTTGTTTCCCATTTTCTGAAGATGTTTCTCGGCCAAATCACCCAGTCTAATTCTTAAAAATCGACATTCAAATTATATTATGTTTTCATCTTTTGTCTCAGAAGCATGGCTTGTGACCCATCATTGGAATGATCTCACCTGGATTTCTCCAGTGTGTGGTCGGCGGCAGTGTCTTTGGGACGGGAGATGGGGGACATCTAGTTATACAAAAATAATTTCTGTTAAACCCTACTCGGGAATACCAGGAAAAGAAGTATATAAAAATATATAAAAACCCGAAGATCTCATTTTTTTTTTTTTGGAAAATGTTTCTCGGCCGGATTAAATTATATTTTCACCTTTTGTCTTAGTTATTCAAAAATAATTTTGTTAGAATATGCTCGGGAGTACCAGGAAAAGAAATATATAAAAATATATAAAAACCTGAAGATCTCATTTTCTGTAAGTGTTTCTCAGCCGGAACCGCTCAGCCCTATTCTCAAAAATCGACATTCAAATTAAATTATGTTTTCACCTTTTGTCTCAGAGGCATAGCTTGTGACCCGTCGGTGGAATGAGCTCTCTCATTCCACCGAGGGGTAACCACACAAATATCTACCTATATCTTCGAATTTCCTACTTAGTTGGAGTAATATACAGACCTAATTCACCACCGAAAGCAGATATTAACTTCTTTCTGTCAAAAACCACCTGAACAGTCAGTTGAGGTAAAAATTTCGGTTTTAATTTTTCAAATCCTCAATCTTCTAAGAGAGGATCCCACATTGATAGAATATCTACTGCAGGTTATTCCCCGCCCTCATCCACAAGGTCAGCCACTTATAAACAAGGGAAATTGTATACACGTTCTTGTTATTTTTATTTTACTGTTGTTTCTCCGCCAAAACAAGTCATACAGCACTGCATTGGACCTTCAAATATCGAGTAGAAACTACCTGTGACCTTTCGTCTGATGGCACTCGGGTAGGTGCCATCCGTGATGAATATTCATTGCATTACTTGTATACTGAACGACTTGGTGGCTTTATCTGGAACGATGGCGGGTAACGTATCGGTTGACGAGATCCAGAGTAAGGAAGAATATGATTTTAAGTATACATTTTGTCGGAGAACAAACAACGTGAATGCTAGTGAGGATTCCCCACTCTTCGAATTTCAGAATGAAAGCAAATATTACTCACCAAAAGATGTCTTCTCAAAAATTAACAATGGTTATGAAAGATTTTCAATATTTCATTTAAACTGTCAGAGTCTTAAAGCCCACTGGGATTCTTTACATGATCTATTGTACGAGGTACAGGGCTCTTGTAATACTTTTGATGTGATAGGACTAACAGAGATATTCCAAATTCCCCCCAACTCAACATACACAATAAACGGGTACCACCCCCTTATTAAGAATACAAGACCCGATGGAGATAATGGTCGTGGTGGTGTTGGAATTTTCATTAAAGACCACATAGATTTCCAAATACGAGAAGACCTTTCTGTGTTCATTCCACATGTCTTCGAATCCCTCTTCATTGAAATTAAACTAAAGAAACCCATTAAATTAGTAGGAGTAATATACAGACCTAATATACCACCGAAAGCAGATATTGACTTCTTTCTATCAAAACTAACCGACTTAACGGAAATGATAAATCATGAAAATAAAAAATCCTATATCATGGGAGATTTCAACATTGATCTTCTGTAATCAGGAGTACACACTAATACGGATAACTACATAGATATTATGTTCAGCCAGGGTTTTTGACCTTTTATCACCAAACCAACGAGAGTAACTAGTCACTCTGCCACACTAATTGATCATATCTTCACAAATAACTTATCATCCAACTGTTTTTCTGGTATAATCATTACAGATGTCTCTGACCAGTTCAGAATTTTCTATGTTGAAACTCATAACGTGATTAAAGAACTTACGTCATACATCGAAAAGCGCAAGATAAATGCAGATAGCATAGCAACCTTCAAAACAATTTTGTCTCAAACAGACTTTTCAACCGTCTTGGAGACAGACTGTCCAAATTTAGTCTATGACAGGTTTTCAGCCATTATTTCCACAGCCCTTGAAAATGCTTTTCCGATAAAACGCATCCCACTAAAAAAAGGATTAGTCAAGCAAAACCCATGGATGACCAAAGGGCTATCAATCTCATCACACACTAAATCCAAATTTTATAACAAAAAACTAAAATGTCCTACAGAACAGAATATTGCAAATTACAAAAATTATTGTAGAATATTCAATAAAATAAAAAGACAAACTAAAGCTATGTATTATAAAAATATCTTATTAGAAAATAAAACCAATCTGTGGAAAACATGGATAGTCTTAAATGAAGCCATTCACAAAACAAAACGAGTGTCTGGATTACGTTACACTTTTGTAAGCGAAGATGGTAAGGAAATAAGGGAGCCTGCTGAAATAGCCCAAGAGTTCAATAGCTTTTTCGTCCATATTGGAGAGCACACGAGTGAACAAATAAAGAAACCTCAAAAACATTTTCTTGAATACATGAAAAATAATTCTCCACATAATTTTTTTATAACTCCAACTTCACCACAAGAGGTAATAAATGTCACAAGTTCAATGAAGTCCAAAAATAGTGATGATTGCGATGGTATGACGACTAGCCTTCTTAAAAAAATAATTAACATAACGGCCGTACCGCTGTCACATATCATTAACAACTCGTTCGTTCATGGGAGTGTCCCAAATAGAATGAAAATTGCTAAGGTAATTCCAATTTTCAAAAGTGGTGATGACCAGAAACTTAATAATTATAGGCCCATCAGTGTTCTACCAGTCTTTTCTAAAGTATTAGAAAAACTCATGTCGAATAGAATCACAAGTTATCTTGATAAATTTGGCATGTTATACCAACACAAATATGGATTTAGAAAATATCACTCTACTACACACCCAATAATGCAACTCCTGAAACATACAGGATGGGAAAATAATACTGAAGGTAATAATAAAACAATGGCTATCTTCCTGGATCTTTCTAAGTCTTTTGATACAATTAATCACGACATCCTGCTCACCAAACTAGATAAATATGGCTTTAGAGGCATCAGCAACAACTGGTTCAAAAGTTATCTGTCGGACAGGGTTCAGTATGTTAAATATGGTGATCAAAAATCCGATCTAATGGAAATAAAGTGTGGTGTTCCTCAGGGTTCTATACTCGGACCTACACTATTTCTTCTATATATTAATGATATTTGTTCTTCAACATCACTAAATCTGTTATCATTTGCAGATGATACAACAGTCTATGATTCAGACTCTAATGTTGATCTCCTGGACACTAGACTTAATAATGAATTGAAAAACTTATATGAATGGTGCTCAGCAAATCAGCTAGTTCTAAATGCTCGTAAAACCAAATATATTCTTTTGGATTCCACTCCTAGTAAAAGAAGGTGCAAGTATCCAGATATCTTCATTAGTGACCAAAAAATTGTACGAGTAGGGTCAAATCAAGATGAGAAATCTTTGAAATTTTTAGGTATAACTATTGAGGAAAACCTAACATACCAAGCGCACATTTCCACAATTTGTTCGAAGTTAAGATGGGCAAATTATTTTTTGAACAAGGTAAAAAAAATACTACCACACCAGGCATTGAAAAACGTTATATTATTCTATAGTCCACTGCCATCTGGTATATGGTATTCATATATGGGGCAGTTCGAGGGCAGTTAATAAATTGTTGAAATTGCAGAAACGTTCCATACGAATTATAAAGAACAAAAAATATAACTCGCACACTGACCCACTATTTCTAAAGGATAGGATTCTAAAAGTTACTGACCTGTTCAAATTACAAACTTGCCTTTTTATATTTGATTGGAAACATGGCAATCTCCCAATGTCATTTAATGACTATTTTAGTATTTTAGAAAATATATCTCGTATGAACACGTGGCAAGTGGGACAAATGCGCGTATACAGAACTCGTAAAAAATGCTTAGATAAGTTACCGATATTTGCATTCCCTAAAATATGGAACAATTTAGACATGGATCTGCAAAATCTAAATGATAGAATCAAGTTTAAAAAGAATCTAACAATAAAACTTTTGTCTCCGTATGCTGACAGACTCAATGTAATAACCCGTATTGTCCCGACTGCTGTGTATGAACAAAATTGAAGTAGCACAAAGCACGTAATTCTGTGAATAAGTTCGCACCTTTTCACATTAACTATCACCTTTATCAACGAGGCAAACTCGAGAAGCATATTGGACAATTCAGTTCAACAGGAGTGAGGAGTCGCACTCTTCCGACTATGCTGGTTTTGCCCGGGTGTTATTTTATTAGCGCTCGGATAATATAGGTATAAGCGCAGATCTAAGACTTTATACGTATTAATTGTAGGACATGGCATTAAATGCCGAAGGGGACTTAAACACACAATAAATAATTGAATAAAAAATTAAAACCAAATGGGTAACTAAATTAATAAATTCAAAGATTGGTTGGCTGTTTCAGTAGTTGGTTGATTAGTCAGTTTGATCAGTAGCTTATCGGACTATTAGACTATTGGATAATACCTGGTTATCTCGTCTTCAAATAAATCCACCGTGATGAACCACCAAGTCTATGGGTGAGCGACATCACCCGCAGTGTTCTCAGACGCTGGGCAGCAGTGTCCCTGGTCCTTAGTCCATTCGCAGTGTTGAAGCAAGAACATATGTTTTGTTTTGTTTTTCTGTGGGGGATGACAGGTAGACAGCCAATCTGGCTATGTCGTCTCCCTACGATATGTGCAGAAAGAATTCTGTTATTAAAACTTTGTACTCAGAAATGTTTATTTTGTATACAATGCTCATGTCGTAAAAATAAAGTATTATTATTATTATTATTATTATTATTATTCACAGTCAGAATCTTTTCATATTTGGTATACAACATCTCGAGGTGGGTCAGTTTTGGGTTTGTTTTTACATGGGTTAAATATTTGGAGTCCAAATATCAACTTAGTACAATATCGGAAATTTAAAAAAAAATCTTTTTCTTTAGACCCTGTTGTCAGAATGCTTTCATATTTGGTATACAACATCTCTAGGAGGGTCAGGTTCAAGTTCGTTCAATCCTAGTCCCTGGGTTGATATTTGGGCTCTCTATGAGAGCCAAAATTTGAACTTAGTGCAATATAAGGAAAGTTCTTTAATCTTCTTCTTCAGATCCACCAGTCAGAATCCTTTCATTTTTGGTATACAACATCTCTCTAGGAGGGTCAGATTCCAGTTTGTTCAAATCTGGTCCCTGAGTTGATATTTGAGCTTCCTATGGGATCCCGAATTTTAAGTTTGTGCAATATTAGGAAATTTCTTTAAAAATCTTTTTCTTCAGATCCACCAGTCAGAATCCTTTCATAGTTGGTATACAACATCTAGGGGGGGGGGGGGGGTAGTGGGGGTGCAGATTCCAGTTTGTTCAAATTGAGCCCCTGGGTTATTAATTTGGGCTACCTATGGGAGCCTGAATTTTAATTTAGTGCAATATCAGGGAATTACTTTTAAAATCTTCTTCAGATCCACCAATCAGAATCCTTTCATATTTAGCATACAACATTTTTAGTGGGTCAGATTCAAGTTTGTTCATATCGGGTCCCTGAGTTAATATTTTGGCTTCCTATTTAAGCCCAAAGTTTAGCTTAGTGCAATGTGAGGACATTTCTTTAAAAAACTCCTTCTTCAGATCCACCAGTTGGAATTCTTTCATATTTGGTATATGACATCTCAAGGAGGATCAGATTCAAGTTTGTTCAGTTTGAGTCCTTGGCTTAATATTTGGGCTCTCTATGGGTGGATTGGGGTAGGGAGTGGCAGGGGGAGCATGTTGGGTTCAGGTTTGTTCAAATCCATTTCTTAGTGTTTTTCCATAAAACTTGCCTCTCATGACTTCATTCCTTTGTAATGTTGATGAACCATGTCTAACTGAATGTGACCCCAAACACTTCTTCGAACCACTTTCGCAGGTGAGCGATTAAGGCCCCTTGGGACCTCTTGTTTAAGGGAAACTGTCTGGACCAGAACTTTTTTGTATTTCGAGTCAGGCTTTAGATATTTGGCATGTGGATGTATCACCATGAGCCGGTGTGTAGCGTACCATTGTGACCTTCATGTGACCTTGACCTTTGATCTGAAGGTCAGATTTGTGCTTTTTTCAAGGAAACTTTGTCCAGACCAAAACTTGTCTTTTGAGCCAGGCCTTAGATATTTGGCACATGGATGTATCACCATGAGCCGGTGTGTTGCATACCATTGTGACCTTCCTGTGACCTTGACCAGAAGGTCAAATTTATGTACTTCAAATAGGGAGTAATTGTCCAGACCAGAATTTTTTTTGTTTTTTGACCTAGGACTTGGTTATTTGACATGTGGATGTGTCACCATGAGACCACATGTCGTGACCTTCATGTGACCTTGACCTCAAGGTCAAATTTATGTACTTCAAATAGGGAGTAATTGTCCAGACCAGAATTTTTTTTGTTTTTTGACCCAGGACTTGGTTATTTGACATGTGGATGTGTCACCATGAGCCCGCACGTCGTCTACCTCGATGACCTACATGTGACCTTGACCTCTGACCTTTAAGGTCAAATTTATGTACTTCAAATAGGGAATAATTATCCAGACCAGAACTTTTTTGTTTTTTGACCTAGGACTTGGATATTTGACATGTGGATGTATCGCAATTAGACTGCATGTCACATGTAATCATGACCTTCATGTGACCTTGACCTCAAGGTCAAATTTATGTACTTTAAATAGGGAGTAATTGTCCAGACCAGATTTTTTTTTTTGGACATGTGGATGTGTCACCATGAAACCGCATGTCCACTACCTTGATGAACTGCATGTGACCTTGACCTCTGACCTCAAATTTATGTACTTCAAATAGGGAATAATTGTCCAGATCAGAACTTTTTTGTTTTTTGGCCTAGGACTTAGATGATTGACATGTGGATGTATCACAATGAGACCACATGTCATCATGACCTTCATGTGACCTTGACCTCAAGGTCAAATTTATGTACTTTAAATAGGGAGTAATTGCCCACACCAGAATTGTTTTTTTTTGACATGTGGATGTGTCACCATGAAACTGCATGTCCGCTACCTTGATGAACTGCATGTGACCTTGACCTCTGACCTCAAAAGGAAGGGGAGACATATGTTTTAGTGTGCTAAAACACTTTAGTTTTAACTTGAAATCCCATTGCTGGCATGTTCACCACGGTTGGTGTATAAAGCTAAAACTTTTGTCATAGGCTTTTCATATATAGTAGAATAGGTAACCATGGTATAAAAAGGATTTTTGTTCATAAATAATTGTTTTGTTTTTCTGTTACAGTCGAGAAAAAGGCCACATTTGTGATCACAGTATTGTACATGTGGATCACGGCATATACATGTATTTATGTTTTATTCAGTAAAGTGGTATTTGTTCTTCTGACCCTTTACCTAACTTGACTAGAAGATGACACTTGAATAAATATTTCTCGATTAACTAAAAAAAAATCATTTTTTGCCTCAACAACATACATAACTTATGACTTCTCAATGGAACAAACTCATTCCATTGAGGAGACCTAACCAATATTTTGGACACAAAAAACTGAAGAAAAAAACGTTGGAATGGCAGTTTTTGTGAATAACATTGGCCATTTCTTCACCATTCCAACAAAAAGTTTAACAGAAATGAAGAGCACTTCAGATATGCATCAGATTTGGTATTTGCAGAATAGAGGTTCTGCACATAAATGTAGTGTATTTTGTAAAAAATAAAGAGAAAAAACAAATCATCTTTTAGATTTCATGATAAGAATTTTGTGTGAATAATATTCAACTCTCAGAATTTCTAAAGTGTTTATTTCACCCCATATTTCAAAAGCTTGGAAACATTTGCAAAACATATTTTTAAGATTTTCAAAGAGTAATTGACTTGTTGCAGTATAGCAACTTGGTGTCAGATCAGCTGCTATCACCACAATGGATTGGCACACAAGCTGGGAAGTTGAAAGGTGATATTTGATATTTTTGTGACTGATTCTGTACAGAATAGATACATATTTTATTTGTCATAAAATATCATTTAGATACATATTTTATTTGTCATAAAATATCATTTTGATGAATTCTGTGCTAACAAAATTGTGGTGGGTTTTATTTGAAGACACATATGTTTTCACATATCTGATAAATTACCAATGCAGGTGTTCAGTATCAGAAAGCATATTTGTTCACCCCCAAATTTTTTCCAATGTAATTTTACTAAGATTTAATATGGTTTAATACTTATATGTATCTTATGCAGAGGTCTGAGATATTATACTGACCATGAAAATGATTAATTTTTGGACAAAAGGATTCTTATCTAAACATCATGGTTTATTTTACAATGATGACAGAAGATTGGGGCCTCCACTAATGCAATGTGATGTGCATACAGTTTGGTTTCAACCCCAGGCCTATTTAAGAGGCCAGATTTCTTTCTTATTTCTAATTTGAAGTAGCTAGTTAGTTTGGTTGGAATTTAATGACACTTTCAACAGCCTGAGCCACATCATGTCCGTCAGTTTTACAGGTGGAGAAAGCCAGAGTACCCGGAGAGAACCACCAAGCAGTGGTGAGCAACTGTCAGACTTCCAAATATACACAAGTTGTGTCCAACTCAAAACTTTTGATGGCTGTGAAAGATATTAATGTTGCTCACCACCAGAGGGTGTGTCGTGAATAAGGTTGGAATGCTCGCCTAAAAGGTCATGATCCCAGACTTAGTTCAAGTTCATATACCTATATCCAAATATATACAAGATGTATCCGGCTCAGACCTTTTTATAGTCTTGAAGGATATTAATGATACTTGGTATTAATTTTGCCCGCACTAGAGAGTGTGTCGCGAATAAGGTTGGTTGGAATGCCTATCTCTACAAGGTCATGGTCACAGACTTAGTTCCCAGTTTACATACTCCCACATCCAAATCCAACTATACTATTAAAAAAAATAGAGGATATTTGATAAAAGTGAGATATATGAAGAAATATATTTTTATTTTCATCAAAAAGACAGTCGAAGCATTGCACTGTGACATCTGGTGAATGATTCCAGCGATAGTTGGGCGACAAGCACACATTCCACGCACGGAACTGTAGAAGACGTGGACGGTCAGAGAATTTACCACACATTCAGTCCAAGACCTCAATACCTTGTAAATCCTCCTTGGTTTGCATGACAAGCACGGATCCGATGTGGCATACACCTCACCAAACATTCAATATCAGCTTGACTGGTGTCATTCCATTCTTCCTGCAGTGCAGCGACGAGTTCCTGGACATTGGTAGGGGGCTGTTGGCGTTGTCATAGGCACCTGCCAAGCATATCCCAGACATGCTCGATTGGTGAAAGGTCTGGACTTGGTGCTGGCCAAGGCAGTGCAGTGATGTTCTGCTCCTGGAGGAACTCTGTAGCGACACAGACAGTGTGTTCTTGCATTGTCATCTTGGAAAATGAATCGGCGGCCGTGATGTTGCGCAAATGGGTCGCCTTCTTAAAAAGCATGGCATATCATATCATCTGTACGCAGACGACACCCAACTGTACATCACATTCAACCCATCTGTTCCAAGTGACTCATTCACCACAGTCAATAACATGGAAACTTGCATAAATCTTGTGCAGGAATGATGATAGACTTTAAACTGAAAATGAATGACTCTAAAACTGAATTCTTAGTGATATCTGGGGTTCGCATGCCTACACCCCCTGTTACATCAATTCTGGTTGGAAACAATATCACTGTGAAAAGTGAATCAGCCAGGAATATTGGACTGATTATGGACTCAAATTTAAAACTAGACATCCATATCAATAAAATATGTCAAAAATGCTACTGGCAGCTTCGTAATGTTGGAAGACTGCGGCCTTATCTTAACCAGTCAGCACTTGAAAAACTTGTGCACTGCTTCATCACCTCACAACTAGACTATTGTAATTCAGTGTTAGTGGGGCTGTCCCAGTGCCTGATTCTGAAGCTTAAAAAAGTTCAGAATACTGCTGCTAGGATAATTACTGGTACCAAACGCTCTGAACATATAACACCTGTTTTAAGACAACTACATTGGCTTCCAGTTAAACAGAGAATTGATTTCAAAATATTGATCTTAGTATTCAAATGTATCCACAAACTGGCTCCAGTTTACCTGCAAGAACTCCTCACTGTATATAAACCATCACTCAGTCTCAGATCTAAAAAACAAATTCAACTAGTTGTACCTTTTAGCAGATCTAATCAGGCTCATGATTGTGTGTTCTCCATCGTGAGTCCCAGATCGTGGAATTCCCTGCCAGTTAGTGTCAGAATTTCAGAAACTCTTGATGTCTTCAAAAGAAATCTTAAAACTTTCCTATTCACTGAAGCATTCTCCTGAACTTCTGTAAGAGGCAACCAAAACGGATGTGCCTCTCTATTTCAGAAAAGTGTATTTCTGTCAAGCGTTTTAGAGCACTATTTGTGGTTTTACGCTCTAGAAAATAAATTATTATTTTATTATTACATGAGCTGCTAACATGTTGTCACGGTAGTACTGCCCTGTGATATGCCCTTGGATGACATGTAATGCTGTTCTGCTTGTCATGGTTATGCCTCCCCACACCATAACCGATCAACCACCAAAACGATCATGCTGCCTAACGGTTACATCATGGTATCGTTTGTTCCGCCGCTGCCACACTCTGTTTCGCCTGTTGTGGAAGTTGAGAGTGAACCTCGATTAATTGGACTAACGGTTACATCATGGCATCGTTTGTTCCGCCCGCCACACTCTGTTTCGCCTGTTGTGGAAGTTGAGAGTGAACCTCAATTAATTGGAAAACATGATGTTGCTGCACTGACGATTGTCCCAGCATTGTCATGCTCCACACCAACTGCAGCTTGCTGTGATGTGATGTTCAGTCAAACATGGAATTATTCAAGGTCGTTGAGCATACAAATTACAGCTGTGTAGGCGATTACGGATAGTCTGACCACTGACTCGCACATCTGTGGTTTGGTGCAGCTGCTGTCCAATTTCTGAGGCACTTTGATGGCAGTTACGTAATGCTGTGGTTTGGATGAAACTATCCTGGTTAGCAGTTGTCAACCTTTGACGACCTGACCGATGTCTGTCATCAACATTGCCTGTCTGACGGTAGCGTGACCACAACCTGCTAATCACCGATTGAGTAACGTTGAGAAATTTGAGCCACTGCAGTCTGTCTGTTGTCAGCTTCCAACATGCCAATGACACGTAAACAATCGTCACGTGTCAGTCTTCGCATACCTCAAAAATTACGTTTCGACCAGAAACTATTGATGAACGAGTTTATACCAAGAAAAGAATGATGAGACCACCGAAAAAGCCTGTCCAGTACAAATAAAAATTTCAAAACGTACCACACAGACATTAACACGGCGAAAAACTTGCACAACATTCATGATCCACACTGAACTTGGTAACATATTTATGTATCCAATCACATGTATCCAACACCATTTTCCAAAAATATCAACATCAGTTTGGATATCCCTTACTTTTTTTGAATAGTATATCACAAGTTGTGTCTGGCTCAGTTTTGATGGCTTTGAAGGATATTAATGATACTTGGTATTATTGTTGCACGCTATCGGAGAGTGTGTCACAGAAAGGTGGGGGGGGGGGGGGGGGGTATTATTGGGCCCAAGTTAGGACAGGCCACGTCTAGTTGTATACTGACACAGAAGTAGCCATTTAACTGAATATCTTTATTAAGCTCAAAATACTTGAATAACAGGAATTCCACTATACACAATATTAATTCCTTCACTTTTTAAGACACATTCAATTCACTATATTTTGTTTGACAGAGGTCAGAAAGCTTACCGGTACTACAAGATATAATAATTTAAATTTGCACTTTGTCAGTTTGGGTGGAAAATAATATTGCTGAAGCTTGAGAAAACTGAGATTTACCTTACTGTTTGGGTGGAAAATAATATTGCTGAAGCTTGAGAAAACTGAGATTTACCTTACTGTTTGGGTGGAAAATAATATTGCTGAAGCTTGAGAAAACTGAGATTTACCTTATGTTTTTCCAACCATAATGATATTTAAATTCAGTTAAAAGATATTTTGTAGCCAATATGCAATAAATAGGTCAGTTTTATACCGAATTTAAGGTACAGTGTAGTTCTGGGAGAATATATACAAGTACAGTCTTTGTTGGGGATCATTGAAAGTGCTTAAATAATAAAACTAAAATTGCAGGCCTTTGAAAATGCTAGAAAACTTCTCAGAAAAAGTAATGGAAAGTCCTTGAAAACAAATATGCCTGGCATGTTTTGGTCAAAATATTTACTTATAAGTTGTTTCCGTTCCTTAAATTTAATTTTTATCTACTGTTTTAATGCCTGCACTTAACACTGATCTCTTGGAAGATATCTGAGAGACCATCTGAAAGATTACTGTAAGAAGGTATTGCTGGTTTGGAACACATGTACAGCAGAACCCTGTTAATTTCATAGTCACTTTTCCTATGGAAAGTATTCATTTAACAGGAGTTTGATCATTTTGATGTATTCTAGTAGATAGTCTATAAATGTGGAGAGTTCTATTGCAGACAGAGTAATTCTCTGATAAATCACTAGATTTTTTTTCAGCTAAAAAGAGTTTACTTTATAACCTTAATAACAGGTCAGATTTGTACTGAAGGCATGGTAAATGCTTGGGTGTTTGGAAGTTTTATGTAATTAACAGAGTTATTCAATTAAGTGATATCAAATTAAGTTGGCTCCCTTGTACAATAATTGGTGACTCGTATGTATACATGTGGAAACACTGATATTAGAATAATTTTAGACATTCCCTAGTGTGTGCTTCAATGAAATCGTATTGAAGAGTTCAGTAGCAGACCGAGTAATTCTTTGATACATACAGATTATCATGATTATGTGCATGTCCTGTGATTTGTATCGGATTTGAGGTGGTGTCCAGAAAGGGATCTCAACGAACCGGCTTTGATGGCAAGTTGTGATTCCATTTTTGGACACCACTGAGAATCTGATGCAAATCACAGGACATGCACATTATCATGATAACTCATTTATCTAACAATCTGTCACAGAAAAAGATTAAATCTGAAATTATTAATATAGTTTTGGGACATAATGTTAATGTTTAAAAAAAAAAAAAAATATTTATGGAACAATATTGTTTTGCACTCTGACAAACAATGAGTAACTCGGTCACTGCAATTTTCAAAGTTGTGCTGTCAAATTATTCACTCTCAGTGTCACTTCCTATGATGATCCGCTTGATTTATGAGTGTACAATGTAGGCACATAATCAGCTGGGTAGGTGTAATATTGAATTGTGCAGTTTCTAATTATTGTTAAATTTTTAACAAATCACCCGTAACTGTCGAGTTTCCAGAAACGAGTCGTCTATATGATATGGAATCAGAATGAGTCGTCTGTATGATACGGAATCAGAACACATTATGCAATACATACCATTTCTCAAGGTTTTCAGGCCAAATCTGTATGATTGTTAGATAAATCACTAGATTTTTTTCAGTTAAAAAGAGTTTACTTTATAAGCTTATTAACAGGTCAGATTTGTACTGAATGCTTTGATGTTTGTAATTAACAGGGTTATTCAATTAAGTGATATCAAATTAAGTTCTATTCTCAAGTTTTATTTAATAGAATTTTTAAGAATTGGTACTCGAACCTTAAATCAGTGAAGTTATCTACTTAAAATATTTCATTTGTTTCAGAGCTTCTGTATTCTGAAGATCTATTTAGATTATGTAAACACAGAGTTTTTATGGAAGCAGTAAAACTTGCAACCAACACAAAAAGAAAGCCATCACCTGTATCTCTAGACAGCAAAACAGAACCAGATCAGGTTTTCAATTGATTGTTCTAAAATTTTATTAAAAATGTATAGCTATTTCGTTTCCATGTTTCTATGGACAGAGAGCATTAGTTGACTTTTTTTAAGACACAAGATCAACACACACATGCTATACCAAGAAACAATATAAGAAAACTTTATATTTGTATATATTATTTGTTCATCTTTGTCAGAAGCAGTTAACTGGTTGAGTGCTAGAAGCCACTATCAGGGCTTTCCAAAAAATGAGGGTACCAATGCAAAAGCCAACATTTTCATTGCTCATGTTTCCTATTCAGTCAAATACAAATAACATTTTGTTGATACAAGTTTGTTCCATTACAAATTATTGGAGAGTGCCCATGGGCACTCTCCAATAATTTGTAATAAAACAAATTTTAAATAAATTTAGACCACCAAAAATAATCTAGCCCTCAACTAGTGAAAAGTTCAGATGGTGCAGTGATGCTTGTTTTCTTCTTTAGCATTTAATTTCATTATTGCCATAAGAATATAATTAAAAATCTTTACTGTTCAGGCCAAAAGGGATTAGAGTGTGTTGCTTATAAGTCCTTTAGACTTGGTACTTGCATTCCCAAGTTTCAGAATATTGACTGTCCAGGTCTGAATGGAGAACTTTAATGATCTGAAAATGTAGATCAGTGAAAGAATGGTCTTCATCATTAAGTGTGATGTTACTGATTTTCATCAAGGATGTTGAATATCGGGTAGATGTTCTCATAGGTGTATCTCAAAATTTCTGCTTGTTTTGTCAACTTATTTTTTTTTGGCAGGTAAGTGAAAAAATGCAACTTTGTCATCAATTCACATAGAATGGGCGATATTATACATGCAATGCATTTCTTTTGATTTGTCTTTTTCTGTTTACCAGTAGATCTGTAACACGTTTGCCCATCACACCTGAGTTTTGTTTTTGTTTTTATTTCAAGCAACATCAGAACTGTCAAATTCTGTGAATAAGACAAAATTTTTAAATGGATGGATTCTATGTCATAGAGATGGATAATAAACACAGAATACCATGATGTGTGAATGCATTCATCAATACGGCACTGATACCATCGCAGCAGTATAGAACTCGAGGATGTGCCTTATGTTATATCCATCCACACTGGCACTCATGTCGTATTGACAAATACATTCACACATTGTGTATTTAAAGCATTTTGAGCAGCAGATTGGGAAAACATTTTAAAATATTTCTCTCAGTACTCAGCATTAAAATCTGAGCCCTCGACTCCCATGACACCCATAAATGTGATCCCAGGGGCTTGATTTGAACAAGCCTATTATTCATCCATACACAGCCATTGTATGTCAAATATTATAGCTAAGCCCCTGTGAATTTTGAATATTCATTTATCATTCGGTTCAACCTCCGATATTTGATTTGAATCTGATCAGAGTTTGAGGCTTGGATAATAGTTTCAAACAGTTACTGGATTGTAAGTTCAATATCAATGAGATTTTGCGGTGAAATTACCCATTTTGTTCAGTTCAATGGAGACATATTCTACCAATAAAAAACTCAGTTCAAGGATGAAAGTCTATCTGTGCATTGTGATGTCTTCTAAAATTGGGAGATTGCAACCGGTGTTAATACCGGCAAAACTAATGAAAGTGTCAATGACACTGGAGCATACCTTGATTGTGTATAGTGATTGATGAAAAGAATAATGTTCAATGTTTATGAAAGGATTATGAAACAAGAGGCCCCACGTGGCCTTAATCGCTCACCTGACAAAGTGACTCTAAGAAGTATTTTAGGTCACCTTCACCATGTCATGCCTCATCAACATTAACTGGTTGAGTGATAGATTTTGTTTGAAGTTCAACATTTGTTACCTAAAATTAGTTTTATTTAAAATCGTTGGTGTGTGGCCAATCTCCAATGATTTTTAATAAAGCAAATTTATCTCTGCAGACAAACTGGTTTAGCATGAAGCACAAACAAGGAATGTGAAGAGATAGCCTTGGACATCTCTCCCCAACTGTGGATATCTTCCATGTGCTACATGTATATATTTGCATGCAAGAAAACAAAAATTTTCACAAATTTTCCAAAATATTAGTTTTTTTTATCATCATTGGAACAAGCTCAAACAGCTTATTCCAATAGGGGTATGGGAAGATCAGGTATATTTTTGAGACAGAAATGTGAATATATAAATAATGGTGTTTTTTTGTGAATGATGCTGGAGAATTTTGCGTAAAGATATGGTAAATGGTTTGTTCTAGATACAGAATGATGCAAAAGTATTTAAATTTGATTAGGCAAGTTGTTCCTATAATGCATTTAAAAATTGAAGTAACTGTTTTTTTGCTGACAAACTTTTAGATGTGTGTGTCTGTGTTTGTGTGTGTGTGTGTGTGTGTGCGTGTTTGTGTGTGTGTGTGTGGGGGGGGGGGGGGGGGGTGGGGGGGGGTAAGAGTGTTCTTGCAAACAAAATTCCTGAATAAATGGAAAATTTTATTTTTTGTGTGAAAGACATAGTGCGTGAATGTTGATTGGAACAAGCTTAGAGAGCTCATTTTAATGTGAAGTCATAAAGCTGTGTTTTACGTACGAAATTCTGGAATAACTAAAAAAATTGCTTTTTTCACTCAAAAAGCATGGTGTGCGACCTCTCATTGGAATGAGCTCAAAAAGCTCATTCCAATGGGGTATTTACAAGCGATAAGTACATGTATGTTTAAGAGACAAAAATTAAAATTTGAATAGCGATTTTTGCGAAGAATGCTGACAAGTTTTGGCAGTTATGCTGGTAAAAAGGTAAGATATGCAAAGTGGTTGTTTTTTAGAGGCGACATTTAATTAAGGGGAATTAACCCTTGATTACTGAGGTAACTTCTAAAAGTACTGAAATTTCATGAAGCAATGTGAATAACAGACAACAGTTGCCTAAAAATTTCATGAATTAACTAAAATTTTTATTCCTTTGTCTCGAAAACATGGCATATGACCTTTGTTGGAATGAGCTGAATGCGTGTGTTCCAATGAGGGGTCATAAAATTTGAACGGAGATTTGTGTGAATAATGCATTAGTACTGCTAGATTTGGGTAAACGGTTCACCCTGGATACCACCCCTTCTATAGTAGATCTTTTCTGCAAATTTTGTCTAAGATTCTATCAACTTTACAAATAAATACGTTCATGAATCACAATCAGATCCACCCCACAATGTTGCATACCAAATATCAAAAGATTCTGCCTGCTGGATCTGGAGAAGAAGATTTTTTAAGAAATATGCCTGAAATGCACTAAGTTCAAATTTGGGCTCCTATACGGAGCTCAAATATAAACCCAGGGGGCCGATTTGAACAAACTTGAATCAGATCCACCCCACAATGTTGCTTACCAAATATGAAAAGATTCTGAAGCTGGATCTGGAGAAGAAGATTTTTTAAGAAATATGCCTGAAATGCACTAAGTTCGAATTCGAGCTTCTATAGTGAGCCCAAATATGAAACTAGGAAGCCGATTTGAACAAACTTGAATCAGATCCACCCCACAATGTTGCATACCAAATATCAAAAGATTCTGCCTGCTGGATCTGGAGAAGAAGATTTTTTAATAAATTTGCTCGAAATGCACTAAGTGCGAATTCGGGCTTCTATATTAAGCCCAAATATGAATCCAGGGGGCCGATTTGAACAAACTTGAATCAGATCCACCCCGCAATGTTGCATACCAAATATCAAAAGATTCTGCCTGCTGGATCTGGAGAAGAAGATTTTTGAAGAAATTTGCCCGAAATGCACTAAGTTTGAATTCGAGCTTCTATAGTGAGCCCAAATATGAATCCAGGGGGCCGATTTGAACAAACTTGAATCAGATCCACCCCGCAATGTTGCATACCAAATATCAAAAGATTCTGCCTGCTGGATCTGGAGAAGATGATTTTTTAAGAAATTTGCCTGAAATGCACTAAGTTCGAATTCGAGCTTCTATAGTGAGCCCAAATATGAATCTAGGAAGCCGATTTGAACAAACTTGAATCAGATCCACCCCACAATGTTGCATACCAAATATCAAAAGATTCTGCCTGCTGGATCTGGAGAAGAAGATTTTTTAATAAATTTGCCCGAAATGCACTAAGTGCGAATTCGGGCTTCTATATTAAGCCCAAATATGAATCCAGGGGGCCGATTTGAACAAACTTGAATCAGATCCACCCCGCAATGTTGCATACCAAATATCAAAAGATTCTGCCTGCTGGATCTGGAGAAGAAGATTTTTGAAGAAATTTGCCCGAAATGCACTAAGTTTGAATTCGAGCTTCTATAGTGAGCCCAAATATGAATCCAGGGGGCCGATTTGAACAAACTTGAATCAGATCCACCCCGCAATGTTGCATACCAAATATCAAAAGATTCTGCCTGCTGGATCTGGAGAAGATGATTTTTTAAGAAATTTGCCTGAAATGCACTAAGTTCGAATTCGAGCTTCTATAGTAAGCTCAAATATGAATCTAGGGAGCCGATTTAACCAAATTTGCATCAGATCCATCCCACAATGTTGCATACCAAATATCAAAAGATTCTGCCTGCTGGATCTGGAGAAGAAAATTTTTTAAGAAATTTGCCTGAAATGCACTAAGTTCGAATTCGAGCTTCTATAGTGAGCCCAAATATGAATCTAGGAAGCCAATTTGAACAAACTTGAATCAGATCTACCCCACAATGTTGCATACCAAATATCAAAAGATTCTGCCTGCTGGATCTGGAGAAGAAGATTTTTTAATAAATTTGCTTGAAATGCACTAAGTTCAAATTTGGGCTCCTATACTGAGCCCAAATATAAACCCAGGGGGCCGATTTGAACAAACTTGAATCAGATCCACCCCGCAATGTTGCTTACAAAATATGAAAAGATTCTGCCTGCTGGATCTGGAGAAGAAGATTTTTTAAGAAATTTGCATGAAATGCACTAAGTTCAAATTTGAGCTTCTATAGTGAGCCCAAATATGAATCTAGGAAGCCGATTTGAACAAACTTGAATCAGATCCACCCCACAATGTTGCATACCAAATATCAAAAGATTCTGCCTGCTGGATCTGGAGAAGAAGATTTTTTAAGAAATTTGCCTAAATGCACTAAGTTCGAAATCGGGCTCCTATACTGAGCCCAAATATGAACCCAGGGGGCCGATTTGAACAAACTTGAATCAGATCCACCCTACAATGTTGCATACCAAATATCAAAAGATTCTGCCTGCTGGATCTGGAGAAGAAGATTTTTTAAGAAATTTGCCTGAAATGCACTAAGTTCGAAATCGGGCTCCTATACTGAGCCCAAATATTAACCCAGGGGGCCGATTTGAACAATCTTGAATCAGATCCACCCCACAATGTTGCTTACCAAATATGAAAAGATTCTGCCTGCTGGATCTGGAGAAGAAGATTTTTTAAGAAATTTGCCTGAAATGCACTAAGTTCGAATTCGGGCTTCTATAGTAAGCCCAAATATGTATCCAGGGGGCCGATTTGAACAAACTTGAATCAGATCTACCCCGCAACGTTGCATACCAAATATCAAAAGATTCTGCCTGCTGGATCTGGAGAAGAAGATTTTTGAAGAAATTTGCCTGAAATGCACTAAATTCGAATTCGAGCTCCTATAGTGAGCCCAAATATGAATCTAGGGAGCTGATTTGAACAAACTTGAATCAGATCCACCCTACAATGTTGCATACCAAATATCAAAAGATTCTGCCTGCTGGATCTGGAGAAGAAGATTTTCAAAGAAATTTGCCTGAAAAGCAGTAAGTTCAAATTTGGGCTCCTATACTGAGCCCAAATATAAACCCAGGGGGCCGATTTGAACAAACTTGAATCAGATCCACCCCACAATGTTGCATACCAAATATCAAAAGATTCTGCCTGCTGGATCTGGAGAAGAAGATTTTTGAAGAAATTTGCCTGAAATGCACTAAGTTCGAAATCGGGCTCCTATACTGAGCCCAAATATGAACCCAGGGGGCCGATTTGAACAAACTTGAATCAGATCCACCCTACAATGTTGCATACCAAATATCAAAAGATTCTGCCTGCTGGATCTGGAGAAGAAGATTTTTTAATGTTTTTCCCATTGCCTACAGTGTTAAAAAGTGCTGACTCAGCACTTTTTCAAAGTCCCGAAACTGTACCCTATGATAAAACCGATGGCAATTTTTTTTTACCAATCCTTTCTGTTGGTCCTAAGGAAGCTGCACACCAAATAAAAATTCTCAGTGCCGTGCAGTTTTGGAGATATGGGCGTTTTAAATTTTTTCTATTTTTAGCTCCTGCGGTTCCCACGGGGCTGCGGGAAAATTTTTTTTTTGCATAAATCAAGTACTCATGACCCAATAAGCCCTCACATGAAATTTGGTTCAAATCAGCCTCTCGGTTTGGAAAATAGAAATTTTGGGCGGGGCAAAAAATTTTGCCCCTCTCATAACAACGCCAAGTATAGCCCCACAAACTTCTCTTGAACAAATCTGAGTCTACACCTCAAAAGGAAGCTGCACACCAAATATCAAGTCTCTGCTACTGCTGGTTCATGAGAAGAAGATTTACAAAGATTTTGGTGCCCCTTGGGGGCGTAGCACCACCCAGGAGGAGGGGCAACTTCATTTGAACAAATCTGAATTGGCATTAGGTAATAAACATTTAGCCAACATTTGAATAAAATTGGGCTAGTGGTTTAGGAGGAGAAGTCGATAATGTAAAGTTAACGCCGGACGGACGACGCCGGACGCCGGACGCCGGACAGAAAGTGATTAGTAAAGCTCCCCTTGAGCTTCGCTCAGGTGAGCTAATAAGACAAGAATTGTGATAATTGAGAATATGTTACGTTCTGTACCCTACATGCTGTTTTCAACAAGAATAATTTGAGGTGTGAACTGTACAAAAGAATTGAGGCCTGGGTTGATGTGATCCTCACAGGTATCTAGGGCATGTGCCTGTCTGGTGGTCACAGTTGAACAATCGTGACCAAAATAGGACAGTCTCATCTAGATATCATAATGAGTCATCCTACCAAGTTAATGAAATCCCTTCAAAAATATGTCCTGTAGACCGTGCTAAAGTAATCTATGTCACATGACCAAGTAGTAGTAACGGCTGACCGATCGTGACCGAAATAGGACAGTCTTATCTAAACATCACACTGACTCATCGTACCAAGTTGCAATGAAATCGCTTCATAAATATGAACTGTAGACTGTGCTAAACAAATTTAGGACACATACCAGTGCAGCTGACACGACCAAAATAGGATGTTCTCATCTAGACATTGTACCGAGTCATCCTACCAATTTATAATGGAATCCCTTCATAAATGCAACCTGTAGACTGTGCTAAAGGAATCTAGGTCACCTGCCCCTGTGGCCATCATGGTTGACCAAATCCGACCAAACTAGGACATTCTCATCTAGACATTATACAGAGTCATTCTACCAAGTTACAATGAAATCCCTTCATAAATACGATCTGTAGACTGTGCTAAAGATTTTAGGGTTTCAACCTGCACAGCCATCATGGTTCACCGATCATGACTAAAATGGGACGTTCTCTCTAAACATGACCTCGAACCTGCACATGAAATTTAGTTATGATCGGACAAGATCTATGGGATGTAGCCGGTGCTACAGAAAATGTGAACTGACTCGCAGACTTTCGCATGCTTGATGGCAATAGCTTATCATGACTTTGTAAAGTTAAGCTAAAAATGGAAAAAGGACTTGATTTACACTTCATGAATTTTGTTAAAACGTCTATGCAACAGACTTTAAATTGTGGAAAATTTGAATGAAATTCGATTCTAAATTTTCGGCGAATTTCGATTCAAATTTTGATTTGAGTCAAAACAAGGTATTCGCAGGGGTCTAATTAAAGCATTTGGAATAATAGTTTTGTAGACCAGAATTTTTAAAAATATGTTCTCTGTTAAACACAGTGTTAAACGCTAAGGGTCCCATGACATCCCTAAACAAGAGGCCTGAGAGCGCTCACCTGACACTGCCAACTATCAACTGAGGGTCCTGATTTGAACAAACTTGCATGTGCCCCATCAAGAAAACCATATACCAAATATAAAAACATTCAGACCGGTGGATCTGAAAAAAAAGATTTTCAAAAAATATTCCTCATATTGAAGTAAGTAATAATTTTGGGCTCCCACAGGGAGCTGAAATATGAACCTAGGGACTTGGCTTCAACAAACTTGAATCTCACCTCCCCAAGGATGCTGTATACCAAATATCAAAAGATTCTGACTACTGGATCTAAAGAAAAATATTTTTTAAGGAATATTCCTCATATTGAACTAAACTATAATTTTGGCTCCCACAGGGAGCCCAAATATGAACCCAGGGCCTTGGTATTAACAAACTTGAATCTCTCCTCTCCAAGGATTCTGTATACCAAATATCAAAAGATTTTGACTGGTGGATGTGAAAAAGATTTTTAAAGAATGTTCCTCATATTGAACTAAGTTATAATTCGGTTACCCACAGGGAGCCCAAATATGAACTCAAGAGACTTGGCTTGATCAAACTTGAATCACACATCTCAAAGGATGCTGTATACCAAATATCAAAACATTCCGACTGCTGGATCTGAAGAAGAAGATTTTTAAAGAAAATTCCACATTTTGAACCAAGTTGTAATTTGGGCTCCCACAGGGAGCCCAAATATGAACCCAGGGACTTGGCTTGAACAAACTTGAATCTCACCCCCAAGGATACCAAATATCAAAAGATTCTGATTGGTGGATCTGAAGATGAAAATTTTTAAAGAATTTTCCTCATACTGCACTAATTTTAAACATTTGGACTCCCATAGAGAGCCCAAATATGGACCCAGGGATTTGATTTCAACAAACATGTGAAACAATCTTCCAAAGATGTTATATGTGAAATTTGAAAGCTTTTGGAGCAGTGGTTTGGGAGAAGAAGAGTCTTTAATGTTTTCCCCCTTACCCACAGTGTTAAAAAATGCTGGCTCAGCATTTTTTTCAAAGTCCCGAAAAAGTACCCTATGATAAAACCGACGGCAAATTTTTAGAACCATTCAATTCTGTTGGTCCTAAGGAAGCTTCACACCAAATAAGAATTCTCAGTGCCATATAGTTTTGGAGAAATGGATGTTTGAATTTTTTTTCTATTTTTAGCTCCTGTGGTTCCCTCGGGGCATTTTGAAAAAATGTTTTGGCATAAATCAAGTACTTATGACACATTAATACTTATTATCACTTTCAGTCAGGTGAGCTAATGAATGACCCCAGCGGCTTGTTTTTAAACAAACCTGTAAATCATCTTTTTTAAAGATTTTATTTAAATATGGAAGCTTTTGGCGCAGTAGTTTGGAAAAGATATTAAATATTTTTGCTATTACCCATAGTGTCAGAACCTGGGGTCCAATGACACCCATAAATTTGATGCCATTCAACTTTAACAATCTCAAAAAGCATCCTCACAAAGATGCTTTATACAAACATGGTAACCTTTGGAGCAGTGGTTTTTTGGAGAAAAGGATTTTATAAAAAAAAAAATTTCCATTGTCCTCCCAATTTTACATCATGAGCTTAATTGGAACAAACTTAAATGTTAACTAGAGAAACTGAATTTACTGGGATCAGTAAATTTGAGTCTGCATGAAAATGCTGAAAGACTCGAAATATAGAAATAGAATTTATGGAGACTTATTAGTCCCCTATGGGAACCGTAAGGGGACTATAGGATTGCACTCTGTCCGTCTGTCTGTCTGTCCATCTGTCCCTCTGTTTTTTTATGTTACCACCTCGCTCTCCAACATGCTCTAAGCTACACCTTTCATATTTGATACATGGATAAATGGTTCTGAGGGGATGATGCACGCTCAAAATCTTTGTTTCAAAATTCAAGATGGCGGAATGGCGGCCATTTTTTGTTGTGTTTTTTTAAGCTTTTCTTCTCTATTTTCATCTTACCACCCTTCCCTCCAACATGGTTCAAGCTACACTTTGCATATTTGGCACATGGATAGAGGGTTGGGAGGGGATGATGCACGTTCAATATTTTTTTTTTCAAAATCCAAGATGGCGGCATGGTGGCCATTTTTGTTGTGTTTTTTTAAGCTTGTTTTCTCTATTTTATGTTACCACCTCTCCCCCCAGCATGCTTTAAGCTATACCTTTCATATTTGGTACGTGGATAAATGGTTCTGGAGGGATGATGCACGCTTAATATTTTTTTTTCAAAATCCAAGATGGCGGAATGGCGGCCATTTTTGCTGTGTTTTTTAAGCCTTTTTTTTTCTCTATTTTTATGTTACCACCCCTCCCTCCAACATGGTTCAAGCTACACTTCTCTCATTCCAGGCTTGGCAATTTCAGGAGAGCGATTTTTTAGCTCTCCTTACTGCCCTCCTGAAAGAATTAAGGAGAGCGAAAAATTGCCCTCCTAAATATTTTGGTCTGGGATGATTGAGATTACACGTATTATGCTCACATTAAATTTTTGTTGTAAAACAAAAATGTAATTTAACTTCGAAGTCACATAACATCACGTAATTTCATTTTGAAAGTGGTTTAGTGGTAAATGGTAATGGCTGCAACCATACCCAAACACAGTTGCAATCATCTGAAGCAAAATGGGTCACAGCAATATTTTTTTTTCTGTCAGTTTCAAGTTCAACAACTGACATCACAGTTTGAGGGGTAATTATTCAAGGAATATTGACACTATAATATACTACCATTACTACTATCCTGTCACTTGAAGCACTTGCACCAGGATGTGACTGTAGATTCAAGCAAACCTGCTGTCCAAGAAAGTCATACGCCTACTACTACCACCTTCAACCCCCCTTGGGGGGTTGAAGGTGGTAGTGGTAGGCTTATGACACGGGTCTTGTCAAGTGTGTGTTCGGTTGTTGAGTGAGACATCTAGATGTCTAAGAGATTTCGCTTTACCTTAGTAAAGTTAATAAAATCACTGATGTAGTCTGTTGGTTTCAGTTTCAATGAGTTCGTTCAACTGGATACTTAAAATGCTGTGTAAAGCTAATTGCTCTCCTAAGCTGATCGAGGAGAGCGATTTTTTGCCCTCCTGCATTTTTCAGAATGCCAGGCCTGCTCATTCTCAATTTTTAGATTCCATTCACACTTGAAATCCTGTCTGATAACCTGTATTTTACCCAACCCCCCCCCCCCCCCCCCCCCCAGGTCTGACACTCCTGTTGACTGTTGTCATGAAACCCGAATTGTCCCCAAGCCAAACCGTCCCCAATTATTTTACCCAAACTGCCCCCCCCCCTCCCCCCCCCCCCCCCACCCAGGTCTGATACTCCTGCTGACTGTGGCACCTTATACCTTATGTCACAAAAGCGCCGTAGGGGACTAATACCACCTCGGTGGTCAAACACTTGTTTGAAACTGCATTTAAAGATTTTCCTACAAGAATCAAATAAATTTGTTTCAAGAATCCAGAAATAACTTCTCTACACACCATTTAATATGTTCAATAAAGGAAGCAGAAATGGATATTGAAGAAATCAGAAATACTGTACTGTATTTGGAGTTTCATGCAAAACATACAAATGATTTAAAAAAGAAAACAATTCTGTACTGTGACCCCCCTGCCCTACATATATCAAACAGTGTAATATGTCTGTAAATGTGTCCTGCTTTCAAAATTTTGACTCCTTCCACCCGCACCGCCTTTCAGAATTTGTGGCCCTGTCCACATCTTCGGTATTTAAAATTAAATGTGAGGAGTGTTGGTATTTGTCTATGTTTGATGAGTTCCATTTCAAAACCCAGAATTGTATTTGAATCTTGTACAAAATTTGAAGACATTATCCAGACCTGATCTTACATCCAATTTGAAGGTATTCTTGAATGAACCGGAACAACTTAAGAATTTAAAGAACTTCTGACAACATAATGACTGGATCAAGAAATGTGACCAATTCTTAACTTCAGAAGTTAAGAAACACACTGCGGGAACTGTATTTCTGCTATTTTATTTGTGATTTGACTCTGTTTGACTTGGGTTTTTTTTCCTTACATTAATAGTCACTTAATAAACTAATAATCAGTTATTATCATGACAAACTAATTACTGTTACGTGAAACTGTTGCCATACACCAAAATAAATCAGTAAATTTTCCAAACCCTTCACCCAACAAAACAAAACAACTGGGCTAAATACACAAAAGCTATTTAAGAATAGATAGTGGGAAAGTTTATCTGCAAACTGTGTCTATCCTTTACCAAAATGCTAAACTACAAATTATTCAAATTAATTTATTCTCTTCCAAACCATAGCCTATGAGCCTTAGGTTATAATTATGTTCCATTGAAAAGTCATCAGCGGTTAAGAAGAAAATATTGTTCAGAGAAGAAATTGTTAATACATGTACTGGTTCAACACTTTTCAGCCGACAAGTTCAGAAAAGAGTTAAAACAAGGCCGATATCAAAAACAATGATAGTAAAACAATAAAACAGCCATTTTCAGGATGGTTTCAGAACAAATACAGCATCTGTAAGCACATAAAATGAGTTTGTGTGATCCCCTTCACATAAATATGGAAGACGTGTGAATTTAACTACTTCCAGTCCAGCATTTTTAAACACATGCTCTGCAAAACTGGCTACTTGTTCTTCAAATGTGTCACCATTTACCAATAAAACTTCTGTTGGCATGTGGTCAGAAGTATCTAAAAAAGAAATATAATGTCTGAATATGAACTGGTATATATACAGGAAGACTTTATGGCAAGTCAAAATTAATTTCTTACCCCATGAGTAGGAGTAATTATTTAATCTACAAGCTTGACAGGGGGGTGGGGGGTAAATAATTAAGACTATGAGGGGGATGAAAATTCATTTCGACAAAAATTATTTTTCAAAAACTGACATACTGAACTTTGTTCTACACTCTTCATAGAAACACAACATCATAAGATCCTGTGAAAATGTAAAGATGTCAGTGACATCACAGCCACTCTAGCAGGGTTCATTGTCTTAATCGATATCATGGGGATTAAGAACCAAACCAGAATCCCCATGATTTTTTTAAATTTTCCTGCATTCACCATTTTTCAGGCCCTGTTGGGACTTCATAGCAGTTGAAGTGTTCATTTTCATGAAAGAAGTGACCAATTTTTTGGGGCTTGGGCCTGGACAATTGTTCTGAATTCCCACTAGACTACAACCTGCACATGTCTGGTTGCTTAGCAGTGATTTCTAGTTAAAGGCGGCCTTAACAGGCAACCAATACATGACTAGAAATCACTGCCCAGTTGATTTGTTTATTGTCAAAGGGACCTCCCAATGATGGCATGTTGAGGGCATATATTCAGAGATCACAAATACCGGAAATAGGCCTTTAAAGGTTAAGGTGTGTGGAACAAGTTACAAAGTTACTGTTTAAGTTATAATTTGTGTTGCTAAATGAATGCCAATGTTGAGTTCCTTGGCAGCAGTATTTGTGGGGTGTTGTGGTAGAATGGTACAAGAAAAACTTATGTAGTTTCCTTGTGTGAATTCTACTTTGGCTCTCTCAACAAATTGCAGTTAAGTCAGACACAGAATACTTCTCCCCTAAAAATACCAAAACTGATACCAAAATAAAAATTAAGTAAGTTGTTTTGCTAAATCTGTTTATTTGTTGTTCAAGTGTAGTTTAGCACCAAGTTTATGATGCTAACAATTATGCAAATAGCCACTGCTAGATCAATAAAACACAACATTATTACAGTAAACTGCAGTACAGATATTAAGTGCAGGATTTACTTGAAACAAGAGGCCCCACGGGGCCTGAAGCGCTCATCTTGTACAGAACACAATTTAAACAGAGTCCAAGAATGAGTCTACATTAAGCAAGCCATCTCCATAGGCTACACTGTCAATCCTTGAGTCCCTCAGGAGTGACAAAAATAATCTGGGCATCATGCCTTTTCCTTTGATCATAAGTAAAATGTAGAGCTCCCCTATGAAGCCCCTTGATACAACCTATGTGGATTAATCTTAGTACCTCTAGAAGGTACTGAATACAAAATTTTTAATTCTTCAGCAGAATGGCCAATTCCGGCTCCCATAGAGAGCCCAAATATTAACCCAGGCTCTTGAACACAGTTAAATCTGACTTCCCTAGAGATGTTGTGTACCGAATATGAAAGCATTCTGACTGTTGGATCAGAAGAAGAGAAATTGTAAAGAAATTTCTCCGAATTGCACTAAGTTCAAATTTGGGCTACCATAGCGAGCCCAAATATTGACCTATGGATCCGATTTGAACAAACTTGAATCTGACCCCCATAGAGATGTTGTATACCAAATGTGAAAGCATTCTGACAAGTGAATCTGAAGAAGAAGATTTTTGAAGAAATTCCCTCATATTGTACTAAGTTAAATTTCATGTTCCCATATGGAGCCCAAATATTAACCTAGGCACTCGAATTGAACAACCTGGAATCTGACCCGCCTAGAGATGTTGTATACCAAATATAAAAGTATTCCGACTGGTGGATCTGAAGAAGAAGATTTTTAAAGAAATTTTCTCATATTGCACTAAGTAAAAATTTGGGCTACCATAGTGAGCCCAAATATATACCTAGGGATCTGATTTGAACAAACCTGAATCTGACCCCCATAGAGATGTTGCATACCAAATATCAAAGCATTCTGACTGATGGATCTGAAGAAGAAGATTTTTTAAAATTACCCTCCATATTGAACAAAGATCAAATTTGGGCTTCCGTAGGAAGCCCAAATATTAACCTAGGGGCTTGGTTTGAACAATCTAGAATCTGACCCTCATAACAATGATGTATACCAAATATTAAAAGATTCTGACTGGTGGTTCTGAAGAAGAAGATTTTTAAAGAATATTCCCCATATTACCCTATGTTAAAACTTCGGGCTCCTGTAGAGAGCCCAAATATGAACCAATGAGCTTTATTTCAACAAACTTTTATCTGACCCCCCTATGAATGCTGTATACCAAATATCAAAAGATTCTGATGATTGGTTCTGGAGAAAAGATTTTTTTAAATTTTTGCAAATATGCTGACTCAGCATTTTTTCGATGCCCATTACAGAACACCCTAACATAACCGATGGCAATTTTTTTTACCATTCAATTCTACTGGTCATAAGGATACTTCATACCAAATAAAAGCTCTCTGTTCCGTGGGGTTTGGGAAATATGGGCGTTTGAAAATATTTCTATTTTTAGCTCCCAGGGTTCCCATGGGGATGCGGGAATTTTTTTTTTTTTTGCATGGGTCATGTACTTATGACCCAATAATACCACAAACCAAATTTGGTTCATACCGGACCATCGGTTCAGAAAATAGAAATTTTGGGCGGGGCCAAAAATCTTACCCCTCCTATTACAAAGCCAAATATTACTTCACGAACTTCGTTTGAACAAACTTGATTCTACACCTTATATGGAAGCTCCATAGCAAATATCAAGTCATTGTACCCACTGGTTCTTGAGAAGAAGATTTTTAAAATATTTGGGTGTATTTTCCCCCACTCCCTCCCTATGGGGCTGGGCATGCTGAGTTGAACAAAAATGAAATGCCCCTTTGGGACCATCACTCACACAAACTTTCACTTGAATTGGCCCAGTGGCTTTGGAGTAGAAGACCAAAACATGGTGTTGACGGACAACGGACGACAGACGGGAAGCGATGAGATTAGCTCAGCTTGACTTTGTCAAGATGAGCTAAAAAAGTATATCTTTGTAGAAATGCATTAATTCTTTGACAAGTTGACAAAACTTGCAAAAAATGTTCTGGAATGTGAGGGAAAAAAATTCATTTTTTGTGTCAAAAAACCTGTGAGGGGTCATGCTGTTTTGGAAGCAAAAATTTAAAGAATAACTAGAGGCTCAAGAGGGACTAAAATGCTCAACTGGACCAAGTTGTCCTAAACTGTAAGGATTATGAGTATAGAGAAAATGTAATCTGAATGAACCATATGACAGATTCGCCAGCAAAAGTGAGCCCATCCCCTGGAGAGCCCAAATATGGACCTATCAACTTTCTTTCAACAACTTTTAATCTTAAACACCAGAGGAAGTTTCATACCAAATATCAAAGCATTCCCACTTGTGGTTCATGAGAAGATGATTTTTAATGAATTTCACGATATTTGGGCATAAGCCCAAGCCCCAAAAGGGCAGAGACCCCATTTGAACAAAACTAAAACAGGATACTCCCAAGATGATGTGGCCCATATATGTTTCAATTTGGGCCACTGGTTTGTGAGAAGATATTTTTAAAAAGGTAAACATGTAATCTTTTTCCCATTGACTTCAGTGTTAAAAAATGCTGAGTCATCATATTTTCATAACCCCAAAAACAGACCATATGACAGATTCGCCAGCAAATTTATTTTGTCCAATTGTTTCAACTGCTCAGAAGTTCCAAATACAAAATCTCTAGTCCGTGGAGTTTGGGAAATATTGGACTTTTCTTTTTTGTTCTATTTTTAGCTCCAGGGGTTCCCATGGGGAACCGCGAAAAATTTTGGGGGCATGAATGAAGTACTTAGAGTCAACTAATGCCACATATAAAATTTGGTTCAAATCGCTCCATTGGTTCTTGAAATAGAAATTTTCAGGGGAGCTCAACAATGAGCCCATCCCCTAGAGAGCCCAAATATGGACCTATCAACCATCTTTGAACAACTTTTAATCTTGAACACCAGAGGAAGTTTCATACCAAATATCAAAGCATTCCCACTTGTGGTTCATGAGAAGATTTTTAAAGAATTTCATCATATTTGGGCATAAGGTCACGCCCAAAAAGGGCGGAGACCCCCATTTGAACAAAACTAAAACAGAATTCCCCCAAGATGATTTGTGAGGAGAAGATTGTTTTGTAAAAGCTAACGTATGATGGACGACGGATGCCAAGTGATGGCAATAGCTCACACAGACTTTCAGTCAGGTGAGCTAATAAAAATTTAAATGGTGAAGCTGAGACTAGTGCTGACCAGATATGGCAATTGTGTTTGGTGAATGGTTAAATGGTCTTACCAAACTCAACATATGGCTTAAATGGTAGCACCACAGATACAACAGCCCTTCCACTATCCTTCTTCAATGATCTCTTAATACTTCTAAGCATTGACATTGGTTTGTCACATCTGTCTACAACATTCAGACAACTGATTACATCGTACTTCCCATCCTCAGGCCACCCATCAATACCAAGTAACCTACAAACATACATTTCTTGTTACCTATACTTGAAATCAAAATACACTTTGCTAATCTTTCCATCAGTTTTTTTCCCTAAATCAAAATCACATAAGGGATTTTCCTGACAAAACCAAGTATCCTACAAAAAAACATTTCTTGTTACCAACACTTGAAATCAAAATATACTTTGCTAACCCTAACAGTTTTTTCTCGAAATCATAATTACACGACAGATTTTTCTAACTATTTTGGGAATGGGACCTGGGTCATCCAAATGGGAAATTTACTGTCATTGGGAAGTAATTAGAAAATTTATGAATGTATAAAAAGTTTCTCATAAAGTTAAATTCCAACTTCAGACAATTTTCACATGACTTTTACAATGATAAAATTATGCTAGCAGTGGTTCCTAGTTAAGGCTTGGCTGCCTATACAGGCAGCCAACACTTGACTAAAAAATCATTGCTTGGCCACCACATCTACTAGTTGTGGTATACATGTAGCAGATTTTCTTGAAGACTGTTGAGATCTTTAAGACTAATATTCATTGCATGTTGTGGATATGGGAATTAGTGGCTGGTGAATGGAGAAAAAATTAGACTAACCTGCATTAGGAACGGGGGTGCATAACTGGACCCTGTATACTACTTCGAAAATCCCTGTACACTGTATCTTGTAATTGACTCCTTAACTGGCAGTGTTCTAAATTATTTTTCAAAAGTGACTTGCAACGTGAGCCTATATTTGAAAGTATATAAATTTTATAGTAAATTTCCTTTCTTATTATACCTACCACAATTGTTTACAACAGGCTTGCACTACAGTGGAAGTCCCTAACTCGGAAAAATAATCTCTATTTGCTTCTTTCCCAAGCGATTTGGGAAAGAAAACTGGTGCAAAAGCACTGAGAAAAAATAAGCCCACTGGGTCGAGTGCGACCGACGCACACACGGTAGGGGGACACTCTTCTCCTTGTACTAATCCATGGCTTCCTTAACCAGTGTGCAGACATATAACCAATGTGTCATTCTATTGAATCCGCCAACATTGGAGTTATGTAAACAATTGAAGTAGGTATAATAAGAAAGGAAATTTACTATAAAATTTAAATTTCTTATCAACGTACCTTACAATTGTTTACAACAGGCTGAATAGACAACAGGAGGAAGGAATCACATAACCAACCCCCACATAACCCGACTGGACAGAAGAAGAGTTCCCTAGGCCTATAAAACCATAGCATCACAACCATTAGTAAATGACAATTGGAGATGAGGCAAGTGCCCCTGTGTGACACACAGACAGAAAGGACCGTACCAAGAACAGGGCTGGAACTGACCTTGCAAGAACCCTAATGGCTAGGGTCGATGACAGCCAGAGCAGAAGAAAAGTGGGCCTAAAGAAAAAAAGGTCCTCAGACTGCTCCTGCAACTGACGCAGATAGGTGGAGAAAGTAGAAGCATTTCTCCAGTAGGCTGCCTGCATAACATCTGACAACTGATAGAGTTAGCATAAGCCCATGAGGAAGACAATGCATGCACCTCGTGGGCAGAAAAAACGATTGGTAATACAATCGTCAGTCGCTAGACGAGCACAAATAGCAAGACAAATCCATCTAGAAATGGATTGAGGAGAGATCTTCTGTCGACCAGGAATAAGAGACAGAAATATATCTTTTCCTGTCTTTCCTAATGAACTGCACCCGGTTGAGGTACATGCGAATCACACGAACCGAACAGATCAAAGGGCGATTACCCTCAGCAGAAGGAAGAGCCCTGATACAGATTGGAGGTTGAGAAGTTTCTGGCATCTGATTCTTGGCCAGAAAGGAGCAATCAGTGGTAAAGTAACACTGTTGGCTAAGCTCCTGAAAAAGGCCGGATCAATGGAGAGGGCGTGAAGCTCACTAACCCTTCTGGCTGAGGCAAAAGCCATCAGAAAAAGCTGTCTTGTATGTGAGAAAATGCATATCCACCTGGGATAAAGGTTCGAATGCCCCCCCTCCCCCCAAAGCAAAGCAGCACCCAAGAAAGATACCATCATGGGGTAAGCTGCAAAATCGTAGGCCTTTTCAAAGAAAAGTGCCGAATACGCTTGAAGAGGAACGAATTAGTGCTGATACGACGCTTTCCCACATACGAAGATGTCCCTGAAAGCATGGACCTGTACCCTTAGATGGTAACAGGTTGGAGACTCCGAGAATCAAACAGATATACCAGAAACTCCGTGATCTGTGTTATCGAACGATCGGCATAATCAACAGAGTGATCAGCACACTATCAACAGAAGACCGTCCATTTGGCCTCATAGGCTAAACTAGTGGAGTGCCGCCTTGAAGAAGAAATGCACTCCACTGCTCATCTCAAAAAAAACCTCTCCGGAGGATACCGGACCTGACAAAAAATATGTGTGAAGGCACAAAGAAGTCAGGTCGCCATGAAAACTCCTCAGGTGACCTTGGCAAAGAAGGTAATGAAGTAGAGGGAGACATGCCGGAACTGCTGCCAACAGAGAGCGGAGCTGATTGATCCACACCCACTGAGGCAACGGGAGCGATCAGAATGATTCGACAACTGCAAGTTCATACCTTGGCTAGGACCTGAGGCAGAATCGGAACCGGCGGGAAGGCATAGCCGACTAGACTGTTCCAATCCAGTGACAGAGCATCCACGGTGAAAGCCAGAGGATCTAGACACAGAGACACGAAAGTGTACATCTGAGGATTCCAACGGGTCACAAAAAATCGAGGGAGCGATCAGAATGATTCGACAACTGCAGGTTGATACCTTGGCTAGGACCTGAGGCAGAATCGGAACCGGCGGGAGGGCATAGCCGACTAGACTGTTCCAATCCAGTGACAGAGCATCCACGGTGAAAGCCAGAGGATCTAGACACAGAGACACGAAAGTGTACACCTGAGGATTCCAACGGGTCACAAAAAATCGATGTGGGAATGACCCAAGATCGCAAAGCGACTGCAACACTGCCCTGTGAAGCATCAACTCAGTTGAAAAGAACTTGCCCCGTCGGGACAGGGAGTCGGCTAGAACGTTCAGACGACTGGGAATGTGACGAACCACCACCCCGGCGTTGACATCCTGAGCGAGCAGTAGAAGATCCCAAGCCAATTCATCCATGGGAACCGAGTGCGTGCCACCCAGTTTCCAAATGCAAGCGACCACTGTCGAATTGTTGGACAACAGAAGGACCTGACGATTAGAAAGGTGGGAGATCCACTGCCGTAAGAACAGCAAGAAGCTCCTTCTGGTTGATGTGAAGAGCTGCTTGATCCTGGTCCCATACACAGTGAAGGGAAAGACCAGAGGACCCAACATCGCGCACCATCCGAGATCACTGGCATCAGCCATCAGAACATGATCGGACAAGGGCAAGTCCAATGGAACTCCCTGCATAATCCACTGAACATACGTCCAGGGAAAAAGGTGACGATGAAGATATGCTGGTAACTGAAGCACCAGATCCAGAGGATCGACATTTGGCCTCCAACGACTGAGAAAGTGTTGGAGAGGTCTGATATGCAGCTGACCAAGAGGAATGAGATCCGTAACCGAACCGCAGAGAGCGAGCAGCCGGAGAATACTCCAAGCTGTTGTGGACGTGGACTGGGTCAGAGTCAGGGCGAAAGCCGAGAGAATCACAGCCCTCAACAGGGGCCACCATATTCAGCTGAGTATGGATATCCATCCCCAGTTGACAAAATGACTGAGAAGGGACTAGGTCCGACTTCTCTTCGTTGACTCTGAACCCTAGCAATGTGAGCAGGCTCAAGTGTGTCGACATCTGACTCCAGAAGAGCAGCATTGGAGTGCCTCTGGAGGGTAGTGGCCATATACCCAAAAGTAGTCACCCTGGACTGAGTGCAATGGAAGGCTATCACATGTGACATCAGTCGGATGAAGGTCCAAGGAGCCAGGTTGAGGCCGAAAGGCATGGCCTTCAACTGGTAAATTCGCCCCAGAAAAGCGAACCTGAGATACTTTTGCAATGTCCGATGAATCGGAACGTATAAGTAAGCATCTCGCAGGTAGATGCTGGAAGCAAAATCTCCCTGGTGAATGGAGCAGCGAACCGACCTGAAAGTCTCCATGCTGAACTTGGGAGCAATGATAGACTAGTTCAGGATAACCAGTCAGAGTCGGCCGTCCTTCTTCGGCACCAAGAACAGGAAGGAATAAAATCCCTCTGAATGAATGTTCTTGACAACCTCGACCGCCCCCTTTGACAGGAGATTTCTGTCTGTGAAACGTCTAAAGGAACTTGGGTGGAAAGAGTGCCTCCGAAAGGATATCCGCAGACTGGACCGAACATCTAACATCCAAGGATCGGATGTGATCGTGGCCAAACGGTCTGCAAACTCGGATATCCCTCCTCCAACCTGGGATGAATCGAGGTGAGAACCTTCATATCGAGCCCTGTCTAAGCCTGTCTGAGGAGAAACCACCTCCTCTGCTAGATGAAGGACCCTGAGACCCTCTGGACAGCCGACGCTTACCCTTACCACGTGAGTAAAAGGAAGAAGCGGAAGCAGAAGTATCAGCCCTTGGCTTCACAGAAGCAGAAGGGCATTTGTTAGGCTTGAAACGGCCCCGGCCTCCAACAGAAGGTGGATCAAGCTGGCGAAGCAGCAGCTGATCTTTGGAATGACGCAAGACATCATCCAGGACCGTCGCCACAAAATCATGGAATAGTCGTGGACCCACCAAAGAAGCGGATCGGAGAGCAGCGCCCTGCCCTTCAGGAAGGGAAAGGCTTGTGACCAACACAACGTCCTGGTGAACTAATTCCAAAATAGCCATGTTACAGGCATACGTGTGAATAAGATACACGAGCGTCTTAGAGATCACACGCAAAGGAGCATGTATGTCATCAAACCTATCTGGAGGCAGATAAGCAGCCAAGGCAGAGACGACATGATCTGAAAGAGAAAGCATGCCTAGCATCTCTCTGGATAAGCCCAAGATGGACTCCAAAGTCGCCATAGGAATAATGGCTGACTTGGGCTTGGAGTCCTGATCCAAGACCGTCAAAGTCTTGCAGACCGACGGATTGGCGGAATTGTAGGAACGATAATGCACAGGGGGCAAAAAGGGACCAGTCTGGTGAAGAACGAAGTCTTCATAGCCTTGGAACTCAGCTTTGGGTCCAATGCTGCAAAAGCTTCGACCACTTGTACTGACTGGTATGGTCGAAGGTGCCAAGAAGCAGGTTGCTCCACAGGCTGTAGGTGCACGACTGATGATCGCGGCTGGCTGAAACCTCCGGCTGGTCTAACGGTCTGAAGGAACTCAAACACAAAGTCAAGAGCCGCCCCCTAGTCAGAAGACTGATGGCTCTCAACGCCAGGTGTGTCTGACCCATCGCCTGAGTCGGAAGACATATAGCCCAAGTTGGGCATACCAGCCGATGCCTCCCATGGTGTAGGAACACCAAGGATCAGAAAGCAGTTTCCAATCCCGGGAGGGGGCGCCTGGAAGCCACTAGAAGCCTCGCTGGAGGCAATGGGAAGGCTCTTGGAAAGAACCTGCGTGAGCAAGAAGGGGCCTCCCTAAGCTCACAACCCGTATCTGCCGGTTCGACATGGGAGCGGCCTGCCAAAGCGGCTTCGCATCTGACCCTCTAAACCAGAGAAGGGTCACCATCCTCTAGAACACCCAACGCAGGGCGATGGGTGGCTGCCGAAACATCTGAATACAGATGCTTATAGGGGTATGAAATACCCCAAGGATCTGAAGTACGGGGAGAGTCTCCGCAGACCTCAGAGGGACAGAAGGTCCAGGCTGCACAAAAATGCGTCGGTTCTGCAAAACTGACCGAAGGACCAGAGTTCGGAAGCGCAACAGAGTCCACGGTGACCCCACCATGGACATCTGAATCCAAATCAAAACCTGCTGGGCTCAACGGCTGAGAGACCACAGCAGAGGGATCAGCTGGCAACCACTTCCGACTTCGCCGAGTTGAAGCCAGGGAAGACCGATGACGTCACTGACAGAGTAGCAGCAGGACCGGATACATCAGTAGCTGTTGACAAAGGTGGAAAAGTGGAGAGAGCAACCACGCTTGGCTCTAAAAGAGGAATCACAACCCTAGTGACAGCCTCAGATGTCGACTGGAGGGGGACAGTAGTCCCGGAACCAGGCATCTCTTCCCCAGAAAGTCAGCAGCTACTGAGGTTTCCACACCATAAAAAGACTGCAAACCCCCCAGGAGGGGGTATAACTCTCCAGACAGAGTCGAATCAGGAGGCCCCGCATGACTGCATTCCCCTTCCCACGGGCGTGGGAGGAAAACATCAAGTGCCTAAAGTACACAATAGATGGAAGCCCAAAAGGTGGAAGACCACCCAGCCCACAGGGTCTGTCAATAGAACACCCAAATAAAGTGGAACATGAATAATGGGAAACTTCAACATACTAAGACAACAATGAAAGTGTCAATGACACTGTAGCTCAACTTGTCAAGACAAAGACATGTACATGTATAGTATGTGACACAGCAATGACAAACATCTAGGTAATGACCTGATAACAAAGGTACATATAAAGTATTGTAACGGTCTGTACATGAATACTGACCGTTGCCTGTAACAAATGTATAGGTAAAGTACTGTAAAGGTGGGTGACAGTCAGATGCTGAACTAGAAAAAAATCTTTGAGTCCCAGAGTGGGTCTGACTGAACCCCAAAATATTTGTTCTCATAGCACAGTGATAACAAAGGCACCCCAAAACACACTCGTTCCTGTCCCAAGGTGAAAACAAAAGTACTCAAGAAGTTTTGTGAAGATCAGTTCATAAATACGAGCTGTATAGAACTTGTGACAAAAAACTGATTGGACCTAATTTCGGTACATAATGGCCACTGGCAGCCATCTTGAATTTTGGACCGTACCCAGAAACACTCATTCTCATCCCAAGGAGATAACAAAGGTACCCAAGAAGTTTTGTGAAGATCGGTTCATAAATACAGCCTCTACCCTGAGCCGTATTGACATGTGTGCTTACATTGTGTAAGTAGCACTGAATAAATCAAAGTTCATCTAATTTGCATAATTTCGGCACGAAAAAAAACCCCTTACAATATGTGATGTATTCCATGTTACTAAACATTCATACAAAAATTTATTCAAATCAGAACTTTCATACAGAAGTTCTATACAAAAGACTGATTGCACTAATTTTGGTACAAAATGGCTGCTGGTGGCCATCTTGAATTTCGGACCACACCCAAAAACACTCGCTCTCATCCCACGGTGATAACAAAGGTACCCAAGAAGTTTCGTAAAGATTGGTTCATAAATATGGCCTCTAGTCTGAGCTGTATAGAAGATGTGTACAAAAAACTGATTAGACCTAATTTCGGTACAAAATGGCCACTGGCAGCCATCTTGAATTTTAGACCGCACCCAGAAACACTCGTTCTCGTCCCAAGGTGATAACAAAGGTACCCAAGACATTTCGTGAAGATCAGTTCATAAATACAGACTCTAGTCTGAGCCGTATTGACATGTGTACTTACTGTGTGTAAGTCGCACTGAAAAAATCAAAGTTCATCTAATTTGCATAATTTCTGCACGAGAAAAAAAAACGTATTATATGTGATGCATCCCATGGTACTAAACATTCACACAAAATAATTATTCAAATCAGGGCTTTCATATGGAAGTTCTGTGCAAAAATCTGATTGCACCTAATTTTGTACAAAATGGCTGCCATCGGCCATCTTGAATTTCGGACCGGACCCAAAAACACTCGTTCTCGTCCCACGGTGATACCAAAGGTACCCAAGAAGTTTCGTAAAGATCGGTTCATAAATACGGCCTCTAGCCCGAGCCGTATTGGCATTTGCACTTACAGTGCTGAAAGTAACCCCAAAAAACATCAAAATTAGTCTAATTTGCACAATTTACGTACGAGAAAAAAACCCGTATTATATGTGATGTATCCCATGGTACTAAACATTCATACAAAAAATTATTCAAATCAGAGCTTTCATATGGAAGTTCTGTACAAAAAACAGATTTCTGCATCGTCGGTACAAAATGGCGGCTGGCAGCCATCTTGAATTTCGGACCGCACCCAAAAACACTCGTTCTCGTCCCATGGTCATAACAAAGGTACCCAAGAAGTTTCGTAAAGATCGGTTCATAAATACGGCCTCTAGCACGAGCCATAGCAGCTTGGCACTTACAGCTCTGAAAGTAACACTAAATAAATCAAAGTCAGTCTAATTTGCATAATTTACGCACGAGAAAAAAACCCGTATTATATGTGATGTATCCCATGGTACTAAACATTTATACAAAACTTTATTCAAATCAGAACTTTCATACAGAAGTTCTGTACAAAAAACTGATTTTTGCATCATCGGTACAAAATGGCCACTGGCAGCCATCTTGAATTTCGGACCACACCTAAAAACACTCGTTCCCGTCCCAGGGTCATAACAAAGGTACACAAGAAGTTTCGTAAAGATCGGTTCATAAATACGACCTCTAGCCCGAGCCATAGCCAATTGTTGACGTACGGACAGACGGCCAGACGGACAGACGGACGACGGGCCATGACAATAGCTCAAATTTGACTTCGTCAAAGTTGAGCTAAAAATGGCCCACAAGGTATCGTCCTTGGCAAATCTGGTGAGAGCAAGGTAGATGGGAAGGTGAACCCAAATAAAAAATAAATCAAGACACCCCCAGTTACCAGAGTAAGGTGGCAGGAAACAAAGGCCCGACGGGAACAGAAAAGTACCCCAACAGCCAAAAGGGAACTGGCAGAAATTCTACCCTCAACAGGGGAGAGAAAAGCTGCCACAACCGCCCCCAGCTGACACCTCAGTTAAAAGCAGAACCCAAAGGGTTACAATTAATGAACAAAAGACCGAAACAGCACGGTATGCAAAAATCGCACGCGAAATCGGTATAGAGATTTATCACGAAAAATAAGTGAATAATCGAGAGAATATACAAAAACACAGCCCTGTATGCCTGGATAGTGAAGAAACAGCTATGAATCCACAATTCAGAACAGGAAATATCGTTAACATCGAATCGAGTCAAAAGGTATCACTGTTGAAGAGCGGAATGATCTGCATCCTGTAAGATGGTGGAAAAAAAATAGACACATTGGTTATATGTCTGCGTACTAGTTAAGGAAGCTGTGGATTAGTACAAGGAGAAGAGTGTCCCCTACTGGGTGTGCACCAATCGCACTCGACTCAGTTTGGGCTTATTTTTTCTTGGTGCTTCTGCACCACTTTTCTTTCCCAAATCGCTTGGGAAAGAAGAAAATAAGAGTATTTTTCCGAGTTAGGGACTTCCACTGTAGTGCAAGACTGTTCTAAACAATTGTAAGGTAGGTTGATAAGAAACAAGAAGGATGCCAACACCCTATAGCTCACCAACATTCCCCTTTGATAGTAACTTTGGTAAACATAAGAACTGTATAAAACAGGCTCATAACATGCGACAAAGCTGACCTAAACACACAACCTTTTAAAAGTAAAACTGAAAAAATAATAATTTTAACAGCAGAAGGGTTAATGGCCACATTATTAAGTGAGAAGTATTGGGCCTAAAAAAATAAAAAATCTGTTTCTCAGGCCCTCCCGCATGGTTGTTTTGGCTGCTGCATGCTCTCTTTTTATAACCAATTTAAACTTAAAAAAAATTAAAATTAAATGGTTTATGTCTGATATTTTACCCAAGTTAAAAAAATTGATGAATTTGTCTCTTGAATGCAAGAAGGCTTTGCAAGGGATGAAATACACCACCACCCATGCTATTCTGCAGATTATGAGGTATAAAACTTGAACCAAGAACATGAACTTTTGATGGTTAAGAAGTAATTACTTTGTGTGGCCTTGAGGAAGGCATTGTTGAATAGAAGAGATGATTAAAAGGGAGATAACTAATCACATTTATGATTATGCCACTTTCATTGTCATATGTCATGTTAAGTTTGTTTTGAGAGACCTCTATAAATCAAGCAATAAACCGTCTACCCTGCAATATAATGTATGTTGAAAACCGTGCATGAAAGATTTTATTATACAAAAAAATCAATAGAGTGGGCTTAATAACATTAAAAATCTGTTTCTCAGGCCCTCCCGCATGGTCCTTTTGGCTGTCGCATGCTCCCTTTTTATGACCAATGCAAACTTGAAAAAATAAAAATAAATTGATTTATGTCCGATATTTTACACAAGGTAATAAAATTTATAAATTTGTCCCTTGAGGCAACAAGGCTTTGCAATTCTTTAGCATTGCAAAGCCTTGTTGCACCCAAGGGACGAAATACACCACCAGCCTTGCTATTCTGTAGATTATGAGGCCTAAAACATAAAATACATCAACAATATGAACTTCTGATGGCAAAGAAATAATTACAAAAATAAAATATAAAATAAAAAACCGCCCGCCCGCATGCAATTTTACAACATTTGGCCTGAGAAACAGAACATCTACTTTGTGTGGCCTTACTTGGAACCAACCAGTCTTCACTGGCAGATGCTTCAGTGTACTGTGTTTGATTTAAACTTCCAAAAAGCTGTGACTTATCCGATACATGATGGTACACTACATAGAGAAATGGAAGAACCCTCTGTTTTAAAAAAAATATGTGGTGATGGAAACTGCCTTTTCCGTGCACTATCATTTGTAATTACTGGTGAAGAAAATCAACATGGCACAATTAGATTATTAATTGTTGATCATATGAGGAACCTCGAAAATGATGTTTTACAAATGGTGTTGCCAGACCTTAACAGAAAAATATTAACTGGATGCGGGTTAAATCATGGTAGAATAATAATGAGGAACATGTATGATTTATATAAAGGCCATGGGAAGAGAAGGAACACAGAAACTGACATAAACACTAAGTTAAACATGAAATTCTGAGCAAAACAGAAAACTATACGTAAGTAAATAAATAACAAAGTTAAGAGAATGGTTTAAAACACATAGGGTGAGGGTTAAATAGTGGTAGAATGATATTAAGCACCATATAGAAGCAATATAAAGGCCATGGGATGAAAAGGGTGTCGGCAGCTGTCCTGAATAGAAATGTTAACACACTGAAAATGTCAAAGTGTGAGTTAAACAGAAAACTCAACGTTCAAAAGTTGAAGAGAAATTTGAATTGAAATTCAGTGGATAAGGGTAAAACCATGGTACAATGATAATGAAGAACATATATGAGAAATATAAGCACCATGGGAAGAGAAGGAACACAGCAGGTGACCAAAACACTAAGTTAAACATGAAATTCTGAGCTAAACAGAAAAGTAAACGTACCCAAAAAATGTTAAGAAAATGCACTGGGTGAGAATGAAATAATGGTAGAATGATAATAAGCACCATAAGGAAGCAATATAAAGACCATGGGATGAAAAGAGTGTCGGCAGCTGACCTAAACAAAAACTTCAACACACTGAACTAAGTGTGAGGTAAACAGGAAACTTAACATTAAAAATGGGATGAAAAATTTGAAGAAATTCACTGGACAAGGGTTAAATGATGCAAGAATGATAATGAGGAACATGTATAATGGAATATAAGCACCATGGGAAGAGAAGGAAAACAGCAGCTGACCTAAACACAAACTTAAACATGAAATTCTGAGGTAAACAGAAAAGTAAACGTAACTAAAAATGGTACGAAAAAGGTTTAAAACACACTGGACGAGGCTTAAATAATGGTAGAATGATAATAAGCACAATATAGAAGCAATATACAGGCCATGGGAAGAAAAGGGTGTCGACAGCTGACCTAAACAGAAACTGTAACACACTGAAAATGTGTAAAAGTGAGCTAAAAAGGAGAGTTAACGTTCAAAATTTGATGAAAAATTTGAAGAAATTCACTGAAGAAGGGTTAAATCATAGAACAATGATAATGAGGAATATGTATGAGTAATATAAGTGCCGTAGGAAGAGAAGGAACACAGCAAATGACCTAAACACTAAGTTGAACATGAAATTCTGAGCTGAACAGAAAACTAAACACAACATGAAATTCTGAGCTGAACAGAAAACTAAACAGAACTAAAAATGTCAAGATAAATGTTTAAAATGCAGAGTATGAGGGGTTAAATCATGGTAGAATGATAATAATCATCATATAGCAGCATTATAAAGGCCATGATATGGAAATAGGGCGAGTAAGTGACCTAAACAGAAACTTTAACATTATTGGACACGTACGCCAAAGCTGACGCCGACTGATCGAGCCATGCCATAAGCTCACACAACTAAAGTTGGTGAGCTAATAATATACTACCAGCAAGTGGAATGTTAGTGTAACAGGATTTGATTCATAAATTACTGTTCTGTTACAATTTATCGGAAAGTGCCTGTTGGCAATTTTACATATAAAAATTTACTGCCGTAGAGCAACCAAGCTCAGGGCCGGCGGAAGCAGCAAAGGGCAAGGGGGGGCGAAACTTTCTGATGAGGGCAAGTGCACGTATATCGCCTAAAAATTGGGAGGGGACGCCTCAGATGCTGAAGGCATCTGCACCGAGTGCCAAAGACACGAGGTATTAGAAAGGTGGGGGGGGGGGGGGGTGGAGGGGTTTTCCCTCAGGAAATTTTTAATGGAGCTCTTAAATTGTGCATTCTGGTGGCCTTTGGCCTGAAATTCCTCTTGTATTTTTATAATAGAAAAAAATGATTTTTTTACAGCCGGAGGCCGGACCCTGGAGCAGTTGCCCTGTTTACCTACCCCCTCTCGGTGCTAGTATAAGTCTCGGATTATCTAGTGCCATAGGCTTCGAACCAGTTTTGTTGTCGACAAACTCGGCTTTTGGCCATCTAACTAATAAAACAGTCAGGCTGAGCAGGTAGGCAAAATTTGCTGATTCATAGGCCTACTATCCCTTGAATGCCATGCCCATGGGCAATTAATGTATACATATACATCCATGCCGGAGAATTGGTTATTCAAAGATACAACTGAATAATAGGCTGATCAGTATGATCCTGTTTTTTTCTGATGGTTGATCAATAACAATGCTAATGTTTTATTTTCGGACACTTTCGCCCCCGCTCGCCCCCGTGGGCGAGGGCAAGGGGGGCGACCGCCCCCGTCGCCCCCCTTCTTCCACCGGCCCTGACCAAGCTAACACATAACATGTGATATAGAAGTAATTCCTCTGAACCAAATTGTTATAATGATTTTAGAAACTCTGCAGAATGATTCAGGTGGATGGACAACAAGGTCAAGCAATGCTGCATCACTGAAAGCAGTAAGCGGTGATCATTGATGGATAAGGATCAAGGAGTTGATGAAATGTTATGTCCTTGATGAAAAGATGTATTACCTTAACTATTTGATAAACCTCCCTGACAGTTGCTGGTGTAAACTAACGTTTCAGAATATTTGTGATTCTAATATCAAGATGGAGTAGATTGGCAGGTGATGGAGTAAAAGGGAAACTATTCAATAGAACTCTCAGGCCTAGATGGGGGAACAACCGAAGGTAAAAAACACTTGTCAGGGAGGAATAATGGAGGATTGTAACCCAAATTTACGTGAAGGGGTGTATTCATTTATTGGTCTAAAAGGTCATATGTTTCTGCACAATGGCAAAGTGTAACTGCAACATGGATATAAAGTCAATACATTTGGAAACAACGCACACCATGATACAGATCATCAAAAAACCAACAAGGTTTACTGAAAGCTCAAGTAGTCTCATTGACCTGATGCTGACCACTTGCCCAGACTCTGTCTCGAATGTAGAAGTTATTCCCCCATTTTGTAGTGATCATCATGCTATATCTGCCAATGTGACATGCATGAGATCACATTTCACTCCGTATAGTATGGTCGTCTGGGACTTAAAAAATATGGATGCAGATGGATTATCGCAGACATTTTCTACTACAAACTGGAACAAGTTTTTTATAGAAGAGAGTGTTGATGCAATTACCGAAAACATTACTACTTATATCATAGAATCAGCCAAAAACTTTACTCCATCAAAGTCTATATTAGTGCACCCGAATGACAAGCCATGGATGACTGCTGCTGTATGAAGGCAAATACAATACCGTAATAGGGCTGACAGTAAAGCAAAATGAACAAATAACCCAGAACACTGGCAGGAGTTCAGACGAATAAGAAATAATAATATAACGTGTGCGGGAAGCAAAAAGAAGCTTCAACCTCAAGTTACAGAGGAATGGCCAGGTTCTGCACTGCAAACTTAGACAAAGGTGTAGTGACCTAAAAGGTCATATGTTTGAACGATTTTTAGTTAGCGATCCAAGATGCTCATGTGGATTCAATTTTGAAGACTCCCGAGAATTTTCTTCTAACGTGTCCAAAATATATTACACAGCGACAAATAGTATTTGAAAGCACTGATTATACAATATGTGACACAGAGGTACTTTTATCTGGCAGCTCCATGTTGTCAGATATAGAAAACAGGAATATCTTCATAGCAACACAGAATTTTATTATAAAAATAGGAAGATTTCGCTTAATGTTTAAAAGACCTTCCAAGACTGTTGAGTTCAATTGCTCATTACAATTATTATTAATATTATTATTATTGTTATGGTAATAATTATTATTTTTCATTTTCCCCCATATTGATATTGTTTTTGTTCCCAAACATAGCTTGTTTAATATTTACTTGCACATGGAATTATTGAAGTAATGTTCAAGACGTTCAGTTTCAATACCAAACCTTGTGAGACACCAGAGTAAACTACAAATCTACTCATATTTCCACACTTGTTCATGCACCATCGTTTGTAATTTAAAAAAAGTATTTATATGTAACGGTAAGGTATTTATATAGGCTTATAGCCTGTTTACCGAACCATTTCAAGAGAATAAAATATTGTTTAAAAAAAAAATATAAAGTCAAGTCCAGCCAATTGTTTATACCCATGTTGCCCATTTTTGAGGACTTCTACCCCAGGCATTGATTACCAGGTCTTATCTTATCAGAAAAACAGAGCTTTTTTACCAAAGTAAACAAGCACTGCTTCACTTTCTGTGGTTCCCATAAGGAACATGAAGGGATCTGTGTAAAGAAGTCTGGGTGGACTGCATGATAATGAGAAGCCAGTATTTAAGGAGTAGCTGGATTCCAGCTTTTTAGTCCCCTACCGGCATTGCCGGAGGGGACTATAGGTTTGCTCTCTGTCCATCTGTCAGTTTGTCACTCTGTCAGTCACACTTTAGTTTTCCGGATTTTTTTTGGAAACGCTTCAATGGAATGATTTCATTTTTGGTAAACTACTATAGAACGATGACTTACAGATCAAGTTTGATTTTCATGCTGATTGCATTATTCTTGAGTGAGTTACGGCCCTTGGAAATATGGGAAAAAGCACCAAAATATCAGTTTTCCAGAGTTTTTTTGGAAATGCTTCAACGGAATGATTTCATTTTTGGTAAACTACTATAGAACGATGACTTACAGATCAAGTTTGAGTTTCATGCTGATTGCATTATTCTTGTGTGAGTTACGGCCCTTGGAAATATGGAAAAGCACCAAAATATCAGTTTTCCGGAGTTTTTTTGGAAACGCTTCAACGGAATGATTTCATTTTTGGTAAACTACTATAGAACAATGACTTACAGATCAAGTTTGAGTTTCATGCTGATTGCATTATTCTTGTGTGAGTTATGGCCCTTGGAAATATGGAAAAGTGCCAAAATATCAGTTTTCCGGACTTTTTTTTGGAAACGCTTCAACAGAATGATTTCATTTTTGGTAACCTACTATAGAACGATGACTTACAGATCAAGTTTGAGTTTCATGCTGATTGCCTTATGCTTGTGTGAGTTATGGCCCTTGGAAATATGGAAAAGTGCCAAAATATCAGTTTTCCGGACTTTTTCTGGAAACGCTTCAACAGAATAATTTCATTTTTGGTAACCTACTATAGAACGATGACTTACAGATCAAGTTTCATTTACACTCTGTCCATCCATCCATCAGTCTGTCAGTCAGTCTGTCTGTCGGTCATACTTTAGTTTTCCGGAGTTTTTTTTGGAAACGCTTCAATGGAATGATTTCATTTTTGGTAAATTACTATAACGATGACTTACAGATCCAGTTTCATTTGCACTTTGTCCATCCATCAGTCTGTCAGTCATACTTTAGTTTTCCGGACTTTTTTTTGGAAATGCTTCAACCGAATGATTTCATTCTTGGTAACCTACTATAGAAAGATGACTTACAGATCAAGTTTGAGTTTCATGCTGATTGCATTATTCTTGTGTGAGTTATGGCCCTTGGAAATATGGAAAAGCGCCTAAATATCAGTTTTCTGGACTTTTTTTGGAAATGCTTCAACAGAATTCATACTGATCACATCTAGGTTATAACATTTGTATAAATATTAATGCTCATTAGTCCGGTAGGGGGACATTGTATTGCTTCAGCGATATGTGCGCTCTTGTTTTTTTTTGTTTTTTTTGGGGGGGGGGGGGGGGGGGGGGAAGGAAGCAAAAGGGGCCACTTCTGTTCAAACACTGAGAACAAGGTTGGTGAAGCTTAGGGGGAATCTTGGGAAAGATGGTGACAAGGGATGCCAAATGTGTAATCTGGGAGTATTGGAGACCCTGAATCACTTTCTCTTAGAATGCCCAAAATACCAGTCTGACAAAACATGATTCACTGGAACAATAATAAGGAAATTGGATGGGGAATGAAAGTCTGATGGTTATTGGGTGATACAAATGAGAGGGTTAGTATGCTGATCAATGGACTTGGGAAGAAGCAGTTAGGGATAGTAACAAACAGTTTGTTTCTGGATGCATGAGGCGAGGGAGCACAGGGGTAATCAAGGACTTCTCATCTGAGAACCATTATAAAACATCGACTGGTGAACTTCTATTATTATTATATACAATAAAGCCATAACTCAGTATTTTTTCAATAGAGCCATGATAGTGGCTTCTAGCACTCAACCAGTTAACAGAAAAATCATAGGCCAACCCTGTTAGAATAACATCCATCAATAAAGTATAATGTTTGACACCAGAAAAGTGGATGACTAAGAGTCCCAGACACACCCCAATGGATTTTTAATCTGCATATTTTTAACTGGTTGCGGGCTAGATTATTTTTTCTTGTCAGAATTTGTTCATCAATATGTTTTATTACAAATTATTGGAGAGTGCCAGTTGGCACTCCAATAATTTGTAATAAAACAATTTTATATAAACAATATTATTTGCCTAATATACAAATGTTACTGGGTCAAGTTGCAATGGGGCAACTTGCCCTTGGTTCAAATCATCCAGGTTCAGTCACCCCTGGAAAACTCACACAAGACAATCTGCACCCAACAAATTCATTCGTATTACTATATATCAGGATAAATAGTCAGTTTAAAAAATAATTTTTTTTTTTAAAAATGACTTACCTTGTGAATTTAATCTGATATGTGTCAAGTAAAATCCGATTTTGAAGAATAATACACACACCAAACCAGGGACCAATCTAGGGGGGAATTTTAGGGAAACTTCAAGTCTCCCTCCAGATAAAATAGGGAGACTGCAGAGTCAAGTAGGGTCACTTCATAGGCAAGTGGGGAAAATTTAAGAATATTTATGTACCAACCCCCTGCGGCACTTGAAGCTCCGACTGAAACGGAACAAAATAGAAATAAAAAATCCGCAAAAAAGCAACAATGGACAATTGATTCTCCTTTGATTTCAAATAAATGGTCGCTTATTTGACGAATGAAAATGCCCATTTATCACACTCAAGCACATTTGATTCTTGAAAATAATTGTTTTTATGTAAACTTCGGAACACTCAGTTCAGCCTTTCCTCATTTTGACCAATTTTTAGAGGGCGACTTGTAATCGCCCTGACTATTTTTCTAGGCGACTTTGGGCTTAGAATGGAGACATAATCACCCTAGTCATCCTCACGGCTGGTCCCTGCACCAAGCACAATGAATTCAGAGAATATCAAATGTCAAAAGAATGTTAAAAATATTTTTAAAAAACTTAATCGTTCAAAGTTTTCTACATAAAATGATACTGACCTGCTTTGCACTGCTACAAAGACAGATATGATTGTCAACGATCAAGAAAATTTTGTCAAAACATTCAATAGAAGACATAACTGATTATATTCACTCATCTTGATGATGGCACTGTTTTCATTTTAAAAACATGAGGCCCCAGGGGCCCTGAGATGCTCACCTGACATGGTAGCCTAAATATCAGCCCAGAGAATTGATTTCAACAAGTTGCATCTGCTCCTACTAAGAAAAGCGTATATATATAAATATCCAAAGATTCTGACCAGTGGATCTAAAAAAAAAAGATTTTTAAAGAATATTCCTCATATTGAACTAAGTTATAATTCGGGCTCCCACAGGGAGCCCATATATGAACCCAGGGACTTGGCTTGAACAAACTTGAATCTCACCCCCCTAAGGATGCTGCATACCAAATATCAAAACATTCCGACTGCTGGATCTGAAGAAGAAGATTTTTAAAGAAAATTCCTCATTTTGAACTAAGTTATGATTTGGGCTACCACAGTGAGCCCAAATATGAACCCAGGGACTTGGCTTGAACAAACTTGAATCACCCCCCCCCCCCCCACCCCCCACCCACAAGCATGCTGCATACCCAATATCAAAAGATTCTGCCTGCTGCATCTTGAGAAGAAGATTTTCAAAGAAATTTGCCTGAAATGCACTAAGTTCAAATTTGGGCTCAAATATGAATCCAGAGGGCCGATTTGAACAAACTTGAATCAGATCCACCCTACAATGTTGCATATCAAATATCAAAAGATTCTGCCTGCTGGATCTGGAGAAGAAGATTTTTTAATGTTTTTCCCATTTCCTACAGTGTTAAAAAGTGCTGACTCTACAGTGTTAAAAAGTGCTGACTCAGCACTTTTTCAAAGTCCTGAAACTTGAATCAGATCCACCCCACAATGTTGCATACCAAATATCAAAAGATTCTGCCTGCTGCATCTGGAGAAGAAGATTTTTTACGAAATTTGCCTGAAATGCACTAAGTTCGAGTTCGAGCTATAGTGAGCCCAAATATGAATCCAGGGGCCGATTTGAACAAACTTGAATCAGATCCACCCCACAATGTTGCATACCAAATATCAAAAGATTCTGTCTGCTGCATCTGGAGAAGATTTTTTACGAAATTGCCTGAAATGCACTAAGTTCGAATTCAGGCTCCTATACTGAGCCCAAATATGAACCCAGGGGGCCGACTTGAACAAACTTGAATCAGATCCGCCCTACAATTTTGCATACCGAATATCAAAAGATTCTGCCTGCTGGATCTAGAGAAGAAGTTTTTTATTGTTTTTTGAAACTGTACCCTATGATAAAACCGATGGCAATTTTTTTTACTAATCCTTTCCGTTGGTCCTAAGGAAGCTTCACACCAAATAAAAATTCTCAGTGCCATGCAGATTTGGAGATAAGGGCATTTTAATTTTTTTCTACTTTCAGCTCCTGGGGTTCCCATGGGGCCCACGGGAAAAAAACATTCGGCATAAATTAGGTACTTATGACCCAATAAGCCCTCACATAAAATTTGGTTCAAATCAGCCTCTCGGTCCGGAAAATAAAAATTTTGGGCGGGGCCAAAAATTTTCCCCCTCCCATAATGACGCCAAATATAGCCCATCAAATTTCTCTTGAACAAATCTGAGTCTACACCTTAAAAGGAAGCTGTATACCATATATCAAGTTATATCTGCTACTGCTGGTTCATTAGAAGAAGATTTTCAAAGATTTTGGTGCCCCTTGGGGGCATGGCACCATCCAAGAGGAGGGGCAACTTCATTTGAACAAATCTGAATTGGCATAAGGTAATAAACATTTACCCAACATTTGAATAAAATTGGGCTAGTGGTTTTGAAGGAGAAGTCGATAATGTAAAGTTAACGCCGGACGATACCGGACGACGGACAGAATGTGATCAGTAAAGCTCCCACTGAGCTGAAAATTTATTGGCTTCTTTTATTCAAAACATGGTTATCACAGTGTTTAATGTCCTTTTGACTTTGTAAATGTTTTTGATTATCAATTACTATTTTTTAGCAGTGGTAATCATGAAATAAAGACTAGAAAGTGTTTTAGCACACTAAAACATATGTCTCCCCTTCCTTTCTATTTTATGCTCTACAAATGATATATACATAAAAATATTGACAATCATACCAGATATGTAAGGTCTAGCTCTAAAGAGAAATAAGTTAAGATGACTCTGGCAAATAATAGTCTATAAAATATCTGAACTTGCCCTTGAGGTCAGAGGTCAAGGTCACATGCAGTTCATCAAGGTAATGGACATGCAGTTTCATGGTGACACATCCACATGTCAAAAAAAAAATTCTGGTCTGGACAATTACTCCCTATTTAAAGTACATAAATTTGACCTTGAGGTCAAGGTCACATGAAGGTCATGATGACATGTCCCATTGTGATACATCCACATGTCAATCATCTAAGTCCTAGGTCAAAAAACAAAAAAGTTCTGATCTGGACAATTATTCCCTATTTGAAGTACATAAATTTTACCAGAGGTCAAGGTCACATGCAGTTCATCAAGGTAGCAGACATGCAGTTTCATGGTGACACATCCACATGTCCAAAAAAAAAAAATCTGGTCTGGACAATTACTCCCAATTTAAAGTACGTAAATTTGACCTTGAGGTCAAGGTCACATGAAGGTCATGATTACATGTGACATGCGGTCTAATTGCGATACATCCACATGTCAAATATCTAAGTCCTAGGTCAAAACACAAAAAAGTTCTGGTCTGAATAATTATTCCCTATTTGAAGCACATAAATTTGACCTTAAGGTCAGAGGTCAAGGTCACATGAAGGTCATCGAGGTAGATGACATGCAGTCTCATGGTGACACATCCACATGTCAAATAACCAAGTCCTAGGTCAAAAAACAAAAAAAAAGTCTGGTCTGGACAATTACTCCCTATTTGAAGTACATAAATTTGACCTTGAGGTCAAGGTCACATGAAGGTCACAATGGTATGCGACGCACCGGCTCGTGGTGATACATCCACGTGCCAAATATCTCAGGCCTGGCTCAAAAAACAAACAAGTTTTGGTCCAGACAAAGTTTCCTTGAAAAAAGCACAAATCTGACCTTCAGATCAAAGTCACATGAAGGTCACAATGGTACGCTACACACCGGCTCATGGTGATACATCCACATGCCAAATATCTAAAGCCTGACTCGAAATACAAAAAAGTTCTGGTCCAGACAGTTTCCCTTAAAAAAGCGCATAAATCTTACCTTCAGGTCAAAGGTCAAGGTCACATGAAGGTCACTATGGTACACTGCACACCGGTTCATGGTGATACATCCACAGGCCAAGTATCTAAGGTGTAGGTCAAAAGACAAAAAGGTTATGGCCTGGACAAAGTTTGTGTGATTTTTCTTTTAAAAAAACACATAAATCTGACCTTCAGGTCAAAGGTCAAGGTCACATGAAGGTTACTATGGTACACTGCACACCGGCTCATGGTGATACATCCACATGCCAAGTATCTAAGGTGTAGGTCAAAAAGACAAAAAAGTTATGGCCCGGACAAAGTTTGTATGAGAAGAAGAAGAAGAAGAAGAAGAATATGCACTAAAACAATATGTCTCCCTTCTGGGAAGGGGAGACATAATAAAGTGGGTTTAGATTTGTAACCACAAAACCTAAGAATGCTATACAAGATAGCGAACTTTCTTTATCTCATTGCTGTACAAACAATTTAAAACAACATCATTACATGTACTGGTAATCCAGATCAAAGGTGTTTTAGAGGAACTGCTCTTAACAGTTTGAGTAATTCATGTCAAACTTGCCTCAGTAATTTGTTTTTCTTTAATCATTTTATCGTTGACTGTTATGGTGGTAGGTTGCATTGTGATTTATTCGGGGATATTCTTGGGGTTTATTTTAATCTTTTAAATCTTTCTCATGAACCAGTGGGTAAAATGATTTGATATTTGGTATGTAGCTTCCTTTTAAGGTGTAGAATCAAATTTGTTCAAACTAAGTTCGTGGAGCAATATTTGCCTTTGTAATGAAAGGGGTAAGATTTTTGGCCCTGCCCAAAATTTCTGTTTTCAGAACCGATGGTCTGATCTGAACCAAATTTGGTATGTGGAATTATTCAGTCATACGTACTTAACTCATGCAAAAATTTTTTTTCTGTGTCCCTGTGAGACCTAAGGCTAAAAATAGAAATATTTTCAAACTCCCATATTTCCCAAACCACATAAAACAGAGAACTGTTATTTTGTATGAAGTATCCTTAGGACCCGTAGAAAGGAATAAATTCCAACGGTTCTGTCAGGGTGTTCTGTAGGGGGAGGGGGGGGGGGGGGCAACAAAAAAAAGTCAGCATGTTTGCAAAAATAAAAAAGTATTCTCCAGAATCACTGATCAGAATCTTTTGATATTGATAATCTTTTGATACATAACCTCCCCCCTACCCAGATAGAGAGCCCAAATATTAATTAAACCAGGGTCTCAAATTGAACAAACTTGAATCTGATCCACCTAGAGATGTTATAAACCAAATATGAAAAGATTCTGTTTGATGGTTCTGGGGAAGAAGATTTTTAAAGACATTCCCTCATGTTGCACTAAGCTAAAATTCAGGCTCCAGTAGGGGGGGCCCAAATATTAACCCAGGGACTCAATTTGAACAAACTTGAATCTGCCTCCCTGGAGATGTTGTATACCAAATATGAATGGATTCAGACTGGTGGACATGAAGAAGATTTTTAAAGAAATTTCCTAATATTGCACTAAGTTAATCTTTGGGATCCAATAGAGAACCCAAATATTAACCCAGGGGTCCCATTTGAACAAACTTAAATCTGAGTCCCCTAGTGATGTTGTATACCAAATATGAAAAGATTCTGACTGGTGGATCTGAAGAAGATGATTTTTAAAGAAATTTCCTCATATTGCACGAAGGTAAAATTTGGGCTCCCATAGCAAGCTCAAATATTAAACCAGGGACTTGATTTGAACAAGCTTTAATGTGACCCCCCCCCCCCCCCCCCCCCCCCCCCCTCCAGAGATGGTGTATACCAAATATCAAAAGATTCTAATTAATGGTTCTGGTGAAGAGGATTTTCAAAGAAATTCCCTCACCCTCATATTGCACTAAGTTAAGCTTTGGGCTCCAATATAGAGCCGAAATATTAACCCAGGGAATCAATTTGAAAAACTTGAATCTGGCCCTCCTAGAGATGTGGTATACCAAATATGAAAACAATCTGATTGGTGGATCTGAAGAAGAAGATTTTTAGCTCAACTTGACAAAGTCAAGCTGAGCTATTGCCATCACTTCTCGTCCGTCGACGTACATATGTACGTACGTACATATGCATGTCTGGGCATACGTATGTACATACATCCACAATTTCCTTTGGCACACCTCACAGGTCGCATTTATGATCTGATCGCTTTGAAACTTGGTATGCTTGTTTGGGGGGACCTCCAGATGGGAGCTATCGATTTTTTTCAATTTTCGTCAAAAAATGTTGCTGCGGCCAACGTTCTTAGAACTTAGTTTAGTCAGACCTCAATATTTCCCTTTGGCACACCCTACAGGGCTCATTTATGATCGGATTGCTTTGAAACCAGACATGCTTGTTTGGGGTGACCTCTAGATGGAATTGATTTTCTTCCATTTCCCTCAAAAAATGTTGCCGCTGGCAACGACCTTTGAACTTAGTTTAGTCAAGCATCAATATACTCCTTTGGCACGCTGTACAGGGCACATTTTTGATCAGATCAGTTTTAAACTTTGTATGCTTGTTTGGGGCTACATCCAGATGGGAGCTACCGATTTTCTTCAAATTCCATCAAAAAATGTTGCCGCTGGCAATGTTCTTAGAACTTAGTTTAGTCAGACCTCAATATTTCCCTTTGGCACACCTCACAGAGCACATTTATGATCAGATTGCTTTGAAATCTGGCATGCTTGTTTGGAGTGACCTCTTGATGGGAGCTATTGATTTTCGTCCATTTCTATCAAAAAATGTTGCCGCTGGCAACGATCACTGAACTTAGTTTTTAGTCAGGGCATACAAGGGCACATTTATAATCAAATCGGTTTGAAACTTTGTATGCTTGTTTGGGTTACCTCTAGATGGGAGCTATCGATTTTCTTCGATTTCCGTCAAAAAATGTTGCCACTGGCAATGACCTTCGATGAACTTTGCGCAGTTATGCATCAATATGTCCCTTTTGACACACCCTGCAGTGCACAGTTTTGACCAGATCACTTTGAAACCTGGTATGCTTGTTTGGGGTGAGCTCTAGATGGGAGCTATCGATTTTCTTCCATTTCTGTCAAAAAATGTTGCCGCTGGCAACGTTCTTAGAACTTAGTTTAGTCAGACCTCAATATTTCCCTTTGTCACACCCAACAGGGCACATTTATGATCAAATTGTTTTGAAACCTGGTATGCTTGTTTGGGGTGACCTCTACATAGGAGCTTTTGGTTTTCTTCCATTTTCCGTCAAAAAATGTTGCCAATAGTTTAGTCAGGGATCAACATATTCCTTTGGCACACCCTACAGGGCACATTTATGATCAGGATGGTTTGAAACTCGGTATGTTTGTTTGGGGTTACCTCTAGATGGGAAAAATCGATTTTCTTCCATTTCCGTCAAAAATAGTTGCCATTGGCAACGACCTCTGATGAACTTAGTAAAAACTTAGTGCAGTTAAGCATCAATATTTCCCTTTGACACATCCTGCAGGGCACATTTATGATTGGATTGCTTGCAAACTTGGTGTGCTTGTGTGGGTGACATCTATATGGAAGCTTTCTTCCATTTCTGCCAAAAAATGTTGCCGCTGACCTTTGAACTCAGTTTAGTCAGACCTCAATATTTCCCTTTAACACACCCTTCAGGGCACATTTATGATCGTATCACTTTGAAACTGGGTATGTGTGTTCAGGGTGACCTCTAGATGTGAGCTATTGCTTTTTTTCAATTCCATAAAAAATTATTGTCGTTATCACAGGCCTTTGAACTTACTGCATTTGTGCATCAACTTATCCCTTTTGCACTCTCTGCAGGGTATATTTATGTATTTCCATAAAAAAAGCATTGCCACAAGCAATGACCTTCAAACTTAGTACATTTGTGCATTAACATCTTCCTTTGGCATGCCTCAGAGGGCACATTCATTATCAGGTTGTTTTGAAACTTTGTATGCTTATGCAGGGTGACAAAGAATTGATTTTCTTTTCATTTCCATCAAAAACTGTTGCTGTTAGCAACAATCTTTGAATTTGAATTTATTGCATTTGTGCATCAACATTCTTCTTTGACATGGCCTACAGGCCACATTTATCATAGGATTGTTTTTGAACTTGGTGTGCTCATTGGGCAAGACCTTTAGATAAAAGCTATTGATTAGCATTCATTTCTGTGAAAAAAGTTGCCATTTACAATAACCTCTGAACATATTACATTTGTGTATCAACTTTCTTCCTTTAGCCAGTCTTACAGTTTAATTTAAAAATGCATGGAATACTCTGATGTTCTGCACACACAATGCTGTTATGTTGAAATTTCACCAAATAACATTGGTACCAATGATCTTCAATTATGCCATTTCATTTATAACTTACCAAGTTCAAGTGTGTCAAGCTGACCTACAGTGTCAATGACACTTTCATTAAAAAAATTTCCTCATATTAGACTGAGGTAAAATTCGGGATCCCATAGGGAGCCCAAATATTCACCCAGGGACTCGATTTAAACAAACTTGAATCTGCCTCCCTGGAGATATTGTATACCAGATATGAAAGGATTCAGACTGGGTGTCAGAAATTTTCTAAGTCCACACTGACAAAAAAGTCTATCAATGCAAAAACACTCTAAAAATAAAAAAAAAATATCACTGGGTAAAGGTATGTAGGCAAATTTTAAGCAACAGAAACAGTATGAGGTGCATAGTAACAGGGCGGAAAGTTAAAGTGGACTCTTACAATAACTTTAACTTAAGTGTTGGCGCCGGTGTCGACATGCCTCGGGTCATGACATAAGCCCATACAACTTCGTTGGTGAGCTAACAATGAATTTGATTCGATTCAGTATTCATTAGTTATTGGTTGGAAACCAAATTCAAGATGGCCACCATGGAAGCCATAATGAATTGGCCACTGGTGGCCATCTTGGTTCAACATTGAAAGGAAGCTTCCTCTAGACACCAACAATGTATAATTAAAAAATATAAATGGATCGAGTCAGCATTCATTAGTTATTGGACAGAAACCAAATTCAATGGCCATCATGGTGGCCATATTGAATTGGCTAGCTGGACCAAAATCAAAAGGAAACATTGTCTAGTCATCTACAATGACCCCTAAAATTATGATTTGATTAAATGAGCGTTTCTTTAGTTATTCAATGGAAACCAAAAGTTAATGGATGGACATGGTGAAAACATAATGCTCCCGAGAGGGTCGGGGCATAAAAATCATGTTTCCCACTCCAGAGAATTTGAACATCGGGCAAGGGTTAGTGGGTCCTTTTATAGCATCAAACAAAACTTGTCTGCAATGGTAAACAAGAACTCCCCCATTTCCTTGGGTTCCAAGAGGGGTAGTACAAGTTATCTGTATTATCATTGTAATCTATTATAAATGAATATAAATTCTAAATAATGAATATGTTGCTTTTATTTCGACACCAGTACTTTTCAATTAAGCCCTGATAGCAACAATGAGTCAGTTAACCAAGAATTGATTGAACTGAAGTAAATATTTCATAAAATATCCAAAGGATTAAACATGCATCTGTTAAGTGTATGAACAATGATGTAAATATTTCATAAAATATCCAAAGGATTAAACATGCATCTATTAAGTGTATGAACAATGATGTAAATATTTCATAAAATATCCAAAGGATTACATGCATCTGTTAAGTGTATGAACAATGATGTAAATATTTCATAAAATATCCAAAGGATTAAACATGCATCTATTAAGTGTATGAACAATGATGTAAATATTTCATAAAATATCCAAAGGATTAAACATGCATCTATTAAGTGTATGAACAATGATATAAATATTTCATAAAATATCCAAAGGATTAAACATGCATCTATTAAGTGTATGAACAATGAAGTAAATATTTCATAAAATATCCAAAGGACTTAACATGCATCTGTTAAGTGTATGAACAATGACGTAAATATTTCATAAAATATCCAAAGGATTAAACATGCATCTGTTAAGTGTATGAACAATGATCACATTGCTAAGGGTTTAATATAAACTGTAACATTCACCGATGATAATATATCTCAGCAATATGTCAATTCAGTTTCTTAAAAAAACAAACCAAAACAACATGTGTTGTACCTGTAACCTCTCTCTTTTAATTTCCATATCATTGGTTTAGACATCTCTGTGACATAAGTTTCTTCAAAATGGTTTGACATTCTAGCTGTAACACTTCCATCACCAGCTCCTAAAATAATTGATTGGATGTAATCATGAGGAACACTTGAACAGTTTATACAACACAACTGCAAAATTTATCTGGTGACATTTATCAGTGCTGTACTGTTCAGGAAGAATGAAGAATTGGAATTTTGTTCTTTTAGGTGACCTAAGAAAAAAGAGGGAAATTTTTTGGGGGGAAAAACTGAAGAACATGTCACTCAATAAAACAATTTTTGTTCAAAGTATAGACAAAGTATAGAAATGCTCCTGAAAACTGAAAATTTGGATGGGGCCCCAAAAGAATTTGCTATGCATATCAAGTCAGCTGCAAATATCATCCAAAGAAGTTGGCTTGAATAAAATTTAATAGTGAAGACTTTTTAGAAAGTGGAATATCAAATACCATTACACTGTAGCCACATGTTCAGGAGAAGATTTTTGAAGCTTTTGTGGACTGAGGAAATCTACAATTTACCCACTGTCTACTCTTTTTTAGTGTGTATGTTATAGTCAGGGCATGGTTAGGTCAAATTCTTCAACTTCAATAATCTTTCAACCCAGTGGCTAGCCTTTGGGTTGGGAGATGGTAGAAGTACAAGAAATACACTGAACTGGCTGAAGGTAGAATTCATTGGAAGTGGCATAGAAACTGGAAAAGGTTTGCCAAAGATAGGGTTACTTTTTTGTCCAACTTACAATCTTCCATCATCATGTTCAGCACACATATATTAAGTTTCTTTTGTTGAATACAGTGGAGCCCACTTAATTGGATATCTCTTAACTGAATAACCCTGTTAATTGAATATAATTTCACAACACAAAACCATTTCCCACACCTCCAGTACAAATTTGACCTGTTAATTGAATATAGGTTAAAGAATAAACTCCTGTTAATTGAACAAAAAATCTTGCAACATGTCGAGAAATTACCCTGACCCTCTGCAGTTTTCCTTTGTTATAGACTGATTTGACCTTGGTACATCCAATACAGGCATTTAATCTATTATATCTTGTTTGACAGAGCTCATAGAGCTCTGTCAAACAAGATATAATAGAATAAATGCTAAGTATATCTCTAGAATACAGAAAAGTGACACAATCCCTGTTAATTGAATAATTTTCACTGGCAAAATGCCTATTCAATTAACAGGGTTCCACTGTATATCATTGCAAAACCAACTCCATTAAAAGGTATTATCGAACGCAAAATGCAGTGACATGCCTACTATATGTGGTATGATTTATCTAAAGTACAATTTAGTTGTGTTTACTTCCACCAACAAGATATTACCAAATGTTGCTGCAGAAATTTTGAATGTCCATCTATAATTTAAATTAGAATTAAACCTACAGGCTCTAAAGAGCCAGTAATCACTCACCTGGAACTAAATATAAAAATGTGATTTCCCATAGGCTTTCCATGGCAACTATATGAGCTGTAATTGTGGCCTTGTTTGCAACATTACATCAACAATACATGAGGATCATTGGTAGAAGGTGTCCCAGTCCTCAATCATGTGAAGTTTTAAAACATTTGACTTTGTAGTTTATGAGGGGAAGATTTTTGCAAAACCCATCAATCAGAATCAGAGAATGTCTCTGGTGGCCATATTTTCCAACCAATGGGAAAAAAGAGGATCGTTTGTAGAGGGCCTCCTATAGACCATTCCTGCGAAGTTTGGTTCACATTGGTGCAGTAGTTCCAGAGAAGAAGATGAAAATGTGATTTCCCATAGGGTTTCTATAGTAACTATAAGCTGCAATTGTGTCCATGTTTGCAACACAATCAACATTAAATGAGGATCGTTGGTAGAGGGTGTCCCAGTCATCAACCATGCAAAGTTTCAAAACATTTGGCCCTGTGGTTTCAGAGAAGATTTTTCAAAATCCACCAATCAGAATAAAAAAATGCTTCTGGCAGATATGTTTTTCAAAGCATGGTAACAAAATGAGGAGCTTTTGTAGAGGACCTGCCATAGACTACCCCTGCCATGTTTGGTTCATATCAGCTCAGTAGTTCCAGAGAAGAAGATATTTATTTATGGACAGTGGCTAATTGTGACCGTGACAGTTTTACGGGTGGAGGAAGCCGGAGAGAACCACCAAGCATCGACGAGAAACTGTCAGCTCCTCAACATTCTAACTCTGTTCAAGCTCCGCTCAAGCAGGGTTACAGCAGTTGAAGACATGTGCACCATTGACGTGCAGTACGCCTTAGTGCATGGCGTCATCGTGCCCCCATATAGGCAACCGGGATAAAGTGCCTTGCCCAAGGACACAATGCGGGTCGTCCCAGACGGGGATCAAACTCAGGACCCCTAGCACAGAAGTCCAACAGTCTACCACTGAGCCACCGCATTCCCGGGAGAGAGAAGATGAAAATGTGATTTCCCACAGGGTTTCTATATTAACTATAAGCCACAACTGCAGCTAAGTTTGCAACCCGATCAACATTATATGAGGATCGTTGATAGAGGGTGTCTCAGTCATTAACCATGCAAAGTTTCAAAACATTTGGCCCTGTGGTTTCAGAGGAGAAGATTTTTCAAAATTCACCAATCAGAATCAAAAAATCGCGACATCGACGCCGTAGCTGCGACGGGTGGTGCAATTTCACAAAATTCTAAGTTCATCAAGGGCCATAACTCCAAGAAAAATATTTGGAACAACACATGCATTGAATAGTGGCTAGACATCAATAAGATACACTTACATGCCAAATATAAAGTCATTCCATCAAGTATTTCAAAAGTTATTGAGTTTTGAAACTCGTTGGTCACAGACAGACCGACTGACCGACCGACTGACCGACCGACCGACAGACAGACAGACCAACATTGCCACTTATAGAGCTGCTAGTCGCAGCTAAAAATGCTTTTGGCAGCCATGTTTTTCGATGCACAGTAACAAAATGAGGAGCGTTTGTAGAGGACCTGCCATAGACTATCCCTGCCAGGTTTGGTCCACATCAGCTCAGTAGTTCCAGAGAAGAGGATGAAAATGTGGTTTCCCATAGGGTTTCTATAGTAACTATAAGCCACAATTGCAGCCATGTTTGCAAGCAACCCTATCAACATTAAATGTGGATTGATGGTAGAGGATATCTCAGTCATCAATCATGCAAAGTTTCAAAACATTTGGCCCTGTGGTTTCAGAGGAGAAGATGTTTCAAAATCCACCAATCAGAATAAAAAAATGCTTCTGGCAGCCATGTTTTTCGATGCACAATAACAAAATGAGGAGCGTTTGTAGAGGACCTGCCATAGACTATCCCTGCCAGGTTTGGTCCACATCAGCTCAGTAGTTCCAGAGAAGAGGATGAAAATGTGGTTTCCCATAGGGTTTCTATAGTAACTATAAGCCACAATTGCAGCCATGTTTGCAAGCAACCCTATCAACATTAAATGAGGATTGATGGTAGAGGATGTCTCAGTCATCAATCATGCAAAGTTTCAAAACATTTGGCCCTCTGGTTTCATCAGAGAAGATTTTTCAAAATCCACCAATCAGAATCAAAATATGCTTCTGGCAGCCATGTTTTTAGATGCACAGTAACAAAATGAGGAGCATTTGTAGAGGACCTGCCATAGACTATCCCTGCCAGGTTTGGTTCACATCAGCTCAGTAGTTCCAGAGAAGAAGATGAAAATGTGATTTCCCATAGGGTTTCTATAGTAACTATAAGCCACAATTGCAGCCATGTTTGAAACCCGATCAACATTAAATGAGGATCGTTAGTAGAGGGTGTCTCAGTCATCAACCATGCAAAGTTTCAAAACATTTGGCCCGTGATTTCAGAGGAGAAGATTTTTCAAAATCCACCAATCAGAATCAAAACATGCTTCTGGCAGCCATGTTTTTCAATGCACCGTAACAAAAAATGTACAGGACCTCCCATAGACCATTCCTGCCAAGTTTGGTTCACATCGGCTCAGTAGTTCCAGAGAAGAAGATGAAAATGTGATTTCTCTAGGGTTTCTATAGTAACTATAATCTGCAATTGCAGCCATGTTTGCAACCTGATCAACATTAAATGAGGATCGTTGGTAGAGGGGGTCCCAGCCATCAACCATGCAAAGTTTCAAAACATTTGGCCCTGTCGTTTCAGAGAAGATTTTTCAAAATCCACCAATCAGAATCAAAGAATGCCTCTGGCGGCCATATTTTCAAACCTATGGGAGCAAAATGAGGATCGTTTGTAGAGGACCTCCCATAGACTATCCCTGCCAGGTTTGATTTATGTCTGCTCAGAGGTTCCAGAGAAGAAGATATTTATTTATTTATTTATTGGTGATTAAGGTCACATACTTATGCACAATGGCTAATTGTGACCGTGACAGTTTTACGGGTGGAGGAAGCCAGAGTACCCAGAGAGAACCACCAAGCATCGACGAGCAACTGTCAGCTCCTCAACATTCTAACTCTGTTCAAGCTCCGCTCAAGCAGAGTTACAGCGGTTGAAGACATGTGCATCACCGACGTGCAGTACGCCTTAGTACATGGCGTCAAATGTGATTTCTCATAGGGTTTCTATAGTAACTGTAAGCCGCAATTGTGGCCATGTTTGTAGCCCTATCTACATTAAATGAGGACTGTTGGTAAAGGGGGTCCCAGTAATCATTTATGTGAAGATTCAAAACATTTGACCTGGCAGTTTCAGAGGAGAAGATTTTTGAAAATCCACCCACCAGAATCAAAGAATGCCTCTGGAAGCCACGTTTTTCATTCGACGTGAACAAAATGAGGATCGTTTGTAGAGGACCTCCTATAGACCATTCCTGCCAAGTTTGGTTCACACCGGCTCAGCAGTTACAGAGAAGAAGATGAATTTGAAATGTTTACGGATGGGATGGACGCCAAGTGATGAGAAAAGCACACATGGCCTTTTAGGCCAGGTGAGCTAAAAATCCAAATTAGCAAAGCAAACGAAACTGACTTCAATGTTTCAAGTTCTTGATAAAGGTGAGGGTGCTCTCCCCTAGGTGACATGTCTTGCGTCGTTTCATGATGGATATCCTGGTGTGTTCACTAAAAAGCCCCCACCACCAATGTTATTTCCTTGCTAACCCATATTTACAAGCCAAAATGCAACTAAATTATGTTTACATTTCCATAAATATTACAGAAATGTCTATACATAGACATATCAATCATATAGCAAGTCGGTGGGAAAAATGTGAAGGGCAAATGCCCCATGATGTCCCACCCCAGCCTTCTGACCCCAGTTCTGTTGCCTCTTTTTGGCCCAGTTGAAAGTACCCACTTGGATTAAGTAACACTGAACAATGAACACCCAATGTTTGATTGCATTCAGACATCAGGTTCTTCAGAGGAAGACTGAAGGTTAACAACAAATACCAAGAAATGGCAATATCCAACACTAATCTTCATTTAGGTAAGCTAACAATGTTTACTGTTTCAGGTGAATGGTCGGGGTTTTTTGCATAATGTTAACTTTAAAAGAATTAGGGTTCGCTTTGACTATTAAACCTCAAACTCTGACAAACAGGGGGGAAGTTTGCATGAATTTGCACCCGATATTCATTTGCTAACTCTTTCAGAAGAATGATTTATTTTATCGTGACAACTAAAACTTGGCAAACATTGTCCATCTGGATGACATACCGTGATGTAATACACTGTTGGAAAGGGCTTCCCTGAGCCCTTTCCAACAGTGTATTACAACACACCATATCAAGTGACAGAAACTCAAGAAATAAGTTCCACACTTTGCACTGACAATTTTATACACATCAGTTCATCTTGCCATTTCTCTTTCTCTCTCTGAAAAAGACTATCCTGACAATAAATTGCCTTGAAAATTACAGTGACTCTTTTTCAGGTTGCCAGAAGTTGTCATTTGTCTGCTATTTTAGCCAAGCCAAAGCCCATGGAGAACAGCAATTTCACTTCAACAAAATTGAACGATGGTCCCTGAAGATGATGTGAACCAAGTGTGAATGGGTGTGACACAACTGTTCCTAAGACTTTTAAGAAGTTAACAAACTGCAGATGATGGAATGGGACATAGCAATTAATCGTGGGAAGAAATAAATGGGTGCATGATCACATGGTTACCATTTTACATAAGTCTCCATTATGTTAACAATGCCACTGTCAAGTTTTGGATGAGTCAGTGAGTTTGCATTCAATGTCACAACAACTTTATTCATTGAATTTGTGCAAACTGTTCATTATTAAAACAATGGTCACCATGTTTTAAGTAGGAGAAAAGCCTCAAACTGTCTATCATGTGAGAGAATGGATCAATATCATTGCAAACATGCCTTTCTTGATCCATTCTCTCACATACTAGACAGTTTGAGGCTTGTATCCTTTACAGAAAAATGATAAATTTAAAGTAATTTGTATATTTTTAATACTTACCAACGGCCCAGATTTAGCTGGTGCAAACTCGATATTATCCAGGGCCAAACACAAATTTTGAACTCCCCAATCCCCAAAATTTGCATACAAATCCGAAAAATAAAAGTCCTATCTGGTCCTCCATACGTTTGTGTACTGCACATGCGTGGTAACAAGGAAGGTACCAAAATTGGTGCCAAGCATCATTCTTTCTAGTTGTGCTTGCTAAATGTTATAAATCAGCGGGGAGGTATGAGTGCCCACTCATGGGAGGGTCATCCCCATCTGGGCCATTGGTAAGTATTAAAAATATACAAATGACTTTAAATTTATATTTTTATACTAAAACCAATGGTCCAGACTTAGCTGAATCCTAAAAAGGCCGGAGGTCCTAGGACTTAGAGGAAATACAATATCTCTATTACTCCACATTAAAGAATACCTCCTACAGGAAAATAGGAGAAGACAGAGGGATTACATATGTCTTTCTCTTGTTAAAAAAGGAGAACGACATAACACCATCAATATACTGTAGTAATATACAATAAATTCTCCATTTAATGCCAGCATAACCCATTATGCTAATTTTGGTGAAGGAAACCAATTATAAAGCTAGTCCAGAGAATGAGACGTTTTATACTCATTTAAAAGTATCCAAGTATTGTATATAAATGCTTGTATAACACGTGACATATACATATACTTCACAATGAGCTGCACTTCAAAAAAACAATACATAAATGAGACATAATTGTTGCTTCACACTGAGCTACACATTAAAACTACCCAGCACCGACGCTGGACTACTGACACTGGAGGAGATATTCCCTTGCTTTTCACTTCAATGCCATTATATATATTAAGGGAAAAACCGTCCCACACCCTTGTTCTGAGGCAAGAATCCTCAGAATGAAGAGGGAAGCGGAACTGCGTTAATGCTCGGGCAGACTGCCTAAGACATTAGGAGATGTAATATTAATGGACGACATTCTGTGCGACAGAAAGAGGACCCAAGGATCTATGGTCACCGGAGATAGACTCTAAATTTCTAAGGTAAAACTGCATCCAGTACGCTGCCTTCATTAAATCAGTAATGGCAATACTATTAGAATAAGCCCAAGAAGAAAACAGCGCTTTAACCTCATGCGTGGAAATCTTATTGACAGAACGTTGATCTGAATATAGATTCTCATAAGCAATTCGTATTGCTAATTGAATCCATCTGGCCACTGAATGAACAGAAATATCTTTTCTGTTAGGCATAAGAGAAAGAAAAAATCTCTTTCTTTCTTTTCTAATTAAGCTAGATCGACGTTTATAAATGCGCATCGCTCGCACTGGACAAAACATTGGTCTACAGTTGTCCAAGGAAGGTAAAGCCCTAATAATAATAGGCTCCGGCCACTTATCCGGAATCCGATTCTTAGCCAAGAATCCCACTTCCATAGTAAGAGGAATAGTATTACCCACACTACAGAAATGGGAATCTTCTACAGATAATGCATGAAGCTCACTAACTCTTCTGGCAGAAGCAAAGGCTAAGAGAAATGCCATTTTATAAGTCAGAAATTTAAATTCTACATCATCTAATGGCTCAAAAGGAGCTTCTTGAAGCTTCAAGAGAACTCAGGCCAAATTCCATTTAGGAATTAATCTGAGGGTTCAAGGTCAATTGATAGAGAAATTTCTAACTAGCTTGGATAAAGAAGGATCTGATCCAATAGCCAAGTTATGATGAGCACCTATAGCCCTTAATAGTAACGGGCTGCAGTTTTAATTCGTCAAACAGATAGACCAGAAAATTGGCAATTTGAGGTATAGACGGATTATAGATATCCACTGATTGATCTGCACACCAACGAAAGAAAACTCCACTTCGCTGCATAAATTCAGCGAAGAGGATGTCCTCCTACTGTTAGAAATTGCTTTCCATGCAAGAAGGACAGCACAATGGAAATATGTGAAGGTTGAGACCTTCCGGGTTGTGATGCAGTGCGTGGGACTTCCCCTGATATAGAAGGTCCCTGAGAGGAGGAAGCTTCCGAGGAATGTCCCATAACAGACACCTGACAAGATTGATCCAGGATTTCTGAGTTGACAGAGGTGCTACCAGCAGAATTTTGCAATGAGACTGTTTGATTTTTAACAGAATCTGCTGAATCAACGGAGTTGGAGTAAATGCATATCCTACTATTCCGTTCCATGAGATCGATAGAGCATCTGCTGCGTACGCTCAATGATCCAGACACGGCGACACGAACGTCGGAAGCTGATTGTTCAGGTTCTTGGCAAAGAGATCTATCATCGGACAATCCCACTGGTAGCAAATCTGCCTGAATATTCATTTGTTGAGAGTCCACTCCGATAGCAACAGACGACCTTTCCATGAGAGTGAGTCTGCTACTACATTCAGATGACCCAGAATATGATGGACTGAGAGATGAACGTGATGACTCAGAGCAAATAGGAGAATTTTTGTCAATCCGAATAGAGGAATTGAATGAGTGCCGCCCTGGTTCCTGAGATACGCCACTACAGTGGAATTGTCCAACAGAATCTGAACATGGACGTGAGCAATCCAATGTTTTAATGCAAGCCAAATAGACATCATCTCTTTCATTTTTCTGCTTTTCTAGGAACCAAGGGTCCCAAAGACCCAGACACTTCAGGTCTGCGGGAATCAGGGATGCGCCCAACCTGTCAGACTCGTGTCCGTCATAACAGTGAAGTCTGGATCCGGTACTTGAAGCAGAACATCCGGAGTCCGCCATTGGAGATCCGCCCAAATCTGAACCTTTTGTTTTACCAGGTCTGTTAAAACAATCTGTGTTTCGAGCGAATGCGTCTTGACACTCCAGTTCTGAGTGAAGAAATCTGGAGAGGACGCGTGTGTAAGCGACCTAGCAGAATCAGGTCCGCAGCCGCTCTGCACAGTCCCATCAGTCGCATAAACTCCCTCGCTGACACTGTGAGAGAGTTTAGACACAAGAGGCCCCAAGGGGCCTGAGGGCGCTCACCTGACATGGTAGCCTAAATATCAACCCAGAGAATTGATTTCAACAAGTTGCATCTGCTCCTCCTAAGAAAAGCTTATACCAAATATCCAAAGATTCTGACCAGTGGATCTAAAAAAAAAAGAGAAGATTTTTAAAGAATATCCCTCATATTGAACTAAGTTATAATTCGGGCTCCCACAGGGAGCCCATCTATGAACCCAGGGACTTGGCTTTAACAAACTTGAATCTCACCCCCCCCCCCCCCCCAAGGATGCTGCACACCAAATATCAAAACATTCTGACTGCTGGATCTGAAGAAGAAGATTTTTAAAGAAAATTCCTCATTTTGAACTAAGTTACAATACGAGCTCCCACAGTGAGTCCAAATATGGACCTAGGGACATGGCTGAACAAACTTGAATCTCACCCCCTAAGGATGCTGCATACCAAATACCAAAACATTCCGACTGCTGGATCTGAAGAAGATTTTTAAAGAAATTCCCTCATTTTGAACTAAGTTATTATTCGGGCTCCCACAGTGAGTCCAAATATGGACCTAGGGACATGGCTTGAACAAACTTGAACCTCACCCCCCACCCCCCCTAAGGATGCTGCATACCAAATATCAAAACATTCCAACTGCTCGATCTGAAGAGGAAAATTCCTCATTTTGAACTAAGTTATAATTTGGGCTACCACAGTGAGCCCAAATATGAACCCAGGGACTTGGCTTGAACAAACTTGAATCCCCCCCCCTCCCAAGCATGGTGCATACCCAAAAGATTCTGCCTGCGGGATCTTGAGAAAAAGATTTTTGCCTGAAATGCACTAAGTTCAAATTTGGGCTCCTATACTGAGCCCAAATATAAACCCAGGGGGCCGATTTGAACAAACTTGCATCAGATCCACCCCACAATGTTGTATACCAAATATCAAAAGATTCTGCCTGCTGGATCTGGAGAAGAAGATTTTTGAAGAAATTTGCCTGAAATGCACTAAGTTCGAATTCGGGCTACTATAGTGAGCCCAAATATGAATCAAGGGGGCCGATTTGAACAAACTTGAATCAGATCCACCCCACAATGTTGCATACCAAATATGAAAAGATTCTGCCTGCTGTATCTGGAGAAGAAGATTTTTGAAGAAATTTGCCTGAAATGCACAAAGTTCAAATTTGGGCTCCTATACTGAGCCCAAATATAAACCCAGGAGGCCGATTTGAACAAACCTGAATCAGATCCACCCCACAATGTTCCATACCAAATATCAAAAGATTCTGCCTGCTGGATCTGGAGAAGAAGATTTTTGAAGAAATTTGCCTGAAATGCACTAAGTTTGAATTCGGGCTTCTATAGTAAGCCCAAATATAAACCCAGGAGGCCGATTTGAACAAACTTGAATCAGATCCACCCCACAATGTTGCATACCAAATATCAAAAGATTCTGCCTGCTGGATCTGGAGAAGAAGATTTTTTACGAAATTTGCCTGAAATGCACAGAATTCGAATTCGAGCTTCAAAAGTGAGCCCAAATATGAATCCAGGGGGCCGATTTGAACAAACTTGAATCAGATCTACCCCACAATGTTCCATACCAAATATCAAAAGATTCTGCCTGCTGGATCTGGAGAAGAAGATTTTTGAAGAAATTTGCCCGAAATGCACTAAGTTCGATTTCGAGCTTCCATAGTGAGCCCAAATATGAATCTAGGGAGCTGATTTGAACAAACTTAAATCAGATCCACCCCACAATGTTGCATACCAAATATGAGAAGATTCTGCCTGCTGGATCTGGTGAAGAAGATTTTTGAAGAAATTTGCCTGAAATGCACTAAGTTCAAATTTGGGCTCCTATACCGAGCCCAAATATAAACCCAGGAGGCCGATTTGAACAAACTTGAATCAGATCCACCCCACAATGTTGCATACCAAATATCAAAAGATTCTGCCTGCTGGATCTGGAGAAGAAGATTTTTGAAGAAATTTGCCTGAAATGCACTGAGTTCGAATTCGAGCTTCTATAGTGAGTTCAAATATGAATCCAGGGGGGCCGATTTGAACTTGAATCAGATCCACCCCACGATGTTGCATACCAAATATGAAAAGATTCTGCCTGCTGGATCTGGAGAAGAAGATTTTTGAAGAAATTTGCCTGAAATGCACTAAGTTCAAATTCGAGCTTCTATAGTGAGCCCAAATATGAATCTATTGCCGATTTGAACAAACTTGAATCAGATCCACGACACAATGTTGCATACCAAATATCAAAAGATTCTGCCTGCTGGATCTGGAGAAGAAGATTTTTGAAGAAATTTGCCCGAAATGCACTAAGTTTGAATTCGAGCTTCCATAGTGAGCCCAAATTTGAATCTAGGGAGCCGATTTGAACAAACTTAAATCAGATCCACCCCACAATGTTGCATACCAAATATCAAAAGATTCTGCCTGCTGGATCTGGAGAAGAAGATTTTTTAAGAAATTTGCCTGAAATGCACAAAGTTCAAATTTGGGCGAAATCGGGCTACTATACAGAGCCCAAATATGAACCCAGGGGGCCGATTTGAACAAACTTGAATCAGATTCACCCTACAATGTTGCATACCAAATATCAAAAGATTCTGCCTGCTGGATCTGGAGAAGACGATTTTTTAATCTTTTTCCCATTGCCAACAGTGTTAAAAAGTGCTGACTCAGAACTTTTTCAAAGTCCTGAAAAAAGTACCTTATGATCAAACCGATAGGGATTTTTTTTTTAACCATTCTATTCTACTGGATAAAAGTAAGCTTTATACAAAATAAGAATTCTCTGTGCCGTGTAGTTTTGGAGATATGGCAGTTTTAAGGTTTTTCCTATTTTTAGCTCCCGGGCTTCCCACGGGGCAATGAGCAAAAAATTTTTGGCATCAATCAACTATTTATGACCCATTATCATCTTATATCAAATCTGGTTCAAATTGACCTCACGGTTCAGAAAGTTAAAAAATTTATAGTAATTTATATATTTTTTATACTTACCAATGACCCAGACATAGCTGGTGCTAATTCTCAAAAATCTAGGGCCAAACACAAATTTTGCCCCCCAATCCCCAAAACTTGCATCTAAAAACCGAAAAAATCATGTCCTAAATGGTCCTCCATACTTTTCCTCCACTGTGCATGCGCAGTGTCAAGGAGGTCTCGAAATTGGCACCAATTATCATTCTTACAAGCAGTGCCTGGTCAGCGCTATGTACTCAGCGGGGAGGTATGAGTTCCCAACTCCTGGGAGGGCCATCCCCGTCTGGGTCATTGGTAAGTATAAAAAATATATAAATTACTATAAATTTTTTAACATTTTTATACTGTACCAATGACCCAGACATAGCTGAATAGTAAAAAGGCTGGAGGGCCTAGGGCATAGAGGAAAATCCAATAAGCTCAACTATATATAATAGAGTTATCCCCTCGAGGAGAAAAGGAGTATTAGGCTTTACATGTATCTTTCTTATTTATGATAAATTAGAAAGACACAACACCCTCCATAATTGAGCATAATAACATTCATGTTCTCTATTAACATCCAGTATAACCCTTTATACTAATCATTTTTAAAGTAAGCCAATAAATAAAGTCAGTCCAGAGACTTGAGACTCTTTATACTCTTTAAAAGTGTCCGAGGATTGTATATTAACGCCCGTTTGACACGTGACATATACAAATGCTTCACACCGAGCTACACATTAAAAATATGACATGAATGAATTTAAACATTAACTTTACACTTTAAAACCATCCCGGTACCGACTCAGAATTACTGACTCTGGAGGAGGTATTCCCTTGCTTTTCACTATAATGCAGGTGACCTAAGGGAACACCCTCCCCCCCCCCCCCTTCCCCTTGCCCTGGGTCAAATAGCCCAGAGCGAAGAGGGCAGCAGGACAGAGTCACTGCCGGAACAGAAAGCCTGCATAACTATAGTTGCAACTGTTTAGTGGACGACATTCTGAGCAACAGATAACGGACCTAAACAATGCAGGTCTCCAGAAATGGACTCAGTATTTCTGAGATAAAAATTCGTGAATGTGGATGGCTGAGACCAATATGCAGCCTTCATTAAATCTGTAATAGCAACACTATTTGCCGAAGCCCAAGATATAGAAAGAGCTCTTACTTCATGAGCCAAAATCTTAAGCACAGACTGCAGAGTTGAAGATAGATTATCATAAGCAGTACGGATAGTTAATTGAATCCATCTAGCAATAGAATGGACCGAAATGTCCTTTCTATTAGGCATCAGAGACAGAAAGAAGCTTTTTCGTCCCTTTCTGATAAACTGAGATCTTCATTTATAAATACGTAAAGCTCTAACCGGACAGAGTAAAGACCTATGCCCGTCTGAAGACGAAGGGCCTTAATAACAATAGGTTCCGGATATTTATTAGGAGCCTGATTCTTAGCCCAAAATCCAACATTAGTAGTAAAGGTAATAGTGTTCCCGACACTACGATACTGAGAATCGTCCACAGATAGTGCATGAAGCTCACTGACTCTTCTAGCATCTTATAAGAAATGCTGTCTTATAAGATAAGAATTTGAAGTCCACTGTCTCAAGAGGCTCAAATGGCTTTTCTTTTAGTTTAAGAAGAACTCAAGCTAAATTCCGTTTAGGAATTAATCTAAGGGCTCTAGGTCTATTTATCAAGAAGTTTCTAACTAATTTAGATAAAGAGACATTAGATCCAATTTGTAAACTATCATGGTGTGCATAGGTATCAGATAACATAGACCTATAACCTTTAATAGTAACAGGCTGCAGTTTGATCTCATCAAACAAGTATACTAGAAAGTTTGCAATGTCTGAAATGGAGGGATCAAAAATATCAACAGAATGATCCCTACACCAATGACAAAACACCTTCCACTTAGCCACATAGTTTTGCGAAGAGGAGGTCCTCCTACAGTTAGAAATTGCATCCACTGCTCGTCCTGTAAAATGCTTGCCGTGCAAGAAGGACCGCACAACGGAAATACGTGAAGGTTGAGACCTTGCAGGTTGTGATGTAGTTGACGCGATTTCCCCTGCGAAAGAAGATCCTCTCGTGGAGGAAGCTTCCGCGGTAAGTCCCACAGCAGACACCTGAGTAGATTTATCCACGGTCTCTGTGGAGACAGAGATGCTACCAATAGAATTTTGCATTGAGATTGTTTTATCTTTAGCAATATCTGCTGAATCAACGGCGCTGGAGGATACGCATATCCTATCATTCCGTCCCACGAGATCGATAGAGCGTCTACTGCATATGCTCGGGGATCCGGACATGGAGACTCATACGTCTGCAACTGATTGTTGAGCTGTGTCGCAAATAAGTCTATCATTGGCCGCTCCCATTGGTAGCAAATCTGATTGAATACCTGTTTGTTGAGAGTCCATTCTGACGGCAACAAGTGACCCTTCCGTGAAAGGGAGTCTGCTAATACATTCAGACGACACAGAATATGACAAACCGAAAGTAGAACCTGGTGTTCTAGAACAAACAGAAGGATTCTTTCCGTTAAATTGAATAACGGAACGGAATGAGTGCCTACCTGGTTCTGAATATACGCTACTACTGTCGTATTGTCAGACAGGATTTGGACATGTGCTTTCTGAATAATGTTCATCCAATGACGTAGTGCAAGCCAAATTGACATCATTTCCTTGATGTTTATGTGCTTGCCTAGAAACTGCAGATCCCAATGACCCTGGCACTTCGAATCCGTTGGGATCAATGTTGCACCCCAACCTGTTTGACTGGCATCCGTCATAATCGTAAAACTCGGATCCGGCAACTGCAGTGGGACTCCCTGAGTCAACTACTGAATGTTTGCCCAAGTCTGAATCTCTTGTTTCACTTGATTTGACAACAGAACGTCTATATCGAGTGAATGAATCTTTACACTCCAATTCTGAGTCAAGAAAATTTGGAAAGGACGAGTGCATAACCGCCCCATCGGAATGAGATCCGCAGCGGCTCCGCACAGACCTATCAGTCTCATGAACTCTCTCGCTGTGACTTTGTCTGAGTGAAGACAATAGCGAGCATAACAACTGATTAATTTCGCTCTGGTTAATGGCAGACGAACGAGAATGTTGTGCATCTCGAAGCTCATTCCCAGATGAGTGAATGACTTGGACGGCACCAGATCCGACTTCTCCTTGTTTATTATAAAACCGAGACGTCGGAGTAATAGAAGCAGATTCTGCACATCATTCTGAAGCGTTAACTCGTTGCCGTACCTCTGAAGAATGTCGTCCAGGTAGGCTGACGTTACCGCAGTTGAATGAGCTCGGAAATATATCATTACCGAGTTCATTATTCGAGTGAAAGCCCAGGGCGCTAGGTTCAAACCGAAGCACATCGCTCGGAACTGATATACAACTCCTAGGACTGCGAAGCATAGATACTTTCTGAATGTCGGATGTACCATGACGTGAAAGTACGCATCCTTGAGATCTATGCTTGTAGCATAGTCGTTCACCCGAATACTCGCTCTGACTGATCGAATTGTCTCCATATAGAACTTCGGAGCGACGATCAGCTTGTTTATCCAGCTCAGATCTATGACTGGACGGAACGAGCCGTCTGGTTTCGGAACCAGAAACAGATGGCTGTAGAAACCCGGTGATTCCTGGTCTTCTACGACCTCTACCGCGTTCTTCTTCAGAAGAGACTGTACTTCTGATAAAAGAGTGTCTCTTTTCTGCAGATTTGACGGAAGCGGAGTCCATTTTGGACTTCAAGTTAATGGAGGTTTCGTTTGAAGTATATTCTTAGTCCTTCCGAAATTACCCCTCGAACCCAGGGGGCGTCCGTAATTGACGCCCAATCGTTTATAAAACTTGATAATCTTCCGCCTACCGGAACACGATAGAGGTTCAAACCATCACCTCCTGGACCTGCGAGGCTTGCGGAATGAGAAACTACGTCCTCCACGACCCGCACCTCGCCCCGTCGACCTAGGGACGTCTGACCGGTTATCTCGGCCAGAATAACGTCCCCCACTAGAGTCGCTGCCTTGACGGTCTCTAGAATAAGACCTAGAAGACGCATAGGAACCTCTATAGGAACTTCTCTTGGGCATACTTGTCCCAGAAGTGCCTGTCTTAGTCTTTTCTGCTGTATCCGACTTTTTGGAAGCGGATTTGAATAGCGGAGAATCCGAAGCTTTCTTAGTTATCTTATCATAGATTGCTGAAAGCTTACCGTCAAAGAGAAGCTCTCTGGAGACTGAAGCGACTCTGAGAGAGTTCTTCACCTTACCATCCACGTGCGTGGATGTTGCTAGGGCTGCGTCACGTCTAACCAACTCCAGGTTTGCCACTGAAAGGGCGGAGTTATACGTGGAATAAGCTACTGCCCTTGAAAGAAGTCTTAATAAGGATTGTATATCCTGGAATTCTTTCCCTTGAAGACGTAATGATAACGCCTTAGTAAGGTGATGTGCGTATGATAAAGCATCTAAGTTAACTCTGTTAGACATTATTGTCGTTTCCAACGTCGTGGTTGGAATTGACATAGACGACGGTATAGACAATTCCAAGTCTTCAGCCTCGTCGTCTAGACGCAGAGGAACTCTCGGTATGCCTTGTCCTGCCATTTCGAATTTATTCCTTGAATTGATGAAAGGCAGATTTAGAGCATTTGCGGATAAGAAACCAGACTTGCCCGTTTTGGTAGCAAGCTTATAAATAGCGTCGTTCAATAATTCGAATGTTCTTGTGACCTTATTGGACTGTGTCGGAAACTCAGGGACGATGTCCCTGAACCGATCAAAAAATTCTGTGTCCAATGACGCTATCAGTCTCTTATCCGGCATCGCAGCATTCTGGTCCGACGGAACAACCTCTGGAAGATAATGCCGGATAAAATCTACGGCAGCTTTATGTTGTTCCGAAAGGGAAAGCTCCAGATCCTCCGAATCCCTTTCACCATCCAGTCGGACCCTATGAAGTTCTCGGTCGTCCGTACCTGATGCTTCAGCGGAGCGTACCGACCCAGCGTCATCGGATAATTCCTGATCCGACGGAGATTCTGTCGTTTGCTGGGATGCAGCGACAAGTTGTGTTATTTGGGATAGCATGTCCGTCACTGAGGCCTGTGGAGTAGCGGTCTTACGTTGCTTTGCCGCTGGAAGCTCCGTGTACGTTGACTCCTGCATACTTCTTTTATGCGAACGTCCGGAGTCTACAGGCCTCGTGTCCCTGGCTACCGGATGGCGTGACCTGGTCGCCGTGGAATCCCTGATCGGAGAAGCTGGCTGGATATCCGTGGTCACGTAGCCAAGGTGCGGTCGTGTGCGTTGCCGTGAGGATGAGGAAGCCTTATCGACAGTCTCTCCAGACTGTCTATATAACGGAGCTTCCCGAGTGGCGGACGTATGCTCCGAATGCGAAACGTTTTGTACCACAACATTTGGTCCCAGATGTTGTTGTACGAGAGAGGGACCTCTCTCGCTCGCAGCCCGAATGGACCTGGACGAGCTAGGAACTGGACTAATAGGCTTCCTCCGTTCTCTCCTCTGATCCGTCGTCACTGGGTGTACACTTTGTCTTATTATAGTGCTCGCATCACCCAAATCTCCTTCCTGGACCGCAACGGACGAACCTGGCTGCCGAGCCATTCGATGAATGGTCGCTACCCAGGCGAGCTAGCAGATGCCAATGCCGTCGATCCTACTAGGGACCTCTTAGGCAATTGACGTATTTCCATGAGCACTTTTGCCGCTAGCTCTTCATTTAACTGTGACGACGGAGGCACACTTTTGGAAGACATCACGGAAACATCACCCTGTTCTTGTTCCTCTGAAATAGAGATTGATAAACTAGAGTGACCCTGCGGAGAAAGGACCGGCATGACCTTTTCCCCGCTAACAACATACCGTGACACATGTTTCCAATGTTTGTCATCCCAACTGACACATACTGAACAGGAGTTAGTGCGAGTACACTGACTACAATTAATACAATGATTATGAAAGTCAGAGGAAGGTTTCCTCTTATTACAATTTGAACAATATCCTTTCACAGTGAAAAGAACACAAAAAGTCCTAGTACTTGCACCAACCCCTGAAAACAAAGATACATAATAACATGATCCATTAACATAGAAAAAATAATTGAAATCAAAAAAATTTTTTGAAAAAATATTTTTTCAGAAAAGCCCAAGTTTCTGAAAGTAACGTTGAGCCCCAATGGATCCCAAAAAAGCCTAAGTGTGGACAAAAATTTTTAAAATATTACAAAAAAATTAATGCAACACTTACGTATAATAATAATGTATCTTGTTATGATTAAGCTAATACAATGACAAGAAATCCCTCTCAACAGAAACCGCTGTCAATGTAAACAAGAAGTGTATAAACACCAGAAACATGACTCCAGGCACTGATAAACATGGCCCGAAATCAGTTACCAATAACAACACTATCTGATGCAAAACAGAGACTTCCAGGGAAGAAACTGCAGAACATCAGATGGTAGATGCAGAACACTACGCCTAAACACCCATGGGTGAGGACATAAACATGGGGAAAAGAACAGAATTCATTCTGTTACCCAGCTAAAACTCCCAAGAAATTTTAGTAATAATATTACAACAAATATGCCAAAAGCATGGGAGAACAGCAAGGGGGCACTTAAAGGAAAGGGAGAGAGGAAACACTGAACAAGCAGTGTAACTTTATAGCAAGAATGACAACAACAGGCCCATGCCTCGAAATTAGGCAACATAACAATTTCGTAAAAAAATTTTAAGTTACAGCCCTGATTATTTTCTGCCACTCATTTTTCCTCTCCTCCTTCTATTTCCTCTTTAGATCCATCATTTCTCTAATATTTATGTGTCTGGCATCATTTAAACTGAGATTTACAAGCACAAATATCAGTCAGATGTGAACTGATGAAGGGCCAAACAAAGAATGATAATTGGCGCCAATTTCGAGACCTCCTTGACACTGCGCATGCGCAGTGGAGGAAAAGTATGGAGGACCATTTAGGACATGATTTTTTCGGTTTTAGATGCAAATTTTGGGGATTGGGGGGCAAAATTTGTGTTTGGCCCTAGATTTTTGAGAATTAGCACCAGCTATGTCTGGGTCATTGGTACAATATAAAAATATAGAAATTTTAGGCGTGGCCAAAATTTTTGCCCCTCCCGACAAACTTCTCTTGAACAAACTTGATTCTAAACCTTAAAAGGACTCTGTATACCAAATATCAAGTCTCTGCTACTGGTGGTTCATTAGAAGAAGATTTTCAAAAAAATTGGCCATTTTTTCCCCACACCTCTGCTCAATATGAGTCGAAACCTAATTTGCATAAAAATCAAAATGCCCCTATATATAACCACTACTTACATGAAATTTAATTAAAATGTGGCCAGTGGTTTAGGAGAAAGAGGCTCAAACACCACCTTCACGCAGGACGATGGACGACAGATGACGGACGAAGAGTAATAAGAAAAGCTCACCCTGACTTTCAGTAAGGTGAGCTAAAAAGCGAGCATAACAACTGACTAATTTTGCACTGATTACCGGCCGATGAACCAGGTTGTTGCGAGTCTCGAAACTCATTCCCAGAAGGACTTGGACAGAGCTAAATCCGACTTCTTCTCATTTACAATGAAGCTGAGATGTCGGAGTAACAGCAGCAGACTCTGCACGTCGTTCTGAAGTGCGATTTTGTCACCGTATCTCAGAAGAATGTTGTCCAGGTAAGCTGACGTTACTACTGCCGAATGAGCTCAGAAGTATGATATGACAGAGTTCAATATTCGAGTGAAAGCCTAAGGAGCCAGGTTCAGACCAAAGCACATCGCTCTGAACCAGTAAACTTTTCCTTGAACAGCAAAGCGCAGATATTTTCTGAAAACCAGATGGACCAAGACGTGAAAGTATGCGTCCTTTAGGTCTATGCTTGTCGCAAAATCGTTCACTCGAATGCTCACTTTTACTGACCGAATGGTTTCCATGTCGAACTTTGGAGCTAATATTAATTTTTTTATCCAGCTCAAGTCCATCACCGGTCAGAACGAGCCATCTGGCTTCAGCACAAGAAACAGGTGGCTGTAAAATCCCGAAGAATTTGGATTTTCCATGACCTCTATTGCTTCCTTTACTAAGAGAGATTGAAGTTCTGCAAGAAGAGACTCCCTTTTTGAAGGATTCTCCGGAAGATCTGTCCAACGCGGACTTCTTGTGGAGTTTTTGATCGGAATCATAGCCGAAGACCTGTTCTGACTACATTCCTTACCCACTGATCTTCTGTTATCTCCATCCAGTTTCTCGCAAAGTTTGATAACCTTCCGCCAACAGGAGAGCAATAGAGGTTTAGGCCATTACCTGTATGATTTTCGAGCCTTTCGGGAAGAGAAACTACGCCCTCCCTGTGCAGCACCTTGTGCCGTCGGCTTAGGGGCATCTGACTTAAAGTCTCTGTAAGACTTATGCCCTTTTCCAGGGTTGCTATACTGACAGTTTCCCCGAGTGTCTGTATGAGGGTTTCTTAGAACCCTGCGAGGAACCCCTTTTTGACGACTGCGAATTGTAGCATTCTCGCCTACCATGTCCAGCAGACGACTGATGCTGGGAAACTGACCTTAGCAACAAAGTGCTGGAAGCTTTTTTGGTAGCTTCATCATACACAAATGATAGCTTGTCATCAAACAAGGCATGACCGGAAACCGGAGCAACTCTGAGAGAGCTTTTCACTCTATCGTCTATTAATGATGACGATGCTAAGGCTCCATCACGTCTTGTCAACTCCATATTAGCCACTGAAAGGGCGGAGTGACATGTGGCATACATAACTGCTGTAGAAAAAACTCTGAGTGATGGATGAATATTGTCGAATTCTTTCCACAAAGACAGTGAGCCAGAGCCCTGGTGATATGGTCTGGAGTCCAGGGCATCGAGTCCAGAACCGCCCGACTAGAATCAATGGAAGATTCCAACACATCGGAGCGGACATTGAATGATGCGGGTAATGAGATATCTAGATCTAAAGCCTGCTCATCCAGAGGAGCTCTCTGAACATCTTCTCCTATCATTTTTAAGTATCGTGAAAACGGTATATGGATACAAGATGAAGATAAGAAACTGCTTTTTCTTCTTGAATTCGCTAGGCTAGCGATTGCGCCATCAATCTGGCTGAAGGCCTCCGACACATGTACAGACTGACCCGGGAAGGAAAGAACGTCGTCTTTCCTTTGCAGGGTATCCCTATCTAGGGACGATAGCTGTTTCTGCCTAGCCGACGCAGCTTGTTGACGAGATGGAACAAAATCTGGAAAAAACTGATGAATAAAATTCATAGCTTCCATGTGTTGTTCCGAAAGGGACGGAGAATCTTCCTCCGGCTCCCTTTCAACATCCGACTGGTCCAACTGTGAATTACGGTAAACTCCATCTGAATGAACAGATGACCGGACTGACCCAGCACCGTCCGACAGGTCACTCCCAGAGTCTGTTGACGGCCGAACCTGTGTTTGCTGGAAAGCTGCGATAAGCTGCACAATCTACGACAGCAGGTCCGTAACTGAGGCTTGCGGAGCAGCGGTCTTCTGTTTTTTCGCCGCATGCTGCTCACGAAACGGAGATCTGTCCCTAGATCTTTTCGACGAACGTCCCACATTATCAAGCCTTGAACCACTAGCTATCGGATGGGCTGACTTCAGTGGCGAAGACTGGGAGCATCTTTGCGGAACAGCTTGAACATTTGAAGTCGGACAGCTAGAGAGCGGTCTAATGTGCTTTGTCGCAGCCGAGAAAGAAGCCGTAATGGCCACCGACCCCTGGCTGCAGTGTAGAAGGAGCGTCCTGCAAGGCCAGCAAGGACATTAGCTCCGACTCTGTAAAGTTTTTCACAACTGCGACAGTCGACCACGACTGTTGATGGGACGGAGAAGACTCTCTCGCGTTCTGACCCCAGATCTCGCCGAGTGTCCCGATGAGAAACTTGCAGGCTTCTTCCCTTTTGCCATCGTCTTTGGGTGAGCTTTTATTTTTGAGGCACTCGCTCTACCCAAATCTACACTCTCCTCGACCACTACAGACTTACCCAGAGTTTGGCTCCCACAAACGGAGTAACCGCTTCACTGGTCGAGCTAGGTGCTTGTACAGGAAGCCTTATCCTTTGTTTGATATTCATGAGCACCTTTGCAGCTAGCTCTGTTTGCTCATCTGAGCGCGACGATGGCAACACATTATGGATGGGTGTCGATATACCATCACCATGTTCTTGTTCCTCTGGAGAAGAAACTGAAAAGCTTGAATTAGCCTGCGGTGACAGTTCCGGCATTGGAACTTCACCTCGCACGACATAGCGCGACACCTGCTTCCAACGTTTGGAATCCTAAAGTACACAAGTAGCATGTATCATTAGGAGTGCAGCAACTTCAAGCAAGACAACGAGGATGTAAATCCGAGAAAGACTTCCTCGCCTTACACTTTGAGCACAAAGTTTTCATAATTAAAATTTCAAGTCAAAATCAAAGTCCACTGGACTCCTATAAACATAACATATAATTATACATAATAAGGATACAATAATTTGGCATTCAAAATTTATTCGAAATAAATAAAAAATATTTTTTCCGGAAAAATTTTGAAAAACCACCTTAGTTCCCAAAGGGAGCCTCAAGAGCCCAAGGGCGTCCTGACAGAGCCTAAGTGTGGACAAACACTACATAATCAAACTTACAGTACCGGAATACTAAATGAAATGTATCGTACTATAATTACAATAACTCTGATACACTTAACTACTGAAATAATACATATTTAAGGTGTTGTTAAATGAAAACAACTTCAACAGGAAAAACCATTAACTAAACAACAGGCCCAAAGTCAGTAACCGATCAATTACTACCTGATGCAAAGCAAGATCTTCACAGGAAGAAAAAACAATGCATCTGGTAGAAGATGCAAGACTACAAACACCCCTAGGCTGGGGACATAACCATGGGGATAAACGGAATAAACATTCTGTAAAAACATGTTAAACTCCCAAGAAATTTTATAAAAAATTTCGATAAAAAAGCCAAAATAGCTTGGGAGTTTAACAGGAGGGTTCATGGAAGGAGACGGAAGGAACATTTAACAAACAGTAGGTTTTATCATCAGCAAGAATGATGGCATTCAGGCATATATCCCGAATTTGCAAAACATGAATAATTTTACATAATTATTTTAAAGTTACAGCCCTGAACGTCCAAAACCACCATATTTTCCTTCCAGCATCCTGTTACAACTCTGAATCCACCATATCCATTAATGATTTATGTCTGGCATCTTGAAAAAAGATATTTTAAAGCACAGATGTCAGTTCAGTTGTTTACTGACTTTGGCCAAACAAAGGAATGATGCTTGGCGCTAAGTTCGATACCTTCCTGGCTACAGTGCATGCGCAGTACACAAAAGTATGGAGGACCAGATAGGACTTTTATTTTTCGGATTTGTATGCAAATTTTTGGGGATTGGGGGGTTCAAAATTTGTGTTTGGCCCTGGATAATACCGAGTTTGCACCAGCTAAGTCTGGGCCATTGGTTTCAGTATAAAAATATACCAATATTGCTGACTGGGAGCTGTCAAGAAGAGACAATATGCAGGTTCAGTATGATTCTCTCCCAAAACAAAAATCTAAATTTTATAGTAAATTTCCTTTCTTATTATACCTACCACAATTGTTTACTACAGGCTTGCACTACAGTGGAAGTCCCTAACTCGGATAATATACTCTCTATTTTTGTCTTTCTCAAGCAATTTGGGAAAGAAAAGTGGTGCAAAAGCACCAAGAAAAAATAAGCCAAAACTGGGTCGAGAGCAACCGGCGCAGACCCAGTATGGGACGCTCTCTCCCAAGTACAACTCCACGACTTCCATTGCCAGTGCGCATATACGTCGCTAAAGACTCATTCTTTTTGAATCCGTCAACGTTATGTGATCAGCGGGGAGGAAGGATTCTTTACCCATAAAGAAAACGGGAGGGCCTCCATGTAAACAATTGTGGTAGGTATAATAAGAAAGGAAATTTACTATAAAATTTAGATTTCTTATTAACCTACTCACAATTGTTTACTACAGGCTGAATAGACAATAGGCTGGAGGGAATCGCATAACCAACCCACACATAACCCCAGTGCACTGGAACCGTGAAGCAGAAGGAAGAGGTCCTGAGGCTTATCAACCATAACGTCGCAGTCATTGGTAAAGGACAATGAAAGGAGACATATGGGCCTGTGTGACACATAGACAGAAAAGGGCAGTAACAGCGCAAGGCTGAAACTGACCTTCAAGAAGCTTAAAGGCTAGGGCAGACAACAGCCTGAGCAGAAGAAAGAGGACCCGAGGCAAAAAGGTCCTCCGACTGCTCCTGCAACTGGCGCAGATAGAAGGTGGAGAAAGTAGAGGCATTTCTCCAGTAGGCTGCCTGCATAACATCCGACAACTTGACGGAGTTAGAATAAGCCCAAGAGGTGGACAATGCCCGCACCTCGTGGGCAGAAATACGATTGGTAATACAATCGCCAGCTGCTAAACGACCGTAAGCCGTACGAATAGCAAGACAAATCCATCGAGAAATGGATTGAGGAGAGATCTTCTGTCGACCTGGAATAAGAGATAGAAAAAAACGTTTCCTGCCTTTCCGTATGAAACGTGTCCGATCGAGATAAATACGAATAGCATGGACCGGACAGAGCAAAGGCCGATTACCCTCAACAGAAGAAAGAGCCCTGATACAGATAGGAGGAGGAGTAGTATCTGGTAACTGATTCTTGGCCAGAAAAGAGCAATCAGTGGTAAAAGTAACACTGTTGGGAGAGCTCCTACAAAAGGCCGGGTCAACCGAGAGGGCGTGAAGCTCACTAACCCGTCTGGCAGAAGCAAACGCCATCAGAAACGCCGTCTTATATGTGAGAAAATGCATATCCACCTGGGATAAAGGTTCGAACGACGCCCCTCCCCCCCAAGCAAAGTAGCACCCACGAAAGATTCCATCGTGGGGTAAGCTGCAAAGTCTGAGGCCTTTTCAAAGAAAAGTGCCGAACAAGCTTGGAGAGGTAAGGATTAGTGCCGATACGACGCTTCCCCACATAAGAAAAAGTCTCTGAAAGCATGGACCTGTAACCTTTGATGGTAACAGGCTGGAGACCCCAAGAATCAAACAGATATACCAGAAACTCCGCAATCTGTGAAATCGAAGGATTGGCATAATCAACAGAGTGATCAGCACACCATCGACAGAAAACCTTCCATTTAGCTGCATAAGCTAAACCAGTGGAGTGCCTCCTTGAAGAAGAAATGCACTCCACTGCTCATCTCGAAAAACCTCTACGGAGGATACAGGACCTGACAAAAGATATGAGTGAAGGCACAATGAAGTTGGGTCGACGTGAAACCTCCTCGGGCGACCTTGACAAAGAAGGTCGCGACGTAACGGGAGACGTGCTGGAACCGCCTCCATCAGCGAGCGGAGCTGATTGATCCACACCTGCTGAGGCGACAGGGGAGTGATCAGAATGATTCGACAACTGCAGGTTCGAAATTTGGCTAGAACCTGAGGCAGAATCGGAACCGGCGGAAAGGCGTAGCCGACTAGACTGTTCCAATCGAGTGACAGAGCGTCGACGGCAAAAGCCAGAGGATCTGGACACGGGGACACGAAAGTGTCCAACTGATGGTTCCAACGAGTCGCAAAGAGATCGATGTGGGGACGTCCCCAGAGATCGCAAAGCGACTGGAACACTGCCCTGTGGAGCATCCACTTGGTGGAAATAACCCTGACCTGTCAGGACAGGGAGTTGGCTACGACGTTCAGACGACCGGGAATGTGACGAACAACCACTCCGGCGTGAACATCCTGAGCGAGCAGTAGAAGATCCCGAGCCAATTCGTACATCAGAACCGAGTGCGTGCCGCTCTGGTTCCGAATGTAAGCAACCACTGTCAAACTGTCGGACAGCAGAAGGACCTGGCGATTCGACAGGTGAGGGATCCACTGCCTGAAACTCAGAAGAAGAGCAAGAAGCTCCTTCTGGTTGACATGAAGAGCTGCTAGATCCTGGTCCCATGACCCGTGAAGGAAAAGACCTAGAGGATCCAACGTCACACCCCATCCGAGATCGCTAGCGATTACCATCAGAACACGATCGGACGTGGATAAGTCCAATGGAACATCCTGCGTAATCCACTGAACATCTGTCCAGGGAAGATGGTGAGGATAAAGAGATTCCGGAAACGGAAGCACCAGATCCAGAGAATCTACATTCGGTCTCCAATGACTGAGCAGAAAGTGTTGGAGAGGTCTGACACGCAGCCAACCAAGAGGAATGAGATCCGTCACCAAACCGCAAAGACCGATCAGCCAGAGAAAACTCCGAGCGGTCGCGGACGTGGACTTGGACAGAGTCAGAGCAAAAGCAGAGAGAATCACAGCCTTGGCCTGGGGAACCGCTACCAAATTGAATTGGGTTTGGAAAGCCATCCCCAGATGACAAAACGACTGAGAAGGGACCAGGTCCGACTTCTCCTCTTTGACTCTGAATCCGAGCGACGTGAGCAAGCTCAACAGAGTGGCGACATCCGACTCCAGTAAGGCAGCATTGGAATGCCTCTGGAGGATATCGTCCAGATATGCCGAAGTAGTCACCCTGGACTGTGTGCGATGGAATGCTATCACATGCGACATCAGTCTGGTGAAGGCCCAAGGAGCCAGGCTGAGGCCGAAAGGCATGGCCTTGAACTGGTAAACTCGCCCCAGAAAAGCGAACCTGAGAAACTTCTGTGATGCCCGATGCATTGGAACGTGGAAGTAAGCGTCTCGCAGGTCGATGCTGGCAGCAAAATCTCCCTGGTGAATTGAATGGCGGACCGACCTGAAAGTCTCCATGCTGAACTTGGGAGCAATGATAGACTGGTTCAGGATACTCAGATCGATAACCGGTCGGAGTCGGCCGTCCTTCTTCGGCACCAAGAACAGGCGGGAATAGAAACCCACTGACTGAATGTTCTTGATGACCTTGATCGCCCCCTTTGCCAGGAGATTGCCAATCTCCGTGGACAACAGTTCCCGACGTAAAACGTCTGAAGGAACTGTGGTTGGAAGAGGCACCCTTGACAGAGTGGGGTGCCGTCGGAAGGATATTCGCAGCCCGGACCGAACAACATCTAACACCCACAGATCGGATGTGATGGTGGCCCAATGGTCTGCAAACTCTGCTATCCTTCCTCCAACCTGGGACGAGTCGAGGTGAGGACCTTCATTTCGAGCCCTGACGAGGCCCGCGAGAGGAGAAACCACCTCCTCTACTAAATGAAGAATCCTGAGACTTCCCGCGATTCTTGCCGACCTTTACCCTTACCCTGTGAGTAAGAAGTAGAAGCGGCGGCAGAAGGACCAGCCTTTTGCTTCGCAGAGGAAGCAGAAGGGTACTTGCTAGGCTTGGAACGGCCCCTGCCTCCCCTAAAAGGCTGATCAAGCTGACGAAACAGCAGCTGATCTTTGGAATGACGTAATCCCAGACCGTCGACACGGAACCATGGAAAAGTTGCGGACCTGCCAAAGAAGCAGATTGAAGAGCAGCGCGCTGCTCCTCGGGAAGGGATCGTACTGTGTCCAGCACAGCGTCCCTTCGAACTAATTCCAGATTAGCCGTGTTACAGGCATGCGTGTGAGTAAGATGCATGAACGCCTTGGACAGCACACGCAAAGGAGCCTGTACCTCGTCAAACTTATCTGGAGGCAGATAAGCAGCTAAAGCTGAGACGACGTGATCTGAGAGAGAAAGCATGCCAAGCATCTCTCTAGATAAGCCCAACGTGGACTCCAGAGTCGTAATTGGAATGACGGTAGACTTGGGCTTGGAAAGCCCGAGGGAAGTGGAGTCCTGATCCAGAACCATCAAAGTCTGGCAGACCGACGGATTGGCGGAATCGTAGGAATGATAACACACAGGAGGCAAAAAGGTGTCAACCCTGGTGAAGAATGGAGTCTTCAGAGCCTTGGAACTCAGCTTGGTGTCCAATGCTGAAAAAGTTCAACCACCTGTACCGACTGGCACGGTCGGAGATGCCCAGAAGCAGGTTGCTCCATAGGCTGTAGGCGTGCGACCGATGATCGCGGCCTGGCTGACACTGTCGCCTGATTAGCTGGTTTGAGATCAGGCAGAAACCCAAACACAAAGTCAAGAGCTGCCTCCAAGTCCGAAGACTGCTGGCCCTCGACATCAAGCATGTCGGACTCCTCCCCAGAGTCGGAAGACACATAGCCCATCGTGGGCAAACCAGGGGGATCAGAAACCGGCCTGCTTCCAATCCCGGGAGGCGGCGCCATAGGAGGCGCCTGGAAACCACTCGCTGCCTTGCTGGAAGCAACAGGAAGGCTCTTTGACAGAACCTGAGTGAGTAAGGAGAGGGCCTCCCTAAGCTCACTGCCCGAACTGGCCGGGAGCGAACCGACAAAGTGGCTTCACCTCTGACCCTCTTAACCAGCGAAGGGTCACGATCCTCCAAAACACCCGACGTGGGACGACGGACGGCAGCCGAAACATCTGAAGGCAGACGTGTATAGGGGTACGAGGCACCCCGAGGATCAATAAAGCAAGAACTCATGAGAGTCACTGCAGACCTCTGCGTGGCAGAAGGTCCAGGCTGCACAAAAGGCGTTGGTCCCCCAAAACTGGTCGTGTGGCCAGAATGACTGGACGGAAATGCCACAGAGTTCATAGTGTCTCCACTAAGAACATCCGAATCCAAAGACACAACTGTGGTGCTCGACGGCGTAGAGACCACAGTGGTGGGTTCGTCCAGCAGCCCCTTCCAACTTCGCCGAGTTGAAGTCAGGGAAGGCTGGGGCCGATATCCCACGTCTACAGTACCAGACATTCCTGCAGTCCCCTGTAGCGAAAAGCCGAGGCTGGCTGAAAGTGACGACGAAGCAGACGGACCAGCATTAGTAGTAGATACGTCGGGAGTCGTTGAGACTGGTGGAATAGTGGAGAGAGCACACCTGCTCGGCTCCGAAGGAGGAGTCACAACCCTAGTGACAGCCTCAGATGTCGACTGGAGGGGGACCGTAGTCCCGGAACCAGGCACCTCTTCGCCAGAACACTCAACAGCTCCTGCAGTATCCACTACAGAAAAAGACTGCACATCCCCCACGGAGGAGGGAAAACTCTCACCAGACATGGTCGGCTCGGGAGCCCCCGAACGACCGCGTTCTCCTTTCCCGCAGGAACGGGAGGCACGGCCACAAGAACGAACGACACGGTTAACTGACGCCCAGAAAGTGGATGACCAAGATCCACAGACACCGCATGGCCGCTCGGCCGAACACCCATTACAGGAGGAACAAGAAGAATGTGAATCGTCCACATGCTTTGGCAGCAGACATTGCCCACAAGGAATTGTCCTGGGCATGATAGAGGTGAGAGGAGCAAAGAAGGTGAAATCAGAAAACAGAAGAACACCCCCAAAGAAGAGAGAAAGGTGACAGAAATTAAGACCCTAGACGGTCGACCGGGAACCACACAACAGGATGACTACTCTCAAAGGAGAGAAGAAAAACTGTAGAAGCGGTACCCCGCTGACACCCAACTCTAACACAATTAGAAAAATTAGCAATTTAAGCATTGACAATAATTGTGAAAAATAATTTAAGTCCGAACCGCATGGCACACGAAATTCGCGCGCAACTCAAGAGAGACCATATAAAATACATTATGGATAATAATATGTAAGAGAATATAATAAAAACTGTTCCTGAGAATACAAAGGATACTCCTATGAAGCAGGAAACATCAATCAATGAGTTTGAAGAACACTGATAAGCATGCAGAACATCTCGTTACAAGGCGAATGACAAAAAGAATGAGTCTTTAGCGACGTATATGCGCACTGGCAATGGAAGTCGTGGAGTTGTACTTGGGAGAGAGCGTCCCGTACTGGGTCTGCGCCGGTTGCTCTCGACCCAGTTTTGGCTTATTTTTTCTTGGTGCTTTTGCACCACTTTTCTTTCCCAAATTGCTTGGGAAAGACAAAAATAGAGAGTATATTATCCGAGTTAGGGACTTCCTCTGTAGTGCAAGCCTGTAGTAAACAATTGTGAGTAGGTTGATAAGAAATTAGTTGATTTACATTTTGTTCTCTTTTTGCTGTCCTTTGATGGCATAAAGTACATTATAATCTGAAAGATGTTCAATTCATTATCCATTTTATGAAAATCCATAGGTTGTATTGTGATCAATTTTCAAAAATAGAAAGTATGCTATCTCCGGCCTGTTGTTTTGAGACAAACGATCACCCTCGTACTCTGTGGCCCGCCTGATTTGAAAATAAGGAGTGTGAAAAATCATTGATAAACTAAGGAGTTCTAAAAACTGTGTTCACACAATAAATCTAAGGGAAACATTCAGAGTCTCTTTTAACCTTTGCAGGTCAGGGAAATTTTCAAGAATTTTTACTACAAACCACAACTTGTACACCTAGCAGCTTAGCAATGATTTCTAGCCAAGAGTTAATTAGAAACCACTGGCAATGTACTTTGACTATTGTCCAACGGGTTGCTTCTTGAATGTATGTTAAAGTATCTGTTCTGAAGCCAATGGGTTTGTCAAGTCAGATAAAGAACATTGATGGTTGACAGCTCTCAATGGATGGTTAAAGAATCAAGAGGCTTAAGCACCCAGCTGAGAAAAGTTGTTTAAAGGGGGATTTAAGGTCATATCCAGCATCTATGGCAAATCAACACTACAGAGCCCAAACATGAAACCAAGCAGTTGACTTAAACAAGCTTGAATCTAACAATACAGAGCACAAACATGAATCTAGGCATTTGATTTAATCTCTCCACCCCCCCCCCCCCCCCAAAAAAAAAAAAAAAGAAAAGAAAAGAAGACGACATTGAATACCAAAATCATAAGATTCTGACTCATGGATATGAATAAGAAAGCTTTTAAAGAATATTCCTCATACTGCACTAAGTTAAAATTCTGGCTTGCATAGGAATCCCAATCATGAACCCAGAGGTTTGACTTGAGGAAATCTGATCACCCTAAGGATGATGCATATCAAATATTGATTATGAACCTAGGGGCTTGATTTGAACAAACTTAAATCTGCCATTCATATGTATGCAATATACCAAGCAGAAAATACTGACGGGTGAATTTAAAGATTTTTTTTCATAAATCCAGGGACTTGATTTGAGCAAATCCAGGGACTTGATTTGAACAAACTTCAATCCTCTGGTCAGTTAACACCATTACAAGTACAACTCTGCTGGGTATATACATAATAGAGCATTTTCCCTTCATTTTCAACTTTCTGAATGGCTGCTCATTGAAAAAAAAAAACACTACCAGATTCAGAAAGAATACAGAACATGAATGTGTCATCAGAAAATTTCACCTGTATATAAAGTATAATATGTGAGTAAAATAAAAATACCCAAATCTAACAGCGCTTTTCCTTTCCATAATGGCGAAATTTCAAGCAAATTTTCAAACTGACTTGCAGAAAAAACAAACATGGAGCCTCTTCCTAATAATCTGAAATAAGAAAGAGGAAATAACCTGTGCAAGCATAATGAACATTCGAATGAAATACACTGATGAAACATGTCATGCCGAATGAAACATACAATGACTAACAAGCAACGATTCTGGTAATACATATACTCATGGATGTTGAAAGCATTTCAAACTTGGGCCATGGTCATACAAATGTACCCACACGTAGGCCTGCTGTTTTCAGAATTTTGCATAATTCATTTATCGTTCACCTGGTCTGAGCTTTAGTAACCTATCGTTCGTTCCCCTTTACTTCACCTAGGTAACCTAAATATATAGGTATCACAACAATGTTGATATATGAACTGTTGTATAAAAGCCAAGTTCTTGCTTCTATGGGCAATATCTTGATGAAAAGAGATCAGATAAGAACAATAATGAGACTGTGTTTCAGCAATTCAGATACAAATTAGTTGCAATAATAGCCTAACCTTGGCATGAGCTAGCATGCTGCAGAAGAGAATGGCATCCATAATCACTATTTGTGGCAGAGACATGAATTAGTTCCATTTCATGATTTTGTACCTATGCTACATCTTAAGATGACCAACAGTTTAAAATGATGTAGAGCATCAACCAACCATCAGCATAGGTGTTTGCATCTGCCAGAAGTATAGCTGGTCTGTTAGCCAATAATTGGCCAACAGAGCAGCTACCCTTCAGGCAGATGCAGTCACCTATGCAGCTGATAATTCATTGATGCTCAACATCATTCCACCATTCATTCATACCAGATCATTCAAACTGGCAAAAATTCTGTGCGACCCGGCAATAACTTGGCACGACCCTTTTTTACATTCGCAGGTTTTTCATTTTAGGTAACCTCCATGTGACCCAAATAGCCATTCGCCTTAAATAGACAGGCCTGCACACACTGATATATAAAGGCATGGTAGGAATACAATACAGAAAGTTATGTTTGGGTCTCGTGCATCTCTACATTGAGAAAAATGCACATATCTGGCTCCATATTTAACAGATTTCCCCACCAAGCACAGCATTATGCACAAATATCATCTTGGAAATTTTTCCAATTTTGTTTCAAAATGTAGCTTATGACCTCTCATTGGAACTTGTTCAAAAGCTTGTTCTGGAGTGGGATCAAAAGTCACATGTTTATGCTTGGAACAAAAAAATTAATTTTTGTAGTTATTTTGGAAAAAATATTGTATGTGTTATCTGCCAGTTAGGCTACGTGTAAGTAAACAATTAACACTTTATCAAATGTACTAGACACAAAAAGTAATATTCAAATCGTTAATTTTTTCTATTTTTACTCCTAAAACATAGTTTATGACCCCTCAATGGAATGAGCTCATCCCACTGAGGGTCATAAGCTACATTTTGAAATCAAAAATTAAAATAATGAGTTGTTAGGAATAATATTACTTGCATAAGTATTGTGTTCTTCTTGTGTTTGGTAAAATTTAAGGAAAATTACTAACTTCAATTACTTTCAGTGCCCTGAAAAATGCTCAAAATCAAGGATAACCAATAAATTCAAGGAATGGTAGGATATCTGTATCACACTGTGAGAGTACTGGAATTAAAGGGAAAATAAGTTGATCATTTGACAAAACCCAGGCAAGTTTACCTCCAATAAATTTTTTCAGGGAAATTGAGTTTGATTTTCAGGAAAACGGCATTGATTTCCAGAAGTTTGGGTGAAGTAAAATACTGTATGCAACCAATGGATTACCACTAAAATGCACTAACACTCACAGAGGAATATTCTCACAGATGTATTACCCAATCAAAATATGCTAAAAATATGTCGTTTTTTTTCATTTTGTAGTCATGCTGCTATTTATTTCAGCTGGGTCTGGTTCGTCTAGATTTTTATGTAACTGTATTCTATTCACAAGCATTGGAATCACAACACTACCAAGGTTTCTTCCAACTGACTATCCCTCACCCCCAGAAAAAGAAAAAAAAATGTTTCATTATCTTGCTCCTCTCCTACAATCAATTCATCAATTTATGGCTGCTGTGTGAAGCAGCAGTAATTTGAAGAAAAGGGAAATTTGTTAAATTCTGAGAATAATTAAACTCCCCCCAAATGTTCAGAAATGTCAATTGTTCCACTTCAGAAAAATTCTTTCAGTTCTCCTACAATCACTTCATGGCTGCTGAACATCAGAAATGAGTTGAAGGAAATACATAAATAAAATCCTGAGCAGTATAAAAATTGCTCAACACAGGATCTCTTGAGAAATGTGGACATAAGATGAATTTCTCTGTAGATGCTATCTCATTTAAAACAATTTTGCTAAAAAATAATAATAAATATATAAATAAACGAAAAATAAAATACTTTCAAGTGAACACTTTCAACTTTTAATTAAACCTATTATATAAAGCTTCCATCAGTTCCCAAACATTGTGTTTGAATCAATGATATACATGGATAAAAGAGTGGTCTCCCATACAGATACATTTATCACAAGAGAAGCACAAAAGAAGTTCCCCAGGCGATATTGCATTAATCTTTCAACCATTAACCCTTTACTCAAAGTAACGGCCAAAACCGGCCAGCGCTATTCACAAAAATCGCCAATTAATTTTCATTAATTTTTTCATTTTTGTCTCAAAAACATAGGTTATGACCCCTTTTTGAACAAGCTCATCAAGCTCGTTCCAATGAGGGGTCATAACCTATGTTTTTGAGACAAAAAATGACAAAAAATTAGTTATTCAAGAATTCTGTTTGCAAGTGTCGTCTGCTTTTCATGTTAGGTAAAGGGTTAACGCTTCAACCAAAAGGTCATACAAAATTACAGTGTCAGTTCTAAAATGCTCATATTTAGGCATGTTATAGTCAGAAAAGTCAGCACCAGTAACTCCCAACATTCAAAATTAAAATGCCGTCCCCATACTCTGATGTATGACTTGCATTCTGTTATCAATGCTGAGACACAAAGTTGCATTTTGTGAAGTAAAACCTGGGCACCTTTACTCAAAATATGAATGAAAACTATTAAAGAGGAATTATCTGTTAAATAAGCATTTTTTTTAATAAACCAAACATCTAAAGGGGTTGGTAATTTTGGTGTTCAAAGCCAGGTACACACTGAAGCTTGAAAACAGCTGATCAAGATGAGTGTGACAAAACTATACTGTAAACTTTAAAAAGGGGTACAAACATATTTTCTCTTTTTAATAATGCATTTTACATTCATTTTATAATGATTTTTTGGACAAACAAATGCTTAAATTGTAAACGTTTTTAAATTAATTGTAAATTGACAGGAGAACCATTTCAAAACTGCTAATTTTTGTGACTGATATTTTCCGAGATTTTTTGCCCAATACTGAATAGGAAATCATTTTCCATATTTGTCGAAATAAGAAGGGCAAATGTGAAGTCTGTGTCCACTTGTTTCTGTTTATAACATAAGGATCCATACCGTCGTGGAGAGTGTATTATCACTACATCACCCATAGAGTGGGGAGTCCACCCAAGCAATAATTGCAAATTTGTTGCAAAGCATAACAAGCATCAGCAATGTTCCAGCCAATGGACAACGGGTTAAACCCGGAGGTCCATTGGCTGAAACATTGCTTATATTTTTTGTCCATTATGTACAGAATTTGAAAGAGATACTTTGGGTGATAACTCCACTGGTGATTTAGTTACAATCCACTCTCCACATACTGTACAACCTATTTCGGATTGCCATTGTTGATACACTGTCTGTGAGTTTCATTGGAAGTATAACTATGCTTAATTTGAAAAAATACAAAGTTTTTGTTCTGACAATGGCCAGTTATTGCTAACAAAAAATGCATAGTTATTGTTTGTGGCAATCAAATATTCAAAATGCAGTGAAGGTATTAAATTATTCCATGTGTATCAGAAATTATAACATGAGGTTTTGTTTACTTCCGATACCTTCAGGCAAATTTGTTTATCTCAGCACCTGGTCAAATATTCTGCAAATTCATTTCCATAGAAGTTTTTCAATCACAGATTTATGTAATTTTCTGTTCCCTCTGACATCTAACACTTTGCACACAGCAGTTTTTTAACATAATCTTTCACATACAAGCTGAAAGTCAATATTTTTTCAAATTTGTGGCTTATTGTTCCTTTAACACTTTACCTGACAAATCGTCGAGCTCGTTCCGATGAAGGGGTCATATGATATGGTTTTGTTGAAATAGTTTGAAAAAAATATAATTGAAATAAATTTTGTGTGCTGGGTAAAGGGTTAAAAAATCATTTATTGTATAAACAGTATTGTACATACCCATTAATTGAAGTATTCGTCATGAACCAGCAGAGAACAGACTTGGCTAAACTATGGTAAAGCTGTGTCATAAACCAGTCAGCTTTATCCATGCAGTTTTCTAAAAATTCTGTCGTTTCTTCATCTTGATGACATGAAACAAATTTGTCACATAATTCTGTGATTTTATCTAAATCAACTCTGTACCACTGAAAAGAGCAAGACTTGTGCTCAGAATGTTCCTTTATAAGATGCTCAATAATTACCAGTAAAAAAATTCAATTGATCAGTTATCTAAGCGACTGTCAAAATATATTTTTTAAATTTAATTTTTCGTAAAACTTTTTTATTGTTTATTTAATGACACTTTCAACAGCTAAGGTCATATAATGTGGGGCTGCTTTATAAAAGGAGCCAACTTGTGCACATGGATAGAACCACTGTCCTGAAGCAAGCTTTGCCAGTTTTCAGTTTATGAAGTGATAACTTACAAGGAGCGCTTGAATTTGCTTAACAATGATAACAACCCACAGATTGTGTATCAATAAAGGATGTACCAACAACATGCCATACATCTCAGTTTACGGTGCTGCCATGCACAAGCATGAGTGTCATGTTCAGTAATTTGTTCAAGAACAGAACAACATTACTGACTCTGATTAGATTACAATTTTACAATTGACGACCCCTTGACAGAAGTCTGATGAAGAACTAATGAACCACTATGCCCATGAGAAAATTTCTATCACCTTTTTTTTTTGCTTGAATAATCATTTATTTCAAATGATCAGATACTGATAAAGTGTCTCTATTACATACAAGTTATTACCATTCTGAGGTTTCAGAGATGGTGTATTGAAGTCGAGACTTTGTCTCTGACCATACATTGACAAGTTCAAAGGATCGGTCAATATATGGGCTAGAGATGAGGTGGAGAGTTAAATACAGTATGTTGGAACCCACCTTCCTCCTTAATGGTAATGAATACTTTATCTCACAATATCACTCCCCCAAAATTTACCAACTTGCCATTTAAATATGGAACTATTTTTTATTGTGCACAAACCACAACTCAGTGCTACTGTTATGCGTGATTTGGCCATTCAAGCACATGCATTCACATGGATGAAAAACAGTGGCATTGTCAAGGGACATGCATACAAAATGAATTTTATTAGTTTTGTGTGCAAGTATACCTTCAAAAATCTCCTTTCCTTAGTTTGCAAGTGTGGATTGTTTATACCTTCAATACAGATTTATATTTTGTCTGCATGTTCTTACTTGTATTGAAGGAAATATAATAATAATAAAATGGTTTTCCATAGTGTGCAACAACCTAGGGTGCTCTAAAATGATTTATAATACATAAGAAAATATTTATTCGAGAAAGCAGAGGTAAATGTCTTAAAATCTGTTGGGCTTTTTTATGACAGAATTTGTTGGTACAGTACAGACCTGTTAATTGAATAGTCCATTTGCCAGCAAGTATTATTCAATTAATAGAAGTATTCAATTAACAGGGAACTGATCACTTTCCTGTATTTTAGACATAAACTGAGCATTTAGTATATTAGATCTTGTTTGACAGAGCTCTCTGAGATCTGTCAAACAACTATAAGTTCTGTCAAACAAGATATAAGAGATTAAATTCCTGAATTGGATGTACTGAGGCCAAAATGGATGATATACAAGGGTAATTCAGTGTGTGTCAGGGTAATTTCTCAGCATATTGCAAGATTTTTATTCAATTAACAGGAGTGTACTCTATAACCCATATGTAGCTAACAGGGCAAATTTGTATTGAAGGTATGGTAAATGGTTTTGTGTTTGGAAATTATATTCAATTAACAGGATATTCGATTAAAAGATATACAATTAAGTGGGCTCCACTGTATATTACATTCCAGAGCTGTGAATCAGCACCTGAGAAAGTGTACTCACTTACTAAATGCAGACCTGCTGAAGAATACAGCTAATGTTAATTGGCCTGAGGAGCATTGACTTTATACTATAGATATGTGGCAAGAGACGAGTTGACCCAAATATGATGGTGCAAGATCGTGAATGCATTCAAATACTAGAGCGAAGTTTTGGAAATGAAGTTTCTGACTCTCTTTTGAACTGCTTGGCATAAGATAAATTCATATATTTTGCGTCAACCACTTATTTACAATACAGTAAAATATTTTACTTGTTAATTACATGTTGGTTCATATTTGCTATAAACCTATCAACCCTTTACCCCCTCAGATCAGCCAAATGCATGCTATACATAAAAAATTCATTTAAAATTTAACTTTTTCTTTCCAAATATATTTTATCACTCCATATTGGAACAAGCTTCATTGGTATTTTTAATAAACCAAAATGTCACATTGGACCGTTTAAAACTTGTTTAATTTGGTATGAGCAATCACCCTCTGTGTTCATTCGATACTAAACAAGTTTTAAAAGACCAAATGCGTCACCGCAGACGTTTTTAGTTCATTTCATTTGAAATCAGTTCACATATGGCTGTCTGTAGTCAGTATGCAGGATGGGGGACTATGTGTGTGTGCCTTTCAGTTTGTAATATATCACTTACCTTAAATTTGGCCAAACATATTCCCTTCTGGATTGATAATGTGATACCGCCACCGGTACATACACCTTTGCTGAAATGTACATTTTAGATATTCTTGGGAGTAGGGATCTCTAAGTTTATTATTAGTTGATGTCACATGACACTTTTTGAGAATTGGATCTATAATGCAAACATCCTGACCCCCACACCACAAATGGCCATAATAGAATATATCTCAATCGGAACTCCCACTAGTACTCACCCACCCCTTATAAGATTTTCCCCATCAGGAGACCAGGTCACCCCAACCACTTGTGAATGTTTGTGTGTGTGACTCTGTGTGTGTGTGTGTGCGTCATTCTGTGTGTCTCTGCGACGTGCACATGTGCATTCAGGCAATTGGTTTTGTTGTTCCAACAATGGTATTTGCATGTGTAAATTGTTTAATAACAGCTTTTGGTGAGAGGCACAATCTACCATTAAGAAAAATTGAACACTCGAAGTCGTATGTGTTTTTCATTTTTTTTATTAACAGTTACATTAATTATATTTGTTTTTTATTTATTTATTCTCATTTTATGTGGATGGATGGATGGATGGATGGATAGATAGATAATTTATTTAACGGTATAAGGTTTTATACTACAACACATATCGAGATGGTAAATATCCTTTACAAGTATGCTTTACTGTGATTTTCAACTTAGTTACCACGGCAGCCACATGCTCCGTCATTATACACTGCAACAACTTACCTATTTTCATTTTAGAGCAGCGGTAGCCTATTTTTTGGATTTCTTTGAACTGGAAGTTTATGGGGGGGGGGGGGGGGGGGGGGGGGGGGAGGGGGGGCAGTGCCAGTAGCACTCATTGGCACAAGGACATGAAGCTGTTCCATGATCGAGGTAAAACCTTGTTTTGAAGCTTTAAGTGAATAGTAACTCAAAGAGTCATAAAGTCAAAAAAGCTACATATACATGTATGATGGACTCACCAACATTCAGTCCTGTGAGCTGTAAGTAAAGTAAAAAAGACACAGGAAATTTTCTTAGTCGATAAAGGGTAATAATTTTGTTAACAATATTTTTTTCTGCAAACTTTATAAATGCTGCATATCTTCAAGGCATGTGTAACCATATCCTAAAGTTTCAGCCCTCTACATTAGCAACTGTGGGAGGAATTGATTACACGATGAAGGTACACTAAATTAAACAAGAGGCCCCACGTGGCCTTAATCGCTCACCTGACAAAGTGACTCTAAGAAGTATTTTAGGTCACCTTCACCATGTCATGCCTCATCAACATTAACTGGTTGAGTGATAGATTTTGTTTGAAGTTCAACATTTGTTACCTAAAATTAGTTTTATTTAAAATCATTGGTGTGTGGCCAATCTCCAATGATTTTTAATAAAGCAAATTTATCTCTGCAGACAAACTGGTTTAGCATGAAGCACAAACAAGGAATGTGAAGAGATAGCCTTGGACATCTCTCCCCAACTGTGGATATCTTCCATGTGCTACATGTATATATTTGCATGCAAGAAAACAAAAATTTTCACAAATTTTATTTTTTTTTTATCATCATTGGAACAAGCTCAAACAGCTTATTCCAATAGGGGTATGGGAAGATCAGGTATATTTTTGAGACAGAAATGTGAATATATAAATAATGGTGTTTTTTTTGTGAATGATGCTGGAGAATTTTGCGTAAAGATATGGTAAATGGTTTGTTCTAGATACAGAATGATGCAAAAGTATTTAAATTTGATTAGGCAAGTTGTTCTATAATGCATTTAAAAATTGAAGTAACTGTTTTTTTTGCTGACGAACTTTTAGATGTGTGTGTCTGTGTTTGTGTGTGTGTGTGTGTGTGTTTGTGTGTGTGTGGGGGGGGGGGGGGGGGGGGGGGGGGTAAGAGTGTTCTTGCAAACAAAATTCCTGAATAAATGGAAAATTTTATTTTTTGTGTGAAAGACATAGTGCGTGAATGTTGATTGGAACAAGCTTAGAGAGCTCATTTTAATGTGAAGTCATAAAGCTGTGTTTTACGTACGAAATTCTGGAATAACTAAAAAAATTTCTTTTTTGACTCAAAAAGCATGGTGTGCGACCTCTCATTGGAATGAGCTCAAAAAGCTCATTCCAATGGGGTATTTACAAGCGATAAGTACATGTATGTTTAAGAGACAAAAATTAAAATTTGAATAGCGATTTTTGCGAAGAATGCTGACAAGTTTTGGCAGTTATGCTCGTAAAAAGGTAAGATATGCAAAGTGGTTGTTTTTTAGAGGCGACATTTAATTAAGGGGAATTAACCCTTGATTACTGAGGTAACTTCTAAAAGTACTGAAATTTCATGAAGCAATGTGAATAACAGACAACAGTTGCCTAAAAATTTCATGAATAACTAAAATTTTTATTCCTTTGTCTCGAAAACATGGCATATGACCTTTGTTGGAATGACCTGAATGCGTGTGTTCCAATGAGGGGTCATAAAATTTGAACGAAGATTTGTGTGAATAATGCATTAGTACTGCTAGATTTGGGTAAACGGTTCACCCCTGGATATCACCCCTTCTATAGTAGATCTTTTCTGCAAATTTTGTCTAAGATTCTATCAACTTTACAAATAAATACGTTCATGAATCACAATCAGATCCACCCTACAATGTTGCATACCAAATATCAAAAGATTCTGCCTGCTGGATCTGGAGAAGAAGATTTTTTAAGAAATATGCCTGAAACGCACTAAGTTAAAATTTGGGCTCCTATACGGAGCCCAAATATAAACCCAGGGGGCCGATTTGAACAAACTTGAATCAGATCCACCCCACAATGTTGCTTACCAAATATGAAAAGATTCTGAAGCTGGATCTGGAGAAGAAGATTTTTTAAGAAATTTGCCTGAAATGCACTAAGTTCGAATTCGAGCTTCTATAGTGAGCCCAAATATGAAACTAGGAAGCCGATTTGAACAAACTTGAATCAGATCCACCCCACAATGTTGCATACCAAATATCAAAAGATTCTGCCTGCTGGATCTGGAGAAGAAGATTTTTTAATAAATTTGCCCGAAATGCACTAAGTGCGAATTCAGGCTTCTATATTAAGCCCAAATATGAATCCAGGGGGCCGATTTGAACAAACTTGAATCAGATCCACCCCGCAATGTTGCATACCAAATATCAAAAGATTCTGCCTGCTGGATCTGGAGAAGAAGATTTTTGAAGAAATTTGCCTGAAATGCACTAAGTGCGAATTCGGGCTTCTATATTAAGCCCAAATATGAATCCAGGGGGCCGATTTGAACAAACTTGAATCAGATCCACCCCGCAATGTTGCATACCAAATATCAAAAGATTCTGCCTGCTGGATCTGGAGAAGAAGATTTTTGAATAAATTTGACCGAAATGCACTAAGTTTGAATTCGAGCTTCTATAGTGAGCCCAAATATGAATCCAGGGGGCCGATTTGAACAAACTTGAATCAGATCCACCCCGCAATGTTGCATACCAAATATCAAAAGATTCTGCCTGCTGGATCTGGAGAAGATGATTTTTTAAGAAATTTGCCTGAAATGCACTAAGTTCGAATTCGAGCTTCTATAGTGAGCCCAAATATGAATCTAGGAAGCCGATTTGAACAAACTTGAATCAGATCCAACCCACGATGTTGCATACCAAATATCAAAAGATTCTGCCTGCTGGATCTGGAGAAGAAGATTTTTTAATAAATTTGCTTGAAATGCACTAAGTTCAAATTTGGGCTCCTATACTGAGCCCAAATATAAACCCAGGGGGCCGATTTGAACAAACTTGAATCAGATCCACCCCACAATGTTGCTTACCAAATATGAAAAGATTCTGCCTGCTGGATCTGGAGAAGAAGATTTTTTAAGAAATTTGCATGAAATGCACTAAGTTCAAATTCGAGCTTCTATAGTGAGCCCAAATATGAATCTAGGAAGCCGATTTGAACAAACTTGAATCAGATCCACCCCACAATGTTGCATACCAAATATCAAAAGATTCTGCCTTCTGGATCTGGAGAAGAAGATTTTTTAAGAAATTTGCCTAAATGCACTAAGTTCGAAATCGGGCTCCTATACTGAGCCCAAATATGAACCCAGGGGGCCGATTTGAACAAACTTGAATCAGATCCACCCTACAATGTTGCATACCAAATATCAAAAGATTCTGCCTGCTGGATCTGGAGAAGAAGATTTTTTAAGAAATTTGCCTGAAATGCACTAAGTTCGAAATCGGGCTCCTATACTGAGCCCAAATATTAACCCAGGGGGCCGATTTGAACAATCTTGAATCAGATCCACCCCACAATGTTGCTTACCAAATATGAAAAGATTCTGCCTGCTGGATCTGGAGAAGAAGATTTTTTAAGAAATTTGCCTGAAATGCACTAAGTTCGAATTCGGGCTTCTATAGTAAGCCCAAATATGTATCCAGGGGGCCGATTTGAACAAACTTGAATTAGATCTACCCCGCAACATTGCATACCAAATATCAAAAGATTCTGCCTGCTGGATCTGGAGAAGAAGATTTTTGAAAAAATTTGCCTGAAATGCACTAAATTCGAATTCGAGCTCCTATAGTGAGCCCAAATATGAATCTAGGGAGCCGATTTGAACAAACTTGAATCAGATCCACCCTACAATGTTGCATACCAAATATCAAAAGATTCTGCCTGCTGGATCTCGAGAAGAAGATTTTCAAAGAAATTTGCCTGAAATGCAGTAAGTTCAAATTTGGGCTCCTATACTGAGCCCAAATATAAACCCAGGGGGCCGATTTGAACAAACTTGAATCAGATCCACCCCACAATGTTGCATACCAAATATCAAAAGATTCTGCCTGCTGGATCTGGAGAAGAAGATTTTTTAAGAAATTTGCCTGAAATGCACTAAGTTCGAAATCGGGCTCCTATACTGAGCCCAAATATGAACCCAGGGGGCCGATTTGAACAAACTTGAATCAGATCCACCCTACAATGTTGCATACCAAATATCAAAAGATTCTGCCTGCTGGATCTGGAGAAGAAGATTTTTTAATGTTTTTCCCATTGCCTACAGTGTTAAAAAGTGCTGACTCAGCACTTTTTCAAAGTCCCGAAACTGTACCCTATGATAAAACTGATGGCAATTTTTTTTTACCAATCCTTTCTGTTGGTCCTAAGGAAGCTGCACACCAAATAAAAATTCTCAGTGCCGTGCAGTTTTGGAGATATGGGCGTTTTAATTTTTTTCTATTTTTAGCTCCTGCGGTTCCCACGGGGCTGCGGGAAAAATTTTTTTTGCATAAATCAAGTACTCATGACCCAATAAGCCCTCACATAAAATTTGGTTCAAATCAGCCTCTCGGTTTGGAAAATAGAAATTTTGGGCGGGGCAAAAAATTTTGCCCCTCTCATAACAACGTCAAGTATAGCCCCACAAACTTCTCTTGAACAAATCTGAGTCTACACCTCAAAAGGAAGCTGCACACCAAATATCAAGTCTCTGCTACTGCTGGTTCATGAGAAGAAGATTTACAAAGATTTTGGTGCCCCTTGGGGGTGTGGCACCACCCAGGAGGAGGGGCAACTTCATTTGAACAAATCTGAATTGGCATTAGGTAATAAATATTTAGCCAACATTTGAATAAAATTGGGCTAGTGGTTTAGGAGGAGAAGTCGATAATGTAAAGTTAACGCCGGACGGACGCCGGACGACGGACGACGGACGCCGGACAGAAAGTGATTAGTAAAGCTCCCCTTGAGCTTCGCTCAGGTGAGCTAAAAACACATGAAATTTTCCAAGTTGATAAAGGGCAATAATTGTGACAAAAACATACAGAATCATTGGACCTTCTAACATGGTAATCTACCAAATATAGTTTTGCATTGTGCTAAATTTCAGATGGCTGTTTTGAAAGGTGTGAGTGCAGTGTATGATACAACTTCTGGATGGACGGACTGATGGATGGACATGAGGAATACTAGAATCCATGTCAAAACCCCCTCGGTGAAAACTCCCTCAGTCAAAACCTCCTCGGTCAAAACCCCCTCAAGTCAAAACCCCCTCATATTAATTGACAACTTGATCAAAACCCCCTCCCTTGGCAAAAATGAATGTTAACCCTTTACCTAACAAAACGGCCAAACAAATTTTTCAATAAAACCATACAAATATGGTTATCATTGGAGCCATTTGTATTTGTATGGTATTATTGAAAATTTGAGATAATTGTCTTGTTAAATTACAAAATTTAGTATATTTGTGGATAAAGCTGTGTTGGGTAAAGGGTTAATGAATAAACATGTTGTTGTAAGCAATTGAAAACAAAACAACACAGAATTTAAGCACATAAAGACTTTTATTTATTTGCTGGCAGATATTTATGAAAGCATTCTATTGACAAAAAGTTGAGTTTTAGATACACTAGTGGAAGTTCTAATATTAGTAATTATAATAATTGTACATGTATGTGAACTGCAATTTGTTTTCATCAATTTGAGCACTAATACTATAATCATACACTAATTCTAATAATAATGATGTTGTCCACTCTCCCTCAACAACTAAGTCTGATAATGTCTTTGGAGACTGTGGCAGATGCTTAGCACGCTCATGACGGACAGTACGCTTTACAACATTTATATCACCAAGAGCTGTTCTTCTGTTGTTTTCTACATTATGTTATGCAACACTGTACCAACAACTATTATCTTCTAACAAATGTAATATTATACCACTGAATTATATTATCTTTTTGAGACCAGGTCTTAAACGCATTGTGCTCAATGAAGTGGCAATTGTAATTTTTCAACTCTATTATTTGTTCGTTGGTGAGGTCGGTGGTCGGTCTAGATATCATGGCGGGTAGCACCAACCTGGACGAGATCCAGACTAATCCTGAATATGATTTTGGTCTTCTACTGAATGATAGAATAGGGACATCCACCGAAGACAACGATTCTAGCTCTATTCTCAACAGTACTGAATGCAAGTATCTCCTCCCTAGTGAATTTGGCACTGAACTTGGAGGTGAGCGTGGATCCTTTTCGGCATTCCATATCAACTGTCAAAGTCTTAATGCACACTGGGACCCATTACACCACCTGCTGTCTGACCTGAATGATGGAGACAACACATTCGATGTTATTGGTCTTACCGAAATTTTTCAAGTCCCCAAAAACGTGTCCTACTCCCTAGAAGGATATCACCCACTATTAACAAATATGAGACCCAGTGATGACGACAAGCGCTGAGGAGTTGGGCTGTTCATAAAACATGATATTGCCTTCAGTGTGCGTCAAGATCTCTCTGTTTTTATACCACACGTATTTGAGTCCATATTTGTCGAACTAAAGTCCAAACATTCCACAAAAATAATAGGCGTAATATACAGACCGAACACGGCACCAAAAGCAGATATGGACCTATTCCAGTCGAAAATGAATTACCTAACTGATCTAATTAACAAGGAAAAGAAAACCTCCATAATAATGGGTGATTTCAATATTGACCTCTTAAAAGTAGGCTCCCATCTCAAAACAGACTTATTTATTGACTTGATGTTCAGTGAGAGTTTCATCCCTGTTATAACCAAACCAACCAGAGTAACGGATCGGTCCGCGACGCTGATAGATCATATTTTTTCGAACTCTGCTCCAAGCTCAAACCATTACAAATCTGGAATAATTATCACTGACGTATCTGACCACTTGGGGATTTTTTATGTTGAATTAGCTCAGGCCAAACCTGAGAATTTAAAACCGTTTCGCTCTAGGAAAATAAATCCTACCAATATAGGAATTTTCAAATTGCTATTGTCTCAGAGCGACTTTTCTTCAGTTATGAACGCAGACTGCCCCAATGTAGCTTATGATAATTTTTTTGAACGTCAACTTGAATGTCTTTGAAACAGCCTTCCCACTGATGAGCCGCAAACCTAATAAGAAATTCATAAAACAACAACCCTGGATGACAAAGGGTCTCTTAGTGTCAGCAAATAATAAGAATAAGTTCTACAACAAGAAGTTAAGATCCCCTACTACGGAAGCCTATTTGCTTCACTTCGTTTTTAGTTATTAAATTGTAGCTACAATTTAATAAATTGTACCTACAATTTAGCTAAATTGTAGTTACAATTTAATAAATTGTAGTTACAATTTAGCTAAATTGTAGTTACAATTTAATAAATTGTAGTTACAATTTAGCTAAATTGTACTTACAATTTAATAAATTGTAACTACAATTCAGCTAAATTGTAGTTACAATTTAATAAATTGTAATTACAATTTAGCTAAATTGTACTTACAATTTAATAAATTGTAACTACAATTTAATAAATTGTAACTACAATTTAGCGCCTGTACTTTTATTGGTCAAGCTAAATTGTAGCTGCAATTTAACTAGCCAATCGGGTTTGTTATTTTGTTTTCGCTGAAAATGGCCTGAATAATCTCTTTCTTTGAGATGTTTCACACATTCCGCCAGTTGAGTCAGTCACGGCAACAAAATCTAACAACAGAAATGTGAAAATAAAATCATCATCATTTTATTATAAATATAATTATTTTTATTTTGGTTATCATTGGGCATAAATTGAGTATTATTGGGTAACATTGGCAACTTGGGCGTCTTTGTGTATCATTGGGGTAAAACACATGCCGTAAGAAATAGAGGGCCCTAGGTAGCGCCGATCTGCGTGGGCCTGTAGGTTCAAGTAATGTACAAGATCAACCATGTTGTGGCCCCGAGGGAGAAATTTTGTTTAATCCAAAAGGAAAAGGAGCCATTTCCTGGCACTTGAACCTCTCAAAAACATCGTTTCACGCGATTCATGTTGCATATTTGAGAGAATGTTATCGTTTTGCACAATTCCGTGTGAAATGTGGGACCCCTTAAATTATTGAAACCCTGGGCGTTTGCCAGTCTGGCCATTCCTAAACAATTGGTGGAAAGGTTTTGTGTACGACTTTTTGTGATAACATAGAACATATGTCGGGAGACGGGCGTGCACAATGGGCGGGGAGGTACAGTCATAATTGTACAAAGTTGAAAATGGTTGCTTTTAAAACAAAAACTTCAAAAAGTTCTGCCTTCAAGAACATTAATAAAAAATTGCATAAATTGTTTGTTTACCCCGTGTGCCCCGCCTGCTGACCAAATGCAAATATCTTGGTTTCGCCCGGCGAGTTCATGATTTTACATCTTAGTCACATACATCCCCGATTTATGGATTCGATCCGAGCTAAAGCACTCGGCGCCAAAATCTACTCCCATGATTTGAAATATCTTGGCTTTATTCCCTCAGCATGCAACCAGGACATTCATAAAACAACTACAAATCCCATAAGTGACGTGAAGGTTATTTTTGTTAGGCCTAATTAGTTATTTTGGTTTCATGACACTTTCAACGACCAGTGTTGTGTTATGTCGGTGACAGGTTTACGGATGGAGGAAGCCAGAGTACCCAGAAAGAACCACATAGTAACGATGAACACCTACCAGCTACCCAACATCATAACTCCACCCTGCAGCATAGGCAGGGTTGGAGCGATTGACAACAGAAGTAAGTCGATAGCGGTTTATATACGTCCATACACAGAGTCATCGTGCCCAATGTGTGCACTGGGATGAAATGCCTTGACCATTATACGATGAGGGTCGCTCTTATGGCATAACGAGCTTGAGCTCAGAGCCTCGAGCACAAAAGTCAACCCATCTATCAGTGATTCACCACTACCCCTAAATTTATCATAACAGTATCCTCATGGAATTAACTCAAATTGAGGATGACCTCCATGCTATCATAATTTACCAATTGAGAATGTTGGTTTTCCTTTACAAATGTTCAAGCATTTTTTGGAGCTGGGTGTGCCTTCAAAAATTGAAATTTTTCCGGGTCGGGAAACATCCTCAAAACGCTTACCCTCTTTTGGACGCAATTTTTCTCACTACCGGTACTATAACACCTAAATCCTGCCGGTCTGAGTGTTATGATAGTGAGCCAATTTCAAGCTATCGCCCAAAAATGCCACGGCTTCCGTGTTTCCTAGGCTACACATATTACATTCCCTTTCTATCTAACACTCTTTTTAATGCCCCCCCCCCCCCCCCCCACCGCAGTTCTAGTGATTTCGATCTAACCCTAAACAACAGTGACCCCAAGTGAACCACCACGATAACGTTCAAGAGCGGGCGTTACAAGTTACAATTTATTAAATTGTAAGTACAATTTAGCTAAATTGTAACTACAATTTATAAAATTGTAACTACAATTTAGCTAAATTGTAGTTACAATTTAGCTAAATTGTAGCTACAATTTAGCGCCTGTGTTTTTATTGGTCATGCTAAATTGTAGCTGCAATTTAAGTGGCCAATCAGTGGCATTCGCACGTACCAAGGCTCACTACTCAATCCTGCATTTACACTTGAAATAGCCTAAAACCATCAATTTGAGGGGCAAATATTAGGAGTTTAAAACAGTATCAGTCGGCGAGTTTTTTTTTTATAGAATTTTAGAGGATTGTAATGGGAATGAGAGGGTGGGTGTTAAATCTAAAAGCTTATTTGACGGGCTAAGTAAGAAAGAGGCGCCTGCTCTTGAACGTTATCTTGGTGGTTCGTTTGGGGTCACTGTTGTTCAGGGTCAGATCGAAATGACCAGAACTGCGGGGGGCGGGGGGCATTAAAAAGAGTGTTAGTTAGAAAGGGAATGTAATATGTGTAGCCTAGGAAACACGGAAGCCGCGGCATTTTGGGCGATAGCTTAAAATTGGCTCACTATCATAACACTCAGACCGGCAGGATTTGGGTGTTATAGTACCGGTAGTGAGAAAAAATGCGCCCCAAAGAGGGTAAGCGTTTTGAGGATGTTTTCCCGACCCGGAAAAATTTCAGTCTTCGAAGGCACACTCAGCTCCAATATGCTTGAACATTTGTAAAGGAAAACCAACATTCTCAATTGGTAAAATATGATAGCATGGAGGTCATCCTCAATTCGAGTTAATTCCATGAGGATACTGTTATGATAAATTTAGGGGTAGTGGTGAATCACTGATAGATGGGTTGACTTTTGTGCTCGAGGTTCTGAGTTCAAGCTCGTTAAGCCATAAGAGCGACCCTCATTGTATAATGGACAAGGCATTTCATCCCAGTGCACACATTGGGCACGATGACTCTGTGTATTGAGGTAAAAAACCGCTATCGTCTTACTTCTGTTGTCAATCGCTCCAATCCTGCCTATGCTGCAGGGTGGAGTTATGATGTTGGGTAGCTGGTAGGTGTTCATCGTTACAAGGTGATTCTCTCTGGGTACTCTGGCTTCCTCCATCCGTAAACCTGTCACCGACATAACACAACACTGGTCGTTGAAAGTGTCATGAAACCACAATAACTAATTAGGCCTAACAAAATAACTTTCTCGTCACTTGTGGGGTTTGCAGTTGTTTTATGAATGTGCTGGTTGCATGCTGAGAGAATAAAGCCAAGGTATTTCAAATCATGGGAGTAGATTTTGGCGCCGAGTGCTTTAGCTCGGATCGAATCCAGAAATCGGGGATGTGTGTGACTAAGATGTAAAATCATGAACTCGCCGGGCGAAACCAAGATATCTGCATTTGGTCAGCAGTCTGGGGCAGGGCACACGGGGATAAACAAACAATTTATGCAATTTTTTATTAATTTTCTTGAAGGCAGAACTTGTTGAAGTTTTTGTTTTAAAAGCAACCATTTTCAACTTTGTATAATTATGACTATACCACCCCACCCACTGTGCAAGCCCTTCTCCCTATATATGTTCTATATTATCACCAAAAGTCGTACACAAAACCTTTCCACCAATTGTTCAGGAATGGCCAGACTGACAAACGCCCAGGGCTTCACTCATTTAGGGGGTCCCACATTTCACATGGAATTGTGCAAAACGATAACATTCTCTCAAATATGCCACATGAATCGCGTGAAATGATGTTTTTGAGAGGTTCAAGTGCCAGGAGATGGCTCCTTTTCCTTTTGGATTAAACAAATTTTCTCCCGCGGGGCCACAACATGGTTGATCTTGTACATTACTCGAACCTACAGGCCCACGCAGATCGGCGCTACCTAGGGCCCTCTATTTCTTACGGCATGTGTTTTACCCCAATGGTACACAATGACACCCAAGTTGCCAATGTTACGCAGTAATACTCAATTTATGCCCAAAGATAACCAAAATAAAAATAATTATATTTATAATAAAATGATGATGATTTTATTTTCACATTTCTGTTGTTAGATTTTGTTGTCATGACTGACTCAATCAGCGGAATGTGTGAAACATCTCAAAGAAAGAGATTATTCAAACCATTTTCAGCGAAAACAAAACAACGAACCCGATTGGCCAGTTAAATTGCAGCTACAATTTAGCTTGACCAATAAAAGTACAGGTGCTAAATTGTAGCTACAATTTATTAAATTGTAGGTACAATTTAGCTAAATTGTAGTTACAATTTATTAAATTGTAAGTACAATTTAGCTAAATTGTAACTACAATTTATTAAATTGTAACTACAATTTAGCTAAATTGTAGTTACAATTTATTAAATTGTAAGTACAATTTAGCTAAATTGTAACTACAATTTATTAAATTGTAACTACAATTTAGCTAAATTGTAGTTACAATTTATTAAATTGCAGTTACAATTTAATAACTAAAAACGACGTGAAGCTAATAGGCTTCCGTACCCTACAGAAGTTAATGTTAAGATTTACAAAAACTATTGCCGGGTATATAATAGAATTCGGAAGCAGAGCAAAGCTATGTATTATGAAAATATTCTAATCGAAAATAAGAACAATTTACGAAAAACATGGCAAGTCCTAAACAAGGTAATAAATAAGAATAAAAGGAAGAGTTCCTTACCCTCTTATTTCAATCTTGGTGACAAAAAGATAGATACCCCAAAGGACATTGCCCAGGAATTCAATAATTTTTTCGCAAGCATAGGTAATCAGACTTCAAAACTAATAAACAAACCCCCTAAGTCATTTGACGAGTTTCTGAATACTAGACTACCACAAAATATGTTTATTACACCAACTTCACCTACTGAAATAACGAATATAGTAAAATCGATGAAATCGAAGTTTAGTCAGGACTGTGAAAATGTGTCAACTAGTATCCTTAAGCACTCAATAAACGCCATTGCCACTCCACTTGCCCATATTGTTAACAACTCATTTAGTCAGGGGACTGTCCCAGATAGGTTAAAATTGGCCAAGGTAACCCCGGTTTTCAAATCAGGTGATGAAAACAATTTTACAAACTATAGACCTATCAGTATATTGCCCGTTTTTTCAAAAATTTTAGAAAAACTTATGCTGGCAAGACTTACGAAGTTTCTAAATAAATTTGACGTCCTTTACCCTCACCAATATGGCTTTAGGAAGCATCACGGCACCCTTCACCCAATTATGCAATTGTTAAAATATATAGCTACAGAAAACAACAAAGTTAGCAAAGATAGTACCCTTGCCCTATTCTTGGATCTATCAAAGGCCTTCGATACCATAAGCCACGAGATACTACTTAAAAAACTAGAATATTATGGAATAAGAGGCAATGCGAATCAGTGGTTTAAAAGTTATCTTCAGAATAGGACACAGTTTGTCTCCATCGGTGACAGTAAATCTGACTTAGCTGATATTACATGTGGTGTACCGCAAGGTTCAATATTGGGCCCTGTCCTATTTCTTCTATATATAAATGATATAAATAATTCCACAACATTAAATCTCCTAACGTTTGCAGATGACACCTCGGGATATAAATCTGGAACAGAGATAAACTTGCTGGTTGAAGACTTTAATGAAGAACTACAAAATTTATTCAATTGGTGCTCAGCTAACCACTTAGTTCTGAACCCCCAAAAAACGAAATATATAATTATCAATCCAACCGACAAAGGAAACAATCACCATGAGAACATATGTATAAATAATCAGATCATTGATAAAGTCGGTAATAGTCAGAACGAGAAATCGGTTAAATTTCTCGGTATAAATATCGATGAAAACTTATCCTATAACGGACACATATCCCAACTCTGCTCGAAAGTTTCTCTAGCTAATCTTGCCCTAAGTAAAGTAAAACAAATTCTACCCCATACAGCTATGAAAACCCTATATTTTACACTAATACAAAGTCATTTTATATATGGAATTCCTGTATGGGGAGCTTCAAAAGCTTGCAATCGACTCTTTAAACTACAGAAACGGTCAATATGCATCATTAACAATAAGAAATTCAATGCCCATACTGATCCACTGTTCTTTAAAGATGGTATCCTGAAGATAAAAGACCTGTATAACCTTCATGCCTCTTTGTGTTTGATTGGAAAAATGGAAATCTTCCTTTGTCGTTCGCGACCTTTTTTGCGATTGTAAATAACCAATCCAATGTAAACACACGTCAAACAGGCCTCTTATATAGACAACGAGCCAGAACTAAGACCTTGGACAATCTACCCGTTTTTGCATTCCCTAAAATATGGAATGAGCTGAATAGGGATGTCAAGGCAATAACAAACAGGAAGAAGTTCAAAAAAATACTATTTTCAAAACTGCTATCGGCATACTCAAGTGATGTTTCCTGCTCCAATCCGTACTGCCCAGACTGTGTTATTTAATCTCTTTTTTTCAATGCATTGTCGGGTATGTATCCCCCTTCTTCAGTTTGAACCGATCCGCATTAATTCAACACCAGGATAAAATTCTGGATGAATAAGTATTCAATATATTATATCACAACCTTAACTTCAATGCAACTGGTTTGGAGGGTCCTGCTAACCTAGGCTTTCGAATTAGAGTCTCGAGTCCAACCAGGCGGGGAGTTTCAAACTGAAAGAAATCTAGAACTGAGCCCCGCCGTTTTTCACATTAAGGATGCTACACCTTCTCTCACCCTCAAATATTTCCAATATCCACTCAAGGGTCATGTTTTGACTGAAACTCGTCTGTTTGAGCATGCTATTCTAAATTGCGGAATAGTCCAAGAAAGGACTGAGTTGGTATCCGAGACTAGGACCTCTCTGGTGTCATCCTCTATCTTTGGATCTCCTGTTCAGGAGATCTCTGGGACCCCCGGTGCAGAAGACCCGATGGTGGAGGGGGAGTTCAAGGGGTATCACTTCATGAGCTTGAAACTTTCCGTGGTTCAAGATTTCATAGCCGGGACAGCTAGGTTGTGTCGAACCCCAGTCACTGAGATAATTTCGAGTCGGGCTGAGATTCGAAGTTTCTCAGCACCCAAAATGTCTGGTATTCTCGTCCACGCTAGCCTCGGACTCGGTTTTTCCCTCCCATTTTTTTTTTTTTTTCTTTTTTTTTAATCCTGGTCGTATAGTCCTCAACTGCATATTAAGCAAATTAATGCAATGGTGAAGTCCGAATCAGAGGTCTGGCTGACTTGGCTTCCGACCATCACCACACCAACAAACTACGTATATCATATCCGCACGTGCTCTCTTTGAGTTGTAAAGGAAGATAATGGGAATCCACTACGTTGCACTCATACATTTCCTTCTCTCAATATTCTCCTTCTTTTTATTTCTGACTACTTTCCCTATCTATATTCTACTGTTATTCTTCTTTCTCTTAGGGAAAGACAGGTAGACAGCCAATCTGGCTATGTCTTTCCCTGCTGGTATACAAATGTAGTATTGTTGAAATTGTGATATTGTTCTGTTGACTTTCACATTGTAACTGTATACACTTCATGTATCAATGTTTATTTTGTATACTGGTGAATAAAATATATATCAATATCAACATATCAATATATCAAAGAGCAGCTCGTACAGCAATGGGAGCTGTTGCAATGGAATCTGTGAGAAGTTGAGTCATGGTATTACGGGTAACTGAAGCCTGCTCTTTCATCTGGGCAAGTATCTTTCATGCTGCCAGTATACAGTCTTTGGGTTCATGTGAACGTGTAGTTGAGCTTATGACAGAGTTCATTTCAACATCGGTGGTTATGGCTGCTTTGCAGGTAAATGTAGCTCTGTTGGAACTCTCCCATCTAATTGTATTCTTTCGAGAGTATTTCTTAGTATACATGTACCCATCTAGCAGGAGTTTTAGACCACCTTTGTGGTTTTTAATAATCTCCATAGTATTATTATGTGATCTGGTGAAAGTAATTGTGATTTCTGAGAATGGAATGAATGAATGAAAGGTTTTAGCACGCCAAATGCACGCAGGGACGATGTGGGATTCACAAATCCCTTGCAACCTGGTTAACCTTATGTTATTTCACTTGGATCACACAGGCCTAGTTTTCCTATTGCCTCAAATGGGGTCTGAAGGGGTATGCAAGCGGTTAGAATTCCCGGCAGTTTACGTTGGAGTGATAGATTGTCAATAATCAATCCCTCAATGCCATTAAGACTATTAGAAAATGGGCTCTATTCGGTTCCAGCTTGGCGATGGTAGAGGTTTGTGTGCCACCAAAGAGAAGGGATGGCAACACTGACAAATTTATAACAGTATGGTACAGCTTGTTTAAGAAAGCAAAACAGCATAAAATAGAATTGCTGTACAAGCAACTAAGCTTTCAAAAAATATTCAAAGTACATATGGCTTGCAAATGTGTTATGACTAAAACAACAAAGCTGTGCATCAGAAGAAATAAGTAACAACAAATGCAAGCTAACAGCGGCATATTCCTTTCAAGTCGTTATTGTTGTGAAAACAATATGTATGTCCAAAGCAAATTGTGACAAAAGTGAAAAAAAATCAGAAATTTACAACAAAAAATTATATATTATAATAATAATAATTTATGTTGCAAATTAAATATATATTTATAGTGAGGGGTTTTCACCTGAGGGGGTTTTGACTTGAGGGGGTTTTGACTTGAGTGGGTTTTGACTTAGGATGCAAAAAGTGAGGGGGGTTTAGACAGAGGGGGTTTTGACTGGAGGGGGTTTTGACCTGTTACCAGAATACTATATACCCCGCCAGGTATGTGGGGGTATTAAAACCCCCCAAACTCAACCGCTATGTTACAGAAAGCTCAAATAACTACCAGTACGTGATTACAAAAACAAACCTTATAATTGTACGTTTCCAATTCCACGTGAGAATCTAAAAATAATCGGGAAATTCCCCTGACGAAATTCAATGTCACCTGGTCATTAGGTTGTTGCTTTTAGATTGGCAATTTCTACCAATGTGGTGATAGGAATACTATCGGGAAAGGTGTTCAAATATTCAATTTGATATTTTATTTGATTCACAAATAATGGCCACTATTCGATTCAATATTTGATTCGATAGTGTACAAATATTTGACGGCCCTAACACATTGCTCATGATTCAATACATATTACTGTTCACTGCCATATGTATCGCAATATGAAAAATATAAACAATGTCTGGCAAAACCAATTCTTGGATTTTGAAAGCTGGTACAGTTAAACACTGTTATTCGAACATTGATATATATGTGATAAATATGTGATAAAAGGGATTATTAAAAATTTGGTAAATCCTCTTTATTCTGCCAAATGTTTATTCGATTAATCCATTAAATCTTGAGTGACACAGCTCACAGAACTCTGTCAAGAAAGATATAAGGGATTAAATGGTTAGAACATATTTTCTGAGGGGTGAGGAAACAACACTGGAAAATGGGTCATAAAATCAAACACTGAAATCACTGAATTCCCTTGGTTATCACATTGAGAAGTTACAAATTGTTTTAAAAGTGCATTCAAAATTTTCTATTGACTGGTAGAATGTTAAATTATTTTTGGTCATCCAAATTTTTCCATGTCTCTTTGCTGTGTTACAATTTATGGGAGAGTGCCTAATGGCACTTTCCCATAAATTGTAACAAGGCAAATCCTCACAGACTAAATAATTTTAATTAAAAAATAATATGAAGGACGTCCACAGAATATGAAGTCATTAAGTTGCGGCACCGGCACTTGAGAATAAAGTCCAAATATGGGCTTACTACAACCAAATGATTGCAATTAGCCATGGACGCTGAAAAGTAATCTCAAACATCAGTACATTATTAATAATAAACTCATTTTCGGTCGAGTCCATATAGTACTGGACCAATACCTAATGTACAGTGCCAGAGGAGGGAGTTGAGGATTTGTAATTGAGACGCCTCATTCTCATTTCACTCTGCTAATGGTCCCGGGTGCCATCTCCTGGAAGCTCGCAAGGTGACTCACGAGGGGTGGTGTCCGGGTTTGGTATTGTCAGCGGAGGATAAGTGAGAGCTAATTTCTCATGTGAGTGACCTACAGCTTATCTCCTCTTATACTGTGCATCCTAGACCCCATCGACCACCAGTATTCACTAGAGACAAGATATTTACTTTTTGAATTTAAATTCAAATATTCAATTCTGGTATTTAAACAACCTCGCTATATCGAATCAGCCAAATGTATTTAAATGCAATGGAGACAGCTTACATAAGCTTAAGCTTGCTGCTGGATCCATTTTCCGTCAATTATTTGTAATCTATATATATATTTGTACTTGTATATTTTTGCTTACCGGAAATAAAATATTGTTTAAACTAAATATGGGCTTCCTGCACTCTACCAGTTAAAAGGAAGCTTCTGGAAATGAATACATGAGATGAGTATCAAACATGTATGTATCATATCTTGGAGACTGAATTGTGATATGTATCATATCACGAGGGAAGCATATTACTGCAGCCATAACATTTGGGTTCTAGTCAGAGGTTCATTAGATGATGCATTGCTTGTGCATCTTCTTCTAGTTTTTCATAGCATTCATTTTATCATCTGGATTTTTTACTCCAATAATAACATAAATAAATCTTCCTGCATCAAATATTTTATTGGAAAGGATCAATTACTTACAGCTTCATGGTTATCATGGAGATGTTTTTGATCTTCCATCAGTCTGTTGTACACTGCCCTCATAAGTGGCCTCCTGATATGCTGTCCATTCATAGCTTTTGAATAGGGACCAAAATAACCAGAAACAGAAACCACAACTTCAATTATCACAATGTAGACATGGATGTAAAACAATGTCATCGATCAAAAGTCCACAACATATACATATGTCTATACATTTAGATCGTAAATGCAATGTGAAATTATTTAACAGAAAATGCTGGCCATGATAAAATGTTTTTGAAAACATAAAAACAATCAGGGCAACTTCTTAATCATCATCTGCTTCAATTTACAGTTTACTCCATCTTTAATATTCCATAAGTTGAGTTATCCATATCTGGAAAACAAGAGAAAATATTAGTTTTTATTTTGTCTAAGGTAAGAATGAAGGCTTCTTGATTGGCCAAGAGCTCCTACCATATTATAAAAATATCACATGGCTTGGAGTTAATTACACCTGAATATTGCACAATCATAGAAATCTGTACAATTCCATCCTACTGGGCAATATTCAGGCAGAGTCAATGACATGTCATGCAATATTTATTACATTAATGTGTAGGTTTTGTGGCTGCTATCCTATGTACCATGAGTGTACATCAGTGAATAATAGTACGCATGCTAAAAATGACACTTCATCATTCATTGGCTCTTTCCCGTTTTATTTAGACAAGTGTCCAGTACCTCTGTTCTATTTATACACATGTGTGTTATGATACATAAATTAGATTCCGTGTTTCTTTTCAATATTTAAAAGAAACCTTCAATATGATATAATAAATAATGCATGACTTGTTGTTGACTATGCCTGAATATTTCATAATAGGATGGAGTATGGTGGAACTCTGCCAATAGTCACTTTGCAAGTGAAACATTTTCAATTAACTGGTAGAGTGCTGGAAAATCCATATTTGGGCTTTATTCTTGTATATAGGTGCCACAACTTAACAGCTTCATTTGCTGTGGATGTACTTCATATTATCGTTAAAGTAAAATTATTTAGTCTGTATGAATTTGCCTGGTTACAATTTATGGGAGAGTGTCTTAGGCACTCTCTCATAAATGGTAAAAAGGCAAAGACTTGTGAACAAATTTTGACAACTAAAATTAATTCAGCACTCTACCAGTTAACAAGGGTATTCAATTAGTAGAAATTTGGTGATTTTCCTGTATTGTGATAAAGTGAGCATTTATTCTATTGTATCTTGTTCAACAGAGCTTGTGGAGCTCCATCAAACAAAATTTAATAGATTAAATGATTATATTGGATGTACCAAGGCCAAATGGTCTATAAACATGGGTACACGGTGGCTGTCAGAATAACAGATTAAATAAAAAAAAAAAACTAATTTTATAGCCAAGGAAAGGAAAGAAGATAAAAACTTTACCCATCCCCCCCCCCCCCCCCCCCCCACCAACACACACACAAAAACTAAGGGGAAATCAGGTGAATTTTTTGTGCTTAAAACCAATCATTTCAAATCCTTCAAAACTCCTTGGTTCTACTTGTAGAAAATGTTTTTTTGTTTAAAATCACTCAAATCCATCAAAACTCATTTTCAAGCAAAAGGTCTTGTGCAGCCTGGTACACCTCATTTGAACAAACCTTGATCTTATCCACCAACATGCACATCTGACTAAATTTGACAACATTCTCAGGTTTGCGCAAATTGAGAATTTGGGGAATCTAAAAGTAGGTTATGCAAAAAAAAAATTCTAAGTACATGTACTCTTTTCACTTTGCAGTACCTTTTTTAAACTGACTTTAAACTTGCTGTGCTCAACATATCTGCATGATGTAAACATATTTTGAACAAATAAACAATGTAGTTCCCAAAATTAGGAAAATTTTGAGGCAACACCAATTTGTGAGAAAATTGCCATCACTAGTACATTTTATGAGGCCAAATTACTTCAGGACAGCCACTGTCCCACTCCTTGTGGTGCCTTGTGGGAACCATAATTGCTCTCCGAAAGCTATGAAATAAGCAAAAAGCTCCCCTTAATTTGGGCTAAATATAATATTGCCCATTCAAATCAGTCTACATGGCTCCCCCGGAGAGTGATTTAAGAAGGGCTGTTGTGGCTCCCCTGTGATTTTCAAATGATCAGGCCTGTTTGTTATATGATGGCAAATTTGTACCTGTGATGGTACTTTTAAATTGAATGGTTTGAGCATTTCCGAATAATTTATGATTGTTAATGAGAACAACTGTCTTGAAATGAATGTGCTAGTACTGACTGGTGGTCAACAAAACAAGCAGTAGACTGACTGAATGATTGATCGTTCAATAAAATTACAAATGGGTGATTCATATTTACATGTTTTGACAGACACATTTCACAACTCAATATGACTTGGCCAGGTGTGTGTTGACTTGTAAACTATAAACATTTAGTGGAATTTCAATTACTTCATGACAACGTTTTTCTACTCAGTTTGTCAATCAGCTTGGTTTTAATGGGTGAAACGTTTGATATTGTATACATGTATTTGAAAGAACTGCTGGTTTTACAGTTACATAGGTCAATTTACACATGGGGATATGAAACTTTGAACAGTGTACATGTATGTGCAGGGCTTATATTTCGACGAGAATCTGAGAATCCATTCATGCAAAGAATAGTGCAATGGATCCAGCGAAAATTAAAATTTTTTAGTAAATTTTGTTTCTTAACATACCTACCACAATTGTTAACAATTGGCTGTAACATAAGTGCAAGCCCTACTTTGGAACTAACTCAAGCTTTTAGAGAACTTTTCCAAACAAGTTGGAAAAGTAATAGAGTGCAAAAGCACGAAAAAGATCGAAAAAAGGGTCGAGCGAGACCAGCGCTCCAAATTACAGGTCTCTGCACACCTCTTGCGTTTACTAGCGCATGCGCAACAACCGTGATGTCAATTCTGTATTTCCGCCAACGAGAAGTTTGTGATTTAGCGGGGAGGCATTGATATCAAGGATATCCCCAAGGAGGGTGGGCCTCCGGTAAACAATTGTGGTAGGTATGTTAAGAAACAAAATTTACTAAAAAATTTTAATTTCTTTTCAACCTACTCACAATTGTTTACAATTGGCTGAATAAACAATAGGAGGAGGTGAATCACATAACCAATACCAACAAGAGTAGCAGAAACAAAAGCAAGGAGGGCAGAGAACAATAGTGAAACCTGTAATGAAGATAGAGAGAAGGCACCTGAAAAGAACAAGGCTGAGCGAAGCACAACCTCGATAAAAACAATTTTAACGAGGGTGCACAACAGCCTGAGCAGCAACGAGAGGGCCTAAAGAATAAAGGTCCTCAGATTGCCGCTGAAGGTGGCGGAGATAAAAGGAGGAGAAGGTAGAGGCATTCCTCCAGTAAGCCGCATTCATAACATCCCAGAGCATAACAGAATTGGAGAATGCCCAGGATGTAGAAATGGCACGAACCTCATGAGCATTAAACTGGTTCGAAAACAAGATCCGACGCAGACAAGCGGGAATAAGCCAGCTTGATTGCAAGACAGATCCACCTGGAAATAGAATGGGAAGAGACAGACTGCCTCTTATGAGAGACAGAAAGAATTTCTTTCGACCCCTCCTAATGAACTGAGTGCGAGTAATGTAAGTCTTGATCGAACGAACAGGACAAAGAAGAGGTCTCCGGCCATCGACAGCAGGGAGAGCCCGAATGCAGATGGGAGGAGGTACTGAATCAGGAAGTTGATTCTTAGCCAGAAAAGAGCAATCAGTAGTGAAGGTGACACTGTTAGCCTCATTTCTGAAGAAGGCAGAATCAACAGATAGCGCATGAAGTTCACTGACTCGTCGAGAAGAAGCAAACGCTAGAAGAAAAGCCATCTTATAGGTGAGAAAAACACATATCGGTCTCAGATAAAGGCTCGAATGGCGCCACCTCCAAACAGTGCAACACCCATGCCAAGTTCCACTTGGGTGTAAGACGCAAAACTCGAGGCCTCTTCAAAGAAAATTGCCGAATGAGTTTGGTGAGAAAAAGATTATGACCGATGCACCGCTTTCCCACATAAGAGAAAGTATCAGACAGCATAGACCGATAGCCCTTGATCATAATAGGCTGGAGGCCCTTGGAGTCAAAAAGATATACCAGAAAATCTGCAATTTGAGCTATTGACGGATCACGGTAATTCACATTGTGATCTGCACACCAGCGGCAGAAAACCTTCCACTTCGCAGCATAAGTCATGCCAGTGGAATGTCGCCGCGATGCAGAAATGCACTCCACTGTTCGTCTCGAAAAACCTCTACGTCGGAGACTAGACCTTATAAACACAGGCGTGAAGGGACAGGCTCGCTAGGTTGTTGTGATACTTCCTGGGATGACCCTGGGAAAGAAGATCGCGATGTAGAGGTAGACGAATCGGCTGATCTGCCAACAGAGGCCGCAGCAGATTGATCCACACCCTCTGTGGAGACAGAGGTGCGATCAGAATGATCCTGCAACTGCAAGCACGAATCTTCGCTAATACTTGAGGAAGAATCGGTGCAGGAGGAAAGGCATTGCCGATCCAACCTGTCCAGTCCAGAGACAGAGCGTCGACTGCAAATGCCGGAGGATCTGGACAAGGGGAGACAAAGGTCTCTACCTGATGATTCCAGCGAGTAGCGAAAAGGTCGACCTGAGGACGGCCCCACTGCTCGCAAATCGCCTGAAACACTTACCGATGTAGCATCCATTCGGTTGGAAGGCGCCAACAGAAGAAGATCCCGAGACAGCCGATACATGGGAATCGAATGTGTGCCTCCTTGATTCCGTATGATTCCGTATGTAGGCCACTACTGTCGAATTGTCCGAAAGAAGTAGGACAATATGGTCCGACAGATGAGGGATCCAAAGCCGAAAACTCAACAGAAGAGCAAGGAGCTCCTTCTGGTTGATATGAAGGCCCACCTGCTCGCTGTCCCACTCACCGTGAGTAGACAGACCGAGAGGATCCAATGTTGTACCCCAGCCCCGATCGCTGGAATCCGCAGTAAAGATGCGATCGGCCAAAGGAAGATCCAACGGAACACCCTGTGTAAGCCAGGGAATATCGGCCCAAGGGTGGAGGTGACAAAGCAGAGACCGAGGAATAGTGAGTTCCAGGTCCAGTGGATCAATATTCAGACACCAATGATCCAACAGGAAGTGTTGGAGAGGTCGGACAAACAAGCGACCGAGCGGAATGAGATCTGTCACCGAACCACAAAGGCCCAGCAACTGAAGGAAAGTCCTGGCCGAGACCAAGGAAGATTGAAGCATGTTCTGAGTCAAGGCGGAAAGAATCGTCACCCGAGCATGGGGGACCGACACTACATTGTGAAGAGTGTCGAAATCCATCCCCAAATGACGGAATCGCTGAGAAGGCAGGAGATCCGACTTCTCGCGATTGACTCTGAAACCCAGCAACGCTAGCAAGCAAAGGAACTGCCGGACATCTAACTCTAGAACAGCAGCATCGTGGTGCCGTTGGAGGATGTCGTCCAGGTAGGCTGACGAAGTCACAGCCGACTGAGTACGGTGGAAAGCAAGCATATGTGACATCAGTCAGGTGAAGGCCCAAGGAGCAAGGTTCAAACCGAACGGGAGAGCTCTGAATTGATAAAATTGATCCCGAAACGAAAACCGAAGGTATTTCCGTGACGCCAAATGAATGGGTACATGGAAGTAGGCATCCTTCAGGTCGATACTGGCAGCAAAGTCGCCCCGATGAACTGAACGTCGAACCAACCGGAAAGTCTCCATACTGAAATGAGGAGCTATAATGTACTCGTTCAGGACACTCAGATCGATGACAGGACGAAATTGGCCATTTTTCTTCGACACCAAGAAAAGTCTTGAGTAAAACCCCAATGAAAGGGTGTTCCTGACCACCTCAATCACCCCTTTGGAGAGGAGATTGTCGATCTCCTGCACCAGAAGGTCCCGACGCAGAGAATCGGAAGGGACCTGAGTCGTGAGGGGCACCCGAGATAAACTGGGGTGCCGATGGAAGGACAGTCGCAGACCGGAATGAATGACGTCGAGGACCCAAGGGTCCGACGTTATCTGTGTCCAACGGTCGTAAAACAGCGACAGCCTTCCCCCGACTGGAGGCGAATCGAGGTGAGAACCTTCACTTGCGGCCTCAACGAGGCCCCCCGAGAGGAGAAACCACCTTGGGAAGTGACAGAGTCCTGAGACTTTCCTGCCTGAGGCTGCCAGCGAGCCTGGCCACGTCAGTGCTTCTTATGTGCAGAAGGAGCAGATGGAGCCGAAGGCGCAGCCGACGAGGCAGACGCAGCAGCACGCTTGGCGGGCCTGGAACGACCACCACCTGTAGCAGCAGGTTGGTCAAGCTGTCGCAGCAAAAGCTGGTCCTTCAAATGACGAAGAACTTCGCCACAAACAGCTTCCACGGAACCATGGAACAACTGAGGTCCCACCAAAGAGGCAGACCTCAGAACAGCACGTTGCTCAGAAGGAAGGGATGGAGAAGAATCCAACACCGCATCCCAGCGTGCCAGCTCCAAATTAGCCGTGTTACAGGCGTGAGCGTGTGTCAAGTTCATAAGAGCCTGTGACAAATCGCGAAAAGGTGCCTGAGCGTCATCAAACTCCCATGGTGGAAAATATTCAGCCAGAGCAGCGACGTCATGGTCTATGAGAGATAACATACCCAGCATCTCTCGGGATAGGCCCACCATAGATTCAACTACTGACATCGGGAGAACTGCCGACTTAGGCTTAGTTAACCCGAGGGAAGAAGAATCCTCATCCACAGTAGTCATCCCTTGGAAGACTGGTGGAGAGACGGAATCGTAAACACGAAACCGCGATGGAGGCAGAAAGGCATCAGCTCTAGAAAAGAAGGAACCCTTGAGGGCCTTAGAACGCATTTTGGCGTCTAAGCCCTGGAAGGACTCAACAACCTGAGCCGACTGCAGAGGACGCAAAGCCCCAGAGCTAGAAGGCTCAACAGGGTTACAGCGCTCCACAGTGGACCGCGGCCAGACAGTCACAGATGGCTGGTCTGAAGGTTGAAGACGAAATCCGAAGCCTGCCCCAAGACTGACGAGGGAGGCCCATCACCTTCCAGATAATCGTCATCCTCCGTAGCAGAGGAGACGTAGCCCAACTTTGGCTGACCAGCAGAACCCTCCTGGGAAGACTGAGCAGTATCCAAGGGGCCAGGCGAGACATCTCGGCGACTGACCAAAGGAGGTTGTGCCTCAGGAGGCACAGGGAGGCCAACTTGAGGGTTGCCAGAAAGCAACCGGGTGAGCGCCAAAACGGCCTGACGCAGGTCACCCTGAGAATCCGTCGCAGCAGCATCGCCCGACGGAGTGTCCTCCCAATGGACCCTTCTGGTAGAAGAACCCAAATCCTCAGAAGAGACCGACGTCGGACGTCGATCGGCAGAAAGAATAGGGATACGGTGAGAAGACACCGGAGGATAGTCCCGATTGTGACGCCCAGGGGCCATCACTGACCTCTGCGAAACAGAAGGTCCTGCCTGCAAATCCTCGAAAGAGACCGACGGCGCATGTCGATCGGTAGCTGGACCGAGGACACGGTGAGAAGACACCGGAGGATTGTCCCAAGAATGACAGGAACCTGTCATTGGCCTCTGTGCGGCAGATGGCCCCAACTGCCCATCCTCTGAGACCGACGGCAAGCATCGATCGACACCCAGACTCGGAACACAGTGAGGAATCACCGGAGGAAGGTTCCGAGAGTGACAGCTAACAGGGGCTGTCACTGACTGCTGCTGAACAGCAGGCCCTGGATGCCAGCGTCCCAACCCCATCCTGCTAGGCGGCACACTAGCAGGGGCGAGGAATCGCTGCGGAAGCGACCGACCGGCTCAACCGACTAGGAGCAAACCTAGCCAAATGAGACGGAGCAGACAGCAAACCTGCACAGCCCCTCCACGAGGCTAGGGGAGGCTGAGAGCACACAGACACACCAGCAGATACAGCCTCGGTCACCCGAGACTGTAGACCATCCCCAGAGGAGATGGAAGAGCCACCATTAGACAGAATAGGATCTGTAGTAACAACTTCCTCAGCAAATGTCGACGGCGTAGGAGGCAGATCAAAGGGGGTCACCAAGCTGACCCCGGAGAAGCTCTCTACGAAAACAGACGCCTCAAGAGTGACATCAGAAGACAAAGAGACCACGGTCTCCACGTCAGGTATCACTGAACTTACACCTTCAACAGTTGCAGAGGAACTCGCCACAGAAGACAGATCAGAATCCTGTGTGACAGAGTCACCACGTGCACCAGCAGAAATGTTTGCTACGGCACGGCTACCCTTACCCCGAGAACGAGGGGTTCTAGCTCTGGACAGAACCACCTTGTTAACAGAAGCCCAGAATTTAGAGGACCAAACCCCACAAATACCACATGATTGGGCCTGAGTGCAAGTGTTGCAAGTGACACATGTGGAATGAGAGTCGTCCACATGATTCACTTGCAAGCAAGAGGTACAAGGAATAGTCTTTGGCATTATATGAATGAAAATAATGGAATCAAGCTTCCCGCCAACGGAAAACAGCACAAAGGTCGTGTTCACACACGGGGGAAAAACAAGATTAAGTGTGAAGAAACAAGCAATAATGATCAAAAATAACATTAATCAAAAACAATTTGGAAAGCTTGACAAAAGGATACAATCCACTTGCACACAATTAAATGCAGAGCACATATAATAAGTTGTTCACGAAGAAAAACAGCAAAGTAGTACGAGTCACAAAAATTTCTGACCATGTACAAATGGCGGAAATAAAAGGAATTGACGTCACGGTTGTTGCGCATGCACTCGGTAAATGCAAGAGGTGTGCAGAGAGAGTACCTGTAATTTTGAGCGCTGGTCTCGCCCGACCCTTTTTTCGATCTTTTTCCTGCTTTTGCACTCTATTACTTTTCCAACTTGTTTGGAAAAGTTCTCTAAAAGCTTGACTTAATTCCGAAGTAGGGCTTGCACTTACGTTACAGCCAATTGTAAACAATTGTGAGTAGGTTGAAAAGAAATATAAATTTTATAGTAAATTTCCGTTCTTATTATACCTACCGCAATTGTTTACTACAGGCTTGCACTGCGGTGGAAGACCCTAACTTGGATAAAATACTCTATTTTAATCTTTCCCAAGAGATGTGGGAAAGAAAAGTGGTGTAAAAAAACACCACGAAAAAATAAGCCAAAACTGGGCCGAGCGCCATCGGTGCACACCCAGTATGGGACGCTCTTCCCTTAGTACAATTCCACGACTTCCGTTAACCAATACGCAGTGCAGTCATCAATTAATCATTCTTTTGAGTCCGCCAACATAGAAGTTATGTGATCAGCGGGGAGGAAGGATTCTTACCCGAAGAAGAAGATGGGAGGGCCTCCATGTAAACAATTGCGGTAGGTATAATAAGAAAGGAAATTTACTACAAAATTTATATTTCTTATCAAACTACCTTACAATTGTTTACTACAGGCTGAATAGACAATAGGATGGAGGGAATCACATAACCAAACCACACATAACTCAATTGCACCGGAACCGTGGACAGAGGAAGAGATCCCTAGTCCTATCAAACCATACCATCACAAACATTAGTAAAAGACAATGAAAGATGAGGCGTATGGTGATGTGCGATGCACAGACAGAAAGGGCAGTAACAGCACAGAGCTGGAACTGACCCTGTAAGAAGCTGAATGGCTGGGATAGACAACAGCCTGAACAGAAGAAAGAGGGCCCGTAGAACAAAGGTCCTCTGTCTGCTCCTGCAACTGTCGCAGATAAGTGGAGAAGGTTGCATTTCTCCAGTAGGCTGCCAGCATAACATCCGACAACATGACAGAGTTAGTATAAGCCCTGAGAGGAAGACAATGCATGCACCTCGTGGCAGAAAAACGATTGGTAATAGTAGCCAGTAGCTAGACGAGTGGAAGCTGCACGAATAGCAAGACAAATCCATCGAGAAATGGATTCAGGAGAGATCTGGCATGTGAGAAAACGCATATCCACCCGTGATAAAGGTGCGAACCCCCCCCCCCCCCCCCCCCCCAAGCAGAGCAGCGCTCAAGAAAGTGTCCATCTTGGAGTAAACTGCAAAGTCCTAGGCCTTTTAAAGGAAAAGTGCTGAACAAGCTTGGAGAGGCAAGGATGAGTGCCCATACGATGCTGTACCACATATGAAAAAGGTCTCCGAAGCATGGACTTGTACCCATTGCTGGAGACCCCCAGAAACAAACATATACCAGAAACTCCGCAATCGGTGTGATCGAAGGAGTGACAGAGGCAACAGAGTGATCGCACACCATCGACAGAAGAACCTTCTACTTAGCCACAGAGGCTAAACCAGTGGAGTGAGTGCCTCCTTGAAGAAGAAAAGCAACGCCACTGCTTGTCTCGAAAAAAACACTATGGAGGAGACAAGACCCGATAAAAGACATGCACGAAGGCACAATGAAGTCGGGTCCACCTGAAACCTCCTCGGGCGACTTTGGCAAAGCAAGTCGCAACGTAGAGGGAGACATGCCGGAACTGCAGCTAACAGAGAGCGGAGCAGATTGGTCCACACCCACCGAGGCGACAGGTGTGTGATCGAAAGGATTCGACAACTGCAGGTTCATATCTCTCTGGAAGGAGAAAGATTAACACTTATCGGTATCTACGGCCCAAACACCGATAACCCAAATTTTTATCAACATATATGGGATCAAGTAGCCATCTGCGGAAATGACCAGCTATTGCTCTGTGGTGATTGGAACTTAACCCTCAAGCATGAATTGAACACAAGACATTACTCGAGAGAATATAACATTAACTCAAAACGATCTGTAATTAATTACATGAACGAACAAGAGCTGTGTGACCCCTGGCATTATCTGTATGGAAATAAAACTTTTTTTACATGGTGGCCAAGTAACAGACGTAGGTATTCCCGTCTAGATTTTTTCATTATCTCAAATAATCTTATACAATTCGTTGAGGAAATACAAATACATACAAAATGCCCTGAAATATCCGACCACTGCTTAGTCAATATTAAAATAAAATTTACGAATTTCGTAAGGAGTAGGGGGTACTGGAAATTCAATAAGGAATTACTAAAGGATCAAATCTGTGCCCAAGGAGTTAAGGAAAAAATTAACGAAGTAAAAACACAATATTCAACCCTAAATGATGAAATCAATATAAATCCTCAATTATTTTTGGAAGTTCTTCTTTTAGAGATACATGGTTTTACTATCTCACATGCTTCATACATAAAAAAGAACCAAGCTAAAGGGGAAAAAAAACTTGAAGATGAATTGGAAAAATTGGAAACTCTATACCCATCTCATGATAACAATGTAAATAATAAGATAGAGGAAATTAACGGTCAACTTAAAAAAATTAAAGAAAATAGGTTGAATGGTACATTAATAAGATCAAGAGCTAGGTGGGTGGAAGATGGGGAAAAACCAACTAAATATTTCTGTGGACTTGAGAAACGCAATTATCAAAATGACACAATCTTTAGGATTAAACAATCAGATGGGTCATATTTAACGGAACGAAAGGAAATATTAAGTGAATTGAAGAACTTTTACCAAAATCTCTATAAGACATCAAATCTAGAAGACGTTAATCTGGACCAGATAATTGTCAAATCAAAGGTGGCGACCCTAAGCAAAGCTGAATCGTTAACCACAGATGGCTACCTGAACTTAGTAGAATTAACTGATGCTTTAAAGAGTATGAAAAACGATAAAGCCCCTGGGATTGATGGATTTACGGTTGAATTCTTTAAATTCTTTTGGATAGACATTGGACACTACATTTTAGATTCAATAAACTATGCGTATGATGTAGAAAATCTCTCAGTCACACAGCACCATGGCATATTAAAATGCATCCCCAAAAAGAACAAAGACAAAGCCCTAATAACCAACCAACGACCCCTCACCCTCCCATATAAAATTACCATGACCGCATTGGCTTACCGAATCAAACCTCTCCTACCCAAACTAATTAGTGATGACCAAACAGGTTTTATTAAAGGTAGATGCATTGCTGAAAACATCAGGATAGTGAAAGATGTTATAGACTATACAGAGTCAGAAAATCATCCTGGCAGTTTACTGTTAATAGATTTTGAAAAGGCGTTTGATACCATTGAATGGAATTTTATTCTACAAACACTCACGTTTTTTAATTTTGGTGAATCATTCCAAAAATGGGTAAAAACTATCTATAACGACACATTCTCGACTGTGCTTCAGTATGGTTTTATGTCGGAGCCTGTCCACCTGCAGCGTGCTTGTAAGCAGGGTGACCCATTGTCCCCATATTTATTTATTCTAGGTGCTGAAATCCTCGCAATGCTAATCAAATAAAATGAAGATATAACAGGTATATGCCACTCGGGGAAAGAATTTAAACTTAGCCAGTACGCAGATGACACGTGTCTACTACTACATGGCTCTCAGAAATCAACTGCAACATCGTTAATGGTCTTAAATAAATTTGCCACAATCTCAGGGCTAAAAATTAATCTGAAGAAAACAAAATTGATAGGGATAGGAACGATAAAAGGCAGAGCACATGCCCCCTCTGGATATCCTGATGTGGAAGTCGCTTCTAAATTCACGCTTCTCGGTGTGGAGTTCAATATGGCAGATAAGGACCCGGATGGAGAAAATTATAGTAAAAAAAATGGATAAAATGAAAACAATTCTAAATCTCTGGAAAAAACGTCAAATAACACCTCTGGGAAAAATAACAGTAATTAAAACCTTTCTAGTTCCCCAATTAAATCATTTACTTCTTTCGATCCACAACCCCTCACCAAAATTCTTAAAAGAAATAAACAGCCTGTTGTTCAATTTTATTTGGGGAAGTAGTGTAGACAAAATAAAGAGGCAGCGTCTCATATCAGGGTAGACAGAGGGGGGCCTGAAAATGATAGATCTAGAGATACATATAAAAACTATGAAGGACTCGTTGATAAAAAGACTCCTCACAAAAAATAGTTTCTCAACGGTTTTTTTCAAGTCCATAGCTAATATTGCACAAATCGGAGAAAATTTTGCAGAACATAAATTTGTTGAAAAGCTAAAAAAACGCATTGTGCGTCATCCCTTTTGGCTCGATGTCCTGCAATCATGGCAACAGTATATAGTAACATTCAAACGAACAGCAACAGATTTTATTAAGTCCTCCTTTGGTTATAGCAGTGGATTAAATAACATGGAAAATATAATTAGTATTCCAGCCTGGAATAAACGTGGAATCAGATGCATTAGAGATATTTTTAATCCAGATGGTAGTCTCATATCTTATCAAATGTTTAAAGATAGATATGGAAATTTCACCGATTTTATAAGTTACTCTGGCGTAATAATGGGAATTAGAAAAGCAATGAAAGAGTTTAAGTTAGACCAAGAAACAATTGCATAAATCGAACAACCTATTATCCCCACCCCTTATCAAAATATCTTATCAGAAAAAGGTCACAGATTGCTGAAGCTTCAAAATACACAAAAAAAACATTAAATGTAAATCACAATTGAAATGGGAATCAGAAATCGAATTAGACTTAAACTGGACTACAATATACCAAAATCCATTTAAATGTGGTATTATGGATAACAAATTAAAATACTTTCAATACAAAATTATCAATCGAATATTAGGAGTAAACAAATATATAGCTAAATTTAACAATATTCATTCCCCTCTATGTAATTTTTGCAAAACAGAAGAAGAAACTATTTCCCATATCTTCTGGTCCTGTAACATAATCAAAGAATTCTGGAAGGAATGCCAAATATTTTTACAAGAACGGGACATATCTATCTGTTTGACTAAAAGAAATATACTACTCGGAACAGAAGACCCTAATGACATAATCAATAGTACCATCACTTTGGCTAAACACCATATATACTGTTGTAAATATCAACAAATGTCTCCTAGCCTCGCCAACTTTAGAATCCGCCTAAAAAGATTTTACGAAATAGAGGAACGCATATATACAAAAAATAACCTAGCCAGCGAATATTCTGAAAAATGGAACAATCTCGACAATATTGCTTGCGAATAATTACCTATTCCGACATTACCTCTGTAATAATCCGATAGAAGAGGTCATGTATCATGACGTCCCATGTAATCTGTATAGACACACAGGGCGCGGATGTAATCCCTACGACCTCAAAAGTCCGTTCCTCAGACATATATATTTGCTTGTAGCCTGCAATGAGTGGTAAGTTACTTTCAGTGTGATTTTGGACATTCTTTTCTGGAACTCAGGGTCACTAAAATTTGTGAGGGGACTAAAGACCTGAGACCATTGCATCTTACTTAGAGTCACGCTCATTTCCTCTTCATCTGCAAAGTTCCCGGGAACACCGAATCCAGTCACTAGGATGTCTGCCTTCAAACGAGTGAAAACTGAGCTAATCGACAAAATATGGCTGCATATACAAATAACGAATTGTCTCAGCAAGTCATCTCAAATTACCCCTTCTATCGTCTTTTTCACCGAAGCAGTCTCAATCTAACCCATTAAGCCCACCCCACCTCCACCACAACACACTCAAATACACCTACATAAACACATGCACACACACGCACCCCCCCCCCCCCCCCACATACACCCTATTGTACATACTTACACATACATACACATTTTTTCCAATTGTTAGAGTATCTCGCTGACAGATTTGATAACATAATATGTAATATATTGTTTGCCCTCTTGCATCTCCTAGCCACATGAGATTGTACGAAGGACTGTAAACCAAATAAACAATTGGGAAAAAAAAAAAAAAAAAAAAAAAAGTTCATATCTGGGCTAGAACCTGAGGCAGAATCGCAACCGGCAGGAAGGCGTAGCTGACAAGACCGTTCCAAAGGAAGGACAAATCATCCATGGCGAAAGCCAGAGCATCTGGACTCGAAAGTGTCCTCCTGATGGTTCCAACGAGTCACAAAGATATCAATCTGGGGACGACACCAGAGATCGCAGAGACTGGAACAGTGCCATGGGGAGCATCCGCCCGATGGAAAGAACCTGCCCTGTCTGGACAGGGAGTGGGCTAGGAAGGTCAGACGACCGGGAAAGTGACAAACCACCACTACGGCGTTGACATTCTGAGCGAGCAGTAGAAGATCCTGAACCAATGCATAAATGGGAACTGGTTCGAATGTAAACAACCACCGTAGAATTGTCAGACCACAGAAGGACCTGACAATTCGAAAAGTGGGGGATCCACTGCTGGAAACACAGAAGAAGAGCAAGAAGCTCCTTCTGGTTGACATGAAGAGCTGCTAGATCCTGGTCCCATGACCCGTGAAGGAAAAGACCTAGAGGATCCAACGTCACACCCCATCCGAGATCGCTAGCGATTACCGTCAGAAAATGATTGGACGTGGGGAAGTCCAACGGAACTCCCTGCATAATCCACTGAACATCTGTCAGGGGAGAAGGTGATGAAGAAGAGACTCCAGTAACAGAAGCACCAGAACCAGAGGATCGACATTTGGCCTCCAACGATTGAGCAAAAAGTGTTGGAGAGGTCAGACATGCAGTTGACCTAGAGGAATGAGATCCGTCACCGAAACGCAGAGACCAAGCAGTCAGGGAAGACTCCGAGCTGATGAAGTCCATCCCAGATGACACGACGGAGAAGGGACCAGGTCCGACTTCTCTCCGTTAACTCTGAACCCTAGTGACGTGAGTAGGCTCAACAGTGTGATGACATCAGACTCCAGAAAAGTAGCATTGGATTGCCACTGGAGGATATCAACTAGACAAGCCAAAGAAGACACCCTGGAATGTGTGCGATGTAAGACTAACACATGCAACATCAGACAGGTTAAGGCCCAAGGATCCAGGCCGAGGTCAAAGGGAATGGCCTTGAACTGGAAAACATCCTGGGGAATGGAGCGGCGAACCGATCTGAAAGCCTCCATGCTGAACTGAGGAGCAATGATAGACTGCGTCAGAATAATCAGATCTATAACCTATCTGAGTCAGCCGTTCTTCTTCGGCACCAAGAACATGTGGGAACAAAACTGGAAAAAAGTTCTTCATGACCTCGATTTCCCCCTTTGACAGGAGATCGCCTATCTCCGTGATCAAAAGTTCGCAATGTGTAACGTTGAAAGGGACTCATGTTGGAAGAGGCACTCTCTACTTAGGGGAATGCCTCAACCTTGGATGAAATCGAGGTGAGTACTGCCGACGCCTACCCCACCCTCTGAGTGAGTAGAAGTAGCGGTATGAGCATCAGCCCTTAGCTTCGCAGAGGAAGCAGAAGGGTACTTGTTAGGCTTTGGATGGCACCTGCCTCCAACAGAAGGCCGATCAAGCTGACTAAGCAGCTGCAGAACAATGGAATGACAAAGGGAGCCATCCCGGACCGTCGCCACGGAACCATGGAATAGTCACCGACCCACCGAAAGAGGCAGATCGAAGGGCAGCGCACTGCCCCTCAAGAAGGTGACGTCTTGTGTCCAGCACAGCGTACCTGCAAACTAATTCCAAGCTAGCCGCATTACAGGCATGTGTGTGAGAAGATGCATGAGCACCTTAAACAGCACACAAAAAACAAAACCTGTTTGTCATCAAACTCATCTGGGAACAGATAAGCAGCAAAGCGGAGACGACATGATCGAAGAGAGAACACATTCCAGCATCTCTCCTGGTAAGCCCAACCTGGACTCCAGAGTCTCCATATTGCTGAGGAGTTGGAGTCCCGATCCAAGACCGTCAAAGTCTGGCAGACTGACGGATTGGTGAAATTGTAGAAACGATAATGCACCAGAGGCAAAAAGTGGCAACCTTGATGAAGAAGAATGTCTTCATAGCATTGGAACTCAGCTTAAGAGCCCAAAGCGGTAAATGCTTCAACCACCTGTACCGACAGGCAAGGTCGAAGGCGCCCAGAAGCATGTTGCTCCACAGGTTGACACTGTCGGCTGGTTTGACGGTTTGAGACCTGGAAGGAACACAAAGTCAAGAGCTGTCCCCAAGTCAGAAGACTGTTGGCTCTCGACGTCAGGAATGTCAGACTCATCCCACGACTCGGAAGACACATAGCCCATCATGGGCAAACGAGCCGACGCCTCCCATGGTAGTGGGCACACCAGGGGATCAGAAAGTGGCCTGTTTCCAATCCCGGGAGGTGGCACCCGGAAACCACCCGAAGCTTCGCTGGAAGCAACGGAAAAGGCTCTTGGACAGAACCTAAGTGAGCAAGGAAAGGGCCTCCCTAAGCTCACTGACTGTCGGAACAGAACGTCGTGGGAACAAACCAACAAAGTGGCTTCACTCCTGACCCATTTACCAGCGAAGGGTCATGATCCTCAAATACACCCGATTCGGGGCGACGGGCTGCAGTCAAAAACATCTGAAGGCAGATGTGTATTGGGGTATCACATACCCCGAGGATCAACAGAGCGGAAACTCAGGAGAGTCACCGTGGACCTCTGCGGGACAGAAGGTCCAGGCTGCACAAAAAGTGTTGGTCACACAAAACTGGCCATGGGACCAGAGTGCATGGACGGAAACGCCACAGAGCTCATGGTAACCCCATCATAAACATCCAAATCCAATGAGAAAAACTGAGGTACTTGAGAGACCACAGTGGAGGGTTCGGCCAGCAGCCCCTTCCAACTTCGCCAAGTTGAAGTCAGGGAAGGCTGAGGCCAATACCCCACGTCTACACTACCAGACATCCCTGCAGACCCCTGCATCTGAGTTCTGTAACTTCAGAGGTACATTTTCGTCGCCGTCATGAATATCCTCCACAAGAATTTCTACCTCATCCTTGTGGTTGACTGTTGAGACATTTACAATAATTACAAATTTTAGTTCAACTAAAATTTGTAATTACTGCAAGAAACCAGGGCATTTATTATCTAATTGCTGGCTGTTAAAAATAAAAAATGAGGCCTCTACTTCACAGAATGCACTAGCATGTGCTCCATGCCCTGAAAATTATGTAATAAAGCAAGATGCTTTAGAAAATTATAAGCCATTTATTTCTGAAGGCTTTGTTTCCCTTGAGGGGGATAAGCACTGTTCCTTACCAATAAAAATACTGAGAGACACAGGGTCTACTCAGTCTTTAATGTTACAAGGCATTTTGCCATTTTCTGAAGAAAGTGCTACAGAGGCACAAGTTCTAGCATCGGGTATTGAGTCAAGCTCTTTAAATGTCCCACTTCATAAAATAAATTTAAGAAGTAATTTAGTAAATGGGACTGTGACAGTAGGAATCAGACCTACTCTACCTGTAAAAGGTATTTCTTTATTATTGGGAAATGACTTAGCTGGTGACAAAGTCACTGTAGAACCTCCAGTGGTGGATAAGCCGAGCACAGATGAAAGTATTATTAATCTGAAGGAATGTTTTCCTTTTGCTTTTTCAGCATGTGCTGTGACTCGATCTATGGCAAAGAAAGCTGAGGTTGATAACAACCTCAATTGTGTTGTTTGAACAGCAAAGCTGAGGATAAGAACAGTCACAGAATTATGGATTCTGAAGACACTGATTTGTCTCAGACATTTTTGAGTCAATGTGATGACTCCTCCAGAAGTTGTAAAGAGACCACTACACCTGAGAGTGATAGGGGGACCTCTTTGAATGTCATTTCCCGCACTTCTTTAATTCAAGAACAGGAAAGTCATCCTGATCTTGCCGAGCCACGTGAAAGGGCTCTAACAGAGGCAGAAGCCCAAAACTCCCCTGTCTGTTATTTAAAAAATTCTGATGTACTCGTGAGGAAATGGCGACCACCAGAAGTACCCTCCAATCGTGACTGGGAGGTTATTTACCAAATAGTTGTCCCTACTAAATACTGGAATGAAATAATAAGCCTGGCTCATGAAAATCCAATGGCTGGACATTTGGGAATTAGGAAGACCTACTCTCGTATTCAGCAATGTTTTTTACTGGCCCAAGCTTCAACAGGCTGTTGTTGAATTTTGTAAAACCTGCCACACCTGTCAAATTGTAAGAAAACCCAACCAGAAGATTCCTCCTGCTCCCATTCAACCAATCCCTGCTTTTGAGGAGCCATTTCGTAGAATTATTATTGATTGTGTTGGCCCATTGCCCAGAACAAGATCTGGAAATGAATATCTTCTTACCATCATGTGTGCTTCTACACGATTTCTTGAGGCTTTACCTCTAAGAAATATTAAAACTAAAATTATAGTTAAGGCCTTGATAAAAATTTTCACGACTTTCGGTCTACCCAGGTCAGTGCAATCGGACCAAGGCTCAAATTTTATGTCAAACATTTTTCAGCAGAGAGATCTACAAGCAGAACACATCAAGTGCCTACTATCCCGAAAGTCAAGCTGCTCTTGAACGCTTTCATCAAACACTGAAGACCACGATAAAGGCCTATGGGAGGATAATGAGAGGGATTGGGATGAAGGAGTACATCTCCTCTTATTTGCAGTCTGTGAGACTGTACAGGAATCTCTGGGGTTCAGCCCTTTTGAATTAGTGTTTGGACACTCGGTGAGGGGTCCACTCACTGCTTTGAAGGAGAAATGGCTCGAAGAAGAGCCACCTGAAATTTATCTTCTGGACTATGTATTCACTTTTAAGGAAAAATTGCACCAGGCCATAGAAATGGCAAATAAACATTTACAGAAAGCCCAGAGTCATATGAAGACCTGGTATGATAAAAAGGCGAAATTCCGCAGCTTTAAACCTGGGGACAAGGTGCTAGTATTATTTCCTTTAAAGGGCAATGCTTTACAAGTAAGATATTCAGGCTCTTATATTGTTAAGCACAAGATCAGTGATACTGATTATGTTGTTGAGACTCCTGATAGACTCAAAAATACTCAGCTGTGCCATATAAATTTGTTGAAAACATATTATGAGAGAGAACCAAAAACTCTACCAGTCTCAACAGTCACCCACATGGATGAGGTAGAAATTCTTGTGGAGGATATTCATGAAGGCGGCGAAAATGTACCTCAGAAGTTACAGAACTCAGATGTCCTGAGAGATCTACAAAATAAAATAGATTATTTACTGCCTGACCAAAGAAAAGATTTAGTTGATTTAATTTTCAAATATAAACACTTATTTCCTGATGTGCCTAGTAGGACATCTGTTATTTTTCATGATGTTGATGTAGGAGAGGCAAATCCCATCAAACAGCATCCATATAGATTGAACCCTTTCAAACCCGAGATCATGTGAAAGGAAATACAGTATATGCTGGACAATGATATCATAAAACCTAGCCATAGCAACTGGAGTTTGCCCTGTATACTTGTCCCAAAACCTGATGGGAGTTACCAATTTTATACAGATTACCGAAAAGTGAACAGCCTCACCAAAACAGACAATTATCCAATTCCAAGAATTGAATGACTGCATTGACAAACTTAGCCATGCTAAATTTGTGACAAAATTTGACTTGTTAAAGGGTTATTGGCAAGTCCCTTTAACAGAAAGAGCAAAATAAATATCTGCTTTTGTTACCCCATTTGGATTGTATCAATATAAAGTTACCCCTTTTGGCAAAAAAAATTCTCCAGCAACGTTCCAGCGCATCGTTAACCACTTAATTGCAGACCTAGATCACAGTGAAGCTTATACTGATGATGTTGTTATACACACAGATACAAATTGGGCTTATCATCTAATTATTTAGGTCATGTTGTGGGTCAGGGGCAGGTGAGGCCATTGCGGCAAAAGTTGATACTATTGTAAATTTTCCAGTACCAAGCTCTAAAAAAGAGCTCACGAGATACTTAGGCATGGCTGGACATTATAGAAAATTTTGTTTAAATTTCTCAGATGTTGTCTCCCCTTTAACCAGTTTATTGAGCAAAAGGGTTAAGTTTGTTTGGACTGAGGAGTGCAGAAATCCTTTAACATAATAAAAACATTATTAAACAAATTCCCCTGTCTTGGCCAGTCCCAATTTTGAAAAGCCCTTCAAATTATTTATAGATGCAAGTGACAATGGAGCAGGTGGGTATTTTGCTTGTGTGTTATTTCTCCAGAAAATTTCTCAAACATCAAAAGAATTACTCTACAGTAGAAAAAGAAACTTTGGCTCTAATATTGGCATTAACCCATTTTAATGTGTATCTAGGAACCACCCAATGCCCAATTACACTTTACACCAATCATAACCCCTTAACTTTTATCAATAAAATGAAAAACAAGAATCAAAGATTATTGCGGTGGAGTTTAGCCCTTCAAGAATATAATTTAGAGATTAGGCATATTTTGGAAAGAGATAATGTTGTAGCTGATGCTCTTTCCAGAATATCCTAATGATCTGATCAGTCCCCATTCACTTTAAGTGTATTTATATATGTTTATTAAAAATTTTTGTGAAGATTATCGTGTGTGTATTGTAAACCAGTCAGAGCCTGCTAAACTTATATAAAAAGTTTTCAGTACCTTCAAACTTTTTCTTTTAAGGCGGGGTGTGTTATATAGCCCCCATATTATATCGAGATTGATATTTTTCTGCATTTTCTGACTGGTCTGACTCATTTGCACTAAGTGATCTTTGTTTACATCTTTGTTACACTAATATATTGTACATATAGCTGTTGATTGTTTAAGTAGGTAAAGGACCTTGTTTACTTGAATTATGACAGAATCACCTAGAAACTGATAGAACTTTGTAGACATTTCATCTTCTAGGACATTCTATCTGGTTACTATATATGTAAAGGTTTGTCAACCGAATTTAGAAACTCATTTTTAGAACGCCATTTCAGAAGAACTTATTTTCACAGCAGTTGTTTCCATTGGAAATTATTATTGTTCTAGGACAGTGCATTTATTATAGAAGAAGTGCTTCTTTGTGAATTTGGAAGATTGATTCCAAAACAGAATTTTGAAGAGAATTTATTCGTCTTGGAAGAGAATTTATACTTTCTGTGAAACAGAATAATATTATTTTGTGAAAAGCCAGGATTCTACTGGATTATTTGGAAATTACCTGTGGCGCCAATACTTCTTAGATTTTTTACTCCATTTGAATTTTGCAGAGCATTTTATTATATTTTATTGGAGACTGCTGAAATTTCCAAGTGAAAATTTTATTACAAATCTATGGGATACTGTTTCTGAGGACACATTCTTGGATTTAATACCACCAGCTGGAAAACTTTCTTCACAAGATTCTTCACCACTGGATTACTGGATTCTGTCAAACTGTACTTTGGACTAATTCAATAATTGATAAGTACCACTGTTTTTATTTTCTGTAAACCAATTATTGTAAAAGATCTTTGTATCGTTTTTTTTATATTAATTTTTTTTAAATTAAATTTCAGAATAAATTTGTAGTTATTGTTGCTGATTCTCAGATTTCTTTCTGTTACCAATATCAATAATATTTCCACACTGTAACAGACACAGCAGGGGGTTCGTTCGGCAACCACTTCCAACTTCGCCGAGTTGAAGTCAGGGAAGGCTGAGCTGAGGCAGATACCCCATGTCAACACCACCAGACACCTCTGCAGACCCCTTCAGGGATAAAACTGCTGTGCTCAACGGCTGGGAGGACACAGCAGGGGGTTCAGTCGGCAACCACTTCCAACTTCGCTGAGTTGAAGTCATGGAAGGCTGAGGCCGATACCCCACAACCACACAACAAACATCACTGCAGACCCATGCAGGGTTAAGCTGAGGCCGGCTAAAACGGTGACCGATGACGTTGTAGACGAAACAGCAGTAGCAGCAGATATGACAGGAGCTGTTGAAACTGGCGGAAAAGGGGAGAGAGCAACCTAGCTCGGCCTCCAAAGGAGGAATCCCAACCCAAGTGACAGCCTCAGATGTCGACTGGAGAGGACGCATAGTCCCGGAACCAGGCCTCTCTTCACCAGATATCCAACAGCTCCCACAGTATCCACCACGGTAAAAAAAACTGCACATCCCCCACGGATGGGGAATAACTCTCACCAGTCATGGTCGTGTCGGGAGGCCCCGAAATGACAGCGTTCCCCACCCCCGCACGGGTGCGGGAGGAGCTGCACATCCCCCACGGAGGGGGTGTAACTCTCAACAGACGTAGTTTTTAAAGAAAATTCCTCATTCTGAACTAAGTTATCATTCAGGCTCCCACAGTGAGCCCAAATAGGAATCCAGGGACTTGGCTTTAACAAACTTGAATCTCACCCACCTAAGGATGCTACACACCACATATCAAACCATTCCGACTGCTGAATCTGAAGAAGAAAATTCCTCATTTCGAACTAAGTTACAATTCAAGCTTCCACACTGAGCCCAAATATGGACCTAGGGACATGGCCTGAACAAACTTGAATCTCCCCCCCCCCCCCCCCCCCAAGGATGCTGCATACCAAATATCAAAACATCCCGACTGCTGGATCTGAAGAACAAGATTTTTAAAGAAAATTCCTCATTTTGAACTAAGTTATCATTCAGGTTCCCACAGTGAGCCCAAATATGGACCTAGGAACATGGCTTGAACAAACTTGAATCTCACCCTCCTAAGGATGCTGCATACCAAATATCAAAACATTCCGACAGCTGGATCTGAAGAAGACAATTTTTAAAGAAAATTCCTCATTTTGAACTAAATTATAATTCGGGCTACCACAGTGAGCCCAAATATGAACCCAGGGACTTGGCTTGAACAAACTTGAATCTCACCCCCCTAAGCATGCTGCATACCCAATGTCAAAAGATTCTGCGTGCTGGATCTTGAGAAGAAGATTTTTTTTAAAATTTGCCAGAAATGCACTAATTTCAAATTCAGGCTCCTATAATGAGCCCAAATATGAATCCAGGGGCTGATTTGAACAAACTTGAATCAGATCCACCCCACAATGTTGCATACCAAATATCAAAAGATTCTGCCTGCTGGATCTGGAGAAGAAGATTTTTTAAGAAATTTGCACGAAATGCACTAAGTTCAAATTCGAGCTTCTATGGTGAGCCCAAATATGAATCCAGGGGCCGATTTGAACAAACTTGAATCAGATCCACCCCACAATGTTGCATACCAAATATCAAAAGATTCTGCCTGCTGGATCTGGAGAAGAAGATTTTTTAAGAAATTTGCCTGAAATGCACTAAGTTCGAATTCGGGCTTCTATACTGAGCCCAAATGTGAATCCAGGAGGCCGATTTGAACAAACTTGAATCAGATCCACCCCACAATGTTGCATACCAAATATCAAAAGATTCTGCCTGCTGGATCTGGAGAAGAAGATTTTTTAAGAAATTTGCCTGAAATGCACTAAGTTCGAATTCGAGCTTCTATAGTGAGCCCAAATATGAATCCAGGGGGGCCGATTTGAACAAACTTGAATCAGATCCACCCCACAATGTTGCATACCAAATATCAGAAGATTCTGCCTGCTGGATCTGGAGAAGAAGATTTTTTACGAAATTTGCCTGAAATGCACTAAGTTCGAATTCGGGCTTCTATACTGAGCCCAAATGTGAATCCAGGGGGCCGATTTGAACAAACTTGAATCAGAACCACCCCACAATGTTGCATACCAAATATCAAAAGATTCTGCCTGCTGGATCTGGAGAAGAAAATTTTTCAAGAAATTTGCCTGAAATGCACTAAGTTCGAATTTGGGCTTCTATAGTGAGCCCAAATATGAATCCAGGGGGCCGATTTGAACAAACTTGAATCTGACCCCCCTAGAGATAATGTATACCAAATAGGAAAGAATTCTGCCTGGTGGATCTGAAGAAGAAGATTTTTTTGAATTTTGGAAAGAAATTAATGGGTGGTATCAGAGTTATGCCCCTTGTGGTGCCCACTGTGGGTGCGGCAAGTTTATTTGTACAAGTTTGAATTATGATAGGGAACATGCACACCAAATTTGGTTCAATTTGATCCAGTAGTTTGTGAGGAGTAGCCGATAATGTAAAGTTCACGACGGACGCTGGGCAACAGATGGCAAGTGATAATTTAAGCTCCCTTCGGTGAGCTAAAATGGTGAACTCAACAGATACATAAAGCAGAAGAACACCCCCAACTACGAGAGAAGGTGGCAGAAAAAATAACGACAGAACCCAGACGGCCAACAGGGACCTAAAAAACAGAAATTCAGCCCTCAACAGAGTGAAGAAATCCTGTGCATACAGTCCCCCATTGACACCTAACTCCAATAATAATAATAAAATTTATCAACTGAAAAATTTTATTTCCGAACCGCGGTGACACGATGTCGAAGAAACATTCACGACTCGGAATATATAAAGTGCCACCTATGAGGTGTGCCAAAGGTAATTGTGGACGTACGTACATGTACATACGTACGTATGCTCAGACATACATATGTACGTACGTACCTACGCCGACAGACGAGAAGTGATGGTAATAGCTCAGCTTGACTTTGTGAAGTTGAGCTAAAAATTAGAGTGACACAGTTTGCATGAAAGGAGAAGGCCACATTAGAGCAATTTTGGAAACCTCTAGAGGAACATTACGGGCCATTGCTCAAATTTGCGCAATACTGAATCTGACTCATCACTTATTCATTCAAATAAATAAAAAGTAAATTTTCTTTTGGGTTCTATGTTAATTTTTCAAACCCCTCAGAGTCCCCCAAAATAAGTCAGGCAGAACACCTTGAACAAACATTAATCTTGGAAGTCATAGTAATACTACATGTATATACAACATACTGCACTAAGTTAAAAACTGGGCCTCATAGTCATGCTGTGCGGTACTGCAATTTCTTGGTGAGGTTTTGTTATTCTTTGGATACCCAATACCGTACTGATAACAAATCAGGATATTGAAAATTTCAGTATTAAATTTTCACACCCAAATCAGATGGTTACCTCTCTGAATTTCACCTGCAGGCTCCCAGTTAGATGCCTTATCATCCACCCTCACATAAACACCCTATTTTCTCCAGCTTTGACACTTTTCAAAATAGAATTCAGCAATCTATTACATTTCTCTGCATTTGCAAACACTGAAATCCCAGACATGCAAGATTAAGAAGTTTGTGTAAAACATCATCACTGATGCCATTTCTTTCTGTACTAAAGCTGGATCTTGTTATGTATATTTAAACTGAAACAGCTTCCAAACTGAATTTATTATATGCTAGCCTGTGAATTATCGCAAATTATCTAAAAGATACTTCTCGATATCAATCGACTCGATGGATATCGAGAAATATTCCTCAGTAGCTTTCTAAAGGAAGTCACGCTTTGGCGCATGACGACGCCTTGAACGCACCTTGAAGAAACGATCAGCAGATCTTTGTTATTGTCTTGAAACTGCTTGAAGTCGAATTGGGCTGAATAATGTGCAGTAAAATGTCATGTAGCATATAATAAAAAGAAAATCTATGCTATTTTAATGAATATCGGGAATTATCTCATGAGTGTGGACCTGAAAGTTTTATTTTTCGCGAGCGCTTGCATGAGTGAAAAATAATTCTTTCAGGTCTACACACTTTGGCGCATGATGTCGCCTTGAAGGAATGAAATATCTTTGTTATTGTGTTGAAACTGCTTGCAGTTGAATTGGGCTGAATATTGTGCCGTAAAAATGTCACATAGTATATAATAAAAAGAAAATCTACACTCTTTTAGTGAATATCGTGAATTATCCCATTCGTGTGGACCTCCTGAACGTATTATTTATTATTCCACACTCAGAGATAATTCCCGATATTCACTGAAATGGCGTAGATATCCTCTATTTACGACACAGGATAGTTGTTGAAAGTGATAATATATCAAAGATTCACCCTTATTTGATATAAAATTAACCATAGTATTTGATGAGTAATCACATATTATTAATTATGAGCAGTTGAAGTGTGCAATAAAAAAAATTTTAATCCAGTTTTCCCATTTGTGCAGTTTGAATATGGAATATGGATTCAAATGATTGTGATAATTGGAATAATTGGGGAAAAGTTCCGTTGCGAAAGGAGTTATATTTTTTGGTGATGTTAATATGCAAAAGTTGGTATTTAAATAAATAAATGAATAATGGTTCATGTATTTGGACGTTGTGATTTAATATCCAAATTACATTGAAAAATGAGATCATCCTCATTCAAAATCCTCTTCATTCATGACAGACTACCACCATTCAAACACCCATTGATAGAGTTGTTATGTGGTATTGGGGGATGTTGAATTTTGTCAATAAAACAATTCAATTATGGATGTCATAAGAATCAGATCAGAGCTGAATCTACTGACAGGGTTCCTGCAGGCCTTGAAAAACCATGAAAAGCCTTGAATTCGAAAATCAGTTTTCAAGGCCTGGAAAGTCATTGAATTTCCCCAAAACTCCAAAAGTGGTCTGGAAAATGCTTGAAAACAATCTTTCAAAATACAAAAACCATCAAAATTTTCACTTGATTATCCTAAAACTTATTTCTGCTGGTACTGTACTCTCGTTTTTAGTCGATAACCTTGAAAAACCTTGAATTTTACTTCTATGAAGCCTTGAAAAAACTTACATGTAAATATGACATAGAAATGACCTTGAAAAGCCTGGAATCCACTTACTAATTAGCTGCAGGAACCCTGACTGATAATCTGATATCCATATTTGTATGCTTTTATTGACAAATGCCATTGAAACTGTTCAAATAAAATGAAATATACAGTGGAACCCTGCTAAATGAATAGCCCCTTTGCTAAAGAAAATTATTCAATTAACAGTATTTAATTAACAGGGATTGTGTCACTTTCTTGTATTCTACAGATACACTTAGCATTTATTCTATTATATCTTGTGACAGAGCTCCATGAGCTCTGTCAAACAAGATATAATAGATTAAATGCCAGTATTGGATGTACTGTGGCCAAATAGGTCTATAAACAAAGGAAAACTGGGGAGAGTCAGGGTAATTTCTCGACAGGGTGCAAGATTTTTTATTCAATTAACAGGAGTTTACTCTATAACCTATATTCAATTAACAGGTCAAATTTGTACTGGAGGCATGGTAAATGGTTTTGTGTTGGGAAATTATATTCAATTAACAGGTTTATATTCAGTTAAGAGATATCCAATTAAGTGGGCGCCGCTCCGTTGTATTGCATTAGAATTATGGTGGGAGTGGGATGCGTGAAATGTAAAATCTGTCTGACAGCTCATCAAAATCTCTCTAACACGCATATTCAAAGAACAACAGATCTGATTCACAGATGTTTGTAACTGCCCAGTCCATAGAGTCCACATCAGTGACATACCAATATAAATCAAGAACATTTTAGTGTTGATTTTTGCACCCATTAAGTCCCATTTCCTCCAGCCAGAAACCACCAGATGCAATATAATTTACAAATTTCATTGGGTGAGGCCCCACACACCCACACCTATTGGAGGAAGACACCACTTCCCATAGATTATTACAATGTCAGTCTATTTTATACCCAGTGAAAATACTGATTCCATACCAATGATACCATACTGATGATACCATACCAATACTGCAACGTTTTTTTCTGAAAAAATACAGATAACAAACATGGAAACATGAAATTTCAATAACACACAGCTCTACCCCATAGGGAGCCCAAATATTAATCCATACATTTCATTTGAACAAGCGTGAATCTATCCCCCCCCCCCCCCCCCCGCCCCACTCCACACCCTTAAGGGATGCTATACACCAAATACCAAAAGATTCTGACTGGTAGATCTGAAGAAGAAGATTTTTAAGAAATAGATTTCAATCGTAATTTTTCAGAAGATACAAACTTATGAAGACAGCACAGAGTCACAGAAACAAAGGGATGGGGTTGGGGCTAAATTTTTTTAGGCTTTTTGTTTGGGCAATTTAACAAAATAGAGGGAAAATTATTGCTATTTTTGCTAAAATGTATGGTTTTTACCAAATTTTCATTAATTAATCCATCTTGGATGTCAAAACTATAGAAGTTTGGTTGCCAAATCAGAAATCTGTCAAACAGTTTTTTTTTGGTCTGTCAGAAAACTGACATCTGGACTTCCCAAACATGGGTCTGTGTACCTCGACTTGCTTGCCCCTCCAAGGAGAAAAGCTGTCTATGCCAATGTAATTTTCAGAAAATACAGGACAACTCAAGAGGAAAACCAACTTGGAAAGACAGTGCCTGGATGGTTTGGAAAGAATTTTTTTCTCTGTGAACTTTTCGAGATGGTATGGCGTAAAAAAGTATGGGCAATGAAAGATAAATGCAAATAAGATCTTTATATGCATTTTTATTTTTTTTTCACTGATGAAAGGGACCAAAAAAGCGCAATATATAAGCACCTTCTGATGAAAAGAAAACGTAAAAAAAAGGAATAAAAAGAAGGAAGTACAACATGCACACAATTGGAGTAAAATAAGATTCATAAGCTATGGTTTTGAGACAAAAAATGAAAAAATAATAATAATACAATTTACCCCTTAACCCAACAATCGGAAGAGCAGGCGACAATTGCCAAAAATACATTCCAACACTTTACCCAACACAAAATGCTGTCTAACAGGCCAAAAAAACCCCAGACTTGAATCACTTTTCATTTCTTGTGTAAAACAGAAACTTTTGTGTTCATATATTTTTTACCTCAAAAACATGATATGATGCCTCACTGTTTATTTTTGCAATCCAGTTCAATTATTAATTCATTAATTCAGCATGTGTAGCTGGCCATATCTTCAAAACATGTTTGACTTATTCAAATACTCAATGATTGGATGAAAAACATCAACTTCCCCTCCTCACCCACCATGTTCACATTTGAAAGCAATTAATTTAATTTTGTGATATGATTTGTGATTTTTTCAAGTGAAAAATAAATATATGTATTTCATGCTGTTTCATGTACAGTACAAACATCAACTTTTTGGCCGGTTCCATGGCGTGAACGTGATGCGCATATCACACGATACCATGAATTTTCATCGAAAAACAATTGCATAATTCTAAGAAATTAAAACAGGTGTCATGATACCTTGCAAGTAATATGGCAACTGTGCAGTCTACATATAATAATAGTGTGTACTATTAGGCTGATCTCTCTCATTATTTGATTTTAGATGGCATTGTATATCGGTACTTTTTGGGCCCCGATAACCTTGACCAAAATGTAAACAAACAGACAAGAAAAACAAAGCCGAGAGTTTTGGAATTTACCCCCAAGCAGCTCTGTTGCCACTTTTCAAAGAATTTTGATTTCCTAGCTTTGTTCTTGGATATCTGAAGCACATTTGGCAATGAGTTGTTCTCCAGAAATATTATTTTATTATCAGTTCTGGTACGCATACGGCAACATAATTCCAGGAACCATTGGTGCCTGCAGTCAACTCAGTCAGTTGATTGCATATATTTTTTTGTGTTCTATACATCACAACCTTCATTTTAATGTATAATTTGTGTATATTTAACTTGAATTTATGGAATATCAGATGAGGGAAAATCAAAGTAAACAAATTTCCCTCACTTATATAGCACCTTAAATAAAACTTAGGTAGCAATAACTAATTGTCGTTTGGGGGCGCCCCATCTCCTGTTCTGGAAACCTGGCGAATGGCATCACAATGCACTGTCTTCGCAGGTGGCCATTTCCAAACCATCTAAATAAAAGTAATAACGACATTTTGGGGGCTAAGTTTAGCTGAGATTGATTCTGATTAGACAGAATTATATCACACACAATATCATAGTTACTGTTGGCAAGGAAAACAATTGTAATTAATTTGGGAAAATTTGAGAATATCTGAACATTGCCGCTTCGTCGGCTTTCATCCAAAAACTTTGAACAAATTATGAAATAAATATATTCTATACTCATTTCAAAAGAAAAAAGAAAGCCCCATCCTGGATTCTATATTAAATTCAGCATTTAGTTTATTAATGGGGAGGTAACTCTAGTCAACTGGGTCCCGATGCTGTGGAATTCTTGTGAAAATTCCAACTTGGCTGACAGCAGATCGAGCATTTGAAATTTCGAAAAATGAGTGAAAACTAAAAATAATCTTATTTTGCAACCCTTTAATGGCATTTACAATTATTTTCCAATGATTTTCTACAGAATGGCATATGTTTTTTTTAACATTTCGAAAGCCATAGTCTCTTTATTTTTCTTGAGATAAATAACATTTTTGAAATTGTAAACGAAAGATTTTTTAAGATTCATGGTTTATTTGGGGGGGGGGGGGGGGGGGGGGGGGTGATAAATCTGTATGCGACCTTTTAGAATTATTGCATCATAGCATTGCAGTCTCCTTTCAGAAAATTTTTTTAAAAAGTTGAATTGTACTTTCAAATAAAGCTTGAAGGTATAAAGCACAGCTTCAGTTCCCTCAGTGGGCCGACACCCTCAAATTTTGGTACATCTATTTCCAAGCCTGTATATCATTACTGGACATATATGTTCATCTGCTAGATGTGTGTGAGAATAAAGATGAGACAGTGGGATGGGTGTGGGTGGAGTCAACTCTGTGTGTGTGGTGGAGGGGGATGTGGATGTGTGTGTGTGTGTGTGTGTGTGTGGTGAACAGGGGAGAATGGGGATGTCGATGTTTAGGGGCCAGATGTCCCCTTATGCCCCCCCCCCCCCCCCCAAAACCACATGTAGTGCAGACACAGCATTTAACAACAAGAGGGATGTTACATCCCAATGCTCACCTACATTCGCGCATGATAATGTCATTCCAATGTAACATGCCTAATATTTAGTTAACATAAATCATTAACTAGGCATCAAATGATTAATGTGGTTTATGTGATGGCTTTGGAAAGTCTATATTTCTGCATTTATTATATATCAATTCAACAGAGAATCATTGGATATATATATATTTTAGAAATTTTTATGATTAAGAATATGAATCGTGAGGCCAGATATTAAATCATAAATAAGAATTAGGAAAGGCTTTCATAAATCACTGAAATTGTAATTGAAGTACATTCATTGGTTAAAGAGGAGTTGCGGAAAAACATTCGTTCAAGAAAGTGACTATAAGTCCCAACAAAAATACATCACATCAACAACTAAAATAAGCCTTAATGTTACTAGTAACAAGTATGAGAAAGTATTAAATAAAAAAAAAAAGTTAAAAAAAATTTTTTTTAAAGAAAGTGAATATAAGTCCCAAAAATCCCCCTCAAATTCCTCAAATATGCATGTAATAAGGGCGCAACGTTACCGCAATGTAGTTTAGTAACCCATGCATACAATATCAATTGCCGGGAAAGACACATAGAAACAGAACTCACCTTAACACCTCACCTTAACACAAACTTTTAGAACTTAAAATTGAGTAAGTCAGAGAAAAACGTGAACCTTGTGACTGATAAAAAGAAAAGAAATCAGTTAAATTTCTGCATACAGTAGGGTTAATACATACAGTTGTTATTGAAATGAGAAAATAAACAGTAATGAGGGGTGAAGGCACCACAATCTGCACAAAAGCTGACTTTAATGCAAATTCTTACAACACCTAAACGCTAATTCTTACAACAAGTTTTGGCAGAAAATCAGCCTCAAATTCCTCAAATATGCATGTAATGAGGGTTAAATATTACTGCAATGGAGTTCAGTAACCCAAGTGTAGAATATTAATCGCCTGGAAAGACACACAGAAACACAACTCACTTAAACACAAAGTTTACAAAGTTTTACAACTTAAAATTTACTAAGTCCGAGAAAAACATGCAAATTTTGACTGAAAAAAAAGAAAATTTCCGTTAAATTTCTGCATCCAGTAGGGTTAATACCTACAGTTGTTATTGAAATATGAAAATCAACAGTAATGAGAAGTTAAAGCAGCACAATCTGCACAAAAGCTGACTTTAACGCAAATTCTTACAACACCTAAACGCAAATTCTTACAACTTTTGGCAGAAAATTTTAGGTGAAATTTGGAAAAAAGTCGTAGTATCAGGGTTAAATACTGTTCTGATAGTCCCCTACTACCTACATATGCAATATTAAAGGCCTGAGCCCACTGATCTTTGAGAACTCACCTTAACACCTCACCTAAACACAAACTTTTGGCAGAAAATTTTAGGTGAAATTTGGAAAAAAGTCGTAGTATCAGGGTTAAATACTGTTCTGATAGTCCCCTACAACCTACATATGCAATATCAAAGGCCTGAGCCCACTGATCTTTGAGAACTCACCTTAACACCTCACCTTAACACAAACTTTTAGAACTTGAAATTTACTAAGTCCGAAAAAACATGAAAATTTTGACTGAAAAAAAAGAAAATTTCCGTTAAATATCTGCATACAGTCGGGTTAATACTTACAGTTGTTATTGAAATATGAAAATCAACAGTAATGAGAAGTTAAAGCACCACAATCTGCACAAAAGCTGACTTTAACGCAAATTCTTACAACACCTGAACGCAAATTCTTACAACAACTTTTGGCAGAAAATTTTAGGTGAAATTTGGAAAAAAGTCGTAGTATCAGGGTTAAATACTGTTCTGATAGTCCCCTACTACCTACATATGCAATATTAAAGGCCTGAGCCCACTGATCTTTGAGAACTCACCTTAACACCTCACCTAAACACAAACTATTAGAACTTAAAATTTACTAAGTCCGAGAAAAACATGAAAATTTTGACTGAAAAAAAAGAAAATTTCCGTTAAATTTCTGCATACAGTCGGGTTAATACCTACAGTTGTTATTGAAATATGAAAATCAACAGTAATGAGAAGTTAAAGCACCACGATCTGCACAAAAGCTGTCTTTAACGCAAATTCTTACAACACCTAAACGCTAATTCTTACAAGTTTTGGCAGAAAATCAGCCTCAAATTCCTCAAATATGCATGTAATGAGGGTTAAATATTACTGCAATGGAGTTCAGTAACCCAAGTGTAGAATATTAATCGCTTGGAAAGACACATAGAAACACAACTCACCTAAACACAAAGTTTACAAAGTTTTACAACTTAAAATTTACTAAGTCCGAGAAAAACATGAAAATTTTGAGTGAAAAAAAAGAAAATTTTCGTTAAATTTCTGCATACAGTAGGGTTAATACCTACAGTTGTTATTGAAATATGAAAATCAACAGTAATGAGAAGTTAAAGCAGCACAATCTGCACAAAAGCTGACTTTAACACAAATTCTTACAACACCTAAACGCAAATTCTTACAACAACTTTTGGCAGAAAATTTTAGGTGAAATTTGGAAAAAAGTCGTAGTATCAGGGTTAAATACTGTTCTGATAGTCCCATACAACAACCTACATATGCAATATCAAAGGCCTGAGCCCACTGATGTTTGAGAAATTAACCTTAACATTAAATCTTACAATATTGGACACGCCGGACGCCGACGCTGACGCCCGAGGTTATCACAATAGCTCACCACATCTTACAGATGTAGGTGAGCTAAAAAAGATCCTATGGGACCAGCGGCATGGAATTAACCTATAAATAACAATCCCAAAGCAATCGCAGGTTTCACTGAGCAGTTTATATTCTGTTCTATCATTATGGATTAAACCTCCTTGAGAGCAGGGTTGTCGGGTTTGGCATTCTATTCTTGACATGCGCAGCGGAATGCAAATAAAAGTTTTAGACCTCGCACAACAACAATAAAAAGATAATCTGATTTCGAGTGTCAAAAAAGTAATAAACAGTGTCAGGTACATAACAAGAAGGATGCCAACGCCCTATAGCTCACCAACATTCCTCTTTGATAGTAACTTTGGCAAACACAAGAACTGTATCAAACAGGGTCATAACATGCGACAAAGCTTACCTAAACACAACCTCGTAAAAGTAAAACACAGAAACTGACATAAACACTAAGTGAAACATGAAATTCTGAGCGAAACAGAAAACTAAACGCAAATAAAAATGTCAAGAAAAATGTTTAAAATGCAGGGTATGAGGGGTTAATCATGGAACAATGATACTGAGGAACATGTATGATGAATATAAGTGCCATGGGAAGAGAAGGAACACAGCAGCTGACCTAAACACTAAGTTAAACATGAAATTCCGAGCGAAACAGAAAACTAAACGCAACTAAAAATGTCAAGAAAAATGTTTAAAATGCAGGGTATGAGGGGTTAATCATGCAACAATGATACTGAGGAACATGTATGATGAATATAAGTGCCATGGGAAGAGAAGGAGCACAGCAGCTGACCTAAACACTTAGTTATACATGAAATTCTGAGCTAAACAGAAAACTAAACACAACTAAAAATGTGAAGAAAAACGTTTAAAATGCAGGGTATGAGGGGTTAATCATGGAACAATGATACTGAGGAACATGTATGATGAATATAAGTGCCATTGGAAGAGAAGGAGCACAGCAGCTGACCTAAACACTTAGTTAAACATGAAATTCTGAGCTAAACAGAAAACTAAACGCAAGTAAAAATGTCAAGAAAAATGGCTAAAATGTTGGGTATGAGGGGTTAAATCATGGTAAAATGATAATAATCATCATATAGCAGCATTATAAAAGCCATGATATGGAAATAGGGCGAATAAGTGACCTAAACAGAAACTTTAACATTATTGGACACGTACGCTGACGCCGACGCCGACCGATCGAGCCATGCCATAAGCTCACACAACTAAAGTTGGTGAGCTTAAAAATGAATAACTAAAGAGAGAAAAGCGATAAAAAGATAATAACATTTATTCAGCCCATAAAAGTGTTTTTTAAAAATTATTCGGTTCTCAACTGAAAGAGTATTTTTCTCTCAGAAAAATTGTGTTACAACTTTCAGAAGACCCTTTTTGGACATTTTATTTCTATGATAGCAATTAGCAATAAAACAATTTCTGACACCATCATCAGAAAGTTTCTTATGAGGGCCTTTCAAATGTTGGTTTCCTAAAATTGTTCAAAAAATGAAAGCAGGGATATGTTTCTCGTGCTTTGTATATCACTCTTCCAAACAATGATAAATTTTAAGTAATTTGTATATTTTTTATGCTTATCAATGGCCCAGACTAGCTGGTGCTAACTCAAAAATTAATCCAGGGCCAAACACAAATTTTGCCCCCAATCCCCAAAATCTGCATGCAAAACCGAAAAATTCAAGTCCTATCTGGTCCTCTATACTTTTGAGATCTGCGCACGCGCAGTATCCAGGAAGGTACCAAAATTGGCGCCAACCATCATTCTTTCTACAGATTGCCTGTTGAATGTTATAAACAGCGGGGAGGTATGAGTGCTCACTCATGGGAGTGGCCATTCCCGTCTGGGTCATTGGTAAGTATAAAAAATATACAAATTAAAATTTATCATATTTTTATACGACAACCAATGGCCCAGGGTGGCTGAATTGTGAAAAGGCTGGAGGGCCTAGGACTTAAAGGAAAATCCAAATGCCTGTTTGACACCTGACATATACAAATGCTTCACAGTGCGCTACACTTTAAAAAACCATACATAAATGAGATATAGTTATTGCTTCACACAGAGCTACACATTAAAACCATCCCAGCACCAACTCAGGACTACTGACACCGGAGGGGGTCTTCCCTTGTTTTTCACTATAAAGCCAGATGATCATAAGGGAAAAAAACATCACCCCTTCCCCTTGTTCTGAGGTACACGTCCTCAGAACGAAGAGGGCAGTGGAACAGTGTCAATGCTGGAACGGGTTGCCGAAAGACCTATAGATGTAATCATTAGTGGACGACATTCTGAGCAACAGAAAGAGGACCTAAAGATCTAAGGTCACCAGAGATGGACTCTAAATTTCTCAGGTAAAACTTGGTAAATGAAAAGGGCTGTGTCCAGTACGCAGCCTTCATGAGATCAGTAATGGCTATACTGTTGGAATAAGCCCAAGAAGTGGACAGTGCTCTAACCTCGTGCGCTGATATCTTATTAACAGAATGTTGATCCCAAGATAGATTTTCATAGGCAATGGGTATTGCCAACTGAATCCATCTAGCGACAGCATGAACAGAAATATCCTTTCTGTTAGGAATCAAAGAAAGAAAGAAATGTCTTCTTCCCTTTCTAACAAAATCTGATCGACGTTTATAAATGCGAATAGCTGTGACTGGACACAGCAAAGGTCTACGGTTATCGGAGGACGGTAAAGCCTTGTCTGGAATCTGATTCTTAGCCAAAAAACCCGCTTCCGTAGTGATGGTAATGGTATTACCCACACTACGATAGTGAGATTCATCAACAGATAAAGCATGAAGTTCACTGACTCTTCTAGCAGATGCAAAGGCTAAAAGAAACGCCATTTTATAGGTCAAGAATTTGAACTCTACAATGTCTAACGGCTCAAAAGGAGCTTCTTTGAGCTTCAACAGAACCCAAGCCAAATTCCCAATTAATCTGAGGGTTCTAGGTCTATTGATAGAGAAATTTCTAACCAGCTTGGATAATGAAGTATTTGATCCAATAGCCAAGTTATCATGATGAGCATAAGTATCTAATAACATAGACCTATAGCTCTTAATAGTAACGGGATGCAGTTTGAGATCATCAAACAAGTAGACCAGGAAATCAGCAATATTTGGTATGGACGGATCGGATACATCTATCGACTGATCCTTACACCAACGGAAGAAAACCCTTCACTTCGCTGCGTAGTTCAACGAAGAGGAGGACCTCCTGAGGTTAGAAATTATGTCCACTGTGTGTCCTGTAAACTGTTTCCCGTGCAAGAAGGACTGCACAACGGAAATATGTGAAGGTTGAGACCTTCAGGGTTGTGATGCAGAACGCGTGACTTCCCCTGAGGGAGGAAGCTTCCGGAGAATGTCCCATAACAGACACCTGAGAAGATTGATCCAAGGTTTCTGTGATGACAGATGTGCTACTAGCAGAATTTTGAAACAAGACTGTTTAATCTTTAACAGAATCTGCTGAATCAACAGAGTTGGAGGATATGTGTATCCTATCATTCAGTCCCATGAAATTGACAGTGTCTACTGCGTACACTTGATGATCTGGACATGGCGACACAAACGTCGGTAACTGATTGTTCAGGTGTGTCGAAAAAAGATCTATCATGGGACGATCCCACTGGTAGAAAATCTGTCAGAATATTCGCTTGTTGAGAGTCCATTCCGATGGCAACAGGCAACCTTTCCGAGAGAGCAAGTTTGCTAATACGTTCAGATGAACCGGTATATGACGGACAGGGAGATGAATGCCAAGATTCATGACATATAGGAGAATCCTCTCAATTAATTCGCATAATGGAATCGAATGAGTGCCGACTTGGTTCCTGAGGTATGCAACTACTGTCGAATTGTCCGACAGAATTTGAACGTGAACGTTTGCTTTTAGGCGAATCGAATGTTGAAGTGCTAGCCATATTGACATCATTTCTTTGATGTTTATGTGCTTCTCTAGGAACCGAGAGTCCCAAAGACCCTGGCACTTCAAGTCTGCGGGACTTAGGGTCAGGCCCTAGCCCGTCTGACATGCATCAGTCATAATCGTGAAAGCCAGATCCAGCAGTTGCTGCAGAACTCCCTGAGTTAACCGTCTGCCCAAATCTGAACCTTTTGTTTTACTAGGTCTGTTAAAACAATACTGGTTTCGAGCGAATGCATCTTCACACTTCAGTTCTGAGTAAAGAATATCTGGAACACGTGCGCAGATGGCCCATAGGAATAAGATCCACTGCCGCTCCGCACAGCCCCATCAGTCGCATGAATTCCCTCGCTGATAATGCGTCTGAGTGTAGACGAAAGCGAGCATAACAACTGACTAATTTCGCTCTGGGTAATGGCAGATGAACCAGATTGTTGTGAGTCTCGAAGCTCATTCCCAAGTGAGTGAACGACTTGGACAAAGCTAGATCCAGATCCGACTTTTTCTCGTTTACGATGAAACCAAGATGTCGGAGTAATAGAAGCAGACTCTCAAAATTGTTCTGAAGTATAATTCTGTTGCCGTATCTCTGCAGAATAAGTAAGCCCAAGTAAGCCGACGTTACCGCAGACGGATGAGCTCGGAAGTATGACATTACCAAGTTCATTATTCCAGTGAATCCTCAGGTAGCCAGGTTCAGACCAAAGCACATTTCTCTGAACTGATAAACCTTCCCTTGTGCGGCGAACCTCAGGTACTTTCTGAATGCTGAATGTACCAAGACAAGTTCTTTAGATCTATGCTAGAATTGAATGCTCGCTCTTACTGACCGAATGGTCTCCATATAGAACTTTGGAGCCATAATAAGCTTGTTTATCCAGCTCAAGTCTATTACCAGTCGGAACGAGCTGTTTGGCTTCAGTATGAGGAACAGGTGACTGTGAAAACCCTGAGAATTTCAATTCTCGACGATCTCTATTGCTTCCTTTAATAAGAGAGCCTGTTCCTCCGCTAGGAGAGACTCTCTTTTGAAAGGATCCGCCTCAAGATTTGTCCAACACGGACATCTCGTTATTGGAGATTTTGCTCAGAACGATAGCTGTAAGCCGTCCGAGACTACACTTCTCACCCACTGATCTTCCGTGACTGCTATCCAGTTTGATAACCTTCCGCCCACTGGCAAGCAATAGAGGTCTTGAACATCACCTGTAGGACTTGCGAGGCTTACGGGAGGGAAAACTACATCCTCCCCACGAAGATCCTCGCCCCGTCGGCTTAGGGGCGTCTGACCGATAGTCCCGATCAGACTTACACCCCTTTTCCGAGTCGCTATATTGTAGTGTTGTGCGGTTTTATTTTTCTTGTTTCGGTTCGGTTTTTAAAAAAAAACTCGGTTTATAGGTCGGTTTTCGGTTTTTTATAGTAAGACATCTGCAGTTTCCAACAGAAACTATGTAGTGTCAATATAATGCCCATACTGTCATATTTGCAATGATGATTTAATTTGTGCTAAGTGTATAAATGGCAGGCATTATCAAAACAAAAAAAATATAAAAGAAAATAAAATGTAACAGTGTTCACAGAATATCACCACTCACCAATTCTAGGCACATGCCCCCCCACCCCCCACCTCTGGTCTTTAAGTTCAGGCATAAGAGAGTCTATGATGAATTGATATTAACACATGGGTGTGAAAAGAGCTAATTCACAATTTCCCAGGGCTCTGTTCAGTGCTCACTCCTGGGTGGGGCACTGGGCAGCCTAGCAAAGGGACCCTACCAAGCATTGCAAATAATAACAAGCGTTGCCAAGTGGGTCACGTAGACACCCATCCTAACATATTTGACAATGAACTGATGTATGGACTCTTTTCAATACCCCCCCCCCCCCCCCCCCCACACACACACACTGGGGTGACTAGTGCCACCACCTGCCCTAGTAAAATAATCAGCAATCATTTCCTGTCAGCCTGGAATGGGAAAGTCATATTGTTTGTAGCTGGGTGGGCTTCAAAACGAACCACTTTACCAAATACCTATTGTCTTTCCTCTAGACCCCCCCCCCTCCCCACCTCGCGCACGCAATGGTTTTAGCTCAACGGAATTGATTTCACAAATTCACTGGTGTACTGTTATATATTTAACTTTTTTGCATTTGCCTCTTGCCATTCCAATTTCTACCGCTGATTTGTTCCTTTGATTGGCCCCTATAAAGTTGTGTGGGAATGCAACCGTGGCACGTTGACAGCGATATTACGGAACGCAGCTTTTTCCCGTGGATATGGACGATTCGGTCTTGGGACGTTTCAGCCTCGGGACGTTTCGGTTCAAGACGTTTTGGCCTTCATATATTGAACTAAATAGAATAAGAACTTGCGGTTTCGTGTTTTTAGTGGGCCGAAGCCTTCAGGACAAATCGTCTCGGGTCGGAACGTCCCAAGTCTGAATTGCAGTAAAACCTCTTCCCAGATAAGCACATCAAGGGAGGCAGCAGACTACATCCGAAACACGTGGTTGGGCAACCCGTGACAAATGTTATTTTCGAATACAACAATGAAATGCCAAGACCTTTTTCTGATATGATATTATTCCCTGTCCAACAGATTGTAGATAAGTAATTTTAATTAAACTGATTGACTATGTCATACAAACCTGTTCAAAAACGAAGCCAATTGCGCAAGGTATTTCCTGTAATCAGTGAAATGTAGGCGTGTTGGCTGTCGGTTTTGTCATTCTCACAGAAAACACAACCCATTTTTACGTCAACGATGTGTGATTGACAGCTTGTCACACATCATTCTCGAGTGATCTGGACATGCTGAAGTGGCCCCTTTACACCCAGAATGTGGCGAGCATTGACGACACTGTTATTTCCTGACAAAGCTTGACATTTCAGACATTGTTAGTGCAAACTGAATAAAGAAAACATCTCCTCCCGTACTCATTTACCAGTTACACGGCTTCGGTTTCGGTTTTCAAGCAAAACCGAAACCGACTTATAAAACCGGTTAACCATACAACACTACTATATTGACGATCTCCGGAGTAATTGTATGAGGGTTTCTTGCACCCTCGCGAGAAGTTCTCTTTTGATGATTTTGATTTGGAACATCCTCGCTTACTCCGGTCTGCTGAAGCGGGTTGTTGAGATGCCGACTTCAACAGCAGAGCACTGGACACTTTCTTAGTAGCTTGTTCGTATACTAACGAAAGCTTGTCGTCAAAAATAGTATGTCTGGAGACCGGAGCAACCCGAGGAAAGCTTTTCACCTTGTCATCTATAAGTGATGACGACGCAAGGGCAGCATTACGTCTAATTAACTCCAGATTAGGCACTGTCAGAGCGGAGTTATACGTGGCATACAAGATTGCCCTGGAAAGAACTCTAAGCGAGGTACACACGTCCTCAAATTCCTTCCCATTGAGACGTTGCGCCATAGCAAGATGATCTGCGTTGGACATTGCGTCCAAATTCGCTCTATTCGATGAAATTGCAGTTTCCATTACATCTGAGCGAATGCTGAATGATGCAGGTAAGGATATATCTAAATCCCCGGGCCTGCACATCCAAACGCAGTGGAGCTCTCTGTACATCTTCTCCAACCGTTCTAAATGAACGGTATATTTATGGAAGATGTTGACAAGAAACCGCCTCTTTTCCTCGCACTCGAGAGGTTAAATATGGTGTCGTCTACATGGCCAAAGGCCTGCAACACCTGCCTAGACTGAACCGGAAAAGAAAGAACTTCTTCCTTCCTCCGTATAAAGTCTGCGTCTAGAGAGGCCAGCGGTTTCTCTCTTGTTGTCGCAGCTTGCTGATTTGGTGGAACAAACTCAGGGTAGTACCATAAACTGGGGTGTATAGGGACAGGGGTATGAATAGGGACAGAAAACTGAAAAGATATTTCAAGTTTTGTAAACACGCCTAGATATTTTTTTCTTCACTTATAGACCCATCGGGAAATAATATATAAAGATTCTTAAAAAAATAATCTAGGCATGTTTACAAAACTTGAAATAACTTTTCAGTTTTCTGTCCCTATTCATACCCCTGTCCCTATACACCCCAGTTTACGGTATTGATGGATAAAAATCATCGCAACCATGTGTTGTTCCAAAAGGGAAGGGTAATCCTCTTTCTTATCCCTTTCACCATCCGAGTGAATCAGTTGAGAATCTCGGTCCATTACATCTGTGTGAACAGACGACTGGACCGACCCAGAATCGTTCGACAGCTCAGGTTCTGGGTCTGAGGGAGGCTGCTCCTGCACTTGCTGGGATGCTGCAGTCAGCTGCGCAATCTGCGACCGCAAGTCCGTCATCGAGGCTTGAGAAGCAGCGGTTTTCTGTTTCTTAGCCGCTTGCTGCTCCTGGGACGGCGTTTCGGAGATGGATCTCTTCTCCCAACGTCCCGATGATCGAGGCCTCGGCTCCTTATCTACCGGATGGTCTGACTTCACGGGCGAAGAATGGCTCCTTCTTCACGCAGCAGGCTGGATATCTGAAGTCGGTAGCTAGGATGCGGTCGTGTGTGTGCAATGATTGTAGCGGAAGAAGCCGTGACTGTAGCTGAGGTCAGCTGCAGTCTAGACGGAGCGTACTGAGCAGCAGGTGTGGACGTATACTCTGGCCCATGCAAGTTTTTCATAACAACATCTGGCTCTAGATGTTGCTGGGTTAGAGAGGGACCTCTCCCTACTCGTGGCCTTTTCAGGCCTCGCCGAGCCTCCCGACAAGACACTTGCTGGCTTCCTCCCTAGTTCCGTCATTGCTGGGTGAGCTTGTTTTGTTTTTAAGGTGCTCACTCTACCCACTACACTTCCTTCGACTGCAATGGACATACCCGGTGCCACGGCTCCCAAGGACAGAGTAACCATTTTACCATTGATTTGTGTCTGGCATCCTCAAAAAAGGAGATTTAAAACACAGATGTCAGTTCATTGTTGCTGACTTTAGGGCCAAACAAAGAATGATGGTTTGCGCCAATCTCGGTACCTTCCTGGATAGTGCGCATGTGCAGATCTCAAAAGTATGGAGGACAAGATAGGACTTGAATTTTTCGGTTTGAATGCAAATTTGGGGGATTGGGGGGCAACATTTGTGTTTGGCCCTGGATTAATTTTTGAGTTAGCACCAGCTTGTCTGGGCCATTGGTTGTTGTATAAAAATATACTCCCATACTGTAGGTTTCCTAGCGACATCAAGCCAGTTTTTACATGGAATAGTATTCTCATTAAACTTACCGTTCCATTGGGATTATTAAACCACAGTTTAGGTTTACATGGAATAGTAAACCAAGTAAACCAGAATAGTTCACTGAAATGTACCCAGGCCAAAGTAATAGCAAGAGAACAAACTGAACTCAAACTCTATAAGTTAATGTTTCTTTAAATACACACCAGAGTGGTGACAGAATTTTTTTAAAAAGCACTTTTACTGAGTATCTCGACATCATTCAATTTTTGAGCAGACGTCTCTTTAAAAAATTTTTTTTTTTTGGGGGGGGGGGGGGGGGGGGGGGGTTTGTAGGTATCTTATCTCCAGTTCTTATGCCATGATAAATGTAGAAATGCATTCATCTCCAAGGAAAATGTTTCCGAAAAAAAATGGTTGGTTATTGCTAACTTAGGTGGCAGAACGACTTCCCTCTGAATTGAATTTAGGGCGAAACGACCAAGGTGGAACATGAATTGGGGTAAACAACTATGGAGGAGGGTGGTGGGGGAGGGGGGGATGGATTTGGAACGTAATGACCTGTGACCGTTCACAGGTACAGAAGTCAGTGATTAGTGGTCCTCCTAAACAGTGATGGCTACCAATTACCACCTAATTTAACCACAATTATCACATTTAAAAACATAATTCCAATTAAATAATCTTTATTTGGTGTGGGGTGATCGCTTCCAACAATTAGTTTTGTAAATTAATTGCTTTTTTTTCAGCAAAAAGCATTATAATAGTTTAAAGTCCATCTCCACATCCAGTGCGAGAAAGCAATTGTCCTGTGACCGTTCACAGGTACAGAAGTCAGTGATTAGTGGTCCTCCTAAACAGTGATGGCTACCAATTACCATCTAATTTAACCACAATTATCACATTTAAAAACATAATTCCAATAAAATAATCTTTATTTGGTGTGGGGTGATCGCTTCCAACAATTAGTTTTGTAAATTAATTGCTTTTTTTTTAGCAAAAAGCATTATAATAGTTTAAAGTCCATCTCCACATCCAGTGCGAGAAAGCGATTGTCACCGATGACTGCTCAACTCAAGCCATTTCAAACATATTTGCTGATGTTAAAGTATAATTCCCATTAATTTATTTGTATTTCGGGTGGAGTGATCATCTTCAACAGTTGGTTTGGGAAATTAATTGATTTTTTTCAGCTGAAACCTTAGAACAGGTAAAAATCCATTTTCCCAACAAGTGAGTAAAAGCCATCGTCATCGATGACCACTCAGCTCAACTAATTTCCATTAATTTATCTTACTTAAGCTTTGGATAATCATTGTCAGCAAAGTAGTGAACAAATATTCAACGATTTTGGAAATGACAATTACCTTTTACTATCAGTCAAATGGGATTATCAGTGGCCAGATTTAGACTGGGTGATGGCCACCGAAGCATGACAAATCGTCACCAATTCAAGTTGACATTACTTTTGACATTACAGTAATTGCTTTCACACCTTCTACAAGGATTACGCAAAGCTGTACTAGATCAAACAGTAACATGTGGTGAATCCAACCATGTTTGTTTGAAATCATTTTCTGAAAGTGAAGCTAAACGTATTTGTCTAGTAATTTCTATGTAAGATGCAGCAAGATTGTCAGAATAATTTTTCAATCAATTAAATTTTGAGGTGGCTTCATATCTATCCAGACAGTGCTGACGGACTTGCTTGTGCAAATTGCAGTAAAAACAATCTCTGCTATAAACTACTGGAACATTAAAGAACTGTTCTCTTAATAATATCCCGAATGTTTATACATAAGAGACAAGGCATGGCTTGTGTCTTCACCCAACATATTATAAAAGCTATATGTATCCAGTACTTTTCATTGTTACACATTTACATCACCGTTCGCCCGATTGAGATCTGACACCCCATTTAGAACAGTGATTCTAATCATATTCTAAATATCTAAAAGAGTTATAGCACAGACTTCTGTCAGTCTCAACTGCGAGTTTTTAGATTACAGCCCACTGTCAACATGTCTGAGTATATCAAGTCTGTCAAACCAACTTCTCAAAATCAAGGGAAAAAGGGAGTAAGGAAAGCCAAAGACAATAGAAGAAGCTCCACTGGATCTTCTATAGGATCGACTAGTAATAAGGTTAGTGGTTTCCATCAGTTCCCAATATCCATTTCTTCTTCCCTTCATAGACCTCTGGGGGTAGGGACTCAACCCAAACCTATCAAGAATAACGCGGATCAGAAACAACCCACTGTTTCTGATCTACTAATACAATTAGATAAGGAAAGGTCTGAGAATGCAAAACTAAAAATTCAGCTCAATGATTTAATGAAATCTCTCTCTGAGGAGAGAGCTGCTAATTCAAAACGGCATCAGGAGATTATGGCCTCCATCAGCGTGAGGGGTAATAGCTCAAAACTTACTTCTTTCACAGTCTCCCCTGATGACACAAGTGCTACAAATACAGCAAATACAACAAACAGACCTTGTGTCTGCAGCTAGCACCCCAGGCAGACATAATGACAATAACAACATAATCAATGAAACTGAGCTTACCGCTGTTGCTACCACAGAGACAGCCAAACCAGAGCCTGATAATTCTGTAGGTTTAGAAAAAATATCCCCATCTGTAAAAGATGGGACTCACCAAGATAATCTAGTTAATGCATCTGAGGCAGATATTGCGATTTCCCCTCAGGGTGTGGAGCATGACATTGCCCTACATGTTGAGGCTAAATCAATATCTCAGCTTATGACCACCTAAAACTTCTACGAGTCAGAGCCTGACTCTGACATGGAGCTCACTGAGGCTAGTCCCTCTATTCAGAAACCAATAATAAGTCATCCCCTCCGTACCCTGGGCAAGAGGAAACATGACAGGGAGTCTGGCTCTGCTCCAGAATCCCACTCCGAGTCTGACGGAGAGGATACAACATCAACCCATGGTCCACCAAAAAAAGTCAACGTACCAAAAAATCAGCTAAAAAAATAAGAATGAAAGTGTCAATGACACTGTAGCTCAACTTGTCAAGACATGTACATGTATAGTATGTGACACAGCAATGACAAACATCTAGGTAATGACCTGATAACAAAGGTACATATAAAGTATTGTAACTTTCTCGTCGGTCTGTACATAAATACTGACCGTAGCCTGTAACAAATGTATAAGTAAAGTATTGTAAAGGTGGGTGACAGTCAGATGCTAAACTAGAAAAGAAATCTTTGAATCCCAGAGTGGGTCTGACTGAACACCAAAATATTTGTTCTCATAGCACAGTGATAACAAAGGCACCCCAAAACACACTCATTCCTGTCCCAAGGTGAAAACAAAGGTACCCAAGAAGTTTTGTGAAGATCAGTTCATAAATACAAGCTGTATAGAAGTTGTGACAAAAAACTGATTGGACCTAATTTTGGTACAAAATGGCCACTGGCAGCCATCTTGAATTTTGGACCACACTCAGAAACACTCGTTCTCGTCCCAAGGTGAGAAAAAAGGTACCCAAGAAGTTTCGTGAAGATCGGTTGATAAATACAGCCTCTAGCCTGAGCCGTATTGACATGTGCACTTACAGTGTATAAGTAGCACTAAATAAATCAAAATTCATAATTTCTGCACGAGAAAAAAAACCCGTACTGTATGTGATGTATTCCATTTTACTAAACATGCATACAAAAATTTAATCAAATCAGAACATTCATACAGAAGTTCTGTAGTGATTGCACTAATTTTGGTACAAAATGGCAGCTGGTGGCCATCTTGAATTTCGGACCACACCCAAAAACAATCGTTCTCATCCCACGTTGATAACAAAGGTACCCAAGAAGTTTCGTAAAGATCGGTTCATAAATACGGCCTCTAGCCTGAGCCGTATAGAAGTTGTGTACAAAAACCTGATTAGACCTAATTTCGGTACAAAATGGCCACTGGCAGCCATCTTGAATTTTGGACCGCACTCAGAAACACTCGTTTTTGTCCCAAGGTGATAACAGAGGTACCCAAGAAGTTTCGTGAAGATCGGTTGATAAATACAGCCTCTAGCCCGAGCCGTATTGACATGTGTACTTACTGTGTGTAAGTAGCACTGAAAAAATCAAAGTTCATCTAATTTGCATAATTTCTGCACGAGGAAAAAAACCTGTATTATATGTGATGTATCCCATGGTACTAAGCATTCACACAAAAAAATTTTCAAATCAGCGCGTTCATATGGAAGTTCTGTGCAAAAATCTGATTGCACCTAATTTTGTACAAAATGGCTGCCATCGGCCATCTTGAATTTTGGACCAGACCCAAAGACACTCGTTCTCGTTCCATGGTGATACCAAAGGTACCCAAGAAGTTTCGTAAAGATCGGTTTATAAATACGGCCTCTAGCCCAAGCCGTATTGGCATTTGCACTTACAGTGCTGAAAGTAACACTAAATACATCAAAGTTAGTCTAATTTGCATAATTTATGTACGAGAAAAAAAACCTTATTATATGTGATATATCCCATGGTACTAAACATTCATACAAAAAATTATTCAAATCAGCGCTTTCGTATGGAAGTTTTGCGCAAAAATCTGATTTCACCTAAGTCTGTACAAAATGGCTGCCAGTGGCCAACTTGAATTTCGGATCGGACCCCAAAACACTCGTTCTCGTCCCACGGTCATAACAAAGGTACCCAAGAAGTTTCATAAAAATCGATTCATAAATACGGCCTCTAGCCCGAGCCGTATTGAATTGTTGACGGACAGACAGACGACTGGCCATGGCATAAGCTCAAATTTGGCTTCGCCAAAATTGAGCTAAAAATCACCTCTCCTAGGGGTGACCACACCATAGGAATCCCGGTCTATGTGGATTCTCCTACTCCTACCAGCATTTCAATCGTGCCTCACTCACCTGTTTCACCTAAAGGTAAAATGCTGGACAATGGTAAGATCACTGCCAAATCATCCAAAATAACACCTTTAATGGAAGTGAATACCTCCCCCCGCCCCCCTCCAAAGATTCAGAAACTGGGTTGACGTCTGCAACTGACACCTCAGCCCCAGGATCTAGTAGTCAGGGTACAGATCTTTGGCCTAATAAGGTCAAATTAATAGCAACTAACCCTAAAGAATGGGCAAAAAAACACTAAAACCAGGAAATCCCCAAATAACAACAAAAAAACCACAATCACCCCTACCAAGTCCATTTTTGGTTATTTCTAAGGTCCACCCACGCACGAGCAAAACTGAAATAGACACAGCCATCCCAGGCTGCAAGTGGGAAAGGTTCACATCAAAAGCAATAGGTAAAGAGACCTGGAAGCTAAAGGTCACTGCTCCAAACAGGGATACAAAAATTAAGCTCCTTAACAACGGGGCCATCATAGCAGGGCATAAACACGAGACAGAGAAGTGTAGATCTACTTCTCGGGCGCTCCAATGCCATAAATGCCAAAAATTTGGGCATCTTTCAAACAAATGTCAAGGGAATCTGACCTGCATGAGATGCGGAGGTAATCACCTCACCAGCTCATGCAGTGCAGGCTCCTCCACATGCCCTAACTGTAAAGGGGCCCATTCCAGTAACTACCGTGGATGCCCCCACTTCAAAAAGGTTAAAGAAAATATCCAACTCAAGTCCCTCAACCTGAACAAGCCGACCAATGCCTCATCCTCCCATGCCATTTGCTCACTCATCGCGGGAAGTCTCCACAGTACTACAAAAACATGTCAATGCCGATATCACTGACATCTGCAAAGATGTCAGCAAGGTAGCATCCGGTCTATTCAAATCCCAAATCTCCCACTCACTCCTAAAAGCTGCGATCAATTAGAAACGCGATAATCAATATCAAAACAAATAAACACAACTGCAATTAAACACATATCATGGATAAACTACAAATAGCCATATGGAACGCCAGGAGCGTTAACAATAAAAAAAAACTCCAAATGAGCCGATATTTCGAAAATACAAACATTGTCTGTATCTGTAAAGGTTGTCTAAACAAAGATAAGAACTTCTCACTCAGTGGATTCAGCGTTATTAGAAGAGACCGACAGCTCTCCAAAGGAGGTGGCATTGCTCTTCTAATAAAGCAGAACATCAAAAGTAAAACCGTCAAAACTGATCACCTCGATGCCGAGGTGATTTCAACCGAAATCACAGCCGATAATAAACACATCACGATTTTTTGTTATTACGACCCAAGCAAAATTGTTTCTGACACTGTCTTTGAATTTTTTATGAAGAAATACAAACACTGCATCTTCCTCGGCGACTTCAATGCCAAACACCTATACTTTGGCTGCAATAAAAGCAGCCCCAACGGTGAAGCCCTTCTCGAAATCAGCAAAAAACATAACCAACACGTGGTTATGAATGACAACTCAGCAACTTACATCAGTAGCAACCCACTATTTCCATCCAAAATCCTTGATCTAATAATAGCCAGCGACTCTCTGATAAATCACATTGACGACCACTGGGTCGACGAAGATGACCTAGGCAGCGACCACCTCCCAGTCCATGCCTCATTCAAATTAGGCAATGGCCCCCTCAGGTACCCCCCCACTCTCCGTAGGAACTTTAGAAAAATTAACTGGAACCTCTACTGCAACATCATTGATGTCAAACTCCCCAACAGCTCCCCAGCAAATGCAACTGAACTCGAAGCCCAATGCAAAGGCATAGAAAAAATTATTAACTGAACCCTAAATGAAATATGCCCAAAAGTAGAAGTGCGCCCCTGGAGAAGTACTATCTCGGGTGACACACTTTCATTAATCAAAACCAAACGGAAAGCTCTTCGAACTCCAAAGTACGAAACTGACGCCCTCACAAAAGCTGGCCTAAAAAAAACATATAACCATCTTCATGGCGAGGTTAAGAAAGCCCTCCAAACTGAAAAAGAGGCCAAACCCCCCCCCCCCCCCCCCCAAAAAACAGCCAATCTAAATGAGGTCAAGGATGCCAGAAAATTCTGGAACTCTTTCAAAACACTTACTGGTACAAAAAACAAAGGCAACAAAGCAGCGACCAAACCCCTTAAAAAGGAAGATGGCTCCTTCATGCGTACCGATAAAGACAAAGCTGAAACTTTTGCCAACCTCCTTAGAAAAATCCATCGCCTATACCAAGGCCCTGACAACGATGACGCCATCATAAACGCCTTTGATGACTTCATCAACGAACACCTGAATATCTACCGTGAACCTAAATTTTATACCGATCCAGAAGAAGGGGATGACGACGACCTCGTTACCCCCATCACTAATGATGAAATCACCAATATCATAAAAAAATGCAAAAATTCTTCATCTCCCGGCAAGGATGAAGTCAGTTACAAAATTCTGAAACAGAGCCCAAATTCCCTAATTGACAAACTCAACAACCTATTCAATGCATGCCTCACCCATGACTACTTTCCAAAATGTTGGAAAACAGCCATTGGTGTCATGATACCGAAACCAGACAAAGAACTTTCTGATCCGGCCAGCTACTGCCCAATCAGTCTTCTGAGGTATTCGAAAGAATCCTCACCAATCGACTGAGGAGGCACCTCGAAGAAACCAACTTTTTCAACAGATGGCAAAGAGCCTATAGAAACCGTAAAGAAGGCATTGAGCATGTCTACCGCCTAGTCAATCTAATAAAAAACGTGATCAATAACCAGCAAATAGGTGCCGCAGTCCTATTAGACGTTGAAAAAGCGTTCGATTCCGTTTGGCACAATGGAATGTGCATCAAACGTTCTAAAATGAAACTACCCACGAAACTGCTTAGATTACTCTCTTCCTTCCTTAACGATCGTGAAATAAAAATCAGAGTAAACAACGAAATGTCCGACAGCGTCCCCCTGAAAGCAGGCACCCCCAAGGATCCATCCTCAGCCCCCTCCTATACATCATCTACGTCAGTGATCTCAAAATCTCTGAAGATTGTGTTCAAATCTCACAATTTGCAGACGTTAAGGGTCTCTGAGACTCTAATAATACTGCCAACCTACTTCAAAAACCCTTTCAATGCACTCTCAGTGACCTAGAGCAATGGTGTGCCAAGTGGAGAATCAAGCTGAATGCCAGTAAAACCCATTGAATCACGTTCACCCCGTAAGAAAAATAACCGTGACTTTGACCTAAAACTACTGGACAAAGTCCTCCCTGAATGCACAGAGGCAAAATACCTTGGCATTACAATCGACTAAAACCTATCTTTCAATGTACACACCAACGATATTGCTAGCAAAGTGACCAAACGTATTAATTTACTAAAAATGCTAAAGGGTACATCATGGGGAGCCAACCAGACTATTCTACTCAAACTATACAAAGCCTTTGTGTGCCCTGTACTCGAGAATGGGGCTATCATCCTAACAGACCTAAATCAAACAAATATGGGGAAACTCCAGAAGGTCCAAAATCATGCGCTCAGGGTCGCACTCTGTGTTCCCTGGGATACACCTATCAAAACCCCCCACGACAGAGCAGAAATCCCAACCATAAAGGATTGCCTGGCTTCCCTAGCCGTGAAAAATCATGACCGATTAGCCGATAGCCAACTAATATCAGAACTACAGGTAATTTGCAAAAGCCAACAAAAACCAAAAATGCCAAAATTTAATATAACGACCGTTTAAGTAGGCACCAGACCACAGAGGTTAGGGCAGGAAACACCCCCGGGCGTGGCTCTTTTGTTAAGGCCAGCCCCCCTTCCCCCTATTTCGACCAGAAAATTCCAAAAAGGTGAGAAAAAACGGGCCAGCTGTGAACCTCTACCAGGAAGAGCTGTCTTCACCGACTCAGCTAAAATCACTAAAATTTAATAGCTAATAAATAACAAATACTGGGAAAGAGAAGGTGAACACACAGGTAGTAATAACGGCTCAGCCGTGATCTTCTTCCAGGAAGTGCTGTCTTCACCGACTCAACTCAAACCCTAAAATTTAATCTCCAAAAATAAACAAATACTGGGAAAGAGAAGGTGAACATACAGGCAGTAATAACGGCTCAGTTGTGATCTTCTACCAGGAAGAGCTGTCCTCACCAACTCAACCTAATCAATAAAACTTAATCTGTTAAAATAAACAAATACTGGGAAAGGGAAGGTGAACATACAGGCAGTAATAACGGTTCAGCCGTGATCTTCTACCAGAAGAGCAGTCTTCTCCAACTCAACTAAATCAGGAGGAGGTGAGGGCAGGAAACACTCCCGAGTGTGGTACTTTGGTAAAAGCCTGCCCCCTCCCTCCAATTCTTAGCAGAAAAATCAATCCGGGAAATCATAAACTGAACAAAAGAATTGAACTAGCTGCTCCCAGTGATCGACAACCATTCAAAAATGCAATCACATATTTTTTACTACCTTAAAAACCAGCTAATTCTGCCTTTTTCTTTTAGCAGGTACACCAAGATGCTTTCTTTTTGATCGCCAGCACCCCCATAACCACTATGGAACACAGTAACCGCTATGGACTCTGAACATCATCTGCTCCATTCCCAGTCACCCACCTCCAGGGAGGCGAGCGTTGCTCCTGCACCCCGCTTCTACCCCTTTTTGTAAGCGTCTGTACCGCATTTTTGACCCAGCCAAATAGGTTCTAAAGCAGGCCTGTCCCCAAACCAGGGAAGTTCAGGTCTCTTTATGGGTGGTCCCCGAAAGGGGCCGTTGTTAACGTCTATCCAAAAACACATCCAACTGTAAAGCCAGAAAAAATGATTAAAACCGCCTGAGGCAGATTATACTTGCCAATGATGGCCCACCATCGCTTCATGATCTATCTTCGAAGTGGCAGACTATACTTGCCCGAAAAAAAACCACCACAGCACCCTTGGGGAGAGGTAGCACCTTTGTGAGAGGATCCCCTCTCGCTCTGGTCCTCACCCGAGGGTACAGTCAACGACCTACACAAAGACCAACCCAACACTCTTCCTAATCATCTAGCCTAAAACATCTGCCGAGTACTCGATCCTTTTCCTCCTTCCACACGCCTAGACATGATCTCAACAGTCACAGAGGGTCGAAAGGGGCTTGCCCCACAGCGTCCATGCACGCCTTTGGCGCACGAAACCATTTCATTATACTTTTCATCATTTCTTGAGATTTATTATCATTGCTTATTCAATATGCTTTCAAATATTCCAGCTGTTATAAGACCAGGGCCTGTTAAAGGCCATGTGGCATATGCAAGTATGGATGAGGCATGAATTCTGTTGAGTGTTCGTCTTGAAATAGATGGATACATCATTGGTGCATTCCCATGTGGGGTATGGACAAAACATTCGATGAACAAAAACGTCCGAGACAAACCGTCCGATTTTCTGGACGAAACATCCGATTTTTTGGACAAAACATCTGATCGTTCTGGACAAAACGTCTGAATTTTTTGCTGAAACATCCAATGGTATTAGACAAAACTTCCAATGGTCTTAGACAAAATGTCCGATGGTCTTGGATAAAATGTTCGATCATATTAGCCTGCTCCTGAACATTTGATGAAATAAAATGTTGAGAAAATATTTATCTCCCCATTTTATTTTGTCAAATGGCCAAGAGCAGCTGCCAATGGTCTTGTAGAATGAGTGTGTCAAAACTGTTCGCTGAGTATCAAACTACCATTTGGAGGGTGAAGGAGGGGTTGGTAAGATTCTATCAAAGACAAAAATGACAACAGGTTTTTTTCATCATTTAATCTTAATATATAAATGCGAATGTCTGTATTTATCATTTAATCTTAATATATAAATGCGAATGTCTGTATTTATCTATCTTTGTTCTGGGTGAACTCCTCCATTTCTCGACCGATCGATCTCAAATTTTGTACATGGAGGTAATTCTTCCCTGCGAGTAACATGGGATGGGTGCCATGCCCATGCATGGTGACCTTTTATTTCGAAAACGGCTGGGCCGTTCGGGCTAAAATTCATTCATATGTGCGGGTATATTGACCCATCGATCATTTTGACTTTATCGGGGTACCCGTGTGGGGTGACCTTGACCTTGATATTCGTGACCTTGACCTTCTATTTCGAACACGGCTAAGCCGATCATATCTGAGGGTATATTGATATAACCATCTTCTCCCGTGCAATGCTGGGTATTCACCCGCTAGTTAAATTATAAAAATAAGCAATATCAACAGAAGGAAACACTCACAATGACATGAAAAAATGTGGTCAGTACTGGTATTATCAGTGATAACAAGACACGATAACCATATCACCCACCTAGTTAATAATATATTTATCATTATTTCGTCATATCACCCATCTATTCAATAACTTATATATCATCATTTCCTAATTATTGACGATCCTAAAGGGAGAGATGTACAAACGGAAAAATGCTGTCTTGTTTTTTTTTATCATTGAAAATTCCAGTACGTAACATTAATTCCTGGAAAGCCCATAAAGTTTTCTAGGAACTGATAATCTAGTAAAAACAGTCCAGGACTCGGTCCTTGTTCATGTAGTAAACAGTGCAAGACTCAGTCTTTTGATTGTTACCCTTCAAAAGACCTTCAAAGACTGAACAATCAAAACAAAGTGTCAAAAGCTGATCAGTAAAATTTTCATTGATGCTCTTTTCAAATGGTCTAGTATCATTTTGTGAGAAATTTCATGATAGAAGGATGTGTCATGTTCTTATTCATTTCATTACCGGCAGATTTTAAAGAATTTTTGTGTTGTTTATTTCTTATATTGGTGAGTAAAGCATTTATAATTTCATTTCAATATTATTTGGAATCGAACGTTCTGGCCAAAAAAATCAGACGTTTTGTCCCAGGTTTTTTGATCAGACGTTTTTGTTGATCGGACGTTTTGTCTCAGACGTTTTGCCTAGTATTCTCCCATGTCCAGTGTGTTACTGGAAAAATGGTCGTCAGTTGAAAAATTGAATATCTATTGCCAACAGTGTGCATTCATCCAAGATGGGTTAATGTTCAACATTGCAGCTGCTTTGAAATGGTAATATTTTCTGTTTATATAGATATTTGAGAGCTATGCATGTAGAAAATTTCCAACAAGTTTACCAACAGATGTGCCTCGGGCACATCTGTTGGTACTAGTGTCTGGACATTTCTGACAAGCGTACTAACATGATATACTTTGGGCAAATCATGTTAGTACCCCTGTTGGACATTTCCACCCCTCCATGTCGGACATCACAGCTTCAGTCCTGCTGTAAACTATTTTATTGTGCTTGATATCTAGTCGATTCGGCCAACTTAATAATAAGAGAGGGCTATTGCCGAGATTCTGTCAATCGAAGTTGGAAATGGGGAGGAGTTTTGATATCTCAATGTGATTGTTTGATAATGACATTTTCAACAGCCATGGTCATATCGTGTCGGAGAGTTTTACAGATAGAGGAATTCGAAGGGACCCAAGGAGCAGTCATAAGTAACTGTGAGACTCACCCGCTTACTAACCTGGAATGTACACCTTATCACATTAAACCACTGCACTCCCATGAAGTCAATTACTGTGGTAAACAAACTCTATTTTACTGTTAAAATAAGATCTGATAACCAATGCCTGGAGTGGAAGTCCTCTAAAATGGGCAACATGGGTATAAACGATTTTACTGGACCTGACTTTATGTCCATATTGCAGTCATGATTAGCCATTGTGCAGAAGATTGTGACCATAAGCACTAATAAATAAACATTTCCCTGTACATGTATAGCTAAAAAAAATTTTTTTTTTGCTTCAAAAATTAAATTAGTGTATAAAAGCCTTTATACGGACGACACGCTGCATATTTATAAAGAAATGATTGTTGGTCAGTTGATAGCACTAAACTAAACATATTTTAGTTAAATGATTTCTCATTGATTTGTTTATGAACGAAAACCTAAAATTTTCTGTTTCCGTCTTGTAGATTGTTAGATGCCACTGCTACTGGAACAAGAGAAAATATTAATATTGTGTTAAGAGTCAGAGGCTCATGTTAGAGACATATTTATATTTATATATTTATTGGTGTTTAAGGTCACATACTTATGCACAATGGCTAATCGTGACCGTGACAGTTTTATGGGTGGAGGAAGCCGGAGTACCCGGAGAGAATCACCGAGCAACGATGAGCAGCTGCCAGCTCTCCAACATCGTAACTCTGAACTCTGCACCGCACAGGCAGGGTTGGATTGGTTGAAGACATGCGCACCATCGACGTGCAATACGCCTCAGTACACAGCGTCATCGTGCCCCCATGTAGGCAATCGGGGTGAAGTGTCTTGCCCAAGGACACAACGCGGTTGCCGCAGGTGGGATTCGAACCGAGGACCTCTCGGCTTGCAGCCTGCACCTCTACCAACTGAGCCACCGCGCCCCCTCATGTTAGAGACATACGGAATTTGACTTCCAGACTATATCAGTGTTACTCCAACCGGCTGTGAGGACCATATCTCTTTATCAATTTTAGAGAAAATGCACCCAGTCATATTGGGTGAGTATACGCCACTGACTGTTGCAGGAGATGCTTCATGCATGTACCATGCGCTTTCACTAGCACTATTTGGGAGCGAGGAGAATCATCAGTTAATTTGACTTCTGATGGCTTTTGAAACTGTGGAACACTGAGTGTATTATGATGCTGAATCACAGGAATACAAGGATCTGATAAAAGATGATGGTCTTGTGTGTGATCCTTGTGCCAACATACTAAGATATGTGTGTAAACCTAACGGTTGGTCTGAAATGTTACACATATTCACAGCAAGTGCTGCATTATCGGTTGGAATTATGTCTTACTGTCCTCCTTTATTAGACAACTCTCTGTTTGGTATTTTGACACAGAAGATTTTTGGCTGCAGTGTAAGAACTTCACAATGTTGTAAAATTTATCTGATGTGGACTCAAATGTCAGTTCCATCGAAACAATCTATGTTCATTCCCAATCATTTGGCTGTTCTTTGTAAGAAATTTTTAGAGTCACAAAATCAACAGCCTGTAGTGGTTACATCATCTGTAAAAAGTTGTTCACCCATCAAAATCAAACAGGGTACAGGTTTTGAACAAATAGATGTTGAGTCACCCATAAATAAATTTGCTGGTTCCTTTTCAGATGAAGATGTTCAGATGAAAAGCGTGACCCTGTCTGTTAAATACTCTTCTGATAAGGTGTACTCTTCTAATCAAAAGGAAAGGCTAGAAAAAGTGTCACACACATCTCTTGATGAAGTGGAACAGGTAAAATGTGTGACCTACCCCCCCCTCACCCCCCCTCCCCCCCCCCCCCCCCATCATTGTTGTTTATTATTGTTGTCCTCATTGATACAAGTTCACTGAACTTATTCCCATTAGGTGTCATAAGCTATGGTTTTTGAAGCAAAAAGTTAACATTTTCACTCATTTATCAACTCATACTTTAAACTTTGTTCATGTTTATAAAGAATTCAGTTTTTTCTGTAAGTTTTTGTTTCTGAAAGCGCAAACTTGTTATTTTGTGGAAAAACTGTTTTTAAAAACTTTGTGTAGCGCAGTGTGATTAAATATAAATTTCAATCTTTCCTTCTTTGTTATTTTCACACATGCCACCCCCACCCGCTGAAGAAACTCCACACATTGCTAAAGTATCCCACCAGTCCTCACACTGCAAAATGGTTTTAATCAATTCTGAAAACTGTTCTCATAATATACCAAGTGATGTTCTATGTTGCCATTCTCCTTATCATTCATCCAACTATGAACTGATTTGTGTTGTCAGAATTCACTGGTTCACTGCATCAACAAACCATTGACCATAAGCATCACCCAACTGGCTTATTGCCACTGTCTTTGTGCTTAGTTCTGTGTTTGTCTCTAATTGTTATAACATCATTGGTGTGTTTTTTTACGTGTAACTCATTAACTCTCACATATTTCATTGTAGATTGCTGTGAAAAACAAAAGTCGGGGAGATCTTTTCTCTGTTTAACTCTTTCAACACAAGAGGCCACTTTTCCGATCCAGGAATACGATACGTCATAATTTCATTAAGTAGTATGGCTACTAAATGAATGTGTTTGGTAGAACGATTAATATTTTTAATGTGCAGCCTTCAGGCTGCACGTTGAAAATATTAATTGCTCTATCCACAAATAATGGATATGGACTCTTCCAATTTCTGCCATTTAACTGGCATGGAAGATTCCACCAGTGTTGAGAGTGTTAAACAGATCTGTGTCAGCAAACCTTTCAATATACTGCATAAAAGTTTATGCCAAAGTTAATAGTCACAAACATTTAGGTGTTATATTGAATACTACCTGTACCTAGACTAATCATATTGATTATATCTGCGCTAAAGCCTGGACATGTATAGACTTAATGCGAAAGTACAAATTCATACTTGATAGATGTGTTCTGGAAAAGATTTACTGGAATATGCCAATACGGTTTGGGATAAGTGCAATGAAAGAGACATTGTTAATATAGAGAAAATTCAAGTAGCTGCAGCTAGGGTTGTTACCGGGGGAACTGTCAGTGCCAGCAAAGCCCTATTATACTCCGAAACCTGCTGGGATACCCTCCAGATCAGGCGCAGAAAACACAAACTAATGCAGTTTTTTAAGATGTACCATTGTATAATGCCCCCATACATTGCTAGTAAGATCCCACCTCTAGTGTTAGCAAGCCTTACGACACATAAATCTTCGTTCAAGCGGTAACCTCAGGATCCCTTTTTGCCGAACTAATTATACCAATCTTCTTTCATCCCGGAAGTAACTAAATTATGGAATAGAATACCAATACCAATTAGAGAGAATAGTTCTTACAGTAATTTTAAGAGTTATTTAAATCAAAATAATAGAAGACCACCATCGTTCTTCAGTAATGCAAAATGTTGATCAGCACAGATATACCATTGTCAGTTGCACTTGGGATGTAGTAATCTCAATTCACATCTATATGCCAATCATATATCACCCTCACCCTACTGCCAGTGTGGTGAGATCGAATCGACTGAGCATTTTCTGTTAATGTGCCCACTTTACTTTAATATTCATAACGGTAACCATACCATTGGCCAACTATCATTTACTCCAAATGTTTCAGTCTTACTCTATGGCTCCGTATTTTTGAGCAACGAGTGTGTGTGTGTGTGTGTGTGTGTGGTGTGTGTGTGTGTGTGTGTGTGTGTGTGTGTGTGTGTGTGTGTGTGTGTGTGTGTGTGTGTGTGTGTGTGTGTGTGTGTGTGTGCATTTGTCTTACCAACTTGACGAGGTAACTAGACAAAAGAGTTTGCGTGTTTCGCCTTACCGAGGTACAAAAGACAAAAGAAACCCTTTACCTCGGTTGTTTTCCCAGAACTGTACCGGCAAAACGAGGTTGAAACCGTTAGTCCACACAAAGGACAGACAATGGGGTACCTCGGTATGTAGGGAAAACAAGACTCTGTGTGTGTGTGTGTGTGTGTGGGTTTGTCTTACCAACTTGACGAGGTAACTAGACAAAAGAGTTTGCGTGTTTCGCCTTACCGAGGTACAAAAGACAAAAGAAACCCTTTACCTCGGTTGTTTTCCCAGAACTGTACCGGCAAAACGAGGTTGAAACCGTTAGTCCACACAAAAGACAAACAATGGGGTACCTCGGTATGTAGGGAAGACAAGACTGTGTGTGTGTGTGTGTGTGTGTGTGTGTGTGTGTGTGTGTGTGTGTGTGTGTGTGTGTGTGTTTGAGGTTAAAAAATCGCACTGGCACAGACATTTCATACTGAAACGTTTTTTTCTTTTTAATATGCCGCCGAAAATTTTTTTTCATTTACTGAACCCTGATGGGTTTCAAACATGACACAAAATTGATTTAAACTAAGTGATGAGCTTAGGAACTGGTTAAACTGACTGGCAATAATTGATGTTATTCATTGATGGGCTCTAATTTAGTCCTTACAAGGATGTTACGCAAGCTTTTGTTTTTCTTATAGGCGATGACAGGTCGAAGATTCAAAGGTTCATTTAATTTAGCATTGGTAAAATTGAATTCATCTTTTAACATTTTTGCTATTTCGATATTCATTCTGTTGTACGTTAAAGTGAAAGGAATGATGGACCTCCTTTCGCATTCGCCCTCTGATATGTTCATACCAAATGGCCAGAGGGTTTGAAGCGTATTGATCCAAAAAGCTTCACGTTTTTTTCTAAATTCATCCATTTCTTCTAATGTGTCTTTAATTGGTGGTTGTTCAATAGGATGGATTTCGAAATCGTCCAAAGAATGGCCAGGAAGGTTAAAATGTTGTGCTACTGGGGCATCAGCATTATGTTTTATATCCTGTTTGTGTCTAGTAGCACGTTCTCGGAAAGGATTTTGACTTTGACCAACATACTGTTTCCGACATCGCTTACAAGTGATAAGGTAAATAATGTTTGGTGAATCACAATGGAGGGGGTTACGGATCTGATAATGATTTTTCGTTTGTTCGGAGGAAAATTCCTCTTTCTGATCAGGCATAAAAGTATGCAGTCTACAACGAGGCTTTTTGCAATTAAATACCGCGCCACTACCATTCTGCAACGGTCTGTTGTGTTCAATCTTCAGTGGTTCGAAATCGGTAGTTTCAGCTGGACTTTCGAGCTTTTTCAGGGTTTGGGATTTCAGGCTACGCAGAAGGCGCAGCGAGTACCCTCTCGATCTGAGGGCGCCAAATAGAGTGGAACAAGCCTCATTGAAATTTACCTTATCACTTGAATTGCGGTGGAAACGAATGAGTTGTGATTTGATGATACCTTTAAATGTATGTTGAGGATGAAATGATTTTGTGTGCAACAATTGATGTGAATCAGTTGGTTTAAAATACACTTTATAATCTAAATGACCGGACGCCTGAAATTGCTTGCCTTTATACACGGTCACATCGAGAAAATCAACAGAATTTTCACTGATAGTAGCTTTCAATTTAATATTTGGATCGTGATTGTTCAAAATTTCTAAAAATTCATCAAAATCTTCTTTTGAATGCTCCCAAATAATAAAAATGTCATCTAAATACCTGAGATATACGAGAGGATGCTTTGCACATTTGCTTAAGGCATTTTCCTCCCATTCCGCTACATAAATGCTTGCAAAATTAGGACTGAATCTTTTGCCCATAGGACAACCCATTATTTGTAGAAAATATTCTCCATTGAATTGAAAGTCATTACCTTTTAAGCTCAGCTCTAAAAGATCCAAAATTTGTTCATCCGGGCGTTTCGCATCCGGATATTTTTCAAATGCATTTTTAACTGATTTAACACCTTTATCAATATCAATGTTCGTATACATACTGTCGATATCCAAAGTAGCCAGAATTGCATTTTTCGATATTTTCAATTTCGAAATTTTTGACAGGAAATCCTGTGTATTTTTTAGATAGCTCGGATGTCTATTTGCTATAGGTTTCAGATGATAATCAATTAATTCCGAGATCGCATAAGATTCCGAATTACAATCTGATACAATTGGCCTCCCGGGTGGAGTTAAGTCATCCGTCCATGAAGAACGGTCTTTGTGGATCTTTGGTAGGATATAAAATTGTCTTGTTTGAGCACTGAGCTTAGCTGTTAAACATTTCAATTGTTTTTTGGTAATGTGACCTTCGTCGAGGAGAAATTTTAAGATCTTATTGAATTTTTCGATATTACTAGGCCAAATAAGTGAATCTATTTTCTTATAATGTTTAGTATTGCTGAGTTGTCTCATGGCTTCCTTTATATAATTATCCCGAGATAGAACAACTACCGACCCACCTTTGTCGGCTGGTTTAATTACTAATTTCTTATTTTTTCGAAGTTTCGTGAGGGCTCTCCGTTCACCAGCTGTTAAATTGTCTTTATCGGAGAGTATGTTCATGCTGAACACCTTTTTGATGATTCGTTTGCTAGCCTCAATAATTTCGGGATCTACTTCACTATCTGGAGGTGACCAACCAGATGATTCTGTAAAAGGAAGTTTCCGACCGCTGGAGTTTCTAAAGCGGTCGGCTAATTTCATTTGCCTAAGAAAATTACAGTTGTATGATGGTAAATTTGTTTGGTTATCAGTTTTAGGCTTGGGTGTTGGTACAAAAGTTAAACCGCGATCTAAAAGAGATTTCTCTTGGGTTGTTAGGTCATTGGTGCCAGACAGGTTAACCACATTAGTTCCTAATCCCACATCTGTTAGGCGGCTGTTACCTTTGCCTTTACTTAGTTTAAATTTAGGTGGTTCAACCAGTGATCGTACATAATATTGGCGGTTCTCGTGGTCCAATGGATTAAATCCTGAGCAACATCAAACTTCGCATCATCAATTTTTGGTATCACGTTAACGTCCTTCACTTTCCGAATGGTTTCGTTGATGATGCTCAGGGTTCTCCTCTCAGCCTGAGGGAGTTTTTGCGAAAAGTTTAGTTCAGCGAAATAAATTTTTGCTGATCTAAACTTGACCCTGATATCGCTAAGCATATTCCGCAACTGCTTAACTACGAGATCAGAATTATCGTTTCGAGAATTCACGCCAATATTTAATAATATTTTTGGGGGACTGGACTGGCCCCTGTGCCCTTTAAACATAGAGCGCAGATGATTGAATTTGGCGCCGGGGTAACACTCCACCTGGATGTCCGGATGGGGATTTCGATCAATGCGTCCTAAATTTGAACTTCCAATCATAAGGATGTTTTTACAAACATCGGGGAGGCGCCAATTCCTTTTGTCAAAATTAACTCCGCTTTTATGCCGAAACTGGGAGAATTTAGAATCAAATGAGCGGCCCGAGTTGCGGCTCGGTGATTTGACTTTCTCTGAGTACGATATACCTGGTTGAACCACACTAGAGGCAGGAGAAGGGGGAGAAGAAACAGAAGCAGGAGAGGAAACAGAAGCAGGAGAAGAAACAGAAGGAGGAGGAGGAGTTCTAGTGAGAGCACTAGGAGAACCAGAGAAGAAAGGCTGAGGAGGAGTAGGCGGTAGAGGAGCAAGACGAGGCGAGACAGCGTTACTCAATTTGCGAGCATCTTCAGTCACAATATGGACCGGAGATGTTTGCAAATTGAGGCGCTTACTCTGAGAGAAAGAAGAAGTAGAAGGAAAAGAAGAGGGAGAAGTGCTTTGCCTTGATCTTTTCTTATTTTGCTTTTCGCGTTGGGGTAGAGGGACAACACGGGCCGGAGTTTGCTTGCTCCCTCCAGTATTGTTCCTTACTCCAGACGCTTGGCGAAGTTCCGAAATGTAAGACTCATAGGCCGAAATCGTCTTATCTGTCAACTTATTTTTAAAGTTCTTTTTAGCCCAGATCAAGGCACGCGCCGAAGCGCTATTGAAGTCTATTTTTTCGAGTCCAGGAGGTGGTCGCATAGCCAAAGTTATCTTAGACTTCAACTGGTTTAAATTTATTTTATAATGCTCAACTAAAGCATTTAACGTTTGATTGGCCCATCCCACACTAATCTGTCGAAAAACAGAAAAAATGTGTGGGGTGGGAAGAGCTGGCTTTAGAAAGCCACCTAACTCATCTACTTTCTTCTCCAGCTGTTTCGGGAAATCCCGATTTGCCAAATGGTGCTCTAATAGCCCAATGTGGTGCAAACATTGAAGCACCTGAAACAAAGCCTTGACCAGCCTAGAATAAGCCTGGAACGATTGTTCCTGGCCAGTTCCGGACTGGGCAACTCTCTGCCTCTGATGCCTCTGCCCTTTTCTTGCCATTGTTAAAGAAAGTAGTTGAATTAAGTATAAATAAAATATTAAAGTGATAAAATAAATAAAATTGGAAAATTAGATATTACCTATTAAAGAAGATACCTGGATTGGTTGCAGTCTTCAGCAAAGGTAGAAAATAATCCGTCTGTCTCGACGCGTTTCGTTTGGTTTGGCTTTTTCAAAGAGACTTTGAGGAAAATGATTCCAACTTTGGGAGGGCATGCATGGTATATATCCATATGTGGGCTGGGGGTGTTTTTCACAGCTCAGTACATAATTAAACTCTTTAACAAGCTGACAAATGTCACTCATCTAATTAATTCTTTTCAATCTGAGATGTCCCAAGTTTGTTTTTCACAACTCAGTTTGTGTCGTCCAAACAAATTAGATGAAGCCCTATTGATTGGCTTCCATTGAATTTTAATCAGTCAGTGAGTGGTTTGCTTTACTGACCCCATGAAGCCCTATTGGTTGGCTTTGATTTAAGTAAAACCAATCGGGAGCGGTTTGCTTTACTGGCTTCAGAAGTATGTGAAAATAATATGAAAAAATGGTTTGATAAAATATATTGAGACTAAAGAAATAAATGAAAAAATAACGCCAAAGATCATGATGCCTCACGAATGTTATCAGTTGGAATGAATATCCCCCGACGGAGGTTTATGACGGAAAATATTTTACACCACGTAGAAAATGTGTGTTTTACCTTCTGAACCTCTACATTGTGTGAAAGGTATGAAAAATAAAAAATAAAAATAAAAATAAAAATAATAATTTAAATAAATGAATCAACCAAATAAATAAATAAATAAATAAATAAATAAATAAATAATAAAAAATTAAAAATAATCAAAAAATTAAAAATAAAAATAATCAATAAATAAATATATAAATGAATAAATAATAATTTTATTTAGGAAATACATACACATGATTGAAATTAGAACCTATTTTGTTTTTGGGCATATATGAACTCTGGCACTCGCCTGTGTGTGTTTGAGGTTAAAAAATCGCACTGGCACAGACATTTCATACTGAAACGTTTTTTTCTTTTTAATATGCCGCCGAAAATTTTTTTTTCATTTACTGAACCCTGATGGGTTTCAAACATGACACAAAATTGATTTAAACTAAGTGATGAGCTTAGGAACTGGTTAAACTGACTGGCAATAATTGATGTTATTCATTGATGGGCTCTAATTTAGTCCTTACAAGGATGTTACGCAAGCTTTTGTTTTTCTTATAGGCGATGACAGGTCGAAGATTCAAAGGTTCATTTAATTTAGCATTGGTAAAATTGAATTCATCTTTTAACATTTTTGCTATTTCGATATTCATTCTGTTGTACGTTAAAGTGAAAGGAATGATGGACCTCCTTTCGCATTCGCCCTCTGATATGTTCATACCAAATGGCCAGAGGGTTTGAAGCGTATTGATCCAAAAAGCTTCACGTTTTTTTCTAAATTCATCCGTTTCTTCTAATGTGTCTTTAATTGGTGGTTGTTCAATAGGATGGATTTCGAAATCGTCCAAAGAATGGCCAGGAAGGTTAAAATGTTGTGCTACTGGGGCATCAGCATTATGTTTTATATCCTGTTTGTGTCTAGTAGCACGTTTTCGGAAAGGATTTTGACTTTGACCAACATACTGTTTCCGACATCGCTTACAAGTGATAAGGTAAATAATGTTTGGTGAATCACAATGGAGGGGGTTACGGATCTGATAATGATTTTTCGTTTGTTCGGAGGAAAATTCCTCTTTCTGATCAGGCATAAAAGTATGCAGTCTACAACGAGGCTTTTTGCAATTAAATACCGCGCCACTACCATTCTGCAACGGTCTGTTGTGTTCAATCTTCAGTGGTTCGAAATCGGTAGTTTCAGCTGGACTTTCGAGCTTTTTCAGGGTTTGGGATTTCAGGCTACGCAGAAGGCGCAGCGAGTACCCTCTCGATCTGAGGGCGCCAAATAGAGTGGAACAAGCCTCATTGAAATTTACCTTATCACTTGAATTGCGGTGGAAACGAATGAGTTGTGATTTGATGATACCTTTAAATGTATGTTGAGGATGAAATGATTTTGTGTGCAACAATTGATGTGAATCAGTTGGTTTAAAATACACTTTATAATCTAAATGACCGGACGCCTGAAATTGCTTGCCTTTATACACGGTCACATCGAGAAAATCAACAGAATTTTCACTGATAGTAGCTTTCAATTTAATATTTGGATCGTGATTGTTCAAAATTTCTAAAAATTCATCAAAATCTTCTTTTGAATGCTCCCAAATAATAAAAATGTCATCTAAATACCTGAGATATACGAGAGGATGCTTTGCACATTTGCTTAAGGCATTTTCCTCCCATTCCGCTACATAAATGCTTGCAAAATTAGGACTGAATCTTTTGCCCATAGGACAACCCATTATTTGTAGAAAATATTCTCCATTGAATTGAAAGTCATTACCTTTTAAGCTCAGCTCTAAAAGATCCAAAATTTGTTCATCCGGGCGTTTCGCATCCGGATATTTTTCAAATGCATTTTTAACTGATTTAACACCTTTATCAATATCAATGTTCGTATACATACTGTCGATATCCAAAGTAGCCAGAATTGCATTTTTCGATATTTTCAATTTCGAAATTTTTGACAGGAAATCCTGTGTATTTTTTAGATAGCTCGGATGTCTATTTGCTATAGGTTTCAGATGATAATCAATTAATTCCGAGATCGCATAAGATTCCGAATTACAATCTGATACAATTGGCCTCCCGGGTGGAGTTAAGTCATCCGTCCATGAAGAACGGTCTTTGTGGATCTTTGGTAGGATATAAAATTGTCTTGTTTGAGCACTGAGCTTAGCTGTTAAACATTTCAATTGTTTTTTGGTAATGTGACCTTCGTCGAGGAGAAATTTTAAGATCTTATTGAATTTTTCGATATTACTAGGCCAAATAAGTGAATCTATTTTCTTATAATGTTTAGTATTGCTGAGTTGTCTCATGGCTTCCTTTATATAATTATCCCGAGATAGAACAACTACCGACCCACCTTTGTCGGCTGGTTTAATTACTAATTTCTTATTTTTTCGAAGTTTCGTGAGGGCTCTCCGTTCACCAGCTGTTAAATTGTCTTTATCGGAGAGTATGTTCATGCTGAACACCTTTTTGATGATTCGTTTGCTAGCCTCAATAATTTCGGGATCTACTTCACTATCTGGAGGTGACCAACCAGATGATTCTGTAAAAGGAAGTTTCCGACCGCTGGAGTTTCTAAAGCGGTCGGCTAATTTCATTTGCCTAAGAAAATTACAGTTGTATGATGGTAAATTTGTTTGGTTATCAGTTTTAGGCTTGGGTGTTGGTACAAAAGTTAAACCGCGATCTAAAAGAGATTTCTCTTGGGTTGTTAGGTCATTGGTGCCAGACAGGTTAACCACATTAGTTCCTAATCCCACATCTGTTAGGCGGCTGTTACCTTTGCCTTTACTTAGTTTAAATTTAGGTGGTTCAACCAGTGATCGTACATAATATTGGCGGTTCTCGTGGTCCAATGGATTAAATCCTGAGCAACATCAAACTTCGCATCATCAATTTTTGGTATCACGTTAACGTCCTTCACTTTCCGAATGGTTTCGTTGATGATGCTCAGGGTTCTCCTCTCAGCCTGAGGGAGTTTTTGCGAAAAGTTTAGTTCAGCGAAATAAATTTTTGCTGATCTAAACTTGACCCTGATATCGCTAAGCATATTCCGCAACTGCTTAACTACGAGATCAGAATTATCGTTTCGAGAATTCACGCCAATATTTAATAATATTTTTTGGGGACTGGACTGGCCCCTGTGCCCTTTAAACATAGAGCGCAGATGATTGAATTTGGCGCCGGGGTAACACTCCACCTGGATGTCCGGATGGGGATTTCGATCAATGCGTCCTAAATTTGAACTTCCAATCATAAGGATGTTTTTACAAACATCGGGGAGGCGCCAATTCCTTTTGTCAAAATTAACTCCGCTTTTATGCCGAAACTGGGAGAATTTAGAATCAAATGAGCGGCCCGAGTTGCGGCTCGGTGATTTGACTTTCTCTGAGTACGATATACCTGGTTGAACCACACTAGAGGCAGGAGAAGGGGGAGAAGAAACAGAAGCAGGAGAGGAAACAGAAGCAGGAGAAGAAACAGAAGGAGGAGGAGGAGTTCTAGTGAGAGCACTAGGAGAACCAGAGAAGAAAGGCTGAGGAGGAGTAGGCGGTAGAGGAGCAAGACGAGGCGAGACAGCGTTACTCAATTTGCGAGCATCTTCAGTCACAATATGGACCGGAGATGTTTGCAAATTGAGGCGCTTACTCTGAGAGAAAGAAGAAGTAGAAGGAAAAGAAGAGGGAGAAGTGCTTTGCCTTGATCTTTTCTTATTTTGCTTTTCGCGTTGGGGTAGAGGGACAACACGGGCCGGAGTTTGCTTGCTCCCTCCAGTATTGTTCCTTACTCCAGACGCTTGGCGAAGTTCCGAAATGTAAGACTCATAGGCCGAAATCGTCTTATCTGTCAACTTATTTTTAAAGTTCTTTTTAGCCCAGATCAAGGCACGCGCCGAAGCGCTATTGAAGTCTATTTTTTCGAGTCCAGGAGGTGGTCGCATAGCCAAAGTTATCTTAGACTTCAACTGGTTTAAATTTATTTTATAATGCTCAACTAAAGCATTTAACGTTTGATTGGCCCATCCCACACTAATCTGTCGAAAAACAGAAAAAATGTGTGGGGTGGGAAGAGCTGGCTTTAGAAAGCCACCTAACTCATCTACTTTCTTCTCCAGCTGTTTCGGGAAATCCCGATTTGCCAAATGGTGCTCTAATAGCCCAATGTGGTGCAAACATTGAAGCACCTGAAACAAAGCCTTGACCAGCCTAGAATAAGCCTGGAACGATTGTTCCTGGCCAGTTCCGGACTGGGCAACTCTCTGCCTCTGATGCCTCTGCCCTTTTCTTGCCATTGTTAAAGAAAGTAGTTGAATTAAGTATAAATAAAATATTAAAGTGATAAAATAAATAAAATTGGAAAATTAGATATTACCTATTAAAGAAGATACCTGGATTGGTTGCAGTCTTCAGCAAAGGTAGAAAATAATCCGTCTGTCTCGACGCGTTTCGTTTGGTTTGGCTTTTTCAAAGAGACTTTGAGGAAAATGATTCCAACTTTGGGAGGGCATGCATGGTATATATCCATATGTGGGCTGGGGGTGTTTTTCACAGCTCAGTACATAATTAAACTCTTTAACAAGCTGACAAATGTCACTCATCTAATTAATTCTTTTCAATCTGAGATGTCCCAAGTTTGTTTTTCACAACTCAGTTTGTGTCGTCCAAACAAATTAGATGAAGCCCTATTGATTGGCTTCCATTGAATTTTAATCAGTCAGTGAGTGGTTTGCTTTACTGACCCCATGAAGCCCTATTGGTTGGCTTTGATTTAAGTAAAACCAATCGGGAGCGGTTTGCTTTACTGGCTTCAGAAGTATGTGAAAATAATATGAAAAAATGGTTTGATAAAATATATTGAGACTAAAGAAATAAATGAAAAAATAACGCCAAAGATCATGATGCCTCACGAATGTTATCAGTTGGAATGAATATCCCCCGACGGAGGTTTATGACGGAAAATATTTTACACCACGTAGAAAATGTGTGTTTTACCTTCTGAACCTCTACATTGTGTGAAAGGTATGAAAAATAAAAAATAAAAATAAAAATAAAAATAATAATTTAAATAAATGAATCAACCAAATAAATAAATAAATAAATAAATAAATAATAAAAAATTAAAAATAATCAAAAAATTAAAAATAAAAATAATCAATAAATAAATATATAAATGAATAAATAATAATTTTATTTAGGAAATACATACACATGATTGAAATTAGAACCTATTTTGTTTTTGGGCATATATGAACTCTGGCACTCGCCTGTGTGTGTTTGAGGTTAAAAAATCGCACTGGCACAGACATTTCATACTGAAACGTTTTTTTCTTTTTAATATGCCGCCGAAAATTTTTTTTTCATTTACTGAACCCTGATGGGTTTCAAACATGACACAAAATTGATTTAAACTAAGTGATGAGCTTAGGAACTGGTTAAACTGACTGGCAATAATTGATGTTATTCATTGATGGGCTCTAATTTAGTCCTTACAAGGATGTTACGCAAGCTTTTGTTTTTCTTATAGGCGATGACAGGTCGAAGATTCAAAGGTTCATTTAATTTAGCATTGGTAAAATTGAATTCATCTTTTAACATTTTTGCTATTTCGATATTCATTCTGTTGTACGTTAAAGTGAAAGGAATGATGGACCTCCTTTCGCATTCGCCCTCTGATATGTTCATACCAAATGGCCAGAGGGTTTGAAGCGTATTGATCCAAAAAGCTTCACGTTTTTTTCTAAATTCATCCGTTTCTTCTAATGTGTCTTTAATTGGTGGTTGTTCAATAGGATGGATTTCGAAATCGTCCAAAGAATGGCCAGGAAGGTTAAAATGTTGTGCTACTGGGGCATCAGCATTATGTTTTATATCCTGTTTGTGTCTAGTAGCACGTTCTCGGAAAGGATTTTGACTTTGACCAACATACTGTTTCCGACATCGCTTACAAGTGATAAGGTAAATAATGTTTGGTGAATCACAATGGAGGGGGTTACGGATCTGATAATGATTTTTCGTTTGTTCGGAGGAAAATTCCTCTTTCTGATCAGGCATAAAAGTATGCAGTCTACAACGAGGCTTTTTGCAATTAAATACCGCGCCACTACCATTCTGCAACGGTCTGTTGTGTTCAATCTTCAGTGGTTCGAAATCGGTAGTTTCAGCTGGACTTTCGAGCTTTTTCAGGGTTTGGGATTTCAGGCTACGCAAGAGGCGCAGCGAGTACCCTCTCGATCTGAGGGCGCCAAATAGAGTAGAACAAGCCTCACTGAAATTTACCTTATCACTTGAATTGCGGTGGAAACGAATGAGTTGTGATTTGATGATACCTTTAAATGTATGTTGAGGATGAAATGATTTTGTGTGCAACAATTGATGTGAATCAGTTGGTTTAAAATACACTTTATAATCTAAATGACTGGACGCCTGAAATTGCTTGCCTTTATACACGGTCACATCGAGAAAATCAACAGAAGTTTCACTGATAGTAGCTTTCAATTTAATATTTGGATCGTGATTGTTCAAAATTTCTAAAAATTCATCAAAATCTTCTTTTGAATGTTCCCAAATAATAAAAATGTCATCTAAATACCTGAGATATACGAGAGGATGCTTTGCACATTTGCTTAAGGCATTTTCCTCCCATTCCGCTACATAAATGCTTGCAAAATTAGGACTGAATCTTTTGCCCATAGGACAACCCATTATTTGTAGAAAATATTCTCCATTGAATTGAAAGTCATTACCTTTTAAGCTCAGCTCTAAAAGATCCAAAATTTGTTCATCCGGGCGTTTCGCATCCGGATATTTTTCAAATGCATTTTTAACTGATTTAACACCTTTATCAATATCAATGTTCGTATACATACTGTCGATATCCAAAGTAGCCAGAATTGCATTTTTCAATATTTTCAATTTCGAAATTTTTGACAGGAAATCCTGTGTATTTTTTAGATAGCTCGGATGTCTATTTGCTATAGGTTTCAGATGATAATCAATTAATTCCGAGATCGCATAAGATTCCGAATTACAATCTGATACAATTGGCCTCCCGGGTGGAGTTAAGTCATCCGTCCATGAAGAACGGTCCTTGTGGATCTTTGGTAGGATATAAAATTGTCTTGTTTGAGCACTGAGCTTAGCTGTTAAATATTTCAATTGTTTTTTGGTAATGTGACCTTCGTCGAGGAGAAATTTTAAGATCTTATTGAATTTTTCGATATTACTAGGCCAAATAAGTGAATCTATTTTCTTATAATGTTTAGTATTGCTGAGTTGTCTCATGGCTTCCTTTATATAATTATCCCGAGATAGAACAACTACCGACCCACCTTTGTCGGCTGGTTTAATTATTAATTTCTTATTTTTTCGAAGTTTCGTGAGGGCTCTCCGTTCACCAGCTGTTAAATTGTCTTTATCGGAGAGTATGTTCATGCTGAACACCTTTTGGATGATTCGTTTGCTAGCCTCAATAATTTCGGGATCTACTTCACTATCTGGAGGTGACCAACCAGATGATTCTGTAAAAGGAAGTTTCCGACCGCTGGAGTTTCTAAAGCGGTCTGCTAATTTCATTTGCCTAAGAAAATTACAGTTGTATGATGGTAAATTTGTTTGGTTATCAGTTTTAGGCTTTGGTGCAGGTACAAAAGTTAAACCGCGATCTAAAAGAGATTTCTCTTGGGTTGTTAGGTCATTGGTGCCAGACAGGTTAACCACATTAGTTCCTAATCCCACATCTATTAGGCGGCTGTTACCTTTGCCTTTACTTAGTTTAAATTTAGGTGGTTCAACCAGTGATCGTACATAATATTGGCGGTTCTCGTGGTCCAATGGATTAAATCCTGAGCAACATCAAACCTCGCGTCATCAATTTTTGGTATCACGTTAACGTCCTTCACTTTCCGAATGGTTTCGTTGATGATGCTCAGGGTTCTCCTCTCAGCCTGAGGGAGTTTTTGCGAAAAGTTTAGTTCAGCGAAATAAATTTTTGCTGATCTAAACTTGACCCTGATATCGCTAAGCATATTCCGCAACTGCTTAACTACGAGATCAGAATTATCGTTTCGAGAATTCACGCCAATATTTAATAATATTTTTGGGGGACTGGACTGGCCCCTGTGCCCTTTAAACATAGAGCGCAGATGATTGAATTTGGCGCCGGGGTAACACTCCACCTGGATGTCCGGATGGGGATTTCGATCAATGCGTCCTAAATTTGAACTTCCAATCATAAGGATGTTTTTACAAACATCGGGGAGGCGCCAATTCCTTTTGTCAAAATTAACTCCGCTTTTATGCCGAAACTGGGAGAATTTAGAATCAAATGAGCGGCCCGAGTTGCGGCTCGGTGATTTGACTTTCTCTGAGTACGATATACCTGGTTGAACCACACTAGAGGCAGGAGAAGGGGGAGAAGAAACAGAAGCAGGAGAGGAAACAGAAACAGGAGAAGAAACAGAAGGAGGAGGAGGAGTTCTAGTGAGAGCACTAGGAGAACTAGAGAAGAAAGGCTGAGGAGGAGTAGGAGGTAGAGGAACAAGACGAGGCGAGACAGCGTTACTCAATTTGCGAGCATCTTCAGTCACAATATGGACCGGAGATGTTTGCAAATTGAGGCGCTTACTCTGAGAGAAAGAAGTAGAAGGAAAAGAAGAGGGAGAAGTGCTTTGCCTTGATCTTTTCTTATTTTGCTTTTCGCGTTGGGGTAGAGGGACAACACGGGCCGGAGTTTGCTTGCTCCCTCCCGTATTGTTCCTTACTCCAGACGCTGGACGAAGTTCCGAAATGTAAGACTCATAGGCCGAAATCGTCTTATCTGTCAACTTATTTTTAAAGTTCTTTTTAGCCCAGATCAAGGCACGCGCCGAAGCGCTGTTGAAGTCTATTTTTTCGAGTCCAGGAGGTGGTCGCATAGCCAAAGTTATCTTAGACTTCAACTGGTTTAAATTTATCTTATAATGCTCAACTAAAGCATTTAACGTTTGATTGGCCCATCCCACACTAATCTGTCGAAAAACAGAAAAAATGTGTGGGGTGGGAAGAGCTGGCTTTAGAAAGCCACCTAACTCATCTACTTTCTTCTCCAGCTGTTTCGGGAAATCCCGATTTGCCAAATGGTGCTCTAATAGCCCAATGTGGTGCAAACATTGAAGCACCTGAAACAAAGCCTTGACCAGCCTAGAATAAGCCTGGAACGATAGTTCCTGGCCAGTTCCGGACTGGGCAACTCTCTGCCTCTGATGCATCTGCCCTTTTCTTGCCATTTTTAAAGAAAGTAGCTGAATTAAGTATAAATAAAATATAAAAGTGATGAAATAAATAAAATTGGAAAATTAAATATTACCTATTAAAGAAGATACCTGGATTGGTTGCAGTCTTCAGCAAAGGTAGAAAATAATCTGTCTGTCTCGACGCGTTTCGCTTGGTTTGGCTTTTTCAAAGAGACTTTGAGGAAAATGATTCCAACTTTGGGAGGGCATGCATGGTATATATCCATATGTGGGCTGGGGGTGTTTTTCACAGCTCAGTACATAATTAAACTCTTTAACAAGCTGACAAATGTCACTCATCTAATTAATTCTTTTCAATCTGAGATGTCCCAAGTTTGTTTTTCACAACTCAGTTTGTGTCGTCCAAACAAATTAGATGAAGCCCTATTGATTGGCTTTCATTGAATTTTAATCAGTCAGTGAGTGGTTTGCTTTACTGACCCCATGAAGCCCTATTGGTTGGCTTTGATTTAAGTAAAACCAATCGGGAGCGGTTTGCTTTACTGGCTTCAGAAGTATGTGAAAATAATATGAAAAAATGGTTTGATAAAATATATTGAGACTAAAGAAATAAATGAAAAAATAACGCCAAAGATCATGATGCCTCACGAATGTTATCAGTTGGAATGAATATCCCCCGACGGAGGTTTATGACGGAAAATATTTTACACCACGTAGAAAATGTGTGTTTTACCTTCTGAACCTCTACATTGTGTGAAAGGTATGAAAAATTAAAAATAAAAATAAAAATAATAATTTAAATAAATGAATCAACCAAATAAATAAATAAATAAATAAATAAATAAATAAATAAATAATAAAAAATTAAAAATAATCAAAAATTAAAAATAATTAAAAATAATCAATAAATAAATATATAAATGAATAAATAATAATTTTATTTAGGAAATACATACACATGATTGAAATTAGAACCTATTTTGTTTTTGGGCATATATGAAATCTGGCACTCGCCTGTGTGTGTTTGAGGTTAAAAAATCGCACTGGCACAGACATTTCATACTGAAACGTTTTTTTCTTTTTAATATGCCGCCGAAAAATTGTTTTCATTTACTGAACCCTGATGGGTTTCAAACATGACACAAAATTGATTTAAACTAAGTGATGAGCTTAGGAACTGGTTAAACTGACTGGCAATAATTGATGTTATTCATTGATGGGCTCTAATTTAGTCCTTACAAGGATGTTACGCAAGCTTTTGTTTTTCTTATAGGCGATGACAGGTCGAAGATTCAAAGGTTCATCTAATTTAGCATTGGTAAAATTGAATTCATCTTTTAACATTTTTGCTATTTCGATATTCATTCTGTTGTACGTTAAAGTGAAAGGAATGATGGACCTCCTTTCGCATTCGCCCTCTGATATGTTCATACCAAATGGCCAGAGGGTTTGAAGCGTATTGATCCAAAAAGCTTCACGTTTTTTTCTAAATTCATCCGTTTCTTCTAATGTGTCTTTAATTGGTGGTTGTTCAATAGGATGGATTTCGAAATCGTCCAAAGAATGGCCAGGAAGGTTAAAATGTTGTGCTACTGGGGCATCAGCATTATGTTTTATATCCTGTTTGTGTCTAGTAGCACGCTCTCGAAAAGGATTTTGACTTTGACCAACATACTGTTTCCGACATCGCTTACAAGTGATAAGGTAAATAATGTTTGGTGAATCACAATGGAGGGGGTTATGGATCTGATAATGATTTTTCGTTTGTTCGGAGGAAAATTCCTCTTTCTGATCAGGCATAAAAGTATGCAGTCTACAACGAGGCTTTTTGCAATTAAATACCGCGCCACTACCATTCTGCAACGGTCTGTTGTGTTCAATCTTCAGTGGTTCGAAATCGGTAGTTTCAGCTGGACTTTCGAGCTTTTTCAGGGTTTGGGATTTCAGGCTACGCAAGAGGCGCAGCGAGTACCCTCTCGATCTGAGGGCGCCAAATAGAGTAGAACAAGCCTCATTGAAATTTACCTTATCACTTGAATTGCGGTGGAAACGAATGAGTTGTGATTTGATGATACCTTTAAATGTATGTTGAGGATGAAATGATTTTGTGTGCAACAATTGATGTGAATCAGTTGGTTTAAAATACACTTTATAATCTAAATGACCGGACGCCTGAAATTGCTTGCCTTTATACACGGTCACATCGAGAAAATCAACAGAAGTTTCACTGATAGTAGCTTTCAATTTAATATTTGGATCGTGATTGTTCAAAATTTCTAAAAATTCATCAAAATCTTCTTTTGAATGTTCCCAAATAATAAAAATGTCATCTAAATACCTGAGATATACGAGAGGATGCTTTGCACATTTGCTTAAGGCATTTTCCTCCCATTCCGCTACATAAATGCTTGCAAAATTAGGACTGAATCTTTTGCCCATAGGACAACCCATTATTTGTAGAAAATATTCTCCATTGAATTGAAAGTCATTACCTTTTAAGCTCAGCTCTAAAAGATCCAAAATTTGTTCATCCGGGCGTTTCGCATCCGGATATTTTTCAAATGCATTTTTAACTGATTTAACACCTTTATCAATATCAATGTTCGTATACATACTGTCGATATCCAAAGTAGCCAGAATTGCATTTTTCGATATTTTCAATTTCGAAATTTTTGACAGGAAATCCTGTGTATTTTTTAGATAGCTCGGATGTCTATTTGCTATAGGTTTCAGATGATAATCAATTAATTCCGAGATCGCATAAGATTCCGAATTACAATCTGATACAATTGGCCTCCCGGGTGGAGTTAAGTCATCCGTCCATGAAGAACGGTCCTTGTGGATCTTTGGTAGGATATAAAATTGTCTTGTTTGAGCACTGAGCTTAGCTGTTAAATATTTCAATTGTTTTTTGGTAATGTGACCTTCGTCGAGGAGAAATTTTAAGATCTTATTGAATTTTTCGATATTACTAGGCCAAATAAGTGAATCTATTTTCTTATAATGTTTAGTATTGCTGAGTTGTCTCATGGCTTCCTTTATATAATTATCCCGAGATAGAACAACTACCGACCCACCTTTGTCGGCTGGTTTAATTATTAATTTCTTATTTTTTCGAAGTTTCGTGAGGGCTCTCCGTTCACCAGCTGTTAAATTGTCTTTATCGGAGAGTATGTTCATGCTGAACACCTTTTGGATGATTCGTTTGCTAGCCTCAATAATTTCGGGATCTACTTCACTATCTGGAGGTGACCAACCAGATGATTCTGTAAAAGGAAGTTTCCGACCGCTGGAGTTTCTAAAGCGGTCTGCTAATTTCATTTGCCTAAGAAAATTACAGTTGTATGATGGTAAATTTGTTTGGTTGGTTAAAGAAAATTACAGTTGTATGATGGTAAATTTGTTGTTTTCCCAGAACTGTACCGGCAAAACGAGGTAGAAACCGTTAGTACACACAAAGGACAAACAATGGGGTACCTCGGTATGTAGGGAAGACAAGACTGTGTGTGTGTGTGTGTGTGTGTGTGTGTGTGTGTGTGTGTGTGTGCATGTATATGTATGCATGTGTGTATGTATCTGTGTATATATGTATGTGTGTGTGTGTGAACATAGACGGCTTCCCTGAACACAGTCCATATCCAATTTATACGTATGCTGTGATTACAGTCTACTTGTATCCTCAGTACTACCAGATGAGTTACCGGATCAGTTTGCACCCAGGTTGTCTTCTTACTTCTTTCATTCAATATTCTCTTTTTTCCTGCAGCATCTCTCATGTTAATTTCCATGGTTTAAACAATATAAACGCAACTGTATGAGTGTCATTAATCCAATTATATCGTTATATTGTAAATGTCATACGTGGAAATGACCTTGTATAAGCTTTCTAGCTTTCTGTCGGATCCACCATCAACTATGTTGTACTTTGTATCTCTTGAAAATATTGAATAAATAAATATTGTTTAAAATAAAAGTTTATTTTAAATAAAGCCTATCATTTAACTTTTATTACCATTCTCATACTATGTGTACCGTATGTTGCATTTTATATGGGAAATATGCTATTGTCAATATGCTACTTCATACGTAATTTCAACACCCGGCAAAACATTGTTAATATACTAGTGAACGCCCGGTATAGTGGTAATAGATAGGTGTTAACATATATTACTGTATCTGTACGTATATTTAACTACCAGTTGTAAATTTGCACAAAATTCTCTCAAAACATTAAAAGTATATACTTACTGATATTTGGTAATTTTTCCTCGGCAACAGTTCTGTGATCTTCCGAACACACACTTCCAGCCTAGTCCAAACATTGGTGCTTAGGTGGCAGTTCAATTGTGGATAAAGAATTCCCTTTTTTCTTATGCATGCTGCATGCAATGCTAATGATGAGAGGGATGTGATAAACATAAGACCATCAATTTTTTCTGTGTTTTATTTTTATTCATCGCATTACTAGCACCACTTGAGGTCCATTCACTATGCGCAGGCTTATTTTGAAAATAGTGGGAGGACCATTATGGTTCGCCTCAAATCACCCCAGGAGCGCCTGAAATGACCCCAAGAGAGCCATTTATGGTTTGCGGGGGCCATTTTGTTTCAGCCTGCTGGGTAGACAACTAATATCATTTTAAGGTACATCATACTACATGTTTTGTGTAATTATGATGTACATCATCACGTAATGTATAGATGCAGACTTGAATATTTGGATGCAAGATACCAGGTTATCCATGACACTCATTAACAGTGAGTGTTATAGTTATCTTGCATCCAAATAACCAAGCCTGTATCTATACATTACATGATGACTGTACAAGCCAGTGCACTGTGCTCACTGCCTGATGCCGATAACTTGGGGCGAATCAATCAGATTTGGGGGATGCATCATCCTTGCTTTGATTTTGGGACGAAACACCCCACGCGTTCCGTAATATGTTCCGTAATCGCGCATGACACGAGAGTTGTCACAGTCTGATGTACAATGTAATAACTAATTACAACTTTGGAATTGGCAGACCTCTCGCTCTTATTTGGAAAGTTACTTACTGTCTCTGGGTGACTGCGTCGATGATACACAACAAACTTCACAAATTGCGCTTTGTTACCTCCTTCAATCTGCGAATATTGCCATTTGAGACGGCTGATTTTGAGATGCCTTTGACTGAATTAATGGGCCGCAGAAATCAGTGTTAGGCAGACGTTTACCGTCAGTAGAATTTTGAACTCAGACGGGCGTCTGTGGCCCAGGGCAATCGCCTGTCTCAAAATGACAAGCCTGTATGTATAACAATCTAATGTGTACCGTCATACTTAAGAATGGGCACGTGTTCCAGTTCCATATTCTGTACCTGGGAATGGAACGGCCTGATGGTCAGACAAAATGTTATTCTGCCGAGAACAAAATGGACAACCACTAGCCCACCACTGCCAAACCCTAGGTTTGGGTTTTTTTTTATTGAGACTCTAGTATACTACTACTCATAATTAGACCCATCACAGTGAGCGAAAGCGACCCGCAGGGTCGCGTGCAAGCGATCCAAAGGATCGCTTGCTTCGCAAGCTATTAGGCAACATGTGTGTACCGTTTGTATGAACTCAAAGCTAATCTTATCTCAAAGGCATCAAGTTCAAAATTTTTCAACGGAAGTGGTACACAAGGATGCTGACATGTTTGCGCATGGCGGAAATTGACATTTGTAATTGAAGAAATGATTTATTTTCGTAGGAAGTAGTTAACGAGATGAGACTTTACGAGAATGATTAAACTTTTAGGATTTTTTCCCAAAGGAACCGGAGACAAATGAGGTTCTATTTTTTTCAAGGATACTCGGAAGCAAGAACAAGTGATGACTGTCCACCATTGCTTTCACCCTCGTTGGGTGAAGGGATCCTTAATATATTGGGTGGGGGAGGGGGAATATGGGGGCTAATGGTTCACTATGTCACGTGACGTCCATAGCAAGTAAAGCACACCCTTAGCAACGGGCAAACTACTGGGTCAATTTTGACCAATTTTGATACATGGACCCAACATGCATTGCAAACGAAAACAGACAGATCAATGGTGTCGTCGCGTGACTTCCCTAGCAACCAGAGCACCCCCTTAGCAACTACTGGTCCAATTTTGACCAAATTCGGTATACGGACCCAAAATGCATTCCAAATAAAAACAGACATATCAATGTTGACATCTCATGACTTCCCTAGCAACCAGAGCGCTCCCTTAGCAATGGGCTAACTACTAGGCCGATTTGGACCAAATTCGGTATACGGACCCAGAATGCATTGCAAATGAAAACAGATAGATCAATGATGACGTCACATGACTTCCCTAGCAACCAGAGTGCCCCCTTAGCAATGGGCTAACTACTGGGCCGATTTTGACCAAATTTGGTATACGGACCCAAAATGCATTGCCTACGAAAACAGACAGGTCAATGGTGTACTCGCGTGACTTCCCTAGCAACCAGAGCACCCCCTTAGCAACAGGCTAACTAATGGTCCGATTCTGACCAAATTCGGTATACAGACCCAAAATGCATTGCAAATAAAAGCAGACATATCAATGTTGACGTCTCATGACTTCCCCAGAAACCAGAGCGCACCCTTAGCAACGGGCTAACTACTAGGCCGATTTTGACCAAATTCGGTATACAGACCCAGAATGTATTGAAAATGAAAACAGATAGATCAATGATAACGTCACGTGCCTTCGCTAGCAACCAGAGTGCCCCCTTAGCAACGGGCTAACTACTGGGCCGACTTTGACCAAATTCGGTATACGGACCCAAAATGCATTGCAAATGAAAACAGACAGCTCAAAGTTGACGTCATGTGACTTCCCTAGCAACCAGAGCACCCCCTTAGCAACGGGCTAACTACTGAGCAGATTTTGACCAAATTCGGTATACGGACACAAAATGCATTGCAAATGAAAACAGACAGATCAAAGTTTAAGTCTTGTGACTTCCCTAGCAACTAGAATGCCTCCTTAGCAACGGGCTAACTAATGGGCCGATTTTGACCAAGTTCAGTATACAGACCCAAAATGCATTACAAATGAAAACAGATAGATCAATGTTGACGCCACGTGACATCATTAGCAACCAGAGCTCCCCCTTAGCAACGGGCTAACTACTGGGCCAATTTTGACCAAATTCGGTATGCGGACCCAAAATGCAATGCAAAAACCCAGAAGCACAGGATTAGCTGTTTCATAATTACTCTCAGAATTATCTGTTGTGATAACTACAAATAGTACCGGTACGTTGGTATTTTTTTCAGTGAAATTAATGAAAATGGTTTATTGAAATTGGCACATAAAGCTCTAGGCCTATTTAATTTAAACGACAAGTCTGTGCTGTCTTGTAAAGTGAGTATGTATGTCTGTGCTGGCTTGTGTAGTTTGTGTGTCTGTTGGGCAAATTGCTCAGAAACCTGGTCCAAATCGTCCACAAACATGGTCCAAATTGTCCAATAGTCTGGTCCGAATCGGCCAGAAATATGGTCAGAATCGTCCATAGATCTGGGGCCGAAACGTCCTATATAAAAATCTGGTCTGAATCATGAAACTACATTTGTGATACTCGGTCTTATTATTTTAAAGATGGCCTTTTCAGTAAAACTGCATTGGCATATTATCATCGTCCTTTTTTGCACAGCACTGCTGTATTTTCTTCTTGTGGCTACTAACAGTTGGTAATAGTAACAATAAATGCTACACGCTATTTGTGAAAAAATAAAAATGAACGCAGCAATTTACGTAACTCTTCGGATAAATTCCAGAAAACAATGATGCCATAAATATATCTTCCAATCAAAGCAATGATAAAAATATCTTTCAATCAGAGGACTGGAAAATGTCTTCCAATCAAAACGCAGATAAAAATAGTTATCTCAAAATTTGGTTGGTCCCCTATTCTTTACCAGTAAATGTAGGCCTACAGCACTTTAGGCCTAATGCATCACTTTCGCTCGCTTTTAGGTTTGCCTAAATTTCATATTACCAATCTCATGATCAAAATGGCTTAATTTGGGGTAATTCTGTGTAATTCTGGCATTTAGGATGACCCGTGCAGCATTAGTTTCGGTACCACTAGTAGTTATTTTTCTTTGCAATCTATTCAACTTTCAGTTTCAAGTTAAGGGCCTATATAAGTAATGGAATTTTGTTTATTTTGAAATTCTCACCTATCATATTCCTTAAATTCAGATTAAATATACACAAATTATACATCAAAATGAAGGTTGGGATGTATAGAACACGAAATACATATGTAATCAACTCGTAGAGTCGACTGTAGGCACCACTGGTTCCTGGAAGTCTGCTACCGTATTCGCACCGGAACTGATAATAAAATAATATTTTATCAGAACAACTTGTGGCCAAATGTGCTTAATATATCCAATAACAAAGCTAGGCATTCAAAACACTTTCGAATACAGCGATAGGTCTGCATTTTGGAAAAGGACAACAGTGTCTGCATTTTTTATTGAAGATGGTTTCCATGCTCGACAGACATGCGCAAATCACTCGTTACCACGAATTTCCATCAAAAAACAAAATCGTAATTCTAAGAAATTTCAACAGGTATCATGATACCTTGCATTGAATATGGCAACTGTGCAATCTCTATCTAATAACAGTATACTGTATGAAGGCGAACTTTTTCATTATTTGATTTTAGACGGCGTTGTTTTTACATGCTTTTTCTGTCCGATGATGTCGGCCGGAAATCGAAAGTATACTCATACGTAAACAAAAGCAAAGGCGTTAGAATTTTCCCCAATGCAGCTCTGTCACCGTGTTTTGAAGAATTTTTATCCCCTAGCTTTGTTCTTGGATATGTAAAGCAGATTTGGTGACAAGTTGTTTTCATGAAATATTATTAAATTATCAGTTCTGGTGCGAATACGGCACCAGACTTCCAGGAATCAGCGGTGCCTTCAGTCGACTCTATGAGTTGATTACACACGTGTTTCGTGTTCTATACATCCTGACCTTCATTTTGATGTACATTTTGTGTATATTTAATTTGAATTGAAGGAATATCGGAGGTGAGAATTTTCAAAATACAGTCTGCTCGGCAGTATCGAGTCACTTTTTTTAAATTTTCTGCCATCTCCGTCGTTAAACCAAGAATCGATGTGTTTGTCTTGGCAATGTATCTTGTAGAACTAGGTATTGCTTACCGCGACTGCGCGAGGAAAAATAACGCTCACATGTCCGTGTACGAAATCATTTTATCAGTCGCATAATAGCGGCAGTAAAGAGTCAATGCAGGTAGTAAAGAATCACACATTTTGCGCCAGTTCAAATGTGTGTTGTATCACTAAATTGGGTAATTTGTAGTTGTCGAACTCTCTCAGACACATTTCTGCAAGAACAGATACAAATTAGAATTTATCTCAGAGTGATTATTATACATTCCCAGCGATCTGTCAAGTTAGACCTGAACCGAGAGTAAACGGGTGCCGCCATTTGCAATCGGGTTAAAAAAATAACCTTTGCTCAAAGCTGACAGGAAATTCACAAAGCATACGGCATCAATTCATGATTATCATGTTCATGTTTTTATCCTTTCAAGGTAAACTGAGCCGTTGGTATTTAATGTCGACTTTACGAATAAGCAGAGGCGAACTGGCCATTCGGGCGACCAGGAGGTTTCCCGATGGGCCGGTGGCCCAAATAAATGACTGATACACATCAAGATTTTCTGACTAAAATCACAACTTTTTATCGCTACTGCGGTGGAGGGGGGGGGATATACATGGGTGGACCGGTAAATTGGTAGAGGACCCGCCACTGTTGCCATATGGTGCTGAATTTTCCGGAACCAAATTTTTAGCCGTTCCGCCTCTGTGGATAAGAGTCATTTTGTGCTAGTTGTATAAAATCATGCACGTACCGTCACTCTCAGTTTTTTAATGGCCTTAGGGTGGAGCGCAGTGGCTCAGCGGTTGACTGTTGGACTGCTATGCCAGAGGTCCCGAGTTCGATCCCTGTCTGGGACGACCCGCGTTGTGTCCTTGGGCAAGGCACCTTATTCCGGTTGCCTACATGGGGGCACGATGACGCTGTGTACTAAGATGCACTGCTCGTCAGTGGAGCACATGTCTTCAACCGCTGTAACCCTGCTTTAGCGGAGCTTGAACAGAATTGAAATGTCGAGGAGGTGAGTGCTCGTCGATCCTCGGGGGAGGGGGGGGTGCTCTTTTGCGTCCCCCACCCATACAACTGTCATGATTAGCTATTGTGCATACATATGTGACCATAAACACCAATAAATAAATAAATGGCCTTAGGGTGAGTGACCGAGTTGTCTCACGTTCTGAACGTTATTTATATACCAGGCATACTGACTGATTAAAAGGCAGTAAAGAAAGTGAAAGGCAGTGGTGGAAATTTCTGAAAGGGAGGGGGGGGGAGGCGGAGGTTGATGTGCAACAGGCATATCTGGAAGGGCGAAAATATGATTTGTAATGTTGGGAATAATAAAACAAACAACACACTCAAAGAAATGAGATATGTATTAAATAGAAAGCATTCAAAGCAAACTGCTTCTCATAGAGAGATTATGATGATGGCGATGATGATGATGATGATGATGATGATGATGATGATGATGATGATGATGATGAGTGGATGGTGTGATGGTGATGATAATAATGATGATGATGATGAGTTGAATTGTTGAGTTGATGAGTTCAGGTGATGAGTTCAGTTGTTGAGTTGATGGATGCAGTACCAGTTGAAATAAGTTGTAGGGTAACCACTAGAAACTTTACCTCGCAGTTTAGCTTTGTTATCCCCAAAGGAACGACGGGAAGTGGAGTAGTACCTGTTCCCTGTGGTAAACAAGTCCTGTTTTACTGATAAAATAGGATCCGGTAATCAATGCCTGTGGAGGAAGTCCTCTGACGTTGGCAATGGGTATAAACGATTGGTTAGTCTTGTATTTTTACTTGTTGTGTCCGTTGTATTGTCACGATACAGTCTTAGATGTTGATTTGACACTAAGCACCAATAAATAAATAAAATTGACCGTTGATGATAATTCCAAGACTTGATATATTTCTTGGGAAAGGCTTCCCAGGAAGTGATGTCAAGTGTTGGAATTATCGACACATGGGGAAAAAAACGAAAGTGTCAATGACACTGCAGCTCAAATTGTTCAAGAAGGGACTGAACTAAATAGAAAGATCCAGTAAAGGCAATGCCAATTCATTTACTCATGTTTCTCAGTGAAAAAGATCGGGAGGGATGTGGCCAGTAGGCTGAACTAATGGAACTGTTGACAATTTATATGCCAAATCTAAGATGGCCACTTACGGCCATGTTTTTCAACGAAATTCAGAAACTCCCATATCTTCCTCGTCTCCCCAGACATGTTTTGGGCAAAAATGTTCAATTTGGGCCTTCACCCATGTCCAGTTAAGACACACTTCATACCCCCACCCCACCACTTCCCACCTGATGCAAATATAGACCAGAATGCTTTGGTCGAAACACCTCGGTCGATCCCACTCTCATCGCCGAATTCATACAAGGCCGAAAGTGAATTGGTGAATTGGCCACAACGACACCGCGCCCCCCCCCCCCTCCCAAAAAAGCAGAAAAAAAACAACACGAAACGAGCACACTCATCCGTTGTCGAAATTTCAACAATTCATCAGAGGCAAACATTGGAATTTTAGCTTGGCCTCCATGTAGTTGTGGATACCGGTGTAACAGGAAATTACCCCCCCCCCCCCCCCCCCCTGAAAATCTCCCCCCCCCCCAGGGGTAAATATACTAGGAAATATATCCCCCTCCCCTTTCCTTAATTTGGCTGTTGATAATATATCACTTGATTTTAGGCATAGTGAGGATATTGACAAGGATGTGTGATAGAAATATTATTGTTTTACCATAATAAGGCATATCTGTTAAGCATGTTAAGAACAAAATATAAGTTTGAGCACAATATATATATTAACTGTTTTATCTCATAACATAAGGCCACCCTTAATACTACTACTACTAATAATAATAATACTTAGGTCAGCCGCTGATTTGTCATGGTTCTCCTATGAGAAGGCCATCATTTTCCCTGCACTCCACTCCCTCTCCCCCTCCTTTCCTCCCAACATTCAGATATAAACTGTTTAATAATGTTCCTGATTTCCACATTTTCAGTTTCTTCAGTAACCATTCCTACCCTCTCCCTTGTGTCCCCTTTCAGCCATCTATCCTTTATTATTTCTTCTTCATTTCAAATATAATCTCCAGGGTCAATGTCCCTGGGAAATATCCCCACCCTACAACTACTAACAGCTCTATGTGCCCTGGCAAAGTCACCAATCAGAATACCACAATTTTCTTTGTAGTATGATAATCAGAGGCTAAGCTACAGGGGATGCCAGGGAGTGGCTGCAACCCCCACTAAAAATTTTGATATGGTCTGTCAGAATTTCTCGAATTTTTTTTTTGAATATTATTTTAAAGATCTGTTTTGCTTGTGCCTGTTTATCTGCATGCAAGTGAACATGCATTCACCCCATCAGTTGAACAAAGAAAATCCCTTCTGACTAATGAACTTGGAAAATTCGAAACTTTCTGTTAAAACATATATACCTTTTCCATTCAACAACCAAGAGGATTTTCACCCCCAAAAGCCACCAAAATGCTTCATTCGATGGCACATTTCAATATTTGAAACCCCCCAAACCCCTTTTTGCATCTTAGTGCTGTGGTCATAAAGTACTTGGATAGAAAAATATAAGCTCTGTATTCCCACTAAAATATCCAAGCTATGCCACTGATGACCATTTGTTATGTGTGGGGTACTACACAGACCATTTTAATTTAATATTGCTTTTGCTATCACATTTACCCCACTATTAATTAGTTAATTTGAGCCCCTCCCCTACTTCTTTCAAAAATTCCAAAAAGATTCCCACTAACAAACTGGTTTATTTCTTGCTACCATAGCTTTACAAATCTATGTTCAGGTTAATCTCTTCCTATGTAATATATATAGTTGTGTTTATTTTTATATGTAAAATATTATATGTAAAACCATGTATATAAAGTTGATCACAGTTGCAATAAAGATTTACTGACATTGATGTCATTTTATCGTTTGTTTTCATTGCTAATTTAAAGAGTTGACATCTAAACCATGATTTCCTTGATTTCCCACAGCTGTGTCTCTGTCCCTGTTTGAGAGTGTTCTGATACCAAAGATTGGGGTTGGGGGGCACATAAATATAACAACCTATAGTAAGAATAAGCAACTGAATGTTTAAAAAAAAACAACATGTCTTGCTTTGTAGTAGTGCTGGTGGGGGGGGGGGGGGGGGGGGGGGAGGGGGGGGAGGGGGGAATATCCTGGGTGGGGGTGGGAACCCCCCCCCCCCCACCAGCACTACCTGATTTTCAGGGGGGAAGATTTCCTGTGACACCGGAAACACCGGCCACCCTCACACAGCCCATCGGTGTCACCCTTGAAAAATGTGCAGCCTGGTATACAAGGCCCCCGCGTGCAATTTGGAAAACAGTGCGAACATCATTAACACACATGTGAAAATTGCAATAAAACGATTGATTGGTTCAGTAAAATGGGTAAATTATAGTAAAATTAGTAACTTACTGTATAAGACATGCAATTGCGAGATAAAACAACACCTTCTTACCATTTTAGCACGTGCTGAATCTTGACAGGCCAATATTTACACCGAGTTTCTAAAAATATATCTTTCACAGGGAATAATATCACGTGAGGCACTGCAGCCTGTACTGGTTCGATAATGCCGAGTACATGACCTCCATCAACTTGGGTGCTGGACGTTTCGTACACGGGCGTTTCGTACACGGCCAATTTAGGACGTTTCGTACACAAAACACCTGGACGTTTCGTACACATATTTTAATTTCGCATTTTCTCTTTTTTCTCACTTTTTTTCCATCAAATTTCAGATTTGGGGTTTAAAAGCAAGAAAGAAGACTATTTTCTTGCATGAAATAATTTTATTTTCCAATAAATACGTGGTGATTTTAGTTGAAATCTCATACATACTAAATTAAAATAAATTCATTACACAAAAATAACATGTTTTGTTTTTATGTGTTTGATGTATTCTGCATGTGATTTTATTGTATTACATCAATATAAAATGTATTGATATCTTTGATAGTGATAAAATTTTATTCCGTTTTTATGACAATTTATCTTCAGCGATACTGTACATTTTCGGCGAATCACCTCATTGCCTTATGCTAAACTGATTTTATTTTATCGATATTTGCCCTTTATTGATAGCAACAGTATTTGGTGTCATTTAACACCACCAGTATATTCAAACAAGTCACTCATCGGTAAAATCAAACAGTAAATCAAACAATAAATCAAAGAAATCAAGGAAAATTAACCTATTCAACATGCAATTAAACACCAACAGTATCTATAAAAACAGGAATAATTTTACATAAATATTCACAGGAGATATTTATAAATGTAAAAATATTAATTTAATGTAACAAAAATAATAAATAATTTTGTAATACAAGGTCTAAAACAGATTATTAAACACGTGTACGAAACGCTCACTTCGTGTACGAATCGTCCAATTTTTGTGTACGAAACGTCTTATTTGTGTACGAATCGCCGCGTGTACGAAACGTCTTGTGTACGAAACGTCAGTAAACCAGAATGGTAAGGAATTTACTAGAATGGTAAGGAATTTACTCTCAAAGTTTTTATTAGTTAGAGAATAATAGTGGGGTAACAATTTAAACAACTTAGCTTCGGCGTTATTTGGGCCGTTTCTTTTTATTGAAGTAAAATTAAAAAAGCAAGTGGGTGAGCAAGTTACATTTTCGTCGCGGTCGGTTCGGGTGCGCCTTTATACCGCAGGTCCCCGATTTTACCGCAGGTCCCTCAAAATTACCGCAGGTCCCTTGTTTTGCGGGGTATTATCTTTGTTTTAACTAATAGTTCGAGGCAACTGTCGTCTCGTTGATATTTGGGGGTATTTTACACCAAAAATCAATAATAACGGAGCATATTTTTCCATTTACGCTATATAAACAACATAAACTTATCACGCTCTTCGTGTCAAAACAACGTGTGCAGACCTATAAAACTACAACTAATATAAAAACTGTCTTCTACTGTACATAACATTCCGATATGCAATTCATCAGGCTTTCAGAGCTTGCCATGTTTCAGGAAAAATTACCCATGATGGCATCCCACCCCATGTGGCCCCCGCCACACTCGGGAACATGATTCAAAATATTTCAGCGTTGCAACTTTTTAACACTACTATATCGTATTTCTTGGTTGCGGCTTTTTGGTAATTTATTGCATTTATTGGGCATAAAAGGCAGGCTGTCGAGCATGACCACAGGTCCCAAAATCTACCATAAACTACCACAAGTCCCTTCTTTCGCAAAACAAGATGGCTGTTTCTTCCACAAGTCGAGGGACCTGCGGTATATTAAAACTTTATCACAAGCTAGCGCAGGTCCATATGAATTATTTCCCTGCTCCCCCCCCCCCCCCCCCCAAAAAAAAAAACTCAGGCAATGTACCAGAGTTTCATGGGGGGGGGGGGGGCGAGAGAGGGCTACTGCAGGTCCCTTTCAGTCTTTCCCCTCATCTTCACTATCTCCGTCATTTACTGCAGGTTAATACTGATAAATGTTTTGTTTCGCGGGGATTCAGGGATGAGACCGGTCTGCGCCGTGGGGGTATCCTTACCACAGGTCACTAAATCCTTCGCATATTTATTTTTAATATAACGCAGGTCCCTCGTTTTGCTGTTACTCCCACAAATCGAGGGACCTGCGGTATATTAAAAACATTACTATCACAAGCTACCGCGGGTCCTTTTTTAAGTATTTCCCTGCGGCATGTTAGAACTATTGTGATCTAACATAAGTCCCCTGGTCATCCCACTCCAAGCCTCACTATTAGGGTGAAAAATTCATGAAACAAGGAACCTGCGGCAGAACAAAACTATCAGAAGCTATTGGAATTGGGATGCATTACCATGTAAAAAATTATAATGAAACTGTTTTTTAGTTGATGATCAAAACTGGTTATCTTAACATATTTTTAATATACCGCAGGTCGCTTGTTTTGCTGTTACCTTCACAAAACAACGGACCTGCGGTAAAATAAAAGCTACCGCAGGTCCCTTTTAGTTTTTCCCCTCACCTTCACTCTCTCCGTCATTTACTGCAGGTTAATACTGATAAATATTTTGTTTCGCGGGGACTCTGGGATGAGACCGGTCTGCACCGTTGGGGTAGCCTTACCACAGGTCACTAAATCCTTCGCATATTTATTTTTAATATACCGCAGGTCTCTCGTTTTGCTGTTACTCCCACAAATCGAGGGACCTGCAGTATATTAAAAACGTTACTATCACAAGCTACCGCGGGTCCTTTTTAATTATTTCCCTGCGGCATGTTAGAAACTATCGTGATCTACCATATTATATTTCTGATTTTATGCAGGCCCTTGTTTTGCTGGTATCACTCTTGCCCCTGCTCCATATAACTGCAGAGTTTGTTATGGAGGGTACTGGCAAGAAAAAGGACAACAATGATAGAACTGTTTTTATTTAATTTATTTTATTCAATTTACGGATAATGAGTAAAAACTACACAACGAAAAAATATAAACAGAATAAATTCGTACCACTGGCACCGTCATTTAGCAAATTGGTCGAACCGGCGAATTGATCCGGTTCCAATAATATCCACATACGACCGAAAGCGCTGGCCATTTACCCAACGTTATGGCCGAACGCGGCCAGCGCTATACTCGAAATCGCTATTCAAACTTGGCCTATTCTAAATTTCATCTTTTGCTTCCAAAACACAGGTTATGGCTCCCCGTTCGAACGAGCGCGCCACGCTCATTCGAATAAGGGACCATAGCCTATGTTTTTGAAGCAAAAATGAACATTTTAGGTTCCTCGATTTTTTTTCTCCAGTGTATCGGTTTAAAGCAAAAAGTACCAAGTGAGTAGTGTTCAAACAAAGGCTATAACTGTATAATAAGAGAGTTTTCAACTAGTGTGGTGTAAGAACAATAACACAGAAAATTTCTTTAAAGTTTTTATTGGTAAATTTGGGTTCTACCTATTGTTTCAATCAGTTAAACGCGGGATTTTGGGAACCGTAGTTGTTTTAGCAGATATTTTTCTTTTAACCTGGCCCGGTTTCTTCCCCCCATTTAATGCTGCAAGGACCATTCTCTCACCGCTCGTTGTTCTTACTGTTCGATCCTGGACTGGGACAACCTGTTTTATAAATCTTTCAAAATGCTTTTGTTTCGCCTCCGAGCTTTTCCTATTCCAAACCTCGGGTAAGATATGGAACTTTGCGAAATCCTGTGTGAGTCTGTATTGGCCAAATTTAAATAAACTCCTTTCTATTTCTTTATACTCCCCTCTAACAATTTCGAAAATTATATTGACTAGTTCTGACAATGGTTTCGATTTCCAGTCTATGGCTTGTTTTAAGAGATGGTTTAGAGATTCGCAATTATTGTTTGTCCATGAAGCTGTGTTTGTCGATAGGCCCGGTAGCTGCGATGTTTGAAAATTTTCCGTCAAAAGTGGCACCATTCTATTTTGGAAATACTCCGAGAAATTGGGCTAACCTGCATCGCTGATATATTTTGAATCATGTTTCCGATTGTGTGCGTGTGTGTTGTTTAGACACGAAGAGCGTGATAGCGTGAATGGAAAAATATGCTCCGTTATTATTCATTTTTGGTGTAAAGTACCCCCAAATATCATCGAGACCACATTTGCCTCAAAATGTTAGTTAAAACAAAGATAATACCCGCAAAACAAGGGACCTGCGGTAATTTTGCGGGGCTGCGGTTGTTTAGACGAGAAGAGTGTGATAAGTTTATGTTGTTTATATAGCGTAAATAGAAAAATACGCTCCGTTATTATTGATTTTTGGTGTAACATTACGTGTACAGTACCCATATGAGACTGATCAGTAAATACCCCAGTTATTGATGCTAAATTTAGATTAGTGCTGTCTATTTATAGAGGAACTATTTATGAGTGGGCGTGTACAATTAATTACTTATCTTCATTGACAACAGAGCAACAATAACAGGAACATTGGCTTTGATATATTTTATTTCATTCAAGCGTTCTAACTTTTAACGAGCAATAAACTATAGAAACATAATACACTGCACATAGATATTAACATAAATATGTTTGTTTTTTGCACATTGATATTTACAAAAATGAGTTGTCATTTTTTAATCTTTTAACTTCATTTGGTTTCTTATAACTAACATTGCAGTACGTTCAACGTGGATTGAAACAAAAACGCCGCCGCGGTGTGTTCTCCTCCGTGGAGTTCCAGTGGACTGCAGTGTTTGATCAGTGGAAGACAGTTTTCAAAACACTGTGACCCACTGTGGTCACGAGCGTTAACGATTAGTTTAATTGCTTTCGCAAGTCAGTTTCTCTGCTGATTAATAAATACTGTCTTGTGACGTCAACTGGCAAGACAACTGCGTTTGTTACTGGTATTAGATAATTTATTTTAAATTAAAATTGGAATTTGGAGGAGGCAGACGGCGTCTATTGCTGTGGTTTGAAATTGTAAATTGGGAATAGAACAGTCAGTTCCATTTGGTTAAGTACAAAGTCCTCGTCACTTTCGAAACTAAACTGATGTGTTTGCGCGATCGATTTGATCGAGGAAATAAATAAACCAGACTTGAGAAAAACAAATAATATTCGCGAAGTTCCCAATTTCACATTTTGTTTACAGCTGTAGGCCAACACGTGATGAACCGTGTTTTTCTTGGGTGGGAAGTGGGGGCAAAAAAGCCTCCTACGTCACGAAAGCGCCCACGGCGCACGGCTAATGATCGAAGTGATACCAGTTCACGACATTGAGTCAACTCGACCAGCACATCCTCTTTCCTGTCTTACTCTTGTCGGGCAACGCAATTAAAGATTCTTATAAAAAGGATATAGTAAAAAGAAAATATAGTGTTTTTGAATGGATACCAAAAAGTATCTCACTCGAGACTGAAACTAATGATTATTTCACAGGGGGATGGGGGGGGGGGGGGGGGGGGGGGGAGGTGGACGGGAGAATTAAAATATCTGCGAATGTGCCATTCTAAGAGAGAGTACGCTTCAGTGGGAAAGAGATAGAGAGACAGATATACGTGATATGGGGGGGGGGGCGAGTAAGAAAAAGTGAAAGAAAATTAGTACACGAAATTATACGCAAGTGCATGTGGGCGTATGTCTGCATATTACTCTCTGTGTGTTTGTGTGTGTGTGTGGGGGGGGGGGTGTCCGCAAGGGTGTGTATTTTGGTGTGAGTGCATGTGTTTTGGTTTTTCGGGTTTGGGTTTTTTGTTGTTTTTTTGTTTTTTATGAACTACTGTAAAAAAAGACCTACCTCTGATGAAAATGTGTCTCATAAGCCTCCATAGGCTGGATTTCATACAAATATTTTGAAAATACTCTACATGTATGTATATTATGCATGTGTATTGAAATGTGACACTTTAATAAAATATTATTCTACGGCTACTACATAAAAGTAGTCGGAATTGAAGTGATTAATTAGGTACAGTAGATTAAACTACCACTTGCACAAGGTGTGAAATGACATTTGAGTGGTGCGACAAAGCACAGAGCTGTCCTTCAAACCAACATCTGTTTTAACACCTCTGCACATGACAAGCTTGAGAAAAAATAAGAGACAAATCTTATTCAATTACTTTTTATTAATTCAGTAATCATAATTATAACCATATGTAAATAAAATCAATAGAAAATAATATTTTTTTTCATTTCCAATAATGACATGCCGATCGACAAGCCAGACCACCATACATCGTAACCCTAGCTCAAACATGCCCCAAAATTTTGTATAATTTTTTTGTTTTGTCCCCCCACACGTGTCTTGAAACCCCCAAAATTAAAATAGGTCTTTCAGACAGGAGATTTTAGTAACTCTATTGGAGATTTTCTGACGCCACCCCTGATTTTTGCGTGCAGCCA